>JAECXG010000822.1:41482500-42732500 GCA_018152135.1 Drosophila paulistorum
TGTATGTCTCTCGTAAAGCACTTATCATAGAAACACCCCAAAAGCAAAAAACTACTGCAAACGACCCTCCCCTCTGGAGTCGGGAAAAAAACACTTTCCCTTTCTCTCTCACTCTAGCCCACTCCATCTCTCACTCGCTCTCTAGGTTACCAGATAGAAGTGGAGTAAATATCTGTAGCAATTGGCAATGCAACGATAACATGCAAATTTTTTGTTTTGTTTTCCTTTTTTGTCCAGGGGGGTTGGAAATAGCAGAACGCAAAATCAAATTAAAAAAAAAAAAAAAAATTCGTAAAGAAGAAAAATGCAGACGTCGACCAGACACGGCTAGAATAGAAAAACCGTAGCAACGCTTTCCAACCCCGGGGCTTAATATTTGCGCCCCTTTGCCTCTCTCTCTCTCTCTTTCCCTGATATTGTGTTCCGGTGTAGGACTCGGTGTGTGTGTGTGCACCGTGTTTATGCTAAAAAGCCGTCCAAAATAATCAGCAGGAAATTTGGACATTTTCCATATTTTAGCTAGGCTTTTCCTAAACACAAAAAAATTCTTTCGGGGTGAAATGTAAATTAGATGAACATTTTTGCCACAAACAAGTCTGTCACCAACAAAAAAACTAAACTGGTTTTTTGCAGATATATTTTAGATGAACAACAAATGGAAAAATGTTTAAAAACATTTTTTATTTGAACTGTTTAGTATTTTTTAAATTATTGCAGATGGAAAGATATCGTAGGGTAGCCAGGTTTGAACAGGAGAGGCAGCTTCTAATTTGAATCCTGGTCCTTATCAGGACAATTCTACATTGACAGAGATATGGAAACAATGTTGAAATTTATATGCTAATATAATTTATGACCTACAATACAAATAAACGAAAAGATTATTAAACTTAATTCATTTAATGAGGAATGCGAAACGGATGATCCAGTGGGTGGCATGGGCCTTATATGTCCACTTTTTGATCGAATAGATTTATCGTCAGTTGCTTGTACAAATAAAGACAATAATTGTTGAACAGTAGAGAGAAGAACCTTACCTAATCCCTTTTTTACTTTTCATATTTTAGTCTTTAAGCTATTTAATGCTTTATCTAGGTAAAACATATAAATAGTACACAATAGTAGAAAATAAAGAAAATTCAATTAATATATAATTCAATTACTTTATGTCTTAAAGATTCAAACCAAATAAATTTGCTTACTGTCTCCTGTAAACCGATTGCAAATAAATGCCCAAGAAAAGTACAAGAATTTGTAAAATTTACATGTTTTCTACAAGCATTTTCCATTGATTTGTTTCTAGCCCGGATTCAAATTAGGAGCTGCCCTCCCCTGTTCAAACTTGGCTACCCTACGATATCTTTCCATCTGCGACAATTTTAAAAATACTATTTGTTACCTACTATATAAAGCTAAAAGATATTGTGTATTATGAAGAAAAAATATGCCATCAGTTCATTGCAATGTTTTGCACTCTTTTCACTAAAAACCTCATAGTATTTAGTTTTCAATCGGTTTTGCCTGAAGATATTTTTCCTTTGCATAATTTATAATCTTAGGTTATCAACGCAAATGCAATTTGTTTACATATTTGAAGTACTAAAGTATGATAATAAATAAGAACTCCATTTGCCTTCCTTTGCCATAAATAAGTGTTAAATAGCATTGAGCCTAGATAAGAAATATTATCTGCATCTGTTTTGCCTCTAGAAGAGAGCAAACTCTTGATAAGGTTTACAACTTTTGTTTTCCAAACAATCTTTGATATGCCATTTTTAAAATTAAATAATTCTACATTTTTTTCAATTGTTTTCTATGTTCTTGCTGAACTTTTCGCCATGCATTTGAGTTCTTATAGACTATTCTTTTTCCAAAATATTGTAAGTAATGAATATTTATAAAGGATGAGCTCTTCACTTGCTCAGAGAACCCATTATGGACATATTCCATTACGGTTATATTACTTGTGAAATAAGTCCTTTGTAGAGTTTACCTGAGTTTTAGGATAGAAGTATTTAAATACATACATGTTTCCAAAGCAAAATGCGTTAAAATATTTTAGCAAACTTGATCCAAGTAAATATCCTTGACTTTGGATTAAGATTTTCCCAAAGCAAAAACATACATAAATCCCTTTTCCTATAGTTTGAAGCAAAATATATAATCAATCTGTTTGGATTTTCATGCTATTCAATTAATGCTAATTTTCATTATCTTATCTGATCTATAAATGAAACCCCAAAAAAAATAATATGTTCTGCAAGCTGTTTAAATGAAGGTTCTCTATCTATCTACCTATCTATCCTCTCTCTCTTTCTGTAGGAGTTCATGCAGGTGGTTGAACGTCATTTAACGAGGGGTTAGTGCACATTTTATTTGTTATTTGTACTCCTCCCATGTCATAATTTATCTGCCAAAGTCAAAATTTTTTTATTGGTGAAAAGTACAGTCAGTTCTAAATAATTTTTGGTAAATTTTTTTTTTGGTTTCGGATTCGGTTTTGCTGCTCTATGCAACCGGAAATCGCCAGCAATTGCACGTCTTGTGTGCGTGTCTTCCAAAAAAAAAAATGAATGTGTGCTGACTTGAGTGTGTGTGTGTGTGAATTGTGTGTTTTTCCTTTTCTCTGTTTTTCCAACAATTTTCAGAGTTGAAAATGCGCTGGATGGAATAACAAATAATTAGCATTAACCACGCAATTGAGTGCAGCAGCAGCAGAAACGACGACGACGACGCAACATTTGCTGTTGCATTTAATTTTCCTTCGGGAAAATGCGTTGCACATGTGCACACACAGAGAGAGAGAGAGAAAGAGAGAGGTAGTGAGAGAGATAGCGTGTGTTTGTGTGTAGGCAGTCGAAGAGGGAAGCAGACGTGGCCGCCAATCAAGCAAACAGCGATAATACATTTTTGGAAATGTCAACAACCAAAAGAGAGGGAGAGAGAGAGAACAGAGAAGAACAAGAGGAGAAAAACTCCAAAACAAAACAAAAAACAAGACAAGAAAATGTTGTTATTGTTGATGAGGGGCTCCTCAAGACGTGGGCGCTGGCTTTGACTTTGGTTAGAGGTGCTTAAAGGCCGCAGTCGCCATCTTGGAGCAGCAGCAGCAGCAGAAGAAGGGGAAACACACACACATACTCCAAAGAGTTGCATGCCTCATGTGGCGTTTTCTGGCCCTACATCAACATAAACTCAAGTCACGATGACTTTACCGTGAAATGAATTTAAATTTGTACTTCTCTCACTCGATATTTGTTGCATAATTGCGCCCGCCGCAAGCCACGCCTCGAAATTTACCCACAGAAAGGTCAAAACAATGACCATCATCATCATCATTCTAATCATCATCCACAGGAGTAGTAAACCTAAGGCGACCGTTCTGACACACGTCCAACAGAACAAAAAGGACACCAAAAGAAAAACTGAAAGTGAAACCAAACCAAAAACCAAAGGCCAAGGACCAGCAGATCAATAGACAAAAGCGATGCGCGCTCGCTGTTGGCTCGTTCGTCCTTTTTTTTCTTGTCACACAAACAAAAACGCAATCTATAGATACACACACACATAGAAACTAGACAAAAGCAAAGAAAATGCGACAAATTCAAACATTTTTCAAGTCAAAGTTCCCAAGCCATCATATAAATATATCTCTTTGCCTTGTAATAGGATCCTTTAACGCTGAAGATCCTTGCGCGTGTGAAGCGCGACGAGTGCACGTCGCATTGTTGTTTATATATATTTTATGGTGGTGTCGCATAAAAAAAACACAAAAAACACAAAAAAAAATGCCTAGACTGAAAATGAATATACGAAAGGAAAAAAACATTTGAAACCGTGGCTCCTCCACCCCCTCCCCCTCCAGTGTTCCCACTATCATCTTCCACGTGCATTCGCCCTTATTTGAGGATGCGACGTTCATGGCATGTAATTTATGCCAAATATACAATATATGTATATTTGGTGTGTAAATTTAGGGGAAAAGAGCCAATTGATATGCAATATACAGGGCTGGAGTGAGGAATGTTGGAATCAAAAAAGGGGCCCCTAACTTTTATTGGAAAGAATTTATAGACAAAAATGAAAGTCAAGTTGTGGAATAGCCACAAAATTATGACTAAGGGATGAAGTTTGGCTAATCCAATAACTAATTGATTAAATGAATTATAATTGTAAACAATCAAATTGGGATGCATTCTATAAATGGACGAAGAGTGTCTCAAATATTTCAGTAGTAATTAAGTTAAAATAGATTTTTCAATTAACTTTCTCATATATTTACTAAACAGTGCCGGATTTAATAGAGTCCAAGAGGTCTTAATAGGAAAGGGGCTCCTCAAAACAAATGGAGAATCGTTTTTAAAAGTTGCCTAAAAACCAGGCGAAATAGAAAATATATTATTTAGTCAGATTTCATCTATATTTTAGAAGCAGTTTTCAAAATATTCTCAAAACTTACACGGCCCTGTGTTACGGTTTTCCTAAATCCATTTAAAAACTTTAATTACAGAAAGAAATAAAGATATTAGCCCTAGCTCAGGTAAGGGAGTCATAAAGTTGAATGTTATAGAAATTGATCGTTTTTTAGATTGATTCGTTCCTCGACTTTATATTATTCTATTTACATCTTCAATTCGGAGGTTCACTTTTGGTGTAAACTCGTGTGATTCATTCATGGATGGATCAAGAAAATATTTTCGGATGTGTCCTATTAGAAAATTACGCTTTTAGGCATAGAAAAATCCGTAATTTTTAAGAGTTTTGAGGATTTATCGAAATTGCATGACGACTTTGAAAATATACTAGTTCGGCATAAAGGCAAGCGAAAAAGGTCAAAAATGATTAGAAGTATCGATACTTCTAGACCACCCAGACTTTTTCCCTAGATCCGTGCATGTATTCATCTATTCCTTTCAATATTTTGTCTATCTGGATAATATACAACGAAATTCCTCATTAAGGGCATACTTAACTTCCTTAAGAGCCTTAATAGAGTAATTTTAATTTTCTTAGTCTAAAAATGAATATTACTTCAATAAGAATCTTTATAATGCAAAATCCGCCCCTGCATTTAAGCATACATATGTATATCTATCATCATTTTCTGTATATGTATCTTTGTCGTGGGTGTTTTTCTTTTTCACATATCACGTTTTCATTTTTATTTACATTTTTTGTTTTTCTTTTTTCATGTGTCAGAATTGCAGTTGCGTAAATGTGATACGCAGAAGAAGTTGAAGAAGAATAAAGCGTAAAATGTTCCCCATTTAGATTGAAGAGTTAATAATGAATATGTTTCTAATGAATGCAAAAAAATTGTCTCTGTCTTTCCCAAGCATGACATTGATGGAATTGAGACAATAATTGGAAACCCTCTCATCAAAAGCATTTTGAGTGCATTGCAGTGTCTGCGTCTATGCGTGTGTGTGTGGCATTTTGTTTTGTTCTTTTTTTGGATTATAATTAATGGTAGGCAATATTTATTTAATAGCAAAGAGCGACACTTTGTCTCCCAGTCAAAATGCAGACCCTGGCCTGGCGGCCACTTCAAGTCGATTGAATATTGTCTTTCTTTTTTCTCTTCTCAATTTTAATGGTCGCTGCCACTCACAACTTGCCACTGGCAGACTGTCTTTGTTTGGACGATGCAGCAGCAACAACAACATCACAATGCAAGACAATTTTTCGGCCACTTGTCAAAATAATTTGCGCCTGTCTTCTCTGGGTAAGGTAAGAGATCTGTACGATGTGAAACTTGTATTTGTGAGATTACCTGCCGTGCAATTGTTGACTTAGTTGTTAATGAAAAAGAGAAAAAAAGACAAGAAATGTGTGAAAATTTCCTAAATAAACTCACAAAACTCATATAGAATACCAAGTAGTTAGAGCAAAGCTGATCAGGTAGAATAGGAAACTTTTTTTAAACTGATATATTAATAGATTAACTAATGCGATTATTTTTTTTCTTCCCCCTTCACTCTGTAAAAAAAATCGTTGCGACAAGTGATCACCAGACAAGAAGTAGAAGAAAATTATCACCTGTGCTAAGCAATTCAAAGGAAGGAATAGTTCAATAACCCACTAACAATGGGAAACCAAAAGAACGACGAGAAATTATGGCACACACACACGCACACAGGATGAGAGGACGAAGGATACACTCACAAAACCAAAGCAAATGCCCAAATTGATTGCTGCTTCTGTTGCAAAGGGAATTGGAGGAGTAAATGTAGGAGTAGGAGAAGGGGAAACGAAGGATCGACAACAGGATACACACACACATACACACTAACACATGCTGCATAAGGAAAATCCCTGGGAAAAGTTAACTTTTTGATTCGATTGGGTAAAATTAAGAAAAAGTCACACGAATAGAAAAGATTTCACAATGTTGCCAGTTGGCGTTGCCCTTTGTCCATGTGTATGTGTCTGTATCTGTGTTTTGTTTTGTTTTGTCTATGGGGGAAAAAAAAGGTAAATAAGAACATGTTGCAAGTCAGTGTGTAGAGGGTGCAACAGCAACAGCTGAATTACAGCAGGTTGCAGACAATAGGAAAAAGGGATAAACGGGCAAAGATTGGCTAATTGTCCTACTCGAAGATTAGACCAATGTAGTCTAGGGGAAACCTTCACTCTCTCTCTCTCCCTCTCTATTTGTCGTATAAGAGATCCCATCAAAAGCAGTGACAACCACCTTAAATCCAAAACCCCCACCCATTGCCAATTGCTAAAGCTTTGCCAAAATAAAATTCGGTTACATTCAAAAAATTGCTTACACAAAAGCTCGTGTGGATCGCTGGGGCGATTTATTTACAAAATTTTGAGAACAACTAAAACTTTCAATTACTATTTTACAATTTTCAAAATGAAACTCATTGTCACAATTTATCTGAAATTATCAAATTTTTAGAGGTTTCTTAGTCAAATATTACGGCATCCAGTCATCTCATTCGTTCTTTTTTACATTGTTTTATTTAATTTTTTTATTTTATTTATTTTATTTTAATTTATTATAATTCCGAACTGGCTCAAGCGTATAGACAGTAATTTTGCCAAGTAAAGTTCAAGTACAGAGTCGACTAAAAATTGATACAATATACAAGCTTAATACCCTTATTCCTTTTCTTTAAAACCTTAGAATAGTCAATAGTTACAGTAAAACTGTTCCTTGCCAACGCCTTCTATTAGAAAACTCTCCCATAAGCGAAAGGTCTAAGGGTGTTCGCTTGTGGCGGTAATTATGAAATTCCTTTTTACGAAATAGGTATATGAAGCATTATCCTAGTTACTTCAGCTAGACATTGGTAATAATTATTAAAAGTGATTATATTCATGATGTTTTTAAAGGAAATAATAGACTTGTTAATGATTATTATTATTACAAATTATTGGAAACAAAGTATTCAAAAGAGTATTTAAATAAATTGTTCTATATATAAAATAAGGCAAAAATAAGATGATTTATTAAGTTGATTAACAAAAATTACATACCTATTGATTTTTGAGTAGAAAAACATTTAATTCTTTAAGCCTCAATTCGTAGCTCTTTTCTTCCCTAGATTCTTTGTTAACTTAATATTTTTTACACTTTTCATAGATTTCATCTAATGGTTATTGAACGATTCCCTACTACGCCCATGTCTCCCTACGTTTACTCGTTGGTATGAAAGTTCTAAAGTCATTTCTACCATTAGCGACAATCAGTAGAGAAACTATAATTCTGATTCATTTGTTATTCAGTTGCTCGATTTTCTTTTTCTACCTTTTTGGCGCAAAATCAGTTTTCAGTGGTATTCCGAAGACTAAAGATCTTGCCAAAAGTCTCGCGTCGTTTTGGACTCTCCCGAAAGCTTTTCTGGTTCTAATTCTTACCCCTTCCCCACCGCCACCTCCCACCCTCCCTGCTTAACACCTCTGTCCATAACAAAATTCGGGTTCCACGTGTCGTCTAGTTCCCGCTTTAGTTTAATCAAAAGAACACGAGCTATGAAAACAGCTTTATTCATTTATGTACTTTTGACTTGTGTATAAACATATTAGTTTTGTTTTTTGCGCAAAAATGGCGACTTATCTAGCGCCAAAAATAAGCAAAAGCTAGCCACGCACACACACGTACAAACACTTATGTATATATGTAAAGCTTCATGGTCAAAGCTTTCGTTTTGCTCTTTTTGTTATTTGCCAATTTGCCTCTCTGATTGGTCGGATTGCGAATTTCGTGTATTTTCGCGAATGCCGATGAGCGAATCCAAAGTTTGCACATAAGAGCTTCGTTTAGCCGACACTTAATCGGCTCTTGTCGGCTCCATTCGGTATTTTGCACATTTTTGGGGGCCAGAGATAGAGAGAGAGTGTAGCCTAAAGAAAGAGAGTAAGTATTTGCGTGTTTACGCAATTTGTTGTTGTTTTGCTAGGTATTTTTTGTTTTTCTAGTTTTTTTTGCCGGCATTTTGCTCTTGAAATTGTGTGTGTTGTTATTTTTGTTTTTGTTTTTCGCAGCGCAATTTCAAGTTCAAGTTTAGGGACAGCAGAGAAAAAATAGCGTGAGGCGCGGCAAAAAGCGTTTTATTTCTATTACGAGTAGAAAAGTTGTAGCTTTTTTTTCTACGTGGTTTCAACTTGTTGCTGCAAAAGAATTTTACTTTTTTGCATGGTAATTTATTATTCTTTACTAGGCAAAGGTAGTTACAACATTTCATTTAATTAGACATTGAGACCTTCCGTATTTACACGTAGTATCCGAAAAAGCTCCAAACACACAAACAGTTTTTCAACAAATGGCCCTGGCCCATCAACAAAATTTTGTTGTTGTTGTTGTGTTCGTTGTAAACAAGCGAGAGAAGAACCTTCAAAAATTGTTTTTATACCCAGCAAAAAGCACGTTGTAAGTGTTGGGCATAAACAGACTTACAAAAACTTGTAAAAACTTGTAGATGGATGGAAACTAGCGACCGCTTGTGATGAATATAAAGGATACAGAAAGAACTGGATGTTATTATTATAGAGAAATGCATTCAAAATTATAATTTCTTTTTCAGAAATGTTTAAAAAGACTGCAAAAATGTATCTAACGACTCTAAGAATCATGTAAAAAGCATCGCATCTGCTTATGAAGATAAATCTATTATGAAAGTATAGAGATTTTGAATAAATCTTCTTAAGTTTTGGATGATAATTGTTACAGCCGTAATAAACTACTTTTCAGGTGATATTTTCCTCACTTTTTACAGAAGATCTGCAGAATATATCTGGCCTAGACTAGGAAGACCTATCAGAGAGATCCTAAAATGAAAACACGTCATACATAAGTATAAAGAAATCTCGAAGAGATCTTTTGATGTTACATCTTACAAATGTAAAAAAAAAGTTTTAAAAATATTTCTTACTTGTCATAATTCTTATACAAATTACTTTATTAACAAAATGAAAGACATAATGAATCAATGTTGAAAGGTAATTCTCTCGAGGATATAGAAAAATTAAGGTAAATTAAGGAAAAAATCAGTTAACCCCTAAGGACGTTATCCAATTATTTCTTTATAAGAAAGAAACTAAAAGTTTATTATAATTTTCTTTATTTTTGTGTGGTTTTTAATTTGTTTACAGGGTATTTAATAAATGGTTGAACAAAATAGGCTTATGGAATTTTTTGTTTTTGTCTTATTTACAATATCTTTTTTTGTCGTTTTCGCTTAGAGCTATTGCTCATTTTTTTATGTAGGTTTTTTTGCTGTAAACAATTTATTGTGTAATAATTAAGTAGAATTGACCCTGAAAAAAGTTCTACATATTGAGAGGGAGAGAGCGAGATAAACAACTGGTTGTTATTTTTGTTTTCGATCTTTTTTTTTTGTTTTGTTATTTGCAAAATGTTGTTTTCATGGAAAATATGTGTCTGAAGGGCTGATTATACATTTGGTTGGAGCTTTTTAGTTTTTTTTTTTTTTGGTCAACCCCCACCTCCTGAAATATATGATTTTGTTTTTTTCAGATTCTCAATTCTCGTGAGTCAGTTTCAGAGTGACAGAAGAGAAAGAGAAACTATGTATGGAGAGGAATTATGTGTACATAATGTACATTAGTTAGTTATGTACAGTCAGAGCTTTTTTTTGCCATTTCTTTTTGGGTAGCCACCGCCTCTGTAGGTCTGCCTGTCTGTCTCTAGGTCTGTCTATATAGAGAGACATATACATATCAACCTCGATTGAGCATAGAACCACAAACAGCGGGAAGACTCGTCGTAGTGGCCCTTACTTAATTTCTATGAAGACTCTCCAAGGTCAGTGTTCGCGGTTGCAAAACTTACAAAAAAAAAAAAACCGAGTAAACGAGAACTTGTAACCAGCCTCAATACATACAAACATTTTATGTATTCATACATATGTAAAACTTATGTATTTGAGCATATAATCTCGTCTCTCCAGCTCTCCAGGGATTGAGTTCTCTAGTTGTGGTTTTTTTTTTTTTTTGTTTTCTGTTTTTTTGCCATTTTGCATAATGACCGCCCAGTGTTCGTGTCGATCTCGCTGAAGAAACCAAAAAACAACAAAAAAATCAAGAATAAAAAACAAAAAAAAAAAAAACGTACAAAAAATATCTGTGAAAATGTGGAAAACGTGGCATAAAAAAATGCACAAATCCAAAACGAATTGTGATGAAAAATTAAAGCTTAAAAGCTAGAAAACAACAACAAAAAACACTGCCAAAAAGAAAAGCAACAAAAAAATAAGGAAACAACGTGTTTATAAAAGTGCCTAGAAAACTGAAAACGGAAACAAAAGAAAAGGAGCAACGGAAGGTAAGTTTCAACTTTGAGTTACAATTATTTGTCGTTTTGTCAAATTCACAATATGCTCGGCCACAATTTTCCCCCTTGCCCCTCTGACATATTGTGTTTTGCTAAAAATAACCATGTATTTGTATGTATTTATTAGTAGTTGTAGTTGTTGTTGTAGGGAAAACACACCCCATGGCTCAAATACATGAGGATAGAGAGCCCTACGCATAGTCTGTACTTTTTTTTGGGCATTTTTCGGAGCATGTGCAGCAAACTGCAACACTGCAACACTCGAGTGGTGTTGGCGGCACAAATGGCATATGACCATGGGAATGGTAATGGGACCGGAGTTCGGGGGCAGGGGCAGAGTTTTGCCTATTTATAGAAAGTGCAGTTGTATCTGTATAAGCGAAATTAACAAAATGGCGTTGCCAAGTTGAAGTTAAAGTCGATCTCTCGATGTCAGACAACGCGAATGCAATCGTTTGCCTATCTTTTTCATATGTTTTTATATCTGTATGTGGCCCTAGCTGTGTGTGTGTGTGTGTGTGTGTGTGTGTATGTGTTTCGGTATCTTTAGCTCTGCTTCTATCTCTATTTCCCCCTCCTACCCACTCCACTCCACTGACTGACATGTGTAACATGCAGAACAGTGAAGCTTCGTTAGAGTGTTTCTCAATGTTCACTAAAGTGAAAATGAACCTTTTGAAAAACGAAAATTAAAATTATTAAACCATTTTGGATAGATAGCAAATAAAAATAAATAAATTCTCAATAAAATTATAATTGATGTTTATATCATATTTTTGATGTTTTTGAACAAAAAATTAGACTTATTTGTTTGTTTTTAATATTCATATTAGTGGCAAAACTAGGCAGGAATATTGTAGTTGTTGCCAGGATTCCATTTAGAATGGACTGCCATTTGATTTACTTAATTTTCATTTCATTCATTTTCATTTGAATTCATAAATAATAAAAAAAAAAGTTGAATTTCATCTTTAAACGAATTGAAATAATTGAATTATTAAGAACAAAATTGTGTAATATTTCATTGTAAATAGAAAATAGTCGTCATAATTAATAAACATCTCCAAAAACGTTTTTCTCTCATTTCTCTGAAGTATTTTTCTGTAGTTTTCTTTTTTTTTTTGAAGAAGAAGTTTTACTGTATTTTATTTGCCTTTTGCCTCTTTTCCTCTGCTCCCTTTGCTCTGTATTTATGTTTGCTTTCGCCTAATTTTTTTCTTTCTTCTTTCGTGTGCGTTTTTTTACACAATTCTCTCGGTGTCTCTCAAAATTCCTAAAAATGTTGCCTTTTGCCTTTGCCTATCTCTATTTCTATCTGTGTGTGAGTGTGCATGCGACTAAGTGTGTGTGTGTGTGCGTTGCAAAAGTGCAATGACCCAATGCGTAGAGCCCCCGAAAAAAAAACCGCCGCCAACTCACAAAGTCGCGGGTCTACGTGCTACTTTCCATACTCCCAAGTAGTTAGAATGAGAAAGAGTGATCGACAGTTAGACAGAGAGGAAGGGAACTAGACCTAGAGAAAGGGAGAGAGAGAGAGCGAGAGAGACAAAGTTGCAGTCGTGCAGAGCAAATGACGCGCGCGATAAATTTTTCAACATTTTTCATTTGCTTTTTGCTTTTTCCCCTCCAAATTCGTTTTTACATTTTCGTATTTTCTTGTTGCATTTTTTCCAGTTTATTTTTTTATGTCTCTTTTGTTGTTTGCCAAAGGCAAATATCTGATAGATACAAGTTTGAAAAATTTTATTTATATTTTTAGATATGAAATCAATTTCATTTTTGTTAATGCTTGGCTATATTTTCTTTACCTTCTTTTTGCTTTATGCAATTTTTAGTTGTTTTTGAACTTTGCCGTGCACACATTAGCACCAAAGTGTTAAAGGAGTCCTTGAGCCTTGATCCTGCTGCTCCTTTTTCGACACTCAGCAGGTTGCCATTGTTCCTTCGGGCTGCAAGGCTTCTGTTTGGCAGGAGTAAACAATCCTTGACGCTAATTGAAAAGGTATTTTTCACGTGCCGCCGACGCCGATGCCGCATGGCAAAAACAACTTCAAAAAGAAAAGAGTTCGACTGGACCACCATGGTGCAAGACGATGATGCTGGACACGGCAAGAGGCAGGCAAGGCAGGTAGCACAAAATGACGATGAAAGGGTAAAAGGGGAAATATTTGCGACAAATGAGAAATTGCATTAAGGATCTTGAGTAGACAACATTTCTCAACGTTTTATTTCTAACCCCTTTCGGATGAGCTTACCTAGCCACAAAAAGTAATAAAAAAGGGAACCAAACAGACAATTTCCAAGAATAATTGCCAACTCAATGTTAATGACCAAAAATGGTAAAGGGAATGCAAGGAAACGAAATGGAAAGGAAAGAAAAGGGTTAGGCAATCATAAAAACTGCAGTTTTTCCACTTAAACCATTTCTTTTGCTTAGTTTTTGGC
This sequence comes from Drosophila paulistorum, assembly GCA_018152135.1. Classification (NCBI taxonomy): domain Eukaryota; kingdom Metazoa; phylum Arthropoda; class Insecta; order Diptera; family Drosophilidae; genus Drosophila; species Drosophila paulistorum. The sequence continues at coordinate 41,495,753 of JAECXG010000822.1, forward strand.
ACATTTTCGCGAAAAATGCAAAAGGATTGTAAAAAGGATTGTCATAAATAAATATGTTTTGCATATGTTTGGCATAAGGAAAATTGTAAGTAGTGGATGAGGGGACCTTTTCAACTGATAGCAAAAATACATTTCTCGTGCAGTTTGCAAACAAAGCGATAAGTAAAACAATGCCAAATATTCCAATCGATTTAACAATCATATTCTATTGTTGATCTCGTCTCCTCCCTCTCTCCCTCTCATTTATGTGGGTTCTTTGTGTTTTTGGCAAGGTTCAAGGTTCTATACCTGCCACATCTCAGTTCATTAAGACAACATTCATTGACTGCACGCATGAGCGAAAGAGAGAGATAGAGAGATTATGTGGTTGGATTATGTGCAGATTATGTGTGGTTGGACTAATCTTCTGTAATGAGTCAACTTCTTCATCTTTCGCTAAACATCTTGATTCAGTCAAAAAGTCAGCAAAGTCAACACTGACCCTTCAAAATGATGGGATAAACCATTTAACAAGGGATTTCTTTTCATCTCAATCTCTCTTTCTGTCTCTCTCTCTCTCTCTCACTCACCTTCTGCTACTTAGAACTTGTTGCACACATAGAAAAAACTAAAGACTTTCACTAAAAGGGAAAAAAACTTAGTTGCAGTTGATAAGATTACACTAAGACTTAGCCCCAGCCCTAAACTAACCAGTGTCTTAGTCTTAGAGGGGCGAAATTGGCGAAATTTCGAAAATGGGGAAATATGTTTGAGTTGCTAAACGTTTCTACATATGTGAAAGGATCAATTGAACCCCCCCTAAAAGGTTCTTCAAATGTTACGCCACTGATCCAACTATTAAATTGACTTGTATAAAAATGCGTTTATGGTTTGTCTTTACATTATATGGCGCAAGTTTTCATTTCATTTTCAGTTACTCTTTTATTATATACATATTTTTTTTTTCGTTATGCTTTATCAGCTTCTTGGGGAGGTGAATGCACTTGCGAACTAGTTTTTCTAAGATAGCCTCCTCACAATCTCAACGCCAAAAAAATCAACTCATAGGCACACACACAGACACAGACACTGCTCAAATGCAGTGCGTCTGTAAAATGCGGTTGACCTTAATTTACCAACAACAAAAAAAACACAAAAATTGTAGAAAAAAAAACATTTTGATTAATGGTTCGGACAAGCCAAAATTTTGGAGCGGAGGCGTGGAGGAAACCAAAATTAATGATGCACAATTATTAAACTCATCCAAAAAAGTAAAGTACAGCTGCAACAAAATGCAAAAAAAACCGCAGTAACAAATTTTGGAGAAAGTCAAGTGTAATTTCGAAAATTAACTAAGTTCCTCTAACGAGAGTTTTCTCTGATCTATAACGGTTTTTTCTCTAGCGTTGAACCCTTTTTTCTGTAACCGTTACAATTTCGCTTATGCCAATTTGCATAAAAAAGAAGAAATATGCAAATTTTGTTCTAATGTAATCTTTATTGATTTCATTGACAAGGACAATGAGGCCGCCTCTGACGACCTTCGTAATTTGCATAAGGAAGCAGCAAGCAAGAAGGTCAATTCAATCCTTTCTCCTACCTACTACCTAACGCAAAAAGTATAAGTTGAATAAGAAGAAGAAGCCGAAATAAAATGCAAGCCTATGCAAGCAGCAGATTGCATAATTACAAAATGGCGCTGCTGCTCGCCGTTGATTTCAAATTTGAAGTTTCTGAACATATTGCTCTCGCTCTTTCTCTCCATCCACCTTCCTCTAGCTCTCGCTCTTGCTCCCTCTCTGCGGAAGGGGTTTGAACACAAAAAATACCAGTTTTCAACCTGCAGGCCAGTTTGGACAACAGAAAAAAAAATGCAGTCGCCAAAAAAAAAAAAAATAATACAAAATGTATAAAAAACAAACTCGCTTTACTCTTTCCATCTCTCACGCACCATACCCACACTCACACTCACTCATACACACACATGTGCAGTCGAGGCCCGACCTCCACCTCCACTTCGCAGCGTGCTCTCTCTCATTCTCACTTATGTGCACGCATTATGCTCTGGGTGCCAATAGCAGCGAATGCAAGCCAAAAGAGTGCAACAACGCAAAAAAGAAAAAACCAACAACAACACGACGCACGCACAAGTACGCACACACACAGAGAGAGAGAAAGACACTCTTTGGTTGTGATAGTGGTGGTAGCGTATAACTGCAATAACGGCCAGAGTGAGAGACCTAGCCTGGTGCAACAGAGATAGCATGTGATTTTCGTAGCACAGTTTTTCCTTCTAATTCGTTTCCTTTTCGTACACTTCCCCTCTTTTCTTGTTTTCTTTTCGATTGCTGTGCGTGTGTCTGTCAGTGTGTTGTTCTCTATCCCTTTCTTGCTCGCATTTCGGGAAATTTTGACTTGCTGCATAAGAGCGCTGTTGAAATTTTATTCAAGTTTGAGCGCTCGAATCTGCAACAACGTGCCACGCAAAAAATAAAAACGCTACAAAAAACAAAACATACAAAATTCAACTTAAAATAAAAAAAGGCAAATACTATATTACTAATAATTTCAAAAATACGTCTCGCTTGACAACCACAACCAAGAAATTCCGCCTGTATTTGCGTATGTGTGTGTGTGTGCTAGTGTGTGTAAGAGAAGAGTGTGCAAAATAAAAACAACAACAAGTACGAAACTTAATTAAGTGCAAGCATAAAAACCTTTGAAAAAAAAAACAACAAACACACAAATGTGAGAGTTTTGGGCAAACATTTTAAAACACAAAAAAAAAAAAACAAAAAATTGTTTTAAAAAACATTACAAAAATTAAGAAACATTAAGAAAATCGCTTATTAAGCGTTTTTTCTTACATCTAAATAATTTTGTGGTAAGAATTGCAAATCCAATTTAAAAACAAAACTTTAAAACCTTTTTTAACAATTTTATTTGAATTAATTTAATGGCTTTTTTTATTTTTGGTCACACTTTTGCCCTTCATTAAATACAACAAACAAAAACAATAATCATTTTGAAACTGGAAAATCCTAAAACCGGTTTCCAAGTGCATTTTGTGTTTCAATGACGTTTATTGTTGTTGTTGTTGTTGCTTGAATTGTTTAATTAAAAAACTTTGAACAAAATGGTGGGCAAAAAAAGAGCCCCCAACCCAACTGCTACAAAAAAAAAAAAACAAAAAAAAAACAAACGATCGAGCCATAAGAAAGCTTTTGGCAAGCTTTTGGCGATCGTGGCGTATGCTTGATATTTGCTTTCGGTATAAGAGTGCAAGAAAGAGAGAGAGAAAGAGAGACAGGGCTCTTGGTGAGGCGTTAAAGCAATATTGCTTATGGCCCTATAATGCGCTTAACTTATACCCAAAAACCAATTTCAATTTCAATTCCCATTCTCTCATTCCTTTTCACTCACAAGATCTACCTGCCTACTGTATATAGGGATCATCACGAATTTGTTGCGCAAAAAGAGGGAGCGCCTTCGCAGCAGGTTTTCCTTTATCATCATCGTCGTCGTCGTCATCTTCTTTATCCTCATCGTTCAGACAATGGGACAATGGGTCTATAGGGATATATCTCTTGCGCATTTTCCGCACTCTACTCTAACAATAATCGATCGTTTGTTTTCCACTTTCTATTGTCCGCTCGTTTGTCTGTATATTTGACATTTCCCTTCAGTTGCTGGTGTTGTTCTTCGATTGCCATTATCTTTTATGTTTTTTTTTTTGTTTGGCAATTTTTGGATCCTCCTACGAGCCGCAGTTACTGCCTATTGCCTACCTGTTGGTAATCGAAACCCTTCAAAGAAAAAACTTCTCATCCACATACGCCCATCACACACATGCCAGTTGCATGTGTCCAACATATGCTGCCCAAAAAGAGGCATATGGGACGCCTATCATTACGACTCCTGTCTGGTGTCCACTTGAGGTCCACGACAAAAATAAAAAGGAAGAAAAAAATTTATTACAAGTATTTCATTTGAAATTCGACTAACAACAACCACTTCGAACCACCCTCAATACCCATGCCAAGAAAAAATAAAAAAAAAAAACAGGAAAATCAAGCCAGAAAATGAATGAAATTATTGCAAGTTTTTTTCTTTTACTTCCCTTCCATTTTCCAGGCGAAGCAAAAAACGAAAAAAATGAGATATATATAAAAAGTAAAGCGCGCGAAAAAGCAGCCGGAAAAATACGCGCACACGTCTTCTTTTCAAGGGATGTTTGCATATTTTTCCCCATTTTTTATACACGTATATTCCTTCACTTCTCTCCCTCCACCTACGCCATGTTAACCTCCTCCACCTTCTTCTTTTTCTACTGCTACCACTCCGCTCCTGTTTTCGGCTTTACCCCTGCCAAACATCCACGCGCTTTCACTTTTTATGGCGCATAAAACTTCACATTGTACAGGAGCGGGGCGGGGGCGGGGGCGGCGTATGGAGAGTGGGGTGGGGGCTCGCTACAATTTTTAGAAGCAAGATTTTCCGCACAGCAACTTTTGCAAATGGTGGAAATGGTCTCTCTCCATCACTGTTTGCCTGGGCTGAGTTTTGAGTGGGTGGAAAGGTGACCCTCCCATTCCTCATCCATCCTTCTCGCGTTTTTTTCCTCTTTTAGCTCTGCTCTCATCTCTATATACGAGATTTTTGCACACCTGTGTGAACAGGTATTAAAACCAAAAGACAAAAGATCTCTCTTAAAAACATTCTTAAACCAAATGAGAAATTTAGCAACCTATGCAAAATGCTTTTTTTCTGACATATTGTGTGAATTTCCTATGAACTTTTTGCGCAACAAAATAAGTTTCAAAATATATATATATCTATATTCCAATTGTTTGTCCTTCTGCTTTAATTACAGGTTGAAACCCGTTGAAGTGTAAGCCTTAAACTGGCGCTCAAGGTCAGGAAACATCTATCCTCCTACTCGCCAACGCTGCTGAGTGCCGCGTTCACAAGTTTGAATAGCGTCTATCACAGCAGCAGCGATACAGCTCCAGACGAGGAGTCCTCCGATCATTCACATATACAGCGCGGCCAGCAGCAGCGTCATCATCATCATCATCATCAGAGTCATCATCCGCATCATCATCACTCGCAACGAGACTCTTCGTCGTCGTCGAGTCGCAACGAAATGGGTGGTGGCGGAGGCGGTGGTGCCACTCCCGTAGCAGCCAGCAGTGAGGGTGGCCAAACCTATTGCCTTCGCTGGAATAATCATCAAACGAATTTGGTACAAATCCTTCATGCCCTGCACGAGGTGGGCAGCTATGTGGACTGCACTTTGGTTGTGGATGATGAACAATTTAAGGCCCATCGTGTCGTATTGGCCGCCAATTCGCCATATTTTCAACATATATTACAAGATGTTCCACAAGATCATTGTAGCATTATATTGCCAGGTGTCAAGGGTTTTGAGATTGCTGCCCTTTTGCAATATATGTATACGGGTGAGACGACAGTTACCAAGAGTCAGGAGCCCGAAATTTTACGTACAGCCAAGGAGCTGCAGGTGAAGGGTCTCTATGATAATTTGATGAAATTCAATAATAATAAGCCAACAAGTGCAGCAACATCGGCAGATGAGCGTGTCCATTATGGTCATGGCAATAGCATAGCTCCAACTTCTAGTTCCGGTGGTTCGGGTGGTAAGCCACAGAATGGCGATTCCTATGGCCATCATCATCATCATTCACATCAGCAGCAGCAGCAGCAACAGCAACAGCAATCGCAACATCAGCAGCAATCGTCCTCCTCCTCGGTGATCTCAACGTCTACACATATCTCACCCAGTGCCGCCATTTCGAGCAGCTGCTCGCCCCCACCGCCAGCATTTGGTGCCTATCAGCAGCCACCGTATTCGAATTATGGTCCATCAGGAGCAAGTCATCCCTCACATATTCCAGCCGGCGAGACTCCATTAACTCCCACCCATGCCACTCCACATGCTGCAGCCGGTGAGGCTGGTCAATGGCCACTATCTCCATCAGCTGCCGCTGCTGCCATGTTGAATTCCGTATATGAGTCTGCTGCCGATATGAATCCTCTTAAGCGTAAAAAACTCTCGGCCATATCTAGTATGTTGCTCAATAGTACGCGAGATACACCCATTTTGCGTAATGTTTTGGCCCAGGCTAATCCAGCTGACTCGTCACAACAGCAACCGAATCCCTTGCTCCTGAAGAGTTCCTCATCATCCTCATTGGCAGAGAAGTCGACACCCCATCAGAGTGGTGGCGGTGTCGGAAACCTTGGCGGCGGTGGAGGCACCGGTAGCCACAGTTTCAACGGCTCCGACTATGGCGGTGATAAGGAACCCCTCTCTCCACACACAGATCGCTCATTCGATGAGGAGACGGGAGGTCCTGGGGGCAAGAAACCGGAATGGAAACGCTACAAGCAATATACCCGAGCTGACATGATGTGCGCCATTCAAGCTGTACGCGAGGGCATGAGCGCTTTGCAGGCGAGTCGTAAATATGGATTGCCCAGTCGAACGCTCTATGATAAGGTGCGCAAGCTAAATATCACCACAGGCCGGGGAACACATCGCACTCCCAAGCGTAGTCCACCTGGAGTGGAATCTTCGGCTGCCTTCCCCTATTCCGCTGCGGCAGCAGCTGCTGCGGCCCACAATTATGGTCAGTCTGAGCTGCTGGAACGCAGTGAGCAGGTCAAGGATCATCATCCTCATCATGGCATGCCACCAACTATATCCCATTCGGCAGCTGCCCTCCTGGATCATGCATTCCTCCAGCAGGCCCTGGAGAATCGTGGCGGTGACATGGCCGGACGTGAAGCTCTCCATGCCATGGCATTGGCTGCAGCTGCTCATGCAGCAGCCAATCGTATGTCCACCAGTCCCCCGGGCTCGGGTTCGAATGGTCATCCACATGGATCCGCAAGATCACGTAGTCCCAGCCCCAGTCCACAGCATTATCCCGAGGATCTGGAAATGCACGAGACCAAACATCACGAGCGTCTAATCAAACGTGAACGGGAGCAGGATGAGCGTGAAGATGTTGATGCTGACGATGAAGAGGATCAGGATCATGATCATGTTGAAGATCTATCATTGGCACGTAAGGAACGACCCGAATCACCATATTCCCCACCGCCGCCAAGGGCATCATCGCCCCTGGAGGGAGCCAGTGTCATAATGCATCACTCATCGAATTCCACCTCAACCAACGGCAAAGAGCACGAGGATTATCCCAATTCGGCACAATCATCGCCACCACCGCCGCCACCTCCATTGCCTCTCGGTTTGGGCCTTAAACGTGAGCTCTTGGGCAACGATGAAATGCAAACACGCACAGACTGATTGATGCTCACCATGGCCTGGCAGTATGCAAATGATAGCTACGATTCCATATGCTAGGTCAACACCATCCCCCACCACCCCATCCTCTCTCTTTATATACTATTCATATACATATAATTATATATATTTAAATAGTTATTTCTTTCGTTCGATACGGCGTAAAACGTGTGTTCTCTCATCCTGATTGACCTGATCAGCAGGTCCTTGGGATGATTCAGCGGTAGTGAAGCTTTAACAATTAAACAAAAAACAATTTAAAACAAAAAATGATAAGTACCCAATCCCAGTTTAGTTTGGCGGGCAGCACTTGAGTAGCACCAAGCACGTTACAAAAAAATATCACAAAATATTTCATTTTTTAAATCAAAAAACAAAAAAACCTACAATTAATAATTAAAAAATTGTTCATCACTTTGTGCCTAGAAACAGAAACTTAGTTTAGGATTTACAGTTTAGGGTTTTGTCCTTAGGTTTTAGATACACACACACACACACAAAAACACCCACAACTACTAGTTACACACACTAACTATTTAGACACTTGTAGGCCATCTTAAGCAATTAGTTAAAATTAAGTCCTAAGCGCTCAGCAGTCCAAACTAATCAAAAAGAAACAAAAAAAGGAAAAGAAAACGAAAATCATATAAACAAACAATTTTTCAATTTGCATAAGACTGAAAATAATGGGCGTGGCACCAGAGAGGCAGGCAGCGAGCAGCGAGAGAGGCTCCGAAAATAAGTTTAAAAATAAACAAAAAAAAAAAAAACTGAATCAGTTAGCAAATATTATTTTTTTTTTGTGGTACAACTTTGTTAAATTGCCAGTGATTTGTTTTTAAAAATTATGTTTTTAGACTTAGATTATGAGTTTTTCCTTCACAAAACAAAAAAAAAGCATACCTCTACTATATAGTATATAGTTATATATACAGAAATCTACCTCAAATAATGTTCTAGTTTTTAAATTGTCCTGGGTTGAATTTTATAAGACTGACACCGACTCAAATTAACAAAAATCCGCAGCAATTAGACCCGCTGCATGCAAATTAAATGTAACGAGTAACGAGTAAAAAAAAGCGTACAAATATATGGCAAAAACCACACCCACACACACACACACACACAAAAACTACAAGTAAGCTTAATTAGACCTAAGGCAATCGCAAATTAATTAGTTTTAGGTGCATTTAATCTAAACAAACAAAACAAAAATGGAAAAAAAAACAACCAACATGCGCTGGGGGCAATGCAATAGGCTCTTAAATTTTAGACAAAAACACACAAAATATAAAACACATAATTTGTTATATGAGTTAACCTTCTGTACATAAAATCATTAAACTATATATATATTATATACACTTATACATTATACACATACATTTATAGGTACAACATGCATTAAAGTTAGTGTTAAGCAAATGCAAATTATAATGTAATTGCAATTTATCATTAAATTGTTAAGACATATTACAAACATAAACGTATGGATTTATTCTTTTTTGAAACGAATGCGAAAATAAAATGACTGAAGAATAATAAAACAAAATATATGAAATTAAATCACTTACTCAATTACTTATTATTACAAGGAGTTTGTCACTTATGTCATTTCAGCTGAAAACGTCACTTAAGTAACGAGTAAACTACATCGATAAACAACCAGCCACATCCTAATCACTCTAAAGCGAGTAAATGCAGGACTTACAAGCTGCTGTAGCGAGTCGTAATAAGTTAAGCGAATGAAGTTGTATCACATGTTGCAATTTTTAATACCGAGTAGTATTATATGAAATGTTTAAGTTGCCATGAGCTAAAATTGTTTACCCCGTTATATTCACAACCCTTGTGACTAAAGTGCAACGATACAATTCAACAATTGCCCTTATCATTAGCGAGAATGAATCAAGTAACGTGCAACGAGTACTAATTTTCTATTTAGTTATGTTCACTCTATGGTAATTACTGATGATAAAAGGAATGCAAGAGTAGAATTCGACCAAGCCCAGAATGATGCGGCTAAAAGTACGAGTATGAAAAAATACAAATTTTATAAGAATAATAGTCATACTGGAAGGGTGATATAGCCAATTGTTTTATCTATTAACCCAATTGCTTTATTAAACAAACTGCAAGAAAATAGCGAGTATAAATATAACGAGACTGGAAGAGTTGTTATGATATTTCATTTTTCTAGGAAGCAAAGAACTAATTTATCTTTTGGCTTCGAAGAATCTTTGTTAGATGTAACGTGTCTAAAAAGAACGAGTCTTTGAGATTCGTCAATATAATATATTGCTATGGAAAGTAGAAAACATAAATAGAATGCGAATTCGGTCTAGATGAATCGTTATTATATCATTGTTAGCAATTATGAATATAACGAGTTTCAATGTGATACATGCTTATGAGAAGTAGAAAACAAAAATAGAATCTAATCGTTATTATATCATAATATTAACTTTGAAGTATAACGATTAACTAATAAAAACATAGCGAGTATGAAAGTGACGAGTCTGGAAGAATTGTCAAAATAACAAATCAGGTAACTAGAAGGTAACACAAATTAGTATAATACGAATTCGTAATATGCTTTGTTTTAATTAGAGTGAAAGTAAAAGTAAATAGAAAGTAACTCGTTACTTTCGCAGATCGAACAAGTATTGCAATTTATTTTGTAAAAAAAATCATTATTCATTTTAAGAAACGAGACTAACGAATAAACTCATTAAAAAAATACTTATTAAACATCCTGATTGGTAAAAAATAATCAATACTCACGAGTTGTCGAGGAGGACGATCTAAAACTTCTACGAGAATATGTAAATAACAAAAAGGGCATAATTTGTAACGAGTGCGCACCTTGTCGATTTACTTTAGATTGAACGAAGAGTAATGGCATTATTAAATATCCTTATTTATTCCGAAGTAGATCTTGATTTTAATCATAGCGCGTAGTCCATATTTTTATATAGCGAGTAGCCATCGCGACGAGTGTATCACATTATTTTGAATCAAACAAAAAGAAGGAAACGGATTATTTAACATTTTTATAGTTTTTGCGAATCGGTGGTACACGTTGTTGTAAATAACGGGAAGGGAAAATCGAGAAACGATTGAAATGAAATTAATTGACATCCTTATTACTTAAATAGATGATTATTCACGAGTTTGCAAGCAAATTATGAAGTAACAAGTTAAATTTGAGATTATAGATTCTATATTAGTAAATAAAAGTTTATAACAATTTTATCTTACTTCATGATAAGTCTTTATTTAGGAAAAAAAAAAATACATAGTTCTCATTTATCTAAATTATGGCTATGACTGGAACTTGAATTGGGCTGTCAAAACTTGGGAGACCAAAACGAACACATTTCAAAAATACATTTGTTGAAACAATATCGAATACATCTAATTGTTAATATTGCAAACATGATATGAATAAAATCGAAAGAAAATGATTCGACTAAAAATGGTTAGACTGATGGCCAAGAGAATATAGTATATATCTCTTTTCCTACTGGCAACCAACACAGTTGGGCGGATTTCGATTGTCAAAATTGACAATACCGATGGCAAAACGAAATGGTTTATGATTTGCCAAATGCATGGGCCTTGTGGTTGGCATCTTGACATGCGGCAAAATTAATTCCCTCTCGGCATAGGCCACCAATTGGGCACGATCTGGCTTGGACGCTCCCGAATTGTTATTGGCAAACGAGAGTGTTCGATCAATGTGAATGAGGGGCGGTTCATCGTTTGGACTATGACCACAATCCCGACAATGGGCCAAAAGTTTCGTCTCGCTCAAGAACTCGAGGCGACAATAATTGCAATAATAATTAATGCCCTTGCTATGCAGCAAAAGATGATGATCGAGTTGATGCTGATACACAAACTCATCCTGGCACTTGTGGCAAATGTAATATCCACGATTCTGTTTATGCAGATGATAATCAAGAAATACCCTGCAAAATTGGGGAAGAACATTTGAAGTTAACAAGTGGTTTAAACATTAAGGAATTTGCTTACTTGCTGGTGAAGACATCTCCACATTTCTGGCAATAGAACCAACTCATTTTCCAATGATTCATATAATCATGGTACATGAGAGTTTCCAATGTGGTCGTTTGATAGCCACAAGAAGGAACAAAGCAAGTGAAAGACTTCCTTTTCACCTGCTTCTTGAGGAGATCGAGCAAATAGAGATCTAGAAAAGTAAACTTTTGGTTAGATAAGATCAGCAAAGTGGGTAAGGAATCTAATAACTTACCGTACTCTTTGTCAGAGGTTATATGCATTTCCTCTTCACCTTCTAGTTCATCGTAGAGATGACATAGATTATTTAGAGCACTGTTACTATTGCTACGGCTATGATTGACCACCCAGTCACCTGTGAAATTCATGCGTCTAGTATACATGGTGTCCACCGTTGAAACAGCATCATCATCATCGTCCTCCTCGTCGTCATCATCATCATGTTCCAGCAACTCCTCATTCTCCTCCTCCTCTTCCTCATCGTCATCATCATTATTTTCAGGTTCTTTTTGCTGCTCCCATGCCACAGAGCATGCCCTAGATCTTGAGCGCAAAGAACGTGATTTTCTCGCTTTCTGCTCTTGCAATTTGCCCCCTGTCTCTTCTTCCAGGGCCTCCTGTTTGGCACTGCATATGGTATGATGCAATTCCCATTCATATTTGGCATCAAATTCCGCTCCGCACAAGTTACACAAATGCTGCACTGGCTCATGCTGCTCCTGTCTAGCTTCTGCTTCATTGAGTACGCGGCATTTGGGCTTGTTTGCAGGTGTGTGCTGTGGATTACGACGCCAGCAGCGACGTGAGTGCATTGTAAAGTAATCCTTACGAAAATAAGCTCTTCCACAATATTGGCAAAGGAGTCGAGTTCGCCATTTCCAACCATTTGAGGCCTGAGTCCCGCTATTATTACGGATACCACCCGATTCTGTGGCCGTCGGTGATTCTGGTGGTTGTGACGAATAAGCCTCCAATTCCGAGCAAGTCGAAAGGGAGGAACTAGTGTACATGGTGTCCTGACTTTCGATCAGTGTGGTAGACACCTCGGCATCAGCTATGGGCGGTGGACTCGCATGAGTTATGGTTGTTGTACTAACATTGGCATCTCCACCGCCCTCATCAATGGGCGCTTCTTTGCCATCGTCTTTCTGTCGCTGCAGACGCTGCATTCTCTCCATCAGAGAACGTGTGACCTCCGAGTGCATATTCAATTTGCAGACACACTCAACGCAAATAGTTTTTAATGTCGACTGGATGACATCCGCCTGCAATGGTTAAGGAGTTTAACATCCTAGTTGGTTGAATTGGGCACTCCAACTTACCGCCATCTTCCAGTCACGTCGTAGACGACGTTGCATTACCTCGTTGGAACTCATGTCCAGGGCAGATAGTTTTGCAACTCTACAAATGGTACAATTGCTGGTGGACTCCACTTGTTCTGATTGTGCACCATCTTCGCCTTCCTCCCCACCACCACCGTCGCCACAGCTGCTGCTGCTGGTGGGTTCCGGCACAGGAGCAAGTGCATCCTGCATCATGCAGTTGATAAAACTAAAAAAGGCGTTCAAACATTTGTTTATCTATTCGTATGACTAGCTTATAGTCGATGCAGTTTAGTTAATTTTTTAATTATTTATTAAAATAATTTTTAATGCTTTAACTTTGTGCATTAGCATAGGAGTTTATCGATAACAACACTGGATATGAGCAAAACTGTGATTTTGCTATTCCAAAAATAAAATAGTGATTTATAATTCTAATATAGTCTTAATTAACTTTACATTATATTTCATTTACTTATAAAAATAATAACAATTCAAAACTAATTCAAAAAAGTCACAATTTAGTTAAATTAAAAATATTTTATTTGAAATGTCTTGAGTAACAGTCACTGTGACAAGTAACAGTTAACCAAAATAAAGTATCATCTCTGATGGATCCCGCATTTGTTTATTTGAATTAAGCTTAGTTTGTTTACATTGACTTTAATTTTCATGGAATTGCACAGGCGGCTTTTTGGCGTAGATAAACTTGTCCCGAAATCTCTAATAGAGATCTCTGGACCCTCAAATAGTGGTAAAACATTGCTAGTTCAACAATTAATGGCACATTACATCTGTGACTTGAAATGGGAAATTTTATTTCTAAATCTGAGCCACAAGGTGCAAATACACAATTTTGCCAAAATAATCACAGAAAGAGCCTCAACATCCAGCAATGAGAATCTAGAGAAACGTTTAAATTCGGTAAAGCTAATAAACTGCTTTAGCCCCAAAGAATTGGACGAATCTCTCGAGATAATCAAGTACATGCTACTTGGTAATCGAAATATAAAATTAATTGTGATCGACACACTTTCCGAGTTCTTTTGGCTGGATATGGAACAAAGGACTAAGAAAATGAGCAAATTAAAATATTACGTTAATTATGTGCAATCTTTGGAGGCGATTTGCCGAGAGGTCAATGTCTGTGGCATGTGGACGGTGGATAACAAATTTGTCTCAAATATGCAAAATGGACAAAACGATCCAGTCCAAATAGATCACAAATTGACATTTTCCATTTTACCCCAAGGTGGAGTTGAATTGAATGGTCAAAGTGTTGAGCTAACTAACCAAGGTTTAAAATTTATTGATGAAGCGTAATACAGACTGGCAATAGATAGTCGTGTCCAATAATCTTAAATTGTATATAAAATGTTCTTAGTTAATCAAATATGTTAATTAAATAAACTTTTACATCGAATTTTCTTAGCTAATAAATATTTGTTTAAACATGTTTAAAAGATATAAACTTTATTATATATATTTTCACTTTGGAATACTAGAATAGGCCTTATTAATTAGTTACTCTCACTAAAATCTAGTACCAAACATTTAAAATTTTTCTTAATCGATTAAGTACTCGATATATTTGCGGATATAAACCAGATCGATTCATTAAAATAATACAAAATTTCAAATAATATAATATATAATAATATATTAATATAATGTATACAGTAAATAAAATATATAAATTCATAAAATATGTTCACTGGGTTCAACGTCAACGTCAACATGGCGCGCGGCGAGGTTTGCGGCGAATATTGCAAGCATCACAAACCCACGAAACGAAACGTGCTAGATTTTTTTCTCTCCGAAAAAAAAGAATTTATTTAAATTAATAATGGGCGTACAAGTGGTTCCAATTTCTCCCGGTGATGGTAAGCAAGTGTTAATATTGTTTAAATTACAATTAGATTCAGCGTAACAATTCAATTATAACCTCGTTTTTTTTTTGTTGCGGCTGAAAATATGCGGTGTATGCGGCAGAAATTTTTCTCATACTTGCATTCCTACATATAGCTATCTCACTCACACACAACCATTTTTTTTCTCTCTCACAGGCAGCACCTATCCAAAGAATGGCCAAAAGGTGTCGGTTCACTATACCGGAACTTTGGACGATGGTACCAAGGTGAGACGTGCCTCCTTCCCCTCTCTCCCTCGCTCTCAGTTGAATTAACAAGAATTTTTCGTTTTATAGTTTGATTCTTCTCGGGATCGCAACAAGCCATTCAAGTTCACCATTGGCAAGGGTGAAGTGATCCGTGGCTGGGATGAAGGTGTAGCCCAATTGAGTGTTGGCCAACGTGCCAAGCTGATCTGTTCCCCCGATTATGCCTATGGCAGTCGCGGACATCCAGGTGTCATTCCCCCCAACTCCACCCTAACTTTCGATGTGGAGCTGCTCAAGGTCGAATAGAGTGTGAGAGAAAGAAAGAGTGTGTGCATGTGTGGGGGAAGGGAGGAGCACCACCTGCTTGAGTGTGTGCTGCAAAGAGAGAGCACACCAATACAGAAAAAAGCACACGGACAGGCGCACTCCCAATCTCCCGACCAAGACCACCAGCCAATCAAACACAACAAACAAACCAAAACCAGAACAATCCAACAGCATTTTTGAATTCTACTCAAAATGAAATTAGACTTAATTAATGGAAAACTGCATCTTCTTAACGCCTACTAAAGAAAAATAAAACATTTGATTCAAATCGAATTAAAATTGTCGTTGATGTTTTTAAGGGTCGATGGGGATTAATTAAATATCAATGTCTCCATATTATATAGTCGAATGACAACCACTTCTAAGTAATGTTTCCTTATCCAGGATATAGCTTTTGTCTCCATCAATTTTAGTGGATTATCTAATTGGAGATGCTGGGATTGCTCAATTCCTAAACAGCAGTTGCCCCCCTGGAGGAAACAATGAAGTTATTGTTCAAAGTCACTTAACTATGTTCCTATGGGAGCTATATGATATAGTCACCTGATCTTGATCACATTTGACACAGTCATTAACAGATATATAAAACTGACCAATTTTAATGATAAACTGATATATAACATATGATATATCGTCCGAAAATTGACAGAATTCTTCTTTGCATAACACTTAATATTTACTAAATCGTGATGTTCTACAAAACAAAACGTAAAAACTTAGTTTTTGAGGTTTTAATGCAAACTTCAAGTTTTACTTCTACATAAACTAACATGAATTTTGGCACAATTACAGGAAAATCTAGAAAATTTTACCAAGAGTTCAGTTTTTGGCCGATTTTCATTTATATTTCCATTCACAGATAAAGATTTCGTCCAAGCTTTTTTAGTCTAACAATTAAAGATTTTTATATAAAAACCAAACGATCTGCTAAGTGCTGTGTAATGTATTCCTTTGATTTGTGGTTGTAAAATATATTAATGTAGAAAAAAACCATAGAAGGACTTCCAGGTAAGGATCCAGGCGATTGTGATTTCGAATCTAAATATTAACGAAATTAGTATTGACCCATAAATAACATAAATGTCTTCAAATAGTCGCCAATTCCTTCGTCCTTGGATTGATATCCCCTAAAGGAGACCTCAAATAAGCAGTAGGAAGACACACATCAACCTCTTCATCTTATAGAAGAGTCCTAGGAATTTAAGTTAGCAGCATTTCGTCTAAACTTTAGTAATTCTTTTTTAGGGGGCCATGCCAAAGACAATAAACTCAATAGAAAGACACAGACAGATTTGAAACTGTATTTAGACATGAATATAAATTTGTTACAGTTGGAAAAGCCTTTCTCCTTGGATTAATATCTATTCAAAAATGTCTCCACAGAATGTCAAAATTCCACATTTTTAATATTGAACCGAAAGCACAATGTTAATTTTCAATGATTTACTAGGTTTTATACATTTCTCTAATTAAATCTTTTTATATTTAAGACCAAAGTCTCTTTGATTACAATTAGTGTGGAATTAAGACAAAGCTTAATGTTAATATTAGAGTTTAAATCGAATCTTATGTGTCAAGTAATGCGATTAGCGGAATTTCGGGTGCGATTCCTTCTTCTTGGTGCATAATAATTTGACGATCTGATCGATTACTTCGTAGCGCTCGTGATCATATTTCCTGGAATGTCTCACCCAATGCTGGTGAACCTTTTTCCAGCGTTTCTTGTTGGCCGCCAGCAACAGTTCGCGCGAGGAGCCCTCCGGCAACTTTGGTTCGTTCTTGTGCTCCAGACGTGGTGGTATAATGCTCATGTTGGTGGGACGGGCCAGTGGAATATCGGTTAAAATCTCCATTTCACCGCTACGCAATTTAGCCAGAACCTCTTCGGCATTGTCGTCGCGCTTGACCACTGCTTCCGAGCCCTCAGTGTTGTACATTGAGACGAAGGGATTACGCGGCTGATTGGCCATCCAAGCACGACAAATGGGATAGAGGGGAGTTTGCTCATTATACTTGGACAGATCCAGGCTACGTTCGAAGAGGCGCATCACATAGGATTCACTTTGCGACTTGATAGCGACGACGCCGGCACTGTTACTACCTACTTTCTTGGCATTGGAGCGCCTGGGTTTTGTGGAGTTGGACGCCCCAGATGAGGAGGAAGGGGCAGCAGTTGCTGTGTCAGCTGCAGCGCTGGCTCTGCTTACTGCGCCAGCGGCTGCCTGGACAGTCTTCAATTCTGGCTGTAGCTTCACCTGATAGTTTTGGGCACGTTGCTGCTGCTGTTGTTGGAGCAACAGCTTCTTGGACGGGCGTCCGCGTATGGGCAAATCCGATTCAATATCGTCATCCTCCTGCAATTGAGCTGCGGCTGCGGCTGGCACTGTCTTTGATTCCTTCGAGTGTCCCCGTAGGCGCAGCGACATTTCGCTTGCACCTCGTGCGGATTTTTTAACCGGGGTCTTCATTTCATATGATTGTGAAGCAAATCAAATTGCAAATTGAGAATTGTTTGAAAATTGAGAATCAAATCAAAATTGATTGCTGACGTTGTACAACACTAAAATGACATCTGGTCACACTTTGCACGGTAGTGAGCAAAATACTGGTTAAAAATACTGGCAAAAACTGCGGCGAGGTCAAAAAATTGCGGCGAAATAGACAAAAATTGTGGCGAGAGGGCAACATTTTAAGGCGAGAGGGCAAAATGTTGAATAAATTGAATTGAAAAAATAAATAAAAAACAAACATTTTTGCCATGGGAAAAACCTTATTTTTTCTGTATATAATAAGTCAATTATTATTTTTACATATTACATATTATATTTTGAATTTCCCGGCGCTTTATTTGCTATGGTGGTATTTTGTAAAATATGAAATAGTATTTTATAGTATATTTTTGAGACCAAATTGGTATTTCTCGTTTGGTCCGGCGCGGTCACGCTGCCCCGAATCGCGGGATGTTGTTGTTGTTGTTTATTTACCTTTGCACGAAGAGGTGGTCTTTTTTTTGGTCCCGCTGATGCGCATAACAACAACAAACGCGATAGTGTAGCAAACAAATGGAATTATGAGCAGATCAAAATAAACAAATAACTTTTTTCAATTACGGAGTGCAATTTTACCATTAAAAATTCTTATTAGAAAAAGTGTGTAAACAGTGTGTAGAAAGTGCATATTTACCGACAATTGCAGTTATATAAAATAAAACAATTGAAAATTACTGTAACTGCAAAATTTTTACAGTAAGTTTCGTATTCGTTTTTGGGTTTTCCTTTTTATCACTCTTCTTCTGCTGCAGTTTGCTTTTGTTGATGTTTTTGCTCCCTCGCTCTCGCGCACGTCCATTCTCTCTCTCTCACTTTGCTCGTTGTCGCTATTTCTTTTACTGCGTCATTGTTGTTGCTATTTCTGAGCGATATATATGTAGAAGGAGAAGCAGGGAGAGAGTGAGTATATGAGTGTGAGTTCTCCGCCACCCCCTCAAACCACGCTAAAGCGTAATTCACTTTTGTTTGCTATTTATAGTTGAAGATTTCCACCAAAAACTTACATCTGCAGCAGCAGCAAACGAAACAGAAAAGAAAAGGAATAAGAGACCCAACTAATTGTCGCATTAATGAGGTGTAGGTGAAGTTGAAAAAGAATGGTTAGGGGGGAGTATGGCCCTATCATGTCCGTTATCAGCACTAAACAACATCAATATATTAGGGTTATCTAAACTGATTTCGTTTATTGTTTTTGGGGCAAACTTAGTTTCAGCCAGACGGTGCTTGGCCTGTTGCTCTGCAGTTCTTCAGTTCGCTGAACCCAAAAGAAAACAACAACCACGATTGATTGCAAAAATTGTTTAAAATTGAACAAATAGTTTATCAGTTCAAGAGAGAAAGACAAAAAGAGAGCAAGTGGGAGAGAAGGAAATGGACTGCCTCTTTAACTGCGCGATTTGCCATGCGAATGCTTCTACCTAACGGTGGTTCTGTCTTCTAAGGGTTTTAGGTTAAGTAACACGCAATTCTCTGTCACATCGCGTGAGTTCAAATCCCCGCCCGAACTTGTTGGCTTTTAGACGATAAACCCCACGCTAATTAGCCGTAACTCTTAGGGCAACATTATTTTTTTTCTTTCGATTTTATTTTCTTCTTCGATTATTCAATTATAAATAGAATTAAGTTGTTCCATCAAGAAATTTTCTATTAAAAATATTATTGAATAATTACAATTTTAATGAAAGACGAATTCTTTTTTTAAATTTCAAATATCTAATATACTTTTAATGTGCTCTTTTATGTTTCCTTCTTTAACTGGTTCTTCTTTAAGGTTTGTGAGGTTAAGTGAGTTTATGAAACGGTCCAAGGAAACATCGATAACGACTTAAAAAATAGACCAAGCATAAGGAAACCATCCATGACCTCAATTCAACGTCGTTAAAAATGGATTCTCATTATAAAGAGGTCGTGGTTTATTAAAAAAGGGTCATACGCTATAATAAAGAAGTCATACCTTATTATAAAGAGGTCGTAATTCAATATGAAATTTGTTCTACATGGACTTATCCAAGAAGAAGTTTGGGGATCTTAAATAGTATTTCAAAAAATTTTGCAGGTTTTGTGAGTGTTTTGAAATCCATTTACTGACATTTTAAACTGAGCAATATTCATCGGATTCCTCGCAGATCCGTCTACCTTAGTTTAAAACTTTCCCGGAATCGAAACTTGCATATGAGGTTATTGAGGAAAAATGGGTGATCCTTGAATTGCTAGCAATGTGGGTGCCTCAAGAAGTTCACTTCTCCATAGTGATTAACTTGGTTCACTCATTTCTTATCTTAAATTCGTACTTTTGAGTACTGGGTACTTGCTTTTACCTACCTGCAATACATGCAACACTTTTCGCGTAGGCAAAATGTTTTAGAAACTAGTTTGAATTGTTTACTTACAAGTTCACAGGGCATCTCATCTTTGCATTGAGTGACTGACTGACTGATATCATCATCATCGCTCAAAATTAACGATAATTGTTTGCCTCTCTCTAGGTTTTTCTTTGTCTCTATTGTGCCCCCCACTCTGCCTGTCTCTGCCTCTGCTCCTCCCTCTCTCTAATGGCAGTGACGTAATGTGGAGCTGGCAATGCATTTAGCTTGTTTTCTTGTTTTTTTTTGGTCGCTCGGTCGGTTGTCTTAGAAAATTGTACCAAAACATCTATTGAAACCGGTTTTGAGATTAAGTTAACTTTTATTTTCGGAACTCTCTCAATATGCGCCGCACCAAAACAAACCACTCCCCCTCCTACCACTCCTCGGATAAGCAAATCTCCAACAGAAGGCAAAAATTACTAACGCTTGGCCATCCATATCAATGAATGCGTTTCGTTTCGTTTTGTAATTTGTATGTTGTTGTTGTTGTTTCTTTTGTTTATGGGCAACTAACTATATAAACTACTAACAATGGCCTTGACATGATTACAACACATCGTCATCACCCCAACGCCTCTATAAAATGGAAGGGGAACAGCGAAATTGTTCTAATAAACAAACATCTTTTTGAAGTTGTTTTCAATCTATTTGTGGAAGAGATTTCTATGTTGGGGGAAATGAAATGACATCATCTGTTGAGCACAAAATTTGTCATTTGCAATGCATTTTCAAATACATTTGCTCTCTCCCTCTCTCTTTCTCTTCTTGTGGGCCTAACGCCCACTTAACTGGCGTTACTCCACCATCAACAACAAAAAAAAAAGGGCCAAAAAAGTGGGTCAACCTTTAGGCTTTATCAACACGCAACCTGTCAAACTTCTTCCCACACCACCCTAGAAAACAAATCAATAAGTAGGAAGGGAGACTCGCCCCCCATATTTGTTTTTTTTTTGTTAACTGACATTGTTAATCTTTCTCTCTCATAAAATAAACAACATTAATGTAGAAATAAATATTGATATTTCTTTTGCACAAAAGATTTTAAGTGGAATCTTACCACTGGACTGGAGTAGAGTGGAAGCTCGTGGTCGGTCATGGGTCAGATTATGGGTTCCATGCAGAGCAATGTGGCCGAGGTGTTTGGCAGTCGACGCAAAAGGAAACACTGCAACGATGCCATCCAGGCCCAAGATGAGGAGAATGCCAAACAGAATGCCACATCCCCCAAGAAGTAAGATTGAATAGTTAAATCCTCTTGCTTTCTGCTTATTCATCCCTTTTGTTTATATAGAAAGAAGCTACTGACCACCACTCAGTATATATATAAGGCCCTGTTCAAGGAGCAGCAGAATTCCGATGTGGCTGTGATGGCTCTGGATAAGGTTTGGCATCTGCATAAGGTCTATCTCAGTCAGAGTCCATATTTCTATACCATGTTCAATGGCTCATGGAAGGAGGCTCAACAGAGTTTCATACAAATCACCATACTCGATGATCGAATCAATGTCAACAGTTTAGATGCCGTTTTTGGTTCCATGTACTCGGATGAGATAGAGATTGAGGTGGCCGATGTGATACCTGTTTTAGCCACAGCCACACTCTTTCATCTGGATGGCATCATTGACAAGTGTGCCGAGGTAATGGTGGATAATATCAATGCAGAGACGGCTATACAATACTATGATGCTGCCTGTCAATATGGTGTGATTGCTGTCAAGAAATCCACCTTCCAATGGTTCCAAATCAATCTATTGAGCATTTACAATAAACATCCCAATCTTCTGCGGCATATATCGATTGAATTGATGACTGCTTTGACTGCTAGCCATGATCTCTATGTAATGCAAACGGAATTCTCACTTTATACACTTTTGCGCAGTTGGATGTTTTTGCGTTTGCATCCCGAATATGATCCCGAGGATCCAGCGCAACGTGCTGAGGCTCAAAAGACCCAAGAGCGACTGGCCAATGCTGGTGTGGATACACATACACCGAGTAGTGATTTACCACAGTGGACATTCTTTGCCACACGAACGGAGGAACGTTCATTTCTGGCCACACCCGAGGGACAGGCATATGTGCCTGTGTTTCAGAAATTGCGTACCCAATATCTCACAAATCATTATATGGACTTGAAGATTATATTCAATGATAATATTGTACCCAAGGAATGGCTATATCGTCATATGCATAGCCATTGGGATGCTCTCCTACGCATTGATCATGGTCAAGAAGATGGGTAAGTCAGGAGAAGAAGTGTAGATAATCCCTAAAGCAGCAGTTGCTTATAATATACGACTTCTCATTTCTTTAGCTGCCCCCAACAATTGGATAAGGAACAATTCTTTGAGAATTGCATGCGCTGTGGCCGCCTTCTTCAAGAGCCTGGTTATCAAAAATGGCGCTGGACGGGTTTCAATTATGGCATGGATCTCATACTTATAATGGATTCGCGTAGACTGAACATCAGACGCCATCATCGACATGAGCATGAGCGTGTCCTCAGTCTGCAGACTAAACGCAAATTTATGGTACGCACCACAGTGACCTCGATAAATGCTCAACGTCAGCCCATATTCACTCAAACATCGGAGATCACATCCCTGAGTCTGGAGAAGAATGAGGAAGTGCCATTGATGGTTCTAGACTCAAAGCTAGTGCATCCTTTGCTTATATCCATCAATATATTGGTTGTAATGCCACCCAATCAAAGTTTCAAGGAAATTGTACCCATGAGTGAGGAATTCTCGGCGGGAACAACACTCTCTATACCCATATCCGAAATCGGCGATAATTGTGAACGTCCCTTAACACCGGCCAGTGCCGATGATTCGGCGGTGTTTGTAAGTGGTGGCGATTCGGAGACATCAACCCCATCATCACCTTCGCCAAGAAGACGAATCACCTGGTCTCTCAATGATCCACATCACTCTAATAATGTTGCTGATCAATTGTGTAATAATTTAGGATGCTGAGCATCTCAATTTGAAAACCAAAACCAACTAAAAAACCCACCACCGCCCTTTGTTATGTTCAGGGAATCGCTTTTCAATCAAGAGCGCGATTCTCGTTTAATAGATTGTATAAATATTCGTTCTTCTTAATTAAATAGTTTTAATAGATCGTTGTATATATATATAGATATGAGTATATATCTAAAATTATCTAACTTTTTCGGAAGTATGCGAAAGTATAAGTTTTACTCCTGCCATATCGCAGATCGATGAGATATGCCCAGTTACACACACACTACACAATCTTCGACTATATATACATATATATATTTTTGTATATCGTTTATATATAGAAAAACAAAAGGTTTTTAAAGCATTTCGTGCCCTCGCACAACCAACTCTGGCTTAATAGTTTATTTAATAATATCTCTAAAATTTAAGCAAAATCTAATTAATTTGTAATATTTTCTAAAAGCGCGCGGCAACAAAAAACAAAACGTATTCGAATTATGTTAATGTAATTTCCAACCATTCATTCATTCATGATTGTCAACAACTAACATTTTTCTAATTTGTTTCTAATTTTTATGTACTTTAATATGCACGAATTAACTATTATGTTTATATACCAAAACAAAACTCGTCATTAAAAACAAAAAAAAAATGCGTGTGTAATTTCTAAAGCAAAAAATATGTGTTTTCCTCAATAAGTAAATAAAAATTATAAGTGTAGTAAATAAGGAAAAGTTTAACCTACTTCCAGCACACGGGCGGATTGTGCGCTCGATTTTGCGGGGGTAAAAAATTTATCCTAT
This sequence comes from Drosophila paulistorum, assembly GCA_018152135.1. NCBI lineage: Eukaryota > Metazoa > Arthropoda > Insecta > Diptera > Drosophilidae > Drosophila > Drosophila paulistorum. The sequence continues at coordinate 41,519,561 of JAECXG010000822.1, forward strand.
TTCACTCCGCTACTGTTCCAGCAGGATTAGAAGGTTTATTAGCAAGTTGAAATTGAAATGGTTCCAGAATCTTAGATCTATGTAGGTGTACATATTTGGAATGACATTTGACATTTTAGGGACACAAATCGGCCTAGCTAACGAGGAAAAATATTGCTCTAAAGGAGAATGTTTGCCATAAATTTCTTTCCCTAAGATCCGCCACTGGTCCGTACAGGTTATCTACCACGTGGTTTTCGGACCTGTTAGACCCTTGCTGCTGTTCTTGATTTATTTGTCCCGATTTCTTAACTCAAGTTGATGCTGAATCGAGACGTCTTATTCGCTAATCTGTTTGATCTGACCAAGTGCAGACGTTCAATGTTTAATAGCATGTGGAGTAGCAAGAGAAAGGGGTATTCTTTTGGTTGGTTTCCAGGAAGGAAGTTTCGTTTTGGTTTCCTGTTTTTATTTACAAACAGACGATAAGTCTTTATATGAAGGCAAAGGATTCATGCAAGGAGCGGACATTCAGTGCCAATTTAGTAGAAATCACAGAAAAAACTTATTTGAGGAATCTTATTAAGGGATACAAAATGCTTTGTCCTGCAAAGCGATGAATTTCCGTAAGGAATCCAACATAGTTTCTTTAAATAGATAAAGATTGATATGAAAACAATATAACAAAGTTTAAAATCAGTCGAAATAAAGTATTTTACCATTAAAGAATTTCCTTAAAAATAAAGATGCATCATCACAAAATATTAATGTAATTATAATGTAATGTTTTCTATGTCTCTACGTTTTTATTTAGGTGGAGAACAGGAATTTAGAGGAGATCCCTAAAGACTAAGCTTAGAGGGAACCTAAAACGGTGTTGAATTACGATTGGCCAGACGACGCGAACGTCTCAAAGGTTTATTATTATCCTGAATAGAACTTCGACGACTTTTTGATTGGTTTGAATGATTGTTGGCCATATTCCGATTAAATGCGTTGAAATGCACATGAGAATCGACTAACCAGATAACTTCCTCTTGATTTAATATACAGAATACGGTTTAAAGCGATTTATATCAGAGAATCTGCATCGTTTAATACACAAGATTTGATTTGAAGATTTTACACTACTGCGAAGTTTGATCAGCACCATGTTCCCCTCTGGACGGTTTTTTAATTTGAACGCAATTTGCTATGCGCGCCGCTTCGCGAAACGGCGCCTTCTCCTCCAAGGTCATGCCCTTCCACATCTTTTCGGCTATTATGGGGATCTGTAATCGGCATTGGGCGTCCTTGTTATTTTTACGGTACTGAGCTAAAAATAACCAAAATGGATTACGTTCAAGATTGCCTTTGCCCTGCCCTTGAGAGGAAGCTGCTTTATAGTTAGACGGAGGACAACGTTTTTTATTGGAACGAGAGTTGGCAGAGTTCTGTCTACGTCCAAAGCAGCGACCCATGATCCCTTATTCTTCTCTATATAATCAAAAAATTAAATTAATACTATTAGTAAATTTTGCCGTGTGCTTAGTAAATAGTAAATGAACAAAGATTGGAGAATTTTGTCGTGTTTCTTTTTTTCGAATAACAAATAATTTGATTTAAAGTACATGGATAAATTGATCTAACAATTGTATTGTTAGGTTTAACAGGAATTTCAAATATATATAAATTTAACTAAACAGAAAAATTCGCCTTTAGTAATAGAACAGCTCGGGGAAATTTGTTTCATAGACTGGCTTCTCATGGCTAGCCTGGGATTGGGCTGTCTTGTTATCACTCTGGGTTATTTGACGCTCTACGGCCAAAGAGTTGAACAATTCATTAAGACGATTTTGGATTAGCTCATGCTGCAATGAAAAAGAAAACAAATAAGTTGAAAAGAGGATTACTCTTTAAAGAAGTTGATTTCCAAACCTTTGGTTCTGTTCGCCGCATTAAATCATCGAATTCGCCCTCACGGAATGTTTGAACAATTTGCATTTGCCGTTCACGTTGCTCCTTCTTGGCCGTCTCTGTGGGCTCGGCCAGGGCCCGTTTCATGGCATCAAAGTTGAACTCTGGTGATAGAATCTTTTTGGTTACACCCGGCGAACTATTGACGCTATCCACATCCCCATTGTAAACGGTCAGATCTGCCGAACTATTACGCTGTGTCATATTGCTTACTGACTCCACCCACGAATGCCGATGACCTGGATGATCGGTTTGATGTAGCGTATACGGTGCACCCGTGTTCAAACGTTGTGCATCCATTCCGGCATTCTGTAGACATTCACCCAATGCCAGTTTATCAATGGATAAATGTGGAAGTGACAGATTTAGATTCTTTGAAGACATTTTCTTGGGCTCCAACAATGGAGGCAAATAGTAGGCGGCCTCTTCCCGCCTTGCGTCAATGATTTTTTGTGCATATTCGAGTAGATTGTTGATACCAGTAACGCGTGAGATGAGCACCAGCAGAGAAATGGCTATGGCATGCAAGTTACACTTATGCACGGCACCCAAAGTCTCCACAGTGCTTGCCACTTGTTGAATTCTATAAAGGAGAATGCAGGAAGTTAGTTATCTGACTCATCTTTATGTCAATTAATATGGACTTTACCCCAATATGAATAGAAGAAACTCTTGCACCGTCTCACTGCACGACATCTCCACAATGAGCAGGGCGGCTGTATTGTAGCTGGACGATAGAGGATCTACCCGATCAGACAGAGCCATGCTATCAATTAAAGCTTGCATAATATTCGCTCCATATTTGTGCGTAAATATAATATCCGAACGTGATGGTGGCTCCTGGGATAATGCTGGATACGGTTTCACACTCACACTGCTCAGCACTTGTTCGTTCTGATGGCGATCGAGGAGAGCCTGGAATATCTGCATTACAATCATCCGCGTTGGATCATGTGGAGCACGGGCCATCTTCAGTAATGGTTGCAAAAACGATGCCGGAAAGGCTTTCTCAAAGGACACTGTGCTATATTGTGTGCCCACTTTTAGTAGCGACTTCAACAATATATTCTGCAACATTTGATCGCTTTTACTCTTCTTCGATAGATCCGGCACCGTGTTCATTATGAACAACATTATCTCTATCTTCTGATAATCTGGATGATGATTAGCAAATTCTCCCAGTGCATTGATTAAAGCCTCCTGATATTGGGATTCCTCTGTTGTAATTTCCGTTGTCGTACTCACACTTGTACGTAAATGGGTCAATAGATTATTAATAATATCCAAGGCGGAGGGTCCAACACTTTCACCAGCTGCTATGGCTATAATCTTGGACAGAACCACCGCCAGCGAGGTTCGTGTCTTTGGTGACGATTTGAAATTACTATCCAAATGTTGCATCAGAGTCTCCACCACAGTATAAGAGTATTGCGGTTGTATGGATATCATCACAATGCGGAATGTATGGATTGCAAAAGTATTTGGAACCCACAACTCATGACGATCCAAGTGACTGCAAGTAGAAGATTGTTTATTTGTGGTTAACAATTGTTTTCAATTAATCATTGCTTGATTCTAAAATGAAGTCAAAATAATTCACAGAATCTTAACGACAAGTGGGCCCTCACAAATAAAAGACTAGTTTAGACTAAACTAGAATGGCTTGTATCTTTTCACTTCAAACTTCTTTATAAGATTAACCCTGAGATGCCTAACATACAAGTTTTGATACACTTTTTAAGAAGTTTGAAGTCCGAATAAGTATTGTAGGTAAGATCAGGGCCGCAGAGAGAAAATCAGGGCCCGGGGTTAGCCATGTTCGGGCCCCCTACTTCCCTTCAAATAAATCCCCTATTTTCGACTTTCGAAAATCGCGAGCCCTTCTGAAAACTGCGGGCCCGGGAGAAACCCACCCGTCACCTCCCCTCTCTCGGTGGCCCTGGGTAAGATTAATAAGATATGGCTATCGAATCTGTGACAACTTCAACATATTGGAACCTAAATATTAACCATTTCTACAGCTTTGACTTTAGTTTGATTCATAGTTTAAAAAAAGATTGTCGATAAATTACTTTTACTTGGGATTTTATAATTTAATAAAGTGTATGGCAAGTCTGAATCATTTGTATAAATTCTTCCAATCTGTTACATTTCCTTTTAAATGCAATACACTCATTATAGCGTTTTTTTTTCACTTCTCGAAACATTTTCGATTCTATTCATCTTTTATCTACTCAAATGACTCAAAAAATTACCCAAAGCCTAATAATTCTTCTTGAATTTGCCTAAATCATAGACTTTAGATAAATTTGCGCAAATATCCAAATTTTGTATAGCATACATAGAGCAGGAAACTTTGAATTTGTTATTAAAATTTGACAAAATTCGAACATTAAAGCTATAGATTTCTATTCCTAAGAGATATATTTATCTAAATCTGCTAACCTATGAAACACGTTGTTTCCCTTCCATGCAAATATTCCCAGTTTAATACAAATATTGAGAAACGGATATCTCCTCATAACTGCAAAGATAGTTGTTTGCAGGTGATGGCAAATAAGGAATTGAGCTATCGCTTGGCATTTACCTTGCTGCACCCATGATTTTTACTAATTTTGTTTAGTTCTTTACTACCATTCCCCCACCTGCGCACCCGACCATCACACTTACGTCAACAGCGGCTTGAGGACACTCCGTATGTGTCCGAATGAGGCGCGTCCCACTAATTCACGCAGCACTTCCTCCGCCAGAACCGGCGGCGTTATATTGGTGGCATCTTCGACGGGTGTCATATCACCAGACTATATACACATATATATCAGACCAATTGGCAAGTAAACATACAGAGAGAGAGAAAGAGAGAGAGAGAGAGATATAACATTAGGGTTCGATTAGGTTAACATTTTTGTTTCTTATCTAGTTGGCATATCTACACACACTAATCATTTTCATGGTGTACATATGTGGTATAATATATATATATAGAATTATTTTTAGAATTATGTAAGATTAAAAATAAATTAATTCTATGTTTATTATTATTATTATTATTACCGCCAGTAAATTTTTCTTCACAAACATAACGTTTACACAAAACTGTTGTTGTTGTTGTTGTAGGTAGGTAGTAGTTGTTGTTATTATGTGTTTTTTTTATTTGTTGTGTTTTTGTTTTGGTTGGCAAAAAAAGTGGGTAACAAAGATATATATAAAAACATATATACGACAAAATTAGTACATTAAAATTGTAAGAAATTTTGTTTAGTAAATCTTTTTTTGTTATATGCCAATTTATGAAAGAAAAAAACTGGCAAAACAGAGAAGAAAAAGAAAAAACATAAAGAAACCAAAGATTAAGAGCTAAAAGATTCACCTGCATATTGAAGAGGAGAGAGGGCACTATTTTCTCCATATGCTGAGCCTCCCAAATATTTTCAACCAAATCATCGGACACAGTTTTACGTATAACTCCCTGAAGCCCCTTAATGCCGGCCAAACGTAGGCTATCCCTTAGATCCTGACTCTCGCTGCTGTGACACATCGATGAGAATTTCGAGATAAAGAAATCATACCGACGATGGTACGATGGAGTATCCTCATTGATATTGGCAAATTTCACAAACTAAAGGGGACAGGAGAAAACATTTTAGAATGCGATTTATTTGAGAATCTTTTCTTCTTACCGAATTGGTGGCCATTATCTTTAAATTCGGATTATTATCCTCGAGTAGTTTTTGCACCATACGCAAAAATGACTCCACAAACAAATTCAGAGTGGTCTGGGCATGACAAGCTTGGAGTAGCAAATCCATGGCCTCCATGGCTATCTCGGCTAGCCTAAAAGGTGATAAGATGTTTTCAATATAGCTTTTTATTGGGTTTAATTTATTGTACCTACTTGTAACGCTTGCGATTGATATCCTTGGTGGCTTTTTGATACAAATATTCACCAATGCGATCCAATTTATCCGGTGAGCTCAGTGAATAGAAGGTCAACTTCTCCATATTTGATTTGACCAGACCATCTTCGGGATTGACGGGAAATATGTTGTCCACCAGACGTTTATAGCGTGGCCTCAGGGCCGAACAACAGCCACAGCAGCCTAGAATAGCAAAAGGACACCAACAGGTCTGTGAGGGATTTGGTAGACAGGCGTGGATACAACGATATGTAAACATGACCACCAATAATAATAATAATTATGATGTTGATGATGATGACGACGAGTCGCTATGCTGCCGTTGTCGTCATCGGAGTCGTCTGATTTTTTCGCTTGGCTAAAGGCGACTGAGAGAGTCCACCATTTCTCCTGCTTGCTAGGGGACAGTATAGCGACTAAGCAGCGGGTGGTGCTTTATGCCTTTTGTGTGGGTGTGACCACAATTTAACCGTTATAATCTTATCACAACCCATTTATATGAGTAAGTGTGTGTTTGTGTGTGTGTGTGTGAGAGCCACGATGAGTGATTGACTTTGGCATTGCCTTCTCGCCTGATTTTTGCAAGTTTCATCCATCGACCCCATAAACAGAGGTAACCCTTTTAGCCAACTTCATGACAAGACCACCTCCCCCTCCCTCGCACCCACTGAAATAGCCGCCTACTCTTGGTTTCGTCATTCTCTCTGCACTTTGCTTGCCGAAGGTCAGAGGCAATTAATATTTATCGACCTTCGCTCATGTTGCTCCTAATTGCTTACCAGGCATTGTTCTTTAAGTGTCAGTCGTCTGCTTGCTTGCTGCTGCTGCTCCAAAAGGCGTAATTTAGCTTATTCTTTATCGCGGCGTTAGATAATAAATAAAACAAAACACCGTTGCGATAAAAAAATAAAACTATCTACTTCCTTTTGTTGTTGTTGTTGTTGCCGAATGGAGTGTTGCAGTGTGGCCAGATGGCAATTAGAGATAAAATCACTTTTTGTTGTTTAATCTTGTTGTTGCGCCTAGTGATGTGTATTGTGGGCAAACACATATATCGATAAATTGTTTAGCCGATAGGAGTTGCAATGTCGTTATTATTTCGGTTGTTCTGTGATTTGTTTCATTTGCCTATTACGTGTTTAACTTTTATTATATGCATATTAAGCTATTGTATTTTAAAGACTATAAAACGTTACGACAGATTTTAATGGATTTCGATTCTTAGGAAAATAAGAGCATGTTTTATTTTATGTTAATTTGCTAGTAAAGAGAAACTGCAATTAAATTGTGGTGATATTTGAGGTTTTTAAAAGATTTAATGGATATCAGTTGCGTTTAGTAAGGTTTTCAGTATCACTACCACAAAGTAAATAATTATGGCAATAGAATTAAAGAATGAAAAACACTAAAAGTAACATACAATCTTAGGCTTTCGAGTTTGACGAACATAACAATTTTTCGATGAACAACAAATTGTTTCGGTTTTTCAATTAAGGCAATTATTATTAAATTACTATTATTATTAAATAGGAATGAAATCCTTGCCTTGAAATAATCTCGGATTGAAAACTGTTATAGTAGTAGCAGATCCGAGGGTATGAAATGAGGGAAATTTCCAACACCCAAACCGATATTTCGTCAATGTAACTGGTTAAATTTCGATATCTAAGAACGATTTTTCTTCCAAACTGACATTTTTCTGATAGTCAAGTTTCTTCATTAAAACTATACGCTAGATTATAGGATATTATATAAGTATAATTGAATTCGACATTATTCGCAGGGAAAGATCCTCGGGGCTGAAATGTGGGAAATATTATCCCAAAAGAACTATAAAAAACATTGACTAAAATTTTGATATCCCAGATATATTCCCAGATCAGAGGACCTAGGATAACGGGGCACAAAAGTGTGATACTGAGAACGTAATTTGTCTAACTTTTTTACACAGAATCAAATGGAATCGTAAAAAAGTCTTACCAAAACTGAAATGTATTGGCTAAATATTATATATGATTTGGGTTTAATCTTAGTTAGAAAACTTAAGCAGTTTAAGTCTTAGTTTAATATATAGGTATATAGGTACTTACAGCTGGGATCCGTGCATTTCTGGACAAAACTGTCAAAAAATTCGGGTAATTCTGGCGGCTCAAAGCAGCAACGTATTAAGGCCATTTTGTCCCCAGCAATTTAGGCGTTTGTCACAGGCGTCTCACGTTGACCATGAACTTTAGTTCATATTTTTAGAGTGAGAATGAGGGGTATCCAAAAATTTACCAACAACAAGTGCGTGGGCAATGGGTTTATATATATATACATACATATATGTTAAGGATTCTCGGCGCCAAATTATTATTGTCTGTAGTCAGCTGTTGAGCCTTTTGAAGGAAAACGGCAAAGCTTTGTGTTTTCTCTCTCACTCTCTCTATCTGTGGCTCTTACCCTCCAGCATTTGCTATTCCTTTCAATGGGATCATGCGCCTTTGTTGACCATCTCTCTTTTGCTCATTGCGCAGCTTTATAAGAGACCGCACTAGTCTGCTCCCCAAACACCCCTCCCCCACAACTTTTTTCTTTGCTGTCTCTAATGCTTAGGCACTTATATCACATCATATGTATATATTCCATATACTTGTTCAACTGGGTGGGCATCCACTTATGGCAATGACAATTTTGAGCCCTAATTGGTTTTGGTATGTCAAAAACACAGCAACAAAACCAAAAATAATTTACTAAATTTTGTACTATTAAGTTAATTGTTTTTGCTGGCAAATGATTATTCAAAAATCAAATTAAACGCGTGTGTCCTCTAACGGAAAAGGACAAACGAACACAACCGTCATTTAACAAGAACAACAACTGAATGAATGAATGTCCATCTCGTGTTTACACTGGCGCAATAAAAAGCTCGTACTTAATAGGCTTCCTTCAAAAGCTAAGCTAAGCTTAAGTTTGTTATTGGTTGAGCTTTTGCTTTCTGCTATACCGTTACATTTGTGACCAAACAAATTAAACACTTGAAATATGAATTGGCAACCCACAAGAGCGACACTTGACACGGATGAGTGGAAAAGAGAGACACACTAAAAGTCAAAGCGTTTCTTCACACGCCAAAGTCCGAGGGTTCCATGCGCGTTGACAACTTTATTAAAAAAATTTATTAAATGATTGAAGAGAATTTTTGGGGGCGTAGTTATGAAGAGGAAGAGTAGGAGGAGGAGGATGAAGAGGAGGTCTCCTTGATAAGTGAGAGGAAGGGGTAGACAACGGTGATCAGAGTGGACGTGCTTTATAGTTTCTTGACCGACGATGACGATCGAATCGATAATGAATTTATTTGTATATTTTTGCTCATTTCTCAATTTTTGTCTTCGTTTCTTAAATACCCAGTTTAGCCCAGAGGGTAGAAGGGGTATATAGAATCATCGTGAATATTTCATAGATGCATATAAGATATTAAGGGCTTACTTATAAAATGTAGAAAGGTTTGATATCCACCTTGAAAACCAATTCTATGGCGAAAAAAAAGGGGTTTGACGGTTTTCCAATTAGGATCGATCATTTTCAAAACCCCTAAACATTCTTGAGATGAAAACGTTGAAACGTCATTCAAAATAAACAACATAAAGAAGTTAGAAAACAGGCAAAGTTTAAAAGTGATTTCAAACGACTTGATTTTCGATAAAAAGATTTTAAAATGGGCCATTTCAAACCCCTTATATACATATTTTGTAAGATTATCATTTAAAAACAATTAGGTTAATGAATAAGCTACGTTTCAAAATAATTCAAAACCAAAAACCCGCCTTTCCCTCAGGATTCAATTTGTCCAATCTTTAAAATATCACGAAAAACCCTTTTCGAAACTCTTTTCAATGGTGTCGAAATGTCATTCTGAAATTGAGAATGTCAAGTCTCCAAAGATAATCGAAAATCCAATTCAATTCAAGATTAATAAAGGGTACATTTAAAGTCGTCAGCTAAATTGTCGATAGGAAATTGATTTCTTTTTTTTTTTTTTGATTAATTACTGGTGATATTCAAATATTCAAGTGTGTGTGGAAATATTCTTAATATTTAATTCTTTTTTTTTCGTTTTACGTTTTGTGTGGATTTCAGTTCATCATAATTTCATGCTTTGTTTATTTAAGCAGAAAGATTAAGTTTTTTTTTCGTTGGTGAATTAATTAAGTTGTTGTTTGATTGGCAAGGTAAGGCTTGGGCTTTGGTTAGTTAATGTTAGGTAGGGTTTGGGTTTTTTTCTTTTTAATTTTTACGGTAGCTAAAATAAAAACCAGTGTGTGAGTGTGTGTGTGTGTGCGTGTGTGTGTTGACTGGGTTGACAAGTTCGATTACAAACTCATTCTTGGTTTTTTTGATTCAGTTCTCAGTTTCTCAAATTCTCATCTGCCAGAGAAGAGTTAGAAGATTTTCATATGTTGTGTGTAGGAAAGCAACAATCTGAAGAATGTTTGGGCGAGCTGGTTTCACTTGTTTTGCACTCGATATCGACGAGGCTGGGCCCAAAGCCAAAAGCCGGCTAAGACAATCTGGCACTGGCTGTTTGGCTGGCTGGCTTTGGGACTGGGCACTTGTTGCGCTCACAACAACCTCAGCTCATTAAGCACGAGTTGGCGCTCTCTCTCTCTTTCTCTGTCTCTCTGCCATGGGTTTGAGTTTTTGGTCGGAAATCGTGTTGAGTTTCACAGCTTCGACTTTAGTCGACTTTTAGACGTGATCGTGTTCACTTGGTCTTGGGGCTCTGAACAAACCAAAAAAAAAAAAAAAATTGCAAAAAACCCAAGCAAAATATATATAATACCTGAGACCCATATTAAACGAAAGTGCGCCGTGTACGCGATCTCTCGAAACGTATTTACGAACTGGCCAGTGCCTCCACATACCCCCCTCGTCCTCGTCTGCCTTTTAGCAACTATAATTTATATATGGCTAACATATATTGTCTTTGGAATAAAATATCTTCCTAACGATTCGACAATCGACGGGCACGTTCAATTTAACCTACACACAGACACACACACCCAGAGAATTAGAGAAAGAGAGTGAGAGGAAGAGATATAAAAAACAAGTACAACAAATCGTGATAAATTTTTGATTTTAAATTCAATTGTGCAAACTGATTTATTTCGGCCATTTGCCAAATTTTTCGATTGTGTGTGTGTCAGTCTTTTCATCTAATTAAAATTTGCCTTGCATCAGAAACAAAAAAAAAACAAAAAACTCCACTTCGATAAACGAAACGACAACAACACAAACAACATCATCAAACGAACCATATATGTGAGAGTGTGTGTGTTAGCCCCTAATGAGTTGTTTACATACGATAATACTATATAATATATGTTTGTATGTGTGCAATATGAATATTTGTAATTAGAACTGCGCAAATTTATCTGTTACCTTTTTGTTTTGAGGTAAGACATCCCCCATCCCCGTCCAGCCATATTTGGTTTACTATGCTACTGCATCTCAATAGTCTTACAGGGTGTTTCATTTTAACTAAAAACTACCATGAAGTTTCTAGAATTTATTAGAATAATTTGAAATTTTTCTACACTTTTTATAAAGAACAATTAAAGTACAAATTTCAAGAATATTGTTTAATATTTTTTATAAATATCATTTGATCTACAAATATCCAAGTATCAAGTTTTCAATTCAAAAGTAATCTAAGTGAAGATGATTTTTGATTTAGTTAATATTTAGCGGTTTTTCCCCCATAGTAAAATCTTCTTTATTACATTAAAGATGATATATAGTTTAGTATTTATACATATTTATATTATAAAGTAGATAGTAGCAATTTAGTATTGTTTTTTTTCCTTGTTGAATATCTCTTAATTTATGTGAAAAGAACTTGAAAAATATTGATAATAAATAATCATATTTATAATATTGTAAAACCTTTAGAATAACTTGTAAATAATTGTTTTTAGAAAAAAAACTAGACAAAGATCAATGTTTAAAGTCTTAATACAAACAATGTCAATCAGTTATAGTAATTTATTAGCAATTTCTAGCAACAGTTAGCATAGTGAAACTATAATGATGACTTAAATGAACACATTCAGCTTGAAAGACCCGGAAAAACGATTAAACATCGCATAATGGCTTACAAAAATTGTTTTCTTAATTTGCTCAAGTATAGCGAAAATTATTCATAAACATAAAAAGTCAATAAATCTTTAAGTTTTCATATCATTAGTTTTAGAAACGAAATGCAGTTTTTCTAAGGCGAATTTTCCTGTTTTCAACAGATTTTTATATTAAACTTAATAGAATTAGTTATCATACATAAAAATAACCACATATGAAAATTGAAAAAAAAAGACAAACAAATTTCTTTCACCAAAAGCAAAGCATTTACATCAAATCTTCGCATATTTAATGGTATTTCAATATCTAAAGTTGTCGGATATATCATAATTGTCGTTAATATTGTAGTTGTCTGATCTTGAATACAATTGTTGCATTAACTTTAAAGTAAAATATATTCACAACTATTAAATCAAATCAAATGGAAAAGAATAAAATTATCATCGATCTAATGTAAGACCCAAACGATTACGCTATACGATCTGACCAATTGGAATTAGACCACAGCTGATTAGAACCGATCTAAGCGAATCTCATTTGGAAATCGATCTAAGACGATCCCACCTATGGGAGCTGAACTTAGAAGAAAGAATCTTATGTTTTTAAACCGATATAAACTGATCTTAATTATAGGAATTGATCTGAGCTGATCTTAGCTCTGGGAATCAATCTAATTGAAAAGAGAAACATAGGGAAGCCACATCAAACCGATGTTGCATAGCAAAATCGATGTAATTTTTAGAAATTTATCAAATTGATCTGTGAAATTATCTTTATATAATCAAAAATGTTTTCTTTAAGCATCTCTAAACAGCCTTTACAGATTTAAAAATATCTAAATAATATTCTTGAAATTTGTCATCGCTTTAAACATTGCAACAAAGTAAAATGAAACATCCTAATGTACATATACATATATATATAAATATTTAAATAGTCAGGCGGTAAAACGCTTTTACTCTTTTTTTCTACTAAAACAAAAAAAACATTTAAAAATTAATGACATTTTTTCTGCTGTGTTCTGAATAATTCAATATCTTTCTCTTGCTCACCTAATCTGGCTATTGATCTTGAATTTAATATTAAACAAAAAAAAAAGCTTGGCCCAGTTACACACTTACATACAAATAGATATACAAACAAATTGCGTAGGTGTATAGGTGGGCACACACTGACACTCTGTGATGACTCACACAACAACAAAATGACGTTAGAAGTTTCTAATAAAATAAAATAGATTAGTATTTACTCAATTAACTTGTTAAACTTTTTCATCTTCAACTCTGCCCCTCTTAATTGGAGTAATTTCTATTGGCTTAGGTTAAAAAAAGGTCTCGAATGGTTTTTTTTTTTTTTATTCATTTGCTACTTTCTTTCTACCTTTTTAACCTTTGTGAGCTCTCGAACAAAGAGACACAAATGCAAATTAATAATTCATTCATTTTTGATATGCCTTTTGTTAATCCATCTTTAGAGCGGAAATGGAATTTTGAAGGTCTAACTAAAAAAAATATGACTTAAAGCCATATATGATTTACAATATGATAGATCATTTGTTGCTTTTTCAAAAACCAACTAGAGTTTCTTGAGTGAAAGTTTTTTTTTTTTTTTTTTGTTTTTTGCAAACAATTCCAAAGAATTGGTTCTGACAAATTAGCAATGCTAAATAGACTGGACCAAGAGTTCGGTTTAATTTTCAAGAAATTTTAATACTTGTTTTAATTTATGCTCATCGATTACTAATTTAGTATTCAGGTCGAAAACATCTAAGGAACCCTAGAGTTCTCAATTCTATTTTACATATCTTAATGAGTTTGAAAAAACAAAATTTATTTCTATAAATATAATTTCTGGTCGAACATAATAAGGAACATATAAAATGGTGTGGAAAAAAATACAAAAAACTGTAGTCGATTTTATTAATCATCCAGCTGTGGAATATGCAACTATAATTATTGTTATTGCCGCTGATTGTCTGACTTTGGCCAATATGCTGCCGAAACATTCTCTATATCTATCACGTCCCTATCATGGCTGGGTGGAAATGAAAAAACGGAAGCTCTAACTGAAAACTCTAAGGACAAGATGGTCAGAAATCTGTGCAAATCTGTGGAATTAGTTCAAAACTAATTTGTTTTTTTTTCTCATCATATCATTTTGTGATGTGTAAAATATGTTTTGGTTTAATTTAAATTTTTTTCTCAAGCATATGCAATCAGTTTTATTGCAAAAGTTTTGTTTTGTGTGTGGGAGTTGTTTTATTGTCTGATCTTTTGTGACCAAACCTAACCTTGGTAAGAGCTTCAATGCCAATGCCAAAATGACGTCAGGTTTAGCTTTTTACACTTTTCGTGTGCTCTGCCGTCTGGCCGTTAAACACCTCATTTTGCTTAAGGTCCTGGACGCGGCGTCCTCCTCTCTCAAATGGCAAATTAACTCTCGATGCACACACACAAATTTTTTGGATTTTTCGTTTTTGGGCTCATTAAGGTGAACAAAAAAAAAACGTTTCTTAACAAACGACGATCAGTGTCTGGAAATAAACGTCAATTTAAACACAAACCTGTGCCAACGATGCTAAAAAAATAAAAATCGAAAAAAATTCTCAAAAAGCCAGTTTGCTTTTTTCTCTCGTTTTTTGGGTTGATGTGGCCAAAAAAGGTCTATAGCCTTGCCGGGCGTTTTTTTTTTTTTTTTTTTTTTTGTATATATGCAGTCCTACGGCTGGTTTCGTTTGCTGTTGTCCGTTTTTGGTGTGCATGCGTTGTCTTCAAGGATGATGATGATGATGATCATGTGCATAAGGCAATCTTCCTGCTCTTTTGTGATTCAAAAGCACTGCCGACTACTATCTTAATACACCCACCCGACAAATGTTTACAAATTAGTCATTGAAGCACATCAAAAGTTGCGACATTTCGCAGAAGAACTAATGCTGAATGCATTCAAATATTGACTTGACATTAAAAGAAAACAAAAAACAAAAACTACAAATAAAATATTTTTGAATAGACTCATTAAAATTCCCACCAAACCCATATAATACAAAGAGAGAGAGAGGGATGACCTTACCCCCTTTATCTTAACATTACCTAAAGCTAACCTAATCATAGAGAGGTGAAAACAAAAAAAATAGGTGCGAGAGATTGCTCATCGATGATCGGCCCAGACCCAGACCCCAAGTCAAACACACATTCACTTTAAAAGCTTGTGTGCAGCTTTAATTGCCCATGGGGGGAGCTCGATCCACCAATATATTTATGTATGTTGTCTTGTCTTGATGGCTGTCAAAGTGGCGCAATCGGGACTGTGTATGTGTGAGTGGAATGGAGTGTTGATTTAAGCCGCACTGTTAACAAATTATTTGATTTATAAGCATTGTGGCATTGGAGCGGAAGTTGAACCGCGGGAATCAATTGGCTAAAACGGTAAATGGGCATACGACACATTATAATAGTTGCTCTCGCACGGAAGTACTTGAAGATTGTATACAATCAGCCAGACTGAGGCTAGCTGGCCGATCGGCCACTTGGCCACGCTCATTTGGCTTAAAAACTTTGATCAAATTAATAAGGTTGACCTTTCCTAAAAGTGTATCAAATGACAAACAATAAACAAAAAAAAAACAAGGGGCAGGTGCAATTTGATGCCCTGGGAAAGAGTTTAAACTAACCGTAAAGAGAATATATTCCTTCTCTCATGGCTCCTATCTTATGTTGGTCTCCTTTTTAAAGAGCAAGTCCTCTTTGTTTTATTGTAATTTAATTTTTATGTTTCTTTAACTTTTATTAAGCAAATGGGAGCAATAAAAATAATTTAAAAGTTTTGAATTGGTTTCGGTTTTGTTGTTTTCTTTTGATGCTCTTGGATAAAAGGTATATGAATTTTTACGAATGGCATGCTATAATAATAAAAGGTCTTGATAAACCACCACGTGAAGGGTTAATATAGCCAACTGCGTTCATTTGTTTCGGTTTGCCCATCGTATATCTCGGAATTATCCGGATCGAAAGTTAATATTATAAACGGTCAAAAAATTCGATTTTAGATCTAAAATTTCATAAACTTTCAAGTGATTGTTATAAAAGTTAATATTTGTCTAAATAATATTCTTGTTGCGATATTTCATTGGAATCGGACGAGTATATCATAAAGATCGTACGATATAACTGATGTTTTAGATTAATAACTATATGAATTATCGAACTAATACACTGATTATGGGGTATTTCATTAATTTGGGATTACAGATTATACAGATTCATTATGATCAATTGTTAAAAAAGGATCAATAACTTTATAAGCTTCTTGCGAATGTAATAGTTAATAATATATAGCTCATACATAAGGCGACGACTTTGGGACGTGTCAATAATCGGGACTACTTCGTGAAGTCGATGTAGTCAGTTTCATTGAAATCAGACACTTATATAATACAGATTCCATGTGATCAATAACTTTGTAATGATATATAGGAATTTATTATTATGAATAAGTTGTGGAAGTTAAAGTGACTTTGATCCTTTTAGGTCCCTTGCTAGGGTATAAAAACTTCGGCCTCTCCTCGTTCTGTATTTTTGGTTCTTTTTTTGGGCGTGAGTTAATCGAAAATGCTTTCAATGAAGTCATTAAATTGATGTATTGGCCGATAGTTTTGCGCTTCGGGCTGTCTCAAAACAAAAACTTTGCTTTCATCTTGAGCCAATTATGTATTTCTAAGAATTGCCATAGATATTGAACAACAGGCCATACATAACAAGGCAATCTCAGGTTGTGAAACCCTTTTTCTTTCTATCGCTTTAAAATCTAAATATTTATTGTTGATGACGGCCATAACTTTTTAAATGGTTGTAATCACGTTCTTCACTTGTGTAATGTGAGATCCTCATTAACTTTAACTTTGTTTTTTTTTTTTTTTGATATTTGTAACGCTTTCATAACAATAATGTCCCAAAATTGCCCATTGAGAGACAAGGCATTACTCAATTTGACAATCTCCCTCCCCTCTATACGGCCCATGTCGAAAGCTAACACAAAAGTTATATATATTTTGTATGCCACTCAGCGATTGACTGAATTTTGTGACTTTGATTCGCGGTCAATAACATTTTGTGTTTGATTGAAGTGGAAATATTTGAACTGCATATCAATGAATGAGAGGCTGAAACACTTCCCCTTCCAAGTCGATTGGTTAAATAAGGATTCCCTCATTTGTCATTGATCAATATTAATATTGAAAAAAAGAAAACTGAAAATTTGCATAAATTTGCACTACCGCTATATCCCCGGTATTGGCCATTAATTACCCCGGTAGAGAGCAGCGGCAATGGCCAAAAACAAAAAAGTGAAACTCTGTGTAAAGTATGTATCTTATGCAAGGCGGAAGATGATGATGTTGTTGCCGTTGCTTTTTGTTGTTGTTGTTGCATGCACCATGATTATGACATGTACCTACAGACCCCGAAAAGTGATGCCTCTTAGCTGACTTAGCACATCGCGTGCAAACTTGCCTACATTTTTGCCCTTTTTTTGTTTTCTTCTTTTGTCTGACCTTTGTGTCTTGCCGGAAATGTGAGAGAGTCTTTTAGAGTGAATTTCTGGGAGCGATAGGAAAGGGGTAGGGGTGGCCACTGTCTGGTATTGAGAACACAATAATTGTGCACAATTGTCGATTAATTTAATTGATAAATGAAATGAGAAATGAACGCTAAAGGGCTAACTATCTAGCTAGCTAACAACAGGTAGGCGTGCATGACGACGCGCGTTTTTTCCCCCTCAAGATTTCATTTCACAGTGATCGATCGATCGATCTACTGGCTTTGAGTGTCTATATCTCTGTCTGTCTGCCTGTCCGTGTGTGTGTGTATATTTCTATTCGATTTGCTGCCTAATTGATTTCCGCGCAGGTTAAAAGTCACACATACACACACAGGGAAAAAATGGCACACTCAACTCGACTCTCGACATCATTTCGAAACACTAAACTCCATTTAATGATGGAAAAAGTGAAATTTTTTAGTGTTTTTTTTTGCATTGCTGTCTGCCTGTGGTGAGGTGGTATGTATGATGATTTTTTTTTTCTTTCTGTAGTTTTAAATTGATTTACATTTTTTAGTTATTGCCCCGCATAATTTGCTGCATAAGGAAAACACAATTTTTGTTGTGTTTTATTTTTTTTTTGCAATGTAATGCCGCTGAGATTAACCTTCTAACATACATAATAAACTAAAATATGTATGTGTAGTCGGGGCTCCAAGTCGAAGAGAAGAAAGAAAAACAAATAAATGTGGCGGCGAGTTTGCTTCCTAGACAAACACAATCACACACACACACACTTTATAGCCCATATCTATAGCCTCCTATGTAGGCAGTGAGCTACAGTTTAGTTGGCTAACAAAGCGTGAAAACGACAGTGCGCCACAACAGTCAGGGCAGGGACGGCCAAGTTAAAAAATAAGAAAAAAGATTGAAAGGCCGGACACTGGGCAAGCAAAAATCTTAAAATACTATAATAACAATAAAAACGATGACAAACAATAAGCTAGCTAGAAGTCTCTCTATGGGTCTCTCTGTGTAGAGATGGGAACGTGACTTGGGAAAGTCAAATTATAAGTATAAATAACAACAATGTTTTACTATATGTAAATGTATGTAGGTTTCTCTCTATGTATGTATCTCTTCGCAGACTAATCTGAGTTCAACTTGAAAGTTTGTTTTTTTTTGTGCATAGTGGTCACTATTAATCAATATAGTAGTTGGGAAGTTCAACCGTAAACTATCAGATTTGTAGCGAATTTGTGTTAAATTGTTGATCTTTTAACCACCACATGGCAACACTTTTCTCAATGAAGAGGTACATTGAATTAAAAATAGTAGTAAATTTTAGTAATCGTTTACAATTGGGAAGTCTTGAATACTTTAAAACTTGATTTTTTTAATTGCCATGTAAGAAGAACTTTTAATTGGTTAACTGTTTCAATTAAAAGTGTTTGAATTATGTGTTTATAAAGTATTTAAAGCATTTTATTGTTTTATTTAGTTATAATTCACAACTTGTTATAGCACTGCTAAATTGGTAAGGCAATGTATGCAATAATATGTATTTACTTCTGATTGTGAAATGAATGAAGAGTTAAATTCTATAAAAAAATATCTTAATTGCAATTCTATGTCTTTCGAGAAGTCTCCTGATCATACACTTAATACAAATTAATCAACTTAATTGAAAACTGTATGTTATATGTATGTATTTTGGAAGCAAATTGCCGTAAATTGCAGACATATTCATTAAAAATTTGATTTTTATTAAAGTATTAGAAAACGAAATCTTTTTTAAACTTGCTTGAACTAACTTATTAAATTCAATAGATAGTTGGTAGAGGGTAACTATGTATATAGTGTTAATGTGACTCTTTTACTTTTAATTTCATTTAATTGTGATTCACAACTAGTTTTAAAGTTGTACAGCCTTTGCATCCGATGGTCTTCCAGTATTATAATTTAATAATATTTTTATATAGAGACAATTTGGCCAAATTTTAAACAGCCAATAACTGATTTCATGTCGGCTAGTGCCCAACATTTGATAAAATGACAACAAAATGAGTTCTAATAATTGAATTGAGAATTTGAAGCCGATAATGGGAGAAAAGATTTTTGAATGTATCTTTCACCAAACTTCATTCTCTACAGTAAAACTAAACGTATCTAAAGATATTTAGATACTTTTATTTATAATATGGAATATTTATTCCCTACAACTAGAATAATTTACCTAAAAATTATTTTAATTTTTACGGCACTGGCCTCGCTTAAACTCCCCTTAAAAATGTGGTAAGAAGCTTCTAATATTACCAACTGATTCTTTTTTATAGATGATTAAAGATTTGCAGGAGTTTTACCATGAAAACAATCAAATTAGGGAACTTGAAACCTAATTAACTTTTAACACCTGATGAAGTAAAAGTGGTAGAAACAGTTATAGTTTTTGGAATTTTTTTTGAAGAAATTGAAATTGATTGTCTTTAATGAAACTAGCTTTTGGCCAATTAATTTAATGTTTGTACTGAGTGCACTCTGACATTTGTTAGGCCAATAGCATACTTTAAGGTAATGGCTTTTACCAAACAGCATTTTTATAGCTGCTGAGACATTTAAATTGTTTATATAAGAAAAAAATTTTCATATATTTTTTGTTTTTGCTTCCGATGACGTTTTTATAGTTTTGTGATTTCAACGAATAGATTAATAGCTAAAATTTTATTTTTGCCAATTTATAATCAAAACGTTATAAAGTTACGACAACATGTTTAATACAACTAAAAATATGTTAACTGTATAAAATTTATATATTGGTAATAGTTGAATACAGTTGAAGCTGATTGGCTGTACTTTGAAAAGAAACTTATTTTAATTCAATGACCTTAGTTACTTAATGTTTTATTCAAATTAAGAAAGTGAAGAAAATGATTAATGGAATTTATTGAATTCTATACTGAAATGGAAAATGTTAGGTGAAATATTATTTATTAGTAGCAAAACCTTTATAAATATTAAGGCCCGAAGTTGGTTTTGTTTTTTGGAAAAATTCTTATATTACCAATCAACTTGTATACAATTAACTTTAAAAATTTAATATATTTTGAACGCCAAGAAACCAACAACTATCGTTCTTATTCGCTGTTAAATTTTTGAAATTAATTTGAATTATCTTCCTTTCTTAAGGCCATTATTAGCTATAAAATTAGATAAATTCTTTCGACTTAGTAAAAGGTTTCGCTTTTAACGGATTCTATCTCTTTGTTTTTCATTCACATTATTCAGTTCATTGCCATTAATTGTGAAATTCTAAACGCAAAATATATTTTTGTCCATCTCTAGCATAACTGGTATTGAAATGACATTTGTATAAATGACTAAGTGTGGGTGGTTTTGCCACACAGTGGTTACTGCTGGTGGGTGGGGGTTTTGGAGTCATCTTGTCATTGTCATCATCTTTAGAAAATGTCTACGAAGCAACAATATATGTATATGTGTATATAGATACATTTATGTGAGTCTTTAAATGGGGAGTAGCAATTACTAATTTCCTTAGTAAAAACGCTTAGAATCGAAGGGAATTTAGTTGTAAAAATTGACAATGCTTAAGCCTTGGCATAGAGGGCCGCCTGCTGCGGCTTGTTGCTCTTTGGTCTTCATGTCTCAAGCGACTTGAGAATCAAAGAAAATAGAGAATGCAAAGAGGAACACAGAGATAGGAGGGGAACGAAACGAGAGAAAGACAAAGTCGGCGCGCGCTCTGGCTTGTCTGGTCTGGGGCAATGGTCCAATGGTCCATTGGTCCTCTTGTGTCTGGGGTATTGCACATTCACTCACAGATGCCTAAGCATAGATATCGAAATGCAATTAAGTATTTGCCAAGTCGGCAAGGATGAGGCGGCCAGTTCGAGGGATCGAACTAGCTAGCTGGCAAGCGAGCGCCACCAACAAAGCGGCGGCGGTGGTGGTGATGGTGACGGTGGCACGCATGGAAAAATGCTAAGCGCTAGACAGAAACTCCACTCCACCCCATTCTATAGAGGAGTTGTAGTCGTCGTCCATCGGGAGCCGTCGCCGCCGCCAGTCAGCCGATCTCTTTGCATAACTTTGACTTTGAATTTGGCCTCGGGGCTTGGTCAATACTTACAAATTGGACTACACCTTCATTTTCACTTCAATTTCTATGGAGTTCTGGAGATTCAATGGGCCTGGAAACTGAGAAAGGCTGAACCCAGAGGTCAGCTCTCAGAACACACGCAAAGTTTGTTTGCTTTTTGCTTTGTCTATCTGTCTGTCTATTTGTCTGTGTGTGTGTGCCCACTTTTGGTTTCACTTAGGCCTAAGAATTGTACTAGGTTGGGTCTGGGGGTCTTGGCTCTGCTGGGTCCATTATCATTACTATATATATATATATGTGCCATGTTAAAGTTCAAGTTCAAAATCATTATTGTTCTTTTGTTTTATAGCAGATTGCGTTAGTTGTTGTGTTTTGTGTATGTTTTGCGTATAATTTGTTATAATTCTCATTGAGATATGAAACTTAGAATGAAAAAAAAAACGTAAATTGCAGGTAAAGTGACTTTTTATTTTAATTGAAAGCACTGTACAACTTCTTTCCGACGAACTTAAAAAACAAAACTAAGACCGACTTAACTCAACTCCCAACTCTCTCTCTCTCTCTCTCTGTGAAATCCAAGGTCCACGCGAAGCGCTACAAATTTTATGTTTATTACACCTTAATAATGCGTGTTTACAAACAAATCACGTTCATGGCGCAATCAACGCTCAGCAATCGGCATCGGGCATCGGCATCTTGGCCATAACATGCGCATAAGCGCCCTGGACTTCAACTCCAACTCCAACTTTAACTTTATACTGGCCATTGCCAGTTGGCAATGCTCTGAACTGTGACTAGTCAGCTTCCCATCAACGTCAGAGCGCACGCATGCGCACTCAAATTATATGGTAAAGGATTTTTATTGGCAGCTTGCAGCGCTTCGTCCTCATCGCAAAAAGGCCCGCAATGATCCACCAAGAGACCCACAGAAAACCCTTGCCCCAAACCAAAACCATCTCTCCTGCGCCTAGCAGACGTCGCCATTGATGTCTAGCCGAGAGAGTCGATTGTGTGCTTGTTAGAGTGGAAAGCAGCACTGACTGTTGACCATGGCTTTGATTTTTTTCTCCATTTTTTTTTTTGTAAGTAAGCCAGTAAGTGAATGAGCACGGCGGGGTCCCTACGATCCTCTAGATTCTCTCTTTCGTTGTCTTTGTCCATTCGTCCAGGTGCCATAATAGACATGCATTTTCTACACATTACAGCGCGCACCCTCGTTTCTTGTTTGCTTCTTTTTGGGTGGGTGCGTGTCTGTCTTTGGGTCTCTTTTCTCCTCTCTCTTTCAACTCCTTCTTCACCCACCGTGGTGTGGTGCAAAGCAGCAAGTCGAAGTGTGTCCTCGGGCATAATGCATTGTTTAAATAGAGTTTCGATGTATTCAAATATGAATATTATCGCATTTGCTTAATCGCCAGTAATATTTCTAAGGACCACGCCCATATTATTCGCTCCTAGCTGCTAGCTGATTTGTGACAATGGCTAGACGAATGAATATAAGTATATGTATACATATATATACAAGTCTGTGGCCTTAAAGAGATGTTTTCCACTTTGTTTCTACTTATTAATAATATAATAAAATTCTTGATTATTTCTTTAACCGCCAAACACTTATTATCATAATAATTCATTGCCAAAAAGATAAAATTTCTATCTAGTAAATGCAAACCACCTGCTATTCCCTAGTTATTAATTTTAATGTAAATATTCGACACTTCACTTCAACTAAATTATGGTAATAATTGTTTAATAATTACCAAATAATTTCAGTTATTTAGAAAAATTACTATTTTTTATAAACCCAAAAATTCAACTCGCTACTCGTTAAATATTTGTTTGGGCTTTATTACTTTACTCTTTTTTTTAGCCAACCATTGACAATAACGAGAAAATAAGTTTTGAAATAGAATAAATTTTTCCATTTAGACGGCAGAGATTAATGATTAAGACTAATTAAAAGTTCGAGCGACTTTAACTATTCTCAATCAATGATATCATCCTAATCTCTTATAATGCTCAGACATCCACTCTCTGCCAAAGAGGCATTTTTCAATTGTATCACCAAATTATCTTTCTACTCGTTACTTTTGTTGAGAGCCATAACATTCAACTTAATCCTTCTGTATTACCGTTAATAGCTTAGCAATATTCTTCAATTTTAATTTTGAATTGGCATTTAGTTTTATTCATATAAAGTATTATTAACTGATAATAACAGTCAGTACACTAGTTTTACAAGTTCTCTCGCTACTTTGTATAAATGTCTCAAACTTTCTTAATGGCTCATTTCTGACGAGAAAAGTTTTGTGGCACTCAACTCGCTACTTGTTGGTTATTTAATTTGATTAAAACATTGATAACAACAAGAAAAATATGTTGTACCAGTATTATCAATTTAACTCGCTACTCGTTACCTATTGGACTCTGCCTGTTTAACTTATTACAAATGAAACTGATTCTTTCTATAATTTTCAGCACTTTAACCTACATCTTAGTTATTACAATCGATCTAAATATAAGATACTTCCTGCTGACCAATTGAAACTTTGATTAAATTTTAATAACACTTTCTCTCACACTTGCATGTGAACTGATCATAAATTTAAACTTTAAACAAACCCAAACAAAAACAAAAAAAACTAAATAAACTTAACGAGTCTCTAGATAACGAGCCACGAAACATAACTCAAGCTATAATAATAAATAAAACTACATACAACAAACCCAAAAACCAACCTACATCCTACAAACAACAACTACAACCAGATATAATTTAATATCAAATAACTATAACAAATAACCCAAATAAAAGCTACAAGATTTTTTGGATTTTTTTGTTTTAAGGAATTATTATTTCTTTTTGCAGCCAAACGAAACGAAAAAAAGGCCATTTAATATATTTTTTTGTCGATTTAAATGGCAAACAGGCAACAAAATACGACTATGATATAAATTAGGAGAGAGAAGACAGTTAAACAGAGTGAGAGAGAGTGAGACAGTGAGAAAAACTGACAGAGAGAGAGAGTGTGAGAGAGAGAAAGAAAGAGTGAAACAAAATGCCACAGCAGCAACTACCTGGAGCAACCACAACAACTGCAGCGGCAACAAATGGAGGACCACGTGTCAGCTTCAATCGAGATGTGCATGTGAAGCGCATAGGTCAGTGTGTAACCCCAACCAAAAAAAAAACAAAAAAAAAAAAATACAAAAAAGATATAACCCAAAAGATATAACCAACCAACACTCACATATGTCTAAAAACGTGCCGAGATGAGAGCCACTGAAGACACCTCCATCATTAACATTAATGACAAACTACGGCAAGAAAAACGAAGAAGCACAAAAAAAACCTCATCAATAACAAGCGAGCAAAAAAGTAAAATTACTAACTATATACTTAGAAGCTGCCTCTGCCGACGCTGCTGACTAGGCCAATTTTGGTCAATAATCAATGAAGGCTAAGACAACCCACGCTCTCACACGCTCTCACACACACACACAATCACTCACACATTCATATAATTAACTTTGACTGAAACTTCCAAGCCAATATATTCATTCATCAATTGCATAATTCAAGAGGAGTCCGTTCATTCCCATTGATGCGTTGAACAGAGAACAACATAACGAAACGGAACAATTCTAGAATCGAACTCAAAGAACAAAGGAGTGAGAAGAGATTGGAGAATTGAACGAGTGAAATCTCGTGCCAAGTGGGCGAATTTATAAGAAAAAAACAAAATCAAAATAGCTAGAAACAATGCCGCCGCCTCAACAATAAAATGTAGTTTACCTTGAGAATGTGCTTACACATACATTCAAAACAGTCCCCTATATTCATACATATATATGTATATATATATATATGAAATATCTGTATCTATATATAAGTAGGAGATATTTTATAAGGCATTACAAGTCACACAAACTACTACTACTCGAGAGGGAATGAGATGATCATCATCATCATTAAGATGCTCTCGGACTAAGTCTGAATCTTGGGAAGAGATATCACCTTCCAGCTGTCCAGTTTTTAGATCTACTGCAGCTAGTTGCTGCTGTTGCTGCTTCTGCTACTTTTGCTGTCTGTTTGTCTCCAGCTTCGACTATATTATTATTGTTATGATTATGTCTGGCAGCAGCAACAACAACAACGAAAGATTTATTTCATAGCTAGATGGAATTTATGGCGAGTGTCGTGACGTCGCCGCGAAATGAAGAAATTAAAAATTGATTATGACAAAAGCGGCACAAATGAAAATTATTTTTGTTTTTTTTTTTGCTTCTTCAATATCGTCTCAGTCTCGTTTCCCCCCAACTTCTCGAATTCAAGCTATTTGCTCTCCTCCTCCTCCTTGCAAGCCTTTTCGTATGTGACTTGCATGTCAGGTTTGTGGTCAGAGTCTTTTGTTTTTATACCCAGTAAATATAAACTTAAATGGGGTATATATGTACATACATAAGCAAGAAATTTTAAAAGTAGATTAGGAGTTTCTCTTTAGAGTTGGAAACTCCTATGGTTTACACTTTAATCTTGTATGCATTAGCTTTCCATGACTTTGTTCATAGCTATCCTCTAGCTTTGACTTCTTGGAAATAGTTATATCGGATATTATATATACATCCTTATATATACATCCTTAGGTTCAAGACAACCTCAAACACATATAAACAAACACTAGTGTTGAATTGTGAACATAATGAATAAGTAGTCCACTTCAATAAATAACCAAGTGAACATATTCAGTTATTGCCTCCTTTCACTCCACCGTATATTAAATCTATCCTCTATATAAACATTAGCACTGTTTACCTACGTATGTATGTGAACCTGAACATATACCTTTACATCCTTTATCACTGTAGCCATTATCAGTATTCAGAATACAAAGAAATCTTGAAAAGATTCTTTCGACTTATTGGTGACATAAATGCCCAAAAATATTGATGCCATAGGCTAGCGGCAACTTATCGATCCATGTTTAAATCAAAGAAAAACAATTTGAATTAAAAGAAAATACAACATCAACGGAGAAGTAAACCACACTGAATACAATAAATAAGAAATTATGAAAAGTATATGTGAAATGAAAACCTTTGCAGTCTTCATCTTTCAAAGGAAAAGTTCAAGTATATGGATGGAATATATTCTACCCAAGCCGCTTAAATATCCAGTATCTATAGTGAAAGTTGTTATCTGTAATATTAGGATTTGTCCTTTAATATGTACTTATTTCAGTCCAAGTGGTACTTATTCTAAGTAAAACAGGGTTCATCTTTCATAGATAACACTGCTCAAGCAGTTTCAGATCAAATTGTCTCCTTTTCCATTGAAGGGTATTTTTCAGGTCAACTCTCATCATTACAGTTTGTTTCTATTTGTACGCAGCTGCCAAGTTGCATTTCCTTATGAACTTTTTGTGTGTGTGTGTGTGTCTCAATGGATTATGGAGATTTCAACTTGGCAATTAACAGTCATGACAATTGGCGTTGGCATGCATCGACGCGGTAGCTTGCATTTTGGTCGTGGCTAATGAATAGAAAATCGCAATGCAAACAAAAAAAATGTCCAACAACTTTGCCAAAATGGTATTAGACCCAATTTAATTTTTTCGTATGTAATTAACGTGGCTATTACGTAAAAAAACAAACAAAAAACCAACAAACAAACAAATCAAACGTTTTGCCATTTACGTTCGAGTTGTTGCTTTGAATACGGATTGCATTAAGTATCTCTCCCCCAACTGATTTGTATGTACTTTAGAAACGTCGGGGTCACCATTGAAAAAAAAAAACAGAAAATGGAAAAACAACTTAACTTAACTAAGTGTTTTGCTTTCAGCCAGGCATTTCATGTGTCTTTTAACACCACTTAAGCATTTATGTGTTTCTTTTTTGTTGTTATTGTCTTTGCTTTATTTCTGTTGTCTTTTTTCCATGCAAATTAAAGCAATTATGTGTAAAACACAGATTTAATGATGATTTAATTTTCGCACAAACAATCGCATATTGTTATATGTGAGGAAAAATTATATGCCTTTAGGGCACAAACAAGAAAGAAACATTTCTCATATATGTTAACACTAAATTACAGTGCAGTCAGTCAGTAGACAGCAAAGTCGTTTTTTGTTTTTCTACTTCTCTTTTTTTTTTTTTTTTTTTTTTGGTTTTAGCCAATTTAAGAGTTTTGACTTTTGCCATAGAGGTAAAACCTCGCTTACATATGCGTATCAACTTGTCGTCGTGGGCAACCTTGCGTTGAGACAAATTTGGCAAAAACAACTCGGCAGCTGTGTGTGCTTAACTCTGTTGCTCTCAGTATTGCTGAGATGATGTTCATCATGATCATGTGGTAGATGATAATGATGTTGCACTTGAAGGCGGACAAGTGACGAAAGCCAACAACGACCACAAAGAGACAGTGAGAAAGAGAGAGGATGAGGTGCGTGGAAAGGGGTTAAAAAACAATATGTGAGGCAGTCTCCTTTTGTTAATTTACTTGTACTTCAGGTTGCAGGTGCGCGTGTGTGTGTATGCCTGAGTGTGTGTGTGTTTATGTCTGCTGATGACATAATTTTCATAGCTTATTAAAAAAGCGTTAAGAGAACAACTATAGAGATCTCTGCTAAAATGATACTTGGCCTAGAGGTTGTGTTTTTTTTTTTTTTTGTGGTGTAGAACTCTTGAGTTCAATTTGCTTGAGTTCAATGAAACACTTAACATATTACGTATACGTATTCGCTAAGAAAAAATTAAGTTTCATATGTTCATAGCTGAGAAGGACACGTTGTTAAAGAGTTGAGGTGAATTTATTAAGTTTTCTAAAACTTCTTAAGGCCAATTGTAAGAGAAGTAACAAGATATGTCTCCAAAAAGCTGCGAGATCCTGCAAAGGTAAACTAACATTTTTATGTTTCTATCTATGAATTTTGAAAGCTGACAACAAAATATTAAGTTTCATTTAGAATTGATGACTCTCTTGTAGAATCAACAAGATATACTTTAAAAGAATCGCGAATTTAGAAAACTTGTAGCTGAAATTACATATATGCAAATGATTCCCTAAAAATGTATGACTTTCTGAAAAATCTACTTTAAAGAAACCTCAAATTTTAAGAATTTCAATCCTGAAAATAGAATCATTGATCTTTTTGGCATACAAGAGTAGTTCTTTTGAAGTGAACTCGGATTTTTCATAGATTGGGACTTGAAATATATAAGATTTTAAGACTTTGACTACTATGAACTATTTAGTAAAACAATATAGACTACTTATTTATGTGGGTATAGAATAAAAACATTTAAGCAAACCTTTTGAAGTTTGTTCCACAAAATTGTTTTATCTGATTGCATTAGTCTTTTCTGTTTAAGTTACTTTATTTGAAAGGTAACAACATTAGATGGCATGAAAAATGCCAAAAACCTAACATATTAATGTTTTTATATAAAAAATCACATGAAATGATTCTTTTTTGTGTATTTAATACAAATGGTTTATTGATGTTTATAATAAAACTACTTGCGGCATTAATTTTGACCAAATGACTTGAACAATTAAGACTCTCCCATGGAAACCCAAAAATATATTGCCAATATAAAACGAAAAACATCATAAAATTATCTGATTTTATTTTTTGTGGACATCAAGCTGGCACAAAATATAAAGATTTGATTGTTTTAGTCATTTAAAGTTAATTTTTCAGAACAATGAGATAGTTTCATGATGTTTATGAGGATGAGATATCTGTGTATGTGCTAAATTCCACCTACATTAGAGTAAGACTAGACGCATATATATCATTCTAATAGTTTTCACAATTAAAGGTTATATAAATTGACATTTTATGATACTTTTGTTTGGTTTCCTTTCACCAAATGGTGTTGCATTTCCAGAGATCTTGATCTCTAAAAATTGAAATGATTCGTGTCTCTGGTGATTGTTTATTATTA
The DNA here is from genome assembly GCA_018152135.1 of Drosophila paulistorum. Lineage (NCBI taxonomy): Eukaryota > Metazoa > Arthropoda > Insecta > Diptera > Drosophilidae > Drosophila > Drosophila paulistorum. Next base: position 41,549,135 of record JAECXG010000822.1, read on the forward strand.
TTTGTTAATTTCCCTAGAGGCAGTTTAAGTCAAATACATACGTATTACGTATTACGGTTTTAATGAGCTCATACATTTTTAATTAATTAATTTAATTAGCAAAATTTGCTCAAAAAAGAAAAAAAAAGCGAACAACAACTAGCTACATTTCCTACTCTCTTTTGTTGTCTGACAACCTCTACACTACTTGGCTATTTGCCTTTGCCTCTTGGCCATTATTATACATAAGTCTTATTTATTTATTTATGTGTTTCGTTTTTGAGGGGTATCTACTCCACATTTGTTGTTGTTCCCAGCGAAAAGTATAACCAGTTGAAGCTTTTTTTCTTTTTCTTTTTTTTTTTAATTTTGCTCTCGTGCCATCTACACCCCCGTCTGTAGATGCCTCCACTCCCCCCGCCCACACCTTTTTGGCTAGCTCTGCGATGACCCTTGTTGTTGCTACTGCTATTAAAATGCCATTTATGCTTTTTTATTGTTTGATAAATTAATCATTTGCATATTTCATTATATTATATTTGTTGGGTTGCTTTTTCTTGGTTTTATTTTTGCTGTTCAAAAAGAAACTTAATTAATAAGTCTCACCATTTTGGCTCAGAGAGTAGTCTCAGTCTCAGCCTCAATCGACTCAGTTTCAGCCACTTTGTGTTGCTCTGCCCACAATTTCGCACTATTTTTGCGTTTTGTATTTTATTTTTATTATTATTCTGTGACATTGGCGTAGGCGCGCAGCCGCACTTCGCCGACTTGACTGCTCGGCGATTTGTATCTTGTTTTTGTTAGAGCTTCAGTCAGGTTCTTTGCCTGCTTGGCATTGGCTGCTTTTTGGCATTTTGTGTGGCAAAACAAAAAAAATAAAAATATTATTAAAAGCGCGAAAAAATAAAACAGATTGAAGAACACAACAAAAAAAAAAAAAAGACTCTTAGTTGAAATTGGGTAAATGGAGTTGTTTTTTGATCGATTGTAAATCGAATTTTTCGGATGATAATTATTTTTTCTTAAGTTTTGTCGCTTTTTAAGAAAAATCACTTGAAATTGCAGACGATTGCGTCATTTGTTTATCGAAATTGTGTATTGAAATGAGTCGCAGATTATTTTTAGAGCTCTTTGTGGTTATTTGTTGACAGCTTTAGCGGTTGAGAGAGAGGCAAAAAGAAGAAACAAGTTTGTCGCTTATATTATGGAATGAACAGCGGCCATTCTTTAGCGAAAGTTTTTTGCCAATTTTTTGTTTGTTTGTTTGTTTGTTTAGTTTGGCCCAATCCACCAGCACTTTACCATCACTTCACTTCACTCCACTCCACTTTAATCCACTCTAGTCCACACACACAAATACACACAATGAAAACCATTCTCAGCAATTTTAATTGGTTACTTACGGGTGCGGGGTACAGTCGTCGTCGTTCAACATGCTTAGTAGGGAGAAGTCTAGTTTAAGGCCTCAGACCCCTTAAGACCTAGTCGAGTAAAGGAATCGAAAAGCCTATTTTGCATTTCAAGGACGCGGCTTAAGCTTTTGATGTGCGAAGAGAGACGACACACAGGGACATGGACAGGGACCCACAAACGATAAGCATTAAATTATTTCCAAAGATCGCAGCCGACCAAGACTCAAGACACAAAAATGAAATTGAAAGTGCGCAGGTTGGTTAATTGAAATGCCTTTAGGAGGACACACAGCAGGGCATGGGCGGGGAAAGGCACTAAGACTGTAGACCATCTTTAGTTCATTAACTGGCTAGCTAGCTAGCTATGTATAGCGGGTGAAGTCCCATTTCGGTTTTATCTATAGAAATGTCTATAAAGCATTCTTTTTCGACCTCAGCCTAAAAATAACATCTTCGGCTCCTCTTCAATACTATTTGGAGATGAAATTTTTGTGGTTTTTGCGGCTACTATAAACAAAAAACCAAAAATAAACCTAAGAAAACTTAAACTTAAAAAATCAACTTAATGAGACAAGACATGCCATTTGAAAAAAAAAGGATGACTCTATGGTTAGTTCCACTTGGGTGAAAGTTTTAAAACAGAAAATTATTTATATATGACTTGGTCACTTGATGTTCAATGCTCGCAACTCACCTTGACTATCCCACGACAAGCAAATTAAATGCAACGAAAGAGCACCAAAAAAATAAAACCGGAACAACTTGCAGCAAGTTGCTCAGAAGGAAAAGTGGTTCAGATTTCTTATCGTAATTTGTTTGCCCCCCGAAAAAAATACAGAAAAAAAATCCAAATCTATCTTTCTTTGTGCGTTTTGTTTTTAGCTTTGGGCAAATCATAGAGCCCGGCGGTAATTTTTTTGCTGTTTCTTGTTTTTTTGTGGATCACTGATTAGATTAATGAATGGCTTTCAGCGGGAAAATCAAGTCAGCATTAAAGAGAAATGAAATAAACAAGTGGGTTAGCCGAATCAGGTTTAGCCTTAACTAAATGGCAATCCGAAATTCACTGGAATTGCCATAGCTGAAAAGAACTAAGCGATTTTCTTTACTTCAGAGCAATTTCATAGGCTCTTTTTGTTTTTTGTTACACAATAGTTCTTGATATAACTCAGCTAATTTTATTCCGATTTTTTTTTTTAATTTGTTAGAATAATAGAAAATAATTTCATAATTCGCGATACCAAATTTAAGACCTTTGGGGTTTCTTTTCGAAGTTTGAGAGTAAACGAAATCTGACATTGTAAACATAAAAATAGTAAAGGGGTATCGAACCAAAACACTGTGTGATTTCTTGCCATGGGATAAGGCTTGCCATGGGATAAGCCTTCAAACAAAATCGGCCATACTAAATCGGTCTATATTACAAACAGAACAAGTGCCTTATAATAGAAATAGGTTACACTACAATCCCACTTAATAGACCTTTAATAGGCTCCGAGTCTATAGTCTTATGTGTCAATTTTTATTGACCAGGCTATGTATACCAATATAATTTATAATATCTTTCTGTCTACCTTTTTAGCAAATTTAATATACCACCAAGTTCACCCTACTTATTTCAGAGTATACAACAACAACAAACTAAAGCGCCTGGGAATGCAACCGTTTACGGTTACACGACATTGAGTTGAGCTTCAACTTCAGTTTTAGTTTCAGTCAACTGTCGTTTTAGTGCAATTTATGTTTTCCTGTTACCCGAAAACTACTAAAATAAAAAGGAAGCCAACCAGATCTCTGTTCGTGCAACATTTTTCTTTCTTGTTTTCTTACCTTGACACATATCGCCGCTTGACAGTTGATCGCTCTGATGATGGCTTTGTGGTTTTATGTGGTTTTTTTTTCTCGAGGGAGAGCGTATATGCATATATTTCAAATTGGTTAACCCATTTTCGATTAGTAGCCTAAACCAATTTGGCACTAGACACGCCCAACATGTCATTATTCATTGTTTTTGTTTGCATTGGCTGACTTTTGTGGGTGTGGCTGGTTGGTTAGTTGGTTGGGTTCTCAAAGTAAATGTGACATGTTTGTTTGCTGCAGGTGAATGGACAAATACAATTGTCCACAGTGACAAGGTCAAAAAGCAAAAGAGTACCTCTTAACATTTGAGATGGTTAATCTCTCAACAGTCCAGAACAAAAATAGGTGGAAAAAAGAGATTAAGACAGAAAGACTGAGAGAGGGAGAGAGATAGAAAGGGTGAAAAGAAGATCACGCATAGTCCATAGCAATCTTGTTTTCATGATGATGCTGAGGCACGTTTTTTTTTTGTTTTCGGCGTATTAAATAATAATGATTATAAAGAATGAAAAAAAGTGAGGAAGTAGAAGAATCTTTATGAGATAGATCGACGATGAGACTATGCTATGGCCATTAGCGCTTACAGCGCCCGATTACAGACCACGAATATCACAAAACGAAGATGAAAATACGAAGACGTGGGCCAGGTTGTTAGTTGACTGACTGACTGACTGAATGAGTGAGTGAGTGAGTTAGTAAGCGAGTGGACTGGATCTGAATCTGGGGGTCTACCTTATTTAGCAAGGCATCAGCAGCAGCTGCTGCTGCCAATTCACACTTCTATGTGGCGGATTTCAGGCCAAACCAGCAGCTGCCAGCCAGATAGTATTACATCATCATCAGTCTAGCTAATGTGCTAATTGTCATTACATGAATGCGAACTTGGCTTGTGATTTATGCTAAACTCATTTCAACTCACTTCTTTCTCTACTCTAGGTAAACGTCCTAGCGATTTGGATAGCTATCATCAATTGCCACCAGACATTGATCCAGAGGATATACGTAAGGAGGCTGCTTTGGTTATATCACAGGCGGGACGACATCAAAGTAAAGCCGAAAACGGTGATAATATACCCACATTCCGGGCTAAACAGAAGCGACAGCAAAGTGCTGCTGCTGCTGCCGATGCGCAACGTTTTCATTCTTTGCCCACAAGACGCAAATCGAAGGGTAAACCAGTGACCCGTAGTGTTAGTGACGCTGCCACAAAGAAACCTCCTACAGCTAGCAAAAGACCCTCGATCTTTGGTCTATTCAGTCGTAAGTCAAGTGATACAAATGTTAACCAATTGGATAGAGATCCACGCTTCGATGACGTTGGAGCCAGGCGTTTAGTGCGAAGTAAAAGTGATGTGGGTAGCGCAAACAGTGTACGCAAGACCCCATTAGCCGAAAGTCAATCAAGCAGAGTGGCCAAAAAGGTAGACAGTTTGGCAAACGCCTCTTCAAAGACCCAACTTAGTCCCATTATTGAGCAATCGCAACGGGAAGACTTTTTCGAAAAGGATTACTTTCGAGAACGTGAACGACGCAAATCCGATGCCATAACATTGCGTGAGAAGGATGAAAGTGGTCAGGGTTTGAATGAACTGCTCGCCCGGAGTCGTTCCAAGGCGGAATTAGATGGTCCTCTATTGAAATCAAAGCCACCATTATTTGCATCTAATAGCATTGGACCCAATCCGTCTTCAATATCAGCGGGTATACGCGATCGTATTGAGATTTTACAAGCCAAATCGAACGAGAATATGCATAGCTCGCAGCAGCCAGCAGAACGTCTGCCCCTAACAAAAGGGCGGACTGTGGATGGCCTAGTCAAAAGGTTGTCCATGGAGCGTTTCTCACCGCAGCCAGTAATTAGTCAGCCGGCCTTTTCGTATATAAGGCCCAATGAGGGCATCACCTATGCCCAACTCGATTTAAGCAATGATGAGCAACAACAGCCGCCTCAGGAGCGTACACCACCGCGACCACCAAGAGCCAATCAGGATAGACATCAAGTTAGATCTGGAAGCGGTAGCTATTCGCCCATTCCAAATGGTAATCATACAAACACTACACGGATGGGTAATTCCCATTCCCCATCACCCTGGCAGCAGTTGAGCCCACGCAATCAAAGCGATGAGGATGAGGGTTTGGGTTTCGAGACGCGTAAAGTCTACTATGATGATGAATACGGCAAACGGGAACGTGAGCCACCTATTGTGCCAGTTATACGTAGTGTTAGCCCAGCTCCATATCTGGATAATTTGGGCTATAGAAGAGCTCAACTAGAGAATCGTATACTGACACGTCGCTTTGGTGAGACAACGGCGCAACAGCAAACAGGAGGCACACTAGAGCGTCAACAACGTGCCCACCTCAGTCCCGAAAGAGAACGTTCCGTTCCATTAGATGTCAGTCCCCAAATGGAGAAGACATCCCGTTATCGTCACACCAAGTACTATGATGATGGTCAAGGGGGAATCAAAGAGACCTATGTAAGGGAGACGCAAACAGATGGTCAAATACGCGAGTCAAGACATCGTGAGCGTATTTCTGCCTCACAGCCGCGTTATGCAGATCGTGATTACAACTCAGCCGAAAGATTAGAACAAGAGCCCAAAAGTTTAGACTCTCAACTAACCGATCAATATAGATCTTCGCCAGAGTTGAGAAATCATCAGCAGCAGCAGCATCATTATCATCATCAGTTGGCGCAGCAATCTTCACAGCAATTGCCAACTGATTATTGGCAAAGTAGCTTAAAGAGGGACAAGTTACAGCAACGCAGCTTCGATAAGGGAGATTCTGGCATAGAGAATGATTTTCGTAAAGAGTCATTCAATGGTGAAATAACCTCAAGGTAGGAGATAAACATAACGATCTCCATCATTAATCCATGTTTAAACAACTTTTCCCATTTCATTTTCAGATGGCGCAAACGCACTACCCTCGATGACATACGGGTCTGTGAGTCTTTTTTGCGTAAAGAACGACGGGATAGCGCTCAGCAGCAGCGTCAATTGCAACGACAATTGCAGTCAGCAGTACTCCCCACACGTTTGCGACGGGAACATAGCTATGTGTATCGTGAACGTTCCATAGATGATGGCTCACATTTTGATCCCCATTTGGATAAGTATCCCATAGCTACTAGCACATTGAGACGTCGTGAAAAATCACAGTCACGCGATGAGACGAGCACCTTGAAACGCAATAAGAAACTGGGTGGCTTTGAGAAGGTCAAGCAGCTATTTACGGGCAATAGTAATTATGGCGGAAGTGGTCGTAGTAGTGCCAGCAATGTATCAAGTAGTCGAAAGGATACACAGTCAAGGCTGGCATCCTCCAATGGCAATGACAGTACATTGAGCCGTCGTGAACGTGACTCAAAGGAGAAGGAGCGCTATATGGTCAGGGAAGATGAGATGCGTTCACGTTATCGTGAACATCATGCCCTTAACGAAGAGACCTCACGCGAACCAAAGGTAAGTACAATCAATGGATTTTTCCTCAGTGTATGTAGTCTTAATGTTCAATTGATGAAAAGAAAGTTCGTTAACCTGTTAGATTATTAATAATGAATTAATCAAGCTTCTCTCTCATCGTCTTCTTTCTATCCCTCTATCGCTCTCTGTAAGTAAATACAATTGTTCTTGTACCTTACCGACTTATAGACACTTCCTGGCCTGGTTTGACCGGGTCTCCATTCCCATTCTTCTCTGGTGGGCGTTTCAGTGACCAAAATTGGTGCCATGACAACGTCACGTCCACTTTTCAGGCACATCTAATCAAAATCGCCCCAAGACCCATAAAGAATTCTAGAGTTAAATCATAAACGCTTTGGCCAAATCGAGCTCCAAAAACTATTCAAGCGACGAGGCGTGAGCGCGGTATAAGGAAGGGGGAAAAAAGAACAATGCTCAACGAGGATGGCAAATGCCCACGCAGCAGCAGCAGCTGCCAGTCAGTCAGTCATTCAGTCAGTTTGGCAGTCAGGTTTTTTTTTGCTAGTTTTGGTTTGTTTGCTCTGTCACTGGGCTCACAAATTAAGAAAGCTGACAGCGAAACGACAAACGCGTCAACTTGAAGCTAGAAATTCTTTTTTTTTTGTATTCAAATATGTAAACTGTTTTGCTTAGCTTAAGGTTTTATCTTTTTCTCTTTTGCTGCAAACTGTTGCAACACATCGAAACAGACAACTTAGTTAGTTAATTTGCAATGCTTGAGCGGATTTCTTGGCCAGACCTTGGACTGCATTCTATTAGAGGGAGATGGCTTTTGGGTGGCCGTATAAGAGCGGATGTGCTGTTGCTGTTGCTGCTGCTGCCTTTGCTGTGGGCGGCGGTAAATCTTATCCGCATAAGATCTCACCAATCAGCCTCACTCTCTTTCGGATGTTATAAATTCGTTTATCCTTTCAGGAGGTAGGCATTGTATTTCAATAAAAAGAAATACTCCAAAAAAAAAGGCAATAGGTGTGGTTCTGGTTCTTACCTTTGTCAGAACTTCTTTTTTTTTTCTTACTTGGCCATAAAAACCAAAAACGAAAAAGCCGAAAAAGTGTTTCTTAAGTGTTAGCAGAACATTCATGAAAAAGCAGAAGAAAAAATAAAAATAATTCTACCAAAAAATGTATAAAAATCACAAAATGTGTCAATTTGGTTTTCGTTAGTTAATTTATGGTGAGGATGACCCAAGCCAAAATGCTTTGGTCATAAACTATATATTAGCTTTTGGCATATTTGAATTTTTAATTATTTATAGTAGTGTTTATTCTTGATTTTTGTCGGCTTATATTTCCACATTCCACACACACACACACACACACGTACTTATTTATTCTAAGATAGAGGTTTGTTTTTCGGTTCATTTTTTGGTTCAGGGCTCCAACCACAAGTGGGGCAACGTTTCAATTGCAAATAACAAAAACTAGTTTCGCCCCCACCAAACGAAATCAAAAAGAAAAACGAAACCACAGACATGACTATTGGAGACTCGTGCAAAAGGCCACCTGCCCCATATTGTGTGTTTTGTATACTTGTGTGTATGTGTGTGTGTTGCAACCTGTTGTAATGTGGGCTAACCTTTGACCCATAGAGAAGACCAACTCCATCTATATAAGCCTTTCGCTTTCTCTCTCTTTGTGTCTAGACTATCGACATCTCTATGCGACGTCGTTTGTCCACACCAAAAGCTAGTCCTTTGCTTATCAAACGCAGTCCAGCGGATAAGCCAGCTAAACAAAAGCAAAAGGAGCCAACGGGTCCATTGGTTAAGACCAGTTGGTTTAAGTCATTGGATCGTCGTGCCAAGAGTAGTCCCAAGGAACAGGTGAGTTACCATCAACTCGTAATAGATTCTCTTATAATCTTTGAGGGTTTTTTTTTTCGGTAGCTTAATGTGTCTGTTAATGGACATAGCGAGGCGACTACCTCAAGTTTAAAGAGAACCAAGCGAAATGCACCAACTGCTCCGGCCAAAAATTTGCGTTTCTTTGGCGATACCGATTTGGATTCAAATCCACCCACAATTTCCAAGGCCAGCAGCATGCCCAGGTGAGTTTACCTTCTCCTTCTCTTCTCTATAATAGTTTATACTTTAGAACTTTCTCTCCAAATAGAAGCCGTCCCCCCTTAGCTTCGAAGCACTCACAGAGTGCCTACAATTTGGATCGTAGTCCTCCGCCACCATCACGTGATTATCGTCATTCCTTGTCGGGACAACGAGCTCAGACATTGACTAGTTCCAGTTCGAATCGTCAACGTGCCAGCTCTATGCAACATTTGGATAATAATGGCAGCGATGAGGTTGATTTCCGTAAGCGTCGTCATTATTCCCGGTCCCGTGAACTGCATGATATCTCGGAGAGTGGCTCAGAGCCAGAGCCAGCCATAACGGATCGTCATAAACGTGGCAGTAGCATACCCAATCAACGTGCCATGTCGCTAGAGAGAACTAACGAACGTTCGGGCCATTTATTGGGACCCCCCAAGCCAGCGCGTAGTGCCGAGCGACGTGGTTTGATACAAGACTCTAGCCATGGCAGGTAAGTTAACAAAATTAAGAAGGCCCAATAAATTATTCATTGATTCGAATCTTAAATCATTGTAGGGATCGCTATCCCGCCGAAAGCTCTGGCACCGAGGGTGAATCAAGTTTACACAGTCAAAGGAGTGTGGTTTATTTGCATGCCACCACAGTGGGTGATATACCACAGCCATATAATTTACGTCATCGTTCCATGTCGCGTGATGATCTACGTAAAGGTGGTGGCTCTTCCATCGGTGGTGGCAAGGCCAAAGGTCAGGAACCATTACAACCTATGACAAGAACCGTATCGCGTTCTGTTTCAATGTTGGCGCCTTGGAAACCTAAACATATAAGCGAGGGTTATGAGATTAACTACTCACAGGAACAAAACAAGAGGGTGAGTTAAAAAAGTATTTTTTTATTGAGATATTTGAAATTGAGAAACCATGCTTCTTAAAGTATTGGTTAAAAACCAATTTTCAAATTGAAAGACACACGAAACGGTTATAAATTTATTCATAAACAGCTTTAACGCTCATTGCATACTTTAAGGGGCTAACTAATAACATATATCCTAATATCACACTCTCTCTCTATCACTCTCTGATCAGATGTCAACACTGCCACGTAAACCGCCACCACATAATGGTGTAAGCAATGCCAGTGCCACCATGAGCCGTGTGGGACGCAAGAATAGTCAGACCCCAACGCGGCGTGGCTATCAAATTGATTTGGAGCGCCCACCACCGCCAAGATCCCTGCTATCCGCATCGAATTTACGTAGCGCCAAGACAAAATGAGCCTTACAACATGAGGCTCTTGCTTCTGCCTCCTCTAATGGTGGTGCTCTAATTGTAATCCAATTGAAATGTATTTCTAATCACGAACGAAGGAAGAACTCGGAGGTTTTCATAGTCGGTAGAATCGATCACTAAACAAAAAAAAAAAAAAAAAGAAATAAAATAAACCTTTGTTGCAATTCTCGTCATATTTTTAAAAAATGTGAAATGTAAAACGTATTCCAGTAATAATTATAAATTAATAAATTTACAACTCTTTAACTTAACAAACTAGAAGTGAGTGCTTCTCAAACTGTAACGGTAGTCAAGACATCAACCCCAAATGCTCTCAATGCTTGTCAAAATGTTGAGTGATGGGGACTCTAAAACTGTGTTGAAAGTTCTTTAATTTATTTAGACACATTTGTCTACTCTGAGTGAGTTTTGGCATTGTTTTTTGATGCAACAAAACAAACTAAAAATTGGTTCGACAAAAGGAGAAGAGGAAGAGGAAAAAACAACGGCTAGATATAAATTATTTTTCACGCAGCTAATAAATTATTTGCAGATCTCAAACTTCACCTCCCCCCACTGCCAAACGTCGTAACCGAAAAACACATTTCCGTTCTTACAGCTTTCAACACGCTGCTCTGCTGCTGCTGGCTGGCTGGCGGCAACTTTCGCTAGCTGCATTTTCAAGGATAATTGCAAAAAATAGAAAGGACTAAGCTTGCAGCAAGTTTTTGGCCTTAAAATCGCTTCGACTTTAGTTGAACCTCACCAAGGCAGAGACCGTGAGGAGCAGAGAGTGGGAAGATACCAGAGAGCTAAGGAAATGGAGCTGTGGCCCGTGGCATTTCAAAGTTCAGCAATAAATTTATAACTTAGCTTCGGGCATTTGCTTGCTTCTCGCTTTTTGTTTTTTTGTGCACAAGTGGAGAGGATGTTTGGGCGAAAATATGCAAGAAAATAAACACAGAATGGAAGAGAGAGAGGCAATGCGAAAAGCTGAGAAGACGGGAGGATCGAGGGTAGTGTGGAAGTAATGAAAAAAGTGCCGAGAATATTTTCTTCGAGCAAATAAGATTTATTTGCTTTATTCACTTGCCAGCACCACTCTTCCACCACACTCCTCATCTCTTATTTCACTTTTCTCGATATAATATAAAACACTAAAAAACGAAAGGCAACAAAAATGGGGAAGCGGAAGGAGAGTTAGCGCCCCAAAGCATGTTAATCCTTGGCCATTCATTTAATCAACACCTGCTGACAGGCCACGCCCCTCAATTTGATAGTAATGATGTTGACGGTGACCTCACCCCTTCCCCTTTTTAACGTGTTGACATATTAAGGACAACACGCACAATGCTGCACCCTATCTACTGCTGATGCAGCAAAAGGATACAGGTCCTCGTTGTTCACATTAACTTATTGCTCCTCAAAGACAATCTGTCATTGACTTACTTCATTTATTCATCCGTTTCCTTATTTCTTTCCTTATTTTTTTTCTGCATTTTACTAGTCATGTGGGAATAGAGCTAAAAGGGGGCTAGGGGCCAGGTCCTGCTGTGTTTCAATTATCCTAAGTAATTGAATGCATTTGCTGCAATGTTGTGCAACAAGTCGTGCAGTAAATGTGATTAAGAGATCACATTTTATATAGAGCACCACACACACTCACACACACACACCCGCACACATACAGACTAAATATTGCGTAAAATATTACCATCCATCTGAGAGTGTAAGCCTCTTATTCTATCATCAAAATGGCCATCACAATATTGTGGCAATATTTCATGGCATTTCTTCTAATATTGTATGGAGTACCCTTTATCGACCTGCCCCATACGTTTGAAAAGATTATTACCAGCTCTACCACAAGATACCACTTAGATTTTCTTCTTTACAGAGTATTGAATCCATTCTTGGACTTTAATTCATTTACAATTAGTGGTGGGACCAATAAAAGACAAACATATAAACACAGAAATAAAATATTGTTAATACAATTACCATTAGAGATTAATGTTGAAATAAAATCAAAGCATTTAGTTGGCAAAGCAAATTGCGTACATACATATTTTTGTTTGCTCTTTGTTCCATCATTATAAAGTTTACACATAAAATTTAAATGACTTTTTTCGAACATTTTTGAAATTCAAATTGTCAAGAGAGACTTCAAATACGTGTTGAGATATTAGTAAACATTTTAAAACTTATAATACATATATTAAACATTGGCCGAGAGTTTGTCTTACAGCTGCCAAATTTTTTTTATACAAAAAATTACAAATTTGTCAAAAATTACAAAATTTTACTAAATACTATCTTTTAGTCTCTTGAATCAACTGATTAGGAAATATAGGATCTATATATCTGGCCTTTTTTAAAACTATTTTAAACTCTATTGGTGTTTGAAACTCAAATGAATATTATTTTAAAATTAACTATTTCAAGTTACTCTTCATGAAATAAGACGGTAAATGAAGCTAAAGCGAAAGAAATCTCAACCCAAAAACGGATAGAAATCAAGGAAATACAAACATTATAACTAATTTTACAATTTTTTTAAAATTATTATTTATCTTTAAACTTTTCTGTCAAATTACATTGTGACAATTTAAATATAATTTTGCAACTCAACTGTATCAACTCTTCTATCTTTTTGATTCATCCATCTTATTTGATGGTCCTATTGCATTTCATCTAGTTTGATCACGCCCCCATCACTAAGGGATTTTAAACATTGTGGAATCCTCTTACCACCCATGTATAAAGATGCAATGGAGATGGGTTGAAGGATAGATCGAAGGATAAAGATGGGGGCAGGGGGATCTATGTTACGGTAACGGCATGCGTGCCATATTGGCCAATAGATTTCGATTTGCCAGAGTTTCCAAATGCATGCCACGTAATTGAAACTCTTGATTTTTCCAATTAATTAAATGGTTTTGTCACGACCATGCTGAAGACAGATAGACAGAGCAACGAAAGAAGAGAGTGAAGAAGAAAAGGGGGACCGGGTTTGAAGGCGACATTGAAGGAGAGGGGAAAGCTGCTGTTGAAGCTGCCTAATGAGGCGCGTTGCCGCGGCGAGAATGAATAGCAATTTTAATTAGCTGAATATCTATCAAGTGGAATATATATACATATATTTGCATTTGCAATGAAATAAAATAAATTAAATTTAAATTTGTAAATTGGCACGGCAATGAGACTAAAAAAAAGAAAAATACAATGAGATCAAAGAAACAAAAAAAAAAAAGAATGCAAATTATGAATTATCCCTATATTAAGTATTTGACTTCAGCTTTAAAAAAATGATTAAAAAAATTATCTGTATGCCGGAAGCTCTATTTCATTCCACCGATTTGTTGTTGCTCTTTCAAAATTTAAGAACTGAATCATTATTGAACAAAAAGTTTTCCTAATTTAATCTATATAAACTGCTTAACGATTTAAACTGCAAGAATCAAATTAATACGAATTGTTTTATTTCCATAGCATACTTAATGGGCTGGCATAGCCTTTTCAAGTGAGGAAACTGATGATGATGAGTATAGAAATGTTTATCCGAAACTAATTTAATCAATGTCAAATAGCGTTCCGATCTGCACTTAATTGAATCAAGACAACATAGGCAAGAGCAAGATATTAGATTAAAATGAATTGTTTAATTTATATAGCATACTTTATGGGATGAATACAACTATCAATATGTTAAATTAATTTAATAGTTGATGAAACTTTTCGTATAGTAAAGCTAATCAAAATCTACTTATTGTGTTTAGCTTATAATCTGCATAATTCGACAGTTTTAATGCAAATTAGATTTAATTCTATGAAGTATTGTAATAAATATAACATACTTAATGAGTTAACATGGCTTTTAAACTTATCAATACACTTTCTGATATAAATAAAATAGTCGAGTGAACAGAAACCAATGAAAAAATCATCAAGTAGCAATTTTTTATATCATGTTTCATATTTATAAAATAAATATAGCATACTTTATGGAGCACACTTTACCATTCACCAATAATTCTTTGTTTTTTTTTTTTATGACAAATTGCAAAATACTTTGTGTAAGAGTATAACAAAATACAACAAAGATTACGAGTAAAATTACATTTCAAATATATGTGTATACATACATATAATAAATAGATGGGAATCGTAGCATAACGAACCGGAGCCGCTGGCAAACGAATTTATAACTCTTTATATTTCAATTGATGGCTTTAAATTTATCCACAGGCAAATGATGTTGACAATTATGGATTAAATGTGTCAATAATGGGCTCACTCCATTCCACATAAAGAGCAGAGCAGAGAGCCAGAGTCAGAGTGTTGACAAATTGATGCCAGGTATCGAATGATATGGCAGATACAATACTTTGCGATACTTTGTCCTACACATACATAAACATAGACAGGGGAAAATGAAATGAAAATGCTTTAGCTTTAGCTATATATGGCCCACTTAATTAATGTCTAACATTTTTCGAATTAATGTATTCCCACTTGAGGCATAGTTGAGGATAAATTGCCAGACATTGATGCCCAGAGAGAGACAGAGAGAGATGGTGAGAATCGATCGGAATGGATTTTAACTGGTCTGGTCTGGTCTGCTCTTGTCTGGTCTAGGCTCTAGGCTGAGCCTGGCTGGTCTGGGGATACCACAGAGGCATTCAGTCAAATAAATATATAGATAGACGAACAGTTTAGTTGTTGAATTTTGCTGCTGGTTGTGGTTTCGAGATGAGATGAAATGAAACGACAAACAAACAGATAGACAGACAGGAGAGAGGGAGACAGAGTTTAATAATAATTTCAATTTGGTTTTGTTCACATTTCAATGCAAATATTTACATACATATGCATAAATTGCTTTTCAAAATCGGACCCAACACAACCAAATGTTCAATTGTGTAAATAATTAATTTTTGCAAATTTAATTACCGAACAAGGAACAAAAACGAAACAAACAGAAAAAAGAATACATACATACATATATAAAATACCAAACGAATGGCAACAACATAGCCATAAAGTAAAACATCCGGGCTTTATCTTAACCAAGAGAAAAACAGAGTTATTTTCTATCCAGAAAAAAAGACAAGAAAATTCTGTCAGAAAATTTGCATATGTCTATGAGGCAGAGTTACAACAATAACAACAACAGCCTGAATTACCAATTAATTTTCGCTTTTGCCTTGCTTGATTAACTTTGGCTCGGCTTTAATGCCAAAGCGATATAGAAATGCTTATGTAATGGAAGGCGAACGGATTTTTTTTGTTGTTGTTCTCCTTCTTCTTTTGGATATGATTGGATGGGTGTAAGTATGGCTTCCGCTCTAGCTAATTAATCATCGACGTTTATCCGACTTGATGCAGAACTAAACAAATCGTTTCAAATTATTAAAATCATTTATAATATGCCGAGAGAGAAAGAAGCACACACACACACACACACACAAACACACACAACGCAATCCAAAAAAAAAACCCAAGCCGGGGCGCATCTAGCAAAAGCACAAGGCAAAAGGATGAACGATGTGCTGCGTGCGTCTGGCGCCGGTTACAAAAGATGGCCATGTCCGTGTCCGAGAATCAAGCAGCAGAAGCAGCAGCAGCAGTTGCTTCTCTATATAGTTCTTCTACTCCTGCTCTCATTCCTATTCAACTCCCACTAGCTTCTCCTTTTTGCTGTTACTGTTCCGCCAACATAAATCAGTCGCACATATTAACCTCTCCAACAAAAACAAGAGCAAACGCCAGCAAAAGCAGCAAATGGCCAACAGGCTAGAGGGGAGATCGTGATAACAACTGAAATAGTAGAGATTCCAAGTTCAGCTAATGAAATTACTTGGAGTTTACGCTTTTCGTGAGTTTAGAGTTAGTTTCAATTTAGAAAACGATAGAAATTCCCTAGAAGCAACTGACTTGGCCTTAGATATAGCATCGATTAAAGTAACCTTAGAAATCCAAGGCAATCCTAATTGGCAAGAAGTGCATGGAGATTTGCCAACGTTTGTAGTAATATGAGGGAATAACAGATTGAAATGCCCAAGCAGCAACTAACTTAATTTTGTATATTGAAATCAGTTTATGGTTCGCTATGAAGACGCAACCACTGGTTTCGCTTTCATGAGTTCAAAATTATACAAACGCAGCAACTGGATACATTTTTGGCCATGCAGCCTATTATTTTGCTCGATCAGCACCTGGCTAACTCTTATACTTCGAATAATTAAGACCTAAAATGCAAAGCTTGTGTAGCAATTATTTCACAGCCTATAGAGATTGTAAGGTTTCTATTTATTCTAAACCAACTCACGTGCCCATCTCTCTTTGAGCAGTTTGATTCCATTCAAGCTGGTCACAGTTTTAGCGGCATTCGCATTCACATTCTATGGTGGACCGGCGTGACCAATTAAAGTCGACGTTGTGCGTTTTATTTATGTCTTGTTGTTGGCAACAGCGAGCTAAAGTAGGAGTTGGAGGTGCACCACCCACCATCTATCTGTAGGAGGGAGCAAGAGGACGAGGAATAGCTGGCGATGGTTTTATAACCGCAGCATCTCTTGCTACGCCTTCCATTTCCTCATTATTCGCACATTCGTAAGGGACAGAACGCATATTTCTCGCAGTCAGCTTATCTCCGAGGCGCTGACAGCCAGCAATGAGGGGCACCATGGCACGCACACACACACAGGACACGCAAGGACATCTTCGAGGATATAAATTATGGGCCCGTCGCGTCCAACATAAAAACGTAAACAAAATACTAAGAGGGCGGTGGTCGGGATGAATGGTGTTTCAAAAGAATTTACTGCTGCTACCGGCCAGACTGACCAGCTACCTACTACGACTATTGACCAGGGTCAGGAATGGAATGTTTGGCACAACAAAAATAACAAGAAAACACAAACCCGACAACCTTGACAACCAGACACAAGGCCTCACGTAAAAGGGGGGCGAGGTGTGTGTGTCATAATCCTGAAATCTTTAATTGAAACAGAAAACAATTTAGTTTTTGGTGCAATTTCCTGTTTACATTCATCAGCTGCTGATATTGCATTAAATACAAAAATAAATACATTGCTAACCAAATGCAAGTTGAACATACATATATACATACATATAAATGGAATTATAATCATTATTAAGGCAATTTATTTATAGCTCTCGCTCGTGCTTTGCTTACCGCAGATGGTCTAATATTTGTAGATTTCCCCCCCAACCATTTACACACACACATTGCAAAACATTGGAAACCAATTTGTGGTGAAGAGAAAAGACATAAGTATAATAAACATATACGTATCTATCCCATATATAAAGATATATGTATGTACATATGTGTGTAGTGCAAGGATGACGATATTTATGTCAACGGGTCAGAAAGTTCAGCAACTTGATGCCAGACATAACTTCATCAACTTTTTGCAAACCCAAAACAACAAAAAATCCGAGATAAAAATAAAACTTTTCGCGACAAAGAACCAACGTGAACATAGGTGGATAGAAAATTGTGGGTTGGTCGGGTGCATTGTCAGGTGACTGCGTTTTTGGGGATGTGTGTGTCGGTGTGATTCAAAGATAAATCACAAGGCCGACATGGCCCTCAGGGCTCTTGGTTGGTAGAGTTGAAGAAGAAGAAGATGAATAAAGGCAAAACCTGTAGCGCCTTCTGACATTTACGCTTCAATGAGTTTTCCAATCAAATTGGCTGGGCAACTACAAAAACAAAAATAAAAAGAAAAGATCACATATACATCGAGGTTTTTGTGACAACGAGATGTGATTCAATATGTGAAGGGTGCTTGGAAAAGGTGGAAAACGGCTTACACTTCGAGATAAGTTCAATTTAAAAATAAGCTCAAAGTACGAAACAGAGAGATTTATCTCAAAAGTAAACAGATTTTTGGAAAATGTAACTATATTTCATTTTAGAATTGACGAATTATGTTAACTGTGTCTTATTTTGGCAATCCCAGCGCAAACTTCTAGCTGATCTTTTTGCATAATTAATGCTGTTAATTTGAATGTTTATTAAGCAGCATATAGTAAATTAATTTGTCCATTGATTTTCATACTAAAGTTCATTTTTAATTCTTTTTTTTATACTTCTATAAGTTACAATAGTAGATTTAATAGAATCAATAGAGTTTACAATCTATAATATAGAATATCTATAATGTAGATTATAATCTACAAAACTACTTGCTTCTAATTCTACTTACACCTAATTTTATAACAACTAATATTCATTTTCTTAAAGTTGTTTAAAACTATTTCAAACTTTTATTGTATCTATGCAAATAATATCAAAATTTAAAAAAAAAAAAAAAAATTCATTTAATATTACGATATTGTTATCTCCTTTTAAATTCAATACTATGAAATATGTACATATTCTCTTACTCTTAAATTTCTTACCTTAGACGCTTTTTCTCTAATTTAGTTTCTCCAATTGATTATTTTCAAATTAATTTATTCAACTTATTTTCGATCATAGTTGGAGATTTCGAACAATAGATACAAAAATAAAGCATTTTTTATTAGCATAGGTTCGAATTAGCTTATACAAATAACTATCAACTGAATACCTTCGAATTCTATATTTTGCTAGCGCCATAATACGAGTTGAATTCTTATGTAATACCTAATCTACCTGAAAAACTAGGAAACTAATCACTATGATCACAAATGTTATTTTCTATAGAACACAATAAAACTCTTATGTCTTTACTAAACTTTAATTTAATTTTATTTGGCTATGGCTTAACACCATTTTAATTTGTTTAAATCCAATTGGAATATATATATATATATCCTGAACGAATTTATTCAGATAGTCTCTGATTAGTCATAGTTAATTATTTAGTACAATTAAATTGTATCTGTTGAATATATGCTTTTAATTTGTGCTAATTTGGCTGAATGCCATGAACAATTTTCACAAAAAGTTTATAAGAGGAAATGCCTCATACTAACTGTGTTGTAATATGGAAAATTTAGGATAAAGAAGAATTGTTCATTTAACAGTGAACCTATGAATCTATACCATGAATCTTTATCAAACTTGTAATAAAATCAAGACCTACTTATTTTGATTCTTCTGTAAACAAATAATAAAGTTGTAACTCAAACATTTGCGTTAACCTTTTCAATGAAATTTGACACATATTATATTCAGAAGATCACTTATGTATGTTCATTTAATGATTCGTATCTTCATTATTTAATTTTAATATTAAAAATGCTAAAAGCCTGGTCGTAGTCATAGCTGTACTCACTTAAGGGCCTTTCTGCAAACTTAGCTGTCTTTTTGTTAAGCTTTCGTTGATGCCTAAAACTGATTGTATAATTTAAGTCTCGCATTTACAGTGTATGGAATGGCCAAAAATTCAATGCATACTACTTCCCTCTAACTTGAACTTCTACTGGAATCTTCAATTTTGCTACGTTTTATGCTACGTCCTCTTCTTAGCGTCGCAATGGCAACATATTTGAAAAGTTTCTTAAATCACGTCTGGAAAAGCTAGCTAGCTAGGCGACTGCAAATATTTCTCAATGAAAATGTGTGGCAGCCAGAAAGACAAGCACAAACATGGCTTAATAACTCATCCATGTGTGGTCGTGTGTGTGTGTGTGTGTGTGTGCAACCCAGATTCTTCAATTTCGCACCACCCACTCATCACCACCCAAACCGAAATAAAGCAGTCAATGGCTGGGGAGTGGAGGGGGGAAGTCGATGCCAAGAGCGGCCAAAAGTGTCAGCTTGAAGTTGAGCTGTTGACTCTCGCACTCATTAAATAAAAGATTGCATGTTTTTCAGCCTTTTGTCAGGGCCAAAAATGGGCTGGACGCTTTAGTCTAGCTAATCTTAGTCAACTATCAGAGATTCACAGAGAGCAGAGAGACGACCCTTCTTACCCTCATCATCACCATCACCATCATCAACCCATTCTCATCCCTTTCTCTGTTAGATATTGTTAGGCAAATATATCACATGTCACTTGGTCGGTCTGACGGTCGGTCGGTCGGTTTCAAGTTAAGTGCTATGCAAATGTCGCTTCCCAAAAATAACTTTTGCCTATCGACTTGACAATTGAAGTGAAAGTTTTACGGTACAAGAAGCGGGCAAGGGAAGAAATTTTACTATCTACTTTCTCTTGCTCCTATAAATAACATTTGCATTCTCTGTTGAAACTCAGGCGCATACATTTCATTGCATTTCATTTGATTTTGCACCTGCCTTAAGCGAGAGAGGCCAGTTGCCATATTAATTAACACGAAATTTACTTTGGCTCCAAAAAATGCAACAACAGCAGCAGCAGAAGCAAAAATTGCACAGAAATATTTTCCTTTTTGCTTGCATTCCTTTCTTTTCATCTAGAAAACTCTACTCTATGAGCATCTCATCTCATCGCCTACATCTAACTCGTATGTGTGTATGTGTGACCATAATTGCTCAAAAGGTAAGTCCAAGGCAAGGGACTTGGAGCGGACGGAGGTGGATGACTGGCTGACTGGTTGCACCTGCCCTAAAAATGTGCACAGCATTTTATAAAGTTTTACACTTGTGGCTAGATGATGTTGCCTGTTCCTGTTACTGATGCTGATGCTGATGATGTCCGACCTTTCCTCTATCTTCAACTAGACAAACTCACCGCCCTCTGACTGACAGTCAGTTGGTTAGTAGCCATTTACCTATTCAGTGCATTGAGCATGTTCGCACTTGAAGGCATAAAACTCTTATTTCATTGATTTCAATTGTTTTGAAGTACTCAAGACTTACCTGATATGTATTTATGTTAGCATTTCAAATCCATACATACATTCACTCTACTTTATAAATACTTTAGTATGACTTCACCTTAAGTTTTGTAAGGTTCTTCAAGTGTCCTGTCATGGACTTTATTTTCGTAAATTCCCGAATATAATACTCTCTTGCTAAAAAAAATGTACATTCTTACAACATTTTTTAAATAAAAACAAGATGTACAAGTTTTTATCAATCAAAGATTGAGAGTGGTTGGTCTGTTATCACATTGATACATCTTTTAACTTGCCAAGTATATTTCAATATTTTCAAAATAATGAAATTTTTAGTTTATTTTAATGCAAAATGATTCGGAATATTCTACCTCAGCTGAAAAGACATACAAATATTAACTTTTAACTTTAAAATATCAATCGCTAGATTTAAGATAATTATAAAAATCAAGGATACAAAGCATGTAATGAAATCTGAAATGAGTCAAAAAACTATCTGTGGGCAGAGAATTATGATGTATGAATATGTAGCTGTGTATAAAATATATAACATAAAAGTTTGCTTTGGAAATGACGAAGGGTTAGAGTTAGAGAAAATAAATGTTGTATGTAATTGTTGAGAATTAAATTAAATCTAAGAGAATTGAAAGTAATTATGATAGTATTTAGTTAATCTAATCTAATCTTTCTTGTTATTACTTTTGTATATTAAAAACTTCTCGGCCGATTTGTTAAATCGCTCAGACTATTAATAAGTTCAGCTTTCTAGGGTAAATGAATGAAATGAAAAATGCTATGAGTTTTCAGCCCTTAGATATGTAATTATGGCGTTCCCTTAAACATAACGATTTATGTCAGTTGCATCATGAAAAATCATTTTATTTTTTGGTTGAAATGACACAATTATAACGTGTTAAAAATAAGTGAGTAAAAAAAAAAATCATGTTAATTAATGTATATGTATGTTAAAAATCCAATTTATTAAAGTCTTTAATGTTTATTATTGAAAAATCAGAATCAAGCAAGTCTTGATGGAGTTTAAATATTTTCATCTAGTTTTTGTTGTTTTGATTATTATATTTCCTTTTTGGTCTTTTGACCAGTGGCAATCTAGCGTGGCACTCAAGAGAAAATGAGATAGAAAGAGTAAGAGAAAGAGGAGAGGGCAAAGAAAAGAATAGAGAACAGAAATGGGAATCTGTTGCAGCTTTGGCCTGCATATTGACTGCGAAGAAGAGCACTCACACACACACACACAGACATACCTAAAGTCTATGTATATAAAGTGTGTTTGTGTGTGTTCATGTGTGGGTAAGCGGTGTTTAAGTGCCGGTAAAACTTTATAATGTGCTACAACAAACAAGAAAACACAACACGAACATGAACAACAATATTCTCCCACCTTTAGTCTCTTACCCCCTTCCTTACATCGTATTTCTGCTCCTCCTACCTTAACGCTTCCTTTTAGCTCTGTAGGTGGCGTAATTCTCATTTCATTTGTGTAGAACATTAAATTTTTGCTTTTTGTTTGTTGTATTTCATTCGGTCCATTTTCTTGTTTTTGTTTTGGTAGTTGTTGTTGTTTTTTTTTTACTTTTTGTTAATTATGCATGAAAGCTGCTGCAGCAAATGCAAATCTATGTTTCGTTGTATGTGTGTCGGTGTGCTGTTGCTGTTTGTGTTGCCTACTTTCGGGCGTGTCATTAATAGCAACTGCTTTAAATTTATACAACACCGCAAAACGCCTGCTGGCTGAGCTGGTCTAAAGCTTGCCCCATAAATATATATCAAGCCACAAAACAGACACACCTACACACACACACACACATACGCATACACATAGATTTCACCTCCATTATGTATACATACATATATTTTCATTGGTCCAACACCTTTTCAGGCTAGAGGCTGATTGCCAAGTTGTCTTATTATTGTTAGAAGAAAGATCTACATACGGAAACTATATATTTTGTGGAATTTTGATTTTTGGCAATAATTTTTCGGTCTTCGTTTCGGTCTCTGAATCTGCAATTCTCTCTATCTCTCTTACTCCCTCACTCTCTCTGCTTGTCTTACTCTCTAATTTCCATGTGTTGTCTCATTAATATTCATGGAAATGCGCACGCCACAATGAAGCTGGAGAAGAAATGGAGGCGGCGGCTCGGGCGACGTCTGTGGCAATAGCAGTGGCAAATGCCTCACAGAAAATATACACAAAAAAAGAAGAAAATTTGCATAAATTCGGCTAGAGGTTCAACAACTCAGGGTTCGTAGGAGGAACGTCCTTCCTGATCATCATCAGCATCGTCATCATCATTATTATGTTGTCTGTCTAGGCAAAAGTATTTTGCCATAAATTTGTCTCTTAAATTTTTCAGTACTTTGGTCATTAAATTTTTGCAGCAAAAGGACAGAAAAATTCAAATGCATTTACAAATTTATGGCCCAAAACAGAACAGAGAGAAGGGACGATTAAGAGGGGTTTATATATAGGGACAGTTGGCGGAAACAATAATCAATTATTGGTTAAAATCAACTCAACAGGATTATTGAGTTATAAATGATTCATAAAATATTCTGTGGCACCTGTTTTCACCTCCATTTTACTCATTTCTCTTTTGCACTTTGGCTTTTGCGGTTTCAACTGATAAATGCCACAAATAAAATAACGAGTGTACGTGTTGGTGTGTCTTTTTGTCTCTGTCTGTATATGTTTGTGTATTGATGTTGTTGTTGTGTGGGTGTCAAGCCAAACCAATGGCCTATAATATGGCGCTCCACAATTGTTGAGTATCGGAAATTCTAATTAAATTTTGTCACATCACCACAAAATTGACCATAAATAGCCAAGCATTTTCCTCTATCCCGCCTCTTGCCCAGTGAATATCGCTATGCACATTTCTATGAATATTATTTTAGTAATGTTTATGGAATTCACACTTACCTCAATTCCAAAATTTTTAGCTGATTATAATAAAGATATGTCCAAACGTTTTGTACATACATACATACATATGTACACACAAGTGTGCACTTGATATTTATTTATTTGCTAGTGTTAAATCATTTCGATATTCTGTGAATGATAAACAGAAATGTTATATTACCGGACATTAAATTGATTAATTGAAATATCAAATAGAACTTAAATTTAAGCATATTATACTAAAATGTTCAATACAGAAATAAATCATTTATATGACAAGAAACTATCTATTATCAACAAGTTAATTTAATTCGGTATGCAAATAAATTTTAGTATTTATTTACAAAGTTTAATGGGCAAAAAAAATGATGGGCCGAAGATTCTGTGGATTAGGTTCTATTTTATTTCTTGCCGTTAAATCTAAAGAATTTCGCACTTAGGATAAGAACAATTGTTTGATTTTGGACTTCAAAAAAGAAAAACAATTTACAAAAGTTCATATAATAATAAATGGTTCAAAGTTAGATCGTAAAGATACAATGTGAAAAATAAACAAATGATGACCTTTAAAGAAATGGGTTGACCATTGCAACATTAAATTCTCTAGAAAAGTTGATTGATAATGGACCTTTGTAGTTATGGAAACAGCGATACAGACAACCTTCTGCCTATGAAATGATCTTTTTCATAGGATTTAAATCGAGTGGGATAAACACCAGTTTTGTACATATTTCATAGAAGCAAGCAAGATTTTTAGCATCAAAGCGGTTTTGTTTCAGAGTATCTGCTTAATATATCAAGAAGCAATCTTATAATCTTAATGTAATGTAATGTAATCTTAAAGAACAATCGTTTGACCTAAGTACTATAAACTTCGTTTTATAGCTTTACAAATCCTTAAAGTATAATTGAATTAAAATCCTTAAATCTTGGCAACATTTACTTTCTGTTGGACATGAAGGTTTTTTTCCTCCGCCGGCCACTTTCACCCCTTTTTATAATGAATTTATTAATTTTCCTTTATAAACTCAAATTTAAATTAATGATATCTATATGCCAACTCATTAATGTTGATCCTGAGCATTGAAGTCCCACATGAGCACGCCAATGCTTTACGGGTTAATTCCACTGGGTTGGGACAACAGACACAGGAAAGAAAGCGAATGAAACCTTTTTCCGATGTTTTTTTTTTTTTTTTCGTTGGCATTAAATAACCGTTCATTGCTCATTTTATATTGGCTATAGTACGGATGCTTTCCGTCGAGTTAATTAAAAACTTTGAGCCTGATATTTAACATTACGCATACGCCGCTTGGACACCTTAAAACAAAATCGGCATGGCGTCAACTATCCTTTCGGGTTTTGGGGTCGTTTACGGTTCGCTGAATGCTGACACACACGCACACACACACACATAAACCAAGTGAAATTAAAATAAATAAAAAAATGCAATTAAAAAAGAAAGTCGCAACAACAATGTTCATTGCCTACCCCCAGGGGGCGCAAGCGGATGGAAAGAAATAGTAGAATGAAAGCCTTCACTTTCCATTCCTTCCTTTTTGTCTGTCTTTTTTTTACTGGCATCTCTCATAGTCGTCGTCGTCGTCGTCGTTTGGCCGGACTCAACTCAATTTGTTCATTTAACTGCTTTTATTTTTATTATATTTACATTTGCTTCACGCTCGCTACACGCTCAAGAGATAATTACGACAATAATAAGGACACATTGTCCCCGTTGCCTGTCAGCGTTGTTGTTGTTGTTTTTGTTGTTGCTGCTGCTGCGTGGCAGCCACAGGACACTAGCATCCTTTTTGCCATTCCTTTTGCGTTCTCCTTTTTCGACTTGTTCTTTCGCTCTATATGTGTATGGATGCCAAATTCGCAGCAAATTGCACAACAAATTGCTTCTGGTCAATGCTGCTGCTGCTCCTGCTGGCCAATGCATCTCTCACTCACTCGCTCGCTGGCTTACACGGACAAAGTCTGCCAAGGAGATAGAAAACAATTTTACAGCATCACAGAGAGATCAGCGCCCTTTAAGGATTCTCAAGCTCAAAGGGTAAGCGAGTTGGGTATATAAAGTTATTCAAAAGGTTGCATATCTCCATCTCTCGCATATATAGATGCTCATAAAAACGAAGAGAACGAATGCGGGAATGATGAGGGAGTGAGGAAAGGACAAAAACGGGCTGCAAACTTTGCCAACTATACATTGGTTTGCCTATAAGCAGCAGCATGAGGAAAGAAAAGAGAAAATGGTGGCAAATGTTAGTAAAAAGGAAATGAAATCACATACATATTACACATACAAAGTTGGCTAAAAAATGACAAATTAAATGCTCGACTTGGCTCTTACCCTGCAGAGTCTCAGAGCTTAGAAGACATTGAGTCAAAAAGTCAATTAGTTTAACTGCCTCACACTTCTTTTTCTCTGATTTTTGGTTGTTAAGTGACAAGTGCTTTCCGTGTGCATCTCATCAAAATCAATCTACCCTTCCGAAAATTTACATTCTAACTGAGTGTAACATAACTTTACAACTTTTTCGCATGTTAAATAAAGCAAATTTGTAGCATATTCTTCTTCTGCTTTTCATACTTGTTCTGCTTTTTTGTGCTTCGGCTGCTTCAATATTTCTTATTCTTTGCCTGGTGTTTCCATAAATTTCATTGTCTGCACTCACACAGATGCACACACACACATACATACCTTTACATGCATGAGATGGTGTTGCAAGTTCGTTCTTTCTACATGTGCATAAGTAATGCGCTCAATATGATATGAGGTAATATACAAATTGAAATTTGCGCAAACAAGACGTGCGACTGCCAGCCACTCGGGTAAAAATGCAACTTTCAACTAACGATAGAGACGACACCGTGCCCAAATAGTTTCTAAAACATGAATACTTGACGATCATTTAGTAAACGTTTTGGTGAATAATGGGAAACTTTTAAAAAAACATTTTTAAATGTTGTGTCTTCTTAATATAACACATTGGCCACTGAATAGTAATATAGTCCACGTTTTAAAGAAGTGATGTCCAATATAGCAAGATTATACTTTCTCACTATTAGAATTTTGGCCAAAGTATCGAAAGACTATTGATAATGATATCGAAAAACTTTTGTCAGTTAAAAACTTGATTTTCGTATCAAGTTTTTATGTCCGGTTTCAGTTTCTAGACAAACAAAGGATTTTTCTTTTTAAATCTAAGAAAGTTAAAGAGTTATTAAAATATAGATACTTCCGTTTACACCAAAACAATATAAAAATCTTAAATAGTTCAAACAAGTGAGAAAGATTTAATAGAAAGATGAATGACTCTACCAGTTTTGAAATACTCTTACCTACCTGGACACTGTTTTCCTAAAAAAAAAGTTTCTTATTTATAAGGGAAGGGTTTTTTCCTAAGGGTTTTTTCCTATCAAAAGTTTATCAGCTTTCGGAGGAACTGCCAAACCAACCTGTCAAAATGTGTAAACTTAATAGCTTTCTTGCCCGAACATCCACTTAGATGTTAATTAAACAATATTTTAAATATCTTCCTCAAGTTGAAAGATAATCGAATCGTTGCTTTAATAACTAAGTCTTGGAAATAAAATTAAAGTTAAAGTTATTGATAAATTACAATTTTTCATAGATATTTAATGTTGTTATCTCATGATTAGTTAGCAATCTGATATGGTATCTGATTTTTTAAATGGTCAAAATTTGTAGATAAACAAAGATTTTATTTGAATTGCAACAAAAATAATGATTGGCCCCAATATAAGCAAAGAATATTAAAAACAGATGTTAACATCAATGTAAATTTTTGTTTTAGCATTTCGTGTCACGTTATCAGCTTTTCTTTGAGAGAATAGGAGAAAGGAGTTGGGTGCTCTTTTTCTCACGGGTTTGGTGGGGGTTCGGTCTATACATTTGATTGCCTTTTCCAAATGAATTATACGCAATGTAAACCATGTATTATTCCTTCATTTGTAGACGATGACTACAACTCATCGTCTAGTCATTTCATCTTTGCACACATCACATGACACAATTAATTTGTACCCCAGTACCTATCATTGCGACGGGTGTTGGCGACGGGGTATAACCACTGCCACCTGGCGCAATTTCTAGAGCTATATTAGTCAGAGAAGTCTGCCATTACACCGTTTGTTATTTGTCGTCGTTCCTGTCGCAGTCGTCTGTCTGCTCTTTGTATTGTCAAAAAAAAAAAAAACGCGAGCAGCGCCTGTCAAAACAAATGCTCAACAATTTTTCAGCGCCTGGCGACACAATTGTTTGTTCAGTCAGTCAGGGAGGGGTAATGGGAGGGGAGAGGAACGAAAGCGACCAGCAGAGAAGCACAGACCCTGGTTGCTATTGCCACACTGCTGACAGTTGACAGTTGTCAAGTTGGCAATCGTTTTCTTCTTCATCATCATCACCATCATCATCAAGAAAGAAGAAGAAGGGTTCAATCCATGGGATTCTATTTCTTTTTGATAAATGAAACTTGGCTATGAATTATTTTGTTTATACAAATTACTTTATTGGCAGCAAACGGCGACATCTCATATAATACAAATATGAAGCGGAATTATAGTATAAATATAGAATGATTTATGGGCCATGATTCACTTTGCGGCAAGGCCAAAGTGAATGCACTCACACACAGAGCAAGAGAGAAACACAAACTGTTGGGGCAAGGCAGGCATAAGAGCGAGGCAATTAGCAGGAATCATGAAACTGTCTGAAATATCAACACACACACACACACAGACACAGAGCAAGTGGCATGCTTCAGGCGCTTTTCAGCAGTCCTCAAACCTTGCCACACCAACCAACCAACCCAACCAGCCAACCCTTCGCTTAATCGCCCATGCACATGCTGCTGGAAATGGAGGATGGATGGAAGGATTGAAGCAGAATGGTAAATGGTAAAGCAAGCAGGCAGAGCCAACATATTTATAAACTTATTTGCCTTAAAATAAATATTGTCGTCTTTCGTTTCTCTTAGCCAGCGGGGGCAGGAGAGGACTTAAAGGATTTGGTGTTAGCAGAAAAAAGAAAAGAAAAACAGAGAGAGAGAGAGCGAGAGAGATAGAGTGAGGAAAATATGAAAACCCCTTTCCTTCTTCTCTTTTTTTTACTAACACACATATAAATTGAAAATAAAAGCAGCAAAAGTATGCCAAGGCATTTCTGGGTAAGTCTTGATGCTGATGAAAACGAAGGAGGGGGGCAAGGATGTGGCTAGAAGGTAGGCGGTTGGGTTGTGGGCGTTCGTTCGTGGTTCGTTGGGGGTATTAAAGCCTGCCTAGTGGTTGCATTTTCTAAGCAGCTTACTGTTTATGAGCCGCTTTTCAACACCGACGCCGCCCAACATAAGACAAGACAAGACGATACGAAACGCAAAAGAAAAGTGAAAGTAAAAGTGTGTGTGATGAAACACAGTTGAAAAAGACGCAAAAAGCAAGAGAACGAGTTAAGGAGAAGCGAGAGGGTTAGAAGGATATGTCGACGTGTTGGAAATGCCTGAAATGTGTCGCCACTTGCAGTTTTGCAGCAAACTGAAAAACATTTTTTGGTGGAACAAACTTTTCTCCTCTGCAATGTGGCAGCAATAGCAACAGCAACTGCAACAGTAGCAGCAGCAGGCAAGCATGCAGCAGCACCTCCAGATGTAGTCGAGAGATACAAAATGCTCTTTTGTGGAAAACAAACAACAGCAACAATTGCAACAACAATAGCCATGCCAAGTAAGCAAGTTAACCCTAGGAAAAACTTGGGCAAAACTCGCACACGTTTCATGCATTTTCACTTTGTAAAACATTTCTGATATGTACGTGATGGCTAAGAGAGAGTGAGAAAGAGAGATGGGCAAAAGGGTCGGGTGTCTAAGCTCTAACATGAGAAGTGGGGGAGGAGAAAGTGGGAAGATACATGGAGGAAAATTCTATTTAAAGTTTGATTAGCCGCGCACACACGCACACAAACACACACACACAAATAATTAAACAGACAGCCACATACAACTTTGGTAGCGATGTTAGAAGATAATTTCTATACACGCTCTTCTTCTGGGGCTTGGTTCTGGGGGCACACCTGTCGTATGAGTAATGCCAAAAAGGATGCGAGGCCAAAGGGACGAGCAACAACTACAACTACGACTACAATATGTGAAATTAATTTCGGGTTATGCTGCAATTAATTGCCATAATGCAATTATGAGCAGTTTACTTTGTAAGCAACAGAAAGGGAAAGGAAAGGGAGTGATGTGAAGGGGGTCCTAGATGAGTTTGTAAGTGGCAGGAAAATCAATAGCTATTAAGACTAATAGATGGCTAATTTTTGATTACCAAAGAGCATGCAATGCCACACTCTCACAAAAAAAAAGAAGAGATTAAGAGATACTTAATTCACACTTTATCTGAACAACTTTCCTTTTCCTAGAATAACCTTTTCGTTGTTGTCGGATTGATTCGAGAAATCTTTCAGATTCACAGGAAAAAACAAAGTGTTGGTATGTCGATTAGTCTAAGACGATATTTATCGTATTGATTTTATGGTTTTTTTCTGTGTGTTTTCGTGATCAAGAATAGTGCTTTTCTTATGTGTTTGATACATTTATTTTTTATTAATATTTTATTTTCGTAGGACTGATGTTTCTCAATTAATATGTATACGCATTTCTCAATCTGCATCATTCTTAATCTATGTGTTGCTTAATTTGTATTTTCTATATTTGATTGAAAACTTTTACAAAGGTAAATTACAAACAAATATACGTATGAAAAAGGAATTGGCAAAAGGTTTGATTAAACTAAATAATTTAGATAGCTATCGAGTTATTCCATTTTAGTCGCTTATTTGCCGTCAAGTTTACTTGGCGATAATTTTATCTATATTTCTTACAATCTTTGACTTTATGCATTAGGATGCGGTAGTTTCTTTTTGCTTAATGGGAATAACATCTCTTTTAAGTGACCTTGGAACCGGGGACTATGATGCCCCATGCCTAAATTTTACAAAAAGAGAGAACAAGTAATATATTTTTATTGTTGCATATATGTATCGAATGGAATCATTTTTAAAATACGACTTAATCTTTATAAGAACCTCTCAAAAGAATGTTTTTCTCTTTCAAGATGTCCAAAAATTTTCAGTTTACAATTTTTCAAAATTGTGTAGGTTATAAAATTTGGGAAAATTATGGACATTTTTCATTCAAATTTTTAACTGCTCGCCTAATTAATGTATGTCACGTTGGTTTGGAAAAGACAACATCTATTCTCAAAAAGTCTCTTAATTTTAGCAATAAGTCGAAATTGTTAATAGTTTGATAAAATCAATAAATTGTAACTGTAAATATATTTTCGGAATGTAAGTTCAGCAACAAAAACAAAAAACAAACAAATCCAAGAACAAAAGTTCTTTGCACCAGTTAAAATTACCTAACATAAAAAACAAATAAAAAAATAAACAGTCAAATTATCTATGAAATTAATGGTAAAGTTTATAGTATCGTTTATAAATCAATAAATTATAGAGGATATTAAAGTTAAAATCCAAACAAAAATGGTCATCCAGTCAAGTATCATTTTAGCCTATGAATTTTTAGCTCAAAGAATATGATTTTGATTAAGTATACATAGAGGCACCCTTTAAACCAAATTAGTATAGCTTAAAGTCTACAATAAATGCCAAAAAAAGCTATACTCTATTAGCAAATATTTTTCTTATTTCTTTAAAAATATCAAATGCAAGCATAAACAATAAGCTATGAGGAAAACATGAATTAAACGTAAAACTTAAGCCAAAATAGAATTTTCACAAATTAATAATTTAAACGAAAATAAAATGGATATAAATAAACCATATAGTTTCGTCCCTTGGCTCAAGTATTTTAAGTACCTATCATTCGGCATTGAGAGGAATCTGCAAGTAAAAGCAAATGTTATTTAATTTCTTTCACTTTCCCCACATGTTGTGAAATCTTTGCTTTCTGTGGGATTTATCATTTGCTACTGTTTTGAATAGCCATTTCAGTGAGTTAACATTCCCTTGCACTTTCGAAGTGCACACGCAGGAAAAGAGCCTGCCTTTATATTTTCTTTGTGGAACAGCGGGTCAGCGCCTTTATAATTTGTACAGCAATGTTGAGAAGTGAAGATTGTCCCCTCTCACAGTGTGTGACACACATTTGGCTGCTGCCCCATCAGCTTGGAAAGAGTGTGTGTGTGTATGAGTTAGTATATATGTGCCTTATACCCAGCTGCGACCAAAAGCCAGTCAAATGTCTGGCACACCCATGGAGCAGCAGCAGCAAACAACCAAGCAATACCCCATCCAGTCAAGCCAGAGAGTCCACCAGCCACCAGCCAGTCCACCAACAGACAGCCATCCAGCCAAGATGTGTAAGCCACAAAAATACTTGACAATTTGTTTGCAATACATTTTCCGCTTCACTTTTTGCTCGCTGCTCTTCCAACTGTTACTCTTCTTCTCGTCCTACTTCGGGTCCTCCTTTATGTATTTGCCATTTCTTGCAGCATAAGCATTTCGCTCGACAGATTTTGTGTTTTCTGTTTTTTTTTTGCTTTACTTTCTTTTATTCTGGTTTTTGTCCTTGTGCCACACTTACTACATACTTGCCCCCTCCTACAGAGTTCTTCTGCGTCTGCCTCTCAGAATAGAGGAGAACAGAAACTATTATGGCTGGGGCTAAAAGATAAAAGAGGAGAAGAGCAGAAAGAGAGGCAATAAGTTCATAAAACAATTGGCTCCATTTGCTGTGATTTTCATTGCCTGCCATTTGTGTGACCTGCGAGATGACCATGCCTCGGGTCGCTCCATTCCACCCCAAAAACCCAGCTTGGTCTGGCTCTGGTCCCGGCCCTTTGATCCCCTTGATCCCTAAGTGACACATGGTCCATGCCTCATGTTTCACATTGTTGTTGTTGTTGTTGCTGTTGTTGCTGTTGTTGCTGTGATTGGAACTGAACTATGCTGTGCACTTGGGCCTTAATTGGTTTGTTTATATTGGCGCCCCCGGGTAGATGCAATCAATTGCACACAATGATGGCAATTACTAGACACTACACTACACTACAAGCTGCGCTTCAGTCAAAGCAAAAACCGCGCCCCCCGCCCCACAGACACACACAAATAATTAATAATTTTTGCCTTTTATGTTGGATAATTGCTTCGTATTTGTAGGCAATTTACTATTTACCAAATGATAACGAGACACAAACGGCACTCAGGAGTTGGCGCAATCACAATCCCCTAATGCCCACATACTCTCTTCCTCCTCCACACCATCTCCATTTCACCCTTTCGCATGGCCTCCTTCCTGGCTTCATTGCGTATTCAGTTAGTGTGTTAGTGTCTGTAAAGTGGCTTCCCAATGCCAATTGCAATCCTGCATCCTAAGGATATATTGAGGGATCTGTTAACAAATATGTGCATGAAAGGTAAATAGCTAGGTGGCTCTGAAGACTAAAGTTGGGACTGGGTATGAAAGAAGGATTTGGCTTAAATATGCGGTAATTAGC
Organism: Drosophila paulistorum; assembly: GCA_018152135.1. Lineage (NCBI taxonomy): Eukaryota > Metazoa > Arthropoda > Insecta > Diptera > Drosophilidae > Drosophila > Drosophila paulistorum. The sequence goes on from JAECXG010000822.1 coordinate 41,582,446, forward strand.
AAGAAATTTTGCCAATAAGCCAAGTAGATAGTAAGTAGTGCTTAGTTCAGAGGCGGGCTGTCTGGCAATTGGAAGTCAAAAATCAGTGCAAATGGATGCTAGCAAAACTTAATTGCCAACTTAATGAAGCCAATATATGTACAGAACACGATTTGAAATATATATGTACATATGTATGTATATACATTTCAACATTCTCAATCAAATATTGTGTAGAAAATCATGATTGGACTGAAATTGAGGAATAATTACTAAGGCGTAGCTTGGCCAATATGATTGTATATCAATGATATAATATGTATTTACAAACAGATAGACTTCAGGTGTGTGAAAATTACAATTAGTTCACTTTGCATACCATAAACTACATTGTGGCAACTAGACAACGCACTTGTTTCTTCCTATTAAATTATAGTTTATATTGGACTTAAATGCAAAGTACAAAGTATATTTTTAGTTGGATGTCCACAAAAACAAAATTGAAATTATACAAAATTAACAAAATGAAACAATTTTGAAATCAATATTTATATTAATTAGTAGTAAATATTGTATATACATAGGTACATATAAAGAAAAGCCACTCAAGATTAAGCCCAAGTTTTTGCTGAAATAAAATGTTAAGTCTATGGTGGATAGAAAGATGGACTCTTATAATTATATCAACTCATTTTATTGTTTATAATCTTGTTGTTATATGCTGATTTTAATGACGAACGAAATACGAGTTCTAGATAGACTTGATAAGTTTTCTAACTTAACTGTGGCTAGCTCTTTTTCAAAGAAGTTAGTAGTAATTTTTTTCATAAGAGAGATAAATAGAGAAGAATATCGCCTTATTGTTGGCTTATTATTTCAACCCTCTCAAGGTTTATTGAATACTATTGATACTGGCCCTTAAACTGAGGCTAGATACCAGAAAAGATTCAATAAAATTGAATCAACTAAAAGGCCAAAGGGCCTTTTATCCTCAGTTGTCTTACAATCGTAAAGGCAAAAAGAGGAAATCCTTTTTTCCCCTTTAAGAATATTTCTGTTATTTCTCCTGGTCTTAAAGCGTCATCTTAGATGATTTTATTTTAGGCAGATTTTTATATCAATATTTTGTTTTTTTCTACGAACTTTACTATAAAATAGGATTAAGCATTTACTAAAGCAAAGTGAAATAATTTATTTAATTGTTTTTTCCTTGTAGGCCACATTTATGACTTCCGGAAATGCTGGTTAAGTTTCAAGTTTATGTTTAACGAAAACTTGGTAAAAGTATTTCGACTTCACTTTAATTTCGGTAAAGTTTTCTTGCGATTTTAATAGTTTTCCTTTACGCCGGAAAGGAAGCGATTATGTAATCAAAATAAAGCAATTTTTGTGGCTTTAGGATGGATGGACAGTGAACTTGATTTAAAGATGGTTTATGGTGTTTGTGTTGTGGGTCATCATTTTACAGGTAAAGTGTTTATCCCAAAATAACATTGGCACAACATGACCGGGGCGAATGCCTAAAGGAAGCTCATAAAACCACATGAATAGGATGATTTGTCCTCTCGACGCGTTTATATTAACCAAATGAGCTGTTTATGTAAATGTGCTTGCATATCAAATTAAAACCCATAAAAAGTTTTTATGGACAACAACCAAGGCCCAGATTTTCTTTCTTTCGTTCGCTGATTTTTTTTTTTTCGGGATGACTTCATTGACCGAGACATAAAAATTTAGCAATAGCCACTCCTGCAGGCCTCAAGTTAAACTCAATTTGAACCGAATTTGATGGCCAACAAAATAAATCATTTCTAATTACTAAAAGCCGGCAAGCAACAGAAGGGCATCATTATGAATGCTACTACTTCTACTATGACTACTACTTTTAGTGACTGTTGAGGCTACCTAATTGGCCAAGAGGAGCTAATGAAATTTTATGTGGCGAAGAGCAACAGAGACGGACTCAATGAATCAATGCACGTTTGAATCAGAAGAATTCACTCTCTCTCTCTCTCTCTCTTTATTTGTAGGCCTCAGGGCATTTTATGAGATGTAACAGGTTTTTTTCTTCTCTCTCTCTCTCTTTTATGCTTTACGTGACCATAAATACTTGTATGAAAAATATTAAGAATTGGAATTGGTAAGGCAAACCAGGGCATAACTGTGAAATAACAATCCACATTCCACTCATCATGCATCCTTTCGACCTACCTCACCCAATTTACTGACTATGGAAAAAAATCACAGTTGTTTTGGTAAAAATGTTTATTTTAGTTTTAAATTCGTTTTAATTTATTTATTTGGTTTAAAAAGTATTTTTCGTTACCTACATACTTGTTTAAGCATTTGTCTTTGATCAAATAATAGAGAAGTTTGTAAAACTTTTATTAATTTTCAAACAATAAACAAAGTTTACACGGAAAAGACAAAACAAAAAAAAAAAAACACTATAAATTGTGAAAAATTTGCTACCAATTGCTATTAATTAATAATTTTCGGATAAACTTTAGTTCTAGCTATTAATTAGTTGAATAAAACCCTTTATAACTATCTTCATTGTGTTTAATTCATGCACTATAAACTCGGTATTCCGTTACCCAAGAAAGATTAATTTGAAGCTTGTCAATAAAACTATTTCGAACGATTTAAAAGAAAAGTGTCAACAGATGGTTTCGAAAGATTTGAAAAAAAAACTCTTTAAATACATATTTTTTTAAATTAATAAATAGAATTTTCTTGTCCACAGTGCACTTTACCTACCGAAAGCATTGGCTTTTGCTGTCGGCCTATATCAAATAATTACCGGAACTTGAACGTATAACCAACAGTTTCCGTTGCGCGATAGGAGGCAGGACCAACAGCAGTGTTGGTAGGTAAAAAAAGGAGAGGGCCCTCCAAGTCGGACTATAAAATATATGGGGCACATTCATACACACGCACACATTCACACAATCCCCAGGATTGCAGTGGCTATTCGATCTAGTGGGGGCTAAGGGGAGCACAGAGTGGGAGATAGTGTATTGCTCATGTCCGTTTATAATAATTCAACATGCAAACGAAAACCGTCAATAAAATAGTTATGTATATTTATTTAAAGCCCTTTTCTGGCTTCCGGAAAATTGGCGAATATTATTTTAAGCCATATGAAATATATTTACTTGCCTATTTTTTGCTGTTTTTTGTCTGCGATATATATATGTATATATTTTTTTTTTGTGACAACGCTTTGGAAATTATGCTAATGTGTGTGTGTGTGTGTGAGTGTGGTTGCTCTATTAGCATAAAGTGATTTTGATGAGGCACCAAAGTGGACTTTATGGTTGGCTGACTTCAACACTGATTAGGGTTATGTCGATATGGACCATAGGCTTAACATCATGCGACTGCCCATATATTGTGATGTGTCTTTTTTCCTTCTCCTGTTCCTTTATTTTGTTGTTTTTTGCGTAAACGGAAAATAAATTTACAGATTCAGCCATTTGTTTATCATGCAAGTATAAGAGTGAAAGGATATAAGAGAGAAAGTTTTCTCTTAATGTGGCAGAAGAGATAAATGGTGGAGCATTTTCTGTCACTCTCTTTTGTTTTTTTGCGATTATTCTTTTGGTTAGGTTGGTCAACATTTTGTTTTCAGCGACTGTCAATTTGATATGCTAATGTTCAGAAGGAAGAAGCGGGAAGCAGTTGAGTTCCTGACGTCACAACTTTTCTTGTTGCTTATTTATGACAATAAACTCAAGTGGAAGTGGGTTAGAGAAGAATACACAGAGAACGAGAAACTGAGGGACTGACTGAGCGAGAGGTAGGACGAGCAAGTGGAAAGGGAAAAAGAAAATTTACTTTAAGCCAAAGGATAACATGACAAACTAGTTACGTGCATAAATAATATTTTCCCTTTTAACAGGTATACTACTCTACAACTACCTACCTACCCTCCTATATTTTTGTTAGTCCTCTCTTCGTCCGGTTCTAGTTGTACGTGCTGCGTGTGCACTTGATGGATGAATATTGTGTGCGGTGTGGATGGAATGGAGTTTGAAGGCGGAGTCATTGGTTGATGTTATGCATATGTAAATATAACCAAAAAGGGACACAGAGGGAAAGAGTGTGTGAGAGAGAACCGTTTGCCCAGTACGCGTTGAGGCGTGTGTTATGAAAATGCAATAAGTTAATGCTATCAAGTGTTCCCTAAGCGTATCTAAAGTGTTTTACTGCTCTGCTCTAAAAACTAATAACAAGAAAAATTATACAAATGAAGAGTTGAGGGCAGTAATAGCTCTATAGAGTAAAAATGGGTATGTTAAAGCCAAGAAAATGTTCCAAAAATAATATAGTTTTCTTGATCTGTGTCACTTAGTGGTATATAACATACAGCTAGGCCTATTTGTGTAAGCCACGCCCCAGTTTACCTTTCTTGTTAAAACTCAACTATTTTTTGTAGATATAACGGTAATTTTCGAATAAGAAAACTGTCTATTGCACATTGCATACTTTTGTGGGTCTTTTTCGTCTGTTTCACATCCCTAGAACATTCACTAACTGCAGGGTATGCCGAATTCGTAACAACGACTAACTCACTCGCTTTTAATAGTTTTTTCCTCGACAAATATTCACCATTTTACTTCTCTCTATGTATATATATATTTTTTTGACCATAATTGCTGGTCCCATTTTGCCTCATAGGAAACGAGGCAGAGATAGAGTGAAGAGTGTAAAGCCTTGTTAACTGCCTTCCCTTCTCTCTGTGCCGGGACAAACAAGATTTATTTGCATCAGCTTTAGGCGACACACATCAGCGAATGAGACCAAAAAAAAAACACAAAAATTTCAATTTTAAAAAAATTGTGTTTGCCAAATTAATTGTTGAGAAAAAATGCCTTTATATAGTAGGTAGGCTATAGATAAATATTTATATGTAATACAATTAGTTAGAGGCAGCTTTGTGGTGGCCGCCAGTCAGCTAATAGAACATTTGTTATTGTTCTAGCGTTTATTTATGACACGGAACACAAAGCGACGGTCGACTGGGAAGGGGCGGGTACGGGGATAATCTAGCACGTGGCCCCATTTAATTTGCCATACGTCATTTCCGTTTGACGATGACATTTAGCTATAGACCGTACCAGAGACCACGTGACATCGCCGGGACACACTAATTGCATTTCAATATACTGACTTTGATCGGAATCAGGCGACATCGGAGGATGCGCGGCCTCGCGACGAGATAATGGACTAAAACGCGCAAATAATTAACTACATCAAATGCGACATGGCCAGAAAACGAAATCAAAACGAGGGAGCGAGCCACAGAGTGTGGGAGAAATGCCAGCCGAAACATTTCAAGGACATGGCGAAAAATTGCAATTTCAAAGTGACATGCGAACATCGGGATATTTGCATCTCCTTGGTATGTCAATAGATAAATGGCCATTAAATTCTAGCTAACAAAAACCGCAAAAATTTTTGACTTGTTTATGACCATGACGAGGACGACGACGACAACAGCAAGCGAACTAACTTTTTAGCCAGACAAATAAACAAGCAAACAAACATCCGCAAGGATAACACATCCTTGTGGCTAAGAATATTCTGGAAAATTCCTTTTGCTCAGTCCAAAAACCAGTGTGCGTTTTTCTAATTAACAAACCAAATGCGATGGAAGCTGGCAAACAAAAATAAATTACACTTTATGGCAGGGCCAAGCAAACACCAAAAACCAAAATGGTAAACAAATTAAATTGGAAACATATATATAAATATATGTATGTATGTATATATATTCAACTGTACAGGTATGCATGCAGGTAAACGAAATGCGTAACGAACACATTCATTTGGCCCAAAAGTATGCAATACAAAAAGATGGCGAAATGCTAGAATAATGGAGTTTTATGTTTCATTTTTGATCAGCGGGATTAGCTGATTTTATAATTTGCTTCAAATTTTATCATGTGTGAAATAATGGTGTTTAATTTATGTAGTTCTTTGAATGTCCTAGTGATTATATAGCAAAAGAAAAATTTTCTAATTCCGTTTCAAATTGTAAATTTATATCGGGAATGTTTACGCAAATTTAATAATCCAGTTAATCCTTAAAATTATTAAGTCTGAATTGTTTAAAATATTTCCAATTAATATTTACACATGAAATCAATTCCGGATTTACTTTCTCAATCAATAAACTACGAATTGAATTTTGTATATATAAGCGAATTTATTGAGATGTCCCACGAAATATTTTCTGAAAAAGATTCCTAAAGGAATTGAGACTTAATTAATTTAACACTGCAGTTCCAGCCAACATCATTTTGATAAATTTTGAGAATAATGTAAAAAAAAGACACAAGGGAAATGTACTTTCAATAAAGAAAATATATTTAAGAAGATAAAATCTTTTAAGATATATGCTTATTATTATATTCAAGTCTGAGTGGGATTAAAAGTTATTAAAAACCAAATCAGAAACTACTATGAAAAATACAAACATCTGTTCATTAGTTAAAAAAGAAAACATAAGTGTTAGTATATTTCTATAGAGTATTGATATGTCATAACAAGAAGAGGATAAATTTTTGCCAATTCATTTTGTTTCTTTTTTGAGTGTGTTTCAAATAGTATAGTTGAAATTAATTTCCCCCTTGAATCAACCAGCAAATATTTATTTACAATATCCAACAGGGAGACGGCTAAGAGAATGAGCTGCTGAAACAGAACGAGCACTAGCAATATGGCCAATAAAAGAGGACAAGCAACCAAGCTGGCTAGTTTTGGGGTTTAGAAATAGTTGTGAGTAAATAAGCTAAAAACCCAAAAACTTGAATTTAATAATAAACCAAGTGAGTGGCTCAAACAACTCCTCCTTTCTGTTTGCGTGTGTGTGTGCCTGAGTATGTTTTGGAAAATGCTCTCAAATTATTCGGGTAGAAAAGTGGCAACATATTTGAAAACTTTTCCAATCAATGCCGGGGCTATTAATAATTTATTGGCTGTTTTAAAACTCTGCCACACACACACACACACCCGACATACACCCCAAAGCAGCGTGTGGGTGTGTGGCTTAGGTGTGGGATAGTGGTAGAGTGCGCCAGTGTTTTTTTTACTGTTTAGTAATGACGATTATGACCAACATAATAATGACGACTACAATGATGAAGACGACGGCGATGATGATGATGGCTTCAATCAAAACTTTGGTAATTTGTATACTTATAAATAAAATTAGTTTATTGAAATGCTTGGGAAATAAAATTATAGGCAAAGCAAAATTGATATATTTTTATGTCGTCTTATATTGAACGAAAGGATAGAGTAGAAGCAAATTTAATGTTCTTAGTTGATTATCCCATCAAAATTCAATAAATATTATGAGTTTGATTTGTGTCGCTTTGGTTTTGCTAAGTGAAAATATAGAGCAAGGATGGCCACGTAGTGGCTCTTTTGGCTCCCGTGGCTCTTTACCGGCAGAGGCTGGGCAGAGAAAAAGGTCATTTTTTGGTCGAACTTGTAGACAGAGGGACGGACAAGCACCGAATTTTACGGAGAGGGGGAAAATGGTCGCGATCTCGAGCTCGCAGCTTGTAGGCAGAGAGACGGACAAGCACCGAATTTTACGGAGAGGGGGAAAATGGTCGCGATCTCGAGCTCGCAGCTTGTAGGCAGAGAGACGGACAAGCACCGAAAATTACGGGGAGGGGGAAAAAGGGACCTGATCTCGAGAACACGACAAAAACAACCCTTATTTTCTCGCTCGAGATCGCGACCCTTTTTCCCCCTCTCCGTAAAATTCGGTGCTTGTCCGTCTCTCTGCCTACAAGCTGCGAGCTCGAGATCGCGACCTTTTTCCCCCTCTCCGTAAAATTCGGTGCTTGTCCGTCCCTCTGTCTACAAGTTCGACCAAAAAATGACCTTTTTCTCTGCCCAGCCTCTGCCGCCGATGCTCTGGCTCCCAACTGAAATTTCCGTGGCCACCCCTGATATAGAGAGTAAGTTCATGTTCAAGCAAACTATTTATTTCATTTACGATTTGTTATAAACCACAATTATTTCTTCCTAATCTTAAGCAAGTTAGTCAAATTGTCTATTTCGGATCAACGGGGAGTTAAAAAGGTTAAATTCCCCACATATATTCTACATAACTAATTTAGATAACTGTATACTCGACATATAATTTTTTTTCTTTCCTTTATAATAATTAACTTTTATTTAATTACCCTGACTAATTTTTTTGGAAATGTCATGTTTAAGAAGAGAAAATATAAAGAATATAAAGTTAGGAAAATTGAAAGTTAGTCTCCAAAGTTATATTTAGTGTATTTATTCTTGATCAGCAAGCCGAGACGAGTTCAAGTAGCCATGTTGGTCCGTCTGGATCGACGCAATCTCCTCCTAGACAGTTAGAGCATGTAGGCTTGTACATACATACAGTTTCTATATCTCGGATTCAGTCGGATCCGAGCACTATATCATAAAGCTCCCATACAAACGGCAAAGTCATGAAAACTGACATTTCTCAAAAACTTCGTTAATTTCTGAGCTATTGTCGTGAAATTAAATACTGGTGGGTTTATTACACCTATAAACGACTGTGCTAAATTTGATCAAGATCGGGTGACTATATTATATAGCTCCCATAGGAACGATAGGTGAAAAACTTGAAAAATTGGAAATTCCTGTTAAACGTAACAATACAATTGTTAGATCAATTTATCCATGTACTTTACTTTAAAAAGAAACATACGAAAAAATTCTCCCATCTTTATTCATTTACTATTTACTAAACAGAGTAGAAGCACACGGCAAAATTTACTAATAGTATTAATTTATTTTTTTGTTTATATAGATAACAATAAGAGATCATGGGTCGCTGGTTCGGACGTAGACAGAACTTTGCCAACTTTCGTTCCAATAAAAAACGTCGTCCTCCGTATAACTATAAAGCAGCTTCCTCTCAAGGGCAGGGCAAAGGCAATCTTGAACGTAATCCATTTTGGTTATTTTTAGCTCAGTACCGTAAAAATAACAAGGACGCCCATCACTGTTTTCCGGGAACACATGTCCCAATAATGGCTGGAAAGATGTGGAAGAGCATGACCATGGGGGAGAAGGAGCCATTTCGCGAAGCGGCTCGCAGGGCCAGTTACGTTTTCATATTGAAAAACAGTCCAGAGGGGAACATGGTGTTAGACAATCTTCGCAAAAGTGTGTCAGGTGGAGAACTTCATCCACAAATCTTATATATTGTGATCGAAGCAATTCAACGTTGGAGGGATGGGGTGTTGAGAAGTCTAAACGGCGAAAAGCGTGGAAACCTAAATTGAACTTAAATCAAACCAAACGATGATCCTGTTAAAATTTTCCAAAAATTGACGTGAGACAGTTCTACTTTTTTCCTGAGCCGCTGAACTGTCTTTTTTTGGAACCCCTATATAAATTTTTAATGTAATCTAGATCATTAAACATATTAAAAACGACTCCTCCCCTTTTTAAAAGCAATATGTTGTCTTGAATTTCCTTGAGTATTAATTAAAATGCAATGTCTGATATAAATCGCTTTAAACCGAACAGTGAGTCAGTTTTGTATATTTTCAAAAATTCTTTTAAAGCAATTGTCACAATAATTAGATTTCCCAGTTTAATATAACTATGAATGACTGTTTATATTAGAAGACCAATAATTAAAAAAATTGTTTCTTTAATTAAAATAAAATAAAAAATAGGATTAATTGAATCTATTCTATCCAATTGGTATGCTAAAATATCTAAAAATTTGTAGATAATTTACAAATAAATTTGTATGATAATGCTTTAAGCTTTATAAAATCTATTTCAGTGTCAATTTGTGAATCTCTGTCAATTATTGTTAAAAAATAATTAATATTATAAATGAAACCATCATAAGACCATCTGCTCTATAAGAATTTATATGAATGGTTTCAAATCGTGTGAAAGATAATATATAGTATATCGCTTAATGTGCAATACAATTTATATCTTTCTCGTGAAATGTTAATGTAAATCCAAATTCAATTTTATTGGAAACATTTTTTATTAATTGCTGTGAAATTTTATTAGCTTAACATTTGTAATTGCAATGTTTATACATTTTGATAATTGTTTTTAACTATTAAAATAGTTTAATAACCTGAAATAGTTAAGCATACTTTAAAGCTTAAGTGAGATGGAAACTATTTTGCCACACTTGAGGCTGGGAAAAAAAAGGCCCAATACATAAAAATATATCGCTTTGTGTGTGTGTGTGTGTAGAAACTGTGGTTAGTTTTTCCTACCCGTTAGCTGTAAAAATCAACAACAAATCGGCATGCGTAAAAAGTAGCCCAGCCTGGCCTATATGCAAACATATATAGAGAGTTGCAGTTATATTCAATTAAAAATCCCAACACATGACCGACATAAAAAAAGAGAGAAAGAAAAGTTTAACCAAAAAGAGAAAAGGGGGAAAAAATGCAAATTGTATTAGCAGAGAGGTTTCCACATGCTTCAGGCTAGCTTAGGTTGATATTACGTTTTGGGTTTTATTTTTGGTTTTTTTGTGGGGTGATGGAAAACTTTTTGCCCAGACTTGAACATAGTTTTAGGCCCATTTGGTTATATGGAAAATTAGTTTGTGCATAGTTTTTTAACCGAAATTTTTAAAGTTTTCAATTCAAATGCCCAACTTTAAAAAATAACAACAAATTGTGTCATCTGCTCCAATGCCATGGGGACATGCTTATATATATGTATATGTATATGTATGTACTAGTTGCAAAATACCAGTATTAAATCGGCATGCTAGTTGATGATACTTATTTGAATTCTTGTTGATGCACTTGCACTTCATATTTGCTCAACGTTGCATAACAATCCCATAGCCAAAGTCCAATCGAAGTGGGGATTTTCCTTTGTTGGCTAAAAAGTGCACAAAGGAGACAAGATAGGGAGGAACGGTTGGAGGACGGGACCAAACTGGGCGTGCCACAACAGATGCAATGTTGACAATGTTCGTTGCTGCTGCTGTTGCTGGTTCTGGTTCAGTTATTATAATGCTCAAGATCCCTACCCTTACCCAAACCCCAAATGCTTCAATGCCCCAATACCACCCCCAGATCTCTTGGCCACCGTTGGTGGACGCAGCCGCAACAGCCGGTGCCTGGAGTAGGAATTGCAGTTGGAGTCAGTCTCTAGTATCTGTGTATAGTCCGGGGGTCTGTGCTGTTCTTCTTCTTCATCTACTTCTTGCACTGTTGCCAATTGTTGCCCATTTCCCGTATCCAATACATTGAAGCGTCCGTTCCAGCGTTTGCCGGAAGTTTGCTTCGCTTGGCTGGGATTACATTTTCCTGCTTGCGTCGTCGTCGTCTTATGGTTTGGGGGGCCTTGTGTTTTGTCTGCTACAGAGACAGAGACAGCGACTGAAACAGAGAACTCTCCAATTCTGTCCCCCCCACACCATTCTCTTTTCGCCTCATCACACACTTTCTTCTTCTTCTCCTCTTCTTTGCCTTTTCCTATGTAAATGCATTTTCATGTTTCTGCCATGGCTTATCCTTAAAGTCTATAAATATTTCGGTATATTGAAAAGTAAAATAAAGAATTTTTTATTTTTACGAGAAAACAATTTGTTGGATTTTTCGTGTTCTCTATAGATGTATGTCTGTCTGTGTGTATGAGTATGAGCTTTGCATATTGAAAAAGTGCTAATAAAAAAATAAAATACAAATTTGTACATAAAATTTGTTCAATTTTATTGCCAAAAAACAACAAAAGAGAAAGAAAACAAGCACAAGTCCAAGAGAAGCATTTTTGAAATGTTCTTCATCATCATCTGCTCCATGAATATAATTCTGGCTTGTTATTAGTTAGGTTGGAGAGGCTACAGGGACGAAGGGTCCTTTCATATTGAATCCTTTTTAGCCATTAAAGCTGTTGGTTCATTAACATGAACCGAACCCCACCTCCCCTTTCTAAAACCCATTGCAAATGCCGGACATTGGCGTCAGCAAATGAAATTATTTTTAATGCGTGTGCAAATGCACTCAAACACAGGCAAAGCACATCAACACATACATACACACCCTGGCACACCCTAATACACCAACACACACATACACAAACGAATCCATAAATTATTAATTAATGCGTGAGCAGTTTCCCAGCATCTCTGGAACGAGTTTCTGTTCTTCTCCACCATTTAGGATTCGACTTTTTATACCCAGCATCCTTTTGTTGTCGAAAAGGTATATTGAAAGTTAGATAGAGACATACCAATTAGAGTCATCAAAATTATGTCGGCAGAAAAGGCTTATTTCGATTATTGACCACATCGTCTATCGCTTTTTTGATTGATTATATTTATAATATACAATAATAACAATATACCAATTCAACTTAAACTTAATACACTCATTGACAAATTCAACCCTAATAAGAATACCAATTTAAAAACAAAAAACTCGATTAAAAAATAGTCAATATATGCAAAGATAAGACAAGATCTCTGTGGTATGCTAGGAGGACCAAAGTATACTTTATACTTAGAATATTCTCCATTTAATCGAATTTCAACAAATTCGGTCGGACAATAGGACATAGTTAAAGTACAGGAATTCTGATACTTTTTATTTAATAACCATATAATCTAAACATCTTTTAGTACACCATATTTCATGAAAACTGAATGAAAAATTTTCGTTTTATTTGAAACATTTGTCGAGAATGTTTTGTGGAAACTTATTTACTAACAAGTAATTCTTAAACCCTATACTCTTTATTTTATTACCATATAATAAAACTAACATCTCTTAATAATATTGAGTCAACATACCAAATTTTTGAACAATCAAATGAGAAATCGTCGAAACGTTTTGTGGATAGTCGCTGATACCACTAAAGTGTGAAGGATAAATTAATGTTTAAGATTTCTCCCGCTTGGTACAGGGCAAATCTAATTCGTTGCGACAAGTTTCTTACTTCTTCGTTTTTTGTGTTTTTGCTTGCAAACTGCTGCACCAATGGACAATGGGCAAAGGTCAATGGCGTCAAGGGAGTCTCTCTCTCTTGCAAGTGCTAAAAGAAGAAGCATCAGCTTTGGTGGGACCTTAAATGCTTTGGTTTTTGGTTGGACAAATCTTTAAGCCTTTAGCGCTTGGTGCTCTTGATGAGCGAACGCAAATGGATGGCAAACATTTAGATCCACAAAGGAGTAGCAGCAAAAAAAAAAAACACATCCTTTTGCCACACTCACACACGCAGAGAGACAAATAGAAGGCACAGAAAAGGGGTTACGTGGTGCTGGTGGTGCGGGGGGACCGAGCTATGCGGATGTATGCTGAAGTTGCCACGTTGTTGAAATCCTTACTGTTTTTTTTTTTTTTCGAAAAGAGAGCGAGAAAAAATAAGGAAAACTGCTTTTGCAAACACATTTTAACCTAATTTACAGTTAAACATTAAATATGTAAAGCACGTCAGTTTCTGTGTGAACGCGTTTGTATGTATATGTATGTGGACACAAAGGAAGTGGAGGTAAGGTGGAAGTTGGTGGGGAGGGAGGGGGCACCCAAAGGGTTCCTGACATGCTTGCCCCGTGGCTGCTGTTGCAAAAAGTTACCTTATTAAATTGCCAATCGAAGCATGTAACTGTAAATTTGCATTGTGATGGGAACCAGCCCAGAACTAGACTGAAAGCAGTGAGCGGAGGGGAAGTGTAGGCGGTGGATAGGTGGGGTAGGGAATGGTGTTGTGGCAATGAAAATGAAATACTCGTAGGCAAATGTTGCTTAGCTGGCAGCCTGTAAACTGTACTTACTGGCTAAATATCATACACACACACACACACACACACAATGCGGCAATGCCCATAAAATCCAATACAAACATTTCTCATACGCACTGTTGCCTGCTACGAAAAGTGTAAGAAACAAGCTAGGAAATGGACAGCGGGGGAGAGAGCAAAAGTGTGTGTATGTGTTTAGCAGAAAGCCTAATCGAAATTACATATGCAAAAAGTTAACAATCACGTTCGTTTCTAATCAATTATTTCCAGCTCAGCATGCAAAACTTTCGCTCCATTTTGGGCTCCTCTTACATATGCCTCCTCGTTTCCTTCTTCTCCTCACAAAGGGCGCCACGCCCTTGTGTGCATATTAAATGCGCGTGTAATTTTATTTATGATCAGCTGGTCATTGGCAAAGGCAAAAGGGGAGAAAGCAAATGAAAAGAAGAAGAAGAAGGATGTGAGAAGTTGTTGTAATTAGCCAAGATGTGTTGTATTTTGTGTGTGTGTGTTTGTGTATGTGTATGTGTATGTGTGGAAAGTGGCAAAAGTGGTGAACCAAAATTAAAAGGAAAACGTGCATGGAGAAGTGCACTCAAGTTTTATTTCGTATCTAAAATGTTAAGGCAAGGAATATATGATTGGCCTACTTTGTAAACGAGGCTATCGTATGGGATGCAATTATCATGGCCTTGAGTAGACTACCAAAGACAAGACCATGGCTAACTACAAAGTTGGCTTTAATGATTGAATACATTTTCTTTAAACATGCCCCAGCGGTCTGAGGAACACGAAAACTGAATGTCATGTCTCGGCATCACCTTAGTTCGGATACATTGAATTGATTGTTCAACGACCACTCCAAAGTTAGACCAACTAAACTTAACAAGGCTTTGAAGAGCTTTAAAGATAGATACGACTAATTTTTTAGACAATTATTGACAATTACTTAATTAATAATGTATTATTTAACTTCAAATAAGAAATTGTGCCTCATTTCAGTCATTTTGGCAAAGTCCATTGACTTTCGGCCAAGGCTCGTTAGCCACAATGCAGAGTCGTTATTTAATTCTGGCGGATGCCAATGCTAGAGGTCCATTTAAGATATTGATTGGAGTAATGGAATTTTTTCTTAATATTATTTGTATTTTGCAAATTAAAATTAATATATATAATAAAAGATCCTTTCCATGTATCATGTAAATAGTCTAAAGTATAGCAGATGATTTTATATGGGTTTTTGAAGGTTTAGTATGCTTGTAAAGAGGTCTCAGCTAATTAATTTAAGCTAAGTGTGTCAATTAAAAATTCGATTTAATACATTTGATCCCTGGCTTAAAAGAGTTCTGCTTCATTTGGCATATGTTTGTTAAACAATTAATATTCTTTTCTAAAGGCTAACTTGGCTTTTAAATATAATGCTACAACTTTTCACTAAGGCAGATGAATTGATTTTGCTGTGTTTATCCATATCGATTTCATTGTGATATTGAAAATGCACCATCATTCATTTATGCCGATAATCTTAGCAAACGTTAAACACTATTAATTGTTAATGAATGTCAAACTCAAATATTTATACCACGAATAAGTAATTTCACAAGTTATTTTTTCCCTACAAGTTGAAGTGGCTTAAAAATAAGTTAATTTTATAATTCGATAAACATTTTAATTATCAATCTCTTGTTTTTGCCGGTTCTATGTCCAAAATATAAACAACTATCAATCAATTTAAATAAGATTAAAATTAGGTAATCATAATTTTTTAAAGTAAATCGGAATCTCTCTTTGCAGATCTTAGCATCTTTGGAGATGATTAAGCAAATTTCGATGTTAAAGTTTTCTGAACTCAAAACTGTTATTTAAAGATATTTAAGTAGTATTTATTGTCATGCTGATTTGTGTGAATTTTATTATGCAAAAATTATATTATATAAGTTGTATTTAAGTTTCAAAGCTGTTAATGCCATATTACACAATATTAGAATCTTGAAAAATTGATTGCCTATAGAAGAAAATAAAGTCACTTGAAAATCAATTTAAAAAGTTGTAAAAAGTATTAGCCTATTTTCTTGCCTCTTGTCTCTTTTCATCGAAATTTTACTTTGGTTTTTCAAGAAGAAAGAAGCAAGCAAAACAAAAAGCAAGATAGATTTAAGTAGTACAAAACAAGAAACAACAATCTTTGAGACTCAGCCTAGGTACTTAGACACACACACACAAATACATATACACTTTTACATACATATAAGTACTTATATAAGAAGTAAAGCAAATGCTTAGTGCGAGCTGCTTGAACACTCTTCAGCTAATCTGGCAGCCAAGGCCAACAAATGACCATTCATTCATAAGAATCCTGTTTCGACTAAAAACGGCAATGTGGATGGTTAGACGATAGGAGGATGGTAGGGGGAAGGTCAATAAATAAATAAATATACGAACCAAAATAATATGTATATGTACATATAAAAGTGGCAAAGCGGAAATGACGTGAAGTAAGTGAGGCGGGTTTTATTGAATTTCATGGCGAAAATACATCCACCCACACAGAGAAAGCAGGACTCGTCTCTGGGGCTAGCACCTTGAAGGAGCTACATAACATGCACATAAATATGAAACACGATCACCCTGGTGAAAACTGAAGCCCCCAAGAGGTCAGCAGTAGATGCTCTTTCTCTCTGCTTGGCTGGAGGAGGAGGAGGATTAGTGGGAGAAGGGGAGAAGTTGCTATAGGTGACTAAGATTTACGCGCATTTGCGTAAGGGAATATTTACGCCTGAATGATGGAGTGTGGCCTCCTGCCTGGCAACTAGCATCGCCCTGCCCCACTCTCTCTCCCTGTTACCACACTTTCTCTAAGCCACTCAAGTGCAACTTTAAAAACTTCCTCCCCCTGAAGAATCGGAAAAAGAAAAATGTATCGACTCAACCAAAAATACAGAAAAAACAAAAAGGCAGAAAAGCAAAAACTGTCGCTTCCTTGTAAAAACCAAAGTGTTTGGGCTTTCATAGTGTGGGTGCATTTGGGAGAGAAGGGGGAAGGGCTGTGTGTGAGTTGTGTGTGAGTTGGAGGCGTGGCCGGAGGCAAGAACGTTACCGTCGTGCGTAGCACATTTTCCACATCAATGCGCGTTTATTTTACTGCTAAAGCCTTTACGAATGAATGAATGAGTGGCTTCGGAAAAAAGGCAGCAGCAGCAACCTCCAAAAGTCTCCAACTTCCCTCTCCTCTCTCTCTCTCTCTCTCTGCCTCTTTTAGTTGCCCCATCACTTCTGGTTGAAGTAGCTTACGCCTCCGGCTTGCCTTTTTTTTTCTCCTGCTTTCTCAAGCTTTTGTTTTAGTTTGATGCGAAGGCAAGAAAGAGAAAGAGTAAAAGAAATCACAATGCACATTTCCTACTCCCCCTCCACCGCGACACCATCTTCCACATCCTTCCCTTAACCCCCCTCAAAGAAAAAAAATAAAAAGGAAGATGATATTACCAGTAAATGTGGCTGGTAAGTTTTTCAATTTAGAGTTGCAAACATATTTATTGATTTCCGGCTTCATTTTATTATTTTTTTTGTTCGTCGGTTTGGCAAAGTAATTAAAAATATGTTATAACCCCTTTTTCTAGGATAGGGACAGGGGAGGATGGGGAGCCTGAGTTAGTATGCATAGTTAATGATGATGTCCCGCCACCAACCGCCAATGTTTCTGCTGCTGCTGTCTGTCTCTTTCGCTTTGTTTGCCTTGCTTGTGCTCGTCGTTAAGTCTATAATTAAATTATCTAATCTGCACTTCCCGTTACCAATCCAATCTGAAAAGAACTTTGTGGCTTTGCTACCAGTTTTTCACTTGCTTAGGAAGGCGAACACGCACACACACAGAAAACCACGTCCAAAGGAAATACAGAAGGAGATAGATGAAACACTTTTTGAAGCTGCTCAAATCCTGTTCTTGTTTTCCAAACCGTTTTTAGGAGCAAATCGTCTTCAATTATTGAAAGCAAAATCTTCATTGTTTCTTCGTCGTTTTCAAATTGTTGTTTTGGTTGTCGAAACCATTTGAAAATGCTTTTTTCACACTAGATCAAATGATTTTGCTTTAAGAAATGTACTTTTTTAAGAACATGAAAGAAGTAGAATTTTTAAAACGATCGCTTTTTATTTTTCTATTTCGTTTTTGAAAACTGTAACAGTGTGAAAATATTTTTTTGCTTTTGGTGGATTTTTTATGTTCATTTTAAGATAAGAACATCACTCAACTTTTATACAAAAAATAACTTTTTTTTCAGATATTTTCTAACCCAAACTATCGCATGAATTTCGACAAAATCTCAAACAAACGAATAAAAATTTATGAATTCTTGTAGCCATTCGAAAACCCAGAATAGTCACAATATTACCTACATACATATATGTATATTAATCTAATTTTACTAACTTATACAAAGACGCAACTCATTCCATTATGTACGTCTTTGTTTTTAGGGATAACCCTATGTACGAGGTATGGTAGAATTTTAATTGTAGTAAGTTAGATTGAGATTATATTTTATTCTGACTTGCAAAGAAAGCTTTCTCGAAAAGTATAAACTTTCGCTGTAGTGGAAAAAAATAGGTAGGTTCAGTTTGTATTACAAATGTTTTCTTTCTTCTCTGAAAAAACTAGATGACGTTTACATTTACTACATCTAACAGCTGCAAATGCGTTGATAAGCTTATAATCTCCTATGAAATTCAACGGTTTTCGTAGCCTCCGTGGCGCAATCGGTTAGCGCGTTCGGCTGTTAACCGAAAGGTTGGTGGTTCGAGTCCACCCGGGGGCGCAAAGTAATTTTTTTTTCCATTTTTATTTTTAGAAATTTGTCATTTATTTAAAACACATAAATTAAATCACGAACCGTAATGGTCATACTTTTTGATTTTTATTTTATCAATCAAAAATATGAATGTAACTTGTTTCTGATTGTGACTAAAATGTTTTTTCCTTTAAAATAAAAATATATAAATGTATATCAGGAAAAAAAATATTTCGGAGGTGAAATTTTTAGAAAATTGGTAATTAATTTTCAGACCATTCAAACTAAATTAGTTCTCAATTTCATTGCTGATAAATTTGGTACGAAACCAAAAACGAGAACATGACTAATGGAATACACAGACTCTCATTCTCCCTCCTGGCTTTCTCTCTATTTCGGTTAGAGGATTTTTGGGGGAGTAGCTCACAAGTGTTGCCAGAGTGTTGCGGATGAGCAAGCTTAACTTATCTTTGCTGTTAGGCAATTTACTAATTTATTGCCATAACAATGAGCAGCAGGCAGGGGGAGAGAAGAGAGAACTCTATGGGGTAACCAGTTAAGGAGTTAGAGCTTCAATCATACTGGCATATATACATAGATAACATTGTTGAAATTAGTAACAAACAAATCGTCTTAAATATATAAAACAAAATTCATACAACATGCAACAGAGGCGCAGCAGGGGCAGATATGGAGGCGAAGTGGTATGAGAGGGCAATTCAAACACGACCTACTTGTGCGTTTTTCAACTTGACTGCACCGCAGCAACATCAACGAACAACAACAGCAATAGAAACATTGGCAAGAACAACAATAAATTTATGGCTTTTAAAAATGTTTAACTCCGAAAAGTGAGCGCCCACAACTTGACTCTAAATGGTGGCGCCTCCTCCAACTCTCAAAAAACATCCTGCTTCTCTATCCTCCAATTCCCTTACCATGTTTCGGTTATTGTGGTTCTTGTTGCTGCTGTTGTTGTGACAGTGCCACAGATTTATGACCGCCAGCAACGGAAAAAGTTCACCCAGGCCTAAGCACAAAAAAGGAAAAAAAGAAAAACAAAAAGTTTTCGATTTTCAAGGTAGTCAAATTAAATAAGTGTAGAGAGTCAGACAGACCGACAGACAATTGTTTGCTATTGTTTAAATGCTTGAAAAGCGCCACAGAACAAGGAACAAACAATTTTTTACTTTTGTTTCCTTCTTCTTTTTTTGTGGTCAGAAACTGAGAGGCAAAAGTTAGAGATGAAACTTTGTCAGAAGAAATCACACAAATCAATGGGAAAATTGAAAAAAGAATATTATTGAAAACTTTTGAATCAATTTTTGGATAACTAAATCTTTATCTAGCGAGAAGTCGAGATTAAACTATAAAGTTTAATTTGTTGGAATGCCATCAAAACGAATACATATTATACTTTTCAAATAGTTTAATATCATTCTAAAAGTATTAAAATAAAACCCTAACGCACACTTTAAACGAATATTAACTAATCTTAATGATGACAATATAAACAATATTGTATTGACAGAAATTAATAATTTAACTTAACTTATAAATAAATAGAAGAACTGTGACAGCTAATGTAACAAGACACTTGGAAAACAATGAAAACATTTATAGAATTTACAAACCCAATCTACTACTCAATATTTAACTTTGCTACACTTTAAATGAAGTTTTATATATCAATATAAAAGATTGTTTTAGTAAAAATTGCTTAGTTTAAATTCTTAAATTAATGTTTATCTAAATGAAATAATCGGTAATAAGGCTTGTGTTTACTATAAGATTAGCTGCTAATTAGAAAAGATAGCTACCTAGTATCTAAAAAACTGTGAAATTGGAGCCCAATATCCCTTAATATTAAGACTCTCTAAAATTTAGTGTCTAGAAATCTCTGTCAGCTAAAGATTCAATACCAGAAAACTCAACTTATCTATTAAACATAAACATTTAAGTCTTTTCATCATTGAAATTTTGATATATGTATATGGATGTGACTAGTCGTAAATGCTTTCTTTTTGGCATTGCAAATTTTGTGTTTTATTAGGGTGATAAAAAACTAACTTCCTAGTTGGAATTGATTTAGAATTCACGCTTAATATGCCTTGCAAAATGAAAATCGATAAAGATTTTGTGCTTTATTGGGAGGATTTTTGCCTTTTGCTAATTCGAATTACTTTATATGGCTTTTGATGAATTGCTCATCACTAAAATTCGCCTTAAAGTCCTGCACAATCTATGGAGTTTATTTTAGATTTTGACATGACAACATCTCGCCTGTGATTCTATGGCATTCCTTTTGCCTTTATTATGATATGACCTCCAACTCCTCCTCTTCCTCTTCCTCCTTTTTCTTCTCCATCTTCATCACCATCTACTTACATTCTCAACCCATTTTCCGAGTTACCAGTTTAGGCACCTGCTGCCATCAAATGTCGGTGCGAATTTCATTAAAATAAACTTTTTCTACGCTATGTCAGGCAGTAGTACATTTTCGTTTTATTTGTAAAAGGACGGAAAAGACGATTGGATGGAGGAAAAAATAAAAATCACTGCCAGGCATTTTTGCCCTTTGGCCTACCCCCACCAATATAGCCAGCTAAAAAAAAAGAGCCCACCCCGTCCAAAATTTGCTCAATTGGCTTGGGTTTTTATGGTCGCTGGTGCTTTTATGGCCACCAGAGTCAGTCAACGTATCACCTCCTCTCTGCTCATTCTCCTCCTCTTTCAGCCATACACAACGTTTGGCTCATTTCACTTGAGCGAAAAGATCTATCTAATTTGAATACCTGGCTGCAAAATCGGAATCAGAAACAGGCTAGGAGAAGAGCAGAGAACTTTGTGTTTTTTTTCTCGATAACGCCTGCCTAGCGCTTTATTGCTTTTAAATGTTTTTAGGGCCCCCATTCTACGCCCCCTTTTTCGTCCTGTCACCTCCCATCCGCAATTCGCGAGAGGCATAAAAACTAGACTGACTCGAAATTTGATATACGAATTGTTTTTTATACAGCCGCAGGAAATGGCCAACTTTTTGGCAAGAGAAAAAGTGGTAGTTCCTCCTGCTCTCTATAGCAATTACTTATCAGAGAAGTAGTAGGATAGGGGTGGGGGAGTAGATATATGCATCATCATGATGAACTGAACTGGACATGGACTTTTGGCTAAAAGTAGAGTGGAGTGGAGTATTGCACTGGGGAAGGGAGGAAAGCAGTAGAGTTGAGTAGAGTGCAATGTGGCACAGTGGCGATGCCAAGAGCTAAGTGCCGCTTCCGGTGGTCGCCGGTGCTTCAGCCATAAATTCTCTAGGCATGACGGCAAAAAAGCCAAAGGGCTCACCCCCTTCTCCCTTACCACCTTCACCCACTTCCTCTTCATAGCTGGCCCAGTTATTGTTGCAATTAATAAGGACGTCGCCAGCAAGCAAAGTCTAAAGAAGAGAGAAAGAGAGAGAGAGAGAGAAAAAAAACAATGATGACAACAACGACCAGGAGCAGGAGGAGCAGCAGCAGCACCGGCGGCTGTCTGCCTTGCCATTGCCACTTGGATGAGTCTCGGAGGCCTGACCCCTGGCGGCGAATATTTACTGCTGCTCCTGGCGGAGTGGAGGAGTTGAACCGGCAGAAGCGGCCTTTTGGGTTTGGACTGAGGCTGGGGCGGACTGCAGCAGCGTGAAATGTCCTTTGCACATTACATTTGCATTGCAGTTACAAGCATTTCGCATTTATCGCAACAACAGCAACAGCAATGAGGACTGCAATAAGGAGGACTACATTCACACAATGGACGCCCAGAAATCTCGTCGCCAGCGTCGCAAACGACGATGCTAACAACTCGGATGATGATGATGAGGATGAGGGATGCAGGAGAAGAAGTGCTTCGTACCGGAGGTTCAACCGAGAGCAACATTTATTGTTTGCAAAGCCTTGTTTATTATTTTACGTGCATTTCTCTCGCCGTCTTTACCAGACCAAGATGAGGCACTGACGAGGGCGCAGGAGGAGAAGGCAAAAACTCTTTATGATTCGGCGAGCTTCTTTGGCTTCTTCTACAAAATTTTTAAGGATAAAGGGAGGAAGGGGGTTGGAGGTATGCTGGTTGCTGGATATTTGTAAATAACATTGCTTGGCTGGGATTTCTTCATCTGTTTTTTCTTTCTGTCTCTCTCTATCTCTCTCGGTATGTCTCTCTTTCTCTCTGGCTTGATTCACTCTGCTCCGACTGCGAGAGTTTATGTTATGCCTTCCGTCAGAAGAAGAAGTAGAAGCCTTCAGCTTTCGGCCTTCGACTTTGGACTTGGTTCTGGTCGCGCGGGTTCCTTGGGTTCCTCCTGGTTACGTCCTGGTTCCTTTTCGCCTCCCTCTGTGACTGCGGTTTTCTTTATGCTTTTTAATGCGCCTTGCGCCAAATGTCTCTCCTGCCTTTCCTCTCCTTATTCCCTCTTTTTCTTCCTTTTGTTTGTACACCATGTACTTTATGTACCAGGCGAAATTTATGCCCCGCTAAGTGGATTCGTGGATTTCTTCTTCTACTCGTTTTCTTTCTTGTTACGGAAATGCAATGTTCTTCTCATAGAACTGTCGAGGACAAATGGCAACCCACCCATCCCGTTGACCCCCCTTCGCCCATCTTTATTTTATCCATCTATCCCTCTAATTAAAGTCAAAATAGAAATTTTTTGTTAAGGTGGGCGCTTCCCCTACTCCACTTCATGTTTGCTTCATCTTGTCCTATCGAACAAATCTTCAATTAACACAAAACACACTGCCCAGAAAGTACAACTTACCCGAAAAAAAAAACAAAATAAAAGCAACAGAAACAGCAAAGTCGAAAAGAGAGCGAATGAACGAAACAAAAAGGTGATTCCTGTTGCTAATTGGAAATCGACGGGGCGAAGTCATAAAAAGGTCCTGCCAACGAACCGGAAGACCTTGCTTTTGCTTTACCTTACCTTACCACGGGACCCAAACACAAAAACAAAAAAGAAATCAACAGAAAAGCAACAAAAATGTTTGTCTATTTGCTGAAATTAATGTGCAAAATAAAATTGTCTTGGAATTTAACGAAATTAGATTACATTTCAGTGGACGGTCTGCCTGTTGGACGACCAGTCGGTTAGTCCGTTCGTCTTAAGCGGTAAAATTTGAATTTGACCTTCAAAAATCGATTCAACCTTTTTTTGCAGCACCCAAAAAAAAAGAGAGAAATCCCCACCCATCCCCGGAAGAAATCCAGGAAGAAAAAACTCTAATAAATTATACATGGTCCCCACATAAACTAAAGTGAAAAATGTGGCAAAGCTCACCATTTAACTGTATATTTGAAATATTTTAAATATAAATTTCAATATTTAACTGCCTGCCAGTGTGCCATTTGCGACTCTGCCGACAGGAAACGGTTGCCGAAAAAACGCACACACACGCAGGACACACACACATACACACACAAAAAAAGGACAGTCCACCCTCCTTTACATATTGCTCGCCGTTGCACGCCCCCACGTAGCCATGACAGCGGAAATGATCCATTGACCTTGTTGTTGTTGTTGCTGTTGTTGTTGGTGGTCCCTGGTTTAAAACAAAAAAAGGTTTGCTGACCACAAAAACGTTGAAAATATATATTTGTGTTTCCACTTATTTGCATTAATGCCCAACCGATTGTTTGTATGTGTGTGAGTGTGTATAAGTGTGTACAGGCGAATGAGAAAAAACAATAAAACATTCGAAAATCGCAGATTCAAACGAAGTTCTGTTACTCTAGCAAATATTAATTACAACTATATAATTCTGAGATTTCAATTAAATTAAAAATGATGAGCTCTTTAATTAGCAAGAGAGAGAGAGAAAGAGAGAGTGAGAGAAACTCTATCTCAATCATTACTAAACTCATTACTACTAAGTTCAAAAACTGCTTTTGGAACCTTTACAAATCTTTAAAAAATCTTAGAAATCTCTTTGTGATTTGATAAAGCAAATCAGAGTGGGAGAGAAAAAGAAAGATTATCAGAATCTCCGAGCACTACATTTTTGAATCAATGAAATAAACAAAATAATAACAAAATTTCGGCTGGGTGAATTCAACTGATTTCAATGACTTTTTCTAATACTTAATGAATATTTAAATTACTTTTGAGACACCAAACGCCAAAAATAGGCATAAGGTGTAAATAAGGAATTTTATATCACTTTCTTTAACTGAAATTGTATAGTAAAGATCAGACACTTGCAAATTCTGTGTAAGGCAACAAAACTGATATACTCTATCATTGACAGTGTATAAAGCGATTACTTTTTCGTTTTTAACAAAAGAAAAAAGCAAAAAAATACATTTCAAGCCAATAAATATTAAGGCCAAAACATCTTGTGCTTATGATTTCTGTTCAAAATTCAGTTCCCTTTTTGTTTTCAGACAAGTAAATAAGTATGTAGCAAACGTTTGTAGAGGAAACATTGTTTTTATTTTATGTATATATATTTCGAAAATCTTTAGTTAAAAATAAACAACAAAAAAATAATAAAAACAAAAACAGAAAGTAAATTAGCAAAAAATATGGCAGACAAAATAAAAAAACCAAAAGAGGGCAACAACAAATTGCCATCCTTTTTGGACTCTCGAATATTGAATCTGCATAGATACTTTTGCCCATGGCAAACACAAAGGACACACATAGACAATCGTATGTATAGCAAATCCGATACGTGTTTACTTCGACTTAAAGGTGGAGCAGCAGCAAATATGCAAAAAGCAAAGACCGAATTTAAGGATACATTGCCTACTATAACAAATTTGAGTGACGCCTGGAGATTAGCAAGTGCTCCAGGGGAACCTATTACTATTACTCATTCTACTAATAAGAAGCGTAAGAAGAAGCCCAACACGATTAGCGTGGACAATCATCGATCGAAGTGTATGAAAATGTATAGGAACCCACCCGCAGTTAAGCGAGTTCCCATTCAGTTCGATAAGATTGTTGTTGTAGATGCACCGACTACATCATGGCCAAAGTCAAAAACCAAGATGAAGTCGTCACCACCAACTAAAGGCGATAAGATGGAGCAGCGTCATAGGGTTAGAGGTCGAGCAATGTCACTTCAAGTGAAAAGATCTTTGCAAATTCCGCTGTGTAATCGACCCACTGTTATATGGGGTATGGGAGGATTGCCCTATACCATTCATCCACAACAATGGACACAACAGCAACAACAACAATGGTTACAACAACAACAGCAACAACAATACCCCATAATGGTCCAACAGGAACCACAATGGCCTACTATGAATTATTATCAAGTTCCCTCAGAAATGAAAATGGAAAAATTGCAGAATGCTAGCAAATATTGTGGAAATTTTTATTATTCGTAAAAAGTTGAATAAAAAAAAGAAAAATTTCAAATTCTCATAATAATTAGGCATTGCGTTTTACAACTTAAACTACTAACTACTGGGCAACCTACGCGCTCTGTTGCCCTTCACTGATGACCTGTGCCGGTGGGAACTTTGCCTTGCTTAAACCGAGGGGGCGATTCGCGTAGGGGGTATGAGGGAATGTATCTGCCATCACGCAGATACAATTAAAATTCGAAACGAACGAGGCAAACCAGCAGCAGCGGCAGGAGCAACAAACAAAGCAATGAAAACGAGCAAATAATGAAGTGGATAAACTTTGTCGAACCTGAATCGAAATAGAAACCGAAACAGCGAATAGAAAATTTTTGTTTGGCAGGCGGCAGCCAGCGTAGAGCACAAGCAACGTGGCATGTGGCAAGTTAAGTGAGTGCAGAGGAGGAGGTGGAGCAAAAGGAGGTGGTCTCTGATGGAGACTGTTATTTTGTGTATAATTCAAGGTATCGCAATATACATACTCTTTTGGATATAGAAAGAGGGAGAGAGTGCAAGTGAGAGTGAGGGAGAGGGGAGAACAGCGCACAACATGGTAAAACTTTTGTAATTACAATAAAATTTTCACAAATAACTTTCAATTGTTTGTGTTAGGGAAAGACCCATACCAAGAGAGGGAAGAAAAGGAATTGCTAGCGAATGTGTTAATTTTTTTATGCTCTCTCTCTCTTTCTATCATTCTTTCTCTGCCTTGCCCTTACTTTTGTTTCCCTTTGACAAACAAAACACAACAAAAAAAAGAAAGTAAAAGAAAAGAAAATGAAAAGAAAACACACTCAAGTGACTTCATGGTCAGGGACAGGATCTTAAGAATTAGAGGGGGAAAATATCATTATGCAGCCCAACTTAAAGTTTTCTAACAAAATGTTTAAAATTTTAATACAGTTTGATAGTTTTCACGTGTGTAATAATTTATTTTTGGAATATGTTTGCTTTAAAGGATTGTAAATAACGTTGATCTTGAAAACTCTTTTAAGACTATTAACATTTTCGGTTTTAAATAAGTAGCCGCATTCGAAAGTAAGTCTTTTGTCATTTAAGTCATATAAAAACGATTTTAAATTTCATTTCCATTACCAAAACGTTTTTAATTGTAGAAAAAAAAAATTGTTCTAATTTCACAGAATTATTTTAACTGTTTCGTTGTTAATTTAGAACATGAAAGAAAAACCATTAAAATTAATTTCAAAATAAACAAAATTTATAGACAACAGTTATTTTAACAGCAACAAAAAATATGTAAAAAATCTGTTTCTAATCCTTTTGAGACTAATAAAAATATTTGAGAATTTTTGAATTTTAAAAGTAATTTTCTTAGCGCCAATATAATAAACAAATATTTGAACTCATGCATTTTTCATTTTTATCATTTAATTAATTATTTGATTTTTAAATAAAAATATAATTTCGTTTTGTTATTGATGTGATAATTTCGTATATTGCCTAAATCAATTGTTGTTAACTTATGTTTTATATATTTAACTCATGAAGAATCAATCTCTTAATAAAAAACGTTTAATTAATTCTAGTCCCCTTTTTGCTACGCCCTTGTAAGCTTTTATTAAGTTTGTCGTGGTTGGAAGAGGCCATCTTCCCCGCTTTGGCCTAGCATTAAAATAAATTAAAATATAATTAAAAATAATGCGTATCTCTCTTTTTAGTCTAGGTCTTGGTTCCCATCATGCCCATGCCCCTCTTCCTTTCCTATGCCATCATTTCTATGCGAATCTCTTGGTGCTCTTGTTTCTTGTTCTTGGTCAAGTGGGTGACTTGCGTGTTTTGGTCAATTTGCCACCTTGCAGTAGCTACCTTGTTTATTGCATATTGTTTGCAAATGAATCTTTGCACACAAATTCATATATCTGCATGTGAAGGCTCATTTTTCATTTAACAAATATTTATATATTTGTTTTTAATTTTATCAAAGTGTCGACACTCTGCTCGATGATAGTAGGGAGGGTGACGGCAGGCTTTTCTATGGTAAGGGAGGGGAGGGAAAACTCAATTATGAATGGCAGCAAGGGGGCATAAGCAAAAATTGTTTAAGACAAGTACATAAAACATGTACTTACTAGTGGAGTTGTCAATGTCTTGAGAAGAGCCAAAGCTAAAGCTGGTAATATACAAAAGACAAATAACAGAAGCACAAACAGAAACCGAGAAACAGAAGAGCAGAGACTATAATAGATGGGGTGAATAGAGGGTGGTGGTGGTGGTGTAGAATCAACAACAATAAACAAATAATGGCAACAAAAGAAGGCCTACTAAGTAACAACAACTTAAGGCCAACCAACCACCCATCCAAACCACCTCTCTTCCATCTCCATCTCCTGTTTTTTCTCCTCTTCCATGAGGAACGCAAAACCCTCAATAACAAACAACACAGTCAGAAGGCATTTTCTGCAAGAGAGAGGTGGAGGTGGGGGATTGGGATTGGAGGGGGTTTTGGGTTGAAGCTGAAAGATTACGAATGTCTGCTCGAAAAAATAAGAATACGAATACATACTGCAGAGACTGTGTACAAGAAGGATAGCAGGGAGGGGGAAAGATGTTTCGATTGACGATTGATGTGGCGTAGCAGAATCCACTGGAGAAGCAGTAGAACGGTGGAGGTGGAGGAGCAAAAGAAGCAGCAGCAGCAACAGCGGTGTGGTAAGCCTTGATGGATGCATGGAGGCTTAGCTCTTAGATGCCGAAGACTACCAGCTGAAGACTATAGAGTGTAACCTACTGTATCTAACTTCCTTACCTTCTATACTCTCTGTCTATGTATTTTCGATGCTTTTCCTTTTCTCAATCTCTCCATCCCATTGATATCGCTGTTGTTGTTGTTGTTGGCTTGACTTTATTGATTTGTTTTTGTGGCAACAAGGCCAAGACTCCTTTCCCCATAAGGACCAGCTGTTTTTATAGCGGTTTAGAAAAAACTGTTAAGTTCTTTTTGAATTACACTTTGCCCACTGCATTTCCGCATTCAATAAGACTTTTTTTTCCGCTCACTCACA
Organism: Drosophila paulistorum; assembly: GCA_018152135.1. Classification (NCBI taxonomy): domain Eukaryota; kingdom Metazoa; phylum Arthropoda; class Insecta; order Diptera; family Drosophilidae; genus Drosophila; species Drosophila paulistorum. The sequence goes on from JAECXG010000822.1 coordinate 41,611,386, forward strand.
AGAAGTGAGTGAATACAGAATGGCAAAAGCGTAAAACGATAGACTACACGGAGTGGACCTACCCAAAAAGGGGGCAGAAAAAGCCTCTAAGATGAGTCTTCGTCTTCTTGTTGAATCTGCTTGAAAATGATGTGCAAAATACATTAGAAAACGAAAACGAATTCATTGTCGTCGCCACTTCAACAGATTCTTTTCTTCTTCTTCATCATCTTTGGTCCAAGGACACAAAATGAAAAAATTCGTTGCCTAGCCATTTTCAGTCTGTTCTTGTTTTTCTAAAGCAAAAAGAGAGAAAAAAAGTAAAAGATTAGGGCGCACTTCACTTGAAGCTGATTAGAATGGCCGAATGAGCAGAGGAAAATTAAATTGAATTTAATTTGTACGCGCCTTTTTTATGTATGTATAATTTTTTTCTTGTTTTTTTTTTTTTTTGTTTATGTGGGATCTTTCACAATTTTCTTTGGAAAACTCATGGCAAATTGCTAAAGCGAAACGATCCCGAGGGAGTGTGTAGATTTTACCCACTCAGTTGCTTTGGAGTGTCTGTCGCGTGTAACAAGTGTTCTTGTCTCACATGATTTTCACATGTTTTTACACGCACACCCACTCCCACACAAACAGACACACACATACACACACAAAACACTTGTCGTGCAAATGAAATGAAAATTATACCCCCAAGTGGATGAAATGGAGGCAAACGGAAGTGCAAAAAATTATGTCAGAAAAAGGCAAATTGATATTAAAATTGTGACACAAAAAACAAATGAAAGTTTTAACTAACACTAGAAATTATACGAAAAAAGCTTGAATAAATCCCCTTATCCACACAAATCAGAGTATAATGAATAACAAAGGATTAAACTTATATGAAATGTATTTTGGATATTGCAATAATGGTGAGCTGTACATCAAAAAGAAAAAAGATTTTAATAGAGCCATATATGTACTCAGGAAGTTAGCGGTAGACACGTCATAAAGGATACAATTTAATTAAATTTAGAACTTAGATAGGTGTAAAGCTCAGTAAAATGGTTCGGAAGCCATTCTTAAATGAGTTAACCTCTTACATAGCGTCCAATAAGAGTTATTTTAATTAATACCTATGAGGTAAATCAAATTTGTTTTGCGACTTATGTATAGTTTGTAGACGGAGTGAAGTCGATTTAAATGCCTAATGACTACATTAAGTCTTATAGAGTAATATCTGCAATGCTCTTTAGTCAGGTTTAACAATTATTAACTTAAAGACTATGAGGGCCATTTCATTAGTTTAGTTAGTTCAGCGCACAAAAAACACTTGTTACACTTATTATGGTAAGAAATTTCATACAACATAATTGATGGGGTATGAATTCCTCCGTTCGCTTCGGTCTTAACATAGTCCTGCTACGCTACTTTTTAATGTTGAGCGGTTGTTAAAATGTCCTTTAATGTTAAACCAAGACTTGATGGTTAACAGTTGTCTTATAGAGAACTGTTAGCAAATTGTGTGCTCTGCTAAAATGTTTTATTGCAAGACTGTTATCCAGATTCTTTACTTATGCTTCTACAAGGATTCATTTTATTTTAAGAAAATTAATTGCAAATGAGGAATGAAATTTGTAAATTATAATTTAAATTATTTACTCTTGATTTTGGCAAAAAAAAAAACCAATCTGGTTGTTCTAATAACCTATACTATAGTTCTAATGCGTTTCAGGTTGCTGTTACAGTATATTCCATTGCCGTTGACGACGCTGTTGGCTTTTGGCATCAATTTTATAATATCGTGTAATGGACTATATTTTCTAGCAATCAGCAGGAAGCTCGGGGATAACTAAGATATCCTTCTTGTTAATTAAACTGTTTTTTGTGCTTACAAGTTGAAAAATATCCAATCCATTTATGTATGTAGATACTTTTTGCTCTTAAAATAAGAATTTTTGGCAATTACATTTACAATTTATAAAATTTACCGAAACTTTTTTTTTATATGTTTAACTTGTTGGATTATATTATATTTTAATTCTAAGTTTTGGAGTTTTTTTAATTCCCAAAGATTTTTAAAATTCTACATTTTTTTAAACATTTTGAAGAATACAAAATTTAAGAAATTTAACCCAGTAACAGAAATAACAAATTTTCATCCTTAAATAAATGTATAGCATTTGTGATTTTTAAAAATTCAATAAAAATAGCTCTTTGTTGCAAAAATGTTTTATTTTTCATATTTTAAGTCGTTGAATAGTATTGTATTGCATAAATAAAAATAGAATAATAAAATATCAGAAACTAACATTGATTGAATATTTTAAAAAAGTAGAACCTTAAAATTTGAGAAATTAAATTAAAATATACGAAATTTAAATCAAATTGGTCAATTACTTGACTAACAAGAGTATGTAAATTTTAATTTAGTTTAAAAAGTCTTTCTAAGTTCTCATAATTTTTCGTTTGTCTTATACTAGTTTTCAATTCCCAAAGTGTGGTTGTTGACGAACAGGACTATCAAACAGGACAGGACATAAATTGCATCGAACTTATATGTATACGATGGTCCTTGGACCTCGCACATTGGTTGTATAACAGTTTCAGTCCTACTTATACGCAGCATCCTTTTTATTACAAGCGCATACATTTGGCCTTATACTAGCGTTGCCTCTAACTTATACGCTGCATCCTTTGTATTATAAGCGCATACATTTGGCCTTATAGTAGCGTTGCCTTATACTTATAAGCAGTATCCTTTTTATTATAAGCGCATACATTTGGCCTTATACTAGCGTTGCCTTATACTTATACGCTGCATCCTTTGTATTATAAGCGCATACATTTGGCCTTATACTAGCGTTGCCTCATACTTATACGCAGCATCCTTTTATAAGCGCATACATTTGGCCTTACACTAGCGTTGTCTTATACTTATACGCAACATCCATTTTATTATAAGTCTGTTCGTTTGGCACTTATACGCCGACAAGCTTATAAAAGTGCTTATACTATTGTTGTCTCTGAACTTCTTGTTATTACTTATACTTCTGTTTTGTTTCCACCCCCCGAGAGCAGAAGAGACATTTGCCTTATACACTGTAGTGCCCAGTTTCTGCCGTTAGTTTTGTTTTTAAATTTTAAGGCGTTAGTTTGTAATTCCGTAAGTGGTGGGTAATTGTGTCGCTAAAAATAATCAGCTGAGCTTGGAAGTTCGATAGCTCTACTAGTGCAACCCTACCGAGGGGCATTATGCGCGATCGCATGCATTGGTCACACTCGAACTTCCGCCCTGGCTAGACGCCTAAACCACGCCGCTCCTCCAAAAAAAAAAAAAAAACATAAAAATTTAAATCTGAAATTTTCTCGGCCATCAAGCCGAATTATTAATTAAATACTAATCCGGAGCATTTGGAATAACAATTATTGTAGAGTTTTGTGAATCTTGTTATCGTAAGTTATTTTTCTATGGATATTCAAGTTTTTGGAAGTTTCTAATAAGTTCTTTTGAAAACTTAGCTACAATTAATTTGTATTGTGGAAACCTGAGCAAGAAATTTCATAATTGAATTCCGGAAAAACGCAAGGGATATTTTTTGAGACAACGTGGCTCAAATATGCACACGGTGAAAGGCTATAGAGATAATAGGACAAAGTCTAATCGATTGGAATAGCCGCCGGAATCGGATACGGGCAGTGAAAGTTTCATCATTGCGGATTAAGAGTCCACCAAATCGCCTGTATTGCATAGGAATTGCAAACGCTTGATATAACTTAATTTAAATTTTATTCCTAAGCATCATCCGGCGGGTAAGTCCTAAGTTCTGAACCATAAATCATGTTCGTTCTGGCATTTCCCTGTTTTTGTTTGCAAAAAGAAAGAGAGTTCTGCGTCAAATAATCCGCGAATAAGAAAAAAAAAAGGTCTCTCTAGTTTAATAACGTTAAAAGAAAATTATTAAAGTTAAAGTAAATCGCCTTTGACTGTGTGAGCGAGTCTACGTTTATACTTTAAATAATTTTAATTGGAGACTTCCAAATTTCATTTGACCTTTTTATTTTGATTACCTTACAATTAAGATTCACCAAAACAAAACATACATATTATCCCTAATTTGGCTATTGGATGCCCGAAATTATCCAATTATTTAGTTTGATTGCCGTTTATTATAAGAACCTTCATTTTAGTTTGTTTAATTCGGATTATGTTTCCGACTTATTGAAGTATTTTGGTATTCCGTAACCCTCGTGAATAAATATCATTTATAATGTTTGAGTAAAAGTTGTGTGATCTTCCTTGTGGCGCAGCGTGACCGAATATGGTATTTTAAATACTTTTTGGTATTTTATCAGCTCTGATTTTGCTCAAAAGTATTTTAATGGTATATAGGTATTTAGTAACATTTTTCATAGATTTTATGGTATTATATGGTATTTTCGGTTTGGTTATTTTCCTGCAGACGAAGTCAGTCGCTGGTCTCCAGGCTCAGTCACTCAAGGTGAAGAGGCAACGGATCTTGGCCAAGCGGGCTTCGCTTCGGCAGACGAGATCAGTCGTTGCAGTTCCTCTTCACCATCCCTTTCTAATAACCACACTAACATTTCCTTTCACGCTTCCCTTTCCCAGTCCAAGAGCCAACGGATCTTGGCCAAGCGGGCTTCGCTTGGCAGACAAGATCAGTCGTTGCTACTCCTCTTGGACTCTCCTTCTACTCCTTTCCTTTCCCTTTCCTCCCCTTTATGTGGTCTCAGTCCCCTATCCTAATACTCATCAAGGCCTCCAGATCAAATAAATGTTCTGTAGACGGGACTCTGAGACTGAGAACTGTACCCCAGCCAGAACTTCCTTACAGATGGCCACAATGTGGCGAAATGTGGGAGGAGAGCTGAATTATATTGGGATTTTCCAGAATCTTGTGACAGGAAAATCATTGGTTGGGAGGGTTTAGACGCGAAGCTATAATCCTCATAGCTTGCCCATTCGTGTGATACTAATATAATCTCTTTCTCTATCCTTCTAGTTGATTTCTTTTATTATGTAATTGTCTAATATTCGTGCTCTAGGGACTTTGTTTTATTTTATGTAGTACGGGTGTATTGAGTAATTGCTGGTCCAAAGAACCCCCCCAAAGACTGTTTGCTAACCGACAGCCAGAAGTCCCACCCGGACCAAAACTTCTCGGTACATTCAGCCCGTACATGTTGGCTTTGGCCTGATTTGTGGTGCTCTTGCCCATCATAATATCTGATAAATCGGGACTGCGAGAGTTACTACATATATATAGGCCAAACCTGAACTCCTCTTGGATCAAATAACATTCTTTGACTAAGAGGGGATGTGCATGATCTGGATTCATTTCGGATTGTGTACATTACAACACTTGAACTAGCATTGCCTCTAATCTCATACATATATTTATACAGTCGTTTTGTTTTCTCTGTTCGTTTCCACTATGTATAAGTTAGTCCTCAGACTAGAGTAGTCGGGCATATGAATCGAATTCGACTTACAAAAAGTCTACGAAATACTTTATACCAGCAAGGTCGAGTTCTCGTCTTCTACTCTTCTGTATAAGTTAGCCCTCGGACTAGAGTAGGCGAGCATATGAAGCCATAAGAGCATATGTCTGATTGGCTTTACTTCTACTAAACTTATACTTATATTGAGTCTACGAAAAAGTTATTGTTTTCGAATAAAACACACATCAAGTATAAGGCAAAAACAAGTCTTTTGGACTCTCTGCACGAAATGTATGTATAAGTTTGCGGGGCACTAAAAACCGGCTCTTGTTGTAGTTGCTGTGTGTGTCCAATGCGACGCACCTGCAGCGACAAATAAAAAAGATGCCGACTTGAAGTACTCCGCCGAAGCTTGAAGTACATTTGTCTTTATCAACACATGCGCTGCTCTCTCTTTCGCTCTCTCTTCCCACAGTCTGTCTCTCTCTCGGCTCGCCTCCCGCTGCTGTTGCTGGTGCTGCTGTTGCACGACATTCATGCCACATGATGGTCTCGGTAGCATTATACGCTTTGTTTGTCGCTCGCTTGGAGGAAGTTTTAGTTCGGTTTTAGCTCTGATTCTGTGTGGACGGTCCGCCAAACGCACACGGGCTACGTTGAAAATTGCGTCGCGTGGAGCCTAAAAATTTACACACAATTCCACACACACACGCACCCACACTCACACATTCATACAATCGGAAATACACGCGGCACTGTGGATTGGCAGCCGTGATAACAACGTCAAATTATTGAGTCTGCGCCCACAAAAAAAAGAGGAATTAAATAAATTATTGCAAAAATATCAAAATAAAAGAAAAAATGTGTTAACAGTTGCGTATCTTAAAGATGTGCCCCATCTAGTGAATAAATGAATGAATGTGTCTTAGGGAAATTTAAAAGGCAAACAAAGTTTTCCTCTTTCTTTTTGAGGACCATTTCGGTTCGTTGATATTCCTCCTCCTCGTCGTCGTGGTCGCGTTTCGTCGTTCAGTCGGACAGTTGGTCGGACGGTCGTTTTGGTCCTTCGGACGGGACACTGTAGGGAGGGCGGCACAGGCATGTCACATGTTCTACTGCTGGGCTTCTTTGTGTGCCGCCTGTGCCTTTGACGTACGCGTCAAAGTAGCAACAAGGAGCCGGGTGCGTGCCACTACAATGCGGCTTTAAAAAAAGAATATATGTATATGTATAACAAAAGGCAAAACTCCAAGAAGGATTGACGAACGTCGGCGTTCTTTCCAAATTGAAAATTGTCGCGACGCAGTTAAAAGAAAGAAAGAAATAAAAATATATAAGCAAAACGTTGCTGAAAGTGGTGGCTGAAAACAAATGTGGTGCATTAACCAACGACAACTGCAACTGCAACGGCAACGGCAACAACAACAGCAACTGGCAGAGCAACAACTGCTGCTTCAATCTAAGAACAACTTTACAACAACTCTAACTACATAATCAAGCTCAACAAAATGGCATTGAAAACAGAAATGACAGCAGAGGAACAACAGCGGCAGCAACATACAACAAAAAGACGTCGACGACGTTGCAAAGAACAGTGGATTAAAAATCATTTACAATTGCTATGCCTAGGTAAGTCACAAAGGACTTTAAAGAAAACTTTGCGGTTATCCCAGACTTCCTTGCGGTCAATAGAAGTAAATGCCCCATCCATCTGTTTCTCTTCATATATACAATTTACTTATATTTAATTAGCTTTATGGACACTGTGCGGTTAATGTGGCTTGCAAAGCCACAAGTCCATTATTAGAACGTTGACCAGGAATGGGTAGATTAATTAATAATTACATGGCTGTAAGGGCTCCAAACCGGACATACATATGCACATGTCGTAGTCGTCGTCGTCGAGCAACTTCCTCTCTATCTCTCACCAAACTGGATAGCTTGCATTATCATTAACCAGGTTCTTATCTATAGATTGATAGGCATGTGTGTTGTGCTGCTTCCGCCGCTCTTCATACACCTTACCCAAATTTGATTGCTCCATGACGACCATTCATTCGAATTGGAAAAGCACAAACAAAAATCAAATATAATTTACAAAATATGTTGAAACGCCCACGTTTTGTCTTCCCTTTTTTTTGTGAATTGTGGGCGTTATGAGCTACTATTTACTCTACCAAAATCAAAACCCAAAAACGAGTGGTAAGCCCAATCAAGTGAGATTGGGGGAACGCCCTCTAAATTGTAAGCTTTTTGATAACAGGCAGTGTGCGGCGAACAAAAAATGGCCTAAGACCTAATTAGTGAGGGAATAAAGCAAACGCTTACCTAGTAACCGCAGACTAAAAGACACAAACTAAATGGAAAATTTTTTGGCGAACCTAACAAAACAGAGGCATGTATTTGTCAGCAGAAAATAATCAAGGATCATAAGATGTCAACAAAACAAGACAGAAAGAGAGACTAGAGACGGCAGCAGCAGCCAAAGAACTAGGGCCAAAACAAGCACAAGGACAAAGCACAGAAAGAGAGAGAGAAAGACATACGCAGTAAAAGTTGCGTGGAGGTAGGCGGAATGGTTCAGCGCATAGAACTGAATACTACTACTATATGCCAGCAGCAAAAGTGTAGGACAAACATGGCGTAATAGATATATATGTATATATATATATAGAGAAATATACAGGGTAGTAGTAAGAGGGAGGTAAAAAGCACTATATGGTAGGTAAAGCTGTGGTCCATAAAGAGTTTTTCGACTTGCTTCATGTTGTCTCTGACAGCTGGCAAATGTGGCTGGTAGCAGAGTGGAACTGAAGTGCATTGACAATACGAGTGCTTGACCACTAGGCAGTAGCAGTCAGCAGGCAAAAGAAGAAGCCACCAACCACGCGACAAACGACGCCATCAATACAAAGAAATGCCAGCGCCACTCGACCTACCATGGAGAAATCGAGAGAGAGAGAGGGAGAGAAAGAGAATTCTTCCTTTGCCAAGTGTTGAGCATACACAGATAGAGAAGTCACCATAAGCAACAGAGGTACCATATCTTATAGATCGATTATCATCAACTGCTGCAACTGAAAGTTGAAAGATTACTTTAGTCGCTCTCCCTCTCCTCCTTCTCTCTACGATTTTCTGTGGGCTATATGTATGTGGGCAGTTTAACTAACGCCTTAGCCAAGAGACTAGCTACTTGACTACTTGTCTCTTTGGCATCAAAATCTATATTCATATATGTATACGCAGTAAAGACACCTTGAATTGAGGCCCACACTCAGTTGCAAACACAAACAAAAAACACAAACAGTGAATTTAGCGTGGGTTAAACATGTCGCTTGAGAGTTTACGTAATTGTCAAAACCATAAGTTCAACCTGGCTTAAATTGTCTTGCCTCTCTTTAAATAGACGTCCCAAAAATAAAAAGCAAGCAAAAAAAAAAAATCACAGCAAGTAAACTTAATTAACGACTTCAAGATACACTCTCTAGGCAAAAGAAGTTGAATTTATTATTTATACAAAAGTTATTTGAATTAAAAGACAACTGCAAGCCATAATCCTATCACTTATTTAATTGCAGAAACTTGTTTTTATTAAATGTGTCTCGAATACAAGCTTATTTGATTTAAAACAAAATTCAATAGAGACATAAATTGTAAATAAATATCAGTTTCAAAATTGATTAAATGAAATACTTGTATAATCCTTGGCATAAGTATGCATAATTTTTGGGATTGGATATCAAAAGTTGGAGGTAAAATATATTTCTTAGAGAAGTAAATTTTCTTTTTTTCCCTTCCATGTATATTTGTGTTATAATATATTTAAGTTTCTATATTATAATCAGAAGAAAGAGTAAGCCTAAACCCAAAAATTTAATCTACTTATAAACAAAAAAGTTTTGTATACCAAAAATTTGATTAAATTTGCTTATGTATTTTTATATTCGCCAAAAATGAAATGCTTTTTATTCAAAAGGAATTAAATTCATATGTTATTTCAAAGTTTATATTTATTTGTTGCTTCAATTAAGTGCAATATAATTGTTTTTTTTTTTCGTTTGCTAGATTTCCTTCTCTATTCTTTCTCACTTTTTAATAACAATTTTAGGGAATTAAAGATATCGCAAGTATATAGAAAATAATTGTGAAAGTTTTTTGTGTGTTCCAAATTGTGTAAACGATGGCGGAAGTGTCAAATACTTACGAAAAACTTTATCAATCGAAATACAAGAAGTTTTTAATTTATAAGTTTGATTTCATCTTAAAATCTTAAAGGTTTTTGTTTACATTTATAAAGACAAGCAGAAGAATAATATACATACATACATACATAATATGCAATACAATACAAAAAACTATTAGCTTTTAATTACGTTTAGGTTTTCATCAGGAAATTAAAAAGTGGGCGATTAATGCATTTTAACTGAGTTCTTTATAAAGTATTCAAAGGTTCTTTCAATACATTATAATAATTACTTGACCAAGAATATAAATATTTATATTTTGAATGAACTATTTAAATATATAATCTAACATTTATTAATAATTACTTGCTCTTCTTGTTGAATGGTTTTAGTAATCCAGAAATATTTGCTTTTTGTCATTTTAAATTAATAAATTATTTTGTTCAGTTTAATATTTAGTAACAATACTATCGATTTTACACAAAGTTATATACTAATTTGTCAATCTCATTCTTTTCCAACTTAAAAGTATGTAATTGACTTATTTAAATGGATAATGATAGAAAATAGTCAAGTTTTATTAGTAAATATTCAAAAATTTTAATTAAAGAATAAAAGAATGAAAGAGTTATGATTTTTAATAAAAGAACGGAATGTTATTTGGCCAATTTAAAGAGTAAATATCAAGAATTGACTAAAATTTAAATTAAAGGCCATGAAAAAACTAAAAACTCTGATTTAAAGCCATCCATTTCTATTTATTTTGACCAGAATAACACAATGAAAAGCAAATGTAAATTTAGGTAGTTATTCAAACAAAAAAAATATGGGATTAAAATCAATTTACATCAATTAGGCTTTTGGATGATAAATTAAATATTCTAAAAACTAATATTAATTTTAGCTAAATTTAAATTTTTCCAAAATGTTGTTTACCTTGTCAATAGACTTTGGCGACTTTGGTAAAAACATTTTTTGTTTTTTTTTTTCGCATTTCTCTTTGTTTTTTTTGTTGTCGATACACACACAGGGTATAAAAATAATGACAACAAATCATGCCAACACCACAGAAAGGTAGAGAGACAACAAGCAAAACCAATTTAAACAAATATATGTATATATATAGGCACACATGTTTGTATGTGTGTGTATGTGTATATAAATAAATCGACTGCACTTTCAACAGCATGTGGCAAAATAACGACGACAAACATCAAGCAAAAGGCAAAAAAAAAACATAATAAAAGGAGTGTGAGTAAAAGATGATGAAGGTTGTAGGAGAGCAAAAGAAATTCGAAGCAGAAATAGACTGAAGATGGAAGAGATGGTCTATGGTCTATGGTAAATTGAAGATGGGGGTGTATTCCAGCTTTATGTTGATGGAGAGTGAGTCTGGAAGAGAGGGGGGTGCAGAGAAGTTGGTGCAGTTCGCATCCCATAGGCAAACAAACAAAAGTGCACTTGAAGTCGCCAACCAGTTGAACTCCTGCAGCGTTTGTCAAACGTAGCATGTGGTAATTGCTCCTACCTAGGCTGTGTTGTCCTCCCTCTCTTTTTCTCTCTCTCACGTTCTCTCTGTCTTTTGCCATTGCTCATCCCACACAGATTTATGAGTTTTCAACACATTTTCTATTAGACGGCCCCTTGCTATGGCTTCTGGCTTCAAATATCAAACATTGGAAACGATTTCTTTGCCTTTATTTTTTCCTTTTTTTCAAATTTCTATGTCATTTCCTGCCAAAAAAAAAAAAATTAGAGAGAGAAAAGATGAAAAGGACCAAAAAATCACACACACAAACAGTTTTGTAATTTTTAAAAAAGTGAAACTGTTCATACTTTTGGTTTCTCTTCCTCATTTTCTCTCTGTGGTCTAGCTAATGAAATGAATTTCAATTATTAGAAAATATCTATGGGAAAAATTGCTTGGCGTAAGAGATGTTATGGGGGCGGCTGTTGCAGAGTGAAAGCTCAGGATATTAGCAATGTGCAGCCTGGCGTGATTCCTACGCAAAGAATATATTCCATGAAACTGCACAAATACAAACACAGAACAGGCCAGCCAGCAGCAAATTGTAGGGCAAAAGAGTGTGAGTGACTTTGATGAGAATTGATTTGGTTTTGTGTGTAGGAGATGCGTGATAGGGAGACGATGACGGTGTGGACAGTTTGGACAGATAGACCCTGCCACAAGAAGACAGCTGAGTGAATAAATAAAAAAGGCAAATCACAAGCCCTACTATAATATATATTAGATAGATGCCAAATGAGGAGATCCAAAATCATCATCATTATCATAAGATAGGGAATGGACAACCACCGCAGAACCAATAAATTATACAGTGTGCGCGCCTTCTGTTTTCTTTAAGAGGTAATTGAAAGCGTTTTCAAGGTACCAAACCATGAACCCATGAATTCAATTTCATTTCACTATGGGGATATGAATGTCTTTATTTTGCGCTTGGTGGCTAATTTAAATTTATGAATTTTTAAACAGCTCAATATGAAAAAGAGAGAGAGAGAGAGAGAGAAAGCGCGCGAATGAAGAAAGAGAGTGAGTAAAAAGGCGGGCGCTTTTCCGAACCAAAATATCCGGCTCTTCCTTTTTCTTCGTCATCATCATTTTGTTCTCTCTTTCTCTTCATTTTCTTTGCTCCTTTTTGCCTCTTCGGGAACTTCCTTCCACGCACTTTCACTTTTCTTGAGTATTTAATCAAGTGTGAATAATTGCATCAATTCTGCTCAAAGGGAGTCGATTTCCTTTGTGTGTTGTGTGCGAGGAGAAGATATCGATATGTGCATAAGTGTATGACTCTGTGTGTTTGTGTGTGTGTGTGTGTGTGCTTGGGAAACCACATGAGCAGTAGGAGATGGAGAAGAGGTATAGCACCTTCTATCAACACCATCATCACCACCCATCCATCCCATCTTACAGTTCTCAGTTTCATTTTACTTAGCCTTGTTCAAAATCAAAAAACCAAAAGGAAACTTTCTTTGCTTTCTTTTTCCTTTTTGCTTGTTAAATATTCTTCGAATTGAGTTGCAATATACACAGACTTTAAATATATTAATACAGGGTGTGGCAATTACAAACAAAGACTTATTTACTTACTTATTAAAACTAAAATTATCAAATTTTGTAAAATACTTTGCAAGATATTTTTGAATGAATTCTCTCTATTTAAAAAACAAAATTTGATTAAAAAAGTTAACGAGTTTAAGTTTTATTTCATAATATATCGTTTAAAAAAATTAATTGCCATGAAAATACCTTATAAATCATGTTGCACCCTATATATAGCGTATATGTATGTGCAAATTTGTACACTTTTCCAAGGGCCAGGCCTTTTCAATAACTTGTTCTTGTTTATATTGTGATATTGAAAATTAATAATTGATCAAGGAGTGGCAGCAAGCAGCACACGCAGGCAAACATTCATTTATTGTTGCATCTTTTTCGTTTGCATTCAATTTTTTATGGCAATTTAATTGAGATGGCAGCTGCCACTCTTGCCACTTGCCACTAGCAACTCACAACTTGCAACTGGTTGCCAACTGTTGGGAAAAAAGTTGATGTGACTGCCTAATATCAGGGTCATTATTGTCGCGTGTCAAACCAGTTCGACAGGTGCAATTATTATCCTTACAGGATCGGTCTTTCCTAATCAGTTTGCTACTTGACTTTCTGACTATGGTGATGGGGAGCATCACTTTTATAGCAGCTGAGCGAGCAGCTTATCGCTTCGCATCGTGTGAACTTTTCGCGGTCTGTCCACGCTGTTGCATGCTTCAGTAAGCTCACCTCCTCACCACACAGGTCCCCGACTTTTTAGCGTGTGAGTCACTTGTACACCTTTATTTTTTGGTGGGGGGAGCTCTTTGGGTGCTGTCCACTTGACGTGTGGTTCCGCTTCGCCAACGTCGTGTGGAAATCTGTGACGCGGCGGCATTTGGCTTGGTCTGGGAAAACTTTAACGACTTCAGTTCACTTTTTTTTTTGTTTCTTCTGTTTTTGTTTTATTTTTTTTAATTGCGACAGAGAAAAATTCGTTTTTCTCTCAATTGTATTGTCTGGGAACAGATCCAGTTTCATACGCAGACATGCTTCATTGGATAGCCTCCTCCTCTTACTTCGACATCGACTACTCCTCCTCCTCCCTTGGAGTTGGCGTCTCTCATTGTCATTCGATTGCGCAAACATTATTTTACTCAGCAAAGAAAGCATTTTTGCATTGCCATCTCAAAAGTGCTTCTCGTTCTGGTGATGCTGCCTGGTGGTGGTGCTGCTGCTGGTGGCGGTAACTTGAGTGCGGCTTTAACCCTTTGCATACCAGCAGCATTGGTTGGCATCCTCGCGTCTTATTGTTCCCTTGTCGCCTGCATTGTCAACTTGCTTGCTCTATCCTACCTCACACCTTCCCAACTACGCCACCACCTTCCTCATCCTCCACTCTTTGGCATCCTTAGTAATTTGGGCAAACAATGCGAGTGTGTGTACGCGTTTGCAGTTCAAACGGCAATTAAGCCAAACAATAAGCTGACAAACACTTGGCAGAGCCACCACAAGCCATACTCAAACCAGGACTTACACACTCTCTCTATAACACACTCCGTCCCCGCTGCTTTCTCTGTCTAATTTGGCAGCCTCAGGGGGCGTGAGAGTGTTTGTGTGCTTTTGAAAGAACTGAGCAAAATTTGCTCGTTAAGAACATAATTTGGAAAATTGTTAAGTCTGTCTGAGCCATAATATGAAAATATTCCAAAAATTTAACATACAAAATGGACCATAAAATGGATGACAACACAACATTTTTCGACAATTTACTTTAATAATTCCAAAATTGTTTTTTTTTTTTTTGGTTAAATTTTCCCAGCAATATTGCTAAATTATACAACTTTAATGGATTGCTCCTACGACTAGCACATAATCCTTATGAAATTAACAGAATAGGGCCATTCGAAAGGCAAATGCATTTGATGTCGAGAGCAAGTTGAGTAAGCAAATTGACTTGGAATTCAGTGAAGCGTGAATTAAAGCAAATTCATTAAGGGAGAACACAACTTATTAGGTCATGTATTTACCATTTAGTTCAGCCAACTACATATACGCTTATTAGTGTAATATCCTGTAAAATATATTTACCTAAGTAAAGGCTGTGAATGATGCTAAGTCGTGACTCTCTCGTGTGGCAAAAGCGAGTGTTTTAATATTGATAATTAAATTGTTGAATAATTAGTTTTGTTAGCAATGTTATCTCTGTTTTTCAGGCAAAAACTAAAGGAAATGAGTGGGGCCTAATATAAATGTTTGATTTAGTCTGTTTAGTTAGTTGGCTTTGTTGTCTGATCAATGAATTAATGGGTCCTAATACTGACTATAACATTTAGTAGCAATCAAAGAAAATTTAGCCTAAAAATTGGTTTAATGTGTTTAAAGCTTTCTAAGATGTTAAAGATTCATTTGTTTTCGATTCGATAACTATAAAGTTATGACTTTGTACTATGTACTTGTTGTCCTCTAATAAGTTTTGAAGAGCCAGAGGTAATATTCCAGTAAAGTATTTTGAATATTCAGCGAATATTTAGTACAAGTTTCTAACGAAAATTTAATTTCCAGTATAATTTAATTTAGGACTTAATAATTTCGAGATCAGAAAGTCTTCAGTGACTTGTAGAAAATCAAGAAAACTCTCTCAAAAAATTTTTATTCTGTGGAAAAATATTTGAACTTAGTTTAATTACAACTTGAAACTTAAAATTTAGAATAAATATTGATTTGAAGAAACTTTCACTTCAGTTAGGTCTTACGAGCTAAAATTATCGTCAACATATCTTTCAAAAGTAGTTTATTCTTTTTTATTTGGTATTTTAGTGCTTTGTTATTCTATTGTTCTACTGTTTTGACTATTGTTGGTCATTTGCGACTAAGACATGGTAATGTTTTAGTTGGAAGAAGTTGAATTGAAGTTTTATTAAGCTTTAAAGTTCATTTAAGGCAGATAGATAGATAGATGAATAAAGAGAAAGAGAGATAAAGTGCTTCGAACTTTTAAACGACACGCCCCATCATCTGCACATATAATTTTTGTGATCTCCATAGCCCAGTTGCATAGTTTTCAAATTTTTTCCCTTCCACATTGTATGTGTGTGTGTGTGTGTGTGTGGCAACTGTGGCATACTTGATTTTTGTACTCTCCACCACTTTCTCTGATGTCTAAACGAGGGAAGCTGGGGAGCTTGAGGGAAATATAAAAAGTGCCAACTAGGATGAAGAGGAGCAGCTAGCTAGCAAGCTCTGTGACAGTAGTAATAGAAGGTAGAAAATAAAGTAAAATCCATGCGCCAAGTGTATGAATAATCGAGAATGAAATTTTGCGTCTGTAAACGGCAGTGGCAGCTATTCTAATGGATGGCACATAGGATGCCTAAAAACGATAGAGAATCAGCAGGAGGCGAGGGAACAGGGTAAGGGACAAGCAGACATTCTTAAGAGAAACTCCAATTTCAGTGTGTTCTGTGCGTTTTTGGGTAAAGCCACCAGGCAACCCACCCGCCCACACGCACCACTTTCACTTGGGCCGGAAATTTGCTGCATCAGCGTATAGGAATTTTTGGTTTATGGTAAGGAAATATTCTGATGGTGGGCGACTGTTAGAGGATGACTACCTCAAGGCTGACCCTCCACACACACACACTCACACACATACATACAAACATACACATTCATGTTTATACATATATATTAGCCATGTGAGTTTATTTTGGTTTAGATATTTGGGTTTTGCCTTCATCGTCCTGTGCGGTAGTGTGTGTGAGGCTTTCAAATATGAAATTTATTCAAGTCACTCTGGTTTAATGTTTGGAAATGGACAGCAAATAACTTTGAAAGCGTTTGCAATAACAACAACCAACCGACAGCTTACACACACACACACACACACACAGAGGGAGTAGCAAAATCAGGCAATCGTCTGTTGTAGTTTTCTCCAGAGAGAGACAGAGAGAGGTGTGGACTTAAAGTTTTTCGTTTTAATAATGATTATGATGATGATGATTTCTTCTATACCCCAGAATCCTTTTTATTCGTCTCTTTCTCATTTTTTTTTTTGCTTTTGCCATTTTCGCCTCAATTTCGTTTTTACTGAAATGATTTTTTAAACATAATATTACAAAAAGCCATCAACAGCGGCGAAAAAGGAAATCTTCTTTCCTTCTAACCCCAAGCCTATATACATTCGCCCGCCGCATTGCCAATTATCCATTTTCCAATATCTTGAGCCTAACATTTGGAGTGTATTCGGGTGGAGAAGGAGAGTGGGAGAGACGGGGCTTGGTTGCCGCCCATTGGAGACATTGGCGCATAAATTGATTGGATGATGTCGCTTTTTATGTCGTTTTTCTCAGAAAATTCCGTTTCATAAGCAGGAGGAGAGAGCATGTGTTATAAATAAATCAAGCATACACTCCCCTTGGCTTGAGCAATCTTTTAGATGGTTCTTCTTGTATTTTTTTTTTGAATTCAGCTTTAGAGATTGGAATTGGCATTTAATTCGAATTGCTTCTCCAATTGGGAATTCGTCGGGGTCACCACTTTATTTTTTTCTGTTCTTGCTGATTTTGCTGACTGTACTCGAGGAAATTATTGTTTGTATTGTTTTTCATGTGTCGACACGCACGCAGCATGTTGTGTAAGCAAAAGAAATACACACACAATGGGCAAAACACTTTCCCACCTCGTCTACCGCAAAAACCACAAATCGTTGACTCCCCGAACTGACTACTGCGACTCATCAACCTGCTCCTCCTACTTCATCGTCTTTTACCCTTTTATTGGATTTCTTTTTTCTTCTGCCTAGCTAATTGCGGTGCACCTACGCAACCTGTCAGTTGCAGTGTGAGAACTTTGTTGTTGGGGCAACAGGTAAACAATCATGACTGAATGACGATGACTGTGACCACTTGTCCACCATTTCCATCATTTGGTGCCCACTTCAAATCAGAAACTCTCACAGACGACTATTCGACAGCAGTCAGTGCAGCTGCTTCAACAAGAAAAAAAACGAAAAGTGCCCAAAAAACTTTTGGACTTGTCATGGCATAAAATTTGCAAAAAAAAAAAGGGGGAAAAGGGAGAAACCATCGAGTAAAATTTTCAATTTTTGCAGTCATGTCTAACCCAGATAAGTAGAGAGACAGAGAAAGAGAGGGAGAGAAAGAGTAAAGTTAAGTCAAGACCAGGTCAAGTGGACACCGACCGCAAAATAGTTGTAGTTTTTGCAGTTAATTTATAAATGAAATTAGTTGGTTGCAGCAGCAGTAGCAGCATTATTAACAAGATTTACTTTCGGTTGCAGCTTGCCATTTGCCTGCCGCAAGTAAAAAGAAGGCCGCCTCAAGAGTCCTTTGCCACACACACAAAAAGTTCAGGTGGCGCTGCGTCACTTTTTGATCCTAGGCAAGCCACCTACCTTCCTCTCTCTCTTCTCTCTTCTTTCTGTTGTCTTCAATTTGCCTTCTTTCTTGTCTTATTTCGCTCTGTTCACAACTTTGCTTTAATAACGCTCGTGTTGATGATGTTAATAATGCTGTTGGTGATTACCATTTTATGCTCCTCCTGCTCCTGTTGCTACTCCTTCTTCTTTGCCGCAACATTGTTTAATGCTGATGAAGCTAATGCCAGGACCTGTGGTGCAACAGCAGCAGCAGCAGCATCAAAACCAGGAGCTAGAGCAAGAGTTTTAAATTGTAAGTAATTGCAATCTGTTGGTATACTCCTTTATTCACTTTTTTTTTCTATTTGGTTTTTGCAACTCCAATGCTAATCGAGTTCCATAGTGTGTTGGTTTATATACATACATACATAAGTATTTTATACTGTTCAGACATGACAACATATGCAAGATCTTTAGAAAGTATTCAAAGGTAAATAGACAGGGCCCTTGAAATTCGAGGACTTTCAGTAAGATATACAAGTGGACAGAAACTAGAAACTCGTTAAAAATTATGTTCAAATTCGACTTTCAACTTACTTGTGACTCTAAATATTCTGGTTGTTCCCTGGAAATCTTTTCTGAATAGTTTTTTCCACCGTCTTAAAATGTGTTTATTATTACATTCCACAGAAATCTGCAATAAAGTTCTCTAAATTCAAATCTTCATAGTTAATTTCATTTACCAGTTTCCAATATAATTGAATATAGAGTCTTCAATGCATAAATTGCAACAATTTTCCTATTTGTATAGAAGGTTAAACAGTTTTGATAAAATCATCTTAAGATGTTGTGGTGCGCCGGTTGGACTTTAAATTAGGCACTGAGAAACATGAACACAAGAAGCAATGCCAAGAGAAACGACTGAGCGAGCATGTCCTGTCAATGTCATTAACAGTGGAGAGCCCGTTTGCTTATGCTTTTGCATCTTGTGCCAGTACAACCTACTACTGCCACGCCCCCTTGTGTAGAACTAACCTACGAGCAGCTACTCTAGCAACGCAAATGCAAATTCAATTACGAGTCTTCTCACATTTGCTTATTCTTGGTATTGGGCTTGCAATAGGGAAGAAGGAGATGAGGTTGAGTTTTGGGGCGGAAGGGATTGGAGGATTGGGCTAACAGCCACTGCACATCTCTGACGCAATGATCAGAGGTTTTTGAATATGTCTCTTGGCTAAGAATTGGGCAAAACCAGAAAGAGACAGAGAGAGAGAGTGAGGGGACAATATTTATACATACATATTTTGCATTCTTTTGGCATTTTTGTTATTTTTCTATATTTTTTTTCTTTGACGGGGAGGCCACTTGCACGTGCCTTACTATGGAATAGAGTGAGAGAAAAAGAGAGAGAGAGAGACATGAACCATGGAACCATGCACCATTAGAACGGAAATGTCGCTCCACTATTGTTATATCGTACTATTTGAACAAAATGCCGCCAACTGCAGCAATATTTTATAACGAATTCGCAAATGCAAATGCAAAGCACGTTGCCCTGACAAGGGGGCGTGGTTCTGCCTCAAGCAACATAGCAACATGACAAGAGAGATGAGAAGAGAGCGGTATAGAGGGGTTTGGGAACGAAAGGTGGCAACCGGATGCTCGATTGACGGGTAGAGACTGCGACAATATGCTGAGCCAGGAGCTAATTTTGCCATCTTCTTTAGTTGGTTGTTTTTTTTTCCCTCTCCTCACATATTTTTCGATTTTTTTCTTCTTTTTTTTTGGCAACTTACAGTCAACCATAAAAAAGGGTATACACCAATAATTTTTCTCTTTTTTGATAATCTTGAAAAACTGAAACTGAAATATATCAAGAAGATTGTGAGAAAATAGTTATTGGAAAAAAATTAAAAAAGGAAAAAAAGTTCTAGACAATTTTATAAGTGTTCGTTTTTAAAAATAAAGGCATATTTTATACTTAAAAGTAAAAAGTAAAATTAAAAAAGAAATATCTCTTTCTACCATTATGCAAGATTCGAACTTTTATCAAATTTAATGTCAAACCGCGTAATATTAACTAGTATCTATGAGTTCTATTATTTACAAAACTTAGAGAATAAACTGTTCTCTACTTAAGCTAAAAATCTATATTTCTTATATAACAATCTACTGTATATGCATCTAGTATTGATATTATCATGCAGTCTGCATGTAATTTTCATTTATATTTTAGCTTTGAGGTGAAGGTTGAAGGTGACATTTCATTATACCAAAGCTTCCTAAATATCGTTTTTACAACTTGTTTTGGGCTATTCACAAAAGGAGTGTAAAAAAACTTAAAAACTGAATATGGCCAATGAATAAATATGTTCAATGTTCAAAAATACTTTTGGGCTATTACTTCGACCTTTGTCTAAAATAAGGCATAATTTCAAACCCATTAGAATGTGTGATAATAATCTCTTGATCTTTTTTTCTGACGTACATTCACTTTTTCCGATGACTGTAACCGACAAGAGAAGATGAAAGAAACAAGATGAAGATGAAGGAAGATAAAGAAAAGCAGAGACAGGCAGGCAGGCAGCAGGAAGGCATTCAGGAGGCATTGAGGCAGTCAGTGTGAAAATCATAATCGTCAAATTAATGGGCATGGGGAATTTTGCACAGGGCTTCCCAAATTGGTGCTTGTCCACAAGGGGACCCCAAAAAATTGTACGTGAGCATTTAAAGCAAATCGTATAAAACTTAAGTGCTATGCGAAACACACACACATGGGTGTATGAGAAAACACACAGGTGTGTGGGTGTGCGTGTGTGTCCCGTCCCGTTTTTGGGCTATGGTTAATCCGAAGCAAATGTCTGCTTAATCAGCGCCAGGCGCTGACAGATAAACTGCCTCGTCACTCTTGAAGCCGGTTGAGGCCATCAAATTTCCAGTCATAACAATAACACTGATAGTCCCGCTCGTAAAATAAAACCCCAAAAAAAAAGAAAAACCCTTTCCTTATACTAACCATTCCTTACCATCTTATTTCTCGCGTGTGTGTGTGTGAGGAAGTGTGACCGGGATTTGTGAATCCATGTGTGTGTGTGCTTGTGAATGTGTGTCTGTTGTTTTAGCCCCAGCTTGGAAAACAATCAAGTGAGCGCCGCTCGCGACACTAAAAACCATGCACAGAAATTCGACAATGGCACTTGACATCCAAACACAATATAGGGCAGAGGGAGCAGAAGGATAACGGTCAAAAGGCGACGCCTAAAGCATTTAAATCCTTTTCGCACTCTAGCTTGTTGCGTCGCAGTACATACATACATATATCGTTCAGTTATATACATATGTGTATATATAAAAGACAAGGCATATGACATATGAGATGAGTGCGTGATTCGTTTTTAGGGGGTAAAAGTCACGCATCATGAAAGTTGTAGAGGGAGTGGGGAAAAGGCCATAAAATAGGAATTTACTTTATTAAAATTTTTGCGCTCAACAAAATATGAGACAACAACAACACCAACAATGAAGACACCAGGCTAAAAAAACAACAAAAAATAAAAACAAGGCCAGCGGAGAAGCCCGAGACGAGTCGAAAACAAGGCAAATTTGTTGAAATTCTAGCCGAAAAACACCAAACCCTACCCACCTCCTCCACCTCCACCATCCTACTCCAGCCAACTCTTGCTCTTCATCCTTGTGAGAACGAGGTAAAAATTTACTCAACTATGAACTCGGAATATCTCCAACCCATTCCACTACCCCTCTTTTCCCCAGAACAAGCGCGTGTGTGTGTGAAATAGGCTCAAATTTGCGTTGTGCAAATGTATGTGTGTGTGTGTGTGTGAGAGGAAGGGGGGCAGGAGGGCAAAAGGGCAGATGGGGTCTGCTGGATTGTTGTTTGTCTGTATTTGACAGGGGAGCAAAAATTTATATAAATTGACAGTAATGCCAACAACAATTTGCCTGGGTAAATTGCGCGACAACAACAAGAACTTTTCACATTCTTTTTGCCGAGAAAATAATGAAATCGTAAAGAGTTGACTACTCATACCAATACCAAAGCCCATACCCCTCCCCCGTCTTTACATTACCATTTTTTCTGCCATATGCGTAGTGTTTTAAGGGTATATCAGGAATCTAGTAAATATCAGAAAAGTGGAAAGTTAACTTTGAAGACAAACTAGTATTTTCAATTTAGTAACCTAAAAGCTGTTTTAACTATTTCACATCAATTTTGTTTAAAAAATACGAATAGTTTTAATTTCTTTTTTGAAAATCGAAAACAGTTCAAAAATGTATTCAAAACGATAGACTAGTCGACTTCAAAGTTGTATAACTTTAAGGCATAATCCGAATCGTTGTCAACCGGAAAATGCTTTTATATTTTGGAATTCGAAAAGAATTTTAAATATATGTCTGGACTTGGAGCTTTTTGTAAAATCAAATCAATTTTAAACTTTATCAATTTGACATTTAAACATAAATATGACTTTATGGCCAAATTTAAGCCTCAAGTCAGTAGAGGATACCCAAAAAAAAAAAATCTAATGCAAGGATACCCCAGAAGGGTCATGATAAGGCAATCAAGTACGACATATGTATTTATGTATTATTAGACTTCATTTCGAATTTGCTTATAAACTATTATTTATATTATAAATCTTTAAATAAACCGGAAAATTGGTCCTAAGGAAAAAAGTCTTGATTATCCCAAGATTATTTTTAACATCACTTCTTTTCCGAAGATATTTTGTGCCAAAGGATGTCCGCAAGGATCAGAAGTTCTGATTCAGAACTAACAATCTAAAGTCTTCTATAGTTTGAAACTACAAAAAAGAACGGTTGAGAACACTTGTTTATAAGGATCTTTAAATGTATACCTTCTCTATGTCTTTAAAAATCCCAACTACGCCCATGCTTTTATAAGATGGGGTTCTTTCTCTCTTATACTCACTGTATATTTTTCGTTCCTTCCTTGTCTTTTCTATTTTTACGCATTTAAAATTCATTTCTCTTCAAGTAGACATCATGTGTATGCAAAGTTTGTTGGCCATATTAATCATGACGGTTAGTTTTTAGTTTGTATTTTGCTTTTATCATTTTATTTCGTTTTATTTTATTTAATTTTTTTGTTTTTTGATGGTTTTATATTAGTTGTAGAGATGAAGAGATATTTAAAAGTGCATTTCGGCCGCTTATAAATAAACAGAGAAATCCTCCTCCTAAAGCAAAAGGAAATTTATGAAAGCGCACGGAGACAGAATGGAACAGGAGAAGCAATACCAGGACGAGAACCAGCCAGCGGCACGGACTGAGGACTAAAACCATTCTGCAATGGCTCACACACAGAATCTCTCGGTATATCTGACTGGTTGCCTGTCTGTCTCTGTTGGCCGCGTTAAATGCTTTTGTTGATTCTGGACGCTGCTCCAGGGCCCGTCCCTTACTCTCTACATCTCGGTCTCTCGTTCTCTCTCTTCCTCTCTGTCTACGTCCCCCCTTTATATACAATTTAATAGTTTCGGCGGCAAAAGAAATGAACTCCAGCTCTACGATTCTGACTATGATTCCCACCACTCCGGACTGCAGACGGCTGCAATGTATCTTGGGCAAACAGATGGTCCGCGAACCACGCCCACAATTGGCTTTTGTGGTACCGAGAGCGCGCAATGCTATTCCTTTTTTCTTATTTTTTTGTTTGTGCCCGGAAAATGTGTTTGTTTTTCATTAAAAAAAGAGGAAGAAGAGGAAAAAGAAGAAACGTTTCAGTCGGCAAAAACGACAAACGAACAGACGGTCGGTCATACGGTCGAGTCGCTCAGATGAGGAGAAGTTTGGTCCATGGCTTAGCTTAGTGGCCAGAGTCCAGTGTTTTATTGCGGTCAGGATTTGCCCTGTCTCTCATTCGCATTGTCCATTGTCTTTTGCGTAAATACACATTTCATAATTCAGCCACGTTTTTAATAGAGAAACTCAAAATCCTTGGGATCTGTCGTCAAAGACAAAAATGAAGGGACAACAAAACACAAAGAAAATTTCGCCGCAAGGACAATTAATTAACTGCATCTCTCTGCACTGCTAAATGAAAAGGAATTTTCGCTCAATGCTCATTTCTTTCACATTTTTCATTATTGTTTTTTCTCTCTTGCAGTTGCCCTCTATCTATGGCCATGGTCATTGCCCCATGTTGGAGCCCAGCAGCAGAAATTCCGCACAACGCCCCATGATCTTCAAGTTCTGGAGGGTGCCGAAGCCATGATGCGCTGTGAAGTCACAAATTTGGCCGGCGCTGTTCAATGGACGAAAGATGGCTTCGCCTTGGGCTTTGAGGCGGTCATACCGGGATTTCCACGATACTCCGTACTCGGTGATCGCAAACAGGGTGTCTATAATTTGCGCATATCGAATGCCTCAATCAACGATGATGCCGAATATCAATGTCAAGTCGGACCGGCGAGATTACAATCGGCCATCAGAGCGAACGCCAAACTGACTGTCATATGTAAGTAGAAAAATACTTAACTTTGTTTTAACAATAATCCTTTTAAAAATGTGGATAAAAAGGGAAATTACTATACGAATAGAGAGCTACCCTAAATTATATTCCCCAACGTTTTGCTATAAAATAAAGCATTTAACAAATTTCGTCTCCTCAAGACGTTTTGAACTGTTATAGGACAATTTTTTTAATCTTCCTGCTTTCTAGCTGTTTTAATATTGAAAATCCACCCTAAATTATATATATTAGAAAAATAAAAGAGACATTTGAAAAGCGAGAACAGATCACAAATACCAATTTGACAAAATTATGCGACCAGTTATATCCAGTTCCTATCACTTTATCACATTTCCACAGAACACATTTTGGCTATTTCTTTTTATGGTATCCATATGAGATGATTGACCTAGCTAAATATAAATGCCAACTGAAATCAAATTTCTGTTTAATGAAAATTCTCAATTTGCCTGTATGTGGATATTTTGTTTTTTTTTGTTGTCTCGGCAAACTCAACAAGAATTTTTTGATTAATTTGCATTGTTTGTTACTTTGATGGATACATGTAAGGCATCGATCGATTGAATGCATTCTCTTTGCAGCAATTAATTTAAGTAATAAATAGTATTCAACTACACAGACACATAGAGAAATAGATATCAACACACATATAGTGAGTAACACCTACACATAGACAATTTGATACCCAAAGGCGTCACATTTTTGTTTCCTGCCTCATTGCACCTATAGAATTTTCATTTGTGAGTTGAAAATGCGGGCGTTGAACACCTTATGCCACACCCACTATATCTCCCCCACCGCTGTCCAACGTCTCTGTCCCTCTTCCTCTCTCTCCCTATCTCCCCATCGCCCATGTCTATGTATGGCTGCTGCCAACATATATTGTCAGCAATTTGCAAAACAGGAACAGCAACAATGCTGCCAACCGAGAAGCTGAGAGCTGAGTTGAATTTAGCGCAGTTTATTGCTCCAAGGAGTCAAGAAGAAAGAAGAAGGGAGCAGCAGTTAGGGTGATGTTAAGGCAAAAGGAGAAGAGGTTGGGGATGGGAAGAGCTGCAAGCATTTTCAAAGTGAAATGAAATGAATTTCTTTTTGTTTTCGGTTGTTGTATGTCGAGTAATCACTTTCTCTGTCAATGTATATATGTGTGTGTGTGTTTTCAGTGTGTGTGTATGGTCCTGTTGCTATCCTTCCTGCTGCTCTTCTTGTTGTTGTTGTTTTGTTGCTGTGTTGTTGTAATCACTCAAGAAATTGCGCTACATTTGATGACAGCGATTTTCATTTCCTTTGCTTCGTTTGGCTGCTGCTGACTCCATTTTTCCCCTCGTCTAGAAACAGTAAGAGAATCAGAGTCAGAGTCAGAGGCCCAAGGCTCACATACACAAACATACATACCCTACACCCTACACACACACACACACACACACACGCACACATATGCGCATGCCTAATGACGTTTGTTTAGTTAATTACGCGCCATGAGCTGTGACAATGATGTGTGTGTGTGTGTGAGTATGTGTGTAAGGAAGATGGAACCTTAGAAAAACTCAACAAAAACGTAAGCAAAAAAATATCAAGGATACTAAATTTGGTAGTAACGAAATGGATATACCCTTTCACCATATTCATTGCCCATTCTTATTGTTGCAAAAACAAAAAGGTTGTTTTTTTTTTGGCAGCTATATATTATGATGTTATGACCAACAAATAATCTTTTCTCCGGCAAATATCACTTAAAAACCAGAAAAGGGAAAACAAATGTTCAACAGCTATGAAATTGTCCTCACTATTGTTATTTGTCATTAACAATTTCACAATTTCTTATTTCCTGCATATTTCAAGTAATATTCAAGGTTTTTTTTTTTAAATTTATCTCCTATCAAATTTGGTTGAGATTTCGTATTATGAAATTTTGAGTTTAAATAAAACCTTAAATTTAGCTTTTAAAAATATAATTCGCGTTGTCAGATTAATGTTTCTTATTACACTCTCAGTTGATGTCGAATATTTTTTAAACAATTTGAATGACTGTTGCAATATTTGTTTATTGTTAACTGCTGTAAACAATTTAAAGTAATAAGTCAATCAAACATCGTAATTGTTGATTCAATGAGAAAACAAACAGCGAGAAGTAAAAATTTATCATTTTTTTTGTATCCCAACTTTTCCTCAAGAAGTCGGCATTCCGATCTTAACTAAGTTTTCAGATTTTAAAAGTATTAAGCAAATGACTTAAAGTTTCTTTCTAGGAACTGTACTTTACCATTTCATCCTTAGTTAGCTGTAGATCTAATGATAGTGGCTAATCGATCTGATCCCAATAGCTCAAAGTTTAGGAAGGGACCAATAGAACATGTCGCAAGCGATAACGATCAGGTATATGTATATATATGTACATACAGTATATGTATACCTAAAGCAAGCAAAGAGGTTGCAAACATTCTGTCGACTTTAATATACCTTCTTAATGTAAACATGTAGAGTATGCAGGGGGGCGAAAAAAAGCAGAGAAAGAAGACTCTGTCAGTCTAAGCTCGTTATTTGGATGTTGTTGTTGTTCATGCTGCGGGAAAAGGTCGTCCGCCGGCGCCGCTTTTACCCCACCCACCTGCCAACATCTCACCCACTCGCTCCCTTACCGCCTACCTTTCTAGCCCAGAGCGTAGAAATGTTTGTCATAATTGTAGGTACTTGTGTGAGTATCTATCTATCTTGCTTTCTTTCTTTCAGTCTTTATTTTCCTCTCTCCATCCTACTACCTATCCTATCCCTATTCCTACCTCCTCACACCATAGCCGTTAGATTTGTCCTTGCCCGCCTGTCTTTGTTTTGTAATGGAATCTCTATGGCTCCCCCTTCCCATCATCTACTTACTGTTTCTCTCAGTTTCTCTCTTCACGTTTGAATGAATGACAGGCGTTCCTGGAATTTGGCCAGGACATGTGTGTGTTTGAATGTACATATGTATGTAGCTATGTGCACATCTTTGGTCCAGATGGGCGTGAGGGACCCGGAGGAGAAGGTGGAGGGCTTTTGGTTTGATGGGCACGTGCGACATTATTGCAGCAATTAGCTCAGGAAAATGTAGACAAATGCGTAATAATTCAATTAAGTTCGAGTTACATTTATTTGATTTATTTATTAAGGTAATTTTCCGATATATCTAGTTATCCTCTAACATTCTCAGCCTCTTCAATTCTCATCCTATGCCGCTAGTACATTGATTCATTCCTCTTCTCTGATTTGCTTTGCCATTCTATTTATGTATGAATTATATTGAAATATGTTTGTCCCATTGTCGGTATTTGAAACGAACGGGAAAAGCGCACAGGAAAATTAAAAAAAGGAAAAAAAAAATAACTCAAAGTATGATATTTATTTGCAATCAAATAGATTTTCATTTAATTTTTTTGATTCGATTTGGCCAAACGGAAATCTATCATGGAAATACGCTTTTAGCAACAAAAAGAAAAGTCTTTGGGGCTAGTTACAAAGGACTTAACAAAAAATGTCCAATATCTAAGAGGGTTATAGATATTCACTGTTGGCCATCTATTTTTATACCCTTACTAGATAATGACTTGACATTTTCAATTGACAAGCAACTACTTTTAAATATTTTATTTATGAACGGATCCAGAAGGGAAGTCTGGGAGGTCTGTACACAAAAGATGACCAAAACTACTTGGGAGTGAAGAAAATCAGAATTAAAATATGAAAACGATACTCAAAGTCATAAGTTCATGACCCATACGGAATTTTGCTTTGAATGGATCACAACAGCTTTCGATATTAATTCAACTTAAAACTTCACGACATTTCTGTATCAAAAGTGGATAGTTTTGATAGTTTAGGAAGAACCAAAAGTAACCTAATTAAATGTTTATACTCACTACGTGTCCCAGTTATCCAGATACTTATATCTACATAGCTTTTCAGTCATGTGATAGAAACATATCTAAAACCAAAAACTTGCTCTACAAATACTAGTTTAACAAGGTAAGGTGAGCCAATTTGAAGTTTTTTGATCATTTTCTGTTGAACTTATAGCCCTAATTAAAATTGCATATGTTTGTAGGTATAGGCAACCTTTTGTCATTTTCCCTAAATTTAATTTGGAGAGCACACACACACACACACACACACGAAAGAGAAGAGGGTGGGAAGAGAGGTGGGGAAAAAAAGATAGAAAGAAAAACTATGGAAAAGTTCTTTTACAACTAATTTCGTAGAAAACTTTCAGATGGACCAGCAGCAACTGCAACTACCTCACATTCACCCACACACACCTACATATGAATATGTATTTTATATATATTATATGTATGTATATGTGTGTGTATAGTATAAATATACGTGAGGGCGCAATTAGATTATAAGTTGGCCCAAAGTAAAGAACTTTGGCACACACACACAGAGCAAAAACACAAAAGTCCACGTGCAAATTTATGGAAATTTAGAGTAAAATTTTCGCATGCCATTAATTTTTAAAAACGCAGCCAAAAAACACATATGCCGCAAGGCAACCATGAGTCCGGGTAAAGTTTTTCTACTGCTGCCAAACGCACCAAAACGAATGGTCAGGACCCAACAGTAGGAAAGGCGAAGAGGGACACACAAAAAGGTGGACTGCTTCTGATTCTGGGCCTCTGGCTCGAAGCGCGCCTGGGCAATGGCGATTCAGCTGTGTGCCACACAATGGACAAATGTGGAATTCAAGGCATGAACCGAATATCCACACAAAAGAAAGAAAAACCCAGCACCAGCAGCAGCATTTATAAATTTTTGAATAAAAATCTTGTAAGCCAGTCAGGTAACCGACTTTTGCAACACCCTTTCCCTTTCCGCAAAGTGGCATCATTTTGACTAATTCTGCAATACTTGAAAATTTGATCGAGCTTTTATCTAGAACAAAAAGCCACATTACCAAAATATAGAATAGACTATTATTTTTGTTAGTATTTTACATTTTTTAAAGTTCAAGAAATTTAGTTTGAAGTGTTTCATTAGTTTATCGGCAGCGTCTAAATATGTCGGAATAATAGTCAGATTTTCGGAATAATAGTCAGTAATATCAATTTCAAATCATGTAGACATCGGGGAATGAAATCGATAAGTTAAGAGGCAAAAATCGGTCATAGTTATCGAAATTTTATTTGTTTAAGGGATCGTTCTTTGGGATTAAGTTTTTCTTTATTTCCTTCTCCAAGGATCTGCAACTGAAAAAAAAGAAAGACCCCAAAATTTGTTTTCAAAAACTTTTGTTTTTATTTCTTAAATATTTTCTGATAGTATTAATAAATGGGAAGAAACAATAATGATTATTTCTCTTTTTTACCAAGAAATGACAAATTGTTTTTTTTTTTTTAATTGTTCTGCCATGAAACTTTGTACTGATTAAAAAACACAATAAAATAAATAAAAATTGATCAACTGAGAACAAGAACATTAAATTGCTTTAAAAAAGTACATCTTACCTTTATTGAAAACAAAAAATTGTCCGTAATTGGGAAAAAAACAGCCTAAAAAGGCTATAATGACATAATGTTTGGGAACATACAACCGCTAAGAATACATTACGTAATTCTTAACAAGGCATTGCAAAATAGGGCAGCAGGATCAAAAATCTTTAAAAAAAAAAGCATTTCGTAACAGGACGGACAAAGTTTTTGTATATATGGAATGACGTAAATCCTTACAGTGCATTACACAAGGCATCAGCAGAGGTTCAAAAAACTTTTCAAGTTGTTTTACGTAACACTTGAATGGCCCTAGTAAGCGGATTAAAGCAACACATCCTTAACTTCACGTTTTTGTGGAGTACACAAAATTGAAAGCAAATCGCCAAGTTGAAAAGGATACGTCCAATACGACGACTCACTTCATTGACTTACAAATCGTTAAGCTATTTTTTTCTTACCTCTCCCCTCAATTTCCGGTCATTTGCTTGCTGCAAAAAGATGAATTCCTATTGTAATTGAAGTGCAAATGAGTAAAGTTTTCTTTTCGCCACCGAAAGTTAAAATAGATGCCTCTCGATTTATTAGATTTGACCTAAACTTAAAGGCACCCACACATACACACACACATTGGCGCAAACCCACAAATTCGCCTTGGCTTAAAGCCGAAAAAGTTGACCTAAGAAAGAGAACGAAAGGAGAAGGAAGAAAAAATGGGCAATTCCTTGGCACAAAGCGTCGTCAACTGGTTGGTGGGGTTAAGGGTTTATTTGTGATGTGGGTGGTTGATGGTTGCATAGTGAAGGGGCCTTGGAAGTATTTCAGCGCATAAAACTTTTATGAGGCGTACTATTAGTGGGTTAGACCCATAGTCGGTGCCAGTGGCTGTAGTTGTAGTCATCGTCGCAAGTCCTGCGAGTCCTGTGTTCATGGCAAATTGCACTTTGTATACTTGCAATGCCAGGGATCTCGCCTTGGCTGACTGTTGCAGCCATTG
This sequence comes from Drosophila paulistorum, assembly GCA_018152135.1. Classification (NCBI taxonomy): domain Eukaryota; kingdom Metazoa; phylum Arthropoda; class Insecta; order Diptera; family Drosophilidae; genus Drosophila; species Drosophila paulistorum. The sequence goes on from JAECXG010000822.1 coordinate 41,642,399, forward strand.
TTGCATAAATTATTTGATGCCAACGACGACGACGACGACGACGACTACAATGCTGTACACTCAAAAGACTATTTTTCCTTCTACATCGTGTATCCGCCAAAAATATCGCACGGCTTATGCATAAAATTTAATCAAAGCAAGGCAAGGACACCTGCAAGTTTTTTTCTTTTATTTTTTTGCTATTCAAGACCTAAATCCCATTTATAATCCCAATGCACTGACAATTCGCATTCTTGCCATACCGAAAAGTGTCGGCCCTTCCCCTCCGATCAGAGTTCCATCATCAAGAAATGCATCTTGCATACATATGTCAATAATCAAATACAATTTGCATACCAATCAACAATGCACATTCACATTTTACCTGAGCATACATGCCTTGGAAGGTGGTGAGGGGCAGCCGAGGAGGAGCCCTCCTTATGAAAAGGAAGGTCACGCCTTACAGCATCCATGGAGAAGTTGCTGTCGCATTTCCGTGGATTTTGTCGCAGAAAAAATTGTACTGCAACTACCTTTTGCTTTTACTTTTGCCCTTTAACTATGCGCCACATGCACTACGGATGGATGGAGGTGACTCCCATTTATTGGCTTTTGCCGTCATTTCAATCTCCACTATAGCCAAAAAATATTATGAATTTCCAACGCACGTGGCCAGGTGGAGGCGGTGACACCAATTTGTATACAAAAGCCTCAGTCAACACTGATAAGTTGACGGTGGATGTTGCCACATCCATGACATTGCCTGTTAAAATAATTGTACGAAATTTTCGACATGAAGAATGTAAAACTGAAAATTTTCCAATAACCAGGTTGAGAGAGAGGCTGGAATAACGTCCATTATACTCGCGAAAATAACTCACTTTGTCGAATTTAATTTTGGCGAGGTGTCCTTTATCAGTTTTCATAAACGGCAGTCAATCAATAAAGTTAAATCATAACCTTTTTTGCAGTTTCATTTGCACAAGTTTTAATTAAGGAATAGTTCAAGTGTTTTGCAATGCAATTGCAGTTTGATGGCAAGTATGTTCAAGTATTACGTAATGCAGTCAATGTTTTTCTGTCAGTCTTTCCTTACCTAAATCTTACCAAGCACAACAAAACTACAGCCGCTTTTACTGAACTTCACCAACACAACAAAGTTTTACGTAAGCGTTACTTGATCCTTCGTTCCATAAATACTTTAAGAACACCAAATTTAATTCACCACAAACAAATTGACAATTTTTACCTTTGGCTCTAGAAAGATTTTTGACATTTCAACTTCCAATTACTTTATTAACAAACGATAAATCAAAATATTATAAGCAAATTGGCAATTAAATAACAAAATTTGACTTTTTTAACACTAGCTCACACACACACGCGACCGCACTTTTTCCATGCGTTGCATGTCCTTTTTAACCCACACAAACATAACTGAGACTGCGGTAGATTTTTTTTCTTTCAAAAATTGTACAACGAATATTTTCCTGAGAAAAAAACCGATTTCAATGCGAATAAGATCATTGCAAAACTAATTGGATTAACTTCATGCTATTGCAATTTGTTTTCTCTTTGCACCTTAAAAATTTACCTAACTTAATCTTTAAAATTGTGAAAATTAATAAAAAGAAAGTCATTCGTATAAACTATATTTGAACTAGAAGAATGATATGTAAGATATGTATATTTATTTTTCAAAACAAGAGATTAATAGAGCGATTGGTAAACAAAAGTTTGAATAATATTAATAATATGTTTTAAGTTATTATATGCCTTCGTATCCTTTCGGATTTTTTTTTTTTTACGCCCCTTGGTACATAGAGTTTTGGTTGTCAAAGAATCAGCGGATTTTAGCGACAACTTTAAGCTTTTACATTTTTTGTCCCTTTTGTATAAACAAATTCCATAGGTATAAAGTTAATGCAATTAACTTTCAATTGATGCCACTCACGGGGCAATTGGTTCAATTAGAGTATGCCAATGGTTTTTGGATTATTAAATGAAGAAGAGACTACTAAATTGATGGCCCTCTGTCCACGTCGTTAATGTATGTGTGTGAAAGCCAATTGAAGTTTTAGTGTTGCACAAACTGAATAATAACTAATTGTTATTAAGTTATTATAGGTATCGGCAGTTATTGCTTCCTATAGTTGTATTCAATTCGGAAATGTATATTAAATTCTTTTCATTGATACACGAAACGGAAACTTTTTTTATCTTGCCAATTTTTTCCATTTTATTTTGCGCTTCATTGATTCGATAAGGATACATACAACAAAAATTTAGCCAGGGCCATCATTTGGGAGCACTAAACAATCAACAGCCTTGGGGGAATTATCGCAAAGTGGCGACAAAAATTATGCTTATGAGCCACACAGCCTGAAAGTTATCCGTACATAGACGTAGCTGAAAAAGTTATTAAAAGGGAAAGAAATGTCAGAGTCAATGCGCTTATCAGATAACTTTTAGCCTCTTCCGTTTCGTTTCAAATTAAACAATTAAATTAAGTACTGACGTTCCACTACATTTTCCGGCGTATTTTTGGCATTATCCCATTCCTGTCCTTATCCTATTGTTGCGCCCATGTTACTCTCATTCCGTGTTTGTTTTGCGGAATTCGGTTTATGCTTATCTACAATATTTGATTTGTGCAGCATAATTTGAGGCGCCTACGGCTGTGCTAATAAAACTCACAAATATGGTGCCGAAAGCGTAATGTGGGCAGGAGCAGCTCTACCTGTATCCCTCAGCCCTCCCTCTCATACTCGCCTCCCTCCTTATATTATACAGCCCGCAATGTCGGTGTTGATTTCATTTTGCTCTAACAAAAGCAATTACCTCGGCCCAGACGGGCTTACTCTCGACACCGACACTCATCGCTGCCTCCTCTTCGCATTGCGACATTAAGCATTCATTTTGCATGCAGCAACTTCTGAAGCTCGCGATGTGGCAGCAACACACAGGAGCAGCAGCAGCAGCAGCCGGCAACATATGTTGCATGTCAAATGCAGGGACCTTCGCTCTCTCTCCGCTTTTCTTTTCAAGTGCTACACATGTTGTGTAGAAGCTAAAGTAGGGAACAGGTGGAGAAAGTGGTGGAGCAGCAGCCTTGGGCTTGGGGCTCTCTCTTGTAGGAGACTTTTCGCCAAGACGTATTGGTGGCTGCTACTGCCGACGATTCAACTCAGCTCAACTCCTTCAGGTGGCATTAAAATAATGCACACGTGCACTTAACTTTATCCACGATTGTTTGTTTGTTTGTTTCTGCTACTGCTTCTGCTGCTTTCTGTTTGCTCGCCACGCCCACTGCTGCCCATTGTTTCACCCATTTCGCTCGGTTTCAGTGCATGTGTATATTTTCAACAGTTTGGCCAGTTGGCTAGATGGCTCAGAACATTTCCACATTCGCAAGCTGTGTGTGTGCGATGTTGTTGTTGTTGCTGCACTCTCGTGTGTGCAAATATTGAAACTCATATTTGAGGACATTAACGAGCGGGTGCAAAAGGCAGGTAGAGTGGGTGTTGGCTTGTGGGAGTGGCATGGAATGGAAGCTGTGCCAGGACATTCAACCTGACTGCAGCAGCATTGTCGCATACAATGCTTAACCAGAGCTTTTGTTTTCATCCTTGCAGTTGGTATTCATTATGATTTTGCGGTACTCTAATCATCTTTCTGTCTCTTTCTTTCTCTCGTTTTGTACACAGAGAGAAAATGTAATTAAAAATTTTCTAAAAAACTAAAAATCTAACTTTCGAACAACAATTTCCAACAACAATGTCAAAGTCACGGTGAATACAGTGGGACTCAGCTTCTGAATTAAGTGCTGGGTTGAATGCAATGTCCTTGTTTGCCAGTGTTCTGCGCATCCAATGATCAAATTATCATTGGTTAAGGTTTAGTTTAAATGCAATCAGGTGCCTTAAATATAAACATAATTAAGCACTGCTAATGTTTTTTAAATACAGATTCTGATAATACTTATATGCATCTTAGATTATGACTTTATAGTTCATAAAGGTTAAGGTCTTATTATTTATTAAGTTATTCATCATATTTCCAATCTTCAATCAATCTAATCTTGATTATTTTCTTATGAAACTAATAGGATTAATTAATTGAGTTCAAGATGTGAAGGATGTATATCTTATAAGAAGAAGTTTGAATGGGAGACACAGAATTTATACCAAATTACTACCAAATTTCTTCAGATTTGTTAACTCCCATGTATGAACATCCCGTAATAATACATTCATTTTTTCTGAAACATTAATAAATTCAAAAGTAGCTAAACATCTTGACCTAAAGATCTTAGTCTGATATCTTTATCTGGTTTTATGTTAGATAATTCGATTATCGATGAAAGTCAAGTCATTCTTAAAAAAATGTTGCTTCAATTTTTATGATATAATTGAATTTGTTCAATTTGAGGTACTAACCATAAAGCTGTCTTTTAGTATCTTGATAAAGAATTGATCCGATAAAACACTATGTGCTTTTAAAAAGAAGTACACAATCATTTGGGGTTGTAATCTATTGTGTATCACTTTCTCCGAGTTCCTTTCCAACATGAAACGAACTTGCGGTGGCCCTTTCGCTTGGTTCTCTTGTAAATAAAAGTTTATAACTTTACCGTCTCTAGACAATGCATATAAATTTCTTGAACTTGAAACTTCTTAAATGATCTCAATATTTAAGTTTACAGTCCATTACTATAATATATTTCTCCTTGTGCATTTTACAGCTCCACCGTCATCGATTGAAATCAAGGGTTATAGCCACAACTCGAAAGTTGAAGTGCGTGAGAATCAGGACTTGCAACTCAAATGCATTGTGGCCAATGCAAAGCCAGCGGCTCAAATAGTCTGGTATCGCGGCAATACTGAATACAAACCAGGTTAGTAGCGTGGACAGATTCAATAACCTGCCAATGTCCTCCCCCGCTCCAAAACAAAAAACCTTTTACACACCTCTCCCATGCCTCGTCCTCTTAATGCTTGACAGTGTGTGACACTTGTCACTGGCAACAACACTAAGCCATCAAATTTAATGTCCACTTACACACACACTCACACAGACGCACGTGGCTGCCTCTAATGCTGCTGATCCACTCCCACACTCTAGACCCCGAAAAACAAAACACAGAATATATCCGAAATTTACAAAAAGTGTAAATGGGTAAAAGGGGGACAGGCAGCAGCAGGCAAGAGATGTGAAATGATGGGCGGGGTCTTGCCATTTGGCTGTCAACGGTTTGGGTACACACACACACAGACATATATGAGAAAGGAGTACGGAGGCGGGGGTGGTATCCGTTGGATGTCGACTTTCTGCTTGATGACGGTGCTTAAATAATAATTTTATACTCCAACAAAACGGCGACTGTCGATGTAGGTCTCTGTTTCTCTGTCCCTTATCTTCTGTTCGCTCCACTATGTGTGTGTGTTTGTGCCTTGTCATTTTGAGTGCGCGCTGCCCGGCAGCCAGCAAATTGGAAAACACACCGTAAAAGGATGAAATGGAATGAGGAGGATGAGAAGTGAATTCAGTGGAGGAGGCGGAGCAGGAATGGTTGTAAGAGTGGGAGATAAATGCAAATGTTAAAGTTGGGCATGGTCATAGGGACAGACAATCGTATGGCGTTTAGCCGCCTTCACGACTTTTAATTTTCATAATGATTATGATATGATGCCCCCTATATATATACATATATATATATGTACATATATTTACATGTTGTGTGTGGGCGGGTCCTGAGCCTCTGGCTGTCATTTGGCGACTAACGAAATCATTTTAACACAACTGGCGCGTTAAAAATGCTTAAAATGTGAAACGCACGACGCCAAAAACGTCGACGATGGCGACGATGATGATGATGGAAATTTTTTGGGAGTAAACATTAACAAAAACGAGAAAAAAAAGAAAAATCTCCCTACCTCTCTCGCCCCACCAAAAAGAGAAAGAAGAAAATTCGCAAAACGGCGTTAAAATGTAGGAAAATCCGCAAGGAAATGTGGACAGCGGCGGTTGTAAGGCGGAAGGAAACTGCTGCATGATGAATTATGTTTATGACGCAATATGTTGCGCCCAGTAAACTCGGACTGGATGGAGACTGAAGGCTCTGGGGGACTTTGGATTCTGGACTTGCGGTACGTCGACCCTTCGAAAACGAGATTTTACGACAATGACCAGTTTGGGAGGGTTTTTCCCTTTTTTCCACTCTCTTTCTCTTTTTGTTTTTTTTTTTGGGTTTTTAGCCAAGGGTCGCAGTATCATTTGCAAGCTGTCAGAAAGCGTTATTATTTTTTTTTTTTTTTTCCCGTTCCAAGCGTATGTGGCGGTTAATGTGGTCATTGAGAAGAAGACACAGGCAGACAAGTTTAGCGAGACATTGCCATCATATCAGTATATTCCAATTTTGTAAGGAAGGAAACAGACTTCTTTTTGGACGCAGTGTATATCAGCAATATGCAAGTCATTGGCAATTTATGACTGAAAATGATGTCACAAAACAACGATAACGGCAAGAGGTTACCCCGTGGTGTGTAGAGAAAGAATGAAAAGAGGCAAACACTTAAAACGAACTTAAGAAAAAAGTCCACAGGAAGTGTATCAAAAAAACCAATTGCCATTATCATTTGCAAAACGAAAGGTTTATGAACATATTGTATTCTTTCATCAGCATTACTATTCTGTTCCGCAAAAATGTATACATATATGTAGAATGAAGAAAAAGTCACAAGGAGTTTTTCAATATAGATATTTTCACATAAATAGGTATAGACATAAAATTGTAATTAGGCTCGAAACTCAGAAGTTGTCAAAATAACATACATACATACCTATATTTTGCTTTTACTGACGCTCTCATAAAATTTCATGATTACTATCAATATATTGGTATAGATTGATTTATGTATGTACATATTTATATATTTATTCATTTGAGCGTAAACAAATAATTTATCTCTTGTTTTGTGGTCGAGGTATACATTTTAGCGGGAAATAAGTCTTGGATCTAAATGTTAATAAAATTTCATAATCATTTCCTTAATTCCTTCTTTATGGATCACCGACTTGTTTTTTAGAACTGAGGATTTGATTTTCAATAACGGGTTATGAGCTGTTGATGGTTTTCCAATTCTTTAATTAAGGTTTATTCTCTGAAAATGTTAAGCTAGTCGGATAAATATTTGCCAAACTGCAGACGAATTTAAAAGGCTGCTACAGAATGTTTGTTGACTACTTCTGAAATTTCGCACTAGTTATTTTTCAAAATTATCTTTTCAAAGACGATAATATAGGCGAATACAGACATTAATTTTTATGTTTTTATCATTAATTTTTGAAAGATTTGATATCTCAATATACCAATACACTCCAATTAGTTGATTTTTAATTAGGAAATTTCAACTAAGAAAAATGTAGTATTTTTCGTGATGCATTTTCTTAGTATGTATAATGATTTATCCAACTGAAGTTATAACTTAGGCTTCCTAGTTGGTCATTAGCCCATTAGTTGGAGCATTCTATGCTTTGTAGACTACATAAAGTATTTCCTCTAATCTGCCTGTAATACTGACGACCATTATTGTTCTCAATAACTAATATGTTTCCTTTTGTTCTTCATATTCTTTCAGAAAAACGGGAAGATAAGGTTGAAGAATCGACGCCAAAACGATTTACCACGACATCCAGTTTGAAGTTGAAACCAGGTTCTGATGACGATTATACGGAATATACGTGCCAGGCCAAACATAAGGCTTTATCGCCGGATATGCCGATGCGTGCAACGGTTCAACTGTCCGTGTTGTGTGAGTAACATAGATTCCCTACCCCCCCAGACCCCACTCCCTAGTTCTACTGAATTCAGATGAGAAAATGCTATTCGAATTGTCCGCCCTCATTAGCGGACAGCGGCAATTTGCCATACAATTGAACGGAATTTTTTTTTGCGTTGTGTTTTTTGCCTGACTCCGGCTCTCTGTGGCTCGCTGTGGGGTCTGATGCCTGACCTGCAAAACGTGGTGGAGGCTACTGGCTTGGAGGTTGTGCCATGATGGCCGCTAATTGCGCAATTGGTGCGCGTATTAATTAGTTTTTAAATTCTAATGTGCCACACAGCTGCCACAGCCGTTTGCTGGCGTTGCCGTTGCTGCTGTTGCTGTTGCTGCACGTGGAATTCAGAGGAGTTGCTATAGTCCAACCATTGCGTGCCCAGTGCTCGTTGCAAATGCCAAAGTTCGGTTATTGATTGCGTGTAGGAGTCAGATGGGAGTTGCAGGTGTGGAGCACACACCTACACACTCACACTCACACTCACACACACACACACACACATACACATTCAAATTAATTATGTTTGTTATTTATGCATAGGCAAGTCCAACTGCCACTCTGTACCGACGCACTCTTCGTTGGTCAGACTTTGAATGTCCATTTCAGTATATTTAATTGGTAGAGGGACAAAATATATATAGAGAGCGAGCAGAAGGACACTCCCATCCTAGCAACAAACACCCATCCACCCACAATTTCACCTTCTCTGGTATGGTGTGGCCCTTTTCCCTTTTTTTAATGTTCTTTTTTTTTTGGTTTGGTGGCAGGCTCAATTATGCGCTATTATGGCGTCCACTAGGTAATCGGATTCAGACATGACTGCCATGAGGGCCGTACAGGCCGTACAGATGGCTCCTGGTCACTGGACACTGTATGGCCATGCAATATTTTAAGTGATTTTAATTTAATTTTCTCTCTGTCTCTCATACCTGAGCACTAGTTATTGCAATTTTAAATGGCCATTGATGGGGGGAGGGAAACTACTCCCCTACGGCATTCTCATTCCCTTGGTGTTGATTCAGTGCGGTTGACCGCATGTCAAACTCAAACTCCAAACCTGAAGAAGATCTCAAAAAAATGTATAGCCCACTTGAAAGTTGAGCCAGACAAATGAAATGAAATGAATTAAGTGAAATTGAAGTTCTTTCCCGTCTAGAAGGGCATTCCATGGGGTAATGCAAATTGTTTGCTTTTTAAATAACAATTAATGAGACCAAATGTATTTAAATTCCACCTCATTTCTAGTGGGTATGGGACAATTGACACTGTTTGCGTTGTTTGTGGTATTTTACACTGTTATTAACATGTGCATATCCTCCACACAAGCAGTGGCAGGAGGAAATGGCATTTTGGGGCGTGGCTATATAGGGATAAATCGAAAAATAATGCATTTGACCGCATCAACGATTTGCATGAACCAAACACTTCAATTAAAAATTGTGCATAAACATTTTTGCAATCCATATGCTAAAGTGAGCAAGAGGGGGTGACGCATCCTTGCCCCTTATTTACCTCAATTGACCTGATAGCCGTGTATATATGTAGCTATATATATGGCTGCTGGCATTTGTTTTAGTGTAAATTGAATTTATTTGCGGCAAACAGTTGCAATTAAATATGCAGAAGCTTTCTGTTGCTACTATAATAAATACAACCCTTTTCCCCTCTCTCTTTTTTGTACAGATCCACCTGGCCCACCCTATATTGAAGGTTATTCCGCTGGTGAAACATTGCGACGTGGCCAAACAGTGGAGCTTATGTGCCGCAGTCGTGGTGGCAATCCACCAGCACAACTTATTTGGTATAAAAATGGCTCACAAATACGCATGGCCTATAGGTAAGTTTTTTTTCCGGGAGGGGAGGCAATAAATGATAAGTGAAAAATACTGTTAACTTTCATGTGCTTTATCATATTTTCTTAATTCAGAACCTCTGGCCGTTTGTCGGAGAATATTTATACTTTTACTGCCGAAGCGGGTGATAATAAGGCTCGATTTCGCTGCGAGGCCAGCAATGTGATGTCAAAGGATCCCCTTAAAGCTGAAGTGGAATTATCTGTTCTATGTAAGTATGAAATATTAAAAAATTTAATTACAAATAATAGACCAGAGAAAATGGTTGGTAAAATTCCATTTTGTACCACTCATTGTCAGAAGCAAATTATTATGTGGTAAGGGACTTAAAGCCTTCTTTAAATCCAAAGCTAAAAATATGTTTTAAGCTTTTCAAAGTGACAAGTGGAAAACAAGACTATCCTAGAGGGCGTTAGTTCACAGGAAAGCATCAAACATCAAGAGGTTAAAATCCAAATCTAGTTCTTAGTTGTTAATTACCTGTCAAAACAGGCAATTTCCTGGTAAAAGGACTAATATGTTTTATGTACATATTTTCAGTTATTCATACTTTACTTTTAGTTAGTTTCATTTGTAGTGACAGACATGATTAAGTTTACCAAAGATTTCAAAACATCATTTATGTATAATTTAGGTATGAGGAAGAAAGTAGACTAGGAAAATTTCAATTAATAATTTCTCTGGTTAGATTACGACCTATTGAAATTTAAATCAAACCTTGCAGTTTAGCCGGCTCGAGGTCAATCTTCCAAAAATTTCTTTAGGGCCCATAATTGTTTTGAATAGCTTATTTAAGCTATTGTTTAATTCTATTAAAAATCCAAAATGATTTATTTCGATTTCGCATAACATATAATTCCGAAGAGTCGATAAGTAGGTAGAAGAATGCAAAACTAGATTAACTTTTTCCTCTGGATTGACTCAATCGCAAAATTAAAAACTGAAAAATGGCCAAAAAGAATTCTAAACTCATTCTAAAAAAATTTACTACAAGTGCGATAGGTTCAAAGATTGAGAACTACATATCGTATGAGCGATATATTGCAGGAGTTTTAATTTCTCTTAATGCTGTGAATATTTAAAATGTATGCTGTAACCCAAAGTTTGAAAGCTAACGTTCAGATTAACTTGAGCATAGTTACATATGTAGATTAATATGTTACTTGTTATTCGAAGATGCAAGAGAGGTCCAAATGAAAACTTAAAATTATACATACAAGACTTTATTATAAATAACACATGTTGAAGTGTCCTAACTATGAACATTCTGTCGAGATGCGATAACCAAGAAAAGATTTATTTGTTTTAAACTACAAAGAAGATTAAACAAATACATGTGATATATACATGGGATTTCTATATAAAGAAAAATTTCGCTTTGGTAGATTGACTTAAATTATCTTTGACTTTGATGTAAATTCTTGTGTGAATGAAAATGAAGCCTTGTATGTGCTCCTTGTTTTGCCTAATTGTGTGCAATGTATGTGAATGTATATCATACATTTTCATATTTGCACACACTCAAACACACAGCACTTGCGTGTGGGCGTGTGTGTGTGTATGTGTGCGTGTGTGTGTCAACAGCAATCCAACCACTCTTCCATCCATATTCCATGGCATTTTCTTCTTGTCGACTAATTCCACAAAGTCCTGGCACTTGGCACGCGACACAAAGACTAAGCGAAAGACTGAAATAAGCCTGACAAAACTCAATGCTCTGGGCCTCTTCTGTTGCTTTCTTTTGCAATTAAGCTTAAGTTTGCATACCCTCTGAAAAGGCCTCTCCAGCTGCAGCTTCAGCTTCAGCTCCCTCATCTTTGTCTCATCTCTCTCTCACTCACTCACTTAGCTTTGTCAAATCAAGCAATGCAAATTCTTTTCAAGTGCCAAATAGCGCAGACACCTCCAAGCAGCCGCCTCCTTTTCTCCACCATCCTCTGGGCCTGTCTCTGTTACGTTTCCTTCTTTAAACTGAGTTGCAGCTTGTTAGAGTTACAACAATTGCAATCAGGCGCACAAAGCTAAGCCCAAGTATGGGGCGCGAAGCTTGCCAAAGTCGTTAGCATTTGCATCCCATCACCACACCGCACCGCATCCCGTTTCTGCCCGCCTCCGTTGTCTCAACCCAGAAGCTTATGTGCTCATGTGTCTAACATGTAAATGGATGAGGCGACTCTTGAGAGAGAGGACGCTCGTTCGCTATTCAAATTTTGAGACCGCGCTGAAATTGGCGCTATTTACCTGAAAGACCAAGAGACTTTAAGCCGGGCACGTGGCTGCTTATCCCTCTATGCTTTTTCACCACCCATCCACTCCATTTGACCCACCAGCCAAACTTGTCCAGTTTCCGTTTATGCGCATACCAATCAAAGTGGGTAGGTTGGATGTGGCGTGTGTGTGCCTGCACTTAGGTTCTCTGTTTGTCTACTATTCCGCCTCCATTTCTGCCTGCCCCGCCTTCCTTAAGTGTGCTCAGCTGGGTAAGATACAGAGAAACATACACGCATTATTTATGTATAACGAATGTGGCACAAAAATGAAGACGTAGCAAGAATACATTCAGCATCAGCATCCTTTACTCTCTGTGTGTGAATGGGTGTGTGTGAGTGTGTTTGGAATGAAGATGTATGGCACGAACAGGGTCTGGCGAAAGATGCGAGAAGTTAAGAATTCATAATGTTTATTTATATGCGAAACATATCGAGTCGAAGTTTTGTATTTTTTTGCGTTTCCCTGGACTTGGCTTGGTCTTGGTCAGAAGATAGAAGGAGTCAAACGCTGCGTATGCGTAATATATGCGATGCCAGCTGCTGCTGTGCCTTCTAGTCGATGCTAGCTGCTTGCACTTATCCATCAAAATAGCAGCTGCAGCAAGCAGGAGCAGTCGGGGATGGAGGCACATGCCGTGGCATTAGGTAATAGCTCCTGCTGTCAGTCACTCAGTCATCATTTGCATGCAGACAACGAAAGAACGGGTGATGATGGGGCATGGAGCAGGGCCAGGTTGGCAAAAAGAAAAACAACCTACGTGGCATGCCACAAGTGAGGCTCAAGGCTTATTAAATATTAATGCACGCTTCTTCATTATGCGTCGCTTTTACTCTACTCACACTCTGACTCTTCCCCTCCTCTGTCTCTGTCTCTCTATCATTTTAGTTGCACCTTCGCACGTCACCGTTACGGGTCCCACGGAGGCTCGTGTGGGGGATGTTGTGCCACTTACGTGCACCACAGCACCATCGAATCCGCCCGCTGAGATCAAATGGATGGTGGGCGGGCGTCAGATACGCAATGCCACATCAAAGACCATTGTCAGCCCCGAAGGTAAGCTAAAAATATCTAGCAAAAAAAAAAAACAAGAAAATTATATTCGCCAATTCTCTAATGCAACCTGTCTTCATCTTTATCTAACTATTTTTAGGTGGCTGGACTACTTCATCGAACATTAGCACTATTGTGGAGCCAAATAAACGTTCCTTGGTAATCATTTGCCATGGCCTTAATATGCAGCTAACAGAGAATGTTGTCTCCACCCATACGATCAATGTCCTGTGTAAGTTTACAAAACAAGTCAAACCATAGCAATTGTCTTTGTAATTGAGTTAGTAGAACTTTTTCCTGTTTAGTTTGTGTGAGGAACTTTTCAAAGTCACTTAATTACAACAAAAAAAGGAAAACAAATGCAAAAAAAGACAAAATAACAAGAAAAAGCAATCAGACGTTTCTTGTTTACGTATTCGCATCGATTTCGTCGTTCACCACTTTTAGTTAACTTTTAAAGTCATGTTTGAATTGTTTGAGGCTTATTCCATTTCTCGATATGAAAACACTTTCTTTAAATTTGTGTGAACTTAAAAACAGGAACAACCTAGACGGAAAGCAAGTGAATGCTTTTTACTTCAATTTACATTTAGCTCACACTCTTCTTTTGGGCTCGTTAAATTATTCGTATTAAAAATAAAACATATTTATAAGAATGTTAGAGGCAAAAACGCAAATGTCGGAATTTCCACTATGTGTGTCCAATTCGATACGAGAATTGGCTCGTTTAACCGAACAGGAGAAACTTAAAGCTGATCTGAAGGAAAAACAACGAAAGCATACTGCGAAAGTGGTTCGCAAACAGAAGCCGCCAAGTGCTCAGATGGCGGTTTGGCAAAAAATGTGGAACGAACATCGTGAACGGGTGAAAAATGCTGTTAGTAAATTAGATGCAGAGCCACCATCATTTCAAGCGGCACGCATCACAGGAGTCAATTCGTTGCGAGACGATGCTGTTGTCTTTATGCGTCGCACCAAGGAGAATATACAACTTTTGGTAGAAATCTCACGCACCATGCGTACCCATGGGGCTGTGAATCCCTTTCGATATGAACAGGTTCATGTAACTTCTGCAGTACCTACAATTATGGCCAATCTGGAGAAATTGGAGCAAGAGAATCGTGATTTGGGCAAGCGAATATTAGATGTGCGTAGTGAAGTAGATTCTGGACTCAATCCGGAGACAAACAATGCCAGTCGTCTGAAAAAAGGACCAACAGCTCCTCTCATCTTATCCGATGATGCCATTAATAAGTACAAAGTGTTCAATATGAATTTACCGACCACAGATGCTGAACGCAAGAAACTCTTTCGCCCACGTATTTTCTTTGATATCTACTTGAAAGATGCTCGTCCTTTGGGTCGCATTATCGTTCAACTCTACACAGAAGCAGCTCCCGTTGTGGTCCTTCAAATTGTACGCTCTTGTATGTGCAAACAGGCAAACAAATTCCATACGAAACGTCTATTTCCCAGTCTCTGGATGGATGTGAATCTTGAGTTGCCTTCCATTTCGCCACTGCGCAATCCCCTCGAGTATGATGCAAAAGTTATGGATCATGGTAGTTGGAATCATGTGCTATCGTTTAGTAAGGAGTATTGTAAAACAGGTTTTCAGGATGCCCTATGCTTCGCCATATCTTTTAAACCTCTTTCGGTTTGCAATGGCTCACGTGTTGGTTTTGGTCGCATCATTAAAGGTAGCAAGATCTGCGATTGCATACAAAGTTATGGCACTAAAAATGGTAAACTTAGCCGTGGTATTTTATTCACCAGTTGTGGTCTTTTATAATAGAGAGCGAGAAAAAAAAACAACCCCCAGATATCTAAATCAATAATATTTTGTGTGTTGTGATAGAAATGTTGCAAATTTCTTTGTCAAATAAATATAACTAATTAACCTGACCGACTGTCCCACTTACAAATCTGTTGGCAAACAACTAAAAAGCGCACAGTGGCTCGTTTAACGAAAAAAACGTTGTCAATAAGCTAAAGCTTATTGAACTAAATGAAAAGTTTCTTGATTTCTAACCAAGATTTTCTGTGATATCCGTGAGCACAGCTTGACTAACGACAAGGGATTGGTAAAGATAAAGCATATCTTTGAATGATCGAAGACCAGTTAGATGAGGTTCTACTGTGTACAGAAAATTGCCAAATATTTGTTAACAAACTTTTCCATTTTATGAATTTGCTTTAAAATTATGGCATTCTTGATTGTGAAAATCATTTCTTTCAAGACTTAAATCCTTCCATATCTTCAAAAGATCAAACGTTTATGATTTTTTTTAAATAGAAATCTCAACAAATAAATCACTGTGCGGCATAGTGTCCTTAACTCCATTAAACCTTGTTCGATGTCACTCTTAATTTGCCTCAATTATCAGAGTCAGATACACAAACACACACAAAAACAGACAGCAGAAGAAAAAAAGTTGACAGCCACATGGGGCATGTGGTATGGGGCATAGGGCATGAGACACGGAGTAGTCACTTCTCGATGAGCCATGAGATATTGAAGTTTGCCCTCCCTCAAGAGAGAGAGATGCTAAATGAAATGAGTGTGGGAGGCTTATTAATAATTGCGATTTCTAGTTTTTTGGGCTTAACTGTGAATCCTCCTGCTATCCAAAATGTAATCCTGCCTTCTATCCTTAGTCTATTGGTTGGCCAAGGCATTTCCACTTCATTGTGTGTGCACTCCTGCAGCGCTAATTAATTTTTCTGACCAGCAAACAAACACACACACACAATATAGCACTGGGCAAAGAAGGGAAAGAGATTTACATTTATTAGCCATACCGCGAGCGAATAATGTTGCTGAAAATGACTAACAGGCCCCCAAGGTAATGAGTCCTGGCAGGGCTTTTCTTTTGGACCCAATCCCAACACACACACACACACACTGAAAGAAAGAATCACCCAAAATTCAAGGCCGCTGTGGGTGTGTGTCGCCATTTTGCCCGAAGTAACTGGACGACACCCTGCAGATACTTTTACTTTATGCGAGGCAAATTAAATAATTTTAATTTTTATTGTTCTGCCGCTGCTTGGCAGTTCTCTCTCTTTCTCTCCTTGGGCACCCACTTTGCCTGGCCCTCTCTGAGCAACAAAGACAACGGGGGTCCTGGATGCTTGGTCCAGCTTTTTCTCTGGTTCTGGTTGCCTTGTTATATTGTTTTTGTTGTTCTCTAGGCCATAATTTGCTGGCTCGTGGCTAAGGTTTTTTTCCCAGTTCTTTTGGTATGGAACTTTGAAAAAGGGTGGGGGGGACCAGCGTGTTTTTGCTTAAATATTTTTTGTGCCGCTTTGTTTGTTTTTGCAGCTTTCATCCAAAAACGTTTTTCTTTTCGTCGTCTCTTCCTCTCTTTCCCCACACAGATCCACCCGCACCGCCATTAATTTCTGGCTATATAGAAGGACAAATTATACCAGCTGGTTCAGTGCAAAAACTGCTTTGCGTTTCATCAGGCGGCAATCCGTTGGCAACGTTAACGTGGTATAAAAACGACAAAAGGGTGAGTAGAAGCATTTCCTTTATCCCCCGATTACCCTCTTTTAGATTTTTTTATACACTTTCTATAGAAAGGTTTATTCACTTTAATCAAAAGTTTACAAGACTTGAAAGTAGCTAACTTAAAAATTAATAAGTAAAAAGAATTAAGTTGATGCTGATAGCTAAACAAATTTGTCGGGTTACAAAGAGTTTTCGGGAAATATAAAATGCAGATTTTTTGCGTACTAGCCTTTTTAGGCAGATTGGCGTCCTTTTAGGTTTAAAATTATGATTTATCTTAGTTATATACATAGTGTATATATGTTTCCTTGAAATGAACGGTTCATAATCTTTTAAATCAAATATAGCTATTAGGGCGTACATTTCACATACCTAGGTACTCCTTGAATCGTTTTATATAACAGCTTGTGAGTCCAAGATTCTTGTAAATAACAAATAAGAGAAGAAAAGTTCGAGGCTGCGATGAAAAACAGAGAGATGAAGAAGTATGAAATAGAAAACGCGAATCATGAGAAAAATGTTGGTAAGACCAATATCTTAACTTTAGTTAGAAAGTGAGTTAATACGACTCAATTAAATAATCTTGCCTATGGTTATTAAAGAAAAAGCAGATCTCAAATGAATTTCGTTAATTAAAAAAGGGTTAGTATGGTTAGTAAGACATTTAAGTGCGAAGGAAGAGGAAGTTTTGAACCTTCTGCATGTTTATATATATACAAATTTGAGTCTGCTTTAAAACATACAGTTATTAGTTCAGCTCAAGCCCATATTTCAGATAGGCTCTTCGACATTTATCTTCTCATCAAAGTAATTACAATGAAGAGCTTCATTAAAATTTTTAATTGTCAATAACTTGCAAGAGTATAAAAACTTCACCATAATGGAAGTTTCTTCATTCCCCGGATTTTTTTCTGCATTTGCATTTGCAGCATCGTCATACACATTCTACATAGAGAGACAAACACACACACACACACATATATGTACGTTCTTTTACTTCTATCAACAACAGCCCAGCAAACATCCGCAAAACAATAATGGCGCTTTTGTTGACCATTTCCGCTTCCGCTTTATGGGCTTAAAGTGCTAATGAGCCAACGGCAACAGCAAAGGCAACGGGAACCAGCAACCAACATCCAGGCCAGCTCAGGCCATGCCAGTTGTCTGGTTTTATCTTTCAGCCGTGTGCTGACATTAGCTTTTATATAAAGATATATATGTATATAAGTGTTATGTGAGTGTGTGTGTGACACCTTTGGTAAATGTTTTTTTCTCTTGCCCGCCGTCAATTATCAATACTCAAGTTTGCTGGCCTTTTAAGCAAAAAAGCCTTATCTATGTGAATTTAAATTTTAAAACCAAGCATCAGCTGCCTTTTGTTGCATACTTAAGGGAGATTGGCCTCATCTGTGTGAGCAGTAGATTAGATGGCATTTTATCAAGAATGTAGGTGGGGAAATGCCAGCAGCTGCTGTTGCAGTACTGTCAACTTGTTAAGCATTTCATCCAACACCCCTCTCACTCATCCCATCACACTTTGTTTCTCTTTATTTTTCAGATCAACTCGGTTTTACGCGCCGCGGACAAATCGGTTTCAGCGGAAATAACCATCTTGGCTAACGTTACCGACAACCAGGCGCAATATCGTTGCGAGGCCTCGAATAGTGCCACAGAGATACCGCTCTTCCAGTCCACAACGCTCAGTGTGCATTGTGAGTAGAGACTACAATTTGGGGGGGATTGGGTTGAATTGTGGAGGGGGTTAGCCATTATTATTATCCATTGCTTGCATTGCAGTTGCCCCGGAGACGGTAAAAATACGCATTGAACCGGAAGAGCTGCGACCTGGCATGGAGGCCTCCATCATTTGCGACTCGAGCTCAAGCAATCCGCCGGCCAAGCTGTCCTGGTGGAAGGACGGCATCTCCATTGAAGGTACGTATGCCCGAGAGGCAAAGCAATTGGAAGTTTGCCCAGGACTTGGCGGCGCCGTTGTCGAAAAAAAAATGTAGGCAGGTCTGACACGGTTGCGCTGGATGAGAAGGAGATATATATTCGGTTTTCCTATTTTTCTTTTCTTTTTTTTTAAGGCGTTTCCACGACAACATCCGTTGCTTCGGTTTCGGTTGCCCAGTCAGTAAAAAATTTCTCCACTAAAAGATATTCCATTTTCCACCTTATATTTTTGTGCAGGCATTAATAACACGTCCAAGCCCGGACTCTGGGGCGGCACAGTCTCTACTCTCGAATTCAGGGTAAACATCACACAGGAAATGAACGGCATAGTCTACACTTGCCAAAGCGCCAACGAGGCACTACAACGTAGTGTCCATGAGGCCATAAGCCTGGATGTTCTATGTAAGTGGATGCTACCACCGCCTCTAATTGAGCAATTAGATGGAAAAAAATCTTGAATTCTGAATATTACACCCCAATACAGATCGTCCCAAGTTTGTACCGCCGCCATCCTCAACTGCTGTCGGTGTGGAAGGTGAATCACTGCAGGTGTCGCTCCAGGCGAATGGTAATCCTGCAGCCATTGCCTATACATGGACAAAGGATGGCATGAGCATACCCCAAAGCGATGGTGTTGAACATCGTATATTTGCCGAAGCGGGCACTTTGAATTTCACTCGTCTGCATCGTGACGATGCAGGGGTCTATTCATGTAGTGCTGGCAACTCGCAAGGCAAGGCTACACTCAATATCACAGTGGTAGTTGAATGTGAGTATATAGCCAGACTGATGGTGATGGATTCTCAACTCTAATCATTTCATTTTTTTCTTTCTTGGGCACTGCAGATGGCACTACCATCAAGTCTATATCGGAGAACATCATTGTGAATCCCGGCGAGGAGGCAATGCTTTCGTGCACAGTTGAGGGTAAACCTCTAACAGAGGAGCATGTCAAGTGGGAAAGAGTTGGGTACGATATGGCCGCCAAGACCACAACAACGTTTGCCAATGGCACATCCTATCTGCACATTAAGGATGCTCAACGCGAAGATGTTGGTAACTTTCGTTGTGTCGCCGACAATCGTGTGGCCAATCCCACCAATCGGGATGTCCTGCTGATAGTCAAGTGTAAGTAAAAGAAAAGGCCTCCCCACCCCCTTTCAATTCACCTCCTACTTAACTGTTGTGTTTTATCCATTTCTCTATAGTTGCTCCGGAAATAGCCAAGTCACCAACACTGCTGAGAGCTGCCAGCGGTACAGGTGAGCGTGGTCGTTTGCCGTGTCGTGCGCAGGCATCCCCGAAACCAGAATTCATTTGGCGCCAGGATAAAAAGGATTTGCCCATTAATCGTACATATAAATATGAAGTGGAAGAGCGTAAAATCGACTCATTGACCTATGAATCTACGCTAATTGTACAAAAGGTAGCTCCCGCCGACTACGGGGCCTACGAATGTGTTGCCCGCAATGAATTAGGCGAAACGATTGAGACTGTCCGCTTGGATATCACATCACCACCAGATCCACCACTTAGTCTCAATATCTTGAATGCTACCCACGATACGGTGACTGTGGCCTGGACGCCTGGTTTTGATGGCGGCCTAAAGGCCTCGTATCGTGTGCGCTATCGGTAAGAATACGATTCTCTTTCTCTCTATCTCTCCATTGGAGCCTCTTGGCAACGATTTCCTCTCATTTGCAGGATGGCCGACCGTGAGCAATACAAGTACATTGATGGATTGCCCAATAGCCATAAGCTAACGATTGCTGGACTGCGTATGAACACACTTTACTTGTTTTCCGTCATGTCAAAGAATGAGTTGGGTCAGAGTGTCTATTTGCCGGATTTGACGCGAGCCCAGACCAAAGGTAAGAGTCATGTTTCCAATTTTTTAATTAGCCTATGTGAGAGCGTAACACAAACGGAGTACGTTGATTATGGGGTCTTTACTTAACTATCTCATGTGATTTTTTGCTGCCCTTGGAATTGGAATTGGTAACGGCAATGTAATACAGAAGCACCGCCACCCTCACAGCCAGCCTCATCACTGGGCGGTGGACCACCGACCACCAGTCAGACACCATTGGGTGGTACATCGGGAATGTTGCTCTTTGTTGGTGTATCGGCTGGCATTGCTGTTGTTGTAGTCAACATTCTTGTCATCGGCTGTTGCCTGCATAAACGCAACGAGAAGCGCCTAAAGCGAGGTACAATACCACACACAAAACATTTCACACCAAAACTATGAACTCTGAACCGAAAGGAGTTGCTGCTGTTGCTTCTATATTGCTGGTTGCATCGCTGGAGAGTTAGTTAGTTGATGGCATTTGAATTTCTAATTCTAGTCGCCATCGCCGACGTCGTCGTCCTCGTTGTGTTTTTCTTTAAACATTTTTTCTGTGGGCGTGGCTTTTGCAGCTAGAGCACGTGCCGATTTCCTGCGGTCGCTTGGTCAGAGAGCGTGTCGCTAATTTCATTTGGGGGTTCATCCCGGCCCCGGCGCGCCATCACATGTCCGCGACTACGTGATTTGCGTCATTTCGTCGTCGTTATTTTTCGTTTGTCGTATTTTTTGGGTGAGGGCCTTTATTTGATTTCGTTGCGTGGGCCAGCAGCACCATGGCAACCAGCTCATCTCAACTCATTCCCGTAACCATTTCATATCCAATCCCAAAAAAAAACCCCATATTCACTTGGGAACTAGGACGCTCTGCTCAGCTTGGTTGATTCTCTCTCTTGGCTATTTTTATTACAATTTCTCATTTCATTTTCGTATTTATTTATCGTTTTATTTTTTCAAGCATATTTTTGTTCATTTTCTTTCATATTTTTTATTTATTTTTTTTTTTGTGATTTTGTTCGTTTTTTGGGAACAACAGGACTTGAAATGCTGCCAGCGGAGTTAACTGAGGACTCTAGCAATACACCGAATCTGGTCATAATTGGCATATCGCTGGCGGCATTTGGCTTTCTCCTGGTCAATGCGGCGCTTGTTGCCTGGTTCTTTGTGCATCAGCGGCGTAAGAAAGGTTCGTTGACATTTTATTTTATCCATAAAATACATATAACTATATTTAATTTTATATTTTTTTTTTTTTGTTAAATATTATAATATTCAGTTGTTTTTGTTTGTTTATGTTGTCGTTGTTGTTTGTTTGTTTGTGTCCCCTTGGCCAAAAAGTCAGGCCAAAAGAATAAGTAAAAATCAAACGTTTTCTGTACTATGCAACCACTTCCGTGATATCAACGGATACGGATGCAGACATGGCTGCTTACTAAACAATTTCCTGGCTATGAGAAGAGTTACTATTGCGCGGGCTATTGAAGAGACTGGGTTAAGCTTGAAGGACAAGTGAAAAGAAGAGAGAGTTAAAGGAGTTTTTTATTTTTTTGTAAAACGATATGCAATAAGCTTGTTCTTATAATTTCCGTTTAGTTCCAACAACCCGAGAGTGAAGCGTGGCCAGGAAGCACATAGCATAAGTCAAAACTGCCTGGAGGGAGCGGCGTGTGTAACTACAGGAATATAATGATGACAGAAAATAATGATGCATCCTGGCAGGAGACAGCTAAGAGTTTCTCATTCTTGTCCTGCTATTGCTATTGCTTTTGGCTTCTGCTTGTGAGGTGTCCGCCAAGTACAACTGCAAGTTATATTGAACCAATGGCAGAAACACCATTTCCATTCCAACCCAACTCATTCTTCTTCTACGTTTTCTAAGACAAATGTGCAACGTTTTCTTAGCTGAATGCACAGTCAATCTCTTGTGGAAATCAGATTGCATTGTGCTTCAAGAAGAAAGTGTTGACATGACTCCTCTGGACATGAGCGTAAGCAGAAAATGCATATATTTTAAAGTTTTAAATTGACTTTTACGTCTTTAAAAACGTTTGGACTGCATTTTGGTTCATTGATATAAATAACTTAGATTACCTAAATATAGGAATCTATTCTGATTTTATTTAGTAATAACTTTTGATGTAATAATTTGATGTGGTTGTTCTGTTTAAGTATAATTAGTTTAAAAAGAAAAAGCAGATAACGTGTAGTTGTCCTTAAAGTTGAAAGATTTAGAAAAATAAAGAAAAAGAAACACCAGTGTCCTTAGCGACAATTAAATTCATCAGTGAAGAGTTGTGTCTAGGTCCATTTTTTTTAGATTTTCAACTTTTTCTTGGGTGTATAATAAAAGATAATATGTTTTGTTAGAACACAGTTTATCTTAAAATTAATCAGTCAATCTTTATTTCGAAGGCATGCACATAAGGTTTTGATTGAGATAAAAGTTTTCCAGTGGAGTTGTAGGTGCGGCTTTACCAAATTTTCTGAATTTTCGTATATCTGTAACCAAAAGGTTGCTTTGATAATTTAAAGGGTGCTTCGATTAAGGCATATTCGAAGTTATAGTCGGCAAATTTGAAGTTAAAACTAGGCCTACAAATTGCACTAGGTATCCGAAAAAAGAAACAATAAAATTTCAACATTGCCATTAGGATTTTCTGAAACACACAATTAAAAAAGATCATTAGTCGATACTCAAATTTGTTAATTAAGCCAAAGATTACTTGAATCATCTATGATTTCGATTTTCAAAATTCACTTTTATTGTATGTATCGTTAATTGCATTTGGCTCCTCATTCAACTTGATTAACTTGTTTTGTCCTGTTTTCTTTCCCCCTGCTACAGAAATGGTTCTGTCCTGTTAGTTCAATGTTTTATTTTTGGGCTCATTAAATGAATTTCTTTTTGTCGGAGAATGTAGGCCAAGCTTGTCTTTCGCTTTTTTAGGTTTTTGCTCTGAGAGTTCTATAGCTGCAGGACATAAATAAGATATTTGCCTAAGAAATTTTCTTTGTATTATTTTCAGTTATTGTTGAACGAATGCTAGAGAGAGAAAGAGTAGAAGACGAACCTGGATGAATGTATGTATGGGGATGCATTCACCCATTTTTTATTTTTCTCCTCCCCCACTCTCAATCCCAAATTTTGAGGGAATGGAGGAAAGTTTTTTTTACACAAAAGAAGAAATTCATATTTCAGTCTTAACAGGCAGCTAGCTAGCCTTTCTCCTGAAAGGCAACATTTTTATGACAAACCTCCCAGAAAACGAAACCCCTCATTTCCCCCACATCCATTCACCCCTCTTTACCATAAGCCGATAACTGACAATGCCCAAAAGCATTCTATCTTTTTTTGGTGCTGCTTTCATGTCGCTTGGCTGTTTTTTTTTTTCTGGCCATAAAGGAGTTGTCAGGGATACTGGTAAGTCGGTGGTGCGTTGTCGGACAGCCCGGAAGATATTTTGTGCATATTTCAATGTTTTCGCCAAGCGAAACTTGACTTGGCCTGTTTGTTTGGAGCCCTTCGGATATGCATTTTTAATGTGCATTTGGCGCTTTTGTGTCAAAAAAATGGCGCAGAGGAGCAGCGAAGAGGGAGAGACTTGAATACATACACACATACGTAGTATATACATATATATAGTTAAGAAGCTTTCTCTGGGTCCACCGATAAACTGTGCCAAAAGTCTGCGGTTGGCATTTCGGTCATCGACCAACCCAATACCCATCCCACTCCACCACACCGCAACCCATCCTCTTAGACATCCTGTGCCTCGTTGTGGTGCCAACCATATTTCATTTTCATATGAGTTAGCCATCCTGAATAACAGCATTTCTAATGTTTATTGCGGCAAAAAGACGAGAAAAGGTCATAGAACATTTAGTTAGTATTTTTTTTTCTTGTTTTCTTTTCTTTTTGGGGATCTATTAAAGCTATGGTGTTTGAGGAAAAATCAACCCCATCGTATTTCTGCTACTATCAAGAGTTTGAGAGTTCTGTTTTTTTTATTTTGGGTAAAATGAGTGTGCGACACTTTTACGAGAGGAGTGCAAAACTTTTATGCCAACGTTGCCTAGAGCGATAAGCGCTGGCGTCGACCAAACGGCAGGCACTTGACTTTGACACTCTTTAAACAATTGACTGCCAGTGAGAGAACAGAGTATAGAGAATCGGTTCGAAGGAATAAGACTAGGGAATGGGTTGACTCCTCCATATATATATGTACGGGAAAGCTGTGCTGTGCCATCGAAATTGAAGAGATAAGCGCCCAGGCAACTGTCGTGGTCAGATAGTTAGAGGTGGGTTATGGTCGGGTTCCCTCTTTTCGCTTTTATTTCTTTTTTTCCCCCCCATCCGCCTCGTTGTTGAAAAGTTTGTCCGCCGCTTAGGCACACTGACACTGACAGCAGCCACTGGCAAACGGACATTGGCCAAAACCAGTAACCATCTCTCCCGGAGTGGAGTAGCTACCCACCCACATACATTGTAAATTTGTTAAACAGCTAAAACTTTAGGTCTAGAACAAAGCAAAAAGGAGACGATTCTATGGCATATAATACCATAAATCCACTTGCATCCTACACATACAAGTACACACATAGATACATACATGCATGGACAGGAAATAATTGAGAGCGACATCAGCTTAAGAGAAAAGACCTTCAAAGCAAACGTCATCGTCATTAACCATCCACCAACCATACAACCACCCACAAGCCCACCCACTCCAGAAATGCCCTGATCTGACCGCAAAAGCCGTGTCTAAGCCTTGTCCCACCATAGTATATACATACACATATAGACATACATATGTATATACTGGGCATATTGACAAAAACAACAGCAAAAGAAATCCGCTTCCTGGACATATTTTTTTCTGTTATATTCCGTTACGCGGGGCATAAGTGAAAAATTTTGTAATCTCTGCAAGGAGATGGGAGGCGAGAAGGACAAACTGCAATGCGGATTAGTTTGATAAGCTCAAAGTTGAAAGCTCTTTTGTATAATAGAAAAAGAAATTTCTTGTTTTTTTGTTTTTGTATGTTAACTCTATCTTGTTTTTATTATAAATTGCTTTAATTGATTAAAGACTGTAACAAAAGCAGCTGCATACATATATGTATATACATTAATTTTGATTTATTACGCTGTCAACAACAGAACGAATAAACGTATGACCATGACTCGCTTTCCAATTAAGCACATTTCAATTTTTAATTGAACAATAGGCAATGACTTTAGTAAACCGAAGATTTTCCTACCCTTATCCTTTGACAAAATTGCAATTGATTGATGACTACAATCACCTGATTTGTGATGACCTTTTACTAACTCAAAAAAATTTGTTTGGAAAGCATTCTGAGAGTTTTTTAATTACACTTATTGAATTAAGAATGTTCTTCAAAGACAATGAGAAGTTTTAAGTAAAATTTCTATTTTTAGCAATCAAAATTGCCTTCTGTCTCTATTAAAGCGGCAAAACTCGTTTATTTAAATATATACTTATTGTTAATTTACAAAATATTTCAATGATTCTTTTCAATTCAAAGACATAGTGAACAAAAAAAAAAAAATCATTTAAGTTCTTTCTTGTGCAATGTATTTGCAATTTTAAAATAAAACAATTGAAGTTTTTCGCTTGAGTTATTTCTATTCCACAAAACCAATAGAAAATTTTATTTTTTTGATTCTAAGAAAGAATTTTGTTTTGTTTTGGTAATGCGATAAATTGCTACCAACATACATTTTTTTTTTGTTATTTTGCATAGTTGTTCTGTCATGGATTTAAAAAGGGGAATATTTGCCCCTAAAATATGTTAAAGTCTAAAGATCAATTTGCTTTTTGAAACAAGAAAAACCATTTTGAAACGTTCTATGAATAAAAAAAGGTCAACGATACAAACATTGCTTTTATAGCTACGGTACATACCCATTAGTTTTGTAGCCTATTGCATACTTTAGGGGGAGAGTTTCCCTCGGTTTGATCCCTAGTTCTGCTTTTCCCTTGGACAATAATGATTTACTCAAACGATAGTATCATTGAGACTAACTATTATTAAATGTTCCACTATTATTTCGCTTTTAGATTTGGTACTGAAAACATAAATGTGAAGCCTTTTTGGGACACTTTCTTAGGTTAAGATTTTCTACTATTAAACTCAATATTGAATTGGTTTTAGATAGTTGAATAAGAATTTCAGTTTTTCCAGCAATGAGATCCGTGCTTTGAAGTCCTTGATACTTCTTAGCTGGAATACATACTATATTTAAATGGGGTTTGTTTTTTAGCTATCTAGAATCTAACATATCAATTTGCCTTTCCAAAATCTGGCATAGAATTTTGTTCATCAATTTATCTGCCAACTATTGGACTCTTTACATTAGTGTATAAGCAATAACACATTGAAATAATAAATTAAAGTATAGTTTGTTTGCATGAGGTAGACTGAATGGGGGCTAGATGGAAGAGGAAAACGTTTGGTTAAATGTATTATTAAGAAAACATTTTGTAGCCATTTGGGGGCCATATCCATAATCTCTATGCAAAAGGGCCAATGGACAAACCGGAATGTGTCACACGTGTCTATGGCTTTTGCTGACTTGGCTCGAAACAAAACTGTAATCGTTATCGTTATAAATTTGTTGTTGTTATCCCACAGCAGACCAAAAGCAACAGCAACAAGAACAGCAATAACAACAACAGCAGCAACATCTACCTAGTGCACTTCCAGAGTCAATTGATCAACCCACACAATCTATAATATAAATCTTTCTTTCTTTTTTCTCTTTCTTTTTCTCTCTCTCTCTCTCGTTTATTTTCATGAAACGCATCAATGGAACCTGTTTTTATACGTGTTAACTATATGACTGAACCATATTCATGAATCATTTAATTGATTTTTGTTGTTGGTTGTGTGTGTCTGTGTGTACCCTTCTCTCCATTTGCCTTTAATATGCATCATCGAACTGCAACACGGCATAAAAATGTATTGCACCAAAATGTGAATAATTAAATATATATATATATATATACGGACAATGCCCTGTGTGATTTTCTACCTCTCTCTTTCTCTGTGATCCTGGGGTCCTTCAACATTTGCACTCACAATGCTCGGGACTCCTCGGGACTTTGACAATCTTTGCTATTTGCATTTGATTTGCATTGCCTGAAACTATTCAAACTGCTGCACTGCGCTTTGCCCGCTTCACCACCCACCCACAACCTCACCATACACACACACACTCACACACACCTATGAACCCTTTCTTTCTTTCTTTTCTGCTACTCCACCTCCCTATCCACAATCAATTTTCGGCATGTCACTGCCAATTACACCTTTTCAATATTTGTGCGCATACCTTGGCCGCCTCCACCACAATTTTTCACATCCTGCCATTGTCATTGCATACACCCAAACACACACATACACACACAGTGGCGGAAACTACAAATCAACCAGGCAAAACGGCAACCATCGAAATGTATGCCCCCAGTTCGTACAATGACACCGTTACCGGCGAGACACTGTCCAGTGTGTCGGAAAAGAGCGAATCCTACTCGAATGAGGGCAGCACTCAGCCGGAATATATTGTGAGTACACGTAGTTTTTAGTTCCATTTTTTTCGGGCATTTCTGCTTTTTTTTCTCCCTCCTGGTCGTAAAACATTTGGGCATTTAAGTTATTACCCAATGCGGATGAGAGCCAACTGGAAGGAGGGATGGTGGTAAGGTCGTTTGGAAAGGAAATGCCAAGGCAAGCGGAAGCCGACAACGTTAAGACATCGTGATTAATTACGCCAGAGCTGATGATGATAATGATGGAGTCTCCCTCCCCCTTTCCAAGCCATACCGACCTCTTGGTCGGCTCCTTTCCCTAAAAACAAATCGTTTCAAATTATTAAAATCATTTATTATCGGCGTAATCTTTTGCAAAACCACAAAAACTGCCTAACCGCTGCCGCCTAATGTCGCTCTCAGTCTCTCAAACTCATGAAAGAAGCCAAGAAAGTATGTAAAGTGCGTTAGAACAGCGCGTGTTATAAATCAGGCAGACATACTTCCTCTTTCGAGAGGGACCATCATAGCGGTAGAGAGGCGTGTCCTTGTGTCTCGGTGTCGCCGCTGTCATTGTGGCTGTCAATTATGCGCCAACGACTTTCAACGCCTTTTCTCTCGTTTTTTATATTCGTACAGAGTATATACATATATATACCTATAAAATATACTCAAAAAGTGTGAAGTAATTACAAAGCATTACACAAACATACCTAATGATGATGGTGTTGATTCTCTCTTCTTTTCTCTTCACAGGACGAGGCTCGTAAGAAGGCTGCCTCAACATATTTGGTTGAAGGGACAGCAGATATGCCACCGCCCAGATATCAAAAGGATGGCACTTTGCCAGTATTATATCCGAATAATATGGGTAAGTGTAAATGGGGGAATTGTGATTGTCCACAGATGTCAGCGGTGGTTTCGTGGACAAAAACTTGGAGAGATAGAGTGTATATATTTACCACAATAGCGTGAAATTCAATTAATTCGAAGCTTCATGTACTCTAACCAATCTTGACTCTTTAATGTCCTAGACATTATGGGGATTCTTGAAATATGGGAAGTGTTGTTATTTGTTTAGACATCTTGAAATTCAATCAATTTAATTTACTATTAGTTAGCCTAACTCTAGAAAATGTTTGTTTTTCACATCTAATTTTGTTTTGACATATTTCATGTTTGTAAATACCTGAAACATTGGTAATACTTAATAATTTCTCGTGCAGTAAGAAAATGTCTTTCAAAAAGATTTTTACATATATCGTTATTTTTTTTTTTTTTTTGTATTACCTGAAGTTTATAAATCGTAAATCAACTTGTAACGTTGTCATATGTATATATTTGTGTAAGTTTTACAACTTATGCGAGGAACAACAACCATAAACCGAATAAGCGCTGCCGAAACACTTTTCAATATTACCAATCGTCAGTGGCGGATCCAGAGAAAATTAAATATTAAAAATTTGGTATCGAAGAATTATCGTGTATTAAGTAAATAATTCCCTATGACAAATATTGCTTATGGTAATTTGTTTAGCTACGGGATATTATTTTTGTTTTTGCCTTTAAGAGCTGAAATATCTCCTTTGGAAATGCCGATCCGCCTTTGAGAATTGGAATCATATGAAACATGAAATAATATTTTCTAAAATTCTTAAATAGAAAAAATATTTAGTAGATTGACTAAAACATTGACTAATATCGAACGCTTAAGTTTATATCTTTCTTGACCTTTTAAAGGGCATGTTTCAGTCTATAAAGTTTGTTCAGGCAATGCTCTTTCCATTTGGCAAAGTTATCATACCCTTTTGTACAAGGGCATACCAGAAAAAACGTTTTAGATAATTAACTTTTGACCAAAAATAAAAAGCTAAAAAAAGAGGGAGAAAAAAAAAGCAGTGAAAAGTTGTGAGTTTCATAGTTGCCGGTCCTGTCAGCACGTCAGTTGCGCCCAATTCTCTATATCTTTCACTCTCTTTCTCTTTCTCACCATCTACAATATTTATCTGTCTATCTCTATCACTCGATATAGTTCTTTCTCTATCTGTTGGCATGATTGCAGCACAATCAAAGCGTTGTAAAAAACGGAAATCGGAGAAAGAAAAATATATATATAAAAAAACCGTATACAACAGCAACGCGAACGAACTGTAAAATTCAATTTCACTGCAACATCTCCATCTTAATTGTAATTGAGCAGCAAAGTTAGTTTTTTTTTATTATTTTTCTTGTTTTTTTTTGGGTTTTTCTCTCGACCAACTTGATTTCCAATTGAAGTACCAAAATCACGTTTTTTCGCTTGGTCTAATTTAAGAGAGACTACGACTAAAACTGAAACAAGGCAAATTTAAAAGCTCACAAAACTCAGCCAAGAGCAAAGTTTAATGAAAACTCAAATTGAACAATAATATCTTATTTCAGTCTGTCTTTCGGTGTGAATGTGTGTGTGTGTGTCTGTCGGTCGGGGTTATAATAACATTGCTGAGAGCCAAAAAACACAAAAAAAACCAAGAAGAACAAAGGCAACAATTGCATTTAAAATGCAAAAACCATAGAAATAATAAAAATACATTAGGGCGGCAAAACTTATCTCTAGACTGTAAAAATATCTACATTTGAAATACAATTATTTCAAACGAAAACGATTTCTATTTGAGTTTGATATGGTTAGATTGAGTGACTGACTACTGGATGACATGGAGTAGTATATGCGCCGCACAGGACGAAGATTTTTAGGTTATGTGAAAAAAAAAGTTTGGTTATGTAAGGTTAGCTCATACTATATCAATTCAGATTATGTAACAAAAAGGTTTTTAAAAAAAGATTGTTTGGCGTTAGTTTATGTGTTATGTAAGGTTTGGTTAAGTAGCTAAGCATAACTTAAGTTTTTATTATGAATGATTATGTTATATAAGGTTAGGTAAATAAGAATAAGGAAAGTAAGGCTAGCTTGCAAGTTTACGTCGTAACTATAAACAGGGGTTAGGGCATGCATTTTGAGATATATTAGTTGAAGTAATTTACGATTTAGTTAAGTAAGCTTAGGCTATGCCAGTTTACATTAGATACAGTTAGTTTAAGTAAAGTTAGGTGAGGTAAAGTTAGAGGCTGTAAGATAGCTGTTTAAAGGGTAAAAGGTTGGGTTGATGTATTGAGCGATTGTATTAGAATAGCTTACATAAGGTTCTATAAGGAAAAGTTAAGTTAAGTTAAGTAAGGTCGGAATAAGTAAAGTTGATGATTAATTTTTAGTTTTTAAGTTTTAGTTCTAAAATGTCAACAAAAATCAAAATCTTTTATTGAAGTTCTTAACAATTTTAAGCAGAGCAATACTTCTATCAGGTATAACTAGCTTTTTCTTAAAGTTGATGATAAGCAAACAAGTTTAGTTAAAGATATGTCTCCGATACATTTGAGTGCTGAACACTTATCAGTATGTAGGTAAGATCATATTGAGGCAGAATAGATAAGATTAAATTACAAGTTAGAGGCACATTGGCTGGTGTAAGCTTGGTTATTGCTTGAAAAGCCTAGAAAAAGTTAGGTGTGCAACAAATGATGACAGGAAGATAACTACGTATATGCAGTTGCAACAGAAATAAAAGAAAAGGAAAGGAAAGAGCTGCTCCCCTGTCTAACCCACATGGGTTTTCTTTTTGCGGCAACACGCATAATTATGTATGTATGCGGATGCGGCGTCATTTTTGTGCTCCTGCTGCTGTTGCGAGAACAACGAAAGAAAAGGAAAAGAAAAAGAACCTCAAAATAACAAAGCAGACGGACGACGAGATGGTAAAAAACATTGCGAAAAGAATCCCACGTGGCATAAAAATTAAAATGCTTGCCGGAAGCTGTATCTCAAACAAGCGCCCAAGGCTGTGTTGTTCTGTGAAAAGAAAGAGGATGGATGGGTGGATGGATATGGATGCCAGAGACTCAGCACAAGTCGACTATCATGTTTGTGCACATCTGTATGTACTTTTGTACGTATGTATGTATATGCCACATGAGGATAAGAAGAGTGAGGAGCTTGCTACTGTAGATTTCGCAATGCTGGAAATTGTTTTTGTTAGTTGGCGCCACTTGGTTTTTGTTACCCTTTTCTGTCTTTTTTTGTGGTAGCAAAAAAAAAGGAAAGGGGGACACGGTTATAAATTGTGGACAAGCGCTGAGCCGTATTCGAGGCTCACCTGAACGTAAATAGAAGGCACACACACACTTGCTAGTAACTGGCATGACTGGCAGCTGCAATTGCAATTTCATTTGCTAGTTTATGCATTTAAGAACTGAAAACTGTAGCACGGTAGTCGTAGCATTTTTAATGAGATACTTTTCCTCCCCCCCACCTTTTTAAGGTACCACACACACTCACAAAGACCCTGGCCAACACATGTTAATGAGCACAAAAGAAACATCACAGCGAAAATGCTGTAAAATGCTGCTGCAGCTGCAACAAGTAACCAGATATGTGGGACATTTGTAACTACATCAGAGAAAAAACGAAAACAACTCATGCAGATTTAACCTTGAGCAGCTGCAAATGAACTCACGGTAGACCAGTCAGACCTTAGTAGAAGGCATAATTGCTCAAGTTAATAAATTATTCAATAGCAGTTACTTTTCCCGCTTTTATTTTCAAGAATAGAAGAATACAAGTGAAATTCTAAAATAAGTATTTTAAAGTTGAAAAATTGAAGATTTTTTTGTTATGTAGTATCAAGCCAACAGGATTCTTTGCATCTTAAGTATACCTTTGCATATTGGAAGTTAATCGATTTTAGAGTCTACTAAGGATTTTAAATTTTAATTTATGCAAAGGATTTGTTGGTCAAGAATTAAAGCTTGTAGTAGGAAGAAAAGAATATTTGCTGAGTTGTAGTTTTAAAATTGTTAGCCTTTGGTGAGTTATATTGACTAAAATGTTAATATAGCAATTATCCATTTGACGCCTCAAAATTTACTGTTAGATGTCAAAATATTATTGACTGTTTTAATTATTACCAAACAAAAATTGACTGTTTTAAGGCTAGCAAATGTGGATTTATGATATCGGCATACATACATATATCAATAATGATAAAGTCTGTATGAAAAATTTGCTTAAGATTACTCAAGCTAAGAAACTTCCATATTTAGAACTTTAACCTTTTTAGAAAAACATTAGAAAAATATAAAATGTTTTCTGACTTGTTTATAACCGAATGTCATACAATAATATATGTCTCCGGGAGTTGAGGGAGTTTCTTTAGTATACTTTGATATATTATACCCACTTCATAGATATAAAAATGAAGAATATCCTTTTTTACAAGTTATTAATATCAAATGTATTCCCAGTAGAAAAAAAAATTGTGCTTCTTCTTTTTCTTTTTGGTTTGTTTGACCAAAAGAAGCAACAATTATGCACATACACACAGACAGTTTCAAAGAGTCATATGTGTATGTGTGTATGATGGTAGTCCCCAAATAGATATATATGTACATTACAAATTTCTTTTGCTCTGATCGAAAAATCAATAATTCATGAGAATGAAGCAGCAGCCAGTCAACGAGCCAGTCAGCCAGCCAGCTATCCAGGCTGTTCCCATCATATAAAACAACACAACACAATCACAATATGCAAAAGTAAACAAGCCACAAAATGAACATGCCCCGCCAGCAGTAGTAGCACCTAACTGAGTGTGTGGGTGGGTGTGAGTGTGTGTATGAGTGTGTGGTGTGCCATGGTCCCAGGCGTCTTCGATTTGTCGTTGTCGTTGTCGCACGAGGCAACTTTTCTTAACAAAATTATTGTTGCCTACTTACTGGGGTTACCGCTCTACCCACAAAGAACTTTACTCTCTCTAACACGTGTGTGTCCCGAGCGTGTGTGTATGTGTATATATGTGTGTCTGTGGTATGGGTGTTTTCAAGTCTATTTTACAAAATTACAAATTTGTTACGTTTGCGGCTTTCACGCCTTTACGAATGACAGCAGCGCGAGTTTTGTGGATAGAAAATGTCAAGCAATTTGTCACAGTCTCTTCCTATACGTATATATGTACATACATACATTTACATATGCATGTAAATTCCTAGAATGGCAAAACACACTCACGTACACACACATTTATATATATATATATATATACCTACTTAGAGTCCAGTCACAATTTGCATATTTATTTCTTTGGCACCTTATCGACTTAGAAAATCCTTGCCAACCCATTGCATTGCCTTCAATTAATGGCCTACATTTTTATTTCTTTCCAAACGTTTGCACGTGAAATGAAGCAGAAAGCAACACCAGCAGCAAGCAAAATGTGTTGCATCTACCTGTAGGTAGTTTGAATGTAAAAAAAAATAGAAACTAAACTACATAGCAGCCACAAGCACGCATGCATGAGACGACCAAAAGTTGGTCTCTATCTCTCCCTCACTTCGTGCATATAAATATGTGTCATTTGCCAATGGAAATCGAAATGGAAATTGCACTTATGGTTTTCCCCACTTAGTTTTTTTTTTTTATTATTGTGCAGACCAAGGGGCGAATCAAGTCATTAAAAAAACGTAGTATGTGAATGAAAGAAGAAAGAAATGCGAGAAATCGCTTTCAATTAGTGACGCTTCAATTCGTTTTTCTCAGTTGGCATTAATCTACTATTTTACTTTTCTCTCTCCCACTTTTTCTTTCTGTGATTGT
This sequence comes from Drosophila paulistorum, assembly GCA_018152135.1. Classification (NCBI taxonomy): domain Eukaryota; kingdom Metazoa; phylum Arthropoda; class Insecta; order Diptera; family Drosophilidae; genus Drosophila; species Drosophila paulistorum. The sequence goes on from JAECXG010000822.1 coordinate 41,676,948, forward strand.
AGTAAATGCCTGCACCCTGCCTCATCCGAGGCATAACAATGCAATTGGAGCAACAGCAGCTGGTAGCAATAATGCTGCTGCTGCAGCCATTCATATGACGCGAGACGATCAGATGCTCATCACCAAGGGCGTTTATATTCCGTCCCCATCGCCAGCGCCACCGCCAGATGGTTCCTATTATAATATGAATAGCGATAGATATCTATCCTATCCGCCAATGGTAAGTCTCAACATCACATGGAAAAAAAAGCTTAGCTCTATAGTTGAATTGCTTGCCATGCGTTGGTTTCACTCGGGCCATGGCTTAGCACGGGCAATTAGTCCTAGGAGCTAGCCCCTAAGCCATGAGAGCCATGTGGTCTTTGTATTGCATGCAAAAAAATGGTGTGGATATTTTAAAAGGGTATAATCAGAATTTAATAATTGACATGAGGGCAAAAAGTACCTACTGCGAAATCTCTTTATAAATCCACATTTTCACAGCATTTTGCGTGTGATAATGCCAATTGAAGTATTTAAAAATTAAAAAACGAAGAGTTAATCATTTCATTTCATTTTTTTAAAAGGTTCTTGTAGATTCGTTATTGTGTTCTTTGATTAAACTATTGTAATATAATATAAAACAAATGGCTTATATATTATTTAAAAGACTGTAAGACTTTTGGTAATGTCATTTGGAAAGGGACATTTAAAAAATTCTTGAAATTTGAAATGCATAATTTTAACTCAAACCTCATTCAATGTCAAAAATAAGCAAAACGAAGGACTAGAACTGTTCAAAGAACTTGCAGATAGACTTTAATTTTTAATCGGTTAGTAGACCATGCAAGACCGGCTTTAATCTGTAAAAAGAACATATCTGTAAGTCATTGCATGACTTGGTTGCTCGATTCTAGATAAATTAATAATAGTACTGGTTTATATTGTCCTTGGTCTAATGAGATTCGACAGTTATGAGAGCCCGGAGGGGACAATTTTTCTTATCACCCACTCCTGCACATTGTGCACATATGTTTTGTATGAAATGCAGTTTATGCGATCAGCAGAAGCAAAGCTTGTGCTTCGACTTTTATAATCCCCTCTAGGGATGCAGCTTTGAGGAGGTGGAGGAGGAGTAGCTGAGGCAGAAGCAACACTATAGTGTAAAGACAAATGACAAACTTAAAAGCATTATAAGTAAAGCTTCACAATGGTTTTTTTCTGTTTTTTGTTTTGTTTGTAAGGAAAATGAGATGAAGTGGGGGAATTGGATGGGAGAGTACCTACTATATGTATATGGGAATGGGAATCATACATACGTATGCTTTTCATTTTTGTTGTTGTTTTCCTTTAGCTTTACGTTTATATTTTTTTTTGTTCTTGTTTTTGGTTTTTCTTCTTCATCTTTGCATTGCACTTGCTTTGTTCTTGTCGTTCGCATCGTCGTTGCTGTTTGCACTGGCAGAAAGTAAACATTATTTTCTCAAGACAACAATTTAATATTACGCATACGCATAGCAAGGACATGGCAACGACGCGACATTTACGACAACGACACATATACACACTCACACTTAAATATATATCGTATCTCACATTTATCCTCTATGCTTAGCCCTCTCTATCCCAACCTACTCCTGTCTTCCCACTTGTGTCTTTTTGTGAGTCTGTGCTTCATTACATTCTGCAAAGTTTTTGCGCCGCGTCACTCATAAAGAGCAGCTTTTCTGGTCTGGGGCAAGGACTAGGGCGTGTCGCTGCTGAGATTTTGATATGGCGCATCTGTGAAATATGTACGAAGACAAGGACAAGCACAAGATGAGCATCATGATGATGATGATGATGATGCTCAAAAGGCTCATGATGTAGAGAAGGAGATGAATATTTTGCCATTTACTTCACCTCTCCTCCTAATCCTCGTGTATGTGAAAACCATCGAAAAATCGGTTTACCTCTTGTCCAGCATGTAAAAATTCTTTTGGCACTCGTTTTCCGTTTCTTGTGTCGCATTGGTAACCAATATAAATTCCACAAATTCACAATAAACATGAGAAAATCAATTTTGGGAATTTATGTATTACCCTCGTTCCATTTCACATTGATATTTCCTTCCCTTTTTCTTTCACTCTTTCCTCACTCTCTCCACAGTCTTTCTATCTGTTTTTCACATTATTTTATATCCTTTTTTATATACATTTATTTCGTTTGGTTTTTTTTTTTTTGTGATGACTTTTGGCGCTAAAGGGGTGCAAATGTGACAGCATAAGATGACAGTCAATGTGGGGGCTGACACTCATCCTGTGGCTGTCCTCGACTGTCCATCTAGGCTAGTGTCCTTTTGGGTTACTTCGACTTACGTCTTGCTATCAACTTTTGTCCGCTCAATGCTCGTAATTGTATAAATTAGATGGAAAAATGGTTGATGGTAGTTCTTCTCCATAGCAAAGGAAACTGCAACTGACTGCAGTGTCAGTTATCGGATTCACACGACCTCGTTTCCAGTTCCCGGTCCCTCCCTGTATGTCCATTATAATGGACAGCTAATATAATAACATTTATGCCTGGTGACTGACCATACTTATGGCCTTTATACGATTTGTTAAGTTATTCAATTGTATGTTGTCCCATCCATATATAATATATATATATATATATATATCTGTGTCTCTCTGGTCGGTCCTTTGCCAAACAGTTAAATGATATAGACCAGGCAAACTGCTGCAGAGCTTTTTCTCTCTCTCTCTCTTCAGCCGCCTCATCTACTCAATGGCAGAAGGCATCTCCATCTCTTCATCATTATTGCACATGGGACTAAACCTTTTGTTTGCGGTTTTTAGTCAACGAGGGAGAAAAATTCAATTTCGGTTTAGTTGGTCAACAATACCATTTATATATATGTATATATATAAATATATATGTATATACACCCTATTCCCTGTGCCCCTCACCTCCCCTTTCGTTTGTGTAGCCACATAAGACGAGAGAGCATGTATTTTTTTCTCCTATATCTCTCTGTGTTTGTGTGTGGGAGCCAAATTGAATTATTTGATAAACATCATTAGAAAAATTACAAAATATACAAAGAGCAATAGTGGGAGCTGGAGAGCTAACAACTCTCCGAAACAACTTCCTCTTCTGTGGCTACCCAAAAACATTTGGCCAAAACTAAATTACTTTTCGAAGGCCAAAAACAAACGAATGGCCAAAAGAGTCCAACTAAGTGAATAAAGACAATTTATAACAGTAAATCAAATTAAATTTCAATCGAAATACTTGACACAAAACAAAGCCAAATTCAACTAAAGTTAAGCAGCAACAGCAGTGACAGCAAAGTTAGTTCTAAGAAATCTCAATGACTTGCCATCTGCTACTTAGAAGCTCCTTTTATTGCTATGTTGACACTAAAGTTAAGAATCATTAGATAGATAGTTTCAATGAAATGAAGCCAAAGGACTTTTGTATACCTTACCTACACAGTTTCTGTTTCGATAATGAAATCAAATGACTTGTGCTGTGGTTTAACTGAAGATAACTGGAGATAAATTTACTTGTATGTATATATGTATATATAGTTTTGTATATTTATTATCGATTTTATCGCAAATGCCGACCTGGGCACAATTTAGAGCCTTTATGCCCACTACACATTTAGTATGCCTGCTTCATTTTAATATTAATTGATTATTATGACGGTTGAATTAGTAATACATTTTAACGTGACGGGAAATATAAAAATAAAGGTTACTTCTATTTAAAAATATCAATGGATAAGGATTTATACATATATTAAACGAAGACCTTAATATATAATTTCTTGTTATTTTATTTTATGTTTAAAAGATATGTATTAAATAAACTGCGTCCTTGTAAGATTCTTTCACAGTATGGATCAGCAGCAATACACTTTCCCCTTTTAGAGATCCAAACTAGTTTCCATATTTTCTTAAACAAGTATTTGAAACCGTATATGACACGTTTATAGATTAAGTTTTCAAAAAAAGATAACAGGGCTTATATTTCCAAAGCTCTGAAACGGCTTTATATGATGTAAAAGGTCTTATTTGTCTAAGTTGGTACATTAACAAGTTCAGAGGAAAACACATGAGTACAAATCGAATAGCATCACAATTTAAAAAAATACTTTTGCACAATGTATATAATTTTCACGAAACAATTCTATAATTTATATTCACTACGCGCTTAAGACAGCATTTCAAATTTAAATCACTCAAATGTTATCACTCCATTAAAATTCATTATTTGAAGTCGTATTCATTATATTAAATCTTATTATTATTCTTCTCAATGTTTGAACGAAAAACTTTGATTATGAAATTCATTTATTTATTCACTTGACATTTATGTTAAATTTGAAAAGCTTAAGTTGAACCAACTTAAACCTTTAGCTTCAGAAATATAAGTGATACAATTGGCACAATTGTACATAAAAAAATTTGTGTTTATATGTTCATTATATTTAGGCTTAATTATCAATGTGTTAATTGGAAATTGTTGATTAGAGTTGCCAGAAACACACCCTTAAATAAACGCCTAGTTGGACTGTATTCAGTTAATTGTTCGATATTAAATTTTCTAAAACTAGAGCTTTTGAAGCAAAGATTACGAGTCCTTTTAAGAGAAAACACCTTTAAATACAAACGTCCCCCCAAAAAGTCTCTTTGAACACACACATAACTCGTACATAAATTGTGAACTGCTATCATAAATTGCAAATTTTAGTTGCCATGATCAATAATGATGGGTATTGGGTTAGCAAGGCTAAAGAGTCAATAACTGACAAAATGCATACGTCATGATCTAGATATAACTCTCTATCTGTCTCTATGTGGCCTTCAAATGAAGTCCCATCTCATGACAGGGTTAGGTCAACGCCTTTGGCATCTGTGTCAGAGAGCGAATAAGAGAGAGTCAGGCCAAATGGCACGCAAAGTGGCCAAGCAAATGCAATTTAAAACAAGTTGTGGCCACACCCAGAACGCCTCTAGTTCTATCCCCGAGCGTTTGTGTATGTGTGTGTGTGTTTCGACCAGCTTGTAACTATTTAAGCGGCAATTTGTATTTTATTGCCAACTTTGCCCCCAACCCCAAAAAATTCAAACGGCAAAAATCCAAACCTAAACCCAAAACCCAATACCATTGCCAATGCTATTGCCACCGCTATTCACATACGCATATCCAGCCCATGTCCCAGTCCCTAGCCCATGCCCTGGTGATAAGTTAAATGCCGGCTTCTGCTCTGAGTTGTGAGTTGTAAGTGTTCTCTGTGAATGCGAGGGAACCACGTGCATGGCATGTAGCTTGGTGCTTACCCGTCAGGGTTTGAGAATGAGTTTGACTTCAGTTCGGACAACTTAACTATGGCTTTACTTTGTTAGCTTGAGTTTTTGCACAGTTTTAAATTCAATTAGTTTATCGTGCGGGCAAGGCACTTGGCATTGTCTGTTTTGGTCGATGCGGATGATGTGTCTCTTGCTTCTGCTTCTGCTTCTGCTTCTGCTTCAGCTCCTGCTTCAGCTCCATCTGCTGGTGGCCATGTCAAACGCAGACAACGCACTCAACACAAATTCTTCCCCTCTTTCTCTCTCTTTATCTATCTGTTAGTGTGTGTGAGTTTTTTTTTTTGAAATTCATGGAATGACGCAGCTGATGCCGATTAAATAAATAACAGAATCCAGTATCCTAGTTATCCTTCGTGAAGAGTATCTATAATTTAATTTTCAACTCAAGCCAAAGACTAGCACATACAATTGGCTTTTCGAGGCGCCGCGTCGTTCTTGGTTCTTTGGATTTAATGTGTAAAGTTTTTATGGCAATAAAAATGTTGCCCTCCTCTCAAAACATTGGTTAACTTGGCCAAAAGAGGAAGAGAGTTCTCTGCTTCCCTTTTTTGTGGGAAAAAATGAACTCAAATGAACACAATAACGACAATAATGAGATGGCGACGGAGAGAATTAGCGCACACAAAGCCTTTAAGTGGCCCTGGGCCCCATCAACAGAGAGAAAACACAGAGGCCCAAAAACGAAACGAAACGAAATGAAAGTTTTTGCCAACCCCTTTTTCCAGATTGCGTGCAACAAATTGTTGGCTTTACGTACAAAAATTAGTGTCCATCCTACTCCATGTACTCCCCATCGTCTTTATTCTCAGAAAACAGCAAAACCAAACCTCTCACTCCTCCATATCACAAAACACTCGGCAGAGCAAAACTCTTGGCTCCAAGTTTTCGTTAAAGACAATTTAACTTTGTAAACTGATACAAAATGTCCGCCTTGGTATACTTAAGTCCTTTTATCCTAAACTACCAAAGGCGCAAAACCCCTCCCAACAAAAACCAACTTCAACACACGCGCACACACTCCACTGCCAATTCAGAAGCTCCTTTTGTCGCCATCTTCAGTCCTTGGCCCTTCCGTGTTAATCAGTGTGAGTGAGTCTCTAATGTGTTGTTGTTGTTGGAGATGGCTTAGTTTCTAGTTAGTTAGCCACGCAGCGTCGCGCATCCATGGTAATCTTTCCAATAATTCCTTTGTTCACATCTTAAATTTGTAAATAGAATTAGCTCACCAAGCAAGAATCTTTTGCAAGCCAAAGAGCGATGCATGTAGACGTGTCGCGTCCCCCAATTAGGCGCCGTTAGATTTAACCCAACAAGAAAAAAAAACACATCCTAAAAGGAAAGTTGACAACTCGGCACAACTCGGTCTAACTACTGACAAAATACTTTTGCTATGGCAAACTGCAACTGCAACTGGAATTTCAACTAAACTGGACAAGGACAACAATGACGATGATGATGATCATAATGATGATGATGATGATGAGAACAGGCGAAACAATTTTGCAAACTGACACAAAGTGTCATGTCAATTGAAGTAGAAGTTAAAGTTAAAGTAGAATCTACAGTAGTTTCGCTCCAGTTTTCCAGCGAATAGCAAACAAGAATAGCGCAAACGAAAAAATGCAACAAATTCCTCAAAAGTTGTCAAGAACTTGCATTTCTATGCCATTCAGTATAAAAAGTCTGGCACAACAGTAAATATATACTATATGTATATGGATACATTTTTCCGTCTATTCACGCCCAAAGAATATCTTTCAAATAAACCTAATTTGATCGCTTGACAAGAATGTATGTCAACTTCATGAAAAATTAAGAAAAATATTTATGAAATATAGATATAATTTAGCCATATAAGTTCAATTCCTTCAAATAAAATGTCATGCAACTGATGCAGAGAACATAAGACATATTAACTGGTACGTCACAGGTTGCTAGCATACTTTTGGGAGTAACAAATTCAAATATATTGGTGAATTCATAATTTTTATTCGTAGGTGAAACTAAATGTAATTCTTAAACTTAAGAGTATTAGGGATGAAACTCAAATACTTGTGACAAATGTAAAAGTTGCTACTTTGGTTCTTAATTTCGATTTTCTAATATCGGCTTGTAGTTTTGGCTGATTCCGGTCTTCATAGAGGTAAACTGCGCAATTAATCAGATAATCTTGCATACTTTTGGGAGTTAAATAATTTTATATTGGATTTAAACTTTTGAAACTGCGCCGTTAATGAGAGACTTAAATTTAAATATAAATATTGGCTATAATGAATTTATTATTAGTTTAAATATTATCCTGAATTACATAACTTCTTAGTTATCCTCCAAGAGAGAGATTATGCTATAAAAGACAAGTTAAATTCTTTCACTCTAAGATTGCAACGTTTAGCTTTATCTATATATAAGAACTTTCTTTGACATTGACCAAGTGTCTGGAAACTTTACAGCCATATATTGACCAATGATTTCATCTTCACTAAGTGGTTTTTGATTGACGTTCCGGAATATAGACTCTGGTTCATTTTTTTTAACTCCCTTTTCGTGCTCTCTTTAATGGGAAAAGTTTTGTTTGTTAGCGACATGAAATGATCCATTTTTATCCATTTTAGACTAACTTCTTACTGTAATTTATTGCAGGAATATACGGCTGCCTTGGACTTTAGTGCCCCACCGTTGCCCATGACGCATCTGCAACCCATTACGGTCACCTCGCAGGCCATGTTGACCTCGAATGGTGGTGCCACCCTAATAGCCAATGGCAATGCAGCCAATGCAGGTGGTGGTGGTGGTTCAGGCACTCTGAGACGAGGAATTCTGCGTGGAGTTGTGGGTGTACCACCACCGGATGTCACCCATCACACCTCACCGGGCAGCCCCATGCAAATATTGCATGATCTGCATCACCCCATCAATTTGAGTGCCACAACGTTAACAACTAGCACCACACTAAATGGCAGCATGACATCAGCATCAACGCATGGGACACTGCCACGTCAACCGCAAAGTATCCTAAAGGATCCAAATCGAAATAAGCAGCAACAGCAGCAACAACATCAGCAGCAGCAGCTTCTCAATGCCAGCCTAGTAGGTGTTGGTGTTCCTGTCTCAGGTCCGGTGGGGAGTCTGCAGATACTGAATCTGCCCGCTGTGGGCCCTGGCCTGGGTAACAATCTATTAATGACTACCAGCGCCACTTATGATCCAAGTGGCGTTGGACCTATGAGTAGTTTTAATGCTGCCAATGTGGCAGCTGTCTCACAGGGTCTTTCCTGTCCGGTGGCCTATACAGATGCGGATGGACATCTTGTATAGCTATAGGCTGAGACTGGGGCCACCAGTGAGTCCCGGTACTGAGCCAGTCAACATGCATATATGTATGCCTAAACCTAACCTAACCTAACCACAAATCTAACCTAACTTTACCTAACCTAACTTTTACATATACATGCATAACGAGAGAGCTTTCTTTAACTCTGTGTATATGCGTGTGTTCTAGTTAGTTGAGTCTGACTGCAAGCAAACAAACAACTCAACCACTTCCGCTCGCCCTCCCTTCAATTTCCCACAGTTAAAGCTTACACCCACCCACTCACCATTCATTACCTTATTCAAATCAGCTAACGAATTAGTTTATGTAAATTTTTACTTAAGAAAAAAATAGAACTGAAGGACACGAACAAACGCAACAAAATATAAAAAAAAACTGACCAGGGATTGAGCAGTGTGGGAGAGACATCAAGGATTTGCGTAACTAATTAGAATGAAAAAAAAAACGACGAAGAAGAAGAAAGAGAAGAATAAGGGGAAGTAGAAGAAGCTGGAGTAAGAAAAACAAAAATTGTGAAAATTTTCTTTTAGTGTGGAACGCGGAAACGAGGCGAAGCCATTTCACAGCTCCCTGGGGCGTGCTCACAGGCTCAAAAGACGTGATGAGACAACGCTGGACAGAGAAGAAAAAGCTTGGCCAAAAGTTGAAGGTTAGACGATTAGTTAGCTTCTCCCCCTCCACTCCCAGTTCTGGCTTCGAATACTCTTCGTTTAGATAGTGAACAGATAGCAGCAGAAGACGATGACATTCTGCCACCAAAAAAAAAAACCCTTGGTTCCCAGCTGAAGAACCAGCTTCATTACCATTACCATCTGTAGCTTCTCTCTGTCTATATATATCTCTCTCTCTTCTGTTAACATAAAGTGCTTACACTTGGCGTCTCAGTTCAGCGAGCGTGACATGGCAATCTTCTACACTCACACAATGACAGAAAACTCAACCGAAAAAGCTTATGTATGTGAATTTTAATATTCATTTTCATTGTAATTGCCAAGTCTAAACTATGCACATAAGAGGAAGCTCCACAGAATTGCATTATTGGCTCTGACTTTTTGGTGTAGACAAGTGCAAGGATTAGAGCAAATGAATAAGGCACAAGAGACAGACAGAGACACTCAAAAGCAAATACACGTATGTATAAGAGGGTTCCCATGTGTGTATGTGTGTGTCTAAAGTAGAAGTAGTTCCTAGAAGTGTGTAATTAAAAATGAAATTATCTTTGAAATTAACGCACGCATAGACAAAGACAAAGGCAATGACAGAAAAGGCAAAAGAAAGTAAAATGAAAGAAGCAGCCAGCGAAATTAAAGATATGGTGGAGAGAAAGAGTAAGAGATGTAGGATAGGAGTTGTGGGCTGGATAGAAGTCTATACATGTGAGGGTCTTTGCCTCAGGCCAACTGCCACCCGCACATTGGTTACGTTGCGGGATTTCCGCTATTGAATAATTGTGATTGCAGTTCTGAGATAAAAGTTAAATGAGCAGGAAAATAAGGAAACCGTTAACGACCATTACGATACGGTCTCCTCCCACTCCCTGCTCTGCCAACACCTCATATAAACGCCAGGCTACTGAATTCCCATGTGCAAACACAAAAAAACGAAACCTATATTAAAATATCAATAATAAATTTATACATTAAGGTCGTTAAGGCTGGAGAAAACTCAGAAATATAAAAATACACAATTTTATTTTCCTCTTGGATTTCACAAATATATGAGTTGACTTAAAAAAAGGTCCGCCTGTCTGTATAGAATATACAAATTTCAGTAGCTTTGTTGTTATCACGAAATGCCTTTGCTGCTACTAGGAAACTGTCATAGCTATCCCGTGTTTTTCTAACTTTATTTATGTTTGATTGCCGCATAATAATTAATTGGATCTTAAAATATAGGAAAACTTAATCGTTACTCAAGGACGTTTCCTTGCTATGTATCATTTTCAAACGTAAAAGACCTTTATTTCCAAATCGTTTAAACTGGGAATAGAACAGACGAATTTATTTGAAAACGAAGGCAAAAATATTCATTTCGAATTTTTGATTTGATTCAAGGCGTGATTTTTCTTTAAAAACTATTTGATACCTATGTATATATACATAAGATGAATATTGTACCAAAGTTTTCTGAAACTTATTCGACAAAAATTTTTAAAAATTCAATATTTAAATAGTTTTGTTTGTCAGAAAATTCTAGCTCGTAGCTATAAAAGGGCATGAAATATGAAAGTTAGAATGTCAGATGTCGAATAAATTTTTCGCCTTCAAAATTACATTTCACTCCAGTTGAGGCCAGATCAAAGAGATTAGGTAACTTTGACACAAATGATAAACTACTTGAAAGCAAATCCCATACTCCTTTTGGACAATAACAACAATTTCCTGATTTGCTTGCTGCCAGAACTCAAAAGAAAAGTATAAAGTGAAGTAAGGAAAAAAACATTACATAAAATAGAAGTAAACTACAAGAACGTATAAAATTTCTAAATATATACAATATTATGTATGTATATGTAAAGCTTATTATCTCATAATGCTGCCAAAATCATCGTATATAGCGCATATATACATAAAAAAAGAAGAAAAGTACGAAATGTCCCAACCTACTTATAATATGATTCTTTAGCCCTAAGTAGCTAAGACAAAATAAAATGAAACGAAAACGAAAATCGAAATAAAAATATAAATTTGAAAGCATTTACATCTCTAACTCTAAATACTATCTCCAATCAGCATGCCAAAATTTCAATTGTACCATACACAAAACAAAAGAAAAAACCAACAACTACACATATATATATGAAATATATAAATAAATATAAAATACAAAAGGAAAAAAGCAAAAACATTAATAACTAAACAACAAACAAATTAAAGGACAAATGCAGGTATAACCATACACAACAGACAGTCATAATATTATAAATACAATTTTCTAGATGTAAAAGTAGCATAAATTTCGCATCTCGTAATTTTTAAACATAAAAAAAAATGCAAAAACAAAAGAGAGAAAAAAACACCATAAAAATATGTAAAAAAAAAGAAAAAAAATTTTTCCAAACTAACTTTGGCAATTCGAAGTTTTTATACCCTTGCAGTTAATATTTGGCCATAAAACAAAGAAGCTCGAAGAATATAAATTGGAATTTTAATTACAAAACATTTCTGAAGAGTAAAGAATGCCTCAGGGGTTAAAATTATGCGATTTTTTAACTCTTATTCCATTTTTTTTTACCTATTATCTGGTTGTTTTATAATGCAAGACCCACTTCCTTCTTTAATACTTCTAAAAGAGTTTTCTGTATCCCAAAAGTCCAACAAAATTCATAAGCCTGAAATATTTGGTTGATAGATTTTTTGATCTATTGTTTGTTTTTTGACAAAAACACAACTAAAACAAAATGTTTGATCTGCTCTTCAATTGATGAAGATTTTTGAAGATTTTCTTTCATACAGCTTTAAAAATGAATAAAAAATAGAGCTTTAAAGTGTTTACTGCAAGGGTATAAATATTTGTATAATATATCGTGCAGCTTATACTAGCAAACATTTATACTATCACACGTAGTATATATGTATACATAATATATACATTTATATATATACTGATTAAAACTCGACTTGCTAATTGCGAATTGTTTGATTGTTTGATTAAGCATACTCGATCGATAAATCGAATACTTTTCGATTTTACGATTGGATTTCTCTCTCTCTCTCTCTCTCTTAAATGTCTTCCCCAATTTTTGATATATGTGTTAAGTTATAGCTAAAACATTTTTTAAAAAAATAAGACTTTATGCTATATATATTAATTGTATGTATGAATTATGTTAACAAAATCAAGAATATGTATGTATATGTAAAAATTTGCCAAAGAGATATATATATAGGTATATACATATATATATATTTGTTAAACAAACCGATGTTTTGAGGGTACACTTGATTTCTTGTTGTGTGTTTGACTCTCTCTTTCATTCTTACTTTCTTTCACCTTAACACCACCCCCTCTCGCTCACTCACTCACTCACTATCTCTGTCTATACTATTTATATAAATACATATATATATATATATATAAGTATAATTCTTCTTTACCGAATTTGGTCATAAATTTAGAATAATTGAACATGAAGACACACAAGACTTGAATACTAAAAAAGAAAATAAAAGAAAACAAAAAAAAATTATAGGTTTAAATGGTTAATGTTAATTCAATTTTGATGATAAGATGAACATATGAATGTGTGAGTGTGTTTGTGTTTATTTTTCTAGTATTAAGAAAACGTAAACAAACGAAAAAACGAAAAAATTACAGCAACAAAATGATAGAAAAAAAAAAGAAAGAAAAGATTGAGAATATTATTGTGTATATTGTGTAGGAAAAAGAAAACGATATAAAGATTAAAAGAAGATTTAAAAAAATTAATGAAGGGAAAACACAAAAAAAAACCAACAACAACAATAATTAATGATGCGTAAGTTCGATTGAATTAAAAAACGTAACGAAATTAGTTTAGTATAACAAAAGTAAAAAAAAAACGCTGTAAAAAAAACCAAACAAAACAAAATATTAATGCATATGAAATCCACTGCATTTTTAAAAAAGATCTGTTAATAAATGAATATAAAAGCCAAAATGAACATTTAACTTTGAACTTTAACTTTAAGGACAAAACTTACGAATCAATTTTACTCACAGAGAAAAATCGCTGGGGTCGCTGGGCTCTATTTGGAGGTGGGCGGCGTGAAGTGGGCGTGGCAGAGGCAAAAAGCATTTACTATCCGTCTTACTTGGTGTTGGCGAAAAAATTGAATTCCTTGTAAAACTTACGAGCTGGCATTAATTTAACAGCCGTTCGCCTCGTCTCGACTGGTCGCTCGCTCAGTCGCTTGGTTCAACTTGCCTCCAGTGGGAAAATCCAGTCCACAATGTGAGCTCAAGAGTCGATTTCTAAATACTCTAAAACCAAGAGGAGTGACCAGTGACCACATAAAGAAAAGAAACCTCGAAGTCTGAAGCACCTGAATGAGAATATATATACATATACATTTATATTTATATATAACATAAACCTTTCTACAAATTATAAAACTTTATTGGTATTCCCTATTCACCCTAGAAAACAAACAGATTGTAGAGTATGAAACAAATAAAAAAAAACTTCACTTCAGTTCAAATTACGTATACGACCCATTGAACAAAGCGGCAGCAGCAGGCAGAAAACGCCATTCGATAGGAGGAGGCTGGCTGACTGGATGGCTGGCAGCATGTGTGGCCATTATTTGCCCTAGACTTTTGGCTTTATGACGCTCTCGATGGTCAGACAAATCGTGGCTCGTTTTTCATTTAAATTGAAGTTAATTAGTTCCGCTAAAATATGTGTATGTACTTTGCCAACCAACAGCGAGATGACCAAATATAAAAAGGGCAAAACGAGAAATTTCCTTAAGCCACAATTTGCTGCAATTGATTGATTTATTCTCTTCCATTGCTACTTCTTCGACAACAACAATGGGAACAACAACAATGGGAATAACAACAAATTGATTCAACAAAAGCTTACTCGGCAAACATTCTTTTCGGTGGAATCTGCTTGTGATGGGCCTTCAATTAAGAGCGAAAATACGAATAAAACTTGCACGAACACGAAACTTTTTATTTTCTTTTTGCCTAACAAGTGTCAGACCAGGTTGAGGATATATAGGCATGTCCGTTATTCGTCTTCTTCTTGTTTTTTACTTTGGTTTCCATACCCTGCATTTAGATGAATTAGAAGAGTATACAACAATTTTGGCGGTTATAAGGAACATATAAATATTTGGCGGGAAAATAAGAAAACTTTTCTTTACCAGAAGCGATGTTTTTCCCTCGAAAATCCTCAATGTCCCCACCAAAATTGTGAGCTTAATATCAATGGAGGAAACAAAGGGTCCAGACCACTTAAACATATAGAAATATGTACTATTTTTAGGAACAATAAATTTCAACTCTTATCTATAGCTCGAGTACTTGGTCTTACGTGACGCACATGGGTTTCTTATTTTAGGCGCGATCCTATCTTATTTCAGGTAAGTAACTTTCCATAGCAAAGTTCTGAGTAAATTTTTGCTTGAACTAATTAGAATCTATATTCTTTACCTTTTTCTTTTAATTATCATTCCAAAACGTATTTGAAATCTAATTCATATATTATGTAGGATATCTCAAAGTCGATTTACATTATGAGTAAAATATTGTTTTTTTGTTGGTTTTTGTTCGTTTTGGTGTTGAGCCAACGCCTTGTCACTGTACCTACAAAGTACTCCAGTCGGAGGAGCAACAGCCAGATGAACTGCGGCCAAGTAAATGGAAAAGTTTTGTTTTGCAAAAACTTTCTTTTGCAAGGAAGTTGTGCGAGGCAGCAGCAGGAGCAAGACAATTCGCGACGCGTTCTTTTGGCCATCCTGCCTGGTCAAAGCCAGGTTAGTAAACAAAGGCCAACAAAGTTTGTGCTCTTTTTTAACGCTATGGCCGTTAGGCGGTGAGTTGTGATGAGGTGATTTAAGAGAATGGGGAGGAGTAGGTGTTGGCCAATGCTGTTGGTTACATATAATCATTGTCACGGCCATTGACGCAAGGATTTGCAAATTATCAGCTTGCCACCGGAAGTTTAACTAAATCATATGGTACAAACCATTAAAGTAAACTTTCTTTCATTTTGCTTATCCCCCTGCTGCGGCTTTACCACAAATGACCAACACATTGAAATAAATAAAAGCCTACAGCAAAAAAAGAAAACACAAAGTTAAGCTGCCACACCCCAAAAAAGAAAACACAAAAACAAGAAAGCGTAAAGAAAATGAAGAAAAACCGCAGGAGGTTTTTTTCTGGCCTTTTATGTTTTTACTGGCTGGCTCTTTGGTTGTAATGAAATGTGCATGCATTTCTGCTTAGCTGCACAATTTCCATAGACATCTTTATACAACATAGTTAGACACGCACGCATACGCAGCAGAAGCAACATCCTTGGAATCCTTGCACAATATCCTTCTACTCTTAACCCCTTACCCGATAAGGAGGCTCTCTAGCTCATCTTTATTGTTTTTACTTGGCATAGAAGTTTGTGTGCTACCATTGGCTGTGCAGTTACAGTTGGCTAATTTGTGTGTGAGTGTGTGTGTGTATGAATGAAATTGCAATGAAATGCGCAATAATAATTCACATTACGTATACGACATGAAAATATCTTAAATTGTTACGCCCGAATGCATATCAGGCCACCACCAGAGCACTAAAGAAATGACTCAACCCAAGACAAGAAGGAAAGAAAGAAAGAAAGAAAAAAGCACAAAAAATTGGCAAATATGATTTCATTTTCATTCATTAAAATAGACAAGCAAGCAACCCAACGACACACTCAGTCACACTCACTCACTCACTGGCACATAGCATTTGACAAGTTCAAGTTGAATGAAATATTTTTATTCACACTTAAGTGTGTATGACTTTATTTTTAACCATCGTTTATTACAGCATAAATGCATTGCAGTGTATCCCACTTTACTAATACTTAGTACACTTTGCTTGACACTTGGCACCAGTTCAAATAACAATCAAATGGCCGACCAAAGCACATCACATACAAATTTCTTTGTGCCACCTACTACCTACTACAAGCAAATAAAGAAGAACCTTTTGAAATTCTATTCGTAAATGTTTATTTAGTTTTCCGTTGTATTTTATAGTCATGTTGGTATTTCCCTGCCCCAAAGACGACAACATCTACATACAATTCATATTAAATATATAGCAATGGCAACGATGGCAAATGATGTGGGTCTGGTTAGGTGGGATAAACAGCTGTTTTTTTTTTCTTAAATAGCTAACTGGGAGAGAGAGGCTAGAAATGTATGAAACAGAGGAGAGCAATATTTTGTAGGCCAAATAACAAGCAACAAGCTTCGGGATGGCTAAAAACATCTCCGGCACATTGCCGCATGCCGGCGAGAAAACGAAAACGAAACGAAAAGATTGATACTTGTATTTTTGCCTTCGTGTTACCGTGGTCTAAGATGGCTAAAGATATAAAAATTAGCATCAGTAGAGGTAAATGAAAAAGCTCTAACATTTAAAATGTCCAAGTTGTATATAAGTAAATTTTGAAATATTTTCTAATTGATTTAAACCTAAAACCAAAAAATTGCACTAACCTGCACTTTAAACAAATATTTTAAATTTAAAGATTTAAGTTGGTATTTTTTTACGTGATGTCTTTTTTGTTTAGTGCTTAAGATTCCTTTTCATATAACTTCAGAAGTTAATCTTACTCTTAAAATTATATTAACAAAGAATATTTTGAAATCAATCATCTGTATAATTGGTCTATATCCTTACTTTGGACATGGAACCGGTTACATGGAAATATGTATGTAAATATACATTGTACATAAACCTAGTAAATTATATACAATTTTTGTACAAAACTTTTAATTGAGGTCGGGTCTGAATCATACTTTTGGGCGGTAGACGTTTTGCAGAAAGGAAATACGTAGCTCTTGGATATAGAAATTTTTATGTTTTTAAGATTAAATATTTTTTAATTTGTTTAAAGGAGGATAAATTTTCTCTATTGTCCTCATTCTCGAGAATCCGCCACTGATTAACCACAATAATTATATGATACATATATTTGAAATTTAAATCCAATTGAAGACTAAAACTAATCTTTTTCACTTTTTGTTGAGAATTCATATTTATACCCTGCAATTACAGTTTCAAATGAATGTTTCTTTGTTAATCGTTTAAAAGTAAGAATACCTTACAATTTAAAAAATTATAAATTGTTAAATTAGTTTTGTTTGTTAATATATGTATGTATAGCTATCGAAATTAAGCTAATTTTTTATTTTCTTAAATAAATTTCATACTTTAAGTAAAAAAGTATATCAAACCTTGCTAAAATTTGAATATATAAACAAATTAAAATTCTAGGCAAGACATATAACTTTGGTATAATTCCTACTATTTAATAGAGAAACCAGAGGGCCGGGGCTAACTTCGACCGCGTCAAAGTTTGTATACCCTTGCAAGTTTGGTAGTAACTCTTTTATCTAAACTAATTGTTTTATCTTAAAAGGGTAATGTTTGCGAAAGAACGGCCTTCAATCTTAGCATAGGATATAACGAACTTTCTGATGAAAGTCACTGTTTTCCACCGATCCTTCCTATGGGAGCTATATGATATAATTACCCGATCTTTACCAAATTCGGCACAGTCATTAACAGATATATTAAACTGACAAATGTTAAATTTGAAAGCAATCGCATCAAAAGTAACGAAGTTATTGACAAAAGTCACTGTTTTTGACCGATCGTTCCTATGGGAGCTATATGATATAGTCACCCGATCTTGATCAAATTTGGCACAGTGGTTTATAGTTACAATAAACTTATTTATATTAAATCACGACAATAGCTTAAAAAGTAACGAAGTTATTGAGAAAAGTCACTGTTCGTGACTTTGCCGTTTGTATGGGAGCTATATGATATAGTCACCCGATCTTGATCAAATTTGGCACAATTATTAATAAGAACACAAAACTGACCAATACCAACTTTTATGGCAATTGCTTATAAAAAACCGAAGTTATTGAGAAAAGTCACTGTTCGTGACTTTGCCGTTTGTATGGGAGCTATATGATATAGTGGTCCGATCCGACTGAATCCGAGATATACAAACCCTGCAGTATATACAAGCCTACGTGCAAAATTTCAGCTCTGTAGCTCTTACGGTCTAGGAGGAGTTCGCATCGATCCAGACGGACGGACAGACGGACGGACGGACGGACGGACGGACGGACGGACGGACGGACGGACGGACGGACGGACGGACATGGTTATTTGAACTCGTCTCGTCGTGCTGATCAAGAATATATATACTTTATATGGTCGGAGATGCTTCCTTCTATGCGTTGCACACTTCTGACCAAAATTAATATACCCTTTTTGCAAGGGTATAAAAATTGGTAACTCTTCATTTTAGGCAACATTTGCACTACAGCCAAGAAACCTATGCATATATTGTTTGGATTTTCAATTGATTTTATACCACGGTTTTGTAGGATTTCAGAGACATTCTTCCGCTCTGATTATGTTGCCCGTTGTCCGTTGCCATGTGGTTGTTGTTAATGTTTTTGTTGCTGCTGCTGCTGCGTACTTGCGTGCCGCAGCATTCGGCACTTTTGCAGTCGTTCTCGGTCCGTGCTCGTCAGTCTAGAGAGTAATATCGACACGAAAAGTAAGTTGGCCGTGTGGGTTCCGTTGGCCCACAATACTGCAGGCAGCATCGAGTATAGAATCTATATATACATATATAAAATTCATTCTGTGTGTGTTTGTGTGTGCTGTGAAAACTTATGGAAAACGTGGAAAATCCATGCTTTGCGTGGCCCTTGCGCATTTCGTTTTGCCGCATCAATTTCCAGCGTGTGTTTCGCTTTTGGAATATTGTAAAATATTTATTAAAATGAAAAAATTGCATAAGATATTGCAATTAAAAAAATTTTCTATACGGCTGCCTGCAAAAAAAAGAAAAAATATGAAAAATTTTTGAAGAAAACGAACAAATTCTTAAACTGTGCTAGTTTTTCGGTGCTGCCCAGGCCTTTGCGTGTGATATTTTTGGACATGTGTGTGGCTCTTCGGTTAAGTTTTTCATCTTCGGGCCGCTAATCGTGAGACGTTCAAACCAAAAATAAACACACGACAGTGCTCAAATCAACAACAACAATAGCAACACTAACAATTAAATTCAAATTCGAAATCCCTCAAAAAACAAAAACAAAAAAGACGAAAATCTAATTTTCTAAGGAAAATCTAAGTGGGCGGCAGCGCGTTAAGGCAAACGGGATCAGGAAAAGCGCTGCCTACTTCTTACCTCACCCCCACCTAATCGGACCCATGGATTACCGTATTCGGATGGGGGGGAAGTGGTCGTAGTGCGGAACGTCTGTTTGCCCCATTTTAATCGTAGACTAACTGCCGCCAGTGTTTAGTCCTTGGACCAAGGATACGTGAATCATACAACGAAACACCCAACCAGCACATAAAACCAATAAAATGAGAAGAATTTCTGACCATAATTGCATATAGTATATCCAGGCTAAGAAAAGACAATTTCATTTGTCATTTAAGTTGCTCTTGGCAACATGTTGCACAAAAATATAATAAATAAATATCTTCCGACAAAGTAACTTTGGCAGATTACCAGAAAAAAAATATACATTAGCTTATTATATATTTTGTACATATGTATTAAATCATATCTAGTATATACCAACACATGTGCCGCTTTAGACAATTAGAAGAGAGAGAGCCAGCCAAGAACAGCGAATTAGCCAAAAATAACAAAAAAAAAACAAATGACGCGAATGCTTGGCAAAACGTAATGATGAAAAACTAGCGAGCAAAAAGAGAGACCAAAACAAAAGAAAAACTAACGAGTAGTCAGTAGGTAAACAGAGAATGAAAGAGAGACCAAAAGCGAGACCGAACTCATCTCGTTGGGTCCATTGAACCCTCTTCAACTATAGAGAACTCGGGCGTATGAGCGATTCTAAATCGAGAGCATCTGATGTTTTCTTTTTATTCACAGTCGTGTTTACAATATATTCAATCGAGTTCACTCTTCTTGTTTAATTTAAGACCCACCTAATAGTACATATACACAAATGATTTTTTTAAAACCTACCTAATGCTTTTAGAAAAGTATTTCTAAATAGAATTATTAGAAAATGATATTTTTTAGGAATAAGGAAGACCTTTTGCTTTTTTTAAAAGTAATATTTTTTAAATATAAAATTATGAAGTTTCCTACAATAATAAATATATGTATATTAGGTTTACCAAGAAGAAATCCATTTCTTTTAAATTAAAGGATTATTTCTTAAATATTTGTAGAATAAATCTGATCTAACTTAGATTCACTCCATAATTAATATTTTCAGGAATATTTTATTACTTTTCAGATAAACTTTTAGGTATACAAAATATGTACATAGATTATTTTTATTATTCTATTATTTTATTACACATGAAGATTATACCTAAAACGTATTCAAATTAAAATGTTTAAATAGCAACTTTTTTGTTTACACTAGATTTCTAGACTTCTAATCTAGTTGGAAAATTGTTTATTACCTAAAACTTTTAAACGTTTAGCATTAATAACAATCATAACAGACTTTTTGAATCTTTTAAAAATATAGTTCAAGTTAGGACCTTTTTAAATTTAGATCTTTTTTAAAATATATCATGGATACCCCTGAAAATCAAACTAAACTCTTAAAATCTCTTTAATTGGCTTTTTAGAAAGACCCACAACCCTCGTAAGATCTTAAAACTCCATGATTTGTTTAAAGTAAACTGCAAAAACGACAGCTAAAAATACTTTAAATCATATTTTTTTTATATTGATTATAATCATTAAAACAATAAAGTTTACATATATATTTCTGTATATGTATATCTTCTGGAGAAACATTATCTTTCTCCAAAAGTAGTCCTCATAATACACCAATAACGATTCCGTGTATATTTTCAAATTTCGTTTGAATCTTTTCTAAGCTTAAAAAACTGGATTAATTATTTTCACTGCATAACAATATTTCAAATAATTGGGTTATCGATATAAGTCAAATTTTTAATCTGTCAGTTATGTGACTATGTAGAATAAGATATATTAATATAAAATAAAAGATACAATTTTCGGATCATGATTACGATCTATTCAAAATTAGTTTTGAATATTGGAAAAATTACAACGTTTCTATTCCCAAATGAAATTGCATTTTAGACCAGGTATATATGCTATATACGGGTACTCCTTCTCCTAATTCTACGTGTTTAATATAACCCATATAAAGCAAAAGAGAAAAAAATTTTAAGTAAACAATTGAATTTTTGTTTTCTTACTTGAAGGAAATTCGAGAGTATAAAAAAGGGAAATCCCAGCAATTGAAATACCACACGGGGCAAAACTGAATTAAATTTTCACAAAGGACGCTGCAGTCGTTGCGTTCACAAACAAAATGGCTGAAGCGGAAGGTGGCTCCGAGCAGGATGATGTTTCATTCCTGAGAACGGTGAGTACAACAAGAACAGACAAAACACGTTTACAATATATATACATAAATACACCTACATATATACACCTACAACATGACCGTGACCATGACAGCGTACGATTGTCATGCCTACTCTTCTTGATATCATCTAAAATCAATTACGTCCACTCAATAAAATACATTGCTAGGGATTTCTTACAATTGGTGTCATAAAATATCCATCCAAGGATATATGTATGTACACTGAAGATTCTCCTGTTTCAGAAGTTGGGAGTCCATTAAAGGATGTATTGCATATTTATAGGCGTCGCCTAACTTTTGTTTATGGCCAACAATAAATAGCAAAAGTCGTGTCACAATTTCAATCACAGTTTGTGCCTTTTCTGGTTGCTTTACATGCGCGACCGAGAGACCTGGCATCATCTGGGGGAATTGTGCGTCGTTTTTTGGTTTTGGGATGAACACATCGGCCAGCTGACAAATGCTTTCCCATATATATCAAGCGCCCACAGCTGGCTCGACGAAATGACAGCCATTATGGGCCTGTAAGTAAATAGTGTTCCCCCTGGGGGCAACAGCTGAAGCAGCGAGGTCAGTAGCATCGACACCTTGCCGCAATAAATAAATATGTTCGAGCCAAAAGTTTCAGCTTCCAGGCACCTAAGGACCTATGTCCGCATCCTCTTGTCTGTCCATGTATATGTACATACCTTCATACATGTATCCATACATATATCCGGCTCTGTCTCTGACTCTCTGTTTCGGTTACCCGGCCTAAGGCTCGATTGTGTGACCGCAGCTAAAATTCAATAAATATTGCGAGGGTTCATTGCCCCCTCTCCACTTTTTTCACTCTCTCTCTCTACCTGTGTGTGTGTGTGTGTCGGTTTCCGCATCCTTGGGGAATGCACACATCCTTCTTTAACAAAAAGACAGCTTCGCCTGGGGAGGGACATCCTCTTGTTTTCCTTCAAATTACGTCTATTTAAATAAATTTTTAGTCAACTAACAGCTAACAAATTGCAAGATTGCACAAAAGTCAAACAAAGTGCCAAGTGATTGCGGTGGACTTTAAATTTTTAAATAGTTTTCCCCCTGACCAGGAGCCAGAAGCAAGTAGACAATGCCACTGTTACTCCTTTGCTGCTGCTGCTGCTGTGTCAGGACTCTCATTTAAATTATGCAAATTGTTCGATTCGAAATCCATTACCGTTCATTTAACTTCGACTATACACACAGAGCCACACACCCACACACAAACTTACACAAACAGGAATACTCGTCCTTTCATATCCTGCTGCTACTTCTCCTGATGCTCCTCCTTTGTCCATTCATTTGTGCATTTAGTGTGCCATGTAACAATTCGCTCATTTTGCGTGTGCAACGTTTTGGGTTGATGCCTACTATTCCGGTCCACAGTTGAGGTTTGTCCATGAGTGTGACTATGTGTGTGTGTTTGAGAGGCCTCAAAGACTCATTTAACTTGCTACACACACACTCACACTGTTTAGACTGTCAGCGAATTAACTAATTGATCTCCTTTACATATATCTAAACGTATGAACTTACTATCGCCCACAGGAAGACATGGTCACGCTCTCCTGTACGGCAACGGGTGAACGTGTCTGTCTGGCCGCCGAGGGATTTGGTAATCGGCATTGTTTCCTTGAAAATATTGCCGATAAGAATGTACCCCCCGATCTATCGCAATGTGTATTTGTCATCGAGCAAGCTCTATCCGTGCGTGCTCTACAGGAATTGGTCACAGCTGCCGGTTCAGAGACTGTAAGTAAATTTTTAATTCCTAACTTATAGATCTGCTCATTAAGTTAGATTTAACAATAGATATATTTATATTATGTCCAAAATTTCCGAATATTCTCCATCCATATGCATGTTGTCACCTCTTCTTTATATATATTTTTGTTTCTCTCTCTCTCTCTCTGTTCTACACCACTTATAACTTAAATCTTTCGGTTATTTTTTTCAAAATTTTATCCCTAAAAAACCAAAAACCAAAAAAAAAAAAAAAATAAACACACAACAGGATAGCCAAGTTGTAAGTATTATGGAACGTTTCTTCTTTCTATAAACGCGAGCTTATTTTTTTTTTGTCTCTATTTCACACTGTTTTTGTCTATCTATCTCTCTCTCTCTCTATCTATTTATTTGTCTTTCTGTAATGCTCTGATACCCAAAAATGGGTATGCAAATGTAGTTTCTAATATGCTAGCTAAAAAGCCTTGTTCTCTGATAATCTCTGCGCAACTTTTCTTTCACTAGAAATTATACCTAATGGGTTGCAGCCTATGTTTATATTTTAATCTATAAAACAAATATATGTAAATATATATACACCCACCTACAACCAGTGGCGGACTTAGGGTTAAGAAATGGGTGAAAAATGCCACCCAATGTATGTAGGCAATAGGCAGTCAAAAAATTTGGAATGCTTAAGATGTTCAGTAGCCAAAAATATAATTCCAGCTGCAAAACCTTAGATTTTGCCTATCTATTGCATATTTTCGGAGGCAAATTTTCTTCATTTCGTATCCTTTGATCCGCTTTTGCCTACACCTAAACCCTACACATACATGCATATTCTAACACATTTTACTACACAAAGAACACTGTTTGCCTTAGTAGATTAGACTATACATGAGTATGTATGTACATAGTAGAGCAAATCCAACCCCACACACCCCAACGCCCAACCCACCTGTTTATTTTATTTTTTGGACAGTATTAACATATTATTTAACGCTTTAACCCAACACAACAACTTTAGGGTAAAGGCACTGGCTCCGGTCACAGGACATTGCTATATGGCAATGCCATTTTATTAAGACATCACAATAGTGATATGGTAAGTCCTTAAAAAAACCAACTAATAGATACTTTGGAAAAAAGTATACTAACTATTATCCTTTCTTGCTGTCTTAGTACTTAGCCTGCCTTTCGACCTCGTCGTCAAATGATAAGCTATCCTTCGATGTGGGTCTACAGGAACATAGCCAGGGTGAAGCCTGCTGGTGGACTGTCCATCCTGCAAGCAAACAGCGTTCGGAAGGTGAAAAAGTTCGTGTCGGTGATGATTTGATTTTGGTTTCGGTGGCCACAGAACGTTATCTGCATACAACCAAAGAGAATGAGCAATCGATTGTCAATGCCAGCTTCCATGTCACCCATTGGTCAGTGCAACCCTACGGCACGGGTATATCGAGAATGAAGTATGTGGGTTATGTTTTTGGCGGTGACGTTTTGCGTTTCTTTCACGGCGGCGACGAATGTCTCACCATACCGAGTACTTGGGGCAGAGAAGCGGGTCAAAAGTAAGTTTTTAGCCAAGACTAAGAAAACTTCAAACAAAAGCCCTTCCCACACCGTTGCAGCATTGTTGTCTATGAAGGCGGCGTGGTAATGGCCCAGGCTCGCTCTTTGTGGCGACTGGAATTGGCTCGTACTAAATGGACTGGTGGCTTCATTAATTGGTATCATCCTATGCGCATTCGTCACATAACCACGGGACGCTATTTGGGTGTCAACGATAGCAACGAATTGATTTTGGTAAAAAAAGAGGAGGCTTCCATAGCCACAACGACTTTCTGCCTAAGGCAGGAAAAGGATGACGAAAAGAAAGTGCTTGAGGATAAGGATTTGGAGGTCATTGGTTCACCGATTATTAAATATGGTGATACCACTGTCATAGTACAGCACTGCGAAACGAGTCTGTGGCTCAGTTATAAGAGCTATGAAACGAAAAAGAAGGGTGTGGGTAAAGTCGAAGAGAAACAGGCCATTCTCCACGAGGAGGGTAAAATGGATGATTGTTTGGACTTTTCACGCTCTCAGGAGGAGGAATCAAAGACAGCTCGAGTCATTCGTAAATGCAGCAGCCTTTTTACACAATTCATAACGTAAGTCAACTAAACTATTTTAATAATTTTACTCTACTAATTTCCTTTCTTGTGGTTTAGTGCATTGGAAACCCTGCAATCCAATCGCCGGCATTCAATTTTCTTTCAGAAAGTCAATCTAAACGAAATGGTCATGTGTCTAGAGGATTTGATAAACTATTTCTCTCAACCAGAAGATGATATGGGTAGGTCTAATGAATACTTTAGTTGATCCTCTCTTTAACTGACAAAATGTTTTTCATTAGAACATGAGGAGAAACAAAATCGTTTTCGTGCCCTGCGCAATCGTCAGGATCTTTTCCAGGAGGAGGGCGTCCTTAATCTCATTTTAGAGGCAATTGACAAGATAAATATAATCACTTCACAGGGATTTTTGGCCAGTTTTCTGGCTGGCGACGAGACTGGCCAGAGTTGGGATCTCATTTCCACATATTTGTATCAACTACTCGCTGCCATTATCAAGGGAAATCACACGAATTGTGCCCAGTTTGCCAATAGCAATCGCTTGAATTGGCTTTTTTCACGTCTTGGCTCTCAGGCTTCCAGTGAGGGTTCCGGCATGTTGGATGTACTTCATTGTGTGCTTATTGATTCACCCGAAGCTCTTAATATGATGAGAGATGAGCATATTAAGGTCATTATATCTCTATTGGAGAAACATGGAAGAGATCCCAAAGTTTTGGATGTACTTTGCTCTCTGTGTGTCGGTAATGGAGTCGCTGTGCGTTCCTCGCAAAATAATATCTGTGACTTTCTGTTGCCGGGAAAGAATCTTCTACTCCAGACACTTCTTGTGGATCATGTGGCCAGTATACGACCAAATATATTTGTAGGTCGTGTAGATGGTTCGTCCATGTATCAGAAATGGTATTTTGAGGTGACCATGGATCACATTGAGCAAACAACTCATATGATGCCACATTTGAGAATTGGTTGGGCCAATACGTCCGGCTATGTGCCATATCCTGGTGGTGGCAAAAAATGGGGTGGCAACGGCGTTGGCGATGATCTCTATTCATTTGGTTTTGATGGCGCCTATCTGTGGACAGGAGGACGCAAAACTCTTGTTGTCGATGCCCTGGTCGAGGAGCCATACATACGAAAGGGCGATGTTATTGGTGTGGCCATCGATTTGGCTGTACCTGTCATCACCTTCACTTTCAATGGCATCAAAGTGCGTGGTTGCTTCCGTGACTTTAATTTGGATGGCATGTTCTTCCCAGTGATGAGTTGCTCATCGAAACTTAGTTGCCGCTTCTTATTTGGCGGTGATCATGGTCGTCTGAAGTATGCTCCACCCATGGGATTTTCTGCTCTCGTACAGTGCCTCATGCCACATCAGATATTGAGTTTGGATCCTTGCTTTTATTTTGGCAATCTAAATAAGAATGTTTTAGCCGGTCCATGGCTAATTGAAGATGATACGGCCTTTGTGCCCAAACCTGTAGATACCACTGGCGTTTCACTGCCCAGTTCTGTGGATCAGATAAAGGAGAAACTGGCAGAGAATATACACGAAATGTGGGCTTTGAATAAAATTGAAGCTGGTTGGTCTTGGGGCGAACATCGTGATGACTATCATCGTATTCATCCATGTCTTACCCAATTTGAGAAGTTACCAGCTGCTGAGAAACGATATGACAATCAACTAGCTGTTCAGACATTAAAGTAAGCAATCTTGACACGCATCCAAATGACTATAATGCTAATTCAATTCTCCTCAATTCTTAGGACAATCATTTCGTTGGGTTACTATATAACCATGGATAAGCCGCCAGCACGAATACGACCTGTACGCCTGCCGAATGAGATCTTTATGCAAGGCAATGGTTATAAGCCCGCACCACTTGATCTTAGTGCTGTGACTCTAACACCAAAACTCGAAGAACTAGTCGATCAATTGGCCGAGAACACGCACAATTTGTGGGCACGAGAACGCATTCAACAGGGCTGGACATATGGTCTCAACGAAGACTCCGACAATCATCGTAGTCCGCATTTAGTACCTTACGGCAAGGTAGATGAAGCTATCAAGAAGGCCAATCGTGACACTGCCTCGGAAACGGTACGCACCCTATTGGTCTATGGTTATGTTTTGGATCCTCCAACGGGTGAAGGTACCGAAGCTCTACTGGCCGAAGCGCAACGTCTGAAATTTGCCGCCTTCCGTACGTACCGTGTGGAGCGTAATTACGCCGTGACCTCGGGCAAATGGTATTTCGAATTTGAAGTCTTAACCGCCGGACCCATGCGTGTGGGTTGGGCACGTGCTGACTGCTATCCAGGTGCCATGTTGGGCAGTGAGGACACCAGTTGGGCATTTGATGGACATAATGTAAGTATTTCGACGCCGTTTATATATAGGAAAATCCATCGCGGTTTCGCGGGCTCTTTTGCAACATCAAAATGTGTCAACGTATTTAGAAACGGGCGCGAGTATTTTTTCCCCCTCTTAGTATATAGTTTCGTGATCCAATTAAAAATCAAAACCAAACAAAAAAAAAAACACATGAATTATAGGTAACTAAAATGCACGCCGGATCCATTGAGCACTTTGGGGTGCGTTATGAGGCTGGTGACGTTATTGGTTGTTTCATCGATGTCAAGGAGCAAACCATCAGTAAGGACTCTAGAGGCTCTGCCAAAAAAAAAAAAAAAACAAAACACATCACAACGTTGTTATTTTTTTAATTATAATTTATTTTATTTTAATTTTAACTGATTTGATTTTCGATTTATCTACTTTACTTTTTTTAATCGAACGCATTTTGTTTAACTCTTTTCAACTTAATTCGATTTAATTTAGCGACACACTCTCTCTCTCTCTCTTTATATATATATATTTCTCATAATTGATCATTAATTCGTATATAATATCACACATACACACATCCACACACACACAACGACAAGAGCATAATTGTTTAATAGGCAAAACTACATCAATTTTGTAGGAAGAGAAAGTATATGGTGGCAACAGTGAATCGTTTGGTAAACAATGTGGACCCGGGGATATAGTTGGCGTATTTTTAGATCTAGCCGATCATACAATTAGTAAGAAATTTCAAATAATGCACATAAAACCTTATAAAACTTGGTGTTAACCCCCAATTTTCCCAATTTCCTCCTGAGAACAATGAATTGTATTACCATCGTGCTTTTGATATCTACTAAATGTGTACCAAAAACCGTAACGAAATGACAACGAAAATGAAATCGAATGGAATGAACCTATCAACCATTTAGAATCCTGGCAAAAAAAAAAAAACACATATAATTCTCTCGTGAGACCCGCTTTTGGGTTGGTGAAGGGTGAACTCAACTTGACTCATTAGCAACGCGATTTACATTATCATTACCAGTCAGTCTTGCTTTTTAGTGAAAATCCAGAAAATCCTTTAGCTCTAACGTCCATTATAAAATACTACAAATCATAATATATGTATTATATTACTTTGAACACAAAACGCCTCTAATCTCTAATCGATGGACTAGCTGAGTAGAAGGTGACACATCAGCTCATCTAATCAACCAAAAAAAACTAAATAAGCTTTTTACTTAATTCTATTATTAATAATGCCTGTTAATTTTTAAACCAAATATTTAGCATGAGACTAACTAACCAACTAATTAGCCAAAAAAAAAAACAAAAAACAAACAAAAATTGGCTTGCTTTGTTTTTATATATATACCTACTAAAATTTTAATTAACAGGCCACAATTAATACAAAATAAAAAACAATGCGCACGAATTTTTCCTAGAGAAAAAATAAAAAAAAACTGCTTCGTTAGTACTAGAAATAGTCTTAAGATAGTATAAAAATGATTTATGATTCCCAAAATAATTTAAATAGGCTTCTCGCTTAATGGAGAACTTCTAATGGATGCTCTGGGCGGTGAGACAACCTTTGCTGAGGTCACAGCAGAGGGAGTTGGCTTTGTGCCCGCCTGTACCCTGGGTGTGGGTCAAAAGGCACGCGTTATTTATGGTCAGGATGTGGACTCTTTGAAATTCTTTACCACTTGTGGTCTACAAGAGGGTTACGAACCCTTCTGTGTGTAAGTAAACGATGGGAAAAGATAACATCTTTCGCTTTTAACTAACTTTTGTATTACTTTAGCAACATGCGTCGTCCTGTGACCCATTGGTATACCAAAGATCAACCTATATTCGAGAATACCGAAGAGATGCCCGATTGTCGCATTGATGTCACACGCATTCCTGGCGGCGCTGATACTCCACCGCATTTAAAAATCTCACACAACACTTTCGAGACCATGGAGAAGGCCAATTGGGAGTTTTTGCGTCTATCATTGCCTGTAACCTGTATGAGTGAGTTTATAAGCGAACAGGAGAAGGCCAGACGTTGGGAGGAAATCAAGATACGTCAATATCGATTGATGCGGGAAGCTGAGGCAGCAGCTGCCCAAGCCTTACAGACCCAAAATGCTGCCCACATGGATCACATGCTGAAGGGAGGCTTCAATATGAATGATATTAAGGGTCTAACTCGCAATTTTGATGATCACACCGAAGCGGAAGCGGAGCATATGATGCGCACTAGTCCATCGAGACCTCCGAGAAAGGGTTCTCTAACACGTAACATTACCTTTGAATCGGATATGACAGCAGCCTTGGATGAAATGCAACGATCTACATCAGTTCTCGACATGAATGGCATGGGCGAGGAGCTAGATGACAAGAAGAAACGTGGACGTAGTCCTTTCAAATTCTTTTCCAAGAAATCCCGAGATCAGAGTCGCGAAAAAATGGGTGGACGAAATTTGGACACTTCCTTGGAGCGTAGGAATACTGTGGCCCATGGCAGAAATGTGGTTAATCAACAGATGACCACAAGGACACCAACTTTAAGGTTGAATAATGTAAGCGTGAGATGTTAAACTTCTCTTCCGAGTTAATTACTCTAATATTTATTTTCTAGGCCGATATCCCGCCCAGTCCAGTGGCCCAGGGCCCTAAGCAGTTGAGCTCTTCAAATCTAGGACAACCACCGGTGGAATCATCGGGCAATGAGATGTTCGATGCCGAATGTCTGAAAATGATCAATGAATACTTTTATGGAGTACGCATCTTTCCTGGTCAAGACCCCACTCATGTTTATGTGGGTTGGGTTACCACCCAATATCATTTGCATAGTCGCGATTTCAACAAGAATAAGGTGAGACGTGGCTCTGTCTACATCGAGGATGATTATGAGGTGCCCATTGAGCGTATTGATCGTCAAAGTTGTTACGTTGTTCGTGCCGATGAGCTCTTTAACGAGGTAACTCAAGATGCTTCGGGCAAAGGTGCCTCACAGGGCATGTTTGTGGGTTGCTTTGTGGATACGGCCACTGGAATCATTCGTTTTACCTGCGAGGGCAAGGATACTTCACATCGCTGGATGATGGAACCGGATACCAAATTGTTCCCAGCCATTTTTGTGGAAGCCACCAGCAAGGAAATCCTACAAATTGAACTGGGACGCACTCCAACAACTCTACCACTGTCGGCAGCTGTTCTTCCAACAAGTGATAAACATATTAACCCGCAATCACCACCACGCCTAAAGGTTCAATGTTTGCGTCCGCATCAATGGGCACGTGTTCCAAATTCCGCACTCCAAGTGCACGCCCTCAAGCTTTCGGACATTCGCGGTTGGTCTATGTTGTGTGAGGATCCTGTATCCATGTTAGCTCTGCACATACCCGAAGAAGATCGTTGCATTGATATCCTAGAGCTGATTGAAATGGATAAGCTACTCTCTTTCCATGCCCACACGTTAACCTTGTATGCCGCCCTGTGTTATCAGTCCAATTATAGGGCAGCTCATGCCTTGTGCCAGCATGTGGATCAGAAACAATTGCTCTATGCCATACGTTCAGAATATATGAGTGGTCCGCTACGTCAGGGTTTCTATGACTTGCTTATAGCCTTGCATTTGGAATCCCATGCCACTACAATGGAGGTTTGCAAGAATGAGTATATCACACCATTGGGAGTGGAACTTAAAGAGCTGTATAGCGATGATGAGATGAAGCATTCGTTGCGTTCTTTGGTCACTGAGTCAGTACGTCCTCAGCTACGCATGACGGAAATCACGTGAGTTATTGCCATACAATTAGTTCAAATTATTAGTTACAGTCGTATCCTATCCCAAGCAAAAACAATGCCGACTATTCTTTCAATCAATATCATTGAAATTCATTTTTTTGGCCGCAAAACTGTGTGTCTGTTTGGTATCGATCGATAATTGTTCATTGCTCATTATATCTGTTCAAATACTCTTTCATTCCTTGCACGTACTGCATCTGCACTGATCCACCTGAATCAACCAACACAATACCTGCACCTGCACTTGCACCTGCACCACCAACAACAACAACTACTACCCGATCAGACCCCCTGTGATTGCCACATCTAGTATGCCAAGTGTTTCCAGTGAACCAATACCCAACATCGATCAGTTGTACTCCCCGAAATTCCCATTAGAAGTAGTCAGGGAATTTGTGATGGAAGCTTTAAAAGATGCTGTGGAAATCAATCAAGTACACAATCGAGATCCAATCGGTTGGACAAATGAGAATCTATTCTTGTAAGTAGATGTGAACGATCTAAGATCATTTCACATTATTAATAAATCTGAAACCTTTTATCCCTAGACCCCTCATTAAGCTAACGGATCGTTTGCTCTTGGTTGGAGTACTCACTGACGAAGACGTACAAAAACTTTTGGTCATGGTTGATCCAGAGACATGGGATGCCACTTTTGAAAAAGGTTTGCCTTAACACTCAACAGTCTTTTTAGAAAAAAATGTCATTATGTTTTCATTTTCTTAATTTTAGAGGGCAAAGATGAACATACCAAGGGATTGCTTACCATGAAAATGGCCGAGGGAGCAAAGCTTCAAATGTGTTATCTATTGCATCATCTCTATGACACTCAATTGCGTCATCGCGTTGAAAGTATAATTGCCTTTTCTCATGATTTTGTAGGTGATCTGCAAACCGATCAGTTGCGACGTTATATCGAGATCAAACAATCCGATTTGCCTAGTGCTGTGGCAGCCAAAAAGACGAAAGAGTTCCGTTGTCCGCCCAGGGAGCAAATGAATCAAATTCTATGCTTCAAGAATTTAGAGTCAGACGATCAGGACAATTGTACTTGTGGCCTTGAGTTGCGTAGTCGTTTGGGCGATTTCCATGATAGTCTAATGCAAAAGGTGTCGTTGAATGCTCTGCAAGAGCCGGATGGTACCGAAAGCACTGCGATCGAAGAAATTAAAACGGGACCCATTACGAAAATCTATAATTTCATTAACACGGTCAAGGAGTTGGAGGAGGGACCCAAAGAGGTGGAGGAGCCTGAGAAAAAGACACCCGAAGAGGTATTCCGCAAGGTGTTGATCAAAACCATTGTCAGTTGGGCCGAAGAATCTCAGATTGAGAATCCCAAATTGGTGCGTGAAATGTTTAGTTTGCTCTTGCGTCAATACGATACAGTTGGTGAGCTAGTGCGGGCCCTGGAGAAGACCTATGTGATCAATAATCGTGCACGCGACGACGTGGCCGAAATGTGGGTGGGTTTGAGTCAAATACGTGCTTTGCTGCCCGTCCAAATGAGCCAGGAAGAGGAAGAACTGATGCGTAAGCGTCTCTGGAAACTAGTGAATAATGCCACATTCTTCCAACATCCCGATTTGATACGTATTCTGCGTGTGCACGAAAACGTCATGGCTGTCATGATGAATACATTGGGACGTCGGGCTCAAGCCCAAAGCGATGCCCCAGCCACCCAGACTGAAGGAGCACTTGGTGGAGAAGGTGGTGCACCTTCCAAGGAGAAGGATACCTCTCACGAAATGGTTGTGGCCTGTTGCCGCTTCCTTTGCTACTTCTGTCGCACAGGACGACAGAATCAGAAGGCCATGTTTGATCACTTTGATTTTCTACTTGACAATGCCAATATCCTGCTGGCTCGACCAAGTTTGCGCGGCTCCACTCCGCTGGATGTGGCCTATTCGAGTTTGATGGAGAACACAGAATTAGCTCTGGCACTGAGGGAACACTATCTAGAGAAAATTGCTGTTTATTTGTCACGCTGCGGTCTACAAAGCAATTCGGAGCTTGTTGAGAAAGGTTATCCCGATCTTGGCTGGGATCCTGTAGAGGGAGAAAGATACCTGGACTTTTTACGCTATTGCGTTTGGGTGAATGGCGAGAGTGTCGAGGAGAATGCCAACCTTGTCATTCGTCTTCTTATCCGTCGTCCAGAATGCTTGGGGCCGGCTCTAAGAGGAGAAGGAGAAGGTCTCTTCCGCGCCATTGTGGAAGCGAATCGCATGTCGGAGCGTATATCAGACCGCTGTAAAATGCAGGATGAGGCCGAAGGTACTATTGCAGGCCTTAACTTTACTCATCCCCTGCCCGAAAGCGAAGAGGATGAGGATTATATTGATACTGGCGCTGCCATTTTGAATTTCTATTGTACACTCGTTGATCTTCTGGGCCGATGTGCCCCCGATGCCTCCGTCATTGAGCAGGGCAAAAACGAGTCACTGAGAGCTAGAGCTATTTTGAGATCTCTGGTGCCACTTGAGGATCTGCAGGGTGTGCTTAGTTTGAAATTCACCCTAAATCAAACCGCACCCGGCGAGGAGAAACCGAAATCGGATATGCCCTCGGGACTACTGCCAAATAATAAGCAGAGTATTGTATTATTCCTGGAACGTGTGTATGGCATCGAGCAGCAGGATCTCTTCTATCGCCTACTGGAAGACGCCTTTCTGCCCGATCTGCGCACGGCAACCATATTGGACAAGAGTGATGGCAGTGAAAGTGACATGGCATTAGCCATGAATCGTTACATAGGCAATTCAATTTTGCCATTGTTAATTAAGCACTCAAAATTCTATAATGAGGCTGAAAACTATGCCAGTCTACTGGATGCCACACTGCACACGGTCTATAGACTATCAAAGAACCGTATGCTAACCAAGGGTCAACGCGAGGCCGTATCCGATTTCCTAGTGGCGCTGACCTCCCAAATGCAACCTGCCATGCTGCTGAAGCTGCTGCGCAAGTTGACTGTGGATGTGTCCAAGCTATCTGAATACACGACAGTGGCGCTCAGGGTAAGATCCCCCATCAAAATCTGTCAATAAAATCAAGTATTAATGTTTATCATTTTTTTGTTTAGCTACTCACACTGCACTTCGATCGCTGTGCCAAGTACTATGGCTCCACTCAAGGCCAAGGCTCCTATGGAGCATCCTCTGATGAGGAGAAACGTCTGACTATGTTGCTGTTCTCCAACATTTTTGACTCGCTCAGCAATATGGACTACGATCCGGAACTGTTCGGTAAAGCCCTCCCATGCCTTATCGCCATTGGCTGTGCCCTGCCACCTGATTACAGTTTGTCTAAGAATACGGATGAAGATTATTATGGCCGTCAAATGGGTGCACCCGATCAACCGCAATATGTACCCAATCCCATCGATACCAACAACGTGCATCTTGATAACGATCTGAATTCGTTAGTGCAAAAGTTCAGCGAACATTATCACGATGCCTGGGCTAGTCGCCGCCTGGAAGGTAGCTGGACGTATGGTGAAGTTCGTTCGGATGCGGAACGTAAACATCCCCGTCTCAAGCCCTACAATATGCTGAGTGAATATGTACGTAAGCCAACCAAATCATCATTGGGTTTACTTCATTCAAAAAGGACTCAACACTCTATTAAAATTTCAAATTACTTAAATTTACTTTTCTATGATTGCTAGGAAAGGGAACGTTATCGTGATCCGGTAAGGGAATGTCTTAAGGGTCTATTGGCCATTGGCTGGACTGTGGAGCATTCTGAAGTGGATGTACCACTCAATCATCGTGGCTCGACGCGTCGTCAATCCAAGCCTCAAATTGTATGTATACCCCTAAAAGAACTACTAACCTGAACACTACTTTGAAAAACATTTTCTCTAACGCTTTCCTTTTGACCACACAAATGCCCGCCCGCCCTATTGAAATTGAAATTGGAAAACCTCCTAAAACAATTGGCTCATCCAATCCGAACGAATTTACCTACGCCTACGCCATCTACGCCTATGTCCTTTTATCCTACGCTATTCTCCGGGCTTAACTACCATAGCATGATTTTCAGAACGAGGGCAGTCCCTTCAACTATAATCCCCATCCAGTGGATATGAGCAACTTGACGCTCAGTAGGGAAATGCAAAATATGGCTGAACGTTTGGCAGAGAATTCCCATGATATTTGGGCCAAGAAAAAGAACGAGGAACTAAATGGTTGCGGTGGTGTGATACATCCTCAATTGGTGCCCTATGACCTGCTGACCGATAAGGAAAAGAAAAAGGATCGAGAGCGTTCACAGGAGTTCCTTAAATATATGCAATATCAGGGTTACAAGTTGCACAAGTAAATACCAAATTGATTTAAATATTGATTTTATTAATTAAAAATTATACTTTTTTCTTAGGCCTTCAAAGGGTGGAGTTGTTGAGGGTGAAGGTGGCGTTACCCAAGCTGCCGTTGAGCTGAGATTTTCTTATTCGCTATTGGAGAAACTTATTCAATATCTTGATCGTGCCACTATTAACATGAAACTGTTGAAGCCATCAACAACATTTAGTCGTCGCACTTCATTTAAGACTGCTTCGCGGGATATTAAATTCTTCTCGAAGGTCGTTCTGCCGCTGATGGAGAAATATTTCTCAACGCATCGTAATTATTTCATAGCCATTGCCACGGCCACTAATAACATAGGAGCAGCCTCACTTAAGGAGAAGGAAATGGTTGCATCGATATTCTGTAAATTGGCCGCCTTGTTACGCAATCGTTTGAGTGCCTTTGGTCCGGATGTGCGTATCACAGTGCGTTGTCTTCAAGTACTGGTCAAGGGCATCGATGCCAAGACTTTGACCAAAAATTGTCCTGAATTTATACGCACCTCTATGCTGACATTCTTCAATCAGACATCCGATGATCTGGGTAATACCATTCTAAATTTACAAGATGGCAAATATAGCCATTTACGTGGTACTCATCTGAAAACTTCCACTTCATTGGGCTATGTCAATCAGGTGGTTCTACCGGTGCTTACGGCCATGTTTGATCATTTGGCTGCCTGTGATTATGGCAGTGATTTGCTGTTGGATGAAATTCAAGTGGCATCATATAAAATTCTCGCTGCTCTCTACCATTTGGGCACAGATGCCACTCTTACCCATGATCGCAAGTACTTGAAGACAGAGATTGAACGTCATAGGCCTGCTTTGGGTTCTTGTCTGGGCGCCTATAGCTCTTGCTTCCCTGTGGCGTATTTGGAGCCACATCTCAATAAGCATAATCAGTACTCGCTGCTCAATCGTATTGCTGATCATTCACTGGAGGCTCAGGATATTATGGTGAAAATGGAGAGCTGTATGCCCAACTTGGAGACCATTCTGAGTGAAGTAGATCAGTTTGTGGAATCAGATAAAACATACAATGATGCTCCGCATATTATTGATGTTATATTGCCTTTGCTGTGCGCTTATCTGCCTTTCTGGTGGTCCCAGGGCCCGGATAATGTTAGTCCCACTAGTGGTAATCATGTGACCATGGTCACAGCCGATCACATGAATCCTTTGCTAAGGAACGTCCTAAAAATGATTAAAAAGAATATTGGCAACGATAATGCACCCTGGATGACACGCATTGCTGCCTATACCCAACAGATTATTATCAATACCTCAGAAGAGTTACTAAAGGATCCATTCCTGCCTCTGGCAGAGCGTGTTAAGAAACGTACTGAGAATATGCTACACAAGGAGGACAGTATGCGAGGCTTTATTAAATCGGCCACCGATGATACTTCTCAAGTAGAAACACAGCTTCAAGAGGATTGGAATCTTCTAGTACGCGATATATACTCCTTCTATCCGTTGCTCATCAAATACGTGGATTTGCAGCGTAATCATTGGCTTAAAGACAATATACCCGAAGCCGAAGAGCTGTACAATCATGTGGCGGAGATCTTCAATATTTGGTCCAAGAGTCAGTACTTCCTCAAGGAGGAGCAAAACTTTATCTCGGCCAATGAAATTGATAATATGGCTCTCATAATGCCCACGGCAACACGCCGTTCTGCCATATCTGAGGGAGTTCCCGCCGTGGGCGGTAAGGTGAAGAAAAAGAAGAAGAATCGCGACAAGAAACGTGACAAAGACAAGGAAGTGCAGGCTAGTCTTATGGTTGCCTGCCTCAAACGTCTTCTGCCAGTGGGTCTTAATCTATTTGCTGGCCGAGAACAGGAATTGGTTCAACATTGCAAGGATCGTTATTT
Organism: Drosophila paulistorum; assembly: GCA_018152135.1. NCBI lineage: Eukaryota > Metazoa > Arthropoda > Insecta > Diptera > Drosophilidae > Drosophila > Drosophila paulistorum. The sequence goes on from JAECXG010000822.1 coordinate 41,714,987, forward strand.
AAAAAAAATGCCCGAATACGATGTCATCGAATTTGCACGTATGCAATTAACTTTGCCCGATAAACTTGATCCCTCCGATGAGATGTCATGGCAGCATTATCTATACTCAAAACTTGGCAAAACCGAAGAACCAGTGGATGAGCAGGCCCTGGAAAAGGCAAATGCCAATTCAAATGAAAAGGGTAAAGACAAGACACAGGAAACTGTGGATCGTATTGTGGCCATGGCAAAGGTTCTCTTTGGCTTGCATATGGTGAGTTTAAGCATTTAAAACCCTATTTTATGTTTTTATGAGTCATCTATTTAAGTGTTTTTTTTTTAACTTTATTATCCATATACATACATATTTATTAATTTTTTCCTTTTTTCTTTCTTAAAAAAAAAAACATCTCATCTTACCAACAACTACAACCAAACAACCAACAACTGCAACAAATACGAAAAAACTCTATAACTATCCTTGAAAAAAAAAACCATTTATATAACTCTCTGAAACTCCATCAATATCTATCTCTCTTGCCGATGCTGACCATCTGAAAAAACAAAAAATCGATAACCCATTTACAGATCGACCATCCACAACAGCAGAGCAAAAATGTCTACAGGAGCGTTGTATCAATACAAAGGAAACGTGCAGTTATCGCATGTTTCCGTCAAACATCGTTACATTCTCTACCCAGGTTATTACCAACAAAAAACAAAAATGGATAACTAACTCTCTCTGTCTTCCAAGACAACAAGATTATTTCCAATCGTTTGACTTGAAAGAAAGACCTAACACCTCAAAGAATAATACTTTTAATTTATTTACTTATCTAATCTACTTTGTTTATGTCATCTTCTATCACTCTGTTTTATATGTCTCTAATAACTAATATTGAATCATCATTTTTGCCACCTGTACAAACTACTGTATCGAACGTAGTCGAATTCTAAAACAAATATCATATATTTTTTTTGTTTTTTGTATATTTTCTTGATGATCTCTTGCTTGCGCTTGCTCGCCTCACCTTGCTCCAAAAACCAAAAAAAAAAAACAAAAAAAAAAATCCAAAATAATATTTTAGGCAGCCGCCGGCAAGAACAGAACAAAACGTTGGAGTTCCAAAATTTCGGTGGCACGTCGCCAGGCAGTTATATCAAGCTTACGCGCCAAGCATCTATATCGCATGAGCAGGTGGTAGCCAAACATTAACATTCAACATTACTCATACTTTTAATACAACAAAAATTAAAATTGCCAAATGGTTATACTATTTATTTGTTCAACTACCTTTTGTACTCATCAAAAATGTCCTTGCAAAGGTTCGCTTCTATAATTCAAACAAGGACAGATTTACTACAAAAAATATACATTTTTGGGTTATAAAATTAGTCCTGGCTTAAAAACATTCTGAATAGTTTAAAAAGCTATAATCTATTATTAAGATGAAATCAAGCTGCAAAAAAACAAAACAAAGAGCAAAACAAAATACATTAGGATAGATTTTCTTTTTATATTTTAAAACCATTTCAAAAATATAAGTGTTTTGGAAGTCGCACCTCGAATATCAATTGTCGGAAATCAGCTTTGTTTGTAGGCTTTAAGAAAGCCTTTTCAGCACATGTCTAGTCTGAATCAGTTGTCTAAAGGAAACTGAGCAACGAGGATCCGATTTTGAATTCCCGGCTTGTCAGACTTAAATTCCCAAGTGCTTGAAAACATGGATGGGTATTTTTTGGAAATTACACTATAATATTATAATTTTTTAAATACTTTATCAAATTTTTATAATCTTTTAATGTGTTCTTGTCAAAAACTATCCTATTGCTAGTGAAAATTTCTTAATCCAAGTTGAATCAAGAATAAAAGATATGAGACAAAAATTTTCAGAAATTGAACACTTGAAAATAAAATGCTGAAACTGCAGAAAACAAAAAAAGACCAAATTCTCGAGGGATTAATTTTAGTCGCTGCACATTTGCAAGGATATTTTTTAATTGTTTCGTCTAATCCCGATGCTGTTTTCATTCAACTAAAAGCACGCTGCCCAAAAATGTTGTGCGTGATTTTTCTTTAATACTTTTTAATTTATGAATTTGACTCTGAAACTTATATAATTGGTAATGCTCCCCCATCCCATACAGACATCGGGCTTGCAATATCTTTGCTCGCAGTTACTATGAACAATGGCTGCAGGAGGAGAATGTGGGTCAAGAGGTCATGGTCGAGGATCTAACACAAACATTCGAAGAATCTGAGAAATCCAAAAAGGATGAAGAGGAGACCGATGGCAAACCTGATCCATTGACTCAATTGGTTACAACATTCTGTCGCGGTGCCATGACCGAACGCAGTGGAGCACTTCAAGAAGATTTGCTGTATATGTCCTATGCTCAGATAGCTGCCAAATCCTGTGGCGAAGAGGAAGAAGAAGGTGGTGATGAGGAGGGCGGTGAGGGTGGCGGTGGCGAAGAGGGCGAAGGCACCAGTATCCATGTAAGTGGGCAGAACTCTAACCAAAACTAAACAACTTAAATTTAATATTTCCCCAAATATAATCCAAAATGCTTACTAACAAAAATAAAATAAAAAGTGTCGCATATCCAGACTAATGGTAATTCTTAAAAAGACTTTTCTTAATTGAATCCATTTTTTAATGTATGGAATTTTACCTCCCATCCCCCTCTAGGAACAAGAGATGGAAAAGCAGAAGCTATTGTTCCATCAGGCGCGTCTTTCGAACCGCGGCGTTGCCGAAATGGTGCTGTTGCACATTTCCGCCTCCAAAGGTATACCTTCGGAGATGGTAATGACAACACTCAATCTCGGCATTGCCATTCTACGTGGCGGTAACATTGACATTCAAATGGGTATGTTGAATCATCTGAAGGAGAAGAAGGATGTAGGTTTCTTTACCTCAATTGCTGGGCTAATGAATTCGTGCAGTGTCCTTGATTTGGATGCCTTTGAGCGTAACACCAAAGCAGAGGGTAAGTCATATTAGATCCATATCCATCCTCTGTAGCTTCTCGAGCTTTTCTCCTGCCCAAATGTTTTTTTATTGTTGGCATTTTCCTCCTCCTTTTACCTTGCCATGCCAAGCCTCTTCATTTTCTCTAAGTTCAATTATTGATTTGTCTTCCCAAAACCAAAAAAACAAAATAAAATTTGATTTGAACTCGCATGACCCATCCACCTGATCCTGTGTATGTATCCCGCTATTGTTGTAAAAAAAACCCCCCGAAAAAACCAAACAAAAGAGTATATTCCGAGTGCGGGTGCAGGTCTTGGTGTGGGCTCCGAGGGAGCAGCAGGCGAGAAGAATATGCACGATGCCGAATTCACTTGTGCCCTATTCCGGTTCATTCAACTAACTAGTGAAGGTCATAATTTGGGTGAGTAACACATATGGGAATCCCATGAGAGGACCTCTTCTAAATCTTAATATCCTTCTCCAGAATGGCAAAACTATTTGCGTACTCAGGCGGGTAATACTACCACGGTCAATGTGGTCATCAGTACTGTGGATTATTTGCTGCGTCTTCAGGAATCCATTATGGACTTCTATTGGCATTATTCCAGCAAAGAGATCATTGATCCTGCCGGCAAGGCTAATTTCTTCAAGGCCATTGGTGTGGCCAGTCAAGTCTTCAATACACTCACTGAGGTCATTCAGGGTCCTTGTACACTCAATCAACAGGCTTTGGCCCACTCTAGGTTATGGGATGCTGTAGGAGGTTTTCTATTCCTCTTCTCTCACATGCAGGATAAACTATCAAAACATTCAAGTCAGGTGGACTTGCTGAAGGAGCTATTGAATTTGCAAAAGGACATGATAACCATGATGCTCTCCATGTTGGAGGGTAATGTGGTGAATGGTATGGACTTTAAGAGTCTCAGTGAGAATATGAAATATAATTATATGTAATTATCTTATCCAGGAACCATTGGTAAACAGATGGTGGACACTCTAGTCGAATCGGCCTCAAATGTTGAGCTTATTCTCAAGTACTTCGACATGTTCCTTAAGCTTGCTGATTTGATAGAATCACCAAGTTTCCATGAGATTGATATGAAAAACGAAGGCTGGGTTACACCAAAAGATTTTCGTGAAAAAATGGAACAATCCAAGAACTACACACCGTGAGTTTCATATAAAAATCTAAGGGAAAATCAATCCGTAACGCCCTCTCTTTATTCACAGGGAAGAAATGGATTTCCTTTTGGCTTGTTGCGAACGCAATCACGAGGGCAAAATCGACTATCGAGCCTTTGTGGAACGTTTCCATGAACCATCAAAGGAGATTGGTTTCAACTTGGCTGTGCTGCTCACTAATCTCAGCGAACACATGCCCAATGAGCCGCGGTTGGCCCGTTTCTTGGAGACGGCCGGTTCTGTTTTGAACTATTTCGAACCCTTCCTGGGACGCATTGAAATTCTGGGTAGCTCGAAACGTATTGAACGTGTCTACTTTGAGATCAAGGACTCGAATATTGAACAATGGGAGAAACCTCAGATTCGTGAGTCAAAACGTGCCTTCTTCTATTCAATTGTCACCGAAGGTGGCGATAAGGAGAAACTCGAAGCCTTTGTCAATTTCTGTGAGGATGCCATCTTTGAGATGACTCATGCCTCGGGCCTGATGGCCTCCGATGATGGCGGCGGTAATGTTAAACGTGATACGGCCTACAGTTCCTACATGAGTGAAGAGGAGGAGGAGAGGGCTGCCAGGGATCCGATACGACGAACGATTACGGCGGTGAAGGAAGGTCTGAAATTCGGTGTCCATATGCTAAGTCCTTCGAATATCAAACACCAAATTGGCGTGATGCAGACAAAATCCATACCTGAACTGATTGTTGGCTTCTTTAAGATAATCTTCTATATGTTCTATTATACCGGCTATGCGCACTTCTGTGTGGTGCGCTATATCTTTGGCATACTCTTGAATCTGATGCGTGGTCCTGCTCCCGAGCAGGAGGAAGAACCAGTGGTGGAGGAGGAAACATTTGGCAGAGCCTTACCGCCCTTGCCGCTGGAAGAGCCGCCTGGGACGGTGCAGGCATTTGGCTTGGATATCAACAAAGAGGAAAATGGCATGTATAAGGTTGTTGTTCATGAATCTCCCGCAAATTCATCGATGGAAGAGGGTGGTGAATCTAGTCCCGAAGATGGTACTGCTCTAGGTGGTGCTGAGGGTCTCGAGGGTGGTGAACCGCATCAGGAACCCATTTCAATAGTCGATCTTTTGGGTGGTGAAGCAGCCAAAAAGGCTGCCCAAGAGCGTCAGGAGGCTCAAAAGGCACAAGAAGCGGCTATGGCATCGATTGAAGCGGAGGCCAAGAAATCCTCTGCTGCCCCACAGGAGACTCCAGCTGTCCATCAAATTGATTTCTCGCAGTACACACATCGTGCTGTCAGCTTTTTGGCCAGAAATTTCTACAATCTGAAATATGTGGCCTTGGTCTTGGCTTTTAGCATTAATTTCATGCTGCTCTTCTATAAGGTAACCTCATTTGCCGAAGAATCCGAAGGCTCCGCCGAGGAGGAACTCATCTTGGGCTCTGGTTCGGGAGCGGGCGTTGATCTAGGCGGCGGTTCTGGTGGTGGTGGTCTAGGTTCTGGCGATGGAGGATCTGGCGATGGCGAAGATATGGACGATGATATACCCGAACTTGTGCACGTCGACGAGGACTTTTTCTACATGGAACATGTACTTCGCATGGCAGCCATGTTACACTCTCTCGTCTCGTTGGCCATGTTGATTGCCTACTATCATCTGAAAGTGCCATTGGCGATTTTCAAGCGTGAAAAGGAAATTGCACGACGCTTGGAATTCGATGGTCTTTTCATTGCCGAACAGCCGGAAGATGATGATTTTAAATCCCATTGGGATAAGCTAGTCATTTCGGCCAAAAGCTTCCCCGTCAACTATTGGGATAAGTTTGTCAAGAAGAAGGTGCGACAAAAGTACAGTGAGACCTATGACTTTGATTCCATATCCAATCTACTGGGCATGGAGAAGACAGCCTTTGCCGCCCAGGAAAGCGAAGAGACAGGCATTTTTAGATACATCATGAACGTGGATTGGCGCTATCAGTTATGGAAGGCGGGTGTTACCTTTACGGATAATGCTTTCCTTTATTCGCTGTGGTACTTTAGTTTCTCCGTAATGGGTAATTTCAATAATTTCTTCTTTGCCGCCCATTTGCTTGATGTGGCCGTTGGATTCAAGACATTGCGTACGATTTTGCAGTCCGTAACACACAATGGCAAACAATTGGTTCTCACGGTGATGCTCCTGACCATTATAGTGTACATCTATACGGTGGTGGCCTTTAATTTCTTCCGTAAATTCTACATACAGGAAGAGGATGAGGAGATTGATAAGAAATGTCACGACATGTTGACCTGTTTTGTCTTCCATTTGTACAAGGGTGTACGAGCTGGTGGAGGTATTGGTGATGAGATTGGTGATCCCGATGGCGATGACTACGAAGTGTATCGCATCATTTTCGATATTACCTTCTTCTTCTTTGTCATCATTATCCTGTTGGCCATTATCCAGGGTTTGATTATCGACGCTTTCGGTGAGCTGCGTGATCAATTGGAATCGGTCAAAGATAACATGGAATCGAATTGCTTCATATGTGGTATGGGTAAAGATTTCTTTGATATAGTACCGCATGGTTTCGATACGCATGTCCAGAAAGAGCATAATCTGGCCAATTACATGTTCTTCCTGATGCATTTGATCAATAAACCGGATACTGAATACACGGGTCAGGAGACATATGTATGGAATATGTATCAACAACGAAGTTGGGACTTCTTCCCCGTGGGTGATTGTTTCCGTAAGCAATATGAAGATGAATTATCTGGCGGCGGTGGCGGTGGTTAAGTCCGAAAATAACCTAAAGCAAATTACTGGGCACAAAATACAATCTATTACTTTATATACATACTACATATATATATATATATTTTCTTACTTGTAGTAGAGAAATATATATATTACACGTGACGAGAAAATTTTTTAAAAAATCATCTTGAATATTTTATCTAGTCTCAATCGTAATTTAAGTATCTTTTCCAAACAACAAAAAAACTATGATGATGACGATTCTAGCACGTATAACAATCAAAATGTTCTTAACTCATTTTAAATAAATAAAAATCTATTCATTTTTAACGAAATATCGCTGGGTAATTTTATTTTTTGTTTCTCCTTTTATTAATATGATTTTCTTTTAAGATGGACATTTAGAGTTTTTTGTGCGCAAAACATTCTTAGACATTTATACTATGTATATTCGAATAGAGTTATACTCTTGCAATCCTAAGCACAAACAACAACAAAATTTAATTTACAAATTAAACAAATCATCACATAATTCTTTTATCATCTTAATTATTTATATACTTAAAGTACAAGTTTTTAGTTTTTATAAAAAATCACAGCTACATGTCAACAAATTTGCTATCTACTCGATCAAAAACCAGAAAATAACATAAAACTTAAACAAAAGAAAACAGACAACCAATAAGAAGTAAATTTAATTGAACCAACTGGACATTTTGATGCAGAGTTTGTCATTAAACATACAAACATCAATGAATTTCTTGTATTTGTATATAAGATACAATGTTGACCACTAATTTAAGACGTTTATATTTTTAGGCTTCGATGTTGTTTTACGACTCCAATTGATACCAACGAGAACTAGGAAAGAAAGTGAATTTTCAAAAATACAGACGTCTTAAACTGGTGGCCGCTATTGTATATGTAAGTGTATAAAAAGCTACTTATATATTAAGTAAGTATGCATATTAGGTTGAGCCTAAAAAACAGGAAATTTCCAAAATTGAGCAGGTCTTAAATATCGTCCTAAATATCGCTAGGCTTAAAATTATTTAGGTACTCTTGAGGATGCCAATCAAAACAAACGTGAAAAACATTAATATTTTACATAAAAAACCATTTCAGGGTCAAATCTTAGAGATCTCAATCACCAAATTTTGTACAATTTTCAATTAGCAAAATGGATTTTCAAAGTTCAAACATTAAACGCTTTTCAAAATTCTAAAAAACAAGACCCCAACCCACTCAAGTTCCAGATTTTTTAGGCTACAATCTAATCTGCATAGATTATCTTAAGATATTTATAAAAGAAACTATAGCCTCTTCTCTATCTATTTTCTGGACTAGCGAAAATTGTACAATTGAAAATAATATAAAACGAATACAACAAAAATTGCAGCAAAATATCAGTAATCTAAGCGTTTCTTTAGCCTAAAGAATTCGGCATTATCAATGCTAGTTAGATTATCCATATTTAAATGCCGCAAAGTACGTACACCCGACAAACGATCCTCGATATCCGTGTACATGCGACGACAACGATAAATGGACAGAGTCTGAAGACACGAGCAATTAACTATAATGGCGTCGAGAGTATGCTCAGTCAATTGGCTACAGCCACTGATATGCAAGGCTCGTAGACGTCGCAATTTACTGGTCACCACTTGAATGGTCTTATCATTGATGTTATAGCAATCGGATAGATCTAACTCCTCAATGGATGGACAATTGGAGGCGAGAGCCTCCATGCCTAGGAGTGATATTTGCTGACAATTTGAGAGTTGCAAACGTCGTAACTCAATATGCTTGAGACCATATTTCAGAGAGACATCACTGATCTTATTACAGCCACGTAGATTGAGTGATTGCAGACCACGCAACTGTTGTATATTATGACCCTCAAAGTCCTCCTCATTGATTAGATTCATTTCATACGCGGCAAACATGGCTTGTTTGCGTCGAGCATCACGTACAATTTCCTCCTCGGCTTTGCTGCGTAAAGAGATCTTCACGGATCTTTCAGGTGAACCGCCGAAACTATCACGTTCCGCCAGTGTATGACTATACGGTGGGTAGAAATTCTCCATGGAAGAGTTTTCTGTACGATTTAATTCCAATTTGGCTATATTTATGCCCGTAAGGGCCACATCTGTAATCTGTAAGAGAATGAGGTGAGAAACTAATCTCTAGAGAGAGAGTAAAAATTACTTACCCTACAACAGTTCTCCAGTGAAAGTTCGCGTAACCAACGCAATTGGCCAATCACAAATTGTATAGCCTCATCGGTTACTCCATTGATGCAATGACTCAAATGCAGAATGCGTAGAGAACGCAAATTACTTGCTATGGACTTGATGCACTCTTCACAGATTTGCAAATATGATACATTAAGCTCCACAAGGATACTGTTCTCTTCGCGGGCCACTCCTTCGGTTATGCCATTGCTGGTGATGCCATTACAACTGGATATATCCAAAGATTTAAGATACTTTAATCTATATAGATGAGCTGCTCCGGCATTCGTTATGCCCGTACAGCTGCTGATCTTCAAGTGTGTCAATTGTGTATTGGTTTGCACTATGATGGCTAAATTTTCATCATTTAGACACACGGTGCCAGATAAATCCAATATACTCAATTCCGGTTGACTGGCCAGGAATGAACGGATTGAGTTGGCATTTAATTGCCTGCAACCTGCCAGATATAGACTCTCAAGTTGTAGATTCAACTCAATCACCTCCAACAGACTCTGGCCAATCAGAGTCTGACTGAAATCCAGGGAGCGTAGAGTTCTCCTCTGTTGTGTGAGAATATTTAGTATATACTTAAACGTAAGCACCGATTCACTGGGACCAGATGAAGCTTCGTTGGGATAGAAACGTCTATGGATGGCATTGTGAAAGGCAATCTGACAACCGGACATATTTAAAACCTCTAGCGAGGGCATAAATGAGGTCAGACGCAACAGAATGGCATCGGTGAGGTATTGATTCTCGCATAGGGTCAACTCCTTAATGCCAGACAAATGGGCAGCCAATTCACAGATGCCATTGGTCTGACCATCCAGAAAATTGGCCGACATGAACAGGGGCAGGCAACGCTTCACCGAAAGCACTTTTAGGTGGGGCAGTAGACGTAAAATGCCATATAATTGTTTATCACTCAAGTCCACATTGTCAAGAGCCAAACTTTGAGCTGTCCGCCCAATAAATGTCATCAACTCGTGCACTTGAGAGAAGGTGACATCTTCAAAAACGAAATGGCGAAAAAATCTCTCAGATCGCATTAAATCCACAGCCGGACTATGTTGATCGGATAGCACACATTTGGAGAAACAGACTCGGGTACGGCCCTTGAATTCACTTTGATCCAGGGCACAATGCCAACGCTGACAGGTGGCACCGCCAGCCAAAAGATCCGAGAAGCCCAAATAACTGAAAATTTTCGATATAATCTGCAATTGAAAAATTATAGTGTCTTGTCAGCTGACTTGTGACCAAAAATAGATATGTACATATGTATAGATACATGTACATTCTCGATTTGAGTATGTATGTGGGTCTGGGACAGAATGGGTCACGCGAAATGAGTTGATTGATACATGTTCATACATACATATATGTATACCTATGCATGTATATAACTTACCTCTAGGGGTAATTCATCAAAACCCGATTGCGAGTGTTCAAAGGAAGACATTATTCTTGGCTATGTATGTATTTATGCGTGGGTGAATTGTTATTTTTGGTAGCTGGCGTTGACCCCTAGATTCCGGGCAGACGTTAACTAACCAGGCCGTTTGCTCTTTCTATTTTCTCTACGAATTTGCCCTTTGTTGTTGTCGTTGCCGTTGTTTATTTACTGTTGTACTTCACATATTTCGTGTTGGTTGTTAGATGTTTGGTGTATTTGTGAAATCCAAGTGTTTATCATCGAAGGTGTTAACTTTATCTTTGTATATTTTGTATATAGTTCAATGTTTATGGCCGTTTTTATCACGTGAAATTAGCGCGGTTATTCACTGATCGCCGTTATTTTGTGGCTATCTCAGTTATAAATGCGACAGGCTTAGAGGCCTAGCTTGTACCTGTATGCGTATACTTAATTTTCCGTCTGAATAATATTCACCACATGTCACAAACTCTCCACAAATCAGCTGTTTTACATATTTCAGTGGCTCCATCTATATGAAAGAAGTGTAACTGAGTAAAAACTGAGCCGGCAGTCCTAAGGGTGAGTGAAAAGTCCTAAGGTCAGAATAAAAGTGCTAAGGTAGTCACTCATTTTGGCAAAGCGAAATTACTACTAGGCAAATTTTGAGACAGGGCGACTCAATGGGGCGAATTTTTATTAAGGCGAATTCCATTGACGGTGACGGTGACATCAGATATCCAACTAGATTTTTGTTTTTCGCAATAAGTTGTTTATTATTCCAAAACAATGGCTGATCCCAAGTTCCAGAACCTACCAGGAATAGTAAGGGCAATTATTATTGGTTATAATAAATGTATTCAAAAACAAAGTGTATATTTTCTTTTAGGCTTATGACCAACCCGATGTGTATGAGACACCCGATGAGCCCGAAGGTGAAAACACATCGGACTTCTATGATGAGGAACCGGAGAATGAAGCAATTGAAAGATTGCACATCTCGGCGAATGTGGCACACAAACGTTTCAGTGGAGCCACCTTAGAGGGCAGTGTTGACTTCTCCGATAGCATTGGACGACGCATCGGCCGAGGCTATGATATGCGTGGCAGTGGCGACTATGTACTTATGGGCCAAGGTGAAAAGGAGACACCTGTGCAGAAATGTCAACGCTTGCAGATCGAAATGAATGAACTACTTAATGAAGTGGCCGCCCTGCAAGTAGATCGCAAAATTGCCGACGAGGAGAAACAATCCTATGATGCTGTGGCCACGGTCATTAGTACAGCAAAAAAAGTGCTGGAATCTCTGAAGCTAGAGCAAGTGCTGGGCAAGGAACAGGTTCCCAATAGCAAACAAGTGAAGGCCCTCATTAGCCAGGTAGAGGAATTCAAGCAATCCGGTGTCCTAACTGCCATTCCCACACCTGGAACCGATTTGGCAGCCACAGCTCGTGTGGCAAGCCTCGAGCAGCGTCTATACCAACTGGAAAAGGCTGTGGGTGCTCAGCCAGAGAAATTAAGTCGCCTGTCCTCTGTTACCAACACCTCAAACGTTCTGGAGGCAGTGCGTCAATTGAGCACAAAAGCCGCTCTCCTTCAACCCGAAAAACTCGATGCTATAGAACAACGTCTATCCACGCTAACCGGCAAAATGGATGCCATTGCTGAAAAATCCAGCGGCAGTGCCCAGGATGCTAAGCGTGATCAGAAGATCGTTGAACTCTATGATATAGCCAAGAGGACAGAGCCTGTCGTTGAGATATTACCACAAGTAATTGAACGTATGCAGGCTCTGGAGGCGTTACACAAATATGGTGAGACAAATACATTATCCCTTAGCATTTTAATATTCACTTTAATTACTTTCTTTTAGCAAACAATTTCGCAATGATCATAGCTGAAATTGAACAGAAGCAGGGTACCATTACCACGAGTCTGGTGAATAATAAGGAACTGCTCCATTCAGTCCAGGAAACATTTGCCCAAAATCTCGAGACGATTAACAGCAAGGTGGCCAAGGTGGAGCAACGTGTAACGGCAATTACTGCAGCTAAATAGTCATCAAATGCTCAGCATATATTACATACCAACATTTACTATATTACAAACCAGAATTAACTATTATTTATATATATATTGTAACTGAATTAAAAAAGACGGTGAATTTAATTTTATTGTTTACTTTTACCCGAGGTTTGCATCATCTGCGAGCTCTGTTAATTTAACGCCCTGTTAACATATTTACAGCGAATTCATCTATGAGTGGCGAATTCGGTTATGTTTTTTGTTATTGGCGAGCGGTCCAGAAATTTAATTGTGATTAGAAAAAAAATAATTAAAATACTAAATAATTAAAGTTTTGTTTTTGCCCAGGAGTAGAACAGAGGATTTACTAGCTTGTGTAAGTTGAAGATTAATAAAAAGTTCCCCCACCGGTCCGACAACAGTGCTTAGAATACCACTAAGAAAAAGAAGAGAAAAAAAAACTGATGACGGGGCGCGATCCAATTGGACGTACATATGTGATATGACATACTTTTATGTAGAAGAGGAGGAGAAGGTGGGCAACGATATTGCAATTAAATTGACTGTTCTTGCAAATTTTAGGCATCATCTCATCATCATGAAGATCAAGGAATTGCAAAAGACAGTGAACATTGCCTGGTCGCCGGCCAAGCAAGAGCAAATTCTTTTAGCTGCCGGCACAGCGGCTCAACAGTTTGATTCCAATGCCAGCTCAACACTCGAAGTCTATTCACCCAATTTTAGTGATGCCACCTACGAACTGGAGCTAAAGGGCAGTGTGCCCAGTCAGTATAAGTGAGTTCCGAATAGAGTTCTTGACGGGATTCGATATAATAAGTTTGGCTTTATTTGCAGATTCCAAAAGGTAATTTGGAGTCCAACTGGTGGATCGAATGGTCTCATTGTTGGCGGCTGTGAAGCTGGTCATATTAATATATACTCAGCTGGAAAACTGCTGGCCAATGAGGAGTCTCTGGTTGCCCAACAGGACAAGCACACCGGTGCTGTTAGTGGCTTGGATTTTAATCCATTTCAAAATAATTTACTTGCCTCGTGTGCTTCCGAATCGGAGATTTATATTTGGGACTTAAACAACCCCGCTACGCATATGAATCCTGGGGCAAAGACCCAACCACTGGAGGATGTGAAAAATGTGGCGTGGAATCGACAGGTGCAGCATATATTAGCTTCGGTCTTTAGCTCACGTTGTGTTATCTGGGATTTGCGTAAGAGCCAACAAATTATTAAGCTCTCTGATACCCAATCTCGTGTCCGATGGCATGCCATTGAATGGCATCCGGAGGCAGCCACCCAAGTCTGGTTGGCTTCCGAGGATGATCAGGCGCCGGTTGTACAGCTTTGGGATCTACGTTATGCCACAGCTCCGGCCAAGACATATCAGATACACAATCGTGGAGTCTTGGGCATGTCGTGGTGCCTGCAAGATCCCGATTTAATGGTATCCTGCGGCAAGGATAATCATATCTATTGCTGGAATCCAAATACGAAAATACCAGAAGGAGAAATCCTCTCCGAAGTGGCCACTACAGCATCCTGGTACTCTGATGTACAATTCTGTCCCAGAAATCCTGCTCTGGTTGCTAGTGCCAGCCTCGAGGGATCTGTATCGATTTATTCCTTGAACGGAGGAACTCATCATTTGGTTCAGACGTCCAATAAAATTGCCGACTCTTTTCCTGGCATGGATCAATTTGCCCAAGAACCAATGCCTCAGCAGGCCACCCAAGTTGTCTATCATGATCTCGTGCGTGCACCCAAATGGATGAAGCGGCCATGTGGCGTTGCCTTTGGGGTAAATCACATCAAATTTTCCTTACTCTATTGTCACTTAATTTCCTCCTTAATTTCTATCTATGTAGTTTGGTGGCAAACTGGTCAGTTTCAATGGCACTTCGAAATCCGTCAAGATTAGCCAACTGACCACTGAAACGACTCTGGTGGAGCGTGCCCAAGCCCTGGAACGGTCTCTAGCCGATGCCAATTATGGGGATTATTGTCGCCAACGTGCAGATGATACAGCCGATCAGCATGGTCGCTATCTTTGGTACTTTATCAAGGCCAATTTTGAACTGAATCCTAAAGAGGAAATGCTTAATCTTTTGGGTAAGCCAAAATCTTATTGTGTTTAAGAATAAACATAATCTCCCTCTGTGATTATAGGCTACAATAAGGATGATATCGATGTCAAGTTCAGTAAGTTTATCAAGGAAAACGAAACGAATTCTCAATCCGATGTGGACACTCTAACCACCCGCATTTCCACATTAACCCATGTGAGTCTTCGTTTCAGCTCTGCCTAGTTCTTATCTCAACATAGACTAAAGCTATCAGTAACAAATGGCTTGACCTCCTCCATCTACATTCTCTCTTCCCTTCTGTCATTTTTAACACAATTTCATGCTGCTTAGAGCGACTCTTCTGAGGTCGAGTGCGATCAGAGCACCAATTATAGTACAGATAATTCAGTAAGCGGTTCCTCATCGAGAATAGATTTATAACTATTTATAACTATAAAGTTCAGTTCATTGTAAACAATTATCCTTTAATTTTTATAATTATTTAGCAAACTTTGGATAACCATGCAATCGATGGCCAGAATCAGAATGATTTTGCCTCACTTTCCACGGTGAGACCACAATTTAAAATTCCAAGTGGTGAACGTAAGTAGAAGTTGGGTTTCTATGAATATCAAATTAAACAAATCAAATGATTTTCAGATGCCGATAGTCTAATAGCAGAGGCCATACTGACAGGAAACACTGAAGCTGCTGTGGAATTGTGTCTGGACGCCCAACGTATACCAGAGGCATTGATTATAGCCTCAACTGCTGGCATCGAAGTGCTAAACCGTACGCAGAATCGTTATCTAATGCAACAGAAACAGAGTGAACTGTCGCATGTGATCTCTGCTTTGGTCACACGGGATTGGTTGGACTTCGTCAATCGTTGCACCATGGACTCGTGGAAGGAGGCTCTGGTAGCTGCCCTTAAGCATAGTGAACGCAAACTGGTGGACATTTGTGAGCGTCTGGGCGATCGCTTGTTGAGCGAATCGGGCAATAGTTTGGAATTCACACGGAATGCCATGTTGTGTTACATTTGTGCCGGAAGTATTGATAAATTGGTCAGTGCCTGGTATCAATTAAAACAATTGGAGCAGAAAAATCAGGGCTATAAACTAAATACCCAAGAACTTCAAGATCTTGCCGAGGTGGTAATGCTTATGAGCAAATCCCTGGAACAACAGGGTATAGCTGTCGATTTGGCTGGACGATTTGCGGGTTTCATTTCGGAATATGGTGGACTATTGGCCTCACAGGGTGCCCTGACTGCAGCTCTCCAGTATATAACCACATTGGGTAGCGGCAGCCAAGATGAACAGTTGACTGGGCTAAAGGAACGGCTGCATAATGCTGTCCATCTGGACTATGGCAGTCAGGTGAATCAAGTGAATAGGCAGCAGCCAACTGCTGCAACAGGTTATCAACAACAGCCACGTGGTGGACGAGGTTCATTCTCGCAGCCAACACCATTTAATCCATACCAACCACCACAGCAGTCACAACAACCAAGTTGGCCAGCTCCTGCTGCTCCTGTACAGGCTGCATCGGCAGCAGTTGCTCCACCTCAAATCTTTAATCCGCAACCAATTAAAGCTGAACCGGCTCATCCCCCACGACCGCTTAGTAATGCCAGTTCGTCGGGTGGACCGCCACCACAAGGTGGTGGACCAAGTGCGCCAACTGGTCTGCATGCTCGCTCTAAATATGTGCTAGATCCTTCAGTAGCAGCTCCAGGTAGTTCTTACGGCATGGCCTATAATCCTATGCCTGCACCGGTTCCATCGGCAGTACCCTTTACTGGAGCAGTTCCAACCAGTGCACCGAATGTCTACAATAGTCAGACCTTCAACACAAATCCCTTGGGAGGCAATCAAGCGTATAATCCCACACCATTTTCTGGATCCGTACCACAGCCTGGTAATTATCTGCCTGGTGTGGCGCCCATTGACACAATGCCATCAGTTGCACCTGCCGTTGGTGCACCGCCTCCAATGCAGAATATTCAACGTAATCCCACACCGCCGCCCGGCTGGAATGATCCGCCTGCATTGAAATCCTCGAGAGTGGTGAGTTGATTAACACTTCGTTGATTTTCAAACTTTATTCCTCATTAATCTCCTTTCTTTCTTTTAGCCCAAACCCAAACCCACAGTGGAGCCGACAGCTGCACCCATTTTGCATCCAATATTTGGTGTGGATCCAAACCAGAATCAAAATGGTTATACCGATCCAAATGCTCAATACCAGCAGCCAGGACCACCACCGGCGGGAGGATTGAATCAACCTTACTTCAATCCAGCTGCCATTAATAATAATCCTTTACAACAGCAATCACAAGGATACCTGCAGCCACAGCAGCAGCAGCAGCAACAATTGCCTCCACAGCAGCAACAGTGGCAACAGCAGCAGCCGATCCAGACTATTGGCTACACGGAACAGCCTTCAGCCATACAACGTCAACCGGAATTGCCCAAAGAGAAGCCACCACTGCCAGAGGAATACATCTATTTGCAAACAGTACTCGAAGAACTTAAGAATCGTTGTCTTGGTGCCACCAATGACCCAGTAAGTTGCATCTTCAAGTGGATTTTTCAGCCCTTTGAATATATTATTTCTGTCTCTTCTTCAGCGCACTAAACGCAAGTTTGTCGATGTTGTGAAACGTTTAGAGAATCTATATGATTGCCTACGTGAAGGCAGGGTAAGGAAATATAGATATCTATGCTGGATATACTGATAAACTAATGGTTTTCGTTTTTGCTCAGCTCACTCCCACAACGGTGCAATATTTGAATCAAATAATACAATACATTCAAATAAATGACTATGCCAACGCTTTGGAGATCCACACACGCATTGCCTTTGGCACCGATTTTGCTCAATGTGCTGGCTTTATGCAGGGATTGAAAGTATTGTTACAATCGGCTTCCGAATTGCAATTGGTCTTGCGTTAATGAGTATATCTTTTCCTATCCTATATATATATATATATATATATAAATATATGATTCTTCTGTTCTGTTCGCTGTGTCTTAAATTGTCTTGTTGTCTTTCTTCATACTCCCCTCCATCCTTTCACTTTTACTGATTTCCCATGCTATTTGTAAATTTTTAGAAATTTTTTCGTTACTTGTGCCCAATATATAAAATATATCTACTTTGTGTACTGAACAATACATAGCAATTATATTTCAATTGAAGAAGAAAAACAATAAACAATAAGAACTACAATATGCAATACACAATATAATCAAAAAAAAAATATTTTTAAAAAATGTTTCTTAATTATTGTTTTTTAAACTAAAATCTAATTCAAACTGGGACATCACTTTTAGAAATTTCAAATTCTACAATAACTTGGGTTGATTCCGTATATTCTCCAGATCCAGCATGGGCTCTGCTTGTTGCTGCGGTGATCCTGGGCTCATTTCATCCTCGGGCAATAAGCGATATTTCTTGAGATATTTATAAGATGCATTCGACATATTATTGGGACTTTGAGCAGCGGTTAAATTATCAATTTGACGCAGAGGCTCGGCCATGGGACTGCGTGGAGCATTGGAGGATGTTGCCGGCAAATCCCCCGATACATGCAAATCCCTCATCAATTCATCGACAGGTTGACGCAAATACTTGAGAGCCAATTCATTCATGACCAGGCTCTTCTCGGTGTTGGGTTTTGTCAAGTGCATGGGCATGGGCATTATTTTGCCATTTGGAGTATTGGCTCGATAACCAGTTGATTGGGCCATAGGTCGGGGAGATTGGTATTGATTAGGTGGAGCACGAACCACTTTGGGATTGCAAGGAGGCGGTGCTGGCTCTTCTTCCTCTATTATGTAGTCCTGAATAATTGGTGTGTGGCGCTTGACTGAGAATCAAGATAAGTAATAATAAAAATATAATTTTAAAACTTCACCTCTCACCATTATTATTTTGATTGATTGTTATAATTTCACACTGGCAGCCTGTTGATGTCCTGGTGGTAGGAGCAGTTCGTGCTTGCTGCTGTTTGGCCATTGACTCGCACATTTGTTTCAATTGACGCTGCTCCTCACGCATCGACTCCAACAAAGACACCAGGGCTGCCAAATCCTGCTTTTGGACCAAATTACTTATATCCAGTGAGCACGCACCTCCACCTGGGGTTAATGAAGAATTGGCTGGTGGAGATCTATTCACATTATCCGTTTGTGTGCTTGCACAAATAGTGAGGACATCGCTAACCGATCGCGGAGATGGCAAGTAATCTATATCCCTTCGTTTTTCCATATAGCAAATTGGATTATTGGCCGTTGCAGGAGGACTTGTTACTGCTGAGGCTGTTGTTGTTGTATAGATGCGCTCTCTAGGTATAATAATGTATTCATTGCTCACTGTGGAACCAGAGGAGCTGCTGGTCAGATTAGTATTGTGGTTATGTGTGGGGCTAGGACGGGGTCCCAACTCTGTGGACAGGACTGGCGAAAAGTTAACTCGAGGCAGCATTTGCTTCTTCCAAGATGCAAAACTCGGTGGAGGTGGAGTCGGTTGCGTTTTGGGATCTGCGTTAGTTTGTGATTGCATGGATGTGGGTGGAACTCCTGAAGGTGCGTTCGGACCAAATATTAATGAAACTTCCGGTACTATGGGCTTGACAGTCTGCTCATTGGTTACCATATCTAAGCCCATTGGCATCCCTGCACACGGCCTTGGTGCGGCTCGCGGCAACATATCTTCCGTTTCGAGCTCAAACATATTTCGTTTTATCAAATTGAATTCGAGCGGGAGATTTCAGAACAAAATACAAACGAACCACGATAGCGGTACTAGGGATGGTATTTGCTGCCAGCTAGGGATACCACAATAAAAAAAACAGTCATATGTTATCGATTGTAACTGAGGATATCGATTTCCAGGGACGGACAGTTGACAAATGAATCATTTGTACAAAATAGAGATTTCCAGATTTTACAACAAAAGTAAAAAATAATGCCCAGTCAGGAGAATATTGAGATTGGCTTAACAGCCACGCCCACGCCTCCCACAAGCACAACAACTACTGTGCCTTCCACTGAGGAGCCACAAAATGTGCGTGAATTAAGCCAAACCGATCATTTAAATCGAAGACTATTGAAGTCCCTGCTGGAATCCATGCAGACATCGGTTGGACCAGCTGTGCAGACCAACGAGGACGACGACAATGATTCTACCAACAACGATTTCGAAGAATAAAGTTTTATATTTACATTGTCATTGTTGTTTGGTCATTGTTTTTTTTAAAACTACATCTAATAGTGAACTAGGTATAAATTGCCTACAATCGATCATCGGTTCCTAAATGCGACGTCGCTTGCTACTTTGCACAGGAGGAGGCGTTGTTGAGGGGCTAATGGATTCATTTGACATAGAACCACGAGTACGTTTAGCTGGCCGTTTGGGTAAATCCAAAAGCTTGACAGCCGCAGTCGCCGCTTTCTTATCCTTGTCGGCATCTTTGGCAGAGTTCGATGATTGTGATCCCGAAACTTTAGTTGAACCAGATGAAGCTACAAAATTTAAAGAAGAATAACATTATGGGTCCCTTTTGGATAAGTCTTAAGTGCTTACCTTTGCCATTTGTACTAGAGTCGCTACCAACCGCAGCTTCGCTGGGTTCGTTTTCTTCACTAAGGGTAGCAGGCATATCCACAGACTTCAATAATGCACCATAGTCTTGTTCGGGGAGACTAAATTCTCGTTCCTCATTCGGAAACGGCAGAGATTCGAGATCATCAAGTTCTTTCAACTTGTACATAGTGCCCAAGTGCCTCCAAATCAATTCACTGGGTATTTCACGATTCAAAGATTTCGACAGCCGCTGGGCAATGCAGGACATATAGAAGTGCTTGTTGATGCCGACAGGACGCAGCCCCTCCATGGCATGGAACAGTTGCAGCTCCTCCTCGGCCGACCATTCATGATGATAGTGTACAACAGAGTGTGCGTTCGCAGAGAACATGTCCACAAAATAAAACCAAAATACAAGAACTTCAGATGGAAAACAACAAACAGAACCGTAACCGGATTCAGAGTTGCCAAGTTGTGTGCATTCCGTGCTTAGAGTTGTTGATAGGCATTTAGGGCTACTTAACTAATCCGTCCATCTCTAAATAATCGCATAAAAGGGCCATCTCTAGTTTGGGTGTGTATCTATACATTTTTTTACTCATCAACTCGCGTTATTTTGGAAATTTTTAAAGAAATAATTAAATTACTTGGCTGGTAAATAATAAATAATAGTCTGAATAATAGTCTATGTCTATGTAGTTGTGTTTGTGTGTGTGTATATATCTAACTAATTTGTCTGTGTCTGTTTATCAAATATTAATCTAGCCTTCTCTGGCAGATGTTTGCGTATATATTTCTGTGCGGACCAACCTTTTTTCCCCCTACTACTATCTGCAATTAAACGAAATCTTTAGAATCTCTTTAACAATAACTCTTACTTTCCTGCTATTAGCACACTGGCCCTGACAACAATATATATATGTATATATAGCAATGTCAAGGTCAGATAATGGGCTGAAAAAATAAATCAGCGATCGATTAAATTAATCCTACTAAAAATGAAAAGTTCTCATCTTCCCTTCACTCTTCTTCTTTCTCTCTTACTCATCTATTCCTCTCGTCTCTTGTAAATTTTTTGCCTGTTCCTGTTTAATGTTGTGTAAAAAAAACAAAACAAAAACGAAATTTTGCAGCAAACGAAATCCTCTTCTTGTTTATTATTACTTTCCAGCAAACAAAAGAAAAGTCTTAAATTGCAAAAAATTGCCCAAGTGAATTTCAAGCCAAAAACCAAAGCACACAACCAACACTACATACAAAAAAAGAATTTAACCAGATTAAAGCCCATCCCACGAACCCCAAAAAAAAACGAATCTACCTTATCTCTCTCTCTGAATCACTGAGTGAACACATTTTCAACCATAGGCCTATCCGAGACAGCCATCATGGACGTAATGTCATCATCCTTACAACAGCAACGGATTGTCGTTGATCAGCTACGCCGGGAGGCGGCCATCGATCGGCAAACCGTATCGGAATCATGCAACAAAATGATGAAATATATAACAGAGCATGAGCAGGAGGATTATCTATTGACTGGTTTCACCAGCCAAAAGGTTAATCCGTTCCGTGAGAAGTCCTCATGCACAGTGCTTTAAGGCGGTCAAGGCAAAGTTGGAGGAGTTGGAGTGATGCGCGGCCGAGGCAGGAGAACTAGGATCAATGGATCAAGCAAGCAATTCTCAGATTTCGTATTTAAGTTCTAAAGTTGATGACACCAGTACCAGTCGAAAGCCACCTGGAACCACGTATGCATATGTATATCCTCTATATCTAAATATATATATTTCTAAATGTGTATGTGTGTAAAAATTGAAGAGTAAATACATAAAAAAAAACTTACAATAAGCAATACTATTAAAATCCAGAAAACAAATATATCAACAACCAAAAAATAAAATATACATACTAAATCTATATATTCTGTACCAATCAAATGTTAACAACAAGTGTTATTTATACATACATACAAAAAATGTGTACAAGAGAAGCTAGGCCCAGAAATATCAAGCAAAAACCAACAACAAATTCTTCTCCCTCCAAAACGCCCTTCGTATCCCTTATATATATATATAATTTGTTTTTATCTTTGCTAAATGATAACACGAGTATCCCAACCAAAAAATAATAAATACAAAAGCGGACAACCATAAGATACATATGTATATGTGTATATGATGGATATAATAAATATCTATATGCTAGCAATCCCAACAAATTGACAAAAATATAACAAATAAACGTAATCAAATCAGAACTACACAAAAAACGAGAGCAAAACTTAATTTTTCAAACAAACCAAAAACTGTTGAATTTAAAGCAAAGAGTAATAATAACCCTTTCGCCCCTGCGAGAGGGGAAACTCCTAACGAAACATATACATATATATGCAAAGAGAAAGATAAGAACAAAAGCATATTATTATTATTGAATTATAATTACTTTACAAAAAAGCTTTAAAACTTATTGCAAAATCTTAGTGCGTTTATTATATCAAAAGCAAAAGTTTTTCCTAGTAAAATTATATATAAAAAAATACGTATATCAACAAACAAGAATAACAACAACAACAAATAATTGCATTAAAGCAAATATTCAAAAAGAAAAATATATACCTACTATATATACATACATATATATATTTATTATTCCTCTCTCTAGCGTAGTTTTCGCAATTTTTTCAAATTCACACTTTTTTTGCACTTTAGAGCCATAGTTTATTAATCAGATCAACGACAAAAATAATCAAACTCGAATCGAAAAAAACCCCCAAGAAAAGAGAAGATAATTTCCAAAACATTTTATGAAAAAATGTGTGATTTTTCTTTTTGCTTTCTTTTTTATCCATCTCACTCGAAAGTCATATTCATGTGAAAATAAGATTGCAATTGGCATGAAGAGGCAAAGTACACTTAAAAAGTAAAAGTTATTTTTATATATACACTAAATAATGGTAATGAGCATAAATCTATATGGTATTGGAATGAAACGAAACGATCCTCTAAGTATATAAGGAATGTACCTCATTACAAAATTCATACACTATCATTATTTCCTAATCGGTTCTTCCAAATGTTGGCATTTAAGTACAAAAGAAATCCAAAAAATTGGCAGTGATTTTCGTCTTAGTTTTTTAATTGTAAAGCCAAAAGTAAAACATTTATTCGGTAGTAGGGAAAAACCACACATTTTTTTTTTATTTTTCAGAAAATTCTAATAAAATTTGTTCGTTTTGTCAAATGTGGATTTTGAATCAAATTTTGCTGTCGTGAGCAAACAGCAAAAATTGACACAAAACCCTCGAATGACCCGATCTTCAAATAATTCCATAAATTTTCCAGGCTTTGGATAGTCAAAACTGCAGTTGACTGGATAAGCTTAACAATTTGTTTAAACTTTTCGATTCAAGACATAAAAAAGAAGATGATATGATATGTATATAGGGTTTCTCGATAGATCACAGATGTCGCGCAACTATCCATTGGAGCACGGATGGATTTGCTGCAATTTCCAATCCATCGACAGATCCTCATGTGCTGGAATTATATTATATCTAATACACACCCATATATATTAACTAATTAATATCTGAATGAAATTATGAAATCATCCAAAACAAAGCGCATATAATTTCTTGCATCATCATCAACGAAACTTTCAACAATTTTTATTCACTTTAAATTTGCAAATGGTAAAATAAAATTACAAATTATCAATACACCAAAAAATACAAACAATTTAAAAAAAGAAGAATCAACAACGAGATCGTATTTGTATTTTATTCGACATTGATTGATTAAATATCAAATATTTTGAAATCGACTCTCCTTTTGCCCTCTATTCGGTGGCATTGGACGATGTCTTTAACACAAAACAAATATTGTATTGAAAATGTATCTGCAAAATAAGCATTTGAAATATGTATTTAAATTGTACTCCAAATGAACAAAAATGAATGAATAATCGTTTGCTTGAATTCCAAAAACAAAACAAAAATATGAAAAATAAAGAAAAAGCCCTGAAGCGGTAACTAATTTAGATCAGTTATCTCTAGCGGTGAGCACCGAGTTCGGTGTAAAAAAAAACCAAAATAATTTCTTATCTGTTTACTTTGGATAGAATGGGTGAAATATTCCAGAAGTATCTAAAAAGAAACTCTTATTCATATTATAAATTTGAAGGGCTACAAGATTAAGCCATATTTTCAATAACTCTGTCAACAGGGTCAACAATTGATGTTAAAAATGGAATCATTCATGGATGAATCAAAATCGAAAGCAGTTTTCCGAACTTCTGGCACAATTGGATTGATAGACATGATAATTATGAAGATATGTGTATCATCTGTTGTCACGCAAAATTACAAAGAACTGCACGATATTAAAATTTAACAATACTCAAATTTAGTGAGTTTTTAAGGTATTTAAAAATAGCATGTTCTTAATTTCAAGTTAGAATAATATTTTTGAATCTCGAGAACTATACTTTTGCACAGATTTTCTTTGCGAATATTCAGCTCCTCACATCTATTATATTAAGGCCTGAAATATCTGGATATAAACTTTATATATAAACGCTATGGAATTCAGTAAAATTCTTTGCCAAATTTTTTAAATCATTTAATGTAAATGCAAACTATATTTGCAGACGTAAAACACTTGCAGGCAGTGTTGGCATCTAGCCTCTTTTATCTGTTTCCCACTCATGCCATGCAGTATTGACACCTGTAAAATCCTTGTTGCTAGATGGCAACACTGGTTCCTCTAGAGCTGCAAAAACATCGATGGATAGCTTATCGATATTCATTTTTTCGCTGGTTGAAACTATCGATAGTTTACAACATTTGAATTTGAAATTAGCTTTTTTAAATGATAGCTACAGCTACTATCCGATATGTATACATTGCAATAAGAAAGAAATCGGTTTAAATTGTTTCATGAAAGTGGTTGTTTATTTAGGTATTATCTGCAGCCAATGGAAGTTTACAGCAAAATTTATGTTTTATTGTTAGCAAGTACTAGCAAGTTTACTGCAACTTATTATCTTGTTTAGTTTATATGAAATTTGTTCTTAAATGTTTTCTGTTTGCTTTTTGCCATATCAGGCAATAATTCTTCACATTTAAAATTTGTCCGTTTCAAAATGCGCGCGCCAATTGGTTTCATTTTGAATAAGATAAATTAAAATGTTACAAAATTGATTTTTCGAAAATTAGGCTACAATTTCGATGTGCGTGTGTGTGTGTGTAAAGGTCCTTCGAATTATTGCTAAATATGGCAACAAATCATTTTAGACATAGATTTGCAAAACACTTAAATTGCTAAAATTTGCATTAAGTTTTTGATTTTCATTTTCAAATAGATTCAAGTATTGTTTCATGTTTATCATTGTAAGTTCTGATATTTTGTTGTTGTTTCTTTTCCTTTGTCTATAGTTTTCTTAAGTAACATTTATGCATAATTATAGCTAATTAATATACATATGTGCTTATTACTAAATAGTACTTGCCGATTTTGCTAATTACGTTTTTACCCATTTTTCCCGAAAGTAGTTTTGCTTTTCAATATTACACTTAAACCCTTAGGCAAATTTATATTTTTTTCCTTATGAGTACTTATTCAAAGAAATCCTTAACAGGTGAGGGAGACGTAGTTGAAGGGGTAGGGGGAATAATTACCAACACTTGTACATACATATACAGTAAAGACCAAAAGTCTTGATACACTTGGAGACTCAAAAATAACATTGTGTTCAGCATAGATTTGATTTGTTTTTTGCCTTGACAATGCAAGCAAGAAAATGTTAGTTTGCTTAAATTAAATTTAAATTCATATTTTTTTTTTTTGTTTTTGAATGAAAAATAAAATTCACTTTCTGCAGGTAATTTCTATGTAATATAGATTTTATCTATAAAACATTTTTACTAAGAAATCATTTGGTTATAAAAAATAAGAAAATAGAAAATGTTCATTACGCAAGTCTTCAATTAACATTTACTTGTTTGCATTTAATTTGGATTTCAAAAACTATCGATACTCTGCTGAGGACAATGAATTTTATTTTTTAAACAAAATTAATGTAAGCTATAAAAAGAACTCATTGTCTCCAAGGTGTCCATTAACTTTTAGCCCCTACTGTATGTTTATAGATATTTCTCTTTATTTCTTGCCTATAATTAAATAATAATAAATAATGCAACAGTTTTCTTAATATAATTTCAATTGTTTTTACCTTAATTTAAATTGTATTTAAACAGGTTTTTTTTTGTTTTCTGTTTTTTTTGCGTTAATTAATTAATTAAGCTAGCTTGATTTACCTAATTTTGAATACTCAACAGTTGGATTACACATTAAATGTTTTTTGTCTATATATTAAGTTTAATATACTTAATAATATGGAGTACTATCTGCAGTTATAATGACATCTAACAATTATATATATTTGTGTATATATGTATGTATCTTAAGCATTTAAATATTATTTTGTGTAGCTCAAGTCGAAATATACACACTTTAAGTTGGAAGTATATCTATATATGTATATGTATGTATGTATATATTAGTTAAAGATAAGTAAGCTTAAGGCTAATTATTTTCCATTTTGATTAGTTTTATTCTTTGTTTTTTTATTTATTTATTTATTTTTTCTTTTTTTAGTATTTTGCGTTTACATTGGTTACTTTGCATCAATCATTCAACATTTTTGAGTAGATAACAAAAAAACACAGTCTCCACTTGTCATTTACAAAAATTTTAGTTAGCTAAATACTTAACTAACTTTTTTTTATATATGTATATATATTTAATATTATATGTTTAACCACATTTAGCTGAACTTATTTACACTTAAACAATTACCATATGTTACTGGAATTGGAGTCATCTTTTTGGTATACATCTAGAAGAAGAAGTAGTGGGAAGAATGGGGGGTTCGCTTTCTCGGTTTCGAGGTGCATTTGGGTGGTTGCTGGTGGTGCTGTTGGTGGTGGCGGTGTTGGAATTACTTTTCTTTTGTCTCGCCGAAGAGGCTACTGGCGTTGTCCGCCCTTAGCAGAAGCGTCTGAAATGGTTTAACGTTTTATTGAGAAAAGATGTCAGAGAAAAAGTTTCTTATACAAATCCAAAGCAGAATACAAATTGTTCGTTTTTTAATTTTGTTTGTTTTTTGCTTTTCTAAAATTAATGTTACTTAATTTAACTTTTATGTTGCCAAATGAATGAATGAATGAATGGCACACAGATTTAACTGCCTGCCACAAGCAGATGGTATGACCTCCTCTCTCTTTCTCGGTTTCTCTGAAATGCAAATGAAACTATTCAAAGCTCCTTTGTAGATAAGCCGGAGACGAAGCCAAAAACCGGAGATGTAAACCAAGAGAAAGTGAGTGAGTGAATAAATGAGTGAGAGTGGTAGCAAGTGTTCGCATTTATGGAAGGGAGGAGAGAGAGAGAGCGGCGGTGGGAGGAGGTCGGGGCCATAATTCTAATGGCCGTTGGCGTTGTTGCATTGGCCAAGTGAATTTTTAAATCGTTTCATGCCTGCAGATGACAGCCTCGATAAAGGGCTGCTGATAAAACTTTCCATTTTCAGAGTCCATGCGGCTCTGCCTCTCTCAACAAAACTTTGTTTCAACTGCCAACACACAAAGGCGTTTTAGTAATTTGAATGTTTGTCTACTCGAAGAAGACTTGCGAAATTGAATGCCGAAAGCGACAGAAAACGAACAGACACACACACACACACACACACACAGACACACACTTTACTGCACTGCAACAGAAGCAACATCAGAGGCAACAGCAGAAGTGGCAACACAATTGAGGCAATATCAATTTCGTTTCTTGCATTGAAAATTGAAACTTGGCGAAATTGGAAAAATATAAAAGGAAAACAGAGCAATGCAATTGCGTTTGCGTGTTTGAGTTTCATTTACAAGGACATCATCATAGTTATCATCATTATCTTCATCATTTTGAGCTCATTCACAATGTTTATTGTAATAATAGCAGCAACATCCACCAAGAATATTAAAAACTCACCTTCTTCGCCTCTTCGCATGTACTATCTAGAGCTTCCCACTCCGATAGTGGACTGGTCGGTGGCCGCCAAAGAGTATCCGCTTGAAGGCCTGACGAAATTCCGGACTGAATATTGTATAGATGACCTGGAAAAGCAAAAACCAAGGGAGCAACAAAATTAAAATAGAGAAATTACAAAAACTGTTGGATGCCTTCAATTTACATAGTGTATGCAAATATTCTCTAACATTCCCATTCAAACTGAATATATTTTGCTGACAAAACTAAATTGTCACATTATCCTTAAATGAATTCCGATGAATTCACTGAATGCATTAAATTTAACATTATGATGTTAAATTAAGGATTTCACATCTTTAAGAAATCAACATGAAACATTTGATTTTTTTACATAACATAAATTATTAAGAGAAAGTAGTTAAAAGTAGTTAAAAATGTACACTTCCTGAACAAATACGTCTTCCGTTATTTTCTTTATTTAAATCTTAAGGTTTTTCGTTTTGTTCCCCAACACTTGTTTCCCTAATCATTAACTAGGCAACACTTTAAAGCTTAACATGTGTGATATTGAATGAATATTCACTAAAACTTAAAAGTCTTTGCTTACCGGATTTAAGGTGGAGTTGAAATAGCCCAGCCAAAGGAAGAGTGAGGCGACCGTGTCGCTAATTGCCATTTCGCACTCTTTGCACAGGCTCATGGTCAGGGCCATGACAAAGAATGGCAGCCAGCAAACGACAAAGGCACCCGTGATGATGGCTAATGTTTTGGCTGCCTTCCGTTCCCGTTTCGCCTCGAGCGTCTCTTTCCGTTTGTTCACCTTCTGCATGGGATTGGCTATGCTGGACAACTGTTGCTGCTGCTGATGATGCTGATGGTGGGCTGTGGGCGCCGGCGAGGCAGTTGGCGGCTGCTTAGTCCGCGTCTCGGGTGTCACGGGAACAGAGCTCACTGAACTGCATAACGGATGTGCCTGGTTGCAGCTTGTCAGCGTGCTGGTCTTGGCTGTCATTGGTCCAGCTAAGGCCTGGGTGGATGCTGGCGGCGGCGGCGGTGGTGGCGTTGTGGGCGATAGCGCTGATATCGATGTAATTGTTGTGGCATTTGATGTGCTGGCACCACCACCTCCACCGCCGCCACCACCAGCATTTTTGGCAGTTTTTTGTAGTTCCTGCTGCACTTGTTCCAACTGCTGTTGCAAATGTGGATCCTCGAGCACTTCCACCGCAGAAGAGGAGGCTGAAACAACACCATCAGCGGATGCCGATGCCGTCGTGGCTTCTGCTGCCGCTCCAGCCCCACCGTTCGCCTGATTCTGCTCGTTGTGACCATCCGTCAATACCGCTGCTGATGTTGCGGTTGTGGTTGTCGCCTCTCTCTCGCCTGTCTGTCCTGATTCTGTTGCCTTCTCACCAGCTGCTGGAGTCGTCGCGATTGGTTTGGTTGTTGCCTTGCCCTGCTGTTTAGCCAGGGCCACCAGGTGGGACACTGTGGCTATCTGACTACCGCCTGAAGTGCTAGGAGCCTACAAAGTGAGAGAGAGAGTTGGAGGTTGGAGTAAAAAAGGGTTTCCATTTCATCATATTGTGCGGCAAAATTAGCATTTTAAATCTGCGCCACACAGACCACAGATCATTTCAATTGGATTCATAAATTTATTTATAGCTCACGGGACTAGTCCCAATTTTCAACCAAGGAGGACACAAATTGATGCTGTTTAAATAAATAAAAATTACTGTATAAATATTTATTCTAGCCACGCTTATTCTTAACCTCTGGACTCACAGGTCTTATACTTTTGGATGCTACAATTTATCAGGCGTCACCAATTTGCTGGTTGCTGCATGTTTAAGTAGCCTACTTTAGGGGGTTATGTGAGAGTGGATGTGGACGATGGGAAGGACGGGCCTGATGTGAAACGGCTTGTATAGCAGTAAAATTCCTATAATCACCTGTAATTTGAGCCGGCTGTGAGCCAGCCTGTGAGGTGTGAGCCAAGCGGAAGTGGCCAAGTGAACGTAGACCCCAACACACCACACCTCAGCTTACCTTACCTTACCTTTCCTCAAGCCACCTTACCGCATTATGTGCAGGAGCGTAAAGTGCTAAAATCAACTTTATGTGTTATAAATTGTGTCTACGAGAGGAGATGGAGATGGATATTTAAGCTCAATTTCGTTGGCTACAATTCAGAATCAAAAATAAATATCCAGAAACCAATTTTGGCTTTACCTATGTATGTTTATATATCCTTGCATTTTGGCTTGTTATTGGCCATTCAATCTTACTGTGTCTTAAACTCTTTCTTTGTGTGTAAAAAGTATCTTAAAAAACTACTCATCTTGGTGGTAAGTAAAGTTTGATAAGGGCTATAAAGGGGAATAAGTTTATTCAAGAGTATAATATTTTATATCTTTTTGGCGACATTTTCGCTAAGTCCGGCAATCTGTGAGTTAGTTTGAATATAGAAAAGAAAGCATATGTGAATTTTATATCAATTTGGAGAAAAGATATTTGTCTTTGAAAGTTTCCCTAAAAGCGTCATTATAATCTTTATATTATAATATAAAATACAAAAAATATTTAATGTTTCTGACTACCTAAATCATTCCCTTATTAATGTTATGCTTGGGGTTTTCGTAAAGTCCTGGTAATTTAAAGCTTCTTCATTTATTTTTCGTATAGCACTAAATGATATTGTGGGCCGATACATTCGATTTTCTACTTTATCTTGCACATGTAATAAAAAGTCAAAATTTTAAGTCTCGTCCCAATAGCTTTTGAATTGGATGATGATTTTGTTCAAAATATTTGCCTCATTTAAAAAGTTTTTTGAAACATTAAGTTATATGCCTTTTACAATTATTTTGCTCAATAAGTTATAGTTAAATCTTTGGACTGTGACACAAATTAAATTTCCTTTTGTGCCAAACATTTCAATTGTCAATTACAACTTTTGCAGTTAATGGCTTGTCGCATAGTTACAATTTCAATGACTTTGATTCTTTGAACTATTGTATATAGATAGAGAGATTGTTATTTTGTACAAGAAAGAGTGACAGGAAGACATTCAAATTTGTTACAAATAAAAATGAGAGAAATGCATTTTCAATTTGCGACCATTTCCCATTTTTACTAACCCAGCCCAGCTAACTCATCCACCCACCTACCACAATGACAAGACATATGTATGGCCAGAAGGTCGGTCGAACTCTCGGTTTGGGTGTGTATGTAGTTAGATTCGGGTTCAGGTTCAGGTTCCAGGACACTATAGGTCATCAAATTCAATGGCCATTGGCAAATTGTCCATGACACAAAAGCATTGAGAGAGGACAAAAAACTAGAGAGAAATAAGAAACATATGTAACCTATTGTCATTGTCATTCGGTGTTTGGGTATCTCTATGTGTTTGTGTGTGTGTGTGTGGGTAGTGTGTGGGTGTATGCCACAAATACAAACAAATAGTTGTGGCCATATTCAATTTCGTTTTTGGTTCCCTTTTTCGAACATTGTGAATTTTTAATATAAGAGAACGAGATGCATAGAGTGGGGGAAGAAAAAAATCAAAGCAACAAGCCAACAAACTTTTCAATTGCAAAAAAAGTCCAGAAGAAGTTTAATTTACAGGCCATGAGACGAACAATAGCATGACAATGAACCAATAAGTAAAAAAGGGGGACAGAGAAAAAATGCAGTTGGAAAATAAAAACCAGAAATGAAAATGGATTTTGCATTAGGGAAATGAGTGTGTCAATATGTGTATGTGTGTTTGTGTTGGTATTGGTGTGAGTGTGTGTGCATTATACCGGACGGTTCTTCTGGTTTTTCCGCATTTTCTAGTTATGAATTGATAACTAATCTTCTTTGTTCATAATTAAGGGCTATAGAGCTCTCTCATGGATAAACTTTGCTAGAGTGAAAATTCTAGATTTTCAGCTTTTTTTCCGCCCTCCTTTATGTATATGTAACCCCACCTAGTACCCAATTTCCATCCCCATTGCCCTATTCCCATGCCGCATTACACTCCAGAGTAATGTTTATTTGTTTCGATTTATTTCTACTGCCGTCCACATTGACTTATAGGAGTTTTGTTACTTTTTCCTCTCACTAAACTCTCAAAGAGTCCTTTGCATTAATGAATGCATTTGCTTTGAAGCATATAAGTTTGAATTTCTGTTTTATTTAATACGTTTATGCTTAAAAATAAGTGTTTACCTAAATTGAATAAACAAATTACTCCAATTTGGAAGGAAATTTTCAAGTTCAACTGTAAGAGGATGAAACATTTGCATAATAGTTTGTAATTAATTAATACCATCTAAACATCAAGCTAGTATAAATGTCTTGATTCTGTTTATTCAAGTTTAGCTACTGTCCATAGGGTGTAACTAATCTAGAGCTAGAGACATATACAACAAACTTCAAAAGTTGCTTACTAAGTGCCTATTATTATTATTAATAGACTTCGAATAGAAAAACTTTTTTGTTAGTTACTTGATTACTATAACTAACTAAGCTTACGTATTAAATATTTATCCAAACAAACCTAATAACTTTATAGCATTTCAAAATATTTCCTTTAAGCATGTAATCAAAGGACTTAACTCCAGTAAAATGTGGTCCAAAAATATGTTATTTCAGTTCATATGGTAACGTATTTGATTTTTTACTAGAACTTACTAAGTAAGTATAATACAGTCAAATTACCAAACAATTTTTGGGAATTGCTTGTATAATTAATCAAACCCAAAAACAAATTGCTATATAACATGTCGAAATCGGTTAGAAATTAACTAGTATAAGGAAAATAGGTAAAAATAGCAAGAATTATTTGAAAATACTGTTGTTGATTATGATCAAGGATTTTGACAATCAAGATATCATTTATTGTATTTACTATGTGGTATCAATTTACAAGAGTATAGAATATTTGTTGGAATCAAGGTAGTGGCTACTACTATTTGACCAAGGTCCAATGAATGTTCAGCTTCACCCAAACTGTGCCGTTTGGCTACTTCGTCCTCTGACTTCTCCTCCTTATATTGCGCTCATATTTAACACAGAACTACAATAATAAATTTATATATTTGCTTTTGGCCATGGTGGGTGTGGGTGTGGGTGTGGGTGTGAGTGTGTGTGTGTTTATTTATTTCTCTGTCCACTTACACACACACATACGCACACACGCATACATATTGAAAGCATTTCCCAAGTAAATATTTAATTTAAGGAGGATGCGGCAAAGCAAAGCAAAGGCAAATACAAAACACAACTTGCCACGTTAGTCAGCTGACCCTCTGCCTCTTTTTAGCCTTAGTTTCGTGTTTTTGTTTTTGTTTTTTTTTTTGTTGTTATGGCCAAGCGAATGGAAACGAAAGCTGTTAGCCATAAGCCATCAACATATTTTCTTCAATTACTCAAGCGTATTGAGTGCCTTGTTAGGTTACCCCATACCCTCACTCAAGACTAGAATCTTTACTCCTCTGGGTCACATGGCCAGGCATGCCTACGCTTCTTAATCCCCTTTTCTTGGCCCGTTACCGATGTATCTAACAATTTCAATTCCTATTCCCTTATTTGTATGCCAATTCCTGTTGCTGTTTTGTTTTCATTTGATTTCTTCTCCTGGCTCTCTTTGCATGTGGCAGCCGTATCCTTGTCACAGCTTATATTTGACTTTGCTATTACTTAACCGGCACGAACCTGGCGATTTGTGTGTGTGAGCTCTTGACCTTTGGCCACTCGACTTTACTTTGCCACCTTCTTCAATACTGCTTACTGGCGGAGGAGGAGGTAGAAAGCCAACCAGTCTGTTGGCGGAGCAATGCAAACAAAACGTTCAAGCAATTTATTTTGGCTCTGCTCTTTTATGGTTTCGTTTTTGCCTTTACTTTAATGTGTGTTATTATTGAATGTGTATATATGTATGTATATTTATGTGTGCGTGTGTGTGTGCGCCCTACCAATGCTGCTGCTGGCTTATTTTTTAGCCATAAAATTGCCCCCGAAATTGAAGTACATAAAATGCGGCTAAATACAAAATTTTGCTTTAGCCTTCTCTTACTCCAGCTTCTCCTTCATTCAAAATAAACCAAAAATAAGCTTTTTGCCTGCATTTTATCGCTGACATTTCTCTGTCGTCTGGTTGACTGACTGAATTTAGGATTTTTTCTTCTTTTTTTTGCCTTGGGTGTTGGGTTGGGTAATTCTCTTGGATTTGCGTCTCAAGTGGCCCCAAGCTACCTAGGTTATACTTATTTATGCAATTTAAGGATTTGCGCTTGATCGCATCAAAATGCAATAAACATTACGCCATACTTCTCTTTCCTCTGTCCCACCTACTTCTTCTCCTTACCTTCTTGTCACATACCGTTTTCATCTCTTTTTAATTTTCAATTGATAAACGCAATTTTAGCATGGAAATGACTGACATTCTGGCAGAATAATGAAATTGCAAATATCAAATTATATCAAAAATAAAAAATTAAATGACTCTTTTGTATTTTCATAATGGCCGAATTATGTATACACTTGCAAGAAATTTGCTTTTGGACTGTTTTTTTCAAAAAGTCAATAAGAATGAGTAAGAATGAAAGTCAGTAAGAATAAGTATTTCTTCAAAAGGCAAAACTGTGATCACTCGTCTAAAAAACAAACCCGAATATATTAAAATTATAATTAACAATAAGGGCTTAATGCTTCTGCTACTATTTGACAACCAACTCATTTTATATACAGTTTTATGTTGAATAATTGTAGGTAGAAAATAAAGATAATGACCTTTTACGAAAACAAAAATGTTTATTCTCACGCATGAATTTTCCTTTTCCCATAAGTAAACCTTTTGTTGTTGCAAAACGATGCTTTTAGTTGGTTAATTTATTGTGTTAACAAATAAATTTCAACGCCTATTAATTAATTGCAAATCGTCAACTCAGATGATTTTTTGTTATTTGTTTCTGTTAGTCTTTGCTCTTGCATTAAGACCACCTTAAACAGCTTATCTTAATTGCATTTTAATTGTTTTTATTAAATATCATAACAGATCTTTGAGGGAAATTATTAAAAAAATAAAAAATAACAATTAATAAATTACAAATGTAAAAGTCGATTAAAAGATAAAAGCAAAGAATTGCAATTGTTTTTATTTTTTAATCATTACGTAATTTAATTGAAATTTACTTTTCATGAAGAGTATTCAAAAATGCATTAAAGCTATTACAGCTGGAGTCTAAATGCTAATTTGTTTGTAAAAATGTATTAACAAATAACCTATTGATGTTGTTCAAATTTAAATATTTCATAATTTTTTTGAAAATGGTTAATATTTTGCATAACAACAAAGTGGCTAATAAAAAAAATTTATTGACTGCATTTTAATTAGATTTTCCATTTTTCGTTTTTAGAACTTGACATTTTTTATTTAATTGTTTGTCATAAAAAAGAATTTAAATGATGTTTGTGTATTACATACAAAGGTAATATATTTAGCTCTTTCGTCTCAGTCACTAGAATATGTCACCATTAGTTGGCAAAACATTGAAGAATTTCAAATTTACTAAAAAAGTAAGTTATGTTATTACCAGCAATTTCAAATCAAATTTTGTATATCTACCCAAAGTTATGGCTTTATGCATTTGCCTTTGGCAAAGAATGATTTTAATGGTAAAACTCTAGAGCTTAGAAATCATGACTTAAAATGTCCAAAATAAACCGATAAAAAGAGAAAATAACAAACATTATTATGGCAGAAAGCTGGAGGAACATCAATTTTAAATCCATTTTTAAGGGGGAATAAAAATATTGTTTTTCTGAAAGTTAATTGAGTTTGAATTACAATAATAGTTGAATCTAAATCGTAAAGTGAAAACAGAAATATATAAATGAAAATGCCTTTTCTTTCAGAAAACAATTTACCAGTTGTGTCGCATTAAGCACCATACTGAAAATTAAAAACTATATAGGAAATCTTTCTATTGATGATAAAACTGAACTTTCCCAAGATTAGAACTACCGAAATTACTGTCGATACATAAAGCTTATACTTTGTCCTTCTCAGAAAATATATTTAACTAACTTCACGTTCAGATTGGAATAGACTTTTTGAATTTTCTCAAACCTTGCGATTATGTTATATCGATACATGATCCATAAAGGATAAGAAGCTTAAACAAAAACAGCTAAATGTTTGCTAGGAATCCTCACGGATGCGTCCCTGACCAGGATGAAAATATATGAAAATATTTGTAGAGAAATGAATAATAATAAATATTATTAAAAATATTCAACAGATTTAAACGACACAATTAATTTATTCAATGAACATAGATTTCATATGAATAGTAGTCTAATTTGCCATCTGCTTTATGGCAGGGAAAAAAGGGCTTAATGAGCAACATTGTAAACAAACACGAAAACGAAACGAAAATTTACTAAAAAAGGTAGCCAAGGGGAAAAATCATTTGCCATGCCCCAAGTGAATCTTCATATGCCACACATACTATACGAAAAAGCGTGAGTTTATTTTTGGTCAGCCTACGTGAGTCGTTGCCAAATGGGAGGATAAAAACCGAGGAGCAGGAAGCAAACTGAAAGTTGAAGCCAAAGCAGTAGTAGCCTCAGTTTACTGCTCAGATCGTTGGGCACATGTCAGGCGTTATGAGATTGTTGCTTTTGCTTTAAAAGAAAAAACCACCCAAAAAAAAAAAAACAAAATAAAAACCAAAAGTTGCCCATAGCTGTTAGTATGTTTGCTGTTACCTCAATGCCAGCGCGACTTTTGCTATCCACATTCGAGCTACTGAACTCGGTATCCTCCACTGTATTCACCGTGTTCGTTGAGTTGCCTTCAACCAGGCCCAGAGCGGTGCCGCTGACGCCGCCACCACAGGCTGCAGCTCCACTTCCGCCTTTATTCTTGGCCGTTGAGAATCTGCCAAGGCGTAGCCTCAGTCGATTAAGTTTCGTATCTGTTGCCGTTGCCGCACTTGAATCGGGCTGTGAATAGATTAGATAGAAACCAGGCACAGAGTTAGTGAGTGAGTGTGTGAGTAAGGAGTGAGGAAGGGAATTTGTTTTTAGTTTTTGGTAGAAAATCGATTTTGTTTGACCTGAAATTAAATTCATACTTTTTTGGCACAGCATTAAAATGAATAACAAAAGCGTACAATTTGCATTTTCTGCCTTACGCTTCAATAAACCGCAATTTGTACGCATATCAGAGGAGACGGAGATGGAAGTCAGTCAGTCTGTGCCCTTTTACCCATATGCATATGTAAGTGGAGAGGATACTCCGAACGAATGAGTGGTCCGGTCTGTCCGTAAAATAAATTGTGTGTATTTGTTACAGTCAGGGGGCTATGAGAAAGAAATCCCTATGCCCATTTCCATTCCCATGCTCCATTCTCAGTTGCTGCTGCTGCTACTGCTGTTATTCTGTTCCCAAAAGGGCTCACAGATCCTGAATCCTGCAGCGCCGGGGTAAAAATAAATTTCACATTTGACTGCTTCCAGCGCTTGACCTCTTTGATTTTTTGCACAACCGCGTATCCCTTTTTTTTCATTTCTTTCCTTTTTTTTCTTATTTCTTCTGGAAATACTCTTGCGCAAAATTTTTGCTGACAAAATTGACCTGACCATTTGAAGTAGTAGGTAAAAAGCATAAATTGTTTACTTTGCACTCAATAATAAAGATTTCAGTAAGAAATATTTTCATTTGACTGGTGATTTTCGCAGCAAAAACCATGATTGTCAATGTTCGGATACAACATGTCGTATGTGTGATGTGCGCAATCAGTAAACAATATTTGTTTTTTTCCCCCCCATTGATATGTGCTTGGTATTTGATGTTAACCAACAAAATACTAGCCGAATGTGTATTAATAATTACTTAGAAGTCTGTGGAGTATAATTTTCGTATACATAGATTAATTAGTAGATAAATGAAAGTACATATTTTGTAATTATAGTCAATTCGTTGAAGGTCACTACAGAAAACTAAACTTAATAAATCACGTTATAAAAATTAGAACTTTAAGACATAATTTCATAAATCGAATCTTGCGTTGGGTTTTACTGGATACTAAATAAAGTTAGCGAAATTTATAGAAATTTCATAACATTATGCTTCTTTGTTAAGAGTATTCATAGTTCGTATAGCTATCTAAGACATTTTGTTTTGCCGCTGCCATTTTTTTTGTCATCGCTCTTGTCGTCGCCTTCGATCCCACCAAATTAAAGTAATTGAGTAGTCAAACCTTTTGCCTCATCGTCATCTTTGGTCGTCATCTTGGTCGTCGTCGTCGTTGGTCGTTGGTCTGTTGACCCTTTTTGGAAAGTCGATATTGCTTTAAATAAATAAAATTATGCTGATTTTGCTTTCGTGTGCGGAAACTTCAACCAAAAAGGGTTTCAAGTGTGTGGGCTGTCCACCCCTTTTCCTTGCTCCCCCTTTCACACTATACGGGAAATATGGTGTGAATATTTGCGCAAATAGTATTAAATGGATTTGCTAGCCTCTATGCGCATGCATGGCGACCTTCATTTTGTGGGCAAGACAAAAGTGAAATTGCTTGGATTGAAGAGAAGAATGTGTTTACTTCAAGTGGTGGGACATTGATGACCAGATAGCTTATTAAATATTAAAGATTTTCGGCTTAATTAGGCACATATACAAAGTACATTCGTCGGTGAGTAATCCCTTGGAGATTATGCAACCTTGTGTATGGAAATTAATAAATAATGTCTAAGATGTTAAGGTCAAAAATGAAATTGAGCAATTGAGATTTAAGAAAGAAGATGTTTTCAGGGAATATTTATGGATATAGGGTAATAATTCTTTTGAGCCTGGCTAATTAAATTCTCAGTCAGCATTATTGCCTGTTACTTTTTCGTATTGTGTTGACAATTTCAATGCTTTCAATGCGGGCAATCAATGACTCTGCCATACATACATATATGTATAAATATATATCTATATATCTGATAACTTTTGTTCCATGCTAACACACACACAATCACATGTATAGCTACATGTCTGGGACAGAGACACACCATGAAATGAGCGTTTTGGCAAAACAATTGGCAAAAGTTTTGCCGCTTTTATTTAGCTTCGCATTGGGAATTGCTGTCACTTGGTTCGAAAACTAAAGTACATGGCACTTGGATGTTATTTAAATACTAAGGCAAACATTGAATATCAAGAGCGCAGGCATACACAAACTCACACATGTACACATATATGGAAATAGATAAAAGCGATAAGCCAAGTCTCTCCAAGTCTATAGCAGAGAAAAAAGTGTAGCATACTTACTAGCAAAACCTAAGCTCAATGTGTATTTTATGTAGATATGCTGTCAGCTGTGTGTGTTTGAGTACTTGTTTGTGAGTGTGTGTGTCTGCACATTTATTTAAGCGTTTGCATAAACGGTACTTGGCCCTTGCCATTTTGGCACTTTGGCTAATTTATGTAAATTGTTTTCTTATTTAATTGTCTTTTTTTGTTTGTTTCTATGTTTTTTCTTTTGTTTCCGTTTCCGTTTCATCTTATGCCTTTTTGCTTGCTCTTTTCTTTCGCTTACTGTAAGACATATGTTGTATCAAAGCTCTAGTGCAATTTATTTCAACCCACATTAAATGGCCAAATATTTGATTTTTGGTTTAATAATAGCAGCAAGAAGACTAAAAACAGAAAGGAAAGAAAGAAATGTGTCCCTTGAATTTCGTTGGTCTTCTTTTTATGGTCATATATTTTGTTTGCTCTTACAACGTGACAATGCCATGCCACACGGCGTCTTTGTGTATGTGTATGGGCGTATATGTCTGTGTGTGTGTATGTATGTGCCACAGCTGGCCAAATATGTTTCTTATTCTTGTCTGTTGTTTGTCATTCAGGAGAATAATGTCAATATCTGAGAGCAATCAATTCGAGCTGATGTCGCTTCTGTTGCAAATGTAATTGTGATGATGCTCAAGTGGTCAAGGCGTAGCCTAAAGATGGACATTATCACCACCTTTTCCATTTCCAGGACATCTTTCATTTTGTTCCGCTCATTTGAGGGTCTGTTTAATGTTAGATTATTGTTATTAATGTTTTTGTTAAATGTTTACGAATCTTCGCACCATTGTTGTAGTAGTTGTTGTTTTTGTTGTCTATAGGTACATATATGTCTGTATATTATACATGTTCGCTCAATTTGTCTAATTGCCACATCATATCGTACCTTTGTACATACATATATGCTTATTACGTTAATTGCAAAATCAATGTCATATTCTCTTGAGAATCTAATAAAACTATATTCCAATTAAAATTACAAACACATACATACATATGCACACATACACATCACAGCCCCTCATCGCCTCTTTTGGTTTAGATTTCAAATTAAAATTTTACAAAATGATTACGCTCTGTTTGTCGTTTTTTTTTTTTTTTAACACATTAAGCTGCAATGCAAATGGGAATGCAATTAACTGAAATTTATGTTTAAAATGCTGGGCAACAAATCTTTATATAATAGTAGCAAAAAATTCACAGCGGGCTGCCAAGCAAAATTTGTTTTGTTTAACCAAAAAAAAAAGGCAAAAATGAAAACGAACAGAAAGAACACAAACCATAGCAAAACCCTCGTCAAGTTAAAGCAAAAGCAATTTTCAATTTGAAAGCATTTAGTTAGTATAACAAAGAGCAGGAGTCAGTGAAAACCGAGCATAATCTCACATAAGCTACAACGAATATTTTATGCTCTGGGCACTAAAGATGAACGAAATCTAAGTAGAAATCGAATTTGTGATACCAAAATGCCTTCTGCATAATGGCTTGGAGAGCGATAACTAATCCGAAGATGTCACATTAACAGGGATTCAGTTTATATAAAATGTAAAATCGAAAAAAAATTATCTCAGGCGCTGGGGCTTCAACATATTTTTTTTTAATAGTTACAGTACTTGTTTCCGAAAAATTATTGTCGGAGTCCGGAGATTTGCTTTTCCCAGCCAAATTATTCACATTTTCTTATAAATTTATTAAACGGTACGGTCTCTATTTATCGGTAAAGTGTACATATGTTAAGAACAATTAAAAATATTAGTGGATAATTGCAAACATTAATTTACAAGACATTACACTAGGAATTAAGAAACGCAAGTTCGCAAACTGAACGGTATTACACTTGGTTTACGTTTGAAACCATCTCGGAAACGACAAAAAGGGGTGAATATTATTAAATGACTCTGAAATATGTATTCCTGAGAAGTTTGAGCTTTGCGATCATAAATTTCATGTATGTATGTACTTTAATTAGACATCTTCCAGTTTTCATAATCAATGATTGTCTGGCAGTACTTTACTTATCCATTTAGTAAAACAATTCATTAAATCAATTGCTTCTGGTTGTTGAAAATATTTCTAATTTTAAAATGAATTTACCAAGAATAAGATTGATTGTTATGAGTAAGAGTACTAATCGTTTCTTTGCTTCTGATTGTTTTGTGGTTTATGGTCTTTTAAAGACATATTTCAATAAAAGAACAAAAGATAACATTTGCTTAATTAAAAATCATTTTAATAAAATCATACTTTGCTGTGTGTTTAAACAAACTTTTTGCTTTTCGTTCACAGTAAACTTGAAATTTATACACTTGACAGATACACACACGCACGCAAACACATGTGCAATACATTGTAGGGTATATATAACAATTTATATACAGAAAACATATACATACATATTTACGTATATATATTTTAAAATCAACAAGCAGCAGGCTGTCA
This sequence comes from Drosophila paulistorum, assembly GCA_018152135.1. Lineage (NCBI taxonomy): Eukaryota > Metazoa > Arthropoda > Insecta > Diptera > Drosophilidae > Drosophila > Drosophila paulistorum. Next base: position 41,756,995 of record JAECXG010000822.1, read on the forward strand.
TTTAGATAGACGGGGGTTTGGAAGAACACTAAATGGATGCGTGCGTGCTATATATGTAAGTGTGTTGACATGTAACTAAAGCGTTCACATAGACACAAACACATACATACACACAGCCACACACATCCACCCATACGCATTTAAGAGTCAACATGGGCCGGACATGAAGGCAGGACACAAGGCAGGACACAAGGCAAGGACATGTGTACAACTGGCAAATAGTGGACAACTTGTCTTGTTTGCGCATTGAATTTGTGATTCCAATGACTTTTTGCCAGCTTCAAGCTGAGTGAATGCGTCCCTATCCACCCAATCTTCCTTCTCAATCACTCTCTCTCTCTCTGTCTCCCTTTTATGCTTGTGTGGGTGAAGATAGGTAAGTGGTTGCAAACATTTCTTCTTCTACGTCAAATGGTCATTTTCAATTTAGTCAAAGCACTAAGCCAAAGCTAAGTAGCCCATCCCTCACACCCAAGCACGCAATGTGATAGAAGCCTAAAAAATATAAGAAATACGAGAAGTAAGTATAATATTTTCCAAATACCCTAACTGTTCTAGCAAGCCGGCAAGCAAGTTGTCTACGACTAAAATTACTGCAATTTTTTATGATTTTTTGTTTCTGTTGTGCTCTCATATGTAGTAAAAACTTTGTGTATTTGTCTCACATCTTATCCACATGTTGATGACCGACCGACAGCTGCCGTATTAACTTAACCAAAATGCCAAATACCAAAAGACAAGGACAAGCTGTCACTTTTTCGCTTCAACTTTTCGCTTGACTTCTAAATGACTTTAATCTTTCTCACCCACTCTCTCTTTCTCCCTCTCTTCCTGACCTTAACAATGTTTCTTTTGGGTTTGGTCAATGCATTTTTAAGCAGCATTTTCAAAAGCATTAAACTTGGAAATAGCCTAATTACTTTTTATTTTTGTACTCTCCCTTGTTGTTCCCAAAAGGTTGAAAAATATTTCTCTCCATGAAAACATCTATGTATGCATGTATATGGATGATGTAAATATTTAATGGCGAAATGTTGTGGTATATACATAGTTCTACGGCATCTGTATTTGGGATTAAGACATAAAGTCAAGACCAACACAAGACATTCAAGCTAAGCCGCAAATACTAACCTGACCACCCAAATCACCCTCACGACCATCACATCAGTGGCCAGTGGCATCGCCAACATGGCAACCACCACCACTGAGTGACCTTTATCTACCGGTCGATTTTGCGGCTTATGTTGCTGCTGCTGCGGTAAACTTCATTAGAGTGCATAATTGCAACGATTCGGAGGGATTGCATTGAAAATTGTGCGGTTAATGGATGGAAATGGTGAGTTTGAGGAATGAATGCAGGGTGTCAGCATATAACGTGCATAAATTTATATACATACACGTATCAGGTGTTTTTCAGTTTGCATCCTCTTGTGAATGTTTTTTCCCCCTCTAGTTTAATTTGTGGTATATAATTTTTACCTAAATTTAAGTCAGTCTCTTTAATAAAAGCTTGAAAAGCAAGAGAATGAAGTTCTTTCCTCGAATACAAAACGATCTGTTTTTGGTTTTTTCGATAAAATTTCAGGTTTCATAAACGGTGTTTAACAGTGATCGATTGAAAAATGTAAAAAAATTTTAAAACTCATCGAGTTACATTTGTGTTTACTATATTTTCATTAACAGTGTCTTAGTGTATTATGTTAAATTTGTTTAGCTTTAAAGGAAACTCAGAAAAAAACTGCAGTAATCTCTTCCTATATTAACTAATAGAATGACTAATTAGTGATGCAAGAATATCGATTACCGCGAAATTCGATTCTGAAGTAAAGCCAAAGCCAAACTTATCTTCAAAAATTTGAGCAAATATATCATGAAATCTAACTCTAAAGAAATAATACTTAGTCTAAAAATGAAAAAGCCATTTTCACAGAAAATCTTAGTTTGTATTAATGACTTTTGTTAGTGGTCACCCTGTTTTCGAACATTTGTATTGCTTAAGCAATTTAATATGAAATCGAGTTAACATGCCTTGGGCCATGCTCGATTACGGCTTGGCAATTACACGATGCGCTTTAACATACCTGATTATTATTGACCGCAACATCGACGGGTCGCGGTCGCCGTCGGTGAATGCGTTTGCGTGCCGTTTGATAGATTTTCCAGTAAAGAGCCAGAATGACAAGCAATGGCACATAGAATGTGCAACAGGTGGCGAAAACCTGGACACAGACAAACACAAAGAACGAGAGAAAAAAATATGAGAAAGTGTTGTGCATAAAAAAGAGGGAGAACTCATTTGCCATAAAACATGACGGTTATTTCCTGGCCATGCCTCAACTAACTATGTTTTACTTGTTACTCTCTTGTTCTCTCTCTCTCTCTCTTACCTGATAGGCCACATCCTGTGAGACCATGCATTTTTGTTGTTCAATACGCTGCAGATAGTCTGGATCCTTCCACCCAAATTGCGGTGCCAGGGAGACAATAACGGCCGCTGTCCAAACACAAAAGATCATCATAAAGACACGATTGCTTGTTCTCGAGTGGATGTAATCAATGTTCGTCACCGCCCAGTAGCTGTAACATAAATATGAACAAGAGCAATTTTAGTTGCAATTGCTAAAACTTGGACGCATACATAAACAAAAGGCTAAGTAGAGGGTAACAGGGGGTTGCTAGGCGTTGGGCACGTAAACGCGCACAAAATGTAAATAAAATGCTGCATAAATCTAGGCGTTCGACCGCTCACTTACTCATTCACTCACACATATGGCATTGCGACAAAGTAAAGAAACGTGTTCGATATTCGGTTTCCGTCTAACAATTTTCCCATAGCATTTCGTTACCCATTTCTTGTTGTATTTTCTTTTTTCTCTTGCGTTTCTCTCTGTCTCTCTCTCCTTTTTTGGCTTTGTTGTTTGAATTTATTGTGTTTGGTTTTTCTTTTTTTTTTTGTATGTGTTTGTGTGCCAAAACATGTTTTATGTATGTGTGTCTGGGTGATTTACATGACTGTGTATACGCTTAGGTATGTGTTTGATTGTGTGTGCACACACGGGGCATTCATATGCATGTATGAATGTGTGTGTGTGTATAGGTATATGTCCGGGGCATTTTTCAAATTTCCATTTTTATAGCTTAGCATTCAGGTTCACATCCAGTTGTAATAAGGTCCCTTGACTTTGGCAAAGTCTTTGCCATTCTAAGAACTTAATCCAAAGATATCTTTCACAAGTCATTCTTTCTTTTTCATTTTTCTATTCTTTGATCTTTATTCATGTCATTGTCATTTACAATTAGGTGGTAATTTTGAGCATTTTTATTGTATTCAGAAATTGGATAACCTTCTGGTAACTACATATGTATGAGTTTCATAGATTTTGTTTTTTTTACGACTTCGGATAAAGTCATTGCATATAAATTGATACCATTTTATTTATATTATAAATACATATACATATGCCTCTTAATATCTCTATTTTCAAATTGTTTTCAATTTTTAATTTGTTGGATTAATAACAAATCTTTTAGAAATAAATATAAAGTAATACAATGTTTATACATCGTAATTGTTAAAACTAAAATATAAGCCAAAATATACTCAAGGTAAATTAATAAATGTAATCTAAATTTGAACCCATTGTCCTATTAATCGAGAAAATTTTAACTTTAAATGTTAAACTATAGTTTAGTTTAACTAAAGTTAAAAAGATGAACTAAATTACTGAAACATTAAATAATAATTAAAAACATTTCCCTAACGCCATTAAAACTTGAAAGTAAAAAAATGTTTGAATAGTAAGAATAGATTTGAATAGAATATAAAACGGTATACAATAGAAAAGGCTAGAAATCTTAGGTTACCTTAGACCCTTAGAAATAAATAAATTTTAAAGATTCAGCAGATATTTCAATTCAAATAACAAATAATTAAATTAGATCTTCATATATTATTAAATTTGTTCCATTTTAAATAATTTAAATTTAAACATGACCTTATACCTATTTCAATCGATTTTATTTAATATTATTTAATTTGAAGATCTTTCCATAGTAAATTGTTTTTGCAATAAAGAGTATACAAAATTTCGTTTTACAACAAAGAAAATGTATTTATTTTTAGACTATTTTTGCAACATTTTCTCTCTGTAGTTTTTTGTCTGTCTGTCTTTTTTTTTTTTGGTTTGATTTGGTTTAGAGGGCAACATGCCTAAACGAGTTTTGAAAACCTTATAGATACATGCATACATACATATAGAAACGTATATCGTTTGGATGTTGCTAAGCCTCTGCTGGTGGGCTTTAAGTTTGGTTGGCCTTAAGTAAGGATGAAAATGATATAGTCATTAGCTAACTACTCCACAAAGATATTTGTAACTGACTGGGTTGAAAGGTTACTTCGGGGTGTTATTTTTGTAACTGCGGTATCTCTGTGTGTGTCTTTGTGGCTTGTCACTCTGTGTGTGTGTGTGTGTGCAAATTAATGCCAACATAACCGCATATTTAAAAAATTTCACAGACAATCTGCTCAAATTTCCTTTACACAAAAAAATTGTGTGTGTCTGTGTGTGTGTCTTAAAGTGATACAACAAGAGCAGCAAGGATAACAGCAAATCATTTGTTTATGTATTAATTAAATGCAATTTGCATAAACAAATATGGTTTGTTTGAGCCATGTTGATGTTGAAGAGCAAACAATTGCCTCTGTCCCAGAATGTGCGTATGTGTGTGTGTATGGGCCTTTGTGTGTGTGAGAGTTTAAATCAACAATTAATTGAGTTGACTTAGCACTTGACATGATCTCTATAGCAGGCTGGCATATCAACCATTAAGCAAAGATTCATTTGTTTAACTAGAGTGACAGCTTAATAAATATATGCACAAAAAATGCAATTAAATGACACTCAACAACAGTTTTCACATTTTCTCTTTTTGCTTTCTTTTTTCGTTATGTAAAAGAAAATGAAATGCATATTAAGCATACGCCATGTATGTACATACATACTATGCTATGTAGAAACAAATTGTATTTGTAATAAATTATAATGACTGATGATGACTTCTTCATCTCATAGTATTGTAAGATATATAGCCAAGCCATGGAGGATGTGCCATGTGCCATGTGCTATCGACCATAGACCATTGCTTTGTTCTTCCTTTTTGCAGCATTCTAGCTTTCTAGCCTGCCCATATTCATTAGCATAATATAATCGATTTCAAGTTGGCAATTTTGATTGACTGCTTAAAATTAATGGAATTTTGTGATTTTCCTGTCACTCAGTTAGAGTTCCAAAAGTTCCAATTTCATTTTTTCCAGTTATACCCTGACAAAAGGGTACATTTATTTTAGACAGAGGTTTGCAATGCCAAAAAGTGTAACATAAAAAAATGTGTGCTTGTTTGAAAAGTCTATTCAAAGGATGTATTTTTAGTTCAGAAATCATACCATTCATACGTAGATTGACAATACATTGACAAGAGTATATAAACTTCGTCATTTTCTATGACTGACTTTTTGTTCTTTTTGAAATTTTTTATTCGGCCTGCTGTGTCGTGCTCCGCATAAGCAATGAAAAGCCATGTAAATTAACAGAATCCCAACAAAAAAGTAGCAAAAAGTCTTTGGAAAAAACCCTAATAAAACGTCTGTCATGCTTATTGTCAAAGTAAGTACTATATATGTATATACACATAAGACTCATACGATATAAAAGCATTATAATTTGTTATGCCTAGATTCAATTCAATTGAATTGAAGTCAATCAATTTATCAGCAGAAACAGCAGCGGCAGGCGACGCGTTGCTAAAGTTAAGTTGAGTGATGAATTATAACAATTTATATTATTTGTATTTGGCAGACGGAGGCGAACTTGCTGGGTAAGGGAGTGGCATAAAAGCAACAATAATTTAAATGTGATTTTTTTCCATTATATGTGTATATGTGTGATAAATGCGCGGCACTCGAGTGTAACACTTTTTTAATGCATTTCAAAATTGCGCGCCTAGCATACAAAAAAAACATTACTCAACGCTTTTAAAAACGAAATTGTATTCTTTTGGTGGAAGTGCCTACTAATAGAATAAAGTGAGATAAATGAAAAGGAGCTGCACAAAAGTTGATCTACCTTTTTAACTATTTACCTATGTAAGATCTGAGTATATAGATAAGGAAAATATTTTTAAGTAAGATAAACATTGAGTTAAAGAGAATCGTCCAGCAGCTTGAACAGTTAAAATATTCAGTTCCTACTTTGTAATCTTTTCGCTTTCACTATAAATGCTTTTAGTGTTTGACCTGTTCTAATTTGCTTTAATTAATGAAGAATAATTAGCTCAATTATAGAACATATACATGGAAAATCTTCCATTTGTCATTGATTTTAAATTGTTCCTTTATCAGATTGTATATAATCTTGTATATCAATTTCCTCGCAAGTAAGCACTTCCTTTAAATGCTTATTATTTTTCCAATCGAACAGAGATTGGACGTGGGACGGAAACTTAGGCTCAAAATGTTAAGATAAGCAAGTTCGGTCATATTAAATAGAGCAAATCTTAAAGTCGTTAGTCAAAATCTTCAAGCAGTAACATGATTTAAATTTAATTAGTTAAAGTGCAGAAATACATTTTACTCTATAAGTAAGAAAATTTGTGAAAAGCTTTTCATTAGGATATAAAAAATAATATTCAAGTCTACTTAAATTTTAGCAATTAAATAAATTAAAATTTTAAATTTTTTTCCTCTAAAATTTCTAATGTAGTCGCCATTAAGTGTATTTAGTTTAGGATTTATAGAGATTTAGGTTTAAAAATACACACCAAAAGATTAAAATACAAGTGCGGAAAGGGGAGACACAAAAAAAAAAAGAATTAAAACATTGCCTTTTAAGCTCTCCATAATTAATTGAAATTTTATATTGTCGAGTGGTGTCAGTCAATATTTATCTATGCATTTTCATTTTGTTGATGTTTTTACATTGTGTTGTTATTTTTCTCTCTTTCATTCATTGCTGTGTTTTATATACCTATATTTTTTTCATTGCATTGTTATATTGTCAATTCCCATTTGACCATTATTCAATTCACTTGCATATTTGATGCCTGTCATCCAATTCTTTTTGTTGGTCAGCTAATCAATGGCATTACATTTAAAGTCGTACGAGTGGTAAGTGAGGCAAAGCGAAAAAAAAAAACATAAAACAAATATATTTATCTTCACCCCTTTTAGATTATCATTTCAACAAACAGTGTATGTGTGTACGTGTGTGTGTGTTTTTAGAGAGAGAAGAAACTCAGTTTATAGTTAGGGTTATAGCTTTGTTTTTGTTGCATGCCCTGCGGCAGCTGTGGCATGATTACATTTTTAGCTAAATTACTTTCGTTGAGCTAAACTTACTTTACTGAGGTCTTTTTTTTGTCAACGTTTGTCGTTTCATTTGTTTTTGTCAGTGTTAGCAGCAATTCTATATAATAAGAATAAATGTAAATGCAAAGAGAGAAAAATATATTGCCTACATTTGTGGGCAAACCTTAATCGTCAGGATGAAGTGCTAGTTTATCTTAGTTTGAGACTGATTTTAGGATTTATTTTGAACTAACTTCTACCTTATTTAGTTGGTAAAAAGGCAATAGATGTTGGTCATGTTCTCTGTCATTTTTAATATTTTTCTAAGCATCACTCTTTGTTTGATTTGTTCTGCTTCAGTGTTATAAATTCTCAAGCGAGGAAGAAGCTCTCTCACGATTCGATGAAATTCATCTACCAAGAAGCTTGGAACAACATGTAATAAAGGTAAGAAGGTAAGGTAGAAGTAATAAAAACAGTTGACAATTAACTAACAAAGTGAGAAAACGAAGAATACATCTGCTCGGCCCAGACTACCTTGTACTGCATTGTATCACTCTCTAGACTCTCGAGTATTGAATTTTCATAAAAGACTTATCTTAACACAATGTGTAACCGAGTGTCTTGCCAAATTTCTCAATTGAAATCACAGAAATAATCTCTCATATGCTAATTAGAGACTTATACTAAGAAATACTAATCAAGAGAGCATATAAGCTTCGGTGATTTTCAATTAAAATTTGCATTTGAAAGCTATTAAATAAGTTTTCAATTCATTGGTTTTAAATCGAATTGAATAAGCTTTAATAAATACAAATTATTGGGTTGAAAGGTGTTGACGATGTATGATGCTCTTCTGAAATCAATTAGCATATTTAATAAGTTTTCTTTTGCACGTATCGGTTTTGTATCTGTCGCAAATTGTTTTACTATTTGAAACTGTCATTTATTGTGAGCCTTGCGACAACTGCAACAACATTTGCTGACAGCAACAAATGTAATTTGGAAACATGCTTACGTAGCCAAAAGATTTAACATGAGAAGAGTTCAGCATTTTTGTCAATTTTTTTTTTGTCTTTTCTCCAAGTTGCCATATATGTATGTGTGTATATATATTTTGTATGTATGGCATTGGGTTTAGCTGATTTCTCTATAAAGTTGAGTTTTGTGTTGTTATTTTACCCGCCTTGTTTAGTACGTAAAGTTTTCTACTTGCCGCACAGCTGGCACAGGATGTGTCGTCTTCTCTTGATTACAACGGAGTCCCTTTGCATATGCGTCCTGTTCTTCTTTTTTTCCCCTTCCCTTTTTTTTTTGTTTTTCGCAGTGCGTGTGGTGCGTATGTGGTTGGTTGGTTGTTTGGTTGAGGGTGCCAGCAATTGTAATTTATGGCCCACAAACAAGAAACTTATGTAGATTACAAGGAAAACAAAAGCCCAAGTAGACATGGTCTATGGCCCCTATCCATTCACCCTATTCTGCTGCTCTTATATGCTGTCTAAAGGAGTATATGCAACCAACTATACTCTGATTGTTGTCTGGTTGCCCTGCTGCGTTTCCTGGTCTGCAGTTTATGTTCTCATTTTGTCAACTGAATAGGCCATTTTCTATTTGCATGTACATACATACATAAATGCATAGTCCATGGCTCTAACTGAAAAGCTGCAAATTTTAATTGATTTCTTCTGAATTTTTCATGAACTTAATTATTAGGGCTTAGCAGTCGATGAAAACATTTTCTGCCACTGATGGGTTCTTTGGAAAAAGAGACAAATTGAACTATAAATTATGCTATTAGGAAACTAACAAATTATTCTCGGAATTTTAATTTTCCAATGTTCTGTAAATTTATGGACTCATAATCTCCTAGCAGTTTGTTCTCTCCTCACTGAGAAAGATTTTTTTTTGTGTATCTGGCTTTGGTTTCAGATGTGAGCCCAGATAGTAAGGTGAATCATATTAAAAAATCATGTTTTTTTTCCTTGCTCTGTTGATCTCTGTTACTGTCGATGAAGATACTATATGTATGTTCTCCTCTATAAACCTTTTTCTTTTGTAAAAGATATGTCTTTTAAATATCATTTTTAGAGTAAGTCGTGACTATTTGTAGTTTGAACTACTTGAGTTAGGCAAATTTGTATGCTGTATAAGTGAATTTCAGTTGGAAAATTGACTTCATTAACTGCAATTCAAACATCATTGGCCTATGGTAGGGCTTTAAGTAGTTTGTAAGGAAAAGCCAAAACGATTGGGAATAAATGGTCTTGGGTTACCTAAGGTTAGGACGAACAATGGCCAACAACGTAGCTTGTTCCGAGTTGTGAATTGGTTAGCTTGTTGACTATTTTTGGTTGCCTGCTGCTTTTTGGTTATTTGCTTTACGTTTCCTGGATTTTGACTGGCTTGCGTTGTGGTTTCTGGCCAACAAAGTTTTTCCTATCGTTACGCTTTCCTTCTCCTATTCGTTTGTTCAGCTTTGCTCTGTTCTGTTTTGTGCTGTGCTGTTCTATACGGTTCGGTTCGAAGTTTTGTCCAAACCAGAAAACCAGCCATTAATCACATGGCTTTGCACGGGCAAAACACACTGGGGCTAAACTCAAAAATAAATACAAATAGACCTCAAACACACACACACATACACAGACACTTACTTATGGCTTAATATAACCGCAAACTTTTCAATGTTTGCGACCAAATGCAAGTGGCAAAAGTAATTTCGGTAAGTCAAAAGGCTTGAACAGAGTTTTCTCTAGTTTTTAATGCATTTTCTCTTTCACTTTGTTTTACTTTCTGTCTCTCTCCCTCTCTTTGTGTGTGTGTGTAGCTGCTTTTGGTCAACATCAGCCTTTTAATTTGACTGGAAAATTTCAATTTGTCTTTTGGCCCCTTTGCACCACAACCACATAGAGCAAAGTCCCCTCGTCGCCCCCTCCCCCTTTGATCAACCGGCAAGTTTGCAAAAGTTTTTTTTGCGGGCATTTCATTTGATTTATATAAAATTCAATTTTACTTCTCACACTGATTAATCATCCTAAAAAGAACAAACCAAACAAAAAAAAAATAGTCATTATTTTGATTTATGCAAACAGGGAACAAAACCAAAAACAAACCAAAAAGAAGCAAATGATAGGCAAAAAATAAATAAATTAAAGCGAAAAATTCTAAATTTAAATTAAGGATTTTTGGGGTTAGCCGCACTGTGACAGTTATAGAAATGTAATTCATCTTGCCTGTGGTTCTTATCCCACTTCACCACCTCTATCCCTTTTTTTCCTTTTTCTCTCTTTCAGCTCTCTCTCTCTCCCTCTCTTTGTCTATTTGCTGCTTGGCGCCATTTAAATGGAAATGTTGCCTCCATGCGGCATACAATTGTGGCACACTTTGCCTAGTTGTTTCATACTAATTGCTTTGGAAGTTTCTTCTTTAGAGATTCTAGAATAGTTGTCAGCATCAATATCTAATTGAGTTGCTTTAAGTCAGGTTGGTTTAAAAGCAATATCAACTTGAAACAACGTTGAAAACATTTTCAACATTTTTTTATTATTATGGAATTAAAATCAAGTAAAACCAAGTAGTTAAAATCTAAGGTATCGATTTCTTAAATAAGTGGAAAAGTACTAGGTCTCAAGGGTCAATATTGTGGCAAAGACAAGTGAAGTTTCAGAGTAAAATAAGACATCAAATCAATCGTCTTAAAGTTGGAAATGAAAAACCCTTATCGGGCAATTTGTTTAATTTAGTTTAATATAAGTCGATTAGAATAACAATTAACACAATAAATTAAGGGTAAAGATTTTAACATCCTGGACTTTAAGATGTCGCCTTTACGTCTTTTTTCACAACTGAACTAGCTCGTCTGTCGAATGAAATGTTTCGTCTTCGTGCTGAATTCGCTCCGTTCTAGCTTATTCTCTTCGAATTGGGAAGATAAAATGAATTAATTGTTTCTGACAATTCACATTTTTCTTAATAGTTTTTTTTTTTATTTTAAATTGGTTTTGCTTACGACATTCACCTTAGTTCTTAAGTTTTGCAAAACAAAAAGCTTGAAACACTGTCAACAAAGAGTAATGAGATTTTGTAATAACTATTCCGATTAATATTAAATTTATTTTGAAATCAGAAGCTTGTGCTTAAATCCCAGTGATAGTTTGAATGTGGTCATTATAATTAAGACTTATACTAATAAACACACGCACACATATACACAAACCCATTCACAAAGTCAAAGAGAAGGCATTGACCATTCTGGTCGTAAATATTGATTGAGGCATTTCGTTGATGTTGCTGCTCAAATACATAAATCATTAGAATTATGTCAAGCTCATGCTAATCGAGATTGTGTATGCCCCCAAAGAGGGCAGGCACAAACACACACACACACGAATTAAAGTGTATGTATGTATATATGTCTCTCTCTGTGTGTGCGTGTGTGTATGTGCACATCACTTTAAGCCATTTTCATTTTGGACTGTTTGTTTGTTTTATGAACTTGACTCTGCAAATGGTACGAGTTAGTTGTTTTGTGCCTTTAAATGGCTACAAACACCTCATTGTAAATGTCATAGTAACTATTACTTTTTGGTTACAAATACACATACACATCTCTGTGTGTGTGCGTGTATTTGGGTGTGTTTGTATGTGTTGTTGGTGTTGGCAAAGCATTAGCAGATAACATAAATGTCTTAGTAACATATCCGGTTTTATTGCTTGGCTGGTTTTGTTTGCCTTGTTCGCTTGCTCTGGCAAAAACCTTCTCAACCAACAGTTTCAGCTCTCTCAGTCGTCTCGTTTCGACTGTTTGCTACTTTGTCTCATTAAACATTTGAAAGGCATATACACACACACAAAGACATAGAGGACGAGAGAGAAAGCCAGAGAGCGGGAACGTTCATATACACATATGAACATCCTTCTCCTCCTGGTAATGTGAAATCAAATGTGCAAAGCAAATGAAGCGTAATTCTCCTGCCCTGAGTCCCGTCAGCCCTGCAGCCTGTCAGACTTTCAGCCTACATGCCAGCAGAGAAGCAAGCAAGTAAGCAAGCAACCAACCGTCTGCCTGACTGCCACGAAAACTAATTATACTGTTAAATGCGTTTGTTTAACTGCCAATTTAATTAAGGTTATGCTTTTGTTTGGCCAAGCTTCTAATCTGCCAGCTGAGCTCCGAAAATTCTGTTCTCCAACATGTGCAATTAAAAATTACACTCCCCTACATACGTTCACTCTACCCTTTGCCAATTCCCGCACACTCTAACCTCGACTCCCACAAGTTTTATCCTTTATAGATTTTACAAACTGCATATGAACATTGCGGTTATGTGGCAAAGGTTGAAGTTAAAGTAGGGAGAGCTTTTGGGGTTGCAGTAACGCCAAAATGTCGCGCTATAACATGAAAATTATGTAAAATGAGTACAAAACGCATTTACACTTATGCTAGATGGCAGCAGCAGCGAACACTAGCTTCAAAAAGTTTTCCCATTCAGTTTGCTCAAATGAACAATATTGTTATTAAAAATTTCATATAAAATGTTTAAAGTTTAAATCATTTGTATGAGTCCAGTGAGATGAAAACTAATTAGAGAAACATTTATTTAGTGTTTCTCATTTATTAGAGGATTAAACATGGTCGTGAAAACTTTAATACATGCAATATGTATGTGGGACTGGGTTCCGATTCCGTAGAAATAAATAGTCCCATTTAGATTTTTATTTAGTTATATGGTAATAAGTTTTATTTTAGATTATAATTAGGTTTTAGTAACTATAAAAATGGTTGAATTGAATGTTAATTGTTTCGTCTTTAGGTATTTAATACACGTCTTTCGTCTTTAATACGTCTTTGCTTCTTTTATACGCGTCTTTCGTCTTTAATACTTCTTTAATACACGTCTTCTCGTCGTTGGCTCGTCTTATAAAGTTCTTCCTCCTCGTCGTCTCGTAGCAGCCTTGCCACGTTGTCGTTTTGTGGGTCGCTTGCCACCTCGTCTCACATGGATCGCTTGCCACACCGTCGTTAAACAGCTGTTTTGAGGTGGTCTGGCCATTCGGCGTTACCAACCCAACCCCACATGTATAAGTCTCATATACATTATATATACTTGAATTTTCGGTCAAAACCTAGCTCAGACCTTTATTTTTTAACCGAAATTGAAGGCCTAAAAGTTTATACACTTTTTTGAAATTAATTAGACACATCATTTAATAATTCTTTTCTTTATTGTGAGCCATTCTTTGGAGTTTTGAAATTGGTCATGTAGTATATGACATTTACTGAATAATAAATTAATTGATGTTAACCCTTTGCAAATCGTTTTATAAATCGTTCGATTTATATTCAATATAAATATATTTTAAACTTATTCAAAAAGACATTGTATTTAAATAAAGTTCCAGATGTAACTAAAATGATATGTTATTCCCAATTGGCAAAAAATATAATCTTTGAATAGATATTATTAAATTAAATTCAAAAAATATTTGGTTACTCTAGTGTGTAATTTCAGCTGCCACTATGGAACACTTAGGGCAAAGAAAAAAACTATGAAACTGACAACAACAATTACAATTATACACACAGATAACACACCAAGAGGTAGTAAGAGTGGGTGGTGGGACTGGCTGGTGCCTGGGTGTGTGTGCGTGAATGTAATGCACTTATTATAGTTGTGGTTAGGCTAGCGAAAAACTGAAAGTCAACTGCCATAACGGACTAAGGCCGAGAATTGAGTCTGTGTGAACGAATATTAACATGTAATTACGTTTTAAGTGCTAAATGGTGAAATATTTACAAAAACTATGTGAAACTTAATTGAAATTTAATTGAATATGTCAGACACAGCTGCAGAAATGGCAAACAGTGTGCAGGAGGAAGGACAATGGACAACATAGGCCGACAACAATTTGCGGTTGGTCAGTGCCAAAGGACAGTAGAGAACAAAACAGAATTGAACTGAACAGGACAGGAGGCAACATACTGACATACATGTGTAGGGACATTGCAGTTTATTCTATGACGTATTGGGTTAAATTTCAGCCCATACATATGTACATATATAGATGTATATAGTTACTACATGTCTCTGTTTAACATCGAGTCGAAAGTCAATGAAACTTTTGCATTTAAACGTTCTGCACCCAAGGGGCATTTGTCATTTTGGGCTCGAACTAATAATGACGTCAGCGAAAGATGTAGAGACAGAGACAGAAACACAAACAGAGCGTGAGCATGAAATTTATGCACGACTGAATAGAGTGAGAGTATCTGGGTGGAAGTGCGGCTTGTGGACAGTGGGTTCATGTGCGTGTTATATATGTGCATATATTTCCCACAATATCGACAGCATCAGTAGCAGCAGTAGAAGCAGTAGATGGGCGGAGGAGGTAAGAGATATATACATATATATATAGAGAGAGAGAGAGGGATTGTGGCAGTAGTAGGAGCCGGATCAACCGCAATGGAGGCAGTGGCATAAAGATTAATGTTCATGCGCCATTTGTCGACCGCCATAGGCTTTATTTTGTTGACCAAAAACAGAAAAAAAAACCTAAAAAGAATAAAAAGAAACCGCAAGCAAGGAAAGGTTATTGTCTCCTGTGTTGCGCATAATACCCTGTAATCATAGACAAGGGTCTTTTATATGAAGAATGAAATAGTATAGAAACAATTGTGTTTAATCCGAATAAAGCCATTAAAACTATTAACAAAATGTTGGGATTTAGAGAAAATTTATTTGAACATAAAAAAGGATAAATTTCAAATTTTAGCTTGCTAATGGAAATTGTTTGAAAACATTTATAAAGTGGGCTAAGCTGACGCAGTTTTTTTTTAACCATTAGTTCGAAAAATAACTAGTTCAGAAATTAAGTGTATAGAGAAACGGTTATAAAGATGGAACTATGTTATAATAATAAAAGTACTCAAAATGCATAAAGAATCATATTTACTGACATAATAATTTCTCTCTTTTTTATGCAGACTTGAATATGACTTAGTAAACAAATTAAAAGTATTGTTTAAAACAAAACTGCTTCAATTCTTCAGATAATTTTAAGATAAAAGCAATTCTTTGAGAAAAAGTTTTCACAATTTCATATTTTTCGTTCTTAACGAATCAATAAAACGATCTAAAAGATTTTGAGTTTATCCACTTTAATAAAATGCTTGAAATACTTGAGAGATCTGCAAACAATTGTAAACAGCATGGATTTTTGTAATACATTTAATTCTAATTGCAAGTATCTAATAAAGAGACACACCCAATATTTATATAGGGTATTACAAAGTTATTGGCCCAGACATAACGATTTCGGTCTCTGTTCTCATTTCCCATGTTGCTGCTGCTGTTACATCTGTAAATATTGTTGGCACTTTGTCTTAATTGCTTAAAAATTACTGACATGGAAAATGAACTCACTTGATGGTAAATGTTGGTCCATTCGGTGGTTCGCTTATTCACTCACTTGGCTAACACACACAGACACACAAACACACTCCTATGGCACACTCTTTTAGCTTGACATTCGTAGCGTAACGACAAATACTTGCAAATATTATTGTAGTCGAATTTCAGGAACTATTTATCATTCAGTTGGCAGGCAGAAACACATCTTCTAGAAGGACACCCAGAGACTCAGCATCGTTTGATAAACTTAATTTATTAATGCACAGGCTCAACAACAACAGCAACAGCAACAACATTAACAATACTATGAACCATGAACTACCCAAAATGTCCTGTTGCTTAAAAGCACATTAATTTTCATTTCATTTGGTGATAAAATGAGGCCTTTCTATTTTAAATATCAAGTGACAACTAACAAATAAAATTTTGTCTATGCCCAACCCCAACTCTCCCATCTCTCTTTCTCTCTTTGCCTATTGTTATAGCTGGGTAATTGTTTCAAGTCCCTTCCCATCATCCCACAAAATAACCTGAAAAGAGCCGCCTCATCATCATCAGCGTTAGTATTGTCAGTATCAGCATCATGATCATCATAATCATCATGGTCGTCATCATTATCGTCATGGCACTCTGGCAAATCAACGTGACTGTCATGCTCTGTCATTTGCATACTTTTGGAGCCTTCACAGCACGCAATCATAATATGAAAGTAAGTCCTTGTCTTTTATCTATCTCATTTTATTTTGGCGTCCAGCTGACAGGCAAATATGTAAGAAGCAATGCCAAGTAGATGCCATTTAAGTGGCCGAATGCTGATTGATATGCATGCGAAATCTAAGCATCACTTGGCTTTGTTTATTGACAGGCAATTTGCGGAGCCAGCATTTCAATTTGCCAATTGACAGGCACAAAATCACACCGGCCTATCCACGGTTCCAGGCAACAAAATACGCCCACCAATCGTGTCACTCTGACCACATCTACGTATACGTCAAGTGGGTGAAATTTGATGCTCAATTTATTTCATTAAAAACCCAATTCAAATAGAAAATATGTTCATATAAACTATTTCATTTAATTGGTGGCAAATAAACAAAAACAACATGAACAGAAAAAAAAAGGAACCACGACGCCGTTTCTTTTTGTTAATGAACTACCATCAGAATGGTTCAAATGTTTTGCGCATTCGCCGCGTTGCACCATGCAACAGAAAATTAAGTGTTGCGATTTAATATAAACTATTCGTTTCTATCTAATAATTAAATTAATTCTTAATATGTGCTGAAAAACAATTTTCAATAACTACTCAAATCGTATGCAAAGTTTTATGTTTAGGTGCAGCTATTTTTATTTTTTGGCAGTTTTACTCTCGTACCAGCAAATTTCAATCACTTTAAAATTATTTTAGCTGCACTTAATTGGAAAAGAGAATTGTTGTAGCACAGTGTTAAAGTATTGAAATGCGGGCTGTAGAAAACTGTTTAATGGTTGGCTGCTGGTTAGCCTGGTTATTATGCAATATTTGTTAACGGTTTTTTTGGGCTTCTTGTTCTGGTCGACAACCAGTTGAAAACCACCATTTAATTGGCCCGCATTGACCTGTCTAAGCCTGGTCATTCGATAAAATGCAATTAGCCAAAAACCGTTCTGCATTGTGTTGATTGTTCGCATATTGCCAAACGAATATATGTATGTAGATGTACATACTAAATTTTCCCGATCCAATGGCAGTTAAGTGGGCATTAAAATCCTGCATTCCACAAAACGTTTGCAGCCTTTGTTATCCCTGGTTTCGAAAAAGAGCCGATCGAAAAAAGGTAAACGAAAAAAACCGAAAGGAAATTATATGAAATTGATTCTTGCACTCTTTTGCCTGTAGTTGGCTTTTGTTTTGGCCTGTTTTAATCGATTGATTGAAATGTTTGCTGGCAATTTGATTGATGACATGCAGCCGCCATGTTGCCATATGTTGAAGCAGTAACAGGGCTTGGTTTGGGGACAATCTACTTATATACAATTTCAAATTGATATAGCCATCAAATGACAAAGGATTTGTTATATGTCTATAACAGGTGGCTGGCAACAGTCAGCCCCTAAAAATTTCCAACTAAGACGCTTTTTTTTCGTTTTGGGGGGGATTTGTAAAGAGATTTGACATGTTCAAAAAAAAAAAAAAAGAACGATACTTGATTGATTGATTCGCTTAACACACACACCAAACCACACCCAAATCCAAGCCCATATGCCTAGATAAGGAAGGAAGCAAAGAAATCTGTTCATGGGCTGCTTGTTTTACAAGTATCTTAACAAGTAAAAAAAGTCTTGAATATAAATTATGGTTTTGGCAATCACTTACAGTAATTAATTGACTTACCGATCCACAGCAATGGCCACCAAATGTAATATCGAGGCCGTACAGCAAAGTACATCGCATGATGTCCAAATGTCACACAATTCCGGACCAAGAATCCAGCCTTGACTTATCTGCAAAGTGGCCACAAGAGAGATAGAAAGATTCATAGTTACAATTAAGTTTCTTGTTTGTCAAACAGAATGGTGCTAAAAATTTGAATAAAAAGTAATGGCAACTAATGACAAAGCAAATACAACTGGAAGGGCAATAAAAGTGGTCAACTTGTGGCCAGATTTAAACAGTCAACACAAGTCCGTTCTAGCCATGAGGTCAAATATTTGGCTCTACTACAGTTTCTTTGGTCTATCGGCTGCAATGGTCCTGAGTCAGCTACAACCATTGCAATCTAGCGATGATGACAATCAATTTGTGTTGCATGTTATCAATTGTTTTGATGACCATGGAAGACATCGAAATTTCATCACTTTTGTCGGAGATGAAGAGTTACCTTCGTCTAACAATGTAGTCAGCAAATCTTTGCAAAATTCTCTGATTGAAAAATTTCAACGTCCTGTTATAGTTGCTGGCCAAAAGATTGGTGAATTGAAAAACTGGATTACCTTAAATAATTTTGTGATTGTAATCTTCTCTAGCCTAATGGATGATCCCATGTTGAATGCGGTAAATTCAACTCTAAGAACGCTTCATGAAATGCCCATGGTATTTATCTACAAGTTGCCTGCAAGGCAATCGCCGAATGCAAGCGAAATAGAAATGTTCTTTACTTGGTGCTGGAATCTACACATTTTGAATTCGGTGTTAATGTTCAAAAATGAAAATAATGTCGTCAAGAAAAACGACAGATATTATATATACGGTTTTATCTATCGCTCGAAAGTTATAACTATAAATCTAACGAGTCAAATATCCCAGAAGATCGTTAAAAAGTATTTATTATTCAATCATAATTTGCACCATATGAAAATTCGTGTGCCTGTTTTTGATAAATTGCCTGATGTATTCGTGGTGAGTTAATTTCGATAATCCATTAAACAATAGTTATATTCCTTAATATTCTTATATTTTAGATATATTTTCATTAGAATGTTTTTTTCTTATTTCTTTTAAAAGGGGATCGTTTTTAGTTATAGCATATTATGTAAATATATGTAGTGGAAGTAGTTAGCTATATTTCTTTAGGACATTCTGATTTTTTTTCCTTTCTTTCATCCATTTTAAATTTAAAATTAATTTTGAATTTTTAAATTTTTTTCAGTACAATTCCACGGTTCAAAGCAATGGTGTCAATGGCGGAAGTCAACTTCAGTTAGGAGGAGTTTTGGGTATTTTACTGGTTGAATTTGCACACTTTATAAATGCCACCTTGGAGATTTATCATTTACCAGACAAGAAGAATTTTAAGGAAAATTTTAAACGCTTGGCCGGCGATGTTGCCATATCCCCCAACTTGGTTGATGATGATGGACTGTGCCGAATCAGTCCATTAGTTGTCGTTTCACGAGTCTGTCTAGCGGTACCAAATAGACGTCCGATGCCGAAGTACACGTATTTGGGAGCCATATGTAAAAGCTCTTTTCGAATGTTTATATTCTTTTGCATTTTGGTTCACTTTTTCATCAAGCGTCTGACCAATCCTCGCCAGCAGCTGTCTACATCAGTAGAGAGCTCTTTGCAGTTATCCATTGGATTACCACGTACCCATCGCGTTTTTCAACGACTAACTGCGCCAGAGAAATATGTTGAGACTAGTTTTTATTTATTTCTACTCACATCTCTTAATATTGCATCAAGCTTTTTGACCATGCATCTCATTTCTGGTTACTATAAACCAACCATAACCGATGTGGAAACTATGAAGGCAAGTAATCTACGAATATTGTACACTGACACTGCTGTTCGAGAATTGTTTGAACATGACAGTATGCCCATCGAGTTGTTACCTCAGCTATTGCTGGTGAACTCTAGTACTATGGACTACCATCTGAATACTTTGGACATGAATTATGCTTATGTGGTCGAAGAGTATCATTATGAAAAATTGGCATATATTCAGCGGTCTTTGGAGTATCCCAAGTTGAAGATAGCCCACAATGATCTATGCTCGGCTCCACGATTCCTTCGCAGTGCCATAAGTGTGGGAAGTCCATTGAGTAGTGTTCTCTTTGCTTATAACCATCAAATGCAAGCAAATGGAATGTTCATTAAGTCTATTAGAAGTGGCGTCCAAATGGGTGCTGAACAGGGCTACTACAAGCAAGCTCCAGTCGAAATCACAACATTGGAACCTCTAAATTTGCAATTCTATAGCAATTTATTTTATTTCTATATAACATTCATGTTTATTGGCTTAATTGTCTTTATTACTGAGTTGCTTGTGCATCGTTATCGGAAATTATAAACTGAAGAAATAGCTTATATACCTATATATGTATGTATGTTGTTGTGTAGTGAACTCACCTCGTACACAGCTCCCAAAGGCATCACCAAGCAGGCAACAAATAGATCAGCTACAGCTAATGAAGCTACCAGATAGTTGGCCACATTTTGTAAATTTCGTTCTAATATAATTGCCGCAATGACAAACACATTGCCTGTAAAAGAGAGAGAGAAAAAACAAAAAAGTAAAGCACAATGAAAATCAAATTAAAACACTGGCTATAGCCTAATTGCGAAAATTGACTTTAGTTCTTTTCGAAACGTAGTGGGTGAAGGTGTATGTATGTGGGGATAAAGAGAAGTGAAAACCAAAAACTTTTCAATTCAATTACGTCAAATTTCGAGAGCAGCTGCAGAAACTTAAAGACAAAAAAAAAAAGAAACTGAATCCCAAAAACCGCACCAAAACCGGATAAAGTTTTTCGTTTTGAAAATTGTGAAAAACTTGTTCTTCTTCTTGGGATGGGACATGCATGCGCGCTTCTGCTGTGCCAAATGAAATGAGAATCTTATTCTACAACTTGGCCATGCCATGCAGTGCAGTGTAACCAACCAACCAAACAGTCAACCACCCAGTGAGCCATCTTCTAGTCAGCCATTGTTGCACTTGAGCCAAGGCAATGCCAGAGACAAAGTTCACAAAAGCCAAAATAAACGACATGAGCTAATCGCGCTGTCGTAAACTTTACCCTATCCCACTGAGAAATTGACAGTGTCAGCGGCTGCTAGTTAGATGGTTGGTGGTTGGTGGTGGAGGGTCTTCACATCTCACCGAATGAGCCTGTATGTGGGTGTTTACGAGTGTGAGACGGATATGGGCGGAATGCAACCTTTGATGTCTCTTAGTTCTACCACTTGCTCGTCTCCCTACTGGCTGTCAGGACTACTTGTAGCGCACTTCAAGGTGTAAGAAGGTGCGAGACATGCAATTTGTGGCATTGAATTTGCCGACTGCCCTGGTGACAGCACACACACAAACATACACATGCAATTAGACACTTCAGTGTCAAAGTAAAGGCAAGTAGACAAGCAGCTAGCAGGTTCACCGACTGGTGGCTTCACGAGGGAAGCTTTAAAAAATTTGGAAAATGTTTAAAAACAAAACATATTTACTTTTATTTTCCTTTCTGCTTTAGACCTATGACGATCTGTTTCTTAGCGCAAAGAAAATGTGTAACATAAAACAATCTTGCCATTGCATGACTTTGAAAACTTGGTAATAGCTAACCAAAAAAGTTATTTAAAATAAATATGACATATATGTATGAACATATGTAGGTCCACACAAAGTTCAAACATTCTATTTATTGACCGACATATATTGCAGATTCAACAAATAAAAATGTTCAATTTCGAATAGTATCCACTTTATATTTCCCATTTGTAGAATAAGTTTTACGTTTACCAGACAATTTTTGATGGCAACAGCTGTCGTTTTACTTATCAGAGCTATAGAGAAACTCATTAGCATTTTCTTTCTCTAAACGAGCAATGAGGCAACAAAAAGAAAACTAAACTAAATAAACGCAAATTAAATGAGAAGAATCCAATTCTAACCAGAGGAGGGTCAAGCTAACTATAAAGTCGCTTCGAACTGTGAGTACCCTTTGAAAGTTACTTTTAAATTTACTTACAATTAGTGTAGCTATACATTTCTTTATGCAATTACCTTAATAGAATAGTGACAAAATCACTTGAAAGCAATTAAATTTGCATTTGCCATTGCAAGATTAAATATGCCCTCATAGACAAAAAATTTGCTGGGTATGCAAAGTGAAAGCTAAATGCAAAGAAGACATGCATATAAATGGTGATGATTTTCATTTGGCTTTTGATTTGTTGTCTGGCATTGTGCTTTTTGCCCTTGTTTTGGTTGGCTGTTAAATTAAATGAAATCTACTTAAATTAATGAAATCAATTTTCCGTCTGTTACACTTTCCACACGTATGTTTCCAACATTTTAAAATGCTCACCATAAATACGTATACATACATTTCGCAATGGTAATTCCTAGAGCAGAGACCGAGAACAATAAAAATGGCAATACATAGGAACAACAACAATAACAACTGTGATTGATTGATTGATTGACTGTCAATTTTAATGCTTCGCTTCTTTTTTTTCGTTTTATTTTTTTGCCTATGTTTGCCTTTGGATTTATGGCTAAATGCGTGTAATGAATGTGGCCCAAACAACAATGCTGGATATCCTTGTTCTCATCCTTGTCATTGAGCCGCCTTATTAATAACGAGACTGCGCCTGAGCTGACGCTGCTTCTTCTGCTGCTGCTACTGTTGATACAGTCCCAGTCAGAGAGCACATTGGGTCAATAAGAAGGATTTAGGATGAGCAGAAAAATATACGCAACATTAGTATAGAACTTTTAAGATCTCATTTTTCATTTGGAAAGAGGAGAAAGCAAAAAAAATACTCTTAGGTTTTTATACATTTGAAATTAAACTTGAAGCTTTAGATTTTGATTTTTTATATTCCTCTATTGATAAACTTGAATGTTTTAAGCGCTTGGATAAGTTAAAAAGTCGAAGCAAAAATAGACTATTTATTTCTAACTCCATGCGGTGCGTATGTGTAATATTATCACATTGTTAACTAAGAAATCACCTAGATTCGCTACCGTTTAAAACTTTCTACATATAATTGTTATAGTAAAAATAACCAACCATTGATTACTGAAAACTTTTTCACTCTTATTTCTAGCTACATATATTGTGGCAATTGTAGTCAATGTAAATCAGTGATCCATCCCAGTGTGCCAAGCCATAATAAGAACAACAACAATAATAAATAATATAAAATGGTCCCAGCATCATAAATATCAGTTACGCGTATTTTATTATCTACTTGCTGCCTCCTCCTTCTGTGGCCTTCTTATTGAATTGTTTGCCATATTCCCTAGTGTAATGCTTGCTCCCGTTTACCATCATC
Organism: Drosophila paulistorum; assembly: GCA_018152135.1. Classification (NCBI taxonomy): domain Eukaryota; kingdom Metazoa; phylum Arthropoda; class Insecta; order Diptera; family Drosophilidae; genus Drosophila; species Drosophila paulistorum. The sequence continues at coordinate 41,780,504 of JAECXG010000822.1, forward strand.
AAACCCATCGCCCATCGTTCTGGGCCATGGTATCTGGCTCACTCCCCCTTTCCACCAATCTGGCACTTTCTCTCTCTCTCTCTTTCTGTATTTTTGTGTCCACGGATTTGGGAACGAAGCGCGTGCCTGAGACCGGCATTCGTGGAATTTACTTGTAAGAGATGGGGCTAGGAATCGGTTTGAATGGGACGGGGACCACAAGGCCTGGCCAAACTGGCGGAAATAATTATGTCTATGTTTGGACTTTGGCTTTCGTTTCCTTTCCCCCTGTTTATTTTTTTGTTTTGTTTTGTTTTTTGTTTTTATATATTTTTGTTTTTGTTTCTTGCTGTTTTCTAATGACGTTTCCATGTACTTACCAATTATGGTGACGAGTATCATCAGGCCCAGCAGCACCGATGTAACGGCCATGCGCAGCAATTGCGTGAAGTCATCCTCAGCATCGACATCCACTTTGCTGGCAGTGACATTGATAGCTGTGCTATCGTTTGCCAATTGCCCGCTACGATTTACAAATTCACCAAATATGCTCAATGCCGTATCGTTCACATTGCCCTCGAGTAGGAGTGTATCATTCAATAGCATGGCACCCAGGCCAACAGCCACATTTGTATAGTTATTGTCCACATCGATCAATTGTATTGTTGATGCCGCTGTCGCCCTATTGTTGGCCAAACTTCGATGTGCCGCCTTTGCAGTGATGCGGGCAGCAACAGCGGCCACTGAAGCACTTGCAGCGGCTGCCGCAAAGGCAGCTGTGGCCAGGGGTGAACTGGTTGCCGTATCTGTATTGGGAATCATGCCGTCCAAGGATCTGACAGTTGGCAAATCATTGTCATCGTTGTAATAGTGATGGTTGTTACTGTTGTTGTTATTATTACTATTCTCCTCGAAATCTTCATCCTCGTCGCCTTCCCCTTCCTCTTCATTTAACAGTACATGGTTATCATCGTCATTATCATCTTTTGGATCTGGTTCAGGATCTGCTATTAAATAGGCTTTGTCATTCATGCTATTCGCTATATATATATAGTCTAGAGCATCTAAAATAAACAATAATTAAAAATTAGAAAATTGTTAATGGGATGCCTTAACATTTTTCATTTAATTTAAGATATCTCTATGTATAAAATGCGCAGAAAATAAATGGTTAGATAGATACCTTATTTTTGACTTAATTTATTTTATGAAATGTTTTGCTATTATATGCAGATATAGATTTATTTTAAGCTTGTATGTATTAATTAAATAATTTAAATTAAGAATTGAATTTGAAACCTATGTATTAGTGAATGTCAAAGCATTTCAAATTTCCAGTTATCCAAGTTTTTTTTTAATGTTTGTTTTATTCTATATCATACATTTTTGTTCAAAATTAGTTTTGTTTAGGTACTTATTATTTAACCAAACATTTAATGCTTTAGCTTTTCGCTAACTTAAAGTGACCCAAGAAAACTTTGCTAGAATGCCAATTTGAAGTGGGGAATAAGAGTGACTACAAACAAAAGCAAATTGTTTCAAGTCAAATAATATGTTTTTTATAAACTGTATTTTGGGGAATCATACTAATACTATTCATAAATGTACAATTATTTTAGCTAGGTACCATAATAGGTATAAATTTGAATCATTATTATTATTTTTCATAACTATTTTAAATAAGCTACTGGAATTTTTATGTATTCTAAAGTTTTCCGCGAATTCTCTTTGCAAGGCCACTTCTTAGAATTAGATGAATTTTTAAACTAAATAAAACTAGCCATGTGTTCTGCAAATGGAATAATTGAGCTAACGTATATTCGCTTAAAATCAGTCGGGATATATTGAGGAATTACCGAAATATAATGTTTTTTATCTCAAGAATACTTAAATATAATCCATAGGTCCTATTATATCGTCATCTTGAGGAAGCCCTCTACCTAATGGCAGATGAATTTTTAAATGATCCATTTTGTTGACGTTATGAGAACAAATTTCATTTAGTTAAATCTTTAGGTTAAGTTTAAACTACATACCATTAAAGTTAGTCTCGTGTGCCATTTTGTAGCTGTTGTTGTTGCTCCTACAGTTGCTGTTGCTAGTTGGTAGTATAGTTTTTCGGGGGGTTAGTTCGCTTAATTGCAGCCGCAGCGGAAATGAGGCGAGTGAGCGTAGACGGAAACGGAAGCGCGACTATGCAATGGCAATGGCCCAAAAGAAGAGGCGTTACGGTGAGATGAAGGTGAGACCCGGTGGCAATGGGAGTAGCTCCAGCAATGGCTACTCAGACTATGTTGTCGCATGATTACACACGCATACACACACACACGGGTTAAGGGAGTGGCAGATGAGATTGTGTGTGTGTGTATATATGTTGCTTCAGCCAGGATGTATTATCCTAACGAGCTTTCAAGTGTTTACATGGGAACGTTTACAATTTCGGCTTTTGGCTTTTACTTTTCTTTCGGCGTCTTTCACTTTCTTCCCCTTTCTTTTCTCGTCTTTTGGGTTGAATGGTTTTTTTATTGCTGTTGCTGGCAGTGTTTTTGTGTTTTTAGTGTTGTTGCTGCTGCTTCTGCTGTTGGTGATTGTTGCTGCCTGTAGTTGTTCGTGTTGCTGGTTGGTTGTTGTTACTGTTGTTTATTTTGTTTGGATTTTTTTTTGTACTTGTCTTTTAAGCTCTTCCGTTTGTTCTCATATGCTATGGGCCATATTCATATCCTTAAAGTAAATTTCACATCCGGCACTCATCGTTAAGGGGCCAATTGCCCCCCTCCATCCATCAAGCCACATTCATTTGCCCAGCTGCAATGGAAATTCAATTAGAACACATAAATATACAAAAATCGAAATAAATTTTTCAAATATTTGCAATATCTGTTTTTCCCTTGTTTTTTTTTTTCCAATGCCAATTCATAATAGGCAGGCATATACATATATACATAGATAGGTTTTTTTTTTGATTTGGTTTGCCAGAAATAATTTCCTGGTGCTCTGCTATAGAAAAATATGTGTGCGACATTTTCAGCTGCAGAAATTTATTATATCAATTTCCTGCACATTGTGTGTGCGTAAAGTGTAAATGAATTTGAAATCTCCCCGCAATCGGTCGCCTTCTCTTCCCGGGCCGTTCTACTACTTGTGGAACAACCTCCTCCCTCCCTTCTTTTTTTTTTGCTCTGCTGTGCTTGCTTGTTAAATAATTTAACGCAATTTCTGCAATTACACAGAATCACTTTGCACGATAAATAAAAATGAAGACTGCGCCAAGCAAAAGTTGTTTTCATTTCTTTTTTTTTTGTTGGCCAGGCCCACACCAACAACAAGAATAAGAACATATATGTGTGTGTGTTCCGGAAGTTTGCGTGCGTGCGACAGGCGCCACAGCCAGCGGCTTCTGTGCTGCGACAACGCCAACGAAATAAATTTAAAACGCATAAAAAACGCCAGAGTAAAAGATAGACTAAGGGCGATAAGGGAAGGGAGAGAGAGAGAGAGTGGCAGAAAGGGGAAACGGGAGAGAAACTCCCTGCTTCATGGTAAAATGTCATCGCATGTAACTACACAATATACGTACTATACATAGATATATACACACATACATACATATGTGTATAGAATACATACTAATATATAGTATACATTGCGGCGCCATAAAACTCGAGCGAAAATGTTGCATGTGTAATGTCTTTGTGCGGCAAGTTACTTGATATGCCCACCGTCAGCACCATCACCCGCAACATTCTAGAGGACCACTTCCTAGGCAAATATTTTGGTTAAGTTTTTGGATTTGGTTGGTTTAGATTGAAGTTCGCTTTTGCCATATCCGCAGAAGAGATTGAATATAACGACTAACTGCCATTGTCATAAGGTATAAAAATCTATAAAGCTAGATCAAAAAAGTTAAAAACTTTAGTACCTATCAATAAAACTGTTAAACAAAATAATTATAGCTCATTGGTATTTTATCTGAAAAAAACTATTAGATTAGTTGTTGATCCAAAAACTAACAGTTAAAAGTGGTTGATTAAATTATAACTTGCCAAATCTGTGATAAATGACATCTAAATTTAAACATGAAGAAATTGAAATATGAAAGTGAATTGATAAGAAACAAAAAAATATAGAGTTTTCTGAAGAAATTAACTGTTTTAACTGGTACTACAAGAATACAGCCAAAGTTAGCTTCTATTCGTTCTTATTAACACTATCATAACAGATGAAACCATTAATTTTAACTTTTCTGTTACCTTACTATCTGTCACATAAACATACATATACCATAATCATTTTAACAATCTATTAAATATATTTATATTTCAGATTTTATACTACAGAGAAGACAAAAAAATAACGATTTAATTTTCTTTTAACAACGAAATATGATATTCACATACTTTTCTTAATCGCCTTATCAAACTTTTCCATTAACTATTGTCATTATCTTTAATTCATACCTATGTATTCAATATCAAAATTTAGAATTTTTCCCTTGTGGAAAACGTATAAATGCAATTTCAATTAGTGTCTTGCTTCGTTCGTTAATCTAGAGGGTAAAGACATGTGTTTACTCCCAAAAAGTATGTTTTGCTAATTGGAAATCAAAAAATTGCAAAGAGTCAGACTATTTGTCGTTAAAAAAAGAACAAAAGAATACGATAACGAATAGAATTCTGAGTGACTGCATAAGCTCATTAAAATGCAGCACGTAACAGACAACAGCAGCAGCAGCCAACGAACCTAATAGACAATTCAGCAACATAACAAGCAAATGCAACATGGCTCTTTGTGTAGTTTAACCATGTTTGATTTGAACTGCACAACAAACTCGCCAACAGACAGACAGCCAACTGTCTGGAAAAAGGGGTAAATTAATACCACCCACAAAAGTAAACTGGCTAACAAGCATTCTTATGTTTTGCAGTTTTGCTAGAAATCAGTATCTTTTCATAAAACGAATCATATGAAATAGATGATAGATATTAAGTTTATAATATTCTTATGTTTATCATTTCATATTATTATAGTCAGTGAGAGTTCAGAACATTAATTTTAATCATTAAATAATTTAACTATTAAACATTCAACATAAACAATTAATGTTGTAAGTAAATCGTAAAGTCTTATCTACTTAAATTGTAACGCCTCGAAATAAGCTTTTTTAATCTACAAAATCTGCTAGTCCAGCCACGCAGCAGTGATTACCTGTAGAGAGTATATCATATGCGACATTAGCTTAGTTTTCGTTTGTTGTTTTGCTTCTTGCCAGAGTTGATTAGCAGCTAAGCATTTGAAATGCTTTCCCAACAGTTATATCTACATACATAGTACAAAAACACACGTATGCACTTATGTGCATACATATGCATGAATAAAATCCTAATGAGTAAAAGGTTAGCTCAGGGAAAAAAAAATAAACAGGGAGGATACAGGAAAAAGTTGGAGCTGAAAGGTTTGTTGCATGTGTAACCTTCAAATGCCAACAACACGTAGATACCCGTGTATGTATGTAGGTGGGTGGGTTGCTTGGTAGCAAACATTTTCAAGTTCAAAGTCGATTTAATGCGGAAGTTTATGTCAGCCATGGAGGTAAGTAATGTTCAAGGTAAGTAATCTGTGCGCTGAGCAGGAGGAGCGGTAGCAGGAGAAGGAAAATGAAGGTACAATGAATGGTGGTTAGATGGATAAACGGACAGCTACTACGTGAGCTTGTTTGAAGTGCATTTGAGTGTAAAGACGACACATGTCGCTTATCCGCACACAAAAACACACACACACACACATTTACACGAGCACCTGCACCCTTTTTCGTCCTTGTGCACTTGTTGCGGTTGACCAGCCTCACGAGCTGTTGCTAGTATACGATATTTTTTTTTTATAGACTCAGCTTATCGCATATTTATGCTGATGCAGTTGTGGCCAACTATAAATCAATAGCAATTACAAAATTGAGCCTATCTCTGACCCCGATATGTGTATATATGTATGTGTGGATGATGTATTGCTATACTTTGAGATGCACTTGACTATTATTTCAATATATCTAGGAGTACTCATAAATCACCTAAATATTTTACTCTGTGTGTGTGGCCTATCAAATTGCATTTTTTTTTCTGGCCAAAAGCTCGATTTTATTTTGTTTTTTGTTTGCCTTGCACCGCAGTGGCAGATGTTTGTGTCTGTGGCACAAGAACTAAACTAAAATGGAATAAAATAAAATAAATGGCATGCATTTTTCATGTGACGCTCGATTTCACCATTCACCCATACATATATGGTAAAAGAAGAAGAACAAACAACAACAACACACACACACATACTGAGGTAAGGACATGACCAGACATTTATCAGTTGTTCGCATGCATTCAAAGGATACTAATGTACATATTAGTTCAGCTCTGTAAGTGGCTGCCTCCAGCCTTTCTCTCTGTCTCTCACTATCTCTCTCTCTCTCTTTAATGGTTGGTTGGCCGTCGGGGGTGTGGGTTTGCTGCTATTTTGCACCATTTCCGCTTCATTTCATACGCCATTTTTCTCTATCTTTGCAGCATGCCAGTGAGTGTTTGCCTTGTCCTGTGCGAGAGGCCTTTTTCATTGGCATGTCCTCGCTATGCCTTGTCCTCACCCTTGTCTGTCCACCTCACCGCACTACGCCCTTGTGGTTCTATGTGTTATGCATGCACAGCTTCCTCAGGTCGGTTAGCAATTGTTTTGCCTTTGTTTTGTGCCAGCTTTGCCAATTGCGAATTGCCAGTTTCATCTCATTCTCTATTTTTTTTTCGCCCATACCCTGTAGTCTAGCCTGTGGGTCTATTGTGTTTGTCTAGATGTAAGTAACAGGCAGATGAGAGCTTTCATAGGTTTGCAACTTCATTCAGCATCTGCTATCAACTGAATTGAGGTGACATCTTATGAACATATGTACATACATACGTATATACAGTTCTACTTTGTTTTTATCTCTTTGTGAATTTAAAGCTAAATAGAGAAAGGAAATGTGTAATATATTTTTTGATCTAAAGCAATTGGGTGTAAAGCATTTAACCAATTAATTGTCGATCTATATGTATATACATACCATCAATAACAACGATGCCTGATAACGTCAAACCAAGCACAATTTTTATTGATTATAATATATTTTTTACTGTGATTAATGCAAGTTAATTTATTATCATCTAAAAGTCTTACAATTAGTGATGATTGTTACGTGGAAATCGATCTAAATCATTTGTTGTTTGTAAATTAGTGTTAATATATTCTTGAATTAAACAAATTATTTCAAGAAAATATTTATTTCATTTCTATAAATGAAAGAAACACTTTTTACTAGCTTTTATTATCCAAACATTGATGTCTTAGCAAGACAGAGTTCTGAAAAGTGTGCATTACAGGGTGTCTAAGAATTTTCAATATTAGGGCCATTTTTGGTTTTTCCGATTGTAATTGCAAAATAATTTACAGCTTTAGGGCCTAGTTTATTGTTAGCTTGCTTTAGTAACTTTTTTCATTGCTTCTGTAATTAGTTTCAGTTGCAGTTATTATTAGTTTAGATCTAAGTTGCTTATTAATATTCAATTGGTCTGTAATATTTTGTTTCAGTTATTTGGCAAAAAAACTTTTCCGTTCTACTCTCCCTTATTCTCTCTCTCTCTCCCTCTCTATCTCTGTCTCTGTCTCTCACTAGGATCAGAGTCCTTGTTTCGACCACAAAAACAAGTTGCAACAATTTTGCCAATGAAACAAAAAGACAAATAAAAATTGTTGCAAATATTTAAATGCCAGCTTATTTCATGTTCATCGAGGGCGTGAAATAAATAAAATTTCAATGCATATTTTGGAGTCAACAAAACAAAACGAAAAGAGAATTGGAGGATTTGTTTCTGTTGCGGCTCGTATAACATCGAAATAGCCAGAATACTGAATTCTATATGTATGTATATATTTTGGCAGAAAAAATAAACGATAGCTGGGTCAGGAATTAGTTGAAATTGTAATTCGATTAAATTCGATAGAAAAAAAATTCATATGAATTTATGTTAGGGCTTTTACTCTTAAACCGGCAAGTTTAAAAAAATTTGTTATATGTATGTATATGCATATTTGCTTTGTGTGGTGGTTCAAATAGAATTCATCAATGTTTTTTAGAATATAGTGTGGCATATGATTCCATTGGAATTCATTGAATTAGATTACACAAAATAATCCAGGAGTGATACTGAAGTGGTCCTTAAAAATTTAACTTATTTGGTAACAATAGTACAGAAAGGGATTTGTTTTTAATCTGTTGTGTGAATGTTGTAGGCCATTTGGCCTTAGGAATGAGGATGAATGAAAACATTTAAAAAAAATGTTCACAAACAATTTAAATGAGATTTAATCAGTTCAGGAATTATTTGACAACCGCTGAAATATGTTAAATTATCTACTGAAAGATCTTTTTAAGAAGTGCAAAATCTAAATAATAAGAAAAGTGTTTAACTTTTTACTGATAATGACATTAATAGGGTAGATTTAGATTTCAGACTAGTTTTCTTAACGTATTATTCTTAGGGCATTTCTGAAAAAAATATCAGCAATTATTGCTTTGCATTCTACATAAAACTCAATTGATCTACATACTTATTTCTTTTGAAATCTTAAAGTTACAAATATTTAAAAAATTTAAGCCTAATGCTTATGGAATGAGCCTTGTATTAAAGTTTTGTGTACATGTTATAAATGCTTAATCCGCATAGCCGCATGAAAAATGTTGAAAAATGACTGGGTTTGCTTGAATATAATATATGACTGTGAATTGTTGGCTTTTAATTACTATCAAGTTGCCCCGGCGCCTTGAGTGGGAGCCAGGGCACGTGCCTTACTTGGTACAAAAATCGCCCAACCTTGCTATAGACGAATATATTTTCTTTAATGTCATGCCGCATGATAATAAATTTCCGTCTGCAATATCCTGCATTTAAATAACACTTCCTGTACCCGAACAACGTCTAGGCCAAGGCAGGCATCCGTCGTCAGTCCATTCGCCCATACGTCTCTCCGTCCATCGTCCATACGTCAGGCGTTGAGACAGTGAAATGAATTTATTTTCCAACATCAACAGGAACAGCAGCGGCAGTAGCAACCAACTGCACTGGGTCCTTGTTGGTGAGGATTCTCAGGTCCTTGGCTAGTTGATTTCGCGTTGAATGGCGTGCGAACGCACTTTCCTTCATTACTTTTGCTCTGCTCCTTAACCTTTCCCCCATTCTCTTTCACTCTTTCTATCTTTCTCTCTCTATCGTTCTCTCTCCCGCTTTCAATTCTTGCCACTTTATGGACTACTGCTGCCAGTTTTCCTGTTTCTGTGGTTGTTGATTTTGGCTACCACACGCATAAACAAACTGGTCTGAGCGACTATGGTGGAGTGAAGGAGCTTCAGATTGACGATGAGGATTGAAGATGGTAGATGGAACGGCGGCTGGGGGTATGAGACGTCGGCCATCTTTTACCACACAATAAAAATTTATGAGCCGTGTGCGTGTGCAGCCATCCAGCCCTTTTTGCCTCAAAGTTGTCGCACAACATTTTCCAAAGGCTCGCATAAATTTTATATGCCATACAACTTGACATGCTTTTTGCACACAGCTTTTTCCACTCGCCTCTGCATCGCATGTCTCCCTTGTATCATCGTCCTTCTGTTTGTTGTCATTTGCCGCCATTGCCCTTATGTGCGTTGGTTTTTCCTGCAGGTAATGCAACTCTATAAAATTTCTTTTGCCATCTTTCCAACGTTCTCTCAGTGCTCCTCGCTATCTCTTTCTCTCAAGCTTCTTCTCATCATGCATTATGCAGCATGCTGTTGCAACTTGCTTCAGGTAGAGGCACTTTAAGTAGCCAGCACCCTCAATCAATTAGTCACACACTCGCAGCGACGAAGTAAACAAGAGAGACAGAGACAGAAAAAGACAGTCAGAGAGTAGAGAGAGATGAAATGCTTGAGTCTTTTAAGCTAAAGTCTTCATAATTTCATGCAATTTAAGCAGTTATATTTTTATTAAAGCCTTTTCTCTCGCATCTGTTGAGATGATTTTGATGATTTCATGCCTTAGCGCACAAGTAACAGAAATAAAAATACAAATATTCTATAAGAAACGACTTGCTGATACCCTAGAAGATACGCTAAAGAAGCTATTTAAGTAGAGGTTATGCAATTTTATGGAGAAATTTCTTTAGGTTCTAAAGCTTTTAAAGTTCTCTCCTTACTTTGACCTATCATTTTTAGGATGCATTCCATATCTACCTTTAAACTTACATTTACAGGGTGTCGGAGAGAGAAGAGATAGAGAGAGAAAAAAATATACGCATGTATATAACGAAAATGAAATAAGAGCAGAAAAGATTTGTGTGTTGGCCACGTGTGCGACGTGATTTCTTTCTCATGCAAATAAACGTGTAACAAATGCGCTTGAAGCAGTTCTAAGGAGTTTCCAAGGAGGCATCGTCGAGCCGTGAGACATTCAATCCACCTAACCATACAGTCGATCGATGGACGTGTGTACATTCATTCATACATAAAATACATAGATAGATGCAAAATAGAGGAGAAAAGTACATAATAAAATAGCTAAATAATCCATGCATAAACCAATCTAATTTGTTCAAATATAGTAAATAAAATTAATGTTAGTGACACTTCATGAAACATTTATGTATTGTGCAATTCACTTGCATTTCTTCAAATACAACCGGGTCACCAATTCATTTTATAAGTCAAATAATGAATTAACCGGAAATTACATATAGAGCAGAAAAATGTATCAATTAAAATTATGCTAAGTAAATAAATTGATTTTTGGCCTAAAATTTATGTATTTTAAAATGTAACAGGGTCAACAACTGAGTAAACTTCTTACACAAACTTTATGTATGTATCAGTTCTGCTGCAAAATTAATGTGGTTTGAAATGTATTATACTTGTACGTGTTTATTGAACTGACATTTTATTCAAATTCACAAACAATTAAGTCAGTCAAATGTTCTATATTCTCAATTTAGCAGAAATTTTTCAAGTAGCTTCAGCCTACGGCTTTAATTTTGAATTTAAATCAAGTGTAAGAGTCAACATTTTGAAAACATTTTGAAAACGTGCAGAAATTAAATGGGTTAATTCCATTTATTTTGGCTCATTTGACCTGCGGAGAGGGATGGTGAGAGCGAGAGAGAAAGAGAGACAAAGAACAGACGGAGATGCAGACACAGACGCAGATCTTCTGGTTGTTAAGCCACAAGGACCGCAGGCAACAGCCAGCAGTAGGTAGCTACACACCAATACCAGTCATCGTCAGTCATCGTTGTCGTCATCTCCATCAGTCTCACCCACAGCACCACCGCAACCACTTCACACAACTTGACGCGCTTTCAACTGGCTTTCACTCAGTGGGTGCCATTCTGGTCCCCTTTTTGTCCCTGGCCCTGGCCGTGGTCTTGGCCAGGTCTTTGATTAAAAATTTATTAATATTAAACTTTGTACACGCAGCTACGAAACAAAAAAGTGAAAAACCAGCGGCAACAACAATAATAACAACAACTTCATCAACCAACTAGCAACAGCTACTTTGCATAATTGCAAAAATAATAATCGACACAAACCGTCAACCATCATCATCAAGAGCAAATCCTAGCAGGATATAAGTATGTAGGGAGAGGAAAACGGAAGGTGATGGGTATACGTGGCGGCTTAAATGAAGTTGTTAATATTAATGAGGAAATTTTTGCGTCAGAGTCATGTTTGATTTTCATTTTGTTATTAATCAGCTTTTAATGTATTTAATTAAGTTTTCCCAATGCTGAGCTAAATATGTTGAAAATTTAATAAACCTAACCTCCGGGCTACACCACCCCTACCATCCTCCTTCACCAATTCTTGAACCATTGGCACTCCCTATTCGATTCCCAGTCCCGTCACGGTACGTACGCCATGCTCGCGCCAGCTAATAATCATTATTATTGAAAATAGCAATCCAACAGATTAAGCAATAGCCATAGCTGAGGACTTTATGCCCTCGGGGCTAACGAATATTATTACCATAGCGTCCAGAGTAGAGTAAAGAAAAAGAAATCTCATCACTGCCTTAAAAATTTGCCCGTTTTACAGATACCCATTAGTAATTATTAAATATTCTACAATATTTTCCTTATCCTTTCCTTTCCGATTTTCTTTTTCCGTTTCTTTAGGTGGTATATTTCAACATTTTTTTATTTGATTAATGTTTTAATATATTAATTGGGTACATCCCTTAAGAAAAATTAAAAAATTTACTTAAGAAAAGGCAATTAAGGAAGCTATCAAGTTAAAAAAGTAGACTAATATAAAACTAGATAATATAAGTAGAGTTCAAGAGTTTAAGTCGATGAATTAGTCTATGCCCACATTTTCATTAGGAACAGGGTATAACAAAACTTTTATCGACATTTAAAGCAGAAGAAAAAGTTTTCCCAGTTGCCCTAAGAAACGAAAAACGAGCAGGGAAAACTTTCCTTATGTTCCATACTTTTGCTCTGCTTGTTTTTTATATTTTCATTTTTTTCGCTTTTTTTTTTTGGTTGTTTTATCGAAAAAATTTGTTTTTTCAATTTGTTATTGGGGAATTTTTATATTGCAAAGTTGTTGTTGTTTACTTTTTTTCTCGACCCAATCCTCCGGTCAGTTTTCACTAAGGCCACATATACCCCTTCCATCATGTGCTCCCATGTCTGACACTAACATATTGAGGGCTCCATTGCAGCATTAGCAGCGAGAGAAGGAAGAGGAGATGGAGCTGGAACGGGAGCAGCAGCAGCTGGTCAGTCTCGATCATGGACAGTCACTTGTCATCTTGAGTGGTCGCTCATTTGTCTGCATGGCTTTGGAAATTTGCACTTTATTTACGCAACATGCTGCCATTCCCTGGCCGGACCCGGCGTGTCTATGCCCCATGGGTTAAGATTTTGCTTGGATGAGCTACGCATTCAATTTTTCATCATTTCGGAAAGCACGCCAGAAGGGAAGAGAGTCGGGAGGGTATCCAGTTTATCTTTTGATTTGTGTTTGGCTTCACTGGCCTCGGCTGTTATTATTATTTTTTTTTGTTGCTTCATTCTCTCTTTCAAGTGTTTACAAGTGATTTGCTGTCTTGCCTGTTATGCTTTTCCTGGATTTCTTTCATACTTTACTTTGTCTTCTATAACTCACACTCTCTTTGTTGCTTTGTGTGCGTTTTCTTGTGTTTTTTGCCTTTTGTTTTTGGCTGTTTTTTTTTTTTGCGTCAGGAAAACCCCAAATGACTCCAAGTGAATTGAGCTTCCGGCTATTTTGCAGCTTGTTAGCTTTGAACGTTCCAAATTGAATCGACGAGGTGTGAAAAACATGGCCAAGAGCCATAGGTATCTGTATACGGCCGGTTTTACTCATTTGCATTCGATTGAAATTGAAAACTTTGCCCATTTCGTCAGACAGTTTAAAGCATGGCTCAAGGGCAACTATCTTATTTATATTGCACAATTTTGGGCGTTGAGCCAAGCTGTCGAAGCTGCCAAATCGGAAAAAAGTAGAAATGAAAACGAGTACAAAAAAGACAAAAAACAAAATTAAAGGCGAGATTCGTTGCCATTGCCATTGTCGTTTTATTCTTATCTTTTTGTAAAGGGGTATCGTGACTTTTTAAAGACGTTTGCCAGATGGGACACACTATTAGGAGATGAATTTCGGTTTCCACTACAGACATTAAAAGCTTTGTGTGTCCAAGGATCTTCATTTTAAGTTTATTCATGCCTCATTATGATATCACAATGTTTTGTGTTCTTTTAGTCTAAACGATGTAAATTGAAATTACTTTCCTTTTTTGGAAAAAGAAACCCAATCAGTAACAGTTCAACAAATCCTTTATTTTTCGTTTATTTTTTAAAAGTTCATCGAAATCAAATGGCCAAAATGAGTTCTATAGACATGATGGCAAGTGTATAGAAACTACAGCACATTCGTATAGTTAGTCCTTTTGGTTTTGGTTTTATTTTTTACTTTATTTACTTATTTAATGTGTGCGCTCAAGTTGACACTGGCGATAGCAATAGTATTTCCAACTGCTCCTACTCTAACTACAAATGTTGTTGCCTCTGCTGCTGCTGGCGCCGACCACTCGTAAAACCTAACGTTGCAGTCAAAGGAAATTGGTTAAAGCAATGGGTGGGCAAAGGAAAAGCAGGTGGGTGGTTGACCATTTGGCCTAGTTACTCTGCATGATTTTTGCGAGGTGGCTTAAATGAATACGCCCTGTAGCCAAAGGCCTTGTCATTACCATCGTTTTTTTGTCTTTTGCCAGGAGCGAATTGGAGTTCTTGCATACACTTCAAGTGCCTGCACTGAAGCAAACTGAATTCTCAAACAGCTTATCTCTCCCAAGCAGTTCGATCCTTAGTCGAAAAGTACTGTAAAGTTTAATCTGGGAAAAATTGAAATCCTTTTTCAAATTATAATGCTTAGTCGAATAGATAATCGAGCGAAAAATTTGTTAAAATATGATCAAAAGGGACTTTCTTTGTAATGTAGGAATCCCTACACGTTTTAAATTAAATTAAGACCAGCTTAGATACTGTTTGTTCATTCGAGTTTTATTTGATGGTGTTCTTAAAATGGTAAGAGTATTGGAAAACATAAAGTCAGCATAGCAAATGATATTTCCATTCAGTTGTCTTAGTACTACATTTATTTTTAGCTTATGGGAATATAAAATCCTAATATATATTTAATTGCAACACCATCAATCAATTTGCTGGCAAAATGAATCCTACATTCTTTACCAAAAGACTTTTCTATTTACGTTTACGAACCTAAAACCACATTTAATTGGTATCAAAAGTTGTATACGAGCACTTATCTCAAAGTCAAACAGATTCCTTTATTTACCTGAAAATAAAATAGTTATTTCATTTTTAGAGAATTCTTGGCAATGCAAAGCAAATTTTACCATCCCATTTTATATTCCGTTCCTGGTTGCCATAATAGTTGTTGATGCTGTTTGTGCTATTGCAGTTAAAGTTTTATTGAACGACGCCATAGCTCTTGGACTTTCTACTATCTCTCTATCTATTTTACTATCCTTATATATGTATGCATATCTGTATCTGCATGCAATTGTCTCTTTACTGCACTCTATGAAGTTTTAATAGCGGCAAAAGGAGAGAATGTAAAATCTAAACCAAGGTACCACTTGGGACCAACAAATGGCAGCATGATGTGCAAATTGTAAGTCGAAAGCAGGCAGACACAATAGCTGCGAATGTGTTGTCCTTAAACTATTGTTTATGCGTCTCTCTCTAGCTTTCTCTATTATCCTAGGCTAGTGTGAGAGCGAGGTGAGTTTGGAATGTATTAAATGTTGCCTACTTTTTCGGTTGTAGCCAGAAATATCTGAAGTGTAGCCAGCTCTCGTAAAGTGAAAATAAAGCAAAAAAAAAAACTTGCAATGCAGGCAGGCGTCTGCCTGGCATTTTATGCGCTAAACAATAGACACTAGGCATACATGCATACAAACAAATAAACTCACACAGATAAACACACACACATAAATACACACCAATATATAGCGAGAACATGGAAGCAGGCAGCGAAGCTATAACAAATGAAAAGCAAACTTGTGGCTTGACATTGATGAATGCACGATGAGATTTATGCTCTGCCTAGGACTATACGAGTAGGTGCTGCCAGTCACTCACTGATACATACACACACACAAAACATACACACTCACACCCACTTACCGGCTGGTGTCTGCCTGTCTGACTGAAATAAATGTTAAGTATACGCATAATAAGCGCCCACAGTGGGCTAGTGTTGGATCTCTGTTGTCTCTTCCTCAATGTATGAGTATGGGTTCATATGTGTGTCTGTGTGTGTATTTTGCTCATTTACGCACTTTAAGTCGCTGGCTCAACACATGCCACTGTCAGAGTGTCTCTTTCTCTCTCTGTTTGTGTGTGTTTTGATATTTGTTGTTACTGTGTTTACCTGGACGACCTCGGTGCCTCGATGCTGGGAACTAACAACCCAAAGTAAACCAACGCTCAGACACTACACACTAAAACCGCCCCAAGTTGACCTCCCATTACTCCCCTTACACAGGCAACCATCACCCAGTTTTCCATTGGCATTCCCCATAGGGTTACCAGTTTTATGTTTTTACTCTATATACTCATATAAAAGTCAAAACGTTTTCTTAGTCAGAATGTTGCAATTAGAGAGAATTCGTAAATAGTGAAATAAATTTGAATTTTACGTCATGAACACTTCTTGATATATAGATTAATCAAGCGGCTTTGTTTTGTTTATTCTCAACAAATTTTGATATAACAAAAACGTTTTAACCATTTATTTTCCAACATAGTCTCTTTTGTGGGTCGGCACAGTTGACCAAGAGATGGCTTGCTATGTGGCTAAAATTTTTAAGGAAATCCAAGAGGATGTGCTACACGATATTAAAGAGGCTAAAGACTTATGCCTTGCCAGTCAAAAAATCATTATTAACTATTCAAAAATCCATACAAGAAAAATTTTCAAAATAAAGAAAGAAATCCTATGACAAAGCATTTTCCCACACATTCCTAGATTTTTTTTTTTAATTCCAAATGATATTTGAAGCTTAACCAAATCAATTTCTATTTTTTTAACCAACAATATTTCAAATTTAAATTTTTCAAAGGACAAAACTGTATAAATTAATATATATAAGGCAGATAGTCTGAGGCAAAATATTTTTCTATTGTGGAATTTGTTTTAGCAGTAGTTATTGGTTGAGAAATTTATTAAAGTGAATATTAGAGTCGATCTTTCCAAATTCCAAGCAAGTTGGCTTTGTTTCTTCATTGAGTGAGAGCATATTCAAATTGCCTGCCACTGGAAAATGCTAAAAATCCAAAAACCCACCTTCACTTGTTGGCACATTTTCTGTTGTGCACACGGCAATGGCGCTTTTATTTTTAATTGTTTGTTTATTTGCTCAATGTGGCCAATGGCGATGACGACGACGACGACGGCGATGGAGATGAAGACGAGGATGTGGATTGAGGGAATACACACAGTGTTGTCTTCTTGGCTTTTGGACAAACATTTGCATAGCTTAGTGGCCATGCTTTTGGTTAGTCTTCCATCCCCATCGTTGTCATTCTATCTTTTTTCCCTCTCTCTCTCTCACTTTTATTCTGGTTCTCTCTCTATCTCTGTGTTCTTTGTGTCCACCTGTTTTAGTATTGTTTTTGCTGTCCAGTTGCAACTGTTGCTTAAGCACTTGACTCGACAGTTTTAATCACATTATTATGCCCTGCACTCGAACTGCAAATTGTTTGTCTACTAGGGCAGTCTGAATGTCAAATGCCATGACCCTGTCCTTGAACTATAACTTTGACTGCATTTTGTGGTCAGTTTCAGTTCAGGTCAGTTTAAGTTTCATTTTCAGTTTTGAATTCTAGCATATTTAAAGTCGAGTTGTGTAATTGATGTGTGAGCATTTACGTTTACCTGGTCAGAGCAATTAACGCAGCCACAGTAATTATATATGTATGGCTGGTAGGTAGTATATATGCAATACACTCATGGGGCAGAGTCTGCGAGTGAGTGAGAAGAGAAAAAAATTAATTAAAATGCAATTAAAGTGGCAGCTGCCTGCGCACACTTAAACTTGTTTCTTTTTGATGGTTTATTTTATGAAATGGCAGACTTAAGTGCTAGTTGCTACCGAGTAAAAAACCGGCAAAAATTACGCTCCCAAGTGGTACTCGTCATCTACTGCGTTGCGTATACGCAGTGTATGTATGTGCATACACACATGTATTTGTTAGTGGAAAGTTTTGCAACATTTATTTGCATCACTCCCCAGCCTCTTATCAACCCGGCTTCCATTTATTTACCCAGCTGGGGTTTCTTTTTCTCTTCTTTTTTTGGTTTTTCAGAGAGTGTGCACTTTGTCTAATTGATTATGCTTGAAAAGAAAGCTAAATCATAAAACGAGTAATAAACCGCGCAAACGAACGAGTTTACTTAGCTTTAATTGCAGCTAAAAAAATGATTCAATATACGAATTCTTTTTAGGCAAATAACTTGAATGACTGACACACACACATATGTACGCTTAAAAGGAAGACACGCATTCACATACACCCACGCACACACACATCTAGGCATATATACAAAAAAGGGTTTTAGCTTTGGCTTCCATCATAAACCGACTGTCCTATTGAGTGGCAAAAGAAAGAACGAAAGAAAGAGAAAAATGGTTAAAAGCCAGTATGTAGTAGGTTAGGATGATGGGCGTACGGGTGGGTCCTGGAGAAAGTCATCCTTTTATGAGGCATGCCAGTCACTTCAGTCAGCGTCAGCAGTTAGTAGTCAGTAGACTCCCAAGTCCCTCCCTGTTCCCTCCTTTCTTTTGGCATTTTGCCTTTTGTGCTATTATTAAAATGTTGTTTTTTTTTGAACTGTTGGTTCATGGGCGTAACATGTGGGGCATTCAACAGCAGCTTTGGACAACGTTAAAAGAACTGACAGGACATATATATGAAGTAATTACCAGCAATTAAATTAAATGACTACTGTGTTCCAGGATGACCAAATTGAGCAAAAAAAAAAAAAAAATTTGTATGTTCAAAAACTGATTACCATATTTATAAGGAAACGAAATTATTCTTATTAATTAATAATAATTTTTCTGTGTCGATATTATCATTAGAAACTTATGATTTAACATGCAATGGCAATATGCTTATTTAAAAACAAAAACTAATTTCATTTAACTTTTAATTCAAAATATTTTATGGCTCTCACTCAATATTCAATGCTCATACGAAGTACACAAATTTCTAATTTGTATTCTAGCTTACATTATTATTCATCATCATCAGAGTTGTTCACTATGAAGACAAGCAAATACTTATAAGATATTGGTTAACGATTAATGTTCCTTAGTAAATATTATGGTTTTTCTATTTATAAAGCATTTAGTAATGGGACTAAAAATCCAACTAAAAATACGATAGATTTTTTTAATAGATAGAAAATTTAATTCATTTACAGTGATTCGTTTCCTCCTGGGTTTAGTACTCGCTACGTCTATGTGTGCTGTTGGTGCTTCTTTTTTATATGCAAACATGCCGTATGTCTTCTTTTGCTTCTCATGTGTATTATATATATAAACATTATGAGTGCGCGTATTCTGTGCGTAAACAATTCGAGTTTTGAGTTTTCCTTTTCTTTTCTTTATTATTATTTCTCTTTTTTACTTTTTTTTTTTGTTGGACTTGGTGTGCCTTGGCTCTAGGGAAATTTTTTTTGTTGTTGGTTGGTTGGTTGAGGCTTCGTTTGAAGGTTTGATTATGGCTTATGTGGCCATTGGGAGTGACTTCCGTTTGTGTGTTTCATTTTTTCGTTTTGCCTGAACACTTTGAATGTGCACTTATTTTGGCAATGGATCAAGCAAACTTTCACTTTAAACTGGACCCATACGTATAGGAATGTTTCCCCTGTTTGTATGCAATTAAAAACATTTTTGGCATTGCTGAAACTTTGGCAAATATTTAAACACTTGAACATTTTGACAGTCAGCAGAAAAAGGTAAAATAAAAGGACCCAGCGGCGACATCTTGGAATGTGTTTTGCACCTTATTACGTGTGTTTGTGTGTGTGTGTGCGTGTAAAAGGGCGTTTGTGTATGTGTGTGTGTGTGCAGGTCGCTTCCCACGGGCCATAAAACGCAATAATAACGCACATGAAGCATATTTTACACATGTCTTTGTCGCATTTATCACAATCAGCACATGGAGAAGGCTTTTGGTCTCGGCTCCTTGCGTCAAAACCCCAACTTGCTTCTTTCCCCGCTCTCGTGCTCTCTCTTCCCGTATTTACACCACTTCTTCCTGCAATACCAGCACACGCTTCTTCTTAAAAATACTTAAGCAAACACGTCGCATTTTGTGAACTTTTATTACATTTTTTCTTCATTCGACAAGAAATGTTTTTGCCAATTGTTTAGACTCCCTTTTCACCATTTTCCCTTTTTTCCACTCAGCGCTCTTTCTGCGTTCTTCTTTAATGTGGCAAAGTTTTTAATAACTTGGCCTGTTTCATGCACAGGTGAATAATAAACATGTTGACAGTCATAATGTGCTTACCGGGCCGTGGCAACATGTGTTGACAACCCAATGTATGAGCGGTGGTATGAGCAGTGACGAGAGAGCGGAGAGGTGGCACAGGGGCATGTCAATAATCAAATACACAGGTGACAGATAAAAAGCAAATTACAATTTTTGCTCATAGATTGTGGGTTTAGGTGAAGATAACAATGTTAACATTATATGGCTGTAGAGGTTATAAAGAAGGCTACAAGTACAATAACTTGGAAGTTTTACTTAAAGAAAACCGAAAAAAATCATATTTTAATAGGTGTTTTAGTATGAGTGTGAGTGTTTTTTTATGGGCCTTACCATGAAAGTTTTAATGTGCTTGTAAGATCCTTTCCCAGAAATGTTGATTAAACAACTTGAAATCTTTGTCCTAGCAAGTGGATTAACTCGCTTACTTGTTGAATGTTTTAAGCACAGAATTATTTCTCTTTCATTATCTTAAATATATATTAAATATGTAGTCTAGAAATCATTGAAACTAATCTAAAATGGTAAAAACTAGTTCAGTCATTATCACGTCAGAAATGCCAAATGATTATTATTATCCATTGACCTAAATAAACAAATGAATGTGGAGCCAGTGCCATCGTAGGGCTTACCAAATGTGAGTTCAAAAGTTCTGTAGCCTGGTTTTTTATTTATCTCTAAAAATACTCAATACTCAATCAATAATAGTATACTGAAAGATAGAAAAATCAAGGCGACTTCCAGTAATTCTTTGTAATGTGTCTACCGTTGAAGTTTTGATATCTGGATTATAGAAAGTAAAGCAATGTAATTAAGGACATTTTAAGGACGTAAGATCTTTGCCTGAGTCGCACTGCTTAAAAATAAGTTAAAACAAGGGTACAATAATGGAATAATTTATTGTGCTTTAAAAAGTTAAGACTAGGCCTGTGTTTGTTTTGGAGTCGTTTGCAAACTTAGACCGAAATCGATTCCAGTTTTGTCCGATTCCGACAAATTTATTCGCAATTGTTTGGTCAGAAATGATTCCATGCGTGCGTGTAGGCAGACCAAGTTGGATGCATCTCCTCTATAAGATCAAAGAGGGAGTATATGAGTGGTTTCCTCTCTATTGCGTTAAAATGGAGATGCTTGAAAGAAGAAAATGTCAATTTCCTTGTGCAAACATGCAATTGCCTTCAAAAACTGTCAGCATTGAATTGCATTCGATGCATAGGCACGTACACACACACACAGATGAAAGAGAGCGAGAGAGAGACTTAACCCACACACACGCACACCTACTGAAGCGTTCCTCATACGCAACGAGGTCGCTGGGAACGAACTGAATTGCATTGCTCTCGCCGTTCTTTTTTTTTTTTTGCGTAAAAGCTGCGATGGGTTGCAAATGAAATTACTGGAACTGGGTATGGTGGTTGGGTATAGAAAATCTGCCGTTACCCATTTTATAGAAGATTGGCAGCCAGAGATTGATTAGTTGTGTTGCTGGGTATGTGTCAGTGTGTGTGCCGCCAGGCAATGACAAGGCAAAAGATTGTAAAGGAGGGACAGGCAAAAAAAAAAAAACAAGTGAAGCGATGGGTATGCGTATAGCAAAAGCACTTCGAACGCGTAAAGCAATTAACACGCAATTACCATTTCCACTTTGGCATGTCACCAGTGTTGACATTTCACACGATTCATTTTCCTGGTCGTCCCGTTCCGCCTTTTTCTACCAACTGCTCCACCTTCCTTTGCCATTCTTCCCCTATTCACTGTCATGTGCGTTAGTGTAATTGGCAATGTGGCTGCGTGTGAAAACGTTGCGGCCAACAAAACGAGTGAAAAGACAAAACACCAACAAAAAACAAACAAAAAAATATAAATGATAGCGGGAAAATGGGAAACGTTTTTGGGCTGTGACACACACATATAAACATGGGGATGTATGGGTGAGTGTGTATAAGTTGCTTTGGGTGTAAAGCTATATGTCAAACTGAACAGATAACAAATGACAGCACACACTTTAGTCTATTCAACTGAGAGTGAGAGAGCAAGAATGCCATTTTTTTTATTGCCACGTGGAGTAGGCAAGGAAATGCGTTACACTGATAGAGAAGAGAAGGAGAAGAGAGAGTTCGGTGTTGTTTGGTTGGACAAAGTGAAATCACTCAAATTGTCACTTGGTTAATAATTAACATTAATGAGCAAAACACACACAACAAAAGACGAAACGCATCTCTGACACTTGGCAGTTGTTCTGTTTTCTTATATTGCTTTCTTACCTCCTCACACACACACCCTTAACCACTCCTTGATAACTTATTTGTGCGTGTGTGGCATTACATTATCATGCGCCATCGCCATCATCATCATCAACAGCAGCAGCAATGGCAGCATGTTTGCATTTTAATTAATTTGTTTACGCGCCGCCAAAATCGACGCATAATTAACTCAAATGTCTTTCAGCCTCGACTTCATGCCCACACATTTCGTACTCTGCCCTCCCCCAACACTCGTTCAATCCCCATGCCTTAGCCAGCAATAAAAAATCAAAGTTTAACATTGACATTGAAATCAAAAGTTCACCTGTCCCTGAACCTTGCTACTGACTGTCTGCGTGTGCCTTTTTCTCTATCTTCCTTTCTCTCTCTCTCTCTCTTTCACTTTTTAAGGTCATAAATTTTTGGTTCTTCTTATTTTACCCCCTTACATACACGGGTTGCCATGGTTATAGTTGAACTTGGGCCTGGGCTTGTTGTTGGCACGGTGGGTTTCTTGTTATTGTTGTTGTCGGTCATGTGTTTTATCAGCCATAGTTGTGGCAGGTCATAAAAACGCGTAAAGTTTGTTGCCTCCATAAAACATTGTCGAAAGTTATGTATAAAGTAGAAATAATAGTATATAGTTGCGTTTAGCACAGACTTTTCGTCCAATAGTGGGATAACATTTTTGCTTTTGAAGGTAAGAGGTGGGCTAAGATTTCGCAGACTACCCAAATCCATGTCACGAAGTTTAAGCAAAGCTAATGAAATATATTAGAAATTTTATTCAGGTAGTGATTTATAATCTGCAATGAAAATGTTTTTTACATTTTTTATTCCATAAAATTTTTAAGGAAACATTTTTATGAAATATTAAAAGTAATTTTTCATACAGCTATATATTTATACATATATATATCTATCATCTACACACTTATATCTCTATATAATTATATAATTATACATTAGAAAGCTCTCTTATTTATAAACGAAACTTTAATCAACTTATTCATAATTCTCAATATTCCCTATATAGTAGACTATCCGTATTTTACTAATACAGAACGGCATATCATCACATAGCTATTAAATAAATGGAAATTAAACTGATATAAAAATGTACGCACATAAGTATGCTATGGTTTTTATAGCTTTGTTAAGTCAGCCCAAAGGACTTTGCTTCATTCTATTAAAAACTTTAAATGAAATGCCATAAAAGTTAAGTTTGATAATTTTTGGCATTAGTTTTGTTAATCCTTTTGTCCTGGTGGTGCGAGTGTTTGGGCCATTAAATTTTGATATATGCTCCAGACAAACAGAGACACTTGGATAGACAGAGAAGAGGTAGGAATCGCTTTTGCTTAAAAGTGTTGGCTAGAGGTTCGGGTGTTTTTTTTTCCTGTGTCTGTGGTTTGAGGTGGGGCTGCAATTTACGAGCTTTGCTTTTTGGCTATTTTTACATTTTGTAAAACAAACACGTTTCCATTAAAAAGTCTGCGTTTGATGGCAAGACAAATGTGGGTGACGATGTAAGGCAAGAGAGGTGCAGTGGCAGCTATGTTGTCAATAGGCGTGGCACATACGGTCTTTCCAAGGTCATTCAGCTTGAGAGTTTTGCCAAATTAAAGAAGCCAAAGCCCACAAAGGGAGAGGGATGATGGAAGAGTAAGAAAGATAGGGAGAGAGAGAGAGATAGAGAGCAAAAAACACTTTTTGCATTTTTGATATGCTATCAACGTGTGCATTGCGTGCTGCCCTCCATCTGGTTATTTCATGCTTTTTTTTTATGTGTTTGACAGCCGCTCAAAAATTGATGATGAAAAATGCAGTGCACATACACATACACACACACACACGAACTTTCACGTACACAAACTGGAATAGGGTAGAACATGGTATGGCTTACACCCAACGGCCCCATCGACAACAAAATTCGACAAGTGAAGAGCGAAGAGCAAAGAGCGACGAGCAATGATGTCGCCGACGAGGACAAGTTACACCAGCCAGGATTTTCATTTTGCGGAGAGGTCGAACGGGGGCGGCGGTTGCAAAGGGAATTGATACAAGCAATTACCTTTGGCTACAATTAGACAATTTGTAATGGGCCAATGGACATGTTGCTTGTTGCTACAACCTCATGTCTTCATCTATCCCCATTCCTCTCTGTATGCAATTAAGTAAAATCAATTTAATTGAAATGCTATATGTAACTATATATGTGATGTAATTGGCTAGTTAGTTTTCTTCATAATGTAGATATAAATCGAAACTTACAGACATATTAGTTCTGCTTGAATGCCAAAACTTAAAGTTTAATTTCCATTTGCTTGAGCCCCCGGAAAAGTAGGCAAAAACATTTTAAATTATGCATGAAGAATACGTGAAATACAAAATGCAAATGCCAACCAAAGCAAAACCAAAACCAAACGAGACAAGACGTAACGAAACAGGACAGCCAAGCAAGAGAGATAAGTTGATGGTAGGATAAAAAAAAAAGATAAAGTTGAAGAGTGAGTTGTTGGGAAGCCAAGTTCAAATCGCAGCAGATTCGTTTCGGAATCTTGATTTGCAGAGCTTCATTTGGCCATGCTTTATGTGTAGGCCAAGGAAAAAAAAACTTGAAAAAATTGGGCACGAAGGAAGCGAATTTATTTTGTCATTTTCTGTGCGTGTGCCCCTCCATCTCTTTCTCTTTTCCCCCTTCTGTTTAGATGTTAGACTGGTATCTTAGACGATTTTGCATAGTATATGTATATAGCATACGAATTCCAGTTCTCCTGAGAAAAGTGTTGACAGTCTAACTGGTGCATAGAAGTCTCCAAATTGAGAAAATACATCACTCATTCGAGATGTTGTGGGAAACATTTCTTTACATATTCAAATTTACAACCTTTAGCCCAAAATGTGTTGCACATGCCATAAGCACATCATTATATTAATAAAATATAAGAAATTCTGTTCAAATTTAAAGAAAAGTAGTACGCATTTCTAGTTTATGCAGAGGCTAAGCTATTTCGGGGTGAAATTTACAAATTCTCCTAAAAGTAATTCGTAATTTTTTATATAGATTTTTATACATTACAAAACGATACATTGTTAATTTTTTGACACATAAAGTTAGACACAGATTCGCCACTGGATCTAGGTAACTATCTTTTTTCAAATTTAAACATTACTCATACGTATCAAGTATTACAAAATTAAATTATTGAAGAATATATATTTATTTAACTGATTAAACAGAATACGTATACAATAAGGCCAAGTGCAACTGGAGCAATTAGAAACAGTCTGAAACTGATTTTTATGAAGACAAATGGTTCAAATAGTTGGAAAGTTTGCCTTATGGTTTGAAACTAACAAAGTCCATAGAACTTCTAAAACAAAAGTTGATACTTTTATTCGCTTACGTGTGTCCTTCTATAAGTATGTATATGTATATTGAGCTAAACCGATGACCTTGAAACTTAAGTTATGTATTATAAAATTTTACCCTTGCTCTTTAGCCAACATGACGTATGTGTAATATTAAAATAACTCGTTAGAAAGGTTAGAAAAGTTGTTGAAAATGATAGAAACTTAAGAACATTTGAAAAGACGCCATAAGATTAATCTTAAGAACATGGGAATGGTGAATTAGAAATATGAAACTCATATTCAAACTAAAACACAAATTATGTTTGTCTTATACTAAGCTTTAAACTTATATACATACATATACACACATGCATTTATGCTTTTCTTTAGCTGTAGCAAGAAATGTCTTTTATTTAATGCCCAACAACTGTTCGGCATAGAAAATTCAATTATTCGCAATAATTTTTGGCCAGTCTGAAAAATGCAAATTCTGACATTTGTGTGTGGAGGGGGGAGGTGGAGGACAATGATCTGGACATGTTGCTGATTTGAGTTCAGTTGCGTTGAGTTGAATTGAAGCTGTCTGTAACAATTTATTATTTTTGCTGTCATTGAAGCTTTTGGCCTTCAGTGTTTTATTTTTTTTTTGTTTTGTATTTTCTTTCTTTTTTTCCCTTATAGACAGCGACATGGCCACATTTATTATTTAATTTTAAATTCAGTTATATTTCGTGTATTGCTGTTGTTGTTGTAGTTGTTTCTTTTCTCGTAGCCGGGTGGCCTACCTCCAATTTCACAAGTGAAATTAGAAAATTGAATATGTCAGGCAAACTGAAAGCTGAAAATAAAGAATGGGCCTTGCGAATTGGAAAATTTAATTTGCCATGGCCCAAGAAGTTTTCAAGTCGCAGCAACAAACCGCAGCACCACCGAAAAAAAAATGAAAAATAAAAAAAATGTAAAAAAAAAACAAAAATGAGAGAAAAAAGCCGAGAATAAAAAACAAAATCAACTGACAAATCTGCACACAATACGGACACGGGCGACATTGTCGTCGTCTTTAGAAGGAGACTGGCCTGGCTTATTTCTTAAGGATTTTCTTCGTCAGTTTGGTTTGAATTCCATTTTTTTTGTGGCTGTTGTTGTTGTTCCTTTTTGTTTCCATTTTTCCTTTTGGTTTAAAGGCTCTTTTGCTGTGGCTGTGGCCATCTTTTTGCTTTTGTTCTGGCTATATTTTCGTTCTCATTTGGCCAATTTCTGGCTCTCCCTTTCATTTTTTCCATTTTTTCTCTCCTGTTGGCCCACTTTTTTCTCTTTTTGTTTTTGTTGTTGCTGCTAAAACCAAATTTCAATTATTTTGTTTGTTGCCATTTTCATTACGTTTCGCTTTCATAGTCGCCTGTCAGCGTGTAACAAAGCGCAAAGCGCAAACTTGAAAAAAAAACACACACAGACGGCAAAGAAAAATGGAAAATTGCTTATAATACAAACATACACAACCAAAATACACACACATACAGGAAGAAAGAAAGAGAGTGGGAGAGAGAGAGAGACAGAGTGAGAGAGAGAGGAGGGGAGAAACCCCAGCATAGACCAAGCTAAAAATGTAGAGCAAGCGGCCATTGTCCGCAGTCCGAACCCTTGCGGGGGTTCCGCACGTTACAGCTCTAGCTCTTGCCTCCTGGCCCTTTGCCTGCTGCCGTTGTGTGTCCACATTTTGTGGCTTTGTTTCGCGCTGTTTTGTGGCTGCGACTCTTTAAACGACATTAAACAGTTCTAGTGGCATAATGAACTAACCAGTACCAGTAGGAGTAGCAGTCACAAGGCATCACCAGGCACATGGCAAACCATACAGCAGCAGCAGCAACAGCAGCACCACCCAGTTGCCAGCCATCGATGCGTGTAGCTTGTGCTTTGATGTGTGCGGCCTCTTTCTTTTCCTTTCCCCCACTCTTCCTCTCTCTTTCTCTGTCTCTTCATATGTTCTTTCTTCTGCCCCTGTCCTGTCAAATGCAGCCTTTTGTGTATGTACAATTCTCTTGCCTCTTATATGCCTCGTCTTTACACACACACACACACACACACACACACATGTGATGACATCCTTCCTAACCCTAACTCAATTTTTGCTGGGTTACGCTTAAAATTCCAGGCACAGGCAACAAAAAAAAAAAAACCGAAGGGCAGAAAAATTGAAACAATACCATCACAAAGTAAAGGCAACTGACTATAGCTTCAGCTTTTAGCTGAATTGTTTGGAAATTGAAACTTGATTATGTACTCGCAGTTTTGCTAACTGTTTTAGCCAGCTAACCATCGTGGGACTGGACTAGAGGCAGAATGTCCGGACACAAGGACAACAGCAATGCCATTTGGCTAGATATATATTGGTCAAACGGCGTGTCCGTTTCATTTTATCGCTTCGTTGCATTGTAAATATTTTGCTTAGACGCGCTTTGCTGACATAAAAAAGTAAACGTCAGGGGAAAAAGCGTTTGCTTTCTCTCTATATGTAAATAGAGAACACTAAACCTTTCCTCCTTTCCTGTCTGCGCCACGTAGTTTATGTATTTACAATAAAACTCTGTTAAGCCGAGTCACCTTCAAAAGAATACAAAACCAAAACTAAAATGCTCGTTCAAGTTTTTTTAATTGATTTAGCTGGAAATTTAAACCATTTTTTGCCATTTTTTTTAGGAATTTATTTTAAACTTTTAGTACCAAAGATTTAAATTTTGTCTTTACTTAAAGCATAAAATATCTTAAGCTAAAGCAGGTGCAAACTCAATTAGATAAGTTAAAAACTGTAGTTCGATATTTGGCAATTGCCTAATGCAATATTTTGATATTTTATTAACTCGTTGTAAATCGTTCGAGTTTAGGTTTCTGATAAATTAATGCAACTAGCCATACATACAGAACACTTCGCTCTTACCTACTTTTAAGCAGATGAATAAAATCAATAAGATATACGGCACTTTTATCTAACTGATTTAGTATAAAATATAAAATGTAGCCAAAAACACCATGAAATTTAGTCGTTAGCAAGTAAGCTTGTTTGTTTTTAACTGCTTGAATCAACGACAGAATTCATATTAAAATAATGAAGTAATTTAGTCTACTCGACGACTTCAGTATACCATGCCCCAAGTGACCAAGACCAAATTTATGTTTTCGGGATTCTGATTACTGGCATAGCAAACACTTTAAACAAATTTGTTTGCTCTAATTGCGGGGGTGTGACTAAAAAAATTGCATCAAACTTGAAAAACTACAAAAGTCTACAAGAAAAATTTGCTGACTCTAGTTTTAAGATGTAGGTGTTCAACCAGTCGCACATGACTAGATCGACATGAGCTTTCAGACTAAACAAGAATGTATGTATGAATATAGTTTTTGATTTCAGAAACGCTTCCTTTTTCCTTTTTGCATCCCTTTAATATATCATTTAACTATATAGATGAATGCTATTCATTTTTGCAGGCAAGAATTCACTAATTTTAGGACAATTCTTAGTAGAAATACTTGGTATATTTCCTTGATTATTATACATATTTACTTTAAAGCTAATGCTAGCTACATGCATTTTCAGAATTTAGATTTATTCTACATCTTTTCAGCTGAGACATTAGATAATTTTAGTAATTGTTTTTTTTTACAATCATTTGAATTTACGTGGCAAAGAAAAAATTCTAAAAAAAAAGCTTCAACAGCAATCCATCCATGATATAATTTCAAAAACCATAATGTACCGCATACGTCATGTCATACCATATTTTATCTAGCAAAGATACTTATTGCTATTTTTTTTTTTTTGCTTTTTTCGAAATTAAATTTTAATAGTCTACCGAACTAACTAAAAAAAAACATTGTTGGAACTAATAAATCGCTTTTTATTGGGAACTCTTTCCGTTAGTTTCGCAAGCAAATAGTCACAGGATTCTGTGCCGAACGTTCGAATTAAATAAAGAAAAAATTTGTTGAAAATACTAAATCACTCTTTATTGTTAGCGCTCTCTTACACTAGAATCATTATCAAATTAACCTTTTAAACTTTAGAGGGCAGTTCGCTATACCCAATTTAATCTGAAGTAGAATATAAAAATCTGTTTTCCTTCACATTGCTTTAATAAAATTCATTGCAATAAATATCAGTTTATTGTTTATCAAATTTGCTTAAATCGCTGCAAATCGATTATCTATATCGTAGTCCCACGCAGCAAATCCACGTGCTGTTGGCTGAATCTTATCGCCGTGACAGTTTGAGAATCCATATACATAAACATATTTGTAGTGCTATTTGGCTATATTTTTTTCCCTTCTGTGTGTCTATGAGTCAGTGTGAGTGAGTTGTTTTTTTTGTCACCTAAGCGTTTCTCTTTTTGACTTGACAGCTGCTTTGGAAATGCAAATAATATGGCAGTTTGTGTTAGTTTTTTTTTTCTTTATATTTCATTTCGCTTCAGTGTTGTTTTTTTGTTTCCTTTTGCTGTCGCCTTTTGCTGCATTGCGAATGCGAAGTCGCCGGCGATGACGATGATGATGTTTGCCAACGTTTATGCACGAAATGGGTTTTTAATGAAGCCTTTAACCAGGCCCTGACGGCCTGGCCGACTGCCTAATAAAGACTCGTCACTCGTTGAGTCGTTTACGTTATTTTTTTTTTCATCTTTCATTTTTTCGGTTCATTCTGTTTATATTTTTTTTTATGGGTTTTTGCCGTTTGTTGCTGTTGCTGCTTTTGGGTTTTCCCTTTTCAATAAATCGCAAATGGAAATGTGTCCTTTGCGTTTTTTTTTTTTTCTGTGTGTTGGTGGGTAAAAGGGAATGAGGAAACGAGAATGGAATGGAAACCTTGACGGGCAAAGTTTATGCAAAGTAGCTTTTAATATGTTTACGACTAAACATTTTTGGCTGCTCCTTCTCAGGTTAATGGCTGCTGTCTCTCTCCAAACCACTCTCTCTCTATCTCTCTCTATCTCTCTGGCTTTCTTACGTTGCTTTTATTACACAATTTTTAATAATTCCTTTAAAGGAAATATTAAACTTTACTGCTGCCTGAGAAATTCCGTGGCAATATTATTGTAATTTATTTCGTCTCTCTTTCAAAAAAACTTCAAGTTGAAGAGCTCCAAAATTTAAATGGCCAGTGAGAATGAGACAAACACAGAATGAAAGAGAATGAAAATGTTAAAAATATGTTAGAAAAGGAAAAGTGAAACAAATCCAATCCGAATGAAAATTAAATGTTAATGTGTTTGTACGTTTCGTATGAATGGAATACGAGTATGAAATATGTAAAATGAAATGTGAACCTCATCATAGAAGTGTCAAAGGACTTTTGCTTGTTGGTTTTTCTGTTGTTGTTGTTGTTGTTATTTCCTGAATTCCTTGATATTTTTGTGAAAATTTAAAATGTTTTTGCTCTTCTCTTTTCTTCCTCTTGGCTTGCTATTCCTCTCGCTGGCTCGCAAATTAATTAACATTAAGCTGCTTAAAAGTTGGCCCCGTGGTCCTCGGGTTAATATTTAAGCTTAAATATATCAGAAAATTATATTTTTCGGGGAAACTTTTTGTAATGAAAAAATTTCTTGTTTCATTTGAAATAAAATACTTCAACGTTATTTGAGCAATTTCACACAGATCTTACAATTAATGAAAATATACGCTATGCCGAGAATTGCAATTTTAATTCTCAAAAAATAAATATGTTATAACTTAAGTTCGTATCTTTAATTTGTAAATCAAACTTCTGCAAGTCTAAAATATTTATTTTACCAAGAAGATAAAATAATTTTTTTTGTAGTTTTAAGTAAATATTATTATTTCTTTTAGTCTTAATATTTTCATTTAAAAAATAAATAAATTAAATTCTCAATTTTCTATGATGGTAATACAAAATTTGTTTTTTTTTTTGTCTTTGTTTAATTTTCAAATTATATTGACGATTATTTGACTTTAAAAAGTACTTGTCATCAAAGTGGTAGTTCTTAAAAGAAATAAATATATAAATTCAAGAGATCTGTGTGATTTTGCTTTGCACAACGCATTTTCTCTCTAATTGGTTTTTGTTTAGGTTAGCTTTTCTAATTAGTGCAAAATAATATCATGAGTATTTTCCTACAAACCAAATTAATAAATTATTTTAGTTCTATGGAACAGAACATTGATATTTGCTTAAAACAGTTTAAAATCCCATTTGATTTGAAAAATATATTTGATTTGTTATTCAATTTTTTTCTAAGAAAAGTTTCCTTGTATAAAGAGACGTTTGTTTTGAAGAGTTCTCTGAATTTTGTTCTATTCTCGATATGTTATAGCAGATTAATTCCATCTAATATAAGCATGACTAAAGGAAAATATATTTTTGTGTTCCAATGGTTTCTCTTAATTATGTAATATATTTTACCTTATAAATCTAAATTAAAAACAGACTTTCGAAAATCAGTTCTCTTTGTTCTTTATGAGCCTAAAGTATAGTTTTCTCTTATTTAGGTTTTATATGTTTATGCATTTGTTTTCCAAAGGCTTTAATAACAAACATCATTAATATTTAACAAAACTTACTAATGAGATGTTTAATGGAATGTTAAATGTGTTTTCATAAACTTTTTTTTATGTGGTTTCTGCATACAAAGTTAATCAATATTTTTATCTAACAATAAATTTCAATTCGATCTGCATGTGCAAATTTATCTCGTTTAATATCCCAAAAATTCGAACAATACCAAGTTATTTGATTTTAGTGTTTTTGGTGGGTTAGATAGGCATAATTATGCAAAATTTTAATTAGAATGGAACAGTTGTTCAGTTTCCAATGTGGCAGCTGTTGCTGTTGCGGTTGCTTTTGTTGCTGTTGCTGTTGCTGATGCTACTCTTATTTGTTGTTGTTTGTTAATTAGGCTGCGTTGCTTAGTACAAACATGTGGGCAATTGTTTAATTTATGCCACATCACGTTAGCCTGCAAGGGATTAATGAGCCGCCATACGAACGCATAAAGCGCAGCTGACTAACTTGGGAGTTGATCATAAACCGCAGCCTAGACAACGCCCCAAAATGTAGGCAATAAAAAAATTTAAAACCCTCAAAATTATATGGCCACAAAGACCCAAAGGGCAGAAGCATATAAATGAGAGAGGGTGAAAGGAGAGGATACAGAAAGAAAGCAGAGCAAATGACACGGCAAGCGAAACTTTTTTAACATTGTTCACATAATATGCGAAAAGTTGCACGTTTTCTCAAAAATCTGCCACGAAGTGTTAGGGTATGGTTTAAGGGTAAGGACCAAATGGGCAGCAATGGATGATGATGAATGAAGAAGCACCTACGGCTTGTGTAAGTGTGTGTGTGTGTGTGTGTGTGTGTGTGGTTGTTCGCCAAGTTGACTTTGCTTCAGTTTGGTTTGGTTTAGTTTAGGTCTCTCTGTCTCCTATGCCCCGCTGGCATAAGTTTTATGAGGCCTTCTCTGTCTATCTCTCACTCACTACTCACAGAGACGTTAATCTTATTTGGTTATAGTGGGGGGCGGTTGCTGTTGCTGGTGCTGTTGCGTGCGTAAATAAAAGTAACAAATGTCGCCCAACAGCTACGCACAGTCCCACACACACTCACAACACATATGAACACATTCGAGTAGAACTTAACGCCAGGGGCGCATATTTTGTCTACTAAAAGCATGCCAGGGATTTTCCTACGTCTTACAATAAAAACATAGCACTTTGTCCAAAAAAAGAAACTCATGCCCATGTGTGTGTGTGTGTGTGGGCCAAGTTTTGGTGCGTGAATTGAATGCAAAAACTTGAAAGTTAAATATTGCACGCTTGGCAGGCCACTTGGTTTCCTTTTCTTTTCTATTTTTTTTTTTTGGTGCTCTCTAGTTTTTCTTTCTTTTCGTTTGTTAAATTTAATTAAAGAGCTGGGAAGCAAATGCGATTACATCAGACTAAAGTAGATGTCAGAATTATAAAGAAAACTTTGACTTTGGCTACGAGAGTTTGAATTTCAGTTTGAAAAGAGTTTGTCAACTGTCAAAACTGATTTGAAGGAGGTAATCCATTTACCATTCCCGCTCTCTTAATGTCCTGCCTTCCTCGAGCAGCCAAGAAGAAAAAAAATTTAAACACACATTAAGCTCTGCAAGGATTTCTGAGGCAAGGATTTCATGGCATGTCACAGCCGCCAGGTGACTTTTTAGCCCTTACCTTACACTCTCACTCTGTTGCTGACTAGATTCAACTTCTTGTCTCAGTCAACATATCTTTGCATACTTGATGGCGCATAATGGCGCAAAAAATTGTTTACATGCCACTATGGGTTGTGGAGCCATTTTTTGAGCACTTTATTCAAAAATGTATGTTAAACAATAATTTTCATTCTCATTGCATTGGGTAAAGTAATAAATATGTTTTGCAAATGTTTTTCGACAAAATGGGTGTGGCATCTCGCCTCCACGGTCAAAAAACCGTATTTTGCCCAAAAAAGTATGCTAAGTATATCATTAAACATAATATGTTTCCTACAACCGCGGTTAACCGTTGTGATTTTAATATTTTCTTCAAATTTAGGGCCAAGATTCATAGAAAAATCTACAAAACGATCTTAAAGTGGATCAATATCGTTATCAGCATAAGTAATATAGACACTTCGAACAAGCAACTGCTTCTGTCGGCCGTGGAGTTCGAGAAATGCGTTTGCAGGTTTTTTTTCAGGCTTAAAGAGAAAATCAAGAGATCTGAACTTGCGGAAAAAGTTTGTAAAATCTGTGATTCTATTGTTCTTCTTGGCGTGAAGGATTGGCTTATATGTATAGCAACCAGCAACTGTGTAATACTGTGTATTACCGCTTTCGTACTCCTCTTTGTGGATGCATAAATGAGCCATTAAAGTCGCGCAAACGATTTTTGTGGTGTTATTGGAGCTATTCCCTATTATTCAAAAGGTCCTTTGCATCCACCATTTAAAAAACTGAACTTAAGAACATTCAAATTGGTCTTATATGTTTTGGTGCAATTTAAAAAAAATATTCAATAATAATTTTGCATCCAATCCATCTGGAGCACTGTACACTACGTGCGCCAGCAACCTATGAACACTAACTTCATATACTTCATTCCTAATTCGCTATATTGAAAGCTTATCTATATATAGGAATATGAGGTTATGCGCTAAAAAGTTAAATTGCAAAAAAAGTGGTTATTTGTGGACATTGGGACTTTTATATTTTACAAAGAATTTATTATTCTATTCAACAGTAAAAGTTTTAGACTGGACACTGGTAGACATTTCTTTAAAACTCTCCCTAAAGTTGAGATTTCGTAACAAGTTTTGTTTTTAAGAGTCGCTTATAATTACACAGATTTTAAGACACACACCTCAATTTAGAACAAATCAAGTCTACTAACACATAGTACAAGACCGACTTTTTCAATTGCATCTTCAGTTTTATCAATAACGTTTTTCTTTTAAAAGTTATATACACTCAAAGTCAAGCAACAATTTGCACCAAATGCAAGCAGTTTTGTTTTGTTCCCAACACTTGTTTTCGACAGCGTTATTCTCACCAGTGTTGAACAAATTTGAAAAACCAAGTATGCAGAAATGTGAATTGATATATTATCTATAAATTGGCATCAAAATATTTGGGTTTCAAAAACTTTTAAAAATTGACTTAAGTGCTCAAAAAATGGCTCCGCAACCCACAGTGCATGCATAAAACAAAAAACAAGACAACAACAACAACAAAATGGCAGAAATGAACGAAAAATGTTTTGCATTTACATAATTTTCGACTTTTCAAGTCGCATCATATTACCATCGCATGGTTGTTGTTGCCTTCGTCGTTGTTGTTTAGCTACCTTTGCACTTTTGAACCAAAGGAATTTTACCTAGCATACTTTTCTGGGCAAAACAAATTTTTATTTTCAGTTTCAGTCAGCCTTCAGGCTAATTGCAAATGCATGGAAAATGTAGGTATATTAAAGAACATACACAAAAGAAAATGATGAAACTTTTAATTACTTTTGTTACTTACCCATTAACATTTGCTTTTCGATTTATTAATTTGCTTGCCAAAGTTCTATTCGGGTCATGCCATATAAAAATATTTGGAAAAAAACAAATGGACGTGTACCAAAAAATATGGAAAATTTCTTATTTATATTTTCAAGAATTTTTGGTATCTCTTTCTTTTGTATTTTATATTTCCCAACTGATTAAGGCCGCCAAAAAATTGGCCCATTCATCACTCAAGAACCGATTAAAGTAACGCACACACACACTCACACACACACACGCGCGCGCTCAGAATAACAGAGATGCACATACACAACAATTTTCCGTTGAGCCCGATTGGAATTTTTTTCTTTTCTTTGTTAAAGTCGCTTCGACTCGACGCGTAGCTAGAGCTAAAAGGCTGAGAGAATGCGTAAGGACGTCTAGTTGCCCGCTGTGCCATCGACAAACTGATGATAAACGAAAAGTGTTTATCAGCAGCAAGCGTCGAAAGCTAACCAAAATTCTGCCACTGTCTCTGCCACGGCCGCAGTCAACGTCGACGGCGACAGTCCTGAGCAATATGTGATGTGATGTTGGGCAGTAGCCTAACCAAACATCGAGTAGCCGAGTCCTTATATTGGCACAAAACACGAAGTCTCTCCGATGTTGTGGAAAAGGCGTCGCTGTCTCTGCGGCAGCTGCTGCCGCTTCAGCTGCCTCAACTTGCTTTTGTTTACTCTTCTCTTTCGAACTTACGCCAAAAGAGAGTGTAGACTTTGCTCTTAGATGCCATTGTAAAGAGAAAAAATCTCTTTTTGGCACTTTATTTCTGTTATCAGTGTTATGATAAGCCATTGACTTAAAGTTGTGTTGGGATAGGCCCAGATATTTGCTTTATCTTGATAGTTGTTGTTTTGAGGCATTTATTTAATGTGGAACATATAGAAATATGTGTATAGATAATACCTTAATTTAATGATAATTCCATTTTCTATGAATCGTCTAAAATTTGTTCTGTCGTATAAGCTCGTTACCTTTATGTTAGCCGACTGGAGGACATTTTTAAAGGTAGTACATAAAGACAACAGGTTGTGAATAAAATTATTTCAAGGTCCTACTGACAGGCTCTAACTAAACACTCTAGTATTGCCACACTGTTAATAATTAAAAGTTTGAAAAATAGAATAAAAATTCTAGTGAATTGAATGATGCTAGATGACTTTAAGCAATAATTCGGGCAAAACTCAAGTCAGACTATTTTTACACGGTTCAGTTTCAATTCTTAGTTGGTCATAAGAAAGGTAAAAGAAGTCCACATCTAGTTAGAACTCTAAACCACTTGACCATTTTAAAAATCGCGTACCCACAATACTTAAATTTTTAATGTTTTCTTTTTCATTTCTTAGTGAGGATGATTAAAGGAATCTAATGTAATTTTTCGAAATTTGTTAAAAAACCATCATATATTATTTGTTATTCAAAACTTTGTCAACTTTAGTTGAAATAAGGTTCACAGGTTTTATTTTGGATTATAATTATGTGTTAGTAACTATAATAGCTGATTAAATTGCATGAGGTAAAGATTTGTCTTTACGAGAGCGTCGTTTCTCACGCGTCTATACACATCTTTCGACTGACTCTTTTGTCCTAAAGCATGACTTGACATGTCCTTCCCGATGTTGATTTAAATAACCTCATTACTTTTTCTAAAGCTAAGTTTGGGAGAACAATGTAACTCGCTAACGACATTGACAAATATAAATACCTATTTACCAACAACAAATTATTAGTTACTAATTTAAAAAAAAAACTTACTTCAATCATTGTATATCTCCAAGATTTTTGAAAATAATTCAACCTAATCTCAGTTAAATTCGCTCTGTCTAAAATTGTTGACAATTCGCTGTTAGTATCTAGATCCTGGCAAATGCAGGACAAAGGCACACAAAAACGCTTGAAGCGAAATGCTACCACAATATATGCAAATGTCCATTTCCGGCCACAACGAGGAACACAAAAAAATGGAACAAAAGCTCCAACATCCATTTCTTCCTGCTGCCTTCACCATGTTGTATTAACAATAAAACTTTAAGCAAACGTATAATGCAATACAAGTAAGAAAAATAAACAAATAAAATAAAAAAGATGCCACAAATGACAAAACAAAAGAAGACCAAAATTTTGCCAGTAACTGTCTGTAAAGCATAAAACGAAATAAATTTTACCCCACGTAGAAGCTTTCTTTTTAAAATGTTAAACAATAATAAATACTAGACAAATTTCAATTTGTTTGCATTTTTGATACATGGTCTTATTTATATAAAGGTTCTTAAAATTGTTAATGTGCAATTGACTTTTTGTAATGGCCCAAAACATGAAGCAATAAGGACGAACTGGTTAACAAGAGACTCAGTGATGAAGCACTAAAAGATTCCAAAAACAAAAGATATGAGTATTGATTGAAAAAGTGAAAAATTTTAATAGATCAAACTACATATTTAAGTCATATGTGTTCAAGCGATAGTTTGATCTTTTAAAATGTTTTCATATAAAATAATTTGTTAACTTTTTGACTTTTATTCCTAATAGTTTTGAGCAGCTTAAACTTACACAAATCATGCAATTTGAAAAAAAAAACTTGAAAGCTTTAAGTGTAAACCAGAGCACTCCATTTAATTTACTTAGTCCTTTTCAAAATTCAATTATACAATACAAATATTGCAAACTTGGCGACTTTGCTGAATTAGTAAAGGAAATTTTATCCAAACCAAAGTGCGATTTAGTTAGCTCTCCTCCTCACTTTAAGTACAAAATCGTTTAGTTTATTTTTCTTTCTTTCCGTTGCCATGGCCACCTCTGATGGTTTGGTCTATTATTTTTGGCACTCACTGTATAATTAAGTTCATTTGCCGTATAGACAGACACAATCTCTCATTATGTAGCTCTCTTTCTCGTTTCTCTCTTTCTCTCTCTCTCTCTGTTTCCCTCTTCAGTTTCGTGAGCTAATGAGCAATAACTAATTCATAATTTTGCATATCCAGTTGCCCTGTCTTCTTTCTGCTCTTCATCAATTTAAAGTAGTTTTATTTTAGCTTTTCCCTTCACGACTTTTCTCATCTTTTACTTTATCTCTCTGTCTATTTCTTTTTTTCTCTGCCCTCGTCAGCGCTTGGTGATTGCCAAGCTAACAGAGAAAAAAATGAAAATGCACAACACATAAAGAAAAACGTGGAATTAAATTGTCGAAATATGATGCAAAAAGAATTATTAAATGGCTGACCGAAACAAAAAATTCTGACAGTTTTCAATTAAGCTTGATGATTAATCAATTTAAAATTGAAAATTGGGTCATGTCAAAGATAAGCAGAGAGGGCCGAAATGTTTCTTATATTTATAACCCTGACGTTT
The DNA here is from genome assembly GCA_018152135.1 of Drosophila paulistorum. NCBI lineage: Eukaryota > Metazoa > Arthropoda > Insecta > Diptera > Drosophilidae > Drosophila > Drosophila paulistorum. The sequence goes on from JAECXG010000822.1 coordinate 41,819,639, forward strand.
TATGTTTCTTCCTGATGATGATTTCTCATGGAGATTTATCATATCGTATAGAAATATATTTACACACATGTGTCTATCATGGTCATGATTGGATTTTAAAATAACACTAAATAACACATCAAACAACTGTATGTATTTTTACAATACATTTCATGAAAGTAGAATCTTCACTATTTCCTATTATTTTTTTAGCTCTTGAGCAATTTTACTGTAACTAGATATAAACTTAAAGTTGCTAAGGCTTACTTAACCTGTTTCAGGTCGGAGTCGAAGTTTTATATTAAACTTGTGTAAATATCAAATTGATGTAAAACTTTAAGTTTTGAACCTTGGCTCATTAAAGTTTAAAAAGAAGTTGAACATATTTTAGACTACATCCCAATATGCATAGTTTATACTGAAGAACTATTTCAATTCAATTTTTTGGAGTCCAATCAATTATTTTCCAAAAATAGTTGTTGATTTCCTTGTAAAATCTTTTTTTTTTTTGTATTAATTAAAGTATTTTCCTGTTCAAGCACTGTCGAACTTTCTTAGCAATTCCAAGTTACCATTTAAACTAAATTAAGTTGTTAATTAACCTTCTTTTTGGTATTTAGATACCAGACGACCTAACTCTTGACCGATTTTTTTAGTCCGATTAACAGTAAATGAATGCACTCTTTAAATTGACAATCCTCCCCATTTTCTTGTACCGCCATTGAAAAATGAAAATGACAAAGAGAAAGAAAAGTAAAGTGGAAGTCGCAAGTAGTTAAAACCTTATGCCAGGCAACCAGCAACCAACCACATAGTTAATGTTGAGAAACTCAATAAAAAAATATGTCAAGTTGTTGCCAAGACAACGATGCACTGACTGTATAGAGAGTGAACGAGAGAAGGAGTAAGAAAAAACGCTCCATTTTTCTTGCAACCGCACATCAATTTGGTATCGGGGACTTGGACTTGGGGCTGGGTGGCAATGGCAGGACGGGCTGACTGGCACTTGGCTGGCGGTTAACTGGGCGTTTGCCCAGTGGTTGGAACCATGTCCAGGAACTTGCAACTTGGCGCGCTAAGTGCATTTTAATTTGTCTTTCATAAAGATGGTATGGCCATCTTCGTTGTCCTCGTCCTGGTCGTCATCATAATCATCGTAGTCTTCGTTTTCATCGTTGTCTTCGTCGACGACATCTTCGTTCTGGTTGTCACTGTCACTGCAGCAAATTACAACAAATTTAATTTTTAAGCTTTCACACGGGCAAAAAGTTTTTTGCCTTTTCAACCATGAGCCCCAATGGAGATGACAGGTGATTATGCATATTTTGAATAGACAGTTTGCACTTCATTGTGAAGAGAGTGAAAAGAATAGGGGAAATTAATTATTTTAAACAATTATTTACATTTTTTAATATTTGAAAACAATGTTCTGCATAATTAGAGTTAGGCGACTTTCACTCAATTAGGTTTAAAACTAATGAAGGGAAAATTTGCTTTTCTGCTGATCACGAATATTGATTCCTTATGGGTTTGTTAATTGATTGATCAAAAACCTTATTCTTATATTTTCGGCAGATGTACACATGTACATTGTTTAAGGACATGGTATGGATATGGATCTGTATCAGTATCGACAGATTGAACAAATAAAGTGTTGTAAAATAGGCAAGAAGAAATATACATTGGTCTATTGGTCTAAATATACATTGGTCATCGTATATAACAGATTTTTTTCTAAAATTAAATTTAAGAAAAGAAAAAGAAAATAACAAATTTTGAAAATTAGTGTTCTTTTTCCACTTTAATTGCTTACTATTTTTGCTAAAGTGTATACAATTTTTGTGTGCTTAGTTTATAAATTTTTTGAGTCATTCAACTTTACTTATGAAAATAAATGGAGATGAAAAATTAACAAAAATTTCTAGGACTGATTTTAGAATTAAGTTACGAAAAAGAATTCTGTGCAGATTTTTATCTTTCTTTATGAGTCTTGTTTTTGTTAATCAAATGTTAATCAAATCTGGTATGTTTGGTTTTATGTTTCGTTTTCATGTCCTGGATGTTGATGGAATATCCAACAGGAATAGCATAAATTTCAATGTTCAAATAAGTTTTTATTACTTAGACGCCTACAGTCAAACCCGGCTAAGAGCCTAAAATTGTATGGTTTGAATGATTTAAACGTAGATTTAAGGATCATTAGATATGCTTTATATAGTAAATTCAATACAATTTGAAACCATAGTTCTATGTATTTTGATCATTTTAACCAAAAACATCAAAATGGATGATGGTGTTTCATTCCAGCAACCTTCCTCTCAATATGTATGCCATTTAATTGAGTCATGAGAGTTGTGCCAATTGTTGTAGTTGTTGTTTGCTTGTTGGCTAAGTCAAATTTATTTTGCAATGCACTTGCAAAACCAAAAACCGCAACTGGCAACAAGAGATATATGTAGAGAAGTGACACATGCAAAGAGAGAGAGAGAGCAAAGGGAATGGTGACTGATAAAGAGAGTTAGGCAGAGAAAAGAAGAGTGAGAGTGGAGAATGCATCATCATGTTGCCTGCAAGTTTTACAAGTGAAAACTTTGCTGTCAGAGATACTTTATGTGCAAATTTTTGGTTAAGGAAAGATACACACGTACATACACACACGCACAGTTACAGTAATACACATACACACACACACACATATACAGAGACATGGTCAGCATTTTGGGTTTTTCTGCTGCTGCTGTTGCTGTCAGTTGGCAAGTCATTTGCATGCACACACAGCAAACAAATACCAACGGGGCATGTATGACAAACAACAATAACAACAACAATAGCAGTGGCAGCAACTGCAGCAGCAGCACCAACAATAACAACAACAACAAGAACAAGAAAAAAATTCCTTCAACTTGAGGCAACAGCAAACTGCCCGCCTGTTAGCATATAAATCACATTGTAAAAGACAAATTGAAAGCTGTTGTTGCTCCACACACTCACACATAAACACACATACACATACATATTATACATATTCTTATGTATTGGTGTATTGGTCAACTTGCTGCGGGCTTCACTTGGGCCCAAAAGCCTTCAATCCAATTGCAATTAACACATGCATGAACGTTACGATGAAAGGCAAAGTCACTGTTGACAGTTTCCTTCCCCTGCCCCACCCCAAACCGCTCCACTTTATCACTCCTTAAGTCAAAAAAAAAAAAAACCAAAAACAGAGAGGCACAAGTTTATCCTGCAGAAAAGAAACACATAAAAACTTATCTCTACCATACCATACATAGATATACATATACATACATACATATATGTAAATGTACCTACATAACATGGGCAAAAATTGGTAAAACTCAGTCAGTCCAAAGTTGATTAAAATTTAGGGCACTCTGTAGAACCAACAACAATTGAATATAAAATCCAACTGATTAACTCACTCAATGTTCCAATTATGTGAAGTATTTTGCAGATAGACAGATTTTAATTGTATTTGCAGTAGATAAGGGGAGAGTAAGTACTTTTCATTTGTACACATTTTGATGGATTCTCATAGAGTTATATTTAATTTCAACTTTGTTTGGGAAAACATCAGTTACTTTCCCATTTTAAATTATGTTGAACCACGTAGCTAGATGACTCCATATATCTGGGTATGTCCTTCACTCATACTATGAACATACATATCACTTAAAGTGTTCCTTGCCAAAGAGTAAAGAAGCATTCTAAGAATTGATTTTCCCAATACAGAACCAGCCAAGCCGTTTTAAGTTATTTTTATGCACCATTGCATCAACTTAATTGATTATTACATACGAATGAATGTTAATTTGCAATATTTTTCATATGCCTAGATTAAAAGTGAATAAGGAGTAATTGATTTTGATCAACATTTGACTAATCTTGTTGATTTTAATGCTATTAGTAACAAGAAAGTGACGACAACAACAACTACATTGGGTTGGATGGAATAGTCAGTTCATTGAAAATGTAATCCGCTTAAACCACTTGAAACTTAAGAAATCGACGAGACAATCAAGTCAACCATCTGACTGAACAAATGAGTCAATTCCCAGGAATGTTAGTTATTCTTTTGAATTTCTTTGGAAATCTATCTATTCTATCTATATCTAACACAATTTAAATGACTCGCAATGGCACTTAAAGAGGGAATCGAAAGGGAGGGCAACAGGCACCGACAGTTCGTATCATAATAATTTTTTACCCATTCCATTTAGCTGACTCAACAGTTCAATTGAATTTGATGGCAAAGTTGTTGCTCTTGCTCGTTCTTTTGGGCCGTCATGGTTTTTGACTATGAAATCTAGATTAGAACTTTTTCGGGCAACAACTTGTGGCAAACATAATTACAAGCTGCCAAATGACAACCATAACAGTAACAACAACTACAGCAGCAACAACAACAACAATAAGTTGATGTTCTAGATGTCTTGGCAACGCTCTCTCACTCTTTCTCTATTTTATACTGACTCTCTGCTCATAATGAAGCCATAAATTTAAAAGCAGTCAGCCAAAAAGAGATTAACAAAAGCTGTCCGACTGTCTGAATGTCTTTGCTAAGTGTGTACAAAATACATATTATATATATATATATATATATATATATATATTTGTATACATATAATATATATTTATAGATAGATATACATGTATTTGTTTGTTGTCAGTGAAATTTAATCAAATTGTGTTGGAAACTTTTGAAATTAATAGAAATTCACAGCAGCTTTGCAAAAAGTAACATAAAAGTTGATGCAACAGGATGACAGGATTAGAGGATGGAGCAGCATTGAAGATATATGTAGTTATCTAGAGGAAAGAAGTTATGGAGGAGATGGAGGAAACAGAGAGTAAGAGAGATCCTTGAGAATGAAAATGCTTTTTACCCATTGCCAATAGCTGTCAACTGCATTTATTATTTACACTTGTAAATAAATATATATGGAATAAGGGAGGAGCTGTAAGGAGTTAAGAATAAATGTGGAGTGAGGCGGTTGAGAAGGAATTGCGGGGAAGATGACCGACCGTCACTTGCCAAGAGTAGCACATACATTCACATTTACACTCCAGTTAACACCCCAGGGACAGCAGTAGCAGAAGCAGCTACGCAATTTACGAATGCTGCGTTGCACTTTTCTGCTTTTGAGGCAACACCCAAGCTCATGTATATATGTATATAATGGCCTTAGCCAAGTATATGCTCAGATACAGATATATGTATAAAAATACTACATATGTATATATGTAGTTAGTTATACTAACCTACACACATGCATTTGTAAAGCAAATTTGTATTTATGCTGCTTGCCAAAGCACCCATGACACACGCTTGGCATTTGGTTTGGGGTTTGAGGTCTCTGTGTCTGTGTGTGTGTTGTGTGTTTTTTGTGGGGTTTGGGTTTGTCTTTCAATGCTCTTTCTGACTTTCAGCACATTATGTGCTCCATTTAATGTCTATGTATATACCCAATAGCAATACACACACACGCATAGATTCACACTGAAACGAACGTCAAGTGGCAATTTACATTAGTTTTATTGTATAAGAAATTAGCAGCATTTAGCAACAGCAGCCGGCAAAACTTTTGCCTTCGGCTATACTCACTTTCTCCGTATTTCTCTAAATATATGTATATATATTTTTATAAGTATGCGTGTGGTTTGCATGTGTGTGTGTTTGTGTATTAGATTTGTTTGCTCATATGGCATCTTGGTTGCCCTCAGCATATCAATTTGATCCTTACATCGACATCGTCATCATGCCTCAGGAGATTTCAAGGTGTGCAAAAAGCACAAATCGATTTCATTAATAAAAGCAGAAGGAAAGAATATGGGAAGTGGAAGGAAACTCTTTCTTTTTCTTCCTTTTCTCACAGATAAAAGAGCGTCAACTGTAACAATTGCCAATCTATATACTTATGTATGTACATTGTACATACATATGTATAAGCCATTTTACTTTATGATTTTTCTTTTAGACACATTTAAAAAAAATGTATGCCAAGTAAGAGATTATTGGGATTGGATCGGAAATCCTTAATATAACCGCTGGTACCAACAGAGAGAACTTCAAAATAAGTTAAAACTGAAATAAATAAAAAACGAGCTTTAAGTCTACTAACACTGTTCTCCTATAATTTATAATTTACTTAAAAATTATTCAACACCCAGGCAACATTTTACAACCAGCAACATTGTTAGCTGAGGAAGGAATATCGGTGAATCACAATCCCTTAAAGTAGGCAATAGGTATTTCAAGAATTCATTTATTGAAGACTATTGAGAGCTTTAAGACATGTCGGAAAGAAATAGTAAGTCAATAGCGATAATTTGTCAGAATTAAGTCATTTAAAAAAAAAAGAGTTTAGTTTTTAAAAACCAATACTAAACATTTAAGTTAAGATACATGCTACTGAATTATACGCACGTTAATAATAACTTTCCGAAATTTGAACTTTGAATACAAAATATTGAAAATTTGTTGAGTATTTTATATTATATAAATTGATATCATCATGCTCGATCTTTATTGCGAATCAAGGGGCTCTATTTTGATATCGTTTTAGTGTTAAATATCAAATTAAAAATATTTTTGAAGCAAATGCGGTCGCAGAATGGCGCTAAAGAGGTGTTTATGAAGGAAATATCTATTAGAAATTCAGAAACCACAAATAATTTGAAATCCCCATGATCCCATATTTAAAAACGTTTTTACAAAATCGTTGAATTAGGCTACATATATATTAGAATTGATTTGTTTTTTCATCGTTTGATTGCTAACAGAATGTGATGTATACCATGGATATTGCGCTTATTTAAAAATCTGAAATGAAAGCCATATTAAGACCAGACCAGCCACAACCTTAGTTTTTTAATAATCATTAATTTTTTTCATTCTATCTTATTTTTATTTTTACACATACACTTTCTATGCTAGACAATCTAAGGCTCTGACAATATTAATTTATAAAAAGCTAAACCGTAAATTCTCACTAAATTTAAGAAATCACAAAGTAAACTATAACAGCCCTTCAAAAAAAAAATATATAAAATCTATAATTTTGTTAATAACTGCACTTAGTATAACTAACCTCATCTAACATTATATATAGCTAACTGACCTACACTGACCTAGAATAAAACTAAACTACATGACATTCATTGATTAAGACCACATCATCATCGACTAAGTCGCCATTCTTATTGGCATGATGCTCATGATGTATGGGACAACTGACAATGAGTTCATCTTCTTTGCCCTTGGCCTTATCAATATTCACAATTTCCAGTCGTTCCATTTTCTTTTCTTTCTCCAACTCCTTTCCCATCTTCTCCTTATGCTTGATTTTTTCCTTCTTCTCCTTTTCCCATTCATTGTCATGGTCAAGTTCCAGATGATCACCCAATAGGTGTTCGATTACATCATGATTGTTGCGTAAAGCCAAGTCAACAGCATTGTCCAAAAACTGATAAAGGGTCTCATCCATGGGTGTACGATGCATGTTCTTGTCCTTGAACTGATGCACTGGCTCCATTATTGGACTATCCATATTATTGGTGGATTGCAATAAATGCTGCAACACATAGACCATAGGTGGCACAACCGATGTTGACGGCCTGTGTTTGTGATGACGTCCACGTCCATTCTTAATCTCGGGTGCATTTAGGTAGAGCACTCCACCAAGATCCTGATCTGGGCCATAGTTTAGCTCGTGCTGGACACTTTCAATCATCATATTGGGTGCGAGTATTTCGAATTCTTTTACCTCGTGCTTTCCATCGGGCGACACCATTTTGTTATAGTAGACATATGGAGCAGATGGAACTGAAGATGGTGCTGGTGGTGGCGCATCAATTAAACCACCATGATGACGTCGATGACGGGCCTGATGCGATGGCATTAACATTTCATCGACACGTCCCAAGCGACGTTTGCCATGACGCAATTTGGTTAGCTCCATTGGTAGTCCATCATCCAAAAGCAGCTCCATTTTTTCAAAACCTCCAGCAATTGGCATCGATGAATGAATTACAAATGTCTTCTCATTGGTGGTTCCATTGGCAGTCTTCTCAGTGGTGGTTCCATTGGCAGTCTTCTCAGTGGTGGTTCCATTGGCAGTCTTCTCAGTGGTGGTTCCATTAGCAATCATGTCATTAGATTCGATGTTTGTAGAAGTTATAATTTGCATCCCGGCATCGGTGATGCCAATACCATGGGTTGTTCCTATTATCGATTGGTCGACGTTAGTTGTGCCATTCTCAGAGCGTTTTATACGCAATCCATCTCCAGCCAGAAAATACGCTAAAAGAAGAAAGTCATATCTGTTCCTATGAACGTATCATTATACTTACAAGAAGCTAAAACTAAGATAAGTAAATTAGCCATCGTCTCAATAAGATTATTGATAGTCAAATGCTCAAATTGAAGGTCGCTTCTATAAAAGAAAAGGATTAATTTGTTTAACTGAACTATTTTTGTTTTTGTGTTTTTTTTTTGTGTTTTTTTCCTGATTTTTTTTTTTGTGTTTTTTTTTATTAAATTTTGAACTCACTTTTTAGTTATTGAGGTTAAGATGTGCTCGTTACAAAGTTTGTAGTAGGAATGAGTTGAAACGATGCCAGCCTAATGGCAATGCTTTGACAGTTGTTTGAATATCAAGCAAAGGCCACTATGACTACATATTTGTAACTGAGTCAAACAAAAGAAAACAGCAAAAACGGAACGAACAACGGTGAAAAAATTTCCCATTTTCCAATCAAAATTCAATACACACAAACGCACACATACAAACACACTCGCGTATGAGTGCCGGCGACCTTTTCAAGTGCTGCAAATGGCAGCAACCAAAGAGGGACAACAAAAAACTGAGCCATATGCACTTTAAAATTCGACTTGAAGATATCCTATAGATGCAAAAATAAGGTTCAAGATGATGATCTATTTTTATCTTATCTTCAAAGGCTATATAGAATGGCTATAAAGAAGAGCTCTGCTATTTATCCCATTATGAGAATGTAAAGATGGGACCAAAGCTTATAGAAGATTGCGTTTTTTTATCTACCAGGTTGGATACGAATAATTTTAATTACTTATTTAAGTGCTCTTGTACTTGCTATAATAAAAATATAAAGTAGTATATCCAATAATTTCGTATATAAGTAGTATATTAAGAATAACTGGAAAGCTAGAAATATATATATATATATATATATAAATATATAAATAAATTAAATTCAAAGTTTCGGTTTTAAATTAAGAATTTTAACAGAAATTTTAATTTTAATTCATACATATTAGTCAACATGAAAAAAAACTATGAAAATCATTTTGCTTTGAATCTTTTGGACAACAGCCAATACATAGACATTTGATTTTAGACCTCCACCTGATCGGTTACACGTCAATTTAAATTTGTCTTGACATGCCCATTTCATTAAGAGTTTACAGGGTATCAAAACGAAACAAAAAACAAACTTTGATTTTTATTTTGTTTCGTGAGCCGTAAAACAAAACGCAAATACATTGGCAAAAAACTTTTGGCTTATAAATTTCCAATCAAATTTTTGTGCAAAAATCAAACACTTTGCTGTGCGAATATACATATATAAGTATATATATGTGTGCGTGTGTGTGTGTTTGTGTGGTTGTGTGTGCAGCTATTACTTGATTAATAAATATTAGCAGCAAAAATTGGAAAATTCTCAACGAAGCGTAAAAATGCAAACATACGAACGAAATGCGATACATTTGCCAAATGACTGAAGCATGGCCAAATACACACTCACGCACACCAATACACCCACACACTCTCACACTAACTTCCACTCACACGCCTGCACCCTGACAGGAGGAGGCATTAATAATGTAAAGTGCGTGCGTCAAATGTAAATTTTTTTGTTGTTCGCCTCAACTCATGCGATTTCATAAACCTGCGACATTTTCAACAAACAATTTTTGCTCCTACCTTCCAATTTTTTTGTTGTTCACCTGCCTGCAGGTGAGCGTCTTAACGCCCGGGTGAAAGGTAGAACGAGCGAGAAGGCACTTTTCTTATCAGCTTAAATGTAAATGCCAAGCGTTTGGGGATTGGCAGGGGACTTGATGAAACGTTGGGCCAATAGTGTTTGTGTGTCTGTGTCTGTAGGGAAACCATCTGGTGCTGCATTCAGGATTTGCACATTCAACTCGGTCGCAGATAGAGAACGAGAGAGATTGCCCTCTGGCTTTAGCATTTCCTAACATTCCTGGACGTCGCTCCCTATGTTTTCAGTTTCTGGCTCTGCTTCTGCCCCAGCCTCTGCTGTTGTTTTGCTTATCTAAGGAATGGCAATGGAGGAGGGCGGGGATAACCTGTCTATAACGGTTGCAAGTTGATTTTAAGAGCATATTGAATATAAGTCGATTGGGCGTCTTCTTGCTGGATTTACTTACGACAAGCGGTTTAAATATTTAATATGCCCCACTCATGTGTCAACGAGGTGAAGGCAACGTGTATTGGCATTTTGTGCGTAGAAATTGAAAATTGTCTTTGAACCAAAAAGCGACCCATGTCCAACGTCCAAACTGCAACGGCTTCAAGGGATTTATCCAGGCCCAGACATACTCGAGCACACACACGTACACACCGAATCAAAGAAAGTGAGTCGAAAGAGTTGGATTTGTGTAAATAAAGTGAGGATTTGCTTTTGCCTTTGATCCTTACAGCTTTTGAAACTGAAAGAAAGAGAGAGTGAGAGACAGGGAGACTGTTGGAAACATTTAATAAGTGTTTCGATTTGTTGTTTCGACACAACTAAGGCAAAAAAAGAGGAGAAGGTCGCAGGGAATTGGCGGGCAAAGCTGGAGTCAAGTGTCTCATTAGTTGGCTCGTTAATATTCCAATTGTTGACACAAATACCAGTAAATACTAAAAGAGAGGAGAGCTTTAACCTATGTATATACATATATATGTGTGTGTGTGCGTGTAAAGGAATTTAATTAATAACGTCCTTGGGTCCTTTTCGTGTGCAACGCGGCGTAAACTTAATTAAATGCGCAAGTGGCAAATGAAAAGTGAGCAAAAGATGGCAGGTGGCACCACTGAAGCTGTAATAGGGTGTCACGGAGGGGAGGTAAATCCAGAGCAGGATGGATTATACAGTGAGAGTAGCTTGAAGGGTGGCCACATAGAATCCCATGGTTGTTAAAGTATCCTTGTTTTTGTCACATGTCAAACATTTTATTGGCCAAGTCATTTTAATAGTGAAAAATATAGCTGGGTAAAAATTATTACCCAGCGCTTAGTCAAAATGGCGAATGGGCGGGTGTTTGGTAGAGGGCGTCTCGGTGGTTCGACTATAAGTGGGCGTGTTGTTACTGATGGCAAGAGTCATAAAATAGTGAAGAACTCGCTTTGAGGTTCAGCGACTTTAAAGCTTTTGATACCATGCAACTTGCAAGCTAAAAAATAGAGTATATCAACCATTGCTTGGATAGTCTGTCAAAGAAATTGTTTTTTTTTAAGAATAATATGAGTTGTCTGGTCTGGATAAAAAAAAAAACAGTAGTTAAGTATAAAAGTAACAATTTCATAAATAGCTCAATTGCAATTTTCTATTTTACAAGGTGGCTAAGCTGAATTTTGGCTTAATGTTTAAATTATCTACACTTGTTCAATTTTTTAATAATCAGACTACTGTTTTACATTTACATTCTTTTTTTGTTTCTAATACCAAATTTATTATTCAACTTAAAATTTGGATAAATCGATGAATAACAGTACCTAATACTCTGATGTGCTGCACCTGCCCTTCCACACCATTATTGTCATAACGTTTCAATAATAGACTAATAGAATAATAATAATTTTTAGTGATATTTGAAATAGTAAAGCAATAATTTCCTTCAAATATTGCATCCGACTTTGCAGCTTCAGCCGCTCTCCCAGGTATTTCTCTTTGTCATTCGTTAAATACAACATGTCGTATGCGTAATATAGATTTTGTTTTATTTTCCGACAGAAAAGGCAACTTTTTAGCATGAAATCTGTGGCTATGCCAACAATTTTGAACACCTTTTTAACAGAAATGCTTTTAAAACAAATAAAGTTTTCAAAATATGGTCCACCTAATTCGCTTAGATATGAGATATTAGCTTTCTTGTATCAAGCAGGGTATCATGCAGACATCACTTCAACTAATTTGCAGCATTCTTTTATGCTTAGTTTACGAGTTTAGTTTTTGACTGGGTTGAAGTTTTGTCTGGTTTGTCTGCGTCTTTTATAGCCTGTAACTAAGGGCAAAAAGCAGTGAAATATGCAAAGAAGCATAACTGCTCAAAGCACTGGAAGAGGGGATGTCGTGGGAGGGAGAGACAGATTGGAATGAACTTTAACATGCTTAACTGTTGACTTGACTTGCTCTACATAGTTGCAGTTATTGGGTAAAAAACAAGAACAAAAAAAAATTGAAATCCAAATCAATTTCAGTCCAACGCTTTCCTCCCATTGATTTATGGCCATGTTTCTCAAAACTGCACACACATACAAACACAAACACAGAGACTCACACTACACATAAGCGTTTGAGCCAAGTTTACCAAATTATATTTCGATTTTACACCGAAACAGAAAGCATATTAAACAGAGAAAGAGAGGGGGCAGAGAAAGATGTAGCAAAAGAGCAAGAGGAAAAGATGTTAAAAACTTTTTGACAATTGACTTAAAAAAGTTTTTCAAGCTGCCAGAAATTGACTGCCTTTTGTATACAAATAGGGCAAAATCAGGCCTGTAAAACAGAGCTTGCCTTTGGGCCAGGGCTCATTTAAGAGGCAAGAAAGAGAAAGAAACTCACACACAGAAAGACGGCGAGAGAAAGAGAGCACCCCATGAAAGGGCGGTATAGCTAACGGAAGTAAACACATAAAACGGAAATGAAAATTCAATTATTTCGTTACGATTGTTCAAGTTTTTCTGTTTTCACTCCCACTTTTTTCGCTACTCTTCCCTCTTACTGACGTTCTCTGCTGCTGCTCGTTTTTGTCGTGTGTGTGAATTGTTGCAGCGAAAAAGAAATAAATAAATAAATAAAAGTTTTCTGTAAAATTAAGTTAACGTGCAGCCCGTTCATGCCACATGCAACTTTTGATGCTGCTTTTCGGCCAAATTCAATTTTGAAATGCAATTTTTTCCGCCCCTACTTTAATATCCTATTTAATTTAGAGCGCCACAATGCCAGAAATCAGTAAATTCAACAATATCAGAGTAGCAGGATGCAACTTTTGTTGACAGTTGTTTAGCCAAATTTAATTCGCTTCATATTGAATACTCTTCCAGTTTATACAACTTATTTCTGTTCGACTCGCTAGTTCAATTTAACATTTATATCCTTAATTTTTAGGGCAGGTGTATCATACACACGGCTCGTATGCCTGATAGACCTACTATCTTTGATTTGGTAGTTTTTATTTTTAATATATTCAATTGTAACTTCGATACGCTAGATTAAACCATTCGTTATAATCCCAAACCAATCTTTAAACAACTCTTTCATACTCTATGTACCGGAGTGTGGTCCTCTTCATTTATTCTCTTCTGTGTTCTCATGATTTTGCCTCTCTTTGTAATATGGAAAAATAGTCTCTTTAAACATCGAATTACAAACAAAGTTAAAAGTAAGCATGACGAAATAATTTAAAGTGAGATATAACAAATAACAACTTAAACTAGCACAATGCAAGAAAAAAAATTTAATCATATTTAACTTTATTTAAATATCTATTTATCGTTGTCTCTTAAATAATCTACCCAGTGTACATGTCTAATAATTTATTTATTCTTTAAATGTAATCCCTTCCAGCTACTGATGGTGATTCCTTTCTTTAGAGCGTATTAACAATTCAGTACCTTAAATTATAATAAAAAGAATGTTTTTTTCTTGTTTTTAACTAAATGAAAGATTTCACAGTCGCTTAATGGACAATTAGTCTCAGTTGGCAAAGCGATAGCACTCATTTGAATTCCCTTCATTGTCACAGACACTGGCTAAGAATACAGGCAAACAAAAATGGATCAATTGGGCAAATTCTACGGCTTTGTGCTGACTCTGACTGTGTTGGTATCTCTTGTGATCCATTGCAATTTACAGAGGAAACTGGTTGAGATGAATCGTGCGAGTCAATCGGTGTATTCATTAGCCGTATTGGATACCTTTGGCCAGACAGTGGAACTGAAGCGATATATGGGCCATGTGTTGCTTATTGTCAACATTGCCTCTCGTTGTGGACTCACCGACAAGCAATATGCTGGCTTAGCCCAGCTAAGGGAGACATACGAGGCCTATGGTCTGCGTATACTCAATTTTCCATGCAATCAGTTTGGTCAGCAAATGCCCGAATCAGATGGCAAAGCGATGATGGAACATTTGATTAAAAAAAATCTACAAATTGGTGATATCTTTGCCAAGATACATGTGAATGGACCGCAGGCTAATCCACTCTATAGAAAGCTTGCTGGTCATAAGCCGATTGAATGGAATTTTGAAAAATTTCTTATAGATCACAATGGCTTGGTCTACAAGCGTTATAAACCAACAACAGAGCCCAGTGAATTGGTTAAAGATATTGAATGGTTGCTGTTGCAAAGCATATGATAACAACATATAGTGTATAAGAAACGAAGAACTGAGTAAAAGAAAGGCGAAACAAACACACACACATCACAAGGCGTTATCATTTGGGGGATTGTGCTAGAATGCCCCGGACTGACTGACGTTCCACATGTCAGGCGTTTGTCTCTCGGCTTTATGCTTGCTTGCTTCTTTTTTGCACCTCTCTCCTTTTGACATCTGTCATTTACAAATGCCAACTGAAAGAGATAGCAACTGCAACGGATAGAAAGAAAAAATACCGTCAGACATGGAAAGCTGAGTGACCTTACTTTCATTTTTTTCCCCTCTTTTACTCCTGCCAAAGCCAAAGCACAGAGAAAGTAAAAACAGAGAAATATGAATTTTTGAAATTGCAACTGTTAAAAGCCATATTCTCAGCCTCCACCTTTACCTCTCTCGCTTTGCTCTATGAGAGGGGCAAACCGCAATGAAGCCTCAAAACTTGGCAACCAAAACCAACCTCTTGTTTGCCCATTTTGGTATGCTATTATAGAAAAACGTGCCTTACTTCGTCGTGAATGTATGTGTGTGTGTGTCCTAGTGTGTGTTGACAGTAACCAAAATTGCCACAATTTGCGGCTGTGTACAATTTGGCCACGCATCAATCTGTGTGTGTGTGAGTGTGAGCATGTTAACCGAAAAAAGGAAGAGAGAGTGACGAGAACCATTACAAACAAGCCAGACAATGTCGTCAAAAGGATGGCGCGTGCTGCAGAGCATTTCCGTTTCCGGTTACGCTTTTTACACTTAAAATGTTTTTTTTTTTGCTTTCAATCATTTCTTTTTTTTTTTTTTTGCTGCCCCCGGCGTCGGTGGGTATATATATTGTAGTTTTTCAAACTTTTCGAGTGGGCGTAGGAGTTTCCATTACATGTAATAACCTGCGCTCTTGTCAGCTCAGCTTTTTTTTCTTTAACAGACCAATTTAATTTTTCAACAGCAGCGACCCTTGAAAATTACATGATGATGTTCAATGGAGTGGATGGCTGCTTGGTTGGTTGGAGGTGAGTTTTGTTAGTTAGCTTGGCATTTGTTTGGTTGCCTGAGTTGAAACTTAATTAACATTTGATTGATAAAGGTTACACACACACTCGCACACTCAGTCTGCATGCAAATGAAAATTTTCAATGCCAGCGGCGCATTCTCCAGTGATTATTTCTGCGTGTATTTGTGCCTGTACGTATGTGTATGTGTGTATGCGTGTTCGAAATTTTAATTAGTATTATAAATTATTGCCAACGGTGTAGTAATTAAGATAGCGATAGCGAGTTTTCCCAATTAAACTTGTGTATGTATGTGACAGGCAAGCTTGGCTTTTCCTTAACAACCCCCCTCGCCCTGTTCCACAAGTTTGTCACAATTTTCTTGTGTCTGGTCGAAATATATATACATATATATCTGCAAATATTTCTCCTTTAAAAAAATCAGGCAAAATTTTAAGTGGCATTTTGCTATTTCGATTTGGTTTTGCAGTCAATAGCCAATTGAATTTTTGAAGATTGAAGCCTTTTCCGCTTATTTCTAAACTAAGCTACTTAGGACTCTTCTCTCTCTTTGCCGTTCCCTCTCTCTCTCTCTCTCTCTCTTCCTCTGTCTGACTTTCATTTCTTGCAATTCACTAGCTGGCTTTTGTCACATATGCGTGTGGGTGTTAGTGTGTGTGTGAGTGTGTTGCTGTGAAAATTGCATTTTCCTTATCACTTTTCCTACGCCATGCAAATGGCAAATGGCAGATGGCAAAGAGCGTGTAAAAGATACGCCAAGCTCAAAGAACTTGAGTGCCTGCAAGACAGAGGGAGAAATAGAGTGAAAGAGAGATAGAGCTGGAAATGAAAGTATAAAAGACTGCAGAAGGGACTGAAGTATATAAACGAAAGTAATGGGAATTCAATTTGTCGACGCGTCGCCGTTGCCGTTGCTGTCGTCGTCCATCGTCAATTGCCAGTTGCCAGTGCATTATTCAATGGCTGGTCCAAGCGAATGGTTGGGCACAAAAGATATATACATACATACGAATGTAACCAACTTCAAATTCGATTTCAATCATCATTTGACTCGCTTTATCATATTAAAAATTTATTGATATTCACCCAAAAGACCCATAAAATTCTTCAACACAAAATAAAAGCAAAACGCCAAGGCAAACATGGAGAAAATCCAAAAAAAATATATATATAAGTATGTTTATATATATACATATATAAACGTCTAAGCCAGGCCAAGACAAGCAAAAGGAAAATACAGCAGTAGTAGAAGCAGCAACAGCGGCAAAGGAAAATTCAATAAATTGCTTGGCTCGACATAAAATAATGCTGCATTATAGACTTTTGCCGCCTCAGGCAAAAACCGCCAAATGTCGCCCTGGAGAGGCCCAGTAACTACAACAACAAGAACAACAACAACTTCAATAAGCTAAGACATACGCCAACCTTGGTAGTCAATACAATTCTAGGAACTTTTCTAAAATAAAAAGGTACATTGCCTATATTAAGTTCTTGACTAACTTAAGAAAATCTCTAACACTCCTAAGCCTCTAGATTTTTAATTACTTGATTTTTAAGGCAATATTTATATATTATATTATGATCTTCGACAACACTTTTATAATTTGTATAATTAAAAAAATGTATTCCTATATAGTTGAAACTGAAGCCAACTAAGTCTGCTCAATTTTGAAACAGTCTTACACTTGCCACATGTTATTCCTATGTAAAAATTTCGATGCAGGTAAGTCTTTCCTTAACTCAGTCTATAAATATATATATATATACACATAATTATATGTTTTTATGTCTTATGAATACTTATGTTTCTGAAGCGATCCTAATTGATTTTTGCTCCTTTCTAATATTTTATTCCATTAGAAATAGGTTTCCAATATTAGGCCAACTCCAAAGTATTAACATCATAAAGTATGAACATCATAACCTACTAAATACTGAGCGACTTGAAAGTATTGTTTTGCCTGCCAAATAGTGGCTAGAGCATATAAACTTCGGCTAGAAATACCACAATTTACAACTAAAGAGTCAAACTTTTATATATATGCTTTGTCTCTTTTTTTTTTTGGCATTTTTGCTGGTAATTCAAATTGTCGCCGACGAAACAATGACAATGACACCGCCGTTGTGCGCTGCCCTTTACGAATCGATTTCTATTTATGTTTTATGAGACGTAAAATGATTGAGCCAAACGGAAGACGGCAATCGAAACGCACAACAAAACAAAAAAGCAGAAAATCGAAGAGGAACTGAAAGCAAAAATTGGAAAGATGAAGATGAGCTAAAAAAGAAAAAGAAAAGAGGAGACAACACAAAAATGAGAAATGAAGAGTATGAGAAGAAAGACAAGGGCACATTTATCGCCAAGGCAGACCGCATAAAATGCGGGACACACGCACATTTACGCCATAATTCTCCGTCCCCGATCCCCCCTCGATTCAGTCGTTTGACAACAACGTCAAAGATAAAGGCGTATGCCATGTGGAAGGGATGGAGTTGTAATATCAGAGGACAGCCGATATCTGAAAAACGTTTGTGACGTAGACGCACTTATACTACGTACTCTTCTTGTCGGAGCATTTTATTTATCCGCTAGGTTTTTTTGTTGCCTTCACTTTAGGTTTTTGGGTTTTTTGTTTTTTGGGCTCCCATTGTTGTGGGGAATGTATCTTGAAAAGTTGTTGTTGTTGGCTGGCTATCATCTTAAGTTGATGTGGTGTTAAGCAATGCGTTGTTGTTGTTGTTCTGTTGTTGCTGCACTTGAAATGATGGACTGACAGCTATGCCAGAAAAGTGAAAGAATGATGGGCATAAGCATTGCCTTAAGTGTTAGATAAGGGCGCCGAAATGTAGGCAACAGAAATTTTTTTTAAAGAACAGAAACCAAATTTCATCTTTTATTTAATTTTGCTTAATACATATTAATTAATGCGGTTATCGATCCAACAACAAATTCATTCAATATGTACCATTGTAATGCTAATGACAAAATAATTGATCGAAAGGCAATATCTGCCTTTTGCTTTGGCCAATCTATACTTACATATATAATATATAATATGCGAAGCATTTCAATTTGCTAGACCAAAATGCCGCTAAGCGGCTTATGTCTCTTCCATTGTGTGGGGCTGTGCATATGTATGTGTGTGTGTTTGGCTAAGTGAATAAAAATCTTTGTGCACAATTCATTAAACGCAAATTATGCCCCAGAGATAGCCAGGAGGGAGATGAAGTTGCTGGCTGTTGCTGTTGTTGTTGTTATTTGTTTGCCAGGCACACGCAAGGCATACAAATTAAATATGAAGTCACAAACACACAGAAGCAAACACACTTACATATACACACACACACACACACAAACGGACAGACAGACAGATAGAAGACTGGTGAAAGGATTCAGCTATTCAAACACAAACACACACATATAAACACACTCGTGTAGACTGAGCAGACAATGAACTCAAAAAGGTAATAAAGCGCACTTGCATCTAAACAAAAAGATTGAAGTAAGGGCCAGGCCAGCTGCTACTGCCGGCCTCCTTTGAGGCACTTTTCAGGCAGGAAATGGCCGGGCCATAGATAAATAAAAGTTGACAGCACAATTTATTGTCACACTTAGCGAACGAGCAAGCTGTAGGCATTGTTATGCAAAAAAAACAACAAAGAGAAAACCAAAAAAAAAGCAACACGAAAACCAAAGAAAAGAAAACCCGAAAAAAACATAACCAAAAATATCACGAAGTGGTACAACAAAGGCACAACAACACTTTTCACATTGCGTAAACCCATTGTGGGACTGGCAATTTGCATTGACGTCACGTGGCTCAATTGCAATTCTGAGCGTATTTCTCAACGTTGAATCGAACATCAACTGTTGCAGCTGCACACTGGCTTCACATTACACTTTAAGCTCGAAACTAAATTGCTAACATTTTAAAGAGTTTCTACATTTTTCTGATTACTGTTTGTTTATTTGAATGGAATTGTTGCTATTTTTTCACTCTCGCGTTTTATTATTATGTATGTAAATCTATTAAAATGTATGTATGTGCTTTGTAATAATAAAATAAGGCTTAAATGTATTAATGTTCACGTGTATTTAAGCTAAAATGAAGTAAGTATCACCGACTTTGGTATACTATGCATTATGTAAAAAAACTGTTTTCAATTAATAAGACCAGTCTATACATTTAAGAGACTATGTGAAAAACATTTATACATTTATCCGAGTTTAATCCAATCTGCAGCTGATTTATATTTTCCGGGCACTAC
This sequence comes from Drosophila paulistorum, assembly GCA_018152135.1. Classification (NCBI taxonomy): domain Eukaryota; kingdom Metazoa; phylum Arthropoda; class Insecta; order Diptera; family Drosophilidae; genus Drosophila; species Drosophila paulistorum. The sequence continues at coordinate 41,839,555 of JAECXG010000822.1, forward strand.
AATTGATTTCCTTAATGACTCAATATTCCAAAATTATTCGAAACTGCTTCAAGCTAAAAGTATACCCCTATCTTATTAGGGGCAACAATTTGTTTTTGAGATGTTACGCTTAGCTTAAAAGTGACTAATATGATTTCCATTAATTTTCTCTAAATTGGATAGTGAGGATTGTTAAAAAACTGTAAATATATTTTTCATATATTATATTTATAAAAACTTTCCGTTAGCTTTTTATTGATATCGTAAAATACTTACTTTTTGCAGGTGTAAATGATTTCTTTGTTGTGAACAACAATTACAAATGGCAAACAAAAACGAAGCCTAAAATTATGCTAGCAATTTCTGTTGTAATTCCAATCCGTTGATAACTATGTCTAGTGTCTACTAAACTAGCGATAGTTAGCCCAAACGATAGTTTCAATCTTTTGAAAACAAAAATTCGATACATCCGACAGTGTAATTTTTTCTAACTAGTTTAAATTGTGGACTAAAATGTTGCAACTTTCAGGTATTTTAAATTTTAGATATTTAAAGGGGAATTCGTAGAGAAGTGTCTCTTAAAAATCAGTGATTTACTTATTTAATATTGAGCACATTTTAAACAACTTAAAAAGTATTGAACAGAAAGTAATTAAGGTGTAAAAATTAGTGATTTCACTAAACTATTCCTGGATGTATGTATATGAGTAAATTAATTAGTTTTGTGTCTTCGGCAAGCACTTCTCTTCGATCTTCCTGCTGACAACAACGACACTACCAAGGAACTTTGGTTAATGTAATAATTGAGACAGAACATAATTTAAAAAAACTTTAGCTGATGCAGTAATTGATATCCTCTTGTCAGCCTGGGTGTTGCTATTTGTTTTTTGACTTAAGCTAAATTCTAAGTTCTGATTTAATTATAAGTCGAGTCTTGCAAAACATTCTTGAAGACTTCGTAGTTGTAGCAGGAAGATACTAAAGTTTTAAATATAATTCGTTGTACTAAAATTTATACTTTTGAAAAGTTTTAGATCAAACTTATAGCCTTTAGTATTGTTTCGATAGTTTGATCGGAATGCTTCACATTAAAATATTGTCGAGGATCAACAATATTTTGTTTTAGGTAAGTCTGCAATATTTCGTGATAAAATTGGAATGATATTTTCCAATTTGGAGATGATGTTAGAGGCTCTACGGAAGTACGAAATCAGCACTATTGTTGAACATTGCTGACATTGAGGTTGTTGCACTTTATACATACATAAATGCATGTATTTAGTTAGCTATCGTTATTTGAAATTCTTGGACTTTTACATTTGGTCAAATCTTAAAGCTAAAATTAAAATTCCAATATTGTTCAGAGCGGACGCATGTATGTTAAAAGTATTGGGATTCTTTTCCATTGAAACAAGCAAGCAACAATAAATTTTGTAGCGCATACTTCAAACGTCAAATGCGGCAGCGATAAAAATTTCTTTATTGTGCCACACACACGCACGCATACACACAAAAGAGAGAAGGAAAAAAGAGACAGACAGAGAGAGAGAGACGGAGAGAAGCAGAGAGACTGAAAATGAAAATTGCTTTAACATCATTGCATTCCCTTTCTTTTTTGGCTTTGACAGTTTTTGCAATTTATATTTATTTCAAGGGCTACGCATAAGCAACTTGGCCCCGTGCATAAATTAAGATAATCGCGTTTTAGTTTTGGCCTGTTTAACTGTCAGTTGCTGTGCTGCATAATTTATGGGGCAACAATACACACACAAACGCACGCAGGAAAAGTTGTCCCATTCCCTCGATATTTAACACCCATTGCCAATATGGCTTTAATTGAAACTCACTTTACGGGCGTATAGGCATCTACAAATGATTAGCCCAACAGCAACACCAGGCCAATCGGCAACTGGCAACAGGCTATGGCCTGGTTAAAATGGCCAACAACTGATGTAGTTGCTGTTGCTGTTGGCCGTAGCTCATCAATGTCACAACAATGAGCCATTTTGACAGGTTGCCATATTTTGCGTGGCGCCGTTTCCATGAAACAGTAGTGCCTGATATGGCTATGGATGATGTCAAGCTGTCCCCATAGAAGCATGAGTGTAGTCTCAATAATAATATTGTAGCTTCTAAAAGAGGGGTTCGCCGCCTGATCATCACCCTTACTGTCCACCACTGCCATCAACATGTCCGATGCCGTAGTCGAAGCCGAGGCCAGTTGCCTGCTAATGAATTAATGGCAATTGCTGCGTGTTGATTGAGTGCTCCTCCGCCTGCAAACAACTACACAACTAATCATAGGCGGCGGGTAGTCAAAGGAAAGTAGTGGCTACAGCCGTGCAGAGGGTGAGTGTGGTAGAGAGTAAAGTGTTAACAGCAAATCAAATTTATATCAAATGAAGTTTTGATGAAACTTAATGCTACATTTCGATAAAATAAGCAATTTTATGTGAAATTTAAGTCTTTCGGGATAGGTCTTAAGTCTTAAGTCTTTTAAAGATAGGTGAGAATCAGTAAAATTGTTAGATTATACATGAATAATGTCAACTTATTATATATACAAAAACCTTTTGTTGTTTTCCAAGTGATTGTAGAACTAACTCTGCAAGGGATGAATGAATTGAATTGCAATACGTCTTTAGGTCAGTGGGATTATTAATTAGGTTACTCCGATAATGGGCTAGACAAAATAATATATTGTTTATTTTGAATTTTCTTTAGTTTAATATTATAGAGATTCTGCAAAAATATGAATATAGGTACTTGCCAAAATTTATTCATTGAGATACATACATATGTACATATATTGCTGGAATTTATGCAATTTTTTTAACAAATCCGAAAAATGGAGTTGGGCATTTCAACACAGGGACGGAAAAGTCAGCAAAGTGCTTTGGTGTAGGATTTTAGACATAGTGCAAGTACATAAGTTGCCGACAATGTCACATTTCAAAGTATTAAGTGAACGGTTTTTGCTTTGTGGCCTATTTAAAGGATTTTCAGCGAGACTATTAACTTCCTTTCGTTTAGCCAAAAACCAAAATTGATGCCTTGCAGATTATTTGCATAAGTATGTGTATGTGTATTACTGCTGGCAGTAGAGTTAAGTCCATTGTGCTTAGGACTGGCACGTGCTACTCACATTTAAACACACATTGTGCCCTAGCCTTTGACCTTTTCAAGAAGAGAGAGTGAGAGCTATAGACCTTAGTGAATGTTTGTGCGAGAAGCTAAGACAGAGATTGACCCACAAAATGGGAATGGGAAAGCAACTAAGGCCGTCTGGTTATTATTTTAATGGCCATTTTACTGTGTCGATTTGCAGTTGCTGTTGCTGTTATGACTGGCAATGACCAGGCCATGATTTTAATACCACTTTAATATAATTTTTATGCTTAGCCATCTAAATACGTGCCCTATAACCATCCGAATACAAAATGCGACTTGGCTTTATTTCGAATCAATGATTTGACATATTTACTCTCATAAGCAATAACCAGAATAAAATCAACACAACGACCATCTCACATTTCCAACGCACAAAATAAAAAAAAATTATTGCCAAAATACATATAAATTGAAGCATGATTAAGCAAGTAGATCTCGAAGGTTGTTCTCAATTACAATTTCTAATAGGGAAATATTGGGATTCATCTAAATTATAAGTTTAATTGCTTTAATCGGGTTGCATTCAAAAATTTATGATCATGGTCAAATTGCTAAGGAAAGTTACCATTTAAAAAAAAAAAACAAAATAAATATCTTTTGGGTAAAATATGTATTCGACTATGAAGTATACATAACACCACAGAAAAAAAAAATTGTGTAAAACTAAATAATATTAATATTATGTATCTACATAAAATTTTGTATTGTGTATATTACTCGTATGTTATTAAGTTAATTCAATATGTTTTTTCAACCATCCTTTTCACCGACTATTTTTAATACACCTCTATGCAGTATAATAAATGTACTTTTAAGAAATTAATAAATTTCGGACAAAAAGTTGTCTAATTTAGTTCGTAGAAAATTGCTAAGATACCACATGACCACACACACTAGTCAAAGCACAGATTTGGTGAAAAGTGTACACTTTTCTCGAAGATTAGAATGCGTTGAATTCGACTTCATTGATCAAGTTTTCAGACTTTCTCTGCCTTAAAGGCCATCTTAGCTTAGAGATGGTAAAGTATGATCGTTTGACTGTTTCTGAATCTGCCATTAAAGAATTCAACTAAGAAATAGCGCTTTAAATTTTGCATTCCATTAAATTTTACAAATAAACAAGCTTAGATAATTTAACAATTTTAAAAGTTTACTTTCGCATTTACTTAACAATTAAGAAAAGTCTTTTGCCCCACGGTACAACTGTTGTTTTTATAGGTGTTAAGTTATGGATTAACACTGCAGAGAATTCAAAATGCTGTAACTAAGTGACAAATATAGAAATTTTAATCAATTCAACTCAAGTTCTTAAGAATAAAAATTAAACAGTTCGAAAACTGGATATCTCGTAAATCACAGAAAATTCGAACAAATGTACTCGAATTTTTATATTTGCGAGCTCCTCATTTGGTATTTTTTTTCAATTTAATATTTTGTTTCTATTCTTGTTTTTTTCACTCCACTGACCAAGAGTCGGCACCGAAATACAAACTCCAATTACCTTACGACCCACTCTTCTGTTGTTGGCCACTATTTGGTCTTAATTTATGCAATTCGTTTGTCACATTTCTTTGCATAATTTAAATTAAAGTCAAACATAAATTGGCCTTTTGTGCGTTTTTTTTGTATTTTTGTATTTTATTTTCTTCTTTTTTTTGGTTTTGCTAATTAAATGCAGCCGCCTCTTCAAATGCAAATTGACAAAAGTTTTGGCGTAACTTTTCGAGTACCAAATGTGAAAAGAGAAATATTTTTAATTAAAATCATATGACACGAAGACGACATGGCGGGGGATTGATGGGGCTTGTTAGTAAGAGTTGGTTTTATGCCAGTAATTAGCCAAGGGGAAAAGGTTTTCATCAAATCAATGTTGTTTGAGCGTTAACATTTGGTGCCCACAGGCTCATTACCAGTGTCTATAGGCTGAGAAAAAGTTGGTTTCTTCTGCTCAACTAAACGTACATATTCATTATAGATGATGTACATCATGAGTGTCATTAGAACTGGAAATATTATGTTGATATTGGAGTTTCAATAGATTTAAGCATCTTGCCATCACTCACCACTAATTCCCACCAAATAGACTATGATCCATGGTGTGTACTTGTAAGTATAATGCTCAATATAGGACATATAATCATGAATTCCATAAAGAACGGCATAGACAAAAATCAAAGACGTGCCTAACCATATGAGTAGAAATTCAGGTTTATGTATAATTTTATTCTTGAGTATGGCAAAACCGAGTAGACCCGATGCCATCATTTCCATTAGTCTCACATGAGTAAGCAAAGATGTTTGCACTGAGAGAAAAACGGAAAATTATTATAAAATAAATAATTCTTAATATGATCTTCATACCTGCAGAGGGTAAATGCATTGTGGCCCATGCCAGCGTAATGGCCACAAGTCCAAGAATTATATGAAATATACGAGAAATTTCAAACATTTCTCTTGCACTTGCCATAAAGGTTAACAACAAACTGAAAGTGTATTTAATACTAAGCGATTTATTAATACCTTAATCTTATCTAATACTGACAGGCAATCGAAATGAGAAATTGACAATTATTTTGGCACGTTATGATTAGAATTATGAAATTATTAAAAGAATAAGTAATTTATAAATAAAAGATTTTTGAAAATTATTTTTAACATGTAAGCCGGACATAATTTATAAGAACTGATAAAGTATTTACTCGTGTAAAAATGTTTGATATTATGTTTCTGCTTCAATTTATTAAAACTGTTCAGCATAAAGGTAATTTTCTTTTCGATTCTTTTCTAGTTGAATATACGATTTATAAACAATATACATAACAGCAACTATTAAAACTGAAATGAGAGAAATTATATAAGCATGAATAACATAGGTAACATTCTTAAAAGTCTCACCATCAGCTATTATGACAAAAAGCGTTGCACGTTGAATAGAGAAAAGGAGTATATTGAAAAATGCATATGTGGCAAGAAACCAAAAAAATAAAATTGGTCCCAAGTGGTTAGACTCGGCCAAGAAGATGCCAAACATTAATAACATGGACATGCCTAATACACAAACACAACCAATGTTACGGGTCGTATTATCATCTGAAAAATAAGTGGCACTTAATTAGTAATTATAATTAGTAGGACAAAGCATTTAATTGTTATCTTACAATACCAAGTGTTAGAAAAAGTTGAGAACGCTAGAAAAAGAACCACCAGGGGGGCAACAGTGAGAACATGTTTTGGACTGTGTGAGATGCTGGAATAAATTATAATGTTTATATATAAATACATATGTACATACAATTGATAAGTAAGCTAAAAAATACAGCCATTAGTGAATTTTTTAGAGAAATAGTTTGTTAATTAGTTTCATTTCTTACCAAAATCGCCAACTAGATATGGTCGCCTCTTCTGTTAGCTTTAAATATTCCTTGTATACAATGTACATCATATATGCCAATATAACTACAAGAGAAGATTTTTTGATTAATCGCTCTAATCGATATTCCGAATCCTACTTGGATAAGAAGTAAACCATTTCGACGACGCCCAAGTCTAAATAAACTTACCACCAGCTATAATGGGGTATAGAATATAGCTGTACTTTATCCATAAAGAACCGACCAGTGTTAAGAATAATACGGAAGTACTACCTAACCAAAAGAGCATTATTGACGATTTGTTTTGGTTCTCGGCTTTCAGTATGCCATAGAGTAATAATGCAGATGCTACCAACTCCAACCATCGAGAAATCACTAGTAATTCCGTATCTAAAGTATCATTGAAAGAATAAATGTTCATTGCAGAGCAAATATAATTTCAGTTCAATCGATTCTTACCCCAGTAGAAGAAATACGTGCCCAATCCTAGGCCTGAGGCTATGAACGGAACTGTTAAAATCGGCAACATTTTTCCACGAAATTTGAAAGCTAAATAAGTTAATTGCGAAAGTTGATAGGCAATATTGTGAAATACAATGTTATTTGCTTTGTTCATATCTTTGCCTCACTTATCAATACAAATTGTAGTTGACTTGGAAGAGAGCGTTTAACGTTATCAATTTGTGTATGTGAATGTGATAAGAGCATCTCGTAGATCGATTTGTTTGATGGGCGTGGCCATCTAATAGACATTTGAAGCCATTCATACCACTATCATTATTATTGGCATTATATCCCTGTTCACATTAACTTATGATTCTTATTTACAAAATGTTTATGGTTGATTTGATAAAACGACTTATAAGATTAATCTTTTACAGAATTATAATAAGTAAATAAGTTTTTTTTATTTATTACTGTATCCGCCAGTAAATTTATAACTCAAAAATTTAACAATTCATTAACTGCCCGAAAGGGTGTTGTCAAAGCGATTAAATGAGAATGTTTTTTTTTATTGAGTAACCTAACGCCGGGCGCCGGTTCTTATATCAGCGAGTAGTAGGGGAAACCCTATATTTATAACCAGAGGGACGGGGCTAACTTCGACCTCGTCGAAGTTTGTATACCCTTGCAATTTTTTTGGTAACCCTTTCCTTACCTATAACCATCAAAGTGAAAAAACGTTTTATCTAAAAAGGCTAATGGTTGCGAAAAAATGGCCTACAATTTTAGCATAGGAAATAACGAAGTTATTGATCAAAGTCACTGTTTTCCACCGATAGTTCTTATGGGAACTATATGATATAGTCACCCGATCTTGATCAAATTTGACACAGTCGTTTATATGTGTAATAAACTCACCAATATTAAAAATCACGTCAATAGCTTATAACAAAATAACAAAGTTATTGAGAAAAGTCTCTGTTCGTGACTTCGCCATTTGTATGGAAGCTATACGACACAGTGGTCCGGCTGAATCCGAGATATACAACCTGTGCACTATACATAAGCCTACATGCAAAATTTCAGCTCTGTAGTTCTTACGGTCTAGGAGGAGTTTGCGCTGATCCAGACGGACGGACGGACGGACGGACGGACAGACGGACGGACATGGCTATTTGAACTCGTCTCGTCGTGCTGATCAAGAATATATGTATATACTTTGTATGGTCGGAGATGATTCTTCTATGCGTAGCACACTTCTGACAAAAATTAATATACCCTTTTTGCAAGGTTTTAAAAATGTGACGTTAACCCTTGCTTTATTACTCTCTTTCTCACCATCTCTCTTTCTCTCTCTCTATCTCTGTCTCTCTCTCTCTCTCTCTCTATCTCTATCTCTATCTGTAATATTCCCTGCTTTCTATTCACTATTTGATATTAATGCATACTTCGGCTGATATTGACGTGGTTTAACGAAATACACATCTATTGATAAGAAATATACATATAATTATATACGTGTTCCAATCCAATAAACGTTTGGCACGTTTTGTTCGTTATATGTTGAGGCTGAAGTAAAATAAAAAGAGTACATTAAAAGGTAAGGCCAATGCCTAGCTTCTGATCCGAAAATTGCACATAAGGGAAGTCCCGACATGACTATCTCCAGTAGAAAACATAGCTCTAAACGATTTGCCCGATCTGTTTATATATAAACGAATATATTGAAACATTAAAATAAGTGATAGACCGCTAACCGTTTAAGCGAATTCGACCAAAACTAATTTTTTTCACATTAGTAGAAATTTGTTCTAGGCCAAGGTTAATGAGTACAACAAATACACTTATCAATTTACCAAACAAAGAGCAATTGTTGGCTAACTAAAATTATATAGCTTTTCGATTGATAACTTTTCATTTACCTGCTGTCATTTCCTACTTAATTTTCAGGCACAATAATGAAAACAATTTTTATTAAGCATAATATTTAAACGGATTAAGTTTGGCAATTACCTTTCAGTGAACGTTTTCAAAAGGCAATTGATTTTTTCTTCTTTTCTCCCAATGTCGCGTTTTTTTTTCTATTAACTATTTGATATTAATTCAGAATTTGCTTGACACTGACGCATATATTGATTTAGATAAAGGCGTAATCTAAATGCGCAATACATATATAATTATATTTCTAATAAACAGCAGCATTTGGTACGTTTTGCTCTTCGTATGGTGGAGGCTGAGTCATTTCACTTTGCTTTGCCTCTTTGGGTTTCACGTCCACCGATTTGAGAGATAATTGAAAACCCGGATTTCTTGGAAAAGTAGTATGGGTCCAGCCAAGATCTGGTTCCGCATCCAATTCACAATATGCCCTGTATACAATGTACATCATGCCAACTAGTAAAACTGGAATGAGAATATATATTGTATACATATATTTAAGAACGACTGTGTTAAAAAAACCGCATTACCTTCGGTTATAATAACATATATAACTTCGCCGACATATGCACTATCAAGAACAAAAAGGAGAATATGACAAAAGACAATTGTAGCAATTATCCATGTCAGTAGAATCGGTTTCTTATGCCTGGCTTCAGCTCCGAAAATTCCAAATAAGAGTAAGCCAGACATGGTCAACTCCAATACCCGACCAACTTGTAGGCCATCTGTCTGATCTATTATTCAATTAAATTATTTTTACACAAGTTATAGAGAGTATTAAAATTATTTCATGCTGCTTACGCCAAAAAGGCAAGGCAAATGATCCCAGTGCCAGTCCAAAGGCCGCCACGGCGATCCCCGTCAAAACCAATTTTCCTTTGTCCGCGTTAATATACATTTGTTCTCGATCAACGTCAATGAATAACTAAAAACTGAGTATCGATTGGCCAAACAATGGGCAAGTGCTGGGCGACTGAAATTATCTTATCTGATGTGTATACAGAGTGAACTGAAAAAGCTTACAATTAGATAAAGTGGCCGAGAATTTCGCATTTCTGCGAGAATCGCAGTTGTTTATCATTTATTTTAACAAATGTAAACAAACTGTTTGAAAAAAGCTCTGAACGTCCAGCAGAGAGTCCGATGTGAATATTACTATGTTATAACCATGGAATTCCATATTTGCAGATATATTTAAACTTATTGTAAAATTTTAAGGTTTTCTAAGCTAATTAATCTTTATGAATTGAACTTTAAAGAGTCAACGCTTTTCTTAAAATGTAAATTTATTTTCATGATAGCATACACTTCATAAATACAAACGTAGAAAACTGTTAATAAAATAAGTTTTGATTAATATAAAAGTTTAGTTGATCATTATAAGCTTATATTGCCCGTGTGGCTTATAATTATCTACAGAAATGTTTAGTCTACTTCAGTAGTAAGTGAAAATACACTGAAATACAAAAAAATTCATAGATATTGTAATAGGTAAATACATTTTCCAATGCGATTTCAATTTCTAATAAACAGCAGCGGTTGGTACTTTTTGCTCTTCATGTGATTGACGCTGAGTCATTTCACTTTGCTTTGCCTCTTTGGGTTTCACATCCACCGATTTGAGAGATAATTGAAAAACTGGACTCCTTGGAAAAGTCGTGTTGGTCCAGCCAAGATCAGGTTCCGAATCCAATTCACAATACGCCCTGTATACAATGTACATCATGCCAACTAGTAAAACTGGAATGAGAATATATATTGTATACATATATTTAAGAACGACTGTGTTAAAAAAACCGCATTACCTTCGGTTATAATAACATATATAACTTCGCCGACAGATGCTCTATGAAGAACAAAAAGGAGAATATGACAAAAGACAAGTGTGGCAATTATCCATGTCAGTAGAATCGGTTTCTTATGCCTGACTTCCGCTCCAAAAATTCCAAATAAGAGTAATCCAGACATGGCCATCTCCAAAACCCGACTAATATGTAGTTCATCTGTCTGAACTGTTTAAAAGTTATATACTCAAATTACCCAGAATATTGAAATTATTTCAAACATTGCTTGCTGCTTACGCCTCCAAGACATAGCAAATGTTCCCAGTGCTAGTAAAAAGGCCCCTACAGCGATCCCCGCCAAAATCAATTTTGCTTTGTCCGCGTTAATATACATTTGTTCTCGATCAACGTCAATGAATAACTGAAGAGTGTGTAGAGATCGGCCAACTAAAATTACTTTCTCTTGTGTGTAGATATTCCCAAAAAAAAGTTTAGATAAATTGCAATGGTGAGAGAGAATTTTTAATTTCTGCGTAAATCCAAATTTGTTAGCAATTATTTCTACTACTACGTTTCTACTGATCGTCGACTGAGTCCGAGATAGAGTGATAGAAAAGCGGATTTATGAAAACAGGTACTTACATAATTTACATAACTTTATAATCTCAGCTCGTCAAGACTTGTAGATTCCGTTCCGTAAGAAAAAACACAATATCGTTCAAGTATATATGTAATATATTTGTAATGTTTATTTTACTTACATATATCATTTGAAAGCTTTTGTTTATTTTACTTTCATATACCATTTGAAAGCTTTTGCTTAATGCAGGTTCTTTTTTTTACAATAAAGGGTATTATTACTTGTTTTGATTAACTGCATTGAATTCTAATTTATACTCAAACAAGATTCAGTGTTTATACCTACATAAATTAAGCTGGAATTTCCACTCTCAACGCTTTCAAAAGCTCTTCATATACTAGTGGACGTCGTGTATCGTTTTCTTCTGAACTTAACTTATTTTCTGCCTCTATTGCAGTTAAAGTTTCTTTGCCCACTTTCGATATTTTTATATAGAAACCATAATTGATGTACATCATTAAGGCAATTAGAGCTGAAGTGAAATATATTATTTAACATTTATTATAGCTGATACAATTTATACTTACCAGTAACTACATACTGATAGACGAAATCGCTTTCGTATACAATCATATTGTAGATAATTGTGGAAAAGTATATTAATGTGGCAAAGAGCCAAATTAAAATTATTGGTGCCTTGTGATGGGGCTCTGCCTTGAGAATACCAAAAAGAAGCAAAACGGATCCCGTTATCTCAATTGCTTGGCCCAATTGCAATACTCTTGTTGAAAAAAAAAAACCTTTTGAGTCGAAATAAAAATGTAAAAAATCTTGTTATTCCATATACAAGGCCGATATATGGCCGATTGTTGCTCACATAGCATATAACGACACCATTTGGCCAGAGGCAATCCAATGCCTAAGAGAGCAATGGTTAATTGTAAAATAATTTCCCTCAGACTAAACATTTCGGTCCAACAGATAAACTTATACTGAGCACTCGAAGTCGAATACGATGAATTTGTATTTTGCTTTAATCTGTTGGGGTCAATATGATGAGTACGGACAATATACCCAATGGGGCTGATATCCATATGCATATGAAGTCGACTCAGTCACTTTATCTCAATTATATGCTCTAGAATGTCTTTGAAACGTTTATAACAGGCACATTGTATGAGTGGGTGTGAGTGTGGGTGCATTCATGTTTATTTAATAGGTTAACTTTTGCCATTTGTGCATTAAAAACTTTACTTTCACTTTTATTTGAAGTTGTTTTTTTTTTACTTTAGTGGCAATTATTTTACACATTAAATTGACTTTGGCTTTGTCGGCTAAAAAGCAAGTAGATCTTGAGAGGGGTTTCGTGGCTGGACAAATCCTTAGGCTGAAAGTTTTCACACACAAGTTTTCCACAACTTTTTGAACGAATTTGAAATTTTAATTAAAATTTTGTTTGGCCAACAACACAAGGGAAACCAAAAAGAAAACGAGACGAAATGCATTCTACTACTTTCTCTCTCATTTGCTCCCTCGTCCGTTTGTAGAAGTCATAATCAAGAAAACGATTTTTTCATTTTTTGGTGAAATTTAGAAGGCCTCGTGACGTCAGCATAATTTATGAATATTTGTAATTAACAGCTGAGAAATTTATAATAAATTTTCCCCCTAATTGCATTTTTATGGCGTCAACTTTCCGCACAGTAAAAGGAGGCAAGGTAGGCAGATACCCATAAATATAAAACTCATCGAGAGAAGATGGAGAACTAACTTTCAGCTTTTATTTTATGATGTGGCTGTTGTTGTACCTTAAATCTAGATAACTCTTGCCAATATACATATATACAGAGAGCATTTCCGTTTCGTAGCCAAAACTTTTCCAGGAAAAAAAACTTTTCTCTCTTTGCGTACAAATGAGAGAAGCGGAGAAAATCAAAAGATTTCGTATACAAAGACTGAGAGCCTACATTTAGATACCCTATTTTAAGGGTATAACAAATGTCTTAAACCCTAATAGGACTATTTCAGTATACACTAAAGGTAAAGTCAATTATAAGAAATTATAAGAAATTTTAGATTATATATATGTTTTCATTTTTAAGTCTAGATATGCATAATAATATCTAGGATATCTAATGGTCGTAACCTTATTGTCTCCTATACTACATTTAATACAAGAATGACAAGATTCTAATAGTAAAGTAGTAAGCAAATATTATTGTGTTATGTATTTTTTAATAAATCGCATTTCTCAACTGCAAGCAATGCAATTCAGTATTTCTAGTTCCCAAGTTTCTAAATGGTAAAAAAGTATACCTTTTATATTCTCTATATTTAAAGGGTATATAGAGAGTGAACTTTTGTTTACAGAGCATCTCTTTATTTCTTTTTTGTTAATTTTTTTTGCTTTTAGTTGATTGTATATTAATATGGTAGTTTATTAGGCGTGAATATAAAAATTGCTTTGAGCAAAACTTTTGCCATTAGAACAGGCAAGGTAAATAGACAATTGCGAAATCATGAATTAAACCAAAAACAAGAAAAAAAAGAAGAAACAAAACGGAAACAGTATAAGAAAAACTATGTTTGAACTGCATTGGGAGTAAAGATGGAAGATGAAACCATAACTAATCGGATAAGGACCCTACTCCCTTTGCAAGTAAGACAGATTTATGACTGTGTATACATATATTTATTTGTGATATCATTTAAGTAATACAATCGGAAACGGCTATATAAAGTACTTGGCGAAGTAAAGAAAACAAAATAAAGCAAGTCCAAAGTCAATGACAGACTCAGAGGCAAAGCCATGAAATGTGCTGCTCATTTATTTCATTTAAATGCGCATTTAAATCTATTTAAAACTCCACATGAGCCATTCACAAAGCCGCCGCACACACACACACGTACATGCAGATATATTCACCCATATGGGAGACAAGATATAAGCGACAAAAGAAAGAGACTGTTGAAAAATAAAGGGCAAATAAAAGGCATGGCAAGTCAAAGGAAGGCAAAGCTTCTTTCAGTGTGCCAGTTCTCAGTTCAGTTCAGTTCAGTTCAGCTCTCAGCATGATTTAACGATAATGAAGGTATTTACGAGTTTAGCCTTAGCCTGGTCGTGGTCCTGCTCCTGGTTTTGATGTTGCTGATGGTCCTGTTTTGGTACTACTGCTGCCGTATATTGGGCAAAAGCAAAACTCATCATAAAGGTTACCCAAAACACACACTCAACAATACACACATACTTCCACGTAAACAGGATCTTGTATCTTACGTTTGTCCTGGCATTTGTAAAATGTTTTGCAAAACTTTTTTCTTCCTTCATTCCTGTTTTTTTTTTTGTTCTTTTTCTTGTTCTTGTTGTTGTCTTTGACACCGTTGATAAGGACAACGACACGACAACGACAACTAGTCACCAACAGTAGCAGTAGCAGCAGCGGCAGCAGCTGAGGCCAACAAAATGTAATACCTACCATAGCTTACCTTACTTTACCATACGATAGCTTGCTTACCTCAACTTAGGTTTTCTTGGCTTGGGCCCATTTTGAGTTGGCGCCACCCATTTCGCCTAATTTCCAACGCAACGCACACATTGCATGCTAATAAAATTCAATTTGCCATAAAATGTTTCGCATTTGAACAATCTGCATAAGTAGAAGAAACGCGTCAGCCACGTGTCATAAATCCAACATCCATCAGAATCAACATAATTAACTGCCAAAAAATATTTTTGATTTGATTTTAGCCAGAGAGAATTTATGTATATGGTCGATCCAATATTTTACTGTCTTTTGATAATCCAGCAGATGCATTGAATTCGAATGGTTTCTGGCCAAGAAAAAATATGACGGCGATAAAAACCAACAAACATATAAATAGACGATGAAAATGAGAATGCAAATAGAAAGTTGTAAATCTGTCGACAAAATTATTTGTACATTATCAAAACGAAGCAGAACCAACCAGAAGAAGAAGACGAAACATAATGAAAAGATTTTATGTATAATTTAATGTTAAGTTTCTCTTTTATGCGATTACTTACCTTGTGGTTTACTTTGTAGTTTTCATTCGACAAATTCGTATACCCTTTCTAGAAATCTTGTAAAGAGAGGCGAAACTATTGATATTGATCTCGAAGCTCTTAAAGTTACCTAGATATAAAATATTACAAGAATTTTCACCTCAAACTTCAATAATTGCCCTACGGACCTGATTATAGCAATCTCTAAACTATTTCTGTGTAACAAAGAAAGTCATTGAGGCCAATCCAAGAAAAATTTTTCACCAGAGTTTGCAATGCTTCTGGACATACATATTTAAGCACGTTTAAGACTATATATACAATTATACGTATGTCTCAAATAATACTGTTTTAAAATTATAAGAATTGGTAGATTGAATGTCAAATTTGTTGTTCAAAAGAGATAAATTATATTTTGCAAACTGTGGTAGTTATTATTAACATATTTCTATATAAGATTGGGTCCAAGCTTCAAAGCATATTTACTCGAATAGGAGGCACCTTTAAATAGCTAATCTCTTATTCAAACTTGTATACTTTAGCTATGAGTATTAGCTTTAATTTTGAGTCCTTAGTTTAGAAAGCAAATTAGTGAGTTATTTTTAAATTAAAATGATTTTATCAGGTTTTCTTTTGTTTTAAGATCTGATCTGATATTGACCCCAGTTAATGGCTATTTTTATAGAAATCCATGTGGTTCATTTCCATAATGTGTATGATCAAGAGAAGTTATTACTGTCTGTCAAAAAAGGTGAATATTTCTAAGCTAAGAAATTTTTAATCCTTAGATTTTGACTTGAATCAATGAATTAATTAAAAAGGGAATGCTTATAGATAAATATAAATACATGAGGGAGAACACTCCTTGAGACAATAGTCTTAAGTGTCAAAAAAATTTACTAGTTTCTTTGTCATATGTCATCAAAACATAACAGACATCTATCTAAAATCAAGCATCAAAATTGGGACGGCTCTTTATTGTTCCTTTATGTAGAATATCAAGCTTATCATCAATTTTCATAGCGCAATTAACTAATTTAGGTTTTATTAGCAGATATAAGATCAATCCGGTGATATAATTCAAATATCAAAAGTTTATTTTCGTAAGCGTATAAAATTAAGCATCTCACAAATATATGTATATATTTTATAGTGGCTCTTCCGGGTTTTATTTGTCCCGATTTCCATTCACAGACTCTGATTCTGGTCTCTCTCACACTCACTTACATATTTTATGGGCAAGCCTTGACGTCTGCTTTCAACGGTGGCAAGCGAGCCACTTGCCTCCACGCGGGTTTTATTATACTTCACATAGAACCCAAGGTTGCTGCGAATGCGAAATGGGAATGGGTTTGAGATTGGGTGGGTGTGGGAGTGGAAGTGGGGATTGAAGTTGGGTTTCTGGGGTTGGGGGTTGTGTTGGGGGGCCGGGTTTTTGGGATTGGGGTAGTTTGGTGTTGGGTTAGCAAGAACAAAGGCAACTTAACCTGCTCGTCAACTGGCCAAAATCGCATTACACGGTGGTCGACTTCAACTCTCGGGGTATTTTTGGCGTCCCTCTGCTTCTTTCCTTCCTCTCTCCCTTTTTATCATTCCCTTTCTTTTTTGTCTTCAGTTGCTTCGCTGCTTCTTGGTCCAAAAAACACAAAAGCTACGTTCCGTATTCCGTCAACAAATTTGTCGTCGTTCCTTCTTCTGGCAGGAAATGGCAAAACTTTTAAATTATGTAGAGAGAAGAAAGAAGTGTTCCCAGTTAATTGCAAAGCCGTGAGCTGCATTTCGGTATCGAACTTTAGAAAGAGAGAGGGAGACAGAGAGAGAAAAAACAATAGAGCACTTATTGTTAGTGAGTGTTTTTGTTTTACCTGGCCAACATCCAAAAATGCTTTCTCCCCTATACTCACAAAAGCAAACAATAAAGGTAAGAAAATTTTAAATCTCTTGGTGATTGCTGCTTTGTGGCATCTCCATGTTGCATTATCCAAATAATTGCAGTGGCAATGAGCCAAAGAAAAAAAGGGATGGGGGTAGTGGAGTCTACTTTGCCTTGAAATGAAACATTGCACATTTTCAATTATAATTATTAACAGATTTCTGTTGGGGGAATTTACATGCATATTTCTTTTTGTTTTTTAAGCCAAAGTCACCTGAGCAATCCACTTGATGCTTGCGCAATTTCCTTGCTGCATTGTCCTTGTGCGCCCGCGTGTTCCTTCTCCCACTACCCCCTACGCATCCCACTAGTACTCTTGGTTGTTGCAACTTTTGCTGCTGGCTCTATGCTGTTGTTGTTTTAAGTGGTTTTTTGTGCCCCGTTCAACCAGCAACTTGTAGTTGGTGGAATTTTTTTTATATATATATATTTTATATATTTTTTTCTACTTTTCCATTTTGCCACTCGCTCGGAGGCAACTTTTAACATTTAATGATGCTGCTTTGTATTTTAATACGCTTTGCTTGCTGCTCACCTCTTTCCCGCACCGCCCCCCGTCCTGCCACCACCTGAGCCCAATCCTCTAGCCACCGCTGGCCCTCTCCTACGTCCAGCACGTGCCATAAGCAGCGCTTTGAAAACTTTTAAGTAGACAAGCAATGTCCCCATTCCCAAGGAGAGAGTGAAAGATAGATAGGCACCGATAGGGACGGGAATCGTGGGGAACGTTGGTGAACATCTTCGCTTCTTCCTGTGTCTTTTGCCTTTTTGCGCTTTAAGTTGTCTACTCAGTTCCAATTTTTCTTGATTTCTTTTCTCCTTTCGTTTATATTATATCTCTTTTTTTTTTGCTTTCATTCTTTCGTTGACTTCACACACAGCCTGCCAAGGTGTTTGAAGCAATTTGTGTCGCCCGGCTTGGGTTGCGTCCTTGACAACTTGACTGCGCCTCCTCTCTGCACTTCTCCTTGCGTTGTCCCTGCTCTGCCTACTCTTCTATTATTATTGTTGTTGTTGTTGCTATACTCGTTGTTCTACTACTCAGCGTGCGGTGTGCAGATTGTGCCAATTTAACCTGTTGCTTACTTTATTTCTACTTTCAGGGGAAGCAGAGTGACATGGGGAGAATGCGGGGGTTTGAGCCCAAAAGTTTACGAATGCGAATTGCCAACTGAAAGTTGAAGGTGAAGCTATAGTCGGAAATGAGAGAGTAAAAGCGAGTTTGATGATTTAAGGATGAGTTGTGATGGGGGCACGGCACAATTTTAATGCAATTCCAATTTAACTTAGTTACAGTTTCTATGCATTTCAAATCGCATTCGCACAAAAAAACTTTGCCAAAACCCGCCTCTATTCACAAAATCACAAAGTAATTGCAATTCGAAGAATTTGTGAACAATTTACGAAATTAAGTTCTGAAAAGTTTTACACGCGGATAGATTTAATATAGCCAAGAGGAAAAAAAAGAGAGAAAGAAAAAAGGTTTAAGGTGATGGAATGTGTGCCTCTGTGCATATGAGCCATTTCATTTGGGAAATTTGAGAGTGTATTTTGTTTTTCTCAGTTTTTTTGCCAGGAACTTCTCTTACTTGGCTTAAACTGAATGCCACTTTTGGATTGGGCGTATGTGGTGGGGTCAATTCTGCTGTTGCCACGAATTGAGCTCAGATATTATACAGTGGCTAAAATACGAACATTTTTATCATCAAATAAAATTGATATAAATTAATGAATTAATCAATATACTTTCTTTTTTTTCTTTGGTGGTTTTGGATCCTAAGTATATTTCAAAGTATTTTGTTTAAAATTTGATTTATGTTCTTTTTGATGGGTTCACATTCTTCTCAAAAATATAATAACCAGTTCCAAAAATGTTACCAAACGACACAAGAGTTAAATTCCGTTGCAGAATAATTAATTAAAAGAACGAATAGTTGCCTTTTCTATTTCCATTCAATTGAGAAACTTGAAATTTAAGAAATTATGTACAATGGAGAGAAAACTTAAGTTGTGTTTTGGATTTCATGATTATCAACTTACTATTTCAATTACTTTAGAAATGATAATTATTCAAACTAATGTTCATGCTGCTTTGGGATAACTTATTTAAAATTACTTAAGTGTAATTTTAATAACTCTAATGGAAGTAGATTTTCGGCCAACTACGTCATGCCAAGCAGACCACTGTGGAATGTGAGATGGAGAGAATTGGGGGAAAGCTTCTCGCTCAGAAATGCAAATGGAACTGCTTGGGACACATAGTCATTACAAATTAATTTCACACGTGAGTAACTCGATGCAACAGCAGACAAGTCTTCGAGTCTTCTGCTCACATCATGCTGAGCACAAAAAGGAGCAATGTGCAAACCAGGAGCGGGTAGGCAAGCGGGTGGCAAACTGACATAATGTCAGTCATATGACATTCAATTAGGGGAAAGTTGTTGCATCTTGATGAGCAAATGTGCCATATAATGTATGACCCTGCTGCATCTGTTTCTTCTCTTAATCTGTATCCTGATCCAGTTGATGTAAAGTGTGGCTGTGTGTGTGTGTGTGTGAAGGGGAGTAACATCGATGACATTGACGTTTGACGCTGATATTCATACATAGTGACAAGTTAATGAAAGAAGTTCGCTTGGGTTAAATTGAAGTCTCAATTCTCTCAACCGAAAATTGAACCAGTTCCAATTGAAATTCACCAACCCTGGCTACCAAACAGGTGATAAGAAAAAGGAGGGGAATTGAAAGAGGAAGATAACAAATGCGCCAATGCATTTCCGTTTTGCTTTCACAGCACTTAGGACACACACACACACACAGCGGGAGGTGGTAGATGGTGGTGTGTGAAGGACTGCAGCACAAAGCTGATGGCAAATCTCCACATAAATTGCAACTGCAACAACGCATCTTGTCCTGTTGGCTCTCCTGCACACAGAACAACCATTACAATGGCTGCTCTGGCTGGACAAGTCCTTGCTGGAAATTTAATTGTTGCATTTGGTCAGGTACAGGATGTGCGTGTTAGTTGATGGCTGGACACCTGCTTAGCTGGCACTTCATCTATCCTGTCCTATCCTGTTCTGTCCTCTTTTATCCTTGAGTTAACGAAATATGAAGCTGCATTTGGCTTTCGACCAATCACGTGGCAATTTTTTTCTTGGTTTCCTTTTTTTTTTTGCCCAGGGATTGTCGGACGAAATGAAAGTGCCAAGTCTATATCCCCTCGTTAAATATTACACATCAGCAACAGAAGCAGCAAAAACGACAGCCAGATCCATGATGGTTGGAGTAAAGCGTAAAGCAGCTGCAGCAGTAGCAGGAGCAGCAGCAAAAATAACGCGAGTCGTTTTTATTAAAAATTTCATTTTCATTTGCAAAAAAAGGGAAAATGGAGAAAAAATGGCGAAAATGTGGCAAACATGAAATATGAACAATAAATGGCAAGCGTCCATCAAAGTCCTTGAGTTTCTTCCATACCACATCACTCTATTTCAATCCCAGTCCCCATCCCAATCCTTAGCCCCGCTCAATAGGACACCACTTGCAATAATGCTCTTCATAGTGCTGAGCTCAGCCTGCGGCTAAATGACGAAAAAAAAAAACATTATTCGACGACGACGTCGTTCACGTTCGAAAATTAAAATTACACACAACGTACAGTACAGTCCACTCCGGGTCCAGTCGAAAGAAAATCAATGTAAGAGGAAAAGAAAAATAAAGAAAAACGCTCTCAAGCAGGAAGTCCCCAGAATGCCCAGTGTCCGCCCAGCCAGCGGCGATGATTATTATTATTTTTATCTCAAGCTGAAATTTCGCACAAAATTAAATACACAATCCGACGAGAAAATTGTCCGTATCTTTCCATTCCTTATCGACCCCATTATGCCCTGCTTTTCTTCTACTTCCCTTGATTTTTCTTGGAAATAATTTCATTTTAATTTTCTCTCGTCTATGTTTATGAGTTAGGTATAGAGTCGGGCAAACAGTCTAAATGTTTGGCTATGAAAATAATATGCCAGAACAATTGATTTATATGTACATATGTATATGTACTCGGATTTCAGTGCCTCAGGCTTCACCCAGGCTCTTCCGTAGCATCCACTCCACGCAACTCGAGTGAGCTTAAATCTCCAAGCACCGCGAAGCGTGCGCATTCTGTGCGCAATTAGCCCACAATGGACGAGCGCGTCAAGTGAGTGGCAGGAGGGCACAGGCTCAGGCACAAGACCCAACATGGTCGCCAACAGGTTGGCAATGCCACTGAGAGGAGTAAGTGCAGTTGCTGCTTCTGGTGGTGCTGCTGCTGATGCCGCACATACTCGGCCAGCACTTAAAATTTAAAGCGTTTCGAGTGTAATTGCGCGGTTGCCGTTAACGAGCCGCTTGTTAAAGTCCAGCGATGCCAAAAAACAACGAGTGCACCAAACAAAAGAAGTCCCTGCAAAAACAAACTTTTAATTCAACGAAGTTGGCATACTCTTGGCAAACATTGAAGACTTTCAACTGAATCAGTCGAAAACTGTTTGAGATTCCAAATTTTGAGTTAAATGGAAAATCAACTTCATTTTAAAGCTTTACCAAAGTACTGGAAGTCAAACATTGAACAATTATTTCAATATTCGTGATAAAAATATCTTAGTCTAATCTTATTGTCAAGAAAACATTTCATAGACTTATAGATCCAGTTAGAGATATAACTGAGTAGGGATCTTCTCTGTTTAGAACTACACGCGGCTTATGAATTTACAAATTCGTTTTAATTATAGAACTACATTTTATAATAAATTTATTTATACAATTTGAATAAGAAAACCCATATTGGAAGTTCATTTGAAAAGGAAAATTATTTCCCTTTCAAGAGAATATACTGCGTACAATGAAGTATTCTGTTTAGATGATTGGGAAGGATAACCTTACACTAATTTTAGATTAAAAACCATAGAGAAAAAAAATAAATATACAACTAAATAAATAATTAGTTTTAAGCTAAATTTTATAGTTTTGACATAAGCCATATGATGAACTGAAATTTTCATCTGTAACTAGTAATTTTGTAATAAGCTCTCAAGTAATGGTACAACATTCCCATTCTCAAATTTACTTTCATGTTATCCATATTAAAATAGATAACCTGATCATCTTTGATTAGCTACAATAAATTAATCTTTGTTTAGACATTAAACCAATTATTTGTTAGTGTTTTTACTATTACAAAAAAATGTAAATGTATACATTAGCCTAAAGCTAATTAAAATGTTATTTTCTATAAAAACAAAACTATTTAAGTGTGGTCTTGCTTTAAACTCCAACTAAATGATCTCTTTATGCTGACAGAAATCTGAAAAATAGTTGCATTCTTTTTTATTTATGTTGACTAAAATACTTTTCTTGAACTAAACGTCTTCACCTTCTTAAATAAAGTGCATAAAGAAAATACTAGAACCCAACCAAGTTACTATAGAATCGGTTTTATTTCTGTTCATTTTCTATATTCTTTTAAAGAAGTTCTCCAAACTACATTTTACAGTTTTGTAACAGTATTAAGGCATTTATTTTAAGATAAGTTTAATAATAAAATCAAATGACATAAATCTTCAGACAATGTTACTTTTGAGATTGTTAATGCATTCTATATATGTATGTATAAAACTATATTCACAGATGTTTATGACCATAATATTTTTAACTGAACTTAATAGGAAAATTCTGTGGATTCACAGGATTCCAAGAGTAAAGAATGACCAGAAGGAAGAGCCATAAACGAAAATTTTCACAAATAATTTTTATGGAATACAAAGATAACTCTCTCTCACTCTCTGGCTAGTGGAAGGTCCTTCATCTGGACGGTCTTAAATGTGGCCAGAGTCGTGTGGTTATTGTACAGCTGGCTGCCTACCTGATGCCTACGTGGCTGGCAGGCTGAGCCAACATTAATTAACATTTCAATGGTTGCCGCAGTATAAAATAATTGCATTGCATTTAACTTGAAATGACCTTAAAGAGTCTGACCATTTAAAGGTAAAAACAGAGCCAGTAGCTAAAGTACGTTTTTCCACTATTATGCCACTACTCCTTATACACTTTGGGAGTGTGTGTGTGTGTGCGACTGGCGGCGCATAATTCAACTTGGGAGAGAAGCCCTGTGGCATAAAATTTGGTGCATGCAACCAGAAATGTGCAAGTTCAACGGAAATTAAAGCAGCTACCAAAGTGTGTGTGTGTGTGTGTGTTTGTGTGAGTCTGCCTGTGCTCGAGTAATTCGCAGTTATTTCATGTATGAAATATACGCCTGGGAAATGTTGAGGCTGCTGTTTGAATTGGGAATTGGGTACAAAAAGCATAAAAGCAAAAGGAAAACTAATTGACACCTGCTGCTGTTGGGCTCGTTCTACAATGGCTAAAAACCGCAGCCTAAACAAACAGACAACAAACGGACAAACAAACAAACAAACAAACGAAAACACAACAAACAAAATAACAAAACTGAACAAAAAAAAAAGGAAAGAGTTATGCTAAGCTAAGAATAATGTAGAATGGTCAGTTCAAAGGGCCGTGTCAGAAATGAAAAATAAACAAATTTTCCCAACAGAATCAACAAATGGTAAAGCAAAAGAAAAAGACAGAGAATAGAAAGATGCTAGCAAACAGAAAGAAAGAAAGAGAAAAGGACTGCTCACTTAAATGGAGCAAAATACCAAAAGAAAACAAATGAAGGAAGGGATTCACTTTAGGATTATCTCAATTATCATCAGAATCCAGATGATTGATTATTGGTCCACTTGGCTTCAATTTTTGCAATTGGCCACTTGCATAATTAATATTTACCACCTCTCATTTTGGGTTCATTTTCCATTGTTACCTCACAGCAGCAGTTTCCACTTTGCTGAGTTTTCTTTTAGCCGCACTCAGACTTACAAATTACGCACTAATTAAGCAGCTTTTGGTACCGTAATAATTCAAAGTTGTCCTCGCACTTAATGCGACTGAGAGCTCAGAGAAGAGAACTGGACTTTGAGTCCAGAAGGCTTTTAGCCTTGGCTAACACCTCAGCCAATGGCAGTAGTAGCATCGCCGCATTAAGCGGCAAAAGTTAATGTACATAATTAATTTCCTTTTGCACTTTTGCCTTAGCCTTAATTTTGTTTAGCGGTTCTTTTGTTTCTCATTTCGTTCTCATATACCTAAATCAAATTGAAATGAAAGTCATCCAGAGAGTGGGCCGCGGTATGGTAGATGGGCGGTAGGGCACTCAAACAGTCGACAATATTCAAATTGAAGCTAAGGAATGCGGGCCAATTAAATTGCTACCGCGTTGGTTTTTTTTTAACTTTTCTTCCCATTTTTCTTCAAATTCATCATACGCCCTGTTTCCCCTGTGTATGTTTCTGTGCGCTTGAATTTTTTTCTTACTTTTAATTGGCTGCGAAATTAAATTTTAAATATATACGCACACCTGCCACCCTTACCACCAAGGGATAGAAATGGGGGGCAGGGTGGTATGAGAGGTGAGGGGTCTGCGCCGGCGTTTGAGTCAAGCTGAAGATGCTGCAAATTCAATTGGCATAACATCATGCGCAATAAACAACTTCATTTGCAAAATTTACTACCAGATAATTGAATAGCTTTCAGCAGCGACACAGAAAAGCAAAAGAAACAAAAAAGGAGCAAACCAAAAAACACAAGAAGCTTATCGCCAAAGAATCGCAACAATAACGGATGGCTGAAGGAGGAGACAGGGCTAGAAAAGACTGCAGACTCCAGCTCCAGCCTCGTATAACATGCAAATGCCAAATTCAATAAACTCAATGGCAAGGCAACAAATAGACCAAATTATTACATAGTCGCACGCACAAACACACGTGGCAATGTCGGCATTGGCATTGGCATCGGCATTGGATCTCGACCTCGAACTCAACTCAACTCGACTTGAGCCTGAAACTCAGGCCACAGCTTCATCTTCTATGGTAGCTGCTGAGCTACTTATGTTGTCGCGAAGTGAATTGGTTTGGGGGACTCTTGGCTTAGGGGGGAATGTACTTACAAAGAGAGAGGGTGAGGGGTTCTAAGATGCCAAACGCCGACTGTGGCATGTGAAATTGAACGACAAAAGTGCGTGCAATTGGCAGCCATATTGCCAGTGGGATATAGGTATATATTCTTACTTACATACTTAACCCACTATACCCCGAGTATATATTGTATATATTGTGGCCATAAGCCCCATCAAGTAGGTATGGGTATGTGCGTGTGTGTGTGTGGGAGCTCAGTCGCGTCATATGCGTAATACATATGAGTATAAGTTAAACACAACTTCCATACAAAATTTGAACCTTTGAAGGCAGTTAAATAAGTAGCTACCTAGGTAAGTATGAAATAGGTAAGGTTGAAGGTAGCTAGCTGCCATTGACTCATTCGTACGTGGTGACATTATTTCTATGTCACGCATGGACATAGCGGGAGGCTAAAATAAAAGAAACATTTCCATTACAGACACTCAAAATTGAATTTCATGCTATTTAAAGTTATCGTATATTAAATAAAAACAAATGTTACATTTCACCCCATGCAGTTTGTTACGTCAAACATAGTTTACACTCCAAAGGAAAATATTTCTAAGAAGGCAAATTGAGAGCAACTACATAAATTTATATATATGTATGTACATAAGGGTTTCAATATTTCAGCCTTCAGAAAGCTTGTTTTGTTTTTGTTCTTAATTGTCTTTACTGACCATTTTCAATATAGCAATTTCAAGAATTCCGACGAATCTTCTTTCTTTTAATGTGATTTGCGCAAAGCCTAAGGATAACTTTTTATTCCCAACAAAAATTGTACAGTTCTCTGAATCTAAATGAACAAAAACAAAACTTAAACAATTCTACCAAAGTCAAAGGCACTTTAAAATGTATTTCAACTAAAATATAAATATTTTGCAACGATTAAGATCAGAGGGCAATAGGTTATCCAAGTCATTTTCGCTGAATTGACAAAGTCGAGTCATTAGCAACTGAATTTCTATATTATTTCTTCAATTCATGAAAATAATTAATGAAAATAATGTCACCTTTTCTTTTCCTGCCAATTACTTAAAGTGTAACAAATACTAAAATACATATTTTTAAGCACTAGTTTCATTCATTCAGGGTATGCTCTTCAAGAAACAAATGTATGAAAGAACTTTCAGCTTTTTTCAGAGGGTTTATTGACTTTTGCAGGTTCTTGACTTGTAATGCTGTTAAAATCTCTGACACTGTAGGGAAAAGTAATTCAAAAATGTCTTTGTGGGAAAAATTAATTTATAAAAAAGTATGTTATGTAGACAAATAGCAATATGATGATGTGTTTATTTAGGTGAAAATGTTTAATCGATATTTGGTCCCACTTTAATTTGATTTTGTGATTCTCAATAAAGGAATGCAGTGATCTTTGAAATAGGACAAAACAGAAAACCTTCTAAAAAAATTACATCAAGCCAATTATTCTGACTTTAATGGATTGGTCAATGGTGTAAAACGTACCTAAGAGCCTTAAAAATCGATTACTGGTAAAACTGATAATCGACCGAACAATACATATTTTAAATAAAAGACGCCAAACTAAAGCCATGAAAGAAAATAGTTTTTCTTACTTTAACTATATTTAAATATTTTTAAATCCTCTTTATTTGCCAGCTGTATTAGCTGTACCCAATTTTACTGACAACAATGTAACTTAGTTGTATTAACTGTGTATAATATTACAACTCAGAAATAAACTTATAGAGTATTGCATATTTCAATTAAAATTTTCTTTCTTCTTTGTTTCTTTCTCAGAGATTTGAGTGTTTACATTCCTGGAAAAAAAAAATTATATTTATATACATATATCTTTAGCTTTTTCAGTTTTTTTGTTTTGTTTCTTTTGTTTTGCCTGTTCGTGGAGCCTATTAATAAATTTCTCAACTGGGAATTACCATTTACAGTTAGCTGACCGAAAAACTTTTGCTCTTTAAGTTGAATGGCGACGCATTTATCACAAAAAATTGGACAGAACTCAGAGCAATGGGCATGCGGGCACGGGACAGACATTAGAGAGGTGACGACGCTAGCGTGGCGGCGTTGAGGCCGTTTAAGCATCATCAAGGGAATTGATAAAGTTCCAAATTCCCCGCACTTTTAGTGTTTCATATGCTTTTGCCAGTGATTTTGGATTTTTGTTCCAATAAGTAAAGTAAAGTAGATGTACATATATAGCAAATTTTGTTGTTGTCGTTTCGTTTTTTTTTTTAAGCATGTGCAGCCACATGGCTTTAAGCTCTTTGCATGTTTTTGGCTGTGGTCTGATGTCGTTGTTGTTGCAATGGCAACGGCAGCAACATCGGCAGCAGCAGCTCATAAATAATTCAAATAATTTACACGCTTACTTAAACGTTTGCCAGCAATAGCTATGCATGTGTGTGAGAGTCCGTGTGTGCATCTATGTGTGGGTGTGCCGCATTATGTGGTTCATTGGTTTGGGCCAAAAACTGCAACCAGCACCAGAGCAATCAACTAAGCCCGATGCTGCTGCTGCCGCTACTGTTGCTGCAGTTAACTAAACTGAACTCTACTAAACTTTTCACTGCACACTCTCACTCACACACATACACACACACAAAGTGAGGAGTATTGGACCAAACTCTAGCCCAGTTACTGTGGTTTTACATTTTCATATCGCTCTCTGTCTCTATAATATTTTACAACAAAATTTTTGTTCTTGCACTCTTTTGTTTTGGCATAAAAAAAAATAAAAAATACGCTGGCAAAGCTGGTGCATTTTATGTTGTCACGTTGATGCTTTAAGTGCCCCATGAGGCAAACGGGGAACAACACGCAAGCTTCAACAAGCATTTCATTTCATTAGAACGAGTACGATTAAAAGACCAGAGGACCCAATAGAATCATGGTGGAGGGGTATGATGGTGAGCAAAGGGAGAGTGATTTTGCGATATCAATACCAATTTCTCAAACTCTCGATAGTTGTGGTCATGGTGGTGTATCCACATATTATCAGAAATTTTGTAGTCGTATTTTATGACTCTCTGCCTTTGATTTTCTCATTTACCATTTTGCCATTGTTTCAGTATGGCGAAACCTGTGCTCCAAAGATGAAGTGCACCAGAGAAAATTTACGTTTATATTTTCTATGTTTAACTTGTCGTTGTGTTTCAAATCGTGCCGATTTGGGTATTACATTTGCCATATTAAACATTGGCTATTCTCTTTGTTTCATACAGTATTGGCTTTTAGAGTTGAGCAATAATCTAGCTGGTGAGTGAGTAAAGAACCCTGAAATACATTTGCATTTGAAAATCTAATTTTAAATTTACTTTGTCTAGATTATCCTGTTAAATGGTTAATGCTTTATTGCTTCAACATAATGATCAATATCTATACGATGTTGCGCATCATAAAGAGAGAGACCTTACCGGTCTTACTATGGATGTTATGGACATTTTTTGTTGTTCTATTCCGATTCTACTTTATTTACATTTCTTTGGATGACGAAAAAGAAGATAGACTGGATGATTTATACATAATTCCAAATTTATTTGTAAATGGTGAGACAATTTTCTATAATCTAACTAATCGTCAATATTATTTATTTTATCTACAAGAGTGAATAAAAATTTAGATTTCCAAATGTTTCAAATAAAAGAAACTTTGATTAAAAGGTATATATGTAGTAGTTCTTTTTTTTACTTAAATATATCAATATTTTTGTTTTACACAATAATTAAATTTTCTTTCTTATTTCCTTAGTTTACATACTTGGCACATTGGTTGGCATGATTTACATAATCAATGGACTGCATTTGGAAAAGGCTCGACAAACGCCCAAGGAGTATTTGAAAAATGATTTTGTCTATGATCCAAATGCAGAAGTGACTGCGGAATCGCCTAATGAAGCGGCTGTGGGAAGAGTGGAAATGGACATTGTGGAATCGGGGAATGCCACGCCCCCACCCTCTTATGAGGATATAGAATCAGAGAATCACATTATTGAAATAACTTTAGAAGATTAAATCTTAACCAACTACTTAAAGTTGAGAATGAAAATCATCAATATTTTCTTTTCCGATTTCCCTTTTTGTTTTTTTTTCAACTTTTTTGCAATGAAATTGTTGTGGCTGCTGTTGTTACTGTTACTGTTGTTGTTGATGTTTATTGAGCTGAGAGTTGGGACAGAAGATGAAAAAAAAGAAAGGGGATTACGATCAAAGCGCTCGATTGAGTGTGTCAATAAATTCCTGCCAGTTGGTCGAGTGTAGAACATTTGTCCAGCTTCAGCGATAAATAGTTGCCACTGGCCAATCCACTGGAGATTCCATGTGTGCCTTGATTCCTTTTTCTCTGCCCAAAAAGTTTCGTGTGAATTTAGTGCGGCTCATTAAGCTGCTCATATGTGTGAGTGTGTGTGTGTTTCAATGGCTTTTTGTACCAACTTCATTATGTTGAAACGATGAAAGGAGACAGAGAGTGAATGGGCGGGTGGATGAGAGGGGGAGGGAAAAGGGGATTGGGGGTGTTAGAGGTGGCGGAAACTGTTTAGAGCCATTGTCATAGTCATTGTCATCACTGGCAAACATTTCAATGTTTGTCTCTGACAGACATTTGTCAAAGTTGTTGTATACCTACTTTTTTTCCTCTATGTCTCACTGTATATTTTTTTTTTCTCTCGTTGTTGTTGTTGGCTCTAGGACTAGGCTTTAAATGAGGGCGCTCATTAAGAAAATTAATGTTTGGGATTCATTAAAAGTGTCAAAGTGCGCACATTAAAAATATATAAAAATTCCAAGGACTTCCCTGGCAATTTTGATGAAAGAGGACAAGCGTTATTTAGGAGGGAATAGCAGAGAGAACTTTTGTGTGGAGTGAGGATTCGCAGCTTTGTGTCTCGATTTTATTAACAAACAAACATTAAAGACGCATAAAATGTTGACTGAGCCACAGCAGCAGCAGCAACGACTTCAACTTTCTGTTTCAGGTTTTGTCTCTTTGCTCGACTCATAAAAAGTATTTCCCAACGCACTATATAGATATACCGTTTCGCCCTATATAAAACTAAACCGCAATTCATCAGCAAATTCCCAATTCCCGAAAATATGCTACAATTTTATGAGCGCATAAAATGCATAAAAATTGTTTTTATTATAATTATTATGTTATATGTATAAGTATGTACAATATGTATATATTTATATATATGTATAGTATGCATGGTGACATGGCCCAAACTTTATGGCCAATGCACACATAAAAGTTGCCAGCCATCTCTCTGCCTCTCTATTGCTGTCTGATGAAGGAGAAAAAAAAAAACACACACACACAGAAAGATGAAGTGATGATGTTGTTGTCGAAGTTTTCATTTTCCTTTTTTCTTTATTTTCTTGTTTTTGTTTGGTGGTAGTTTTTATCGTTTGTCGGATATGGATATGACTGTTGCAGCGCTTATCTTCACCACATTTATAATGGCAAATTATTGAGAGTTGTGGTTTTATTTTTTCTTTCACTTTTGGCTTTTTGCCTTAGTTAAGTTTTAGCCATTTGAAACAATGGCAAAAAGTCAACAAACTTCTAGTGCATTTGTCCTTGCAGTTTTGCAAAGAAGGGTTCCAACGATGGAAATGGAGATGGTGAGTTTAGGGGATTGGTAAAGTGGAGGAGAAAGTTCATGTCACGCACTAGCAAATGCTTAACGCTTCCCATCACGCACACACAGACATACACACACACGCAGATATCTAGATAATGGGAAAGAGAAAGTGAGCTGAACACAATGACACTTTTGGTCCCTCCATAGTTTGTTGGACGTGCTAAAAGTACGAAGGGTTAGTTAAAGTTTCTGGCTCATTAGCACAATAGTTGAAAAAAATTATTAAAAGTGTAACGAATCATTCAACTGTTTATTTAAATGGTAGTTAAACCAAGGTAAATGAGCCATGGAGCTTAAATTTTATATTCAAAGTGTTTAACTATATACGAGAGTCAGCAAAACGTTTAAGTAAACTACTTGTTATAAATCAAATGTTCACCGACGAATTGGCTGAAATTTGAGAAATTTCCTTAACAGCATAGCAGTGCATAATCTATAGTAGTAATCGTAAATTTGTGGAATATTTTCTTATATTTTATTAGGATTTTAATTAACATTGAATTGCTCGACATTAAGCCATATAGATAATAAATAAACTCTGAAGTACGAAAGAAACTGCAATGAATTCTTCATAGAATGAAAGGTGGATGTAACCCAGCCGCAATATCTTCCCCCCTTTCTTTTTTATGCAAAGATAAAAACAAAATATTATTTACAAAGCCAACTAAAACCTATTCTTGTGAATAGATATTTAGATATTCCCACAAATTCAAAAAAGCTTTATATCTTTTTTCAGTTTGTCGATTGGGCAATATAACCAAAAGCACCTGAATTTCTTAAAACAATTTTCTAGCAAATTGCAAATATTAAAAGAAAAACTTTCAAAATTATATATATGTATGTACACATATATAGAGAGAATTTCCATAAGAATAATTTCATAAGCAATTTTTGACAACAGGAAAAAACTTTTGTTCTAATTGACTAAATTCAACGAATCGAAAAGATCAAATCGTTTTAGAGATCATATTTGGATATCTTTTAAATCATACTGCATAGTCTATATATTCAAGTTGCGTAACGCTGAATAAGATAATGACAATGAGATGTTAATACTAGACACACAGATTACGCGTACTTTCCGCAATTGCAACAATCAAATGGTTTAATGGCACTCCAAATATCGAATAGAATGGAAAGGGGGGAAATCTGAGGTCCTTGTACTTCTTCACGTTAGCGTGCTCACTCATAAGTACGCCAAAAGGCAACTTAAATGACAATCCTCGGCAAATTCCTGAGTGTCCTGTTGGCTGACCAGTGGCCAGTGGCCAGCGGCAACTCAAAAGGGGGTCCAACCAAACAGCAAACGAACAAACCAACAGACGAATGAATGAATGAATGTCGTAATAATTGCTGAAGCCGGAATGGGCCAAAATGTCACGTACTGGCAATAAACCGCTGCTAATTTACGATGCCCAGAAAGAACAAAAAAAAAAAATAGAAAAATAAGAGAAAGAACAAAAGCCAGTGAGCAAAAGCAGCAACGGAAATCAAATGGCAAACAGCCTAAGCAGTTCGCCCAAGTTGAAAAAGTTGGCTTCATAATATACGGCAGCTGCATAGAAATGACCAACAAAACGACGAAATGGCCAAAATCTATAGCAAAGAGAAACTTAATGCTTACTGAAACTGAAGTAAAGTAAAGAAAGCAAAGTTTCCTTTTTCATTTTAATTTTTTATTTTGCTACCCATTTGCATTAGGCATATTAAAAGTAGCAGAGCAAGTCAGAAATTTTCAATGGCATTGTGCAAAATGCACAATTTTGTTTGCATCCATTAGCCATGGCCAAAAAAAAAAACAAAAAAAAACAGAAACGGAGAAAGTGAACCCATTGAGATCCACCCACAAAAAAATAATAAGGAAAAGTAAGCAACTGCTGATAAGTAGGCAATGGTTATTTTTCTCGACCTCTCGTACTTTGCTTTTTATATATTTAATTGCAGCTCAACAGGCAGCTGAAAGAGCATTAACAGATTTTTTATTCGATATCGAAATGAAAGACTTCTCTTAAATATTTTGTGCTTTCTCTCTCACTTGCTCTCTCTTGTCTCCTTGTAGACTTGTCATGTATTCTCTGTGCGTATAAGAGTCACTGTCCAAATGCGCTTGCGTCCATTGAAAAAGTCTACAGAAAATCAGCTGGTTGAGCAAAAAAAATTTCGCCATCTACTTGAGACGGCCACATTGAAGCAGTTTGTCAATAGTTACGCTTGGGTGTAGGTTAAAGACGCGTGTGCCGCCCTTACCAGACAGATTAAAGCGTTTCATTAACGACAACTCAGCCACAGACACAACCCCAAACAACAGCACCAAGCAAGCAAACAAAAAATCAAAATATTAATCAAATAACGATCAAAAAATCTTTAACAGCCAAAAGACTGAAGGAACAGAAAAGAAGTGAAGAAAAAATACCTCAACATCTCTCTAGACAGCAAATCAAACAACAAATCGCTGATGAACATTTAAAATTTCAAGTGTTTTATATAATTAAATAAACCTCTAAACAAATAAAAATCGGGGATAAAAAACAAACGAAGCGAAACCCGCATAATTAGGGCGCAAAACAAAAACGAAAGAAACAAAAACAAAAATCAACCGTAGACACAACAAGGAACAAAAAAAAAACCAAATACACTGAAACTGAGTGAGGCTGCCACTACCAATGTATGGGTGTGTGTGTGCTTGTGTTTAAGTTTTTGTATATGTGTGTGTGTGTTGAATAAGGGCCTAAAAGGTAGGTCCTCTCTCAACGCCATCGTCACTCGCCATTGCCATCGCCACCGTCATCCGCATCCTTACCGTCGGTATAAATATTTATGTTGACGAATTTACCTGCGGCAGAGCGTCGCTAATGAAGCGAAGAAAATGAAAATGAAAGGACATAATTATGCTTATGTGTGAGTATAATGAATATGAATTTTTTCTCTCATACTTTTTTTTTTGTTCTCTCTTTTTTCTTGTATTATTTAACGTTCTGCCAAGGTCAATGGTAACGTTAACATCTCCTCTTCTCATGTCAAGTTCCTAGAAATCAACTGCAATTGAGTAAATATTTCATGTTGATTTTTCTTTGGTAAACTTTTATTTCTATATAACCATTCTACCTAAAGTAATTCTCTTCATTCTTTCTCATTCTGTCTAATGCAATATTCTTTTCCCAATTGCTTTCCCTTAGTTTCTTAGTTTGTTTATTGTTCATTGCGTGTGCACTCAATTTTTAATGGAAAATTGCATTGCCATGGTCATAGCACCATATTGTGCACCCTTTCTCTGT
This sequence comes from Drosophila paulistorum, assembly GCA_018152135.1. Lineage (NCBI taxonomy): Eukaryota > Metazoa > Arthropoda > Insecta > Diptera > Drosophilidae > Drosophila > Drosophila paulistorum. The sequence goes on from JAECXG010000822.1 coordinate 41,873,731, forward strand.
CTCTTTCTCTATTCTCATTTCTTGGTAAACCAAGAGTCATCATCATGCTCTAACTTGACTTGATTAGTTCAATAACTGTCTGTACAAAAGGTACATCAACTGACAACTGCCAACTGCAATTACCCTGCTTAAGCCGGATTAAGTTAACTTAATAGTGGAAGAAAGTTATCCAACTGAGTGCAGTGCAATTGAGCAGTTGCCGGGTTGCCGTGTGCATTAAAGTCAAGTCAATTCGAATATGAAATACTCTAATTTATTACAAGTTGTGTGATCCATTAACTTTTGCCTGTGAATCCAAATACATTTCGATTCTATTGATGACTTCTTTCTACTACATATAATCTGATCATACATGTTTCAGATAATTTCCTTGGAATAAAAGGTCTAAATACAGATGAAAAATCTTTCTTTTTTAAGATTAGGAATTTTCTTTGAATTGGTTTGACCTCTAGAATGATTTCTCAATACAACAATCACTTTGGGTTTGCATATAGACTTGCACTTTGTTTTCGTTAATAAGGGTTCTCATGCTGTCGTTCTTAGCCTTTCGTATGCTCTTCTCTCTTGTGTTGAGCATTAAATAATCCCTATAATAAATCTCAAAGCACGCGTCCAAACTTGTTGCGTATCTATTCAATACTTTCTAGAATTCCACTTCCTATTCTTATATACCAAGTATGAGGAGTATTAGTAGCTCTTGAAATTAGTTGTTAATAATCTTGTCTTCACTAGGTATTATTAACTTTCTTGTCTCTAATTTGACTAAAACTTTTGCTAATTGGCCTCAGTTTAAAAATGACAGAGACAAGACAGAAATCTAAACGATAGGTATGATTAAAATAAGCAGGCTGACAAGCACAAAGGGAGCAAACAGACAAATAATAAAAAACAAAACAGAAAAAAAACAACAAAAATTATATATATATATAAGTAGATAATGCTGACAGCAACAAAAAAGGCAATGTCAGTTGCAGAAATTCAGCAGAACCTTTTGTATATTTATTAGAGTATGAAATAATTCAAGTGAAGCTCCACATATGTATAAATATACACACACACATATATATACATATGTATCTGTATCTATGTATATTTATACATAAGTATCTACAAGAGGCATATAAGAGAATTTCTATGTTTTCCAGCTGGCAAGCAACCGCAACTCAACGCGAGTTTCCTTTTTACTTTTTTCCTGGTTTTTTCTTCTTCGTTTTTGGATTTCACCGACTAGTTGTGCCCGAAGCAACATTTTGTTGCAAACGTTAGCAATTCTGTTCACCCTTTTTACTGGGATATTCATCTCACATAGAGAGAAAAAACACGCAAAAAAATGGCATACTAACTTGCTTTCATAATTAAAAACTAGTCGTTATTCAGTGGAAGGGGAAACGAAAGCCAGACGGCTGTAAGCGAAGTAACGACTTTGTTGATACACTTTACAATTATTTCAGCTACCTTCCCGAAGACTTAGTATGCGGCTTTAAGAGCGAGTAAACGGTGCACAGTCTTTAAAGAAGCTAATCTAAATTTAAGTTCTGAATTTAATAAGCAGCTTTCTATTCAGTTGTCTAGAATTGTGCTTTAATGCTTGCTGCTTTAGTAAACTGCATTCTTTAAGCCCACTTGTTGGTGTTAGTAACCTTGAAATATTGAATACAGTCAGTAAAAAACACTTACTACTGATGCTAGAACATGGTGCTTATGGACGAAACACAATATTGGGAATATTTATCTACATACACCTACTGAAAACATTTAAATATTATTCATCAAATGCACAAATAGATAGTGCGAGTGCCGAGTGTATTAAAATCAAGTAACAAATTAATTAATCTATCAAGTGCTAGTTGAAATGTGCCTGACTTCTCTTACAGTTCTATTGCTGCTTTGCTTGGCAATGTCGGTAAGCGTTCGCTCATCAATTGTGATCCTTGAAATTAAAAATAACTATTCCAGTGCCTTGGAAGAAATAACTACGATCTTAGATTTGAATCCGCTGTGGCAATGGAAGGCGAAAAGAAAACTTTGGCGGATTATCGATGTCTTAAACTGGTTGGACGTGAAAGAAGTTTGAATGGATCGGTCTATTATACAACTGATTTTACCGATGATTTTGAAGTCTCGTGTGAGATCTTCTCGTTTAAACATGGCATGTGGATTAAAATGATCTACGAAGTAAAATCAATCACCTTTTGTGAGTTTGCAAGATACTTTTCCATGAAATATTTTGACCTTGACCATGCGAATAGGAATTGGCTGTCTACAGACTACTGCCCCCTACTGAAGGGTGAATTCTGGTTAATTAAATGGATACCGAATACTGATTCTTGGGTAATATATGTACATGTAGCGTGCGATTTGCTCACAAAGCAAATAAGGAAAATTACATTTTTTTTAGTATCAATAGCTGACACCAATGAACACGAGATGACTAACATAATTAGTCATAATTACATTAAAGTCGTTAACTTAGTCACAATTACCTAAAAGCACCTTCATCAGTTAAACATGATTATCTCTTATGTTTGGTATCTTATTACACAGAGCAAAATTTGACGCTTGTAAAACACAGAAATACTAGTAACAATAGTATATTAAATAAAAGTATTGAAGATAAGAACATTGAAATTAGGATACGCTGTTGAAAATCCCAGAAATGCATTCGATCTGCAGTAAAGTAGGCAGCGACTAACAACCTCTAATTGGAAATCAAATGCAAATATATAATTATTCTAATTGAACCCAATTAGTATTTAACATGCGAGTGCCAAGTGTATAAAAAGCAAATCCACAAATCACTCCATTTAACAAATGCTAACAGTAATGTGTCGAATTTCACTAAAAGTTATATTTTTTCTTGTCATGGCAAGGCTGGTAAGCATCAGCTCATCAAATTTGATCCTTGAAACTAGAAACAGCTTTTCCAGTGCCTTGGAAGGACTAACTACGACATAAGATTTGAATCGGTTCTTGCAATTGAAGGCGAAGAGGAAACTTTGACGGATTATCGAGGTCTTAAACTGGTTGGACGTGAAAGAAGTTTGAATGGAACGGTCTATTATGCAACTGATTTGACCGATGAGTTCGAAGTCTCTTGTAATGTGCTTTCATTAGAACACGGCGTTTGGATTAATATGCCCTACGAAGTAAAATCAATGAGCTATTGTGAGTTTGGACGAAAATTTTTAATAAAATACGTTGATCCTGGAAATGCAAATACGAATTGGCCGTCAACTGAAGCAGCCTACTGCCCACTACATAAGGGTGAATACTGGGTTTACAAATGGATACCGAATACTGATTCATGGGTATCATATATGAAGCGTGGCCTCGTTAAGCTTAATTACCAAGTATTAAAAAAAGGAAAGGTCATTGGTGGTATGGAATTCGTGTCAAACATAGTTGATCGCGCAACTTAAGCATAAAAAATTATGATTTTTCAAAATTATCGATAACTTAAATGCAACAAATTTTGTGCAGGACGAATGAAAAATAAAAGCACCAAAATTATCACAGGAATAATCTGAAAATTTATATTACCCAATTAACTTAAAATCCGATAAAATTAAAAAATTATTTTCATTTTTTCAGAATAAGAATTAGAACTCAAATGGAAATGCAAACTAATTTTTTGTTTTCTACATATAGGTCGAAATTTTTAAGGAGTGTTTCTCAAGATATTTTCAAGGATCAGGCTTAAATTTAATGTAGCGATGGAAATGGAACCAATATATGAATTTGTAAAACAATAAAATATGTTCGGGCTTTTGAAATTATCTAGCTCAATTCCGAATTCTTGAGTAGCTTTTACAGCTCACACGAATGAATACCTGACAACTTACTTAATAGCTTAAAAATCAGTCGCGATTATAAAAAACTAACTCACTCTTCAGTGTTTCATTTAATTGGCAAGAGGGTTTCGACAGAAGCTATAAAAAACTTCTATCCAGGCCGACAAATACTGCATTGTTGAAAATATCAGAAATGTATTCGGATGGGAGCGCAAAATATGAGTTAGTAACAACCTACAATTTAAATTGAAATACAAATGTATAATTGATCTACTTGAACTCAATTAGTATTAAACATGCGAATGACGAGTGTATATAAAAGAAAATCAACAATTCACTCCATTGAACAAGTGCTATCAGAAATGATTCTAATTTCAATAAAAGTTATTTATTTTCTTGTCATGGCAACGCAGGTAAGCGTCTGCACATTAAATTTGATCCCTAATATATGAGAAGTAGCTATTCCAGTGCATGGGAAGGAATAACTATGACTTGAGACTTGAATCAGCTATTCCAATTGAAGGCGAAGAGGAAACTTTGGTGGATTATCGAGGTCTTAAACTGGTTGGACGTGAAAGACGTTTAAATGGATCCGTTTATTATACCTATGATTCGGACGAGGATTTTGAAATCTCTTGTGAGGTGTTCTCGTTAGAATATGGCTTTTGGATTAAATTGCCCTACGAAGTAAAATCAATGAACTTTTGTGAGTTTGGACGAAAATTTTTCGTGAAATACGTTGATCCTGTAAATGGGACAACTTTTCCGTCAACCGAAGCAGGATACTGTCCTCTACCGAAGGGTGAATACCGGTTTATTAAATATTTACCAAATACTGATTCATGGGTATCGTATATGAAGCGTGGCCTCGTTAAGCTTAAATACCAAATATTAAAAAAAGGTAAGGTCGTTGGTGGAATGGAATTCGTGGCAAACATAGTTAGTCGCGGAACTTAAGAATAAAAAATAACTTATCTTTGTGGTTTTTCAAAATTATCGATAACTTAAATCCAAGAAGAATAAAAATACAAGCACCAACATTGTAAAAAAATAAATTGAAAATTTAAAAAGAAGTTTTATTTTTTTTAGAATAACAATTAGAACTCAAAGGGAAACTAATCATTTTTTTCCACATACTAATCTAAGTATGTATGAGTAATTCTAGTAATGTGCCTTGTTCCTTAAGGAATTTCCAACGATCGGGTTTAATTTTAGTGTAGTGATGTCCTTTATTGAGGAAAATGGAATTGACATACGAATTTTGAACAAAATTTCCTTACGTTACTTAAAAATTAAAAGCAAAACTAGACTAATAACTAGATTTGCATTGGGGTCAACGCTATGACTTCAAAGTTCGTAACTTGAACTAAGAAATAAAAATATCAAAAAAGCTCACTGAGACTTTGCCGAAGTTTATATACCCTTCCAACGTCAACCTCTGTGCGTTACAAATATCTGACCATTTTTATAATACCCTCAACCAGGGTATAAAAAGGGATTTTGAAGTTTTCGAGCTCATCGGCTGTATATCCTTTGTTTTGCAGTTTTGTAAGCAACATTGTCGGTTTCTTGAGTAGCAATAGCTGCCATGAATGAACACCTTATAACTTAATTAATAGTTCCATCATTTAAAACATATTATGGTGTTACGAGTTACATTGCTAAAAATGTCAGACATGTATTCGGTTGGTAGCAAAAAAAGGGATTTACTAACAACCTATAATATACAACCTATATAATTCAAATATAATTTATATTACAAAACCCAATTAGTATTAAACATGCGAATGCCAAGTGTATAAAAAGCAATTCAACAAACCACTTCGTTTAACGAGTGCTACCAGTAATGTGTCCATTTTCAATAAAATTTATTCTATTCCTTGATATCACAAACCTGGTAATCGTTAATAAATAAAATGTAGTCCCAAAAATAAAAAACTACTATTCCAGTGTCTCGGGATGAATAACTATGAAATCAAATTTGAATCAATTAGGAGTAATAAAGGCGATGAGGAAACTTTGTCAGATTATTGTGGGCTTAAACTTGTCGGACGTGAAAGAAGTTTAAATGGATCGATTTATTTTGCAACTGATTTCACCGATGATAGTATAACCATTTCATGTCAAATGTTTTCATCTGAACTGGGCGTCTGGATTAAAATGCTCTACGAAATACATGGAATCCGGTCTTGCGATATCTCAGAAATGTTTTTATGTAATTACTTTGATCCTCAAAATGTGAATACAAACTTTCTGACGAATAAGGAAGGCTACTGCCCTCTACGAAATGGTGAATACTGGCTAATTAAATGGACACCTAATACAGATAACTGGGTTTCATATGTAAAGCATGACTTGGTAAAGGTTCATTGCAATACTTCGAAAAAGGGAAAGAAGATCGGTGGCATCGAAGTAGTGGCAATCATAATTAATCGTGCACCCTATATCAATCTCCTGTCGCATAACTTTCAGAGAAAAACAATTGATGCGTAGCCTTTAGACTGGCCGAAAATAGTTTATTATTTATTGTTCCTGTTTATTGTTTTCTTGTTTGAATTGAGAGTACAAAATAATATTAAATGCTGGATAAAGATCGACCTTGCTGAACAACAACGGTCTAATTGAAATAATTCTGCTAAAGCTATTGCTTTCGTAACAACATATGTAGAATCATATGAAATTTAATGATTGGTGTAATTGAATGTAATTGGTATTTAACATGCGATTTTTCGCTTTTGATGTAACTGATAAGTAAAGTTTCCTCTTTGGCCTACAAATCAAATCTATTAGAAACTTATAGAAGCCATGAAACTATAGCCATGTTCCTTCCGTTGGTATAAGTGGATCGTTTTTCTTGATTTTCAAAGCTACTGGGATATATATATGTAGGTACTTATGTTTTTTGTACATATTCATTATGTAATTAAGAATAAATACTTTGGAAATGTCTTTTTATCTTGATGAAATAGATTTATTGATAATGCAACACGCAAACTTGAATAACCATCAAGTCAATTGATGGTAAACATGCGAAGGCCGATTAAAAAACAAAACTCAAAAAATCACTCCATAGTCAAAAAGTCACTCCATCAATCGAGTACTACCAGGAATGTCTCTAAGTTCCCTCGAAAAACAAGCATGAGCACCTGATGGGATGACAAAAATTGTTTTGATCAACGATAAACCATTTTAACATTTGGATTCCTTAGTAGGTTCACAGAGAAAAAACTGCCGATAATTAACAATAAATTATAAGCATTATTGGTTAGAAGTCTTTGTCGTCTATAAGTTTCAGGCATATTTTTGGAACTTACATAAAGGATTTTCATAAATGTTTATTCAAAAAGGAAATGAATCTACAATCCTTTTTAGGTGCATTTATTAATAGCAGCAGTTCAGAGAAGATGCTGCTGAGGCCAGGGTATGAGGATTACCTTGACTATGGAAATATCTCCCACACATGAGCGGGCTGGCTTGGGCGCATCGCTTACTTCAAACATTAACATTTTAGCTACAAAGTCTCTGTAGACTAAGTTAAACCAAACAAAAATGGTATACATACATTTAACGAGGGTAAATCTAAAGGTTAATTGATTTCACTTAACTATAGTAGAAGTTCTCTTGAAGACTTGTAAGTTATATGAATGATGGTTGACCTTTAACTTATTGTAACTTTTGTTTTGAATTCAGTTTATTTCATTTTCTAAGAATGTAGAGAGCAACCTTCGTTAGGTGGCTAACCTTCAGTGTTCACCTGTTGTGGGTGGGCATACACACACACACACATTGGCACACATCTTGACACAGACAAAGGTCAACTAATGTGTTGCATTCTATGTTAGGGTTACACAAAAAGGCCAAGTGAAAGCTTGGCAACGCTTTTTCCATATTAAATGTTTACATTGTTGTTGAAGCTTTTTCTCTTTTGGTTAAATTGTTTTGTAGAAAAAACCAAAAGAAATTAATTGGTCCAAATGTAAAGTAAATTATATGTATTTAGCAAAAAAATACAGAAAATAAGAAAATTTAAAGTTAGACTTAAAATTTTATATAAAAGGAAATTGGTGTTTTAATTTTGGTCTATGCTGGGATTTAGGAAGAATCAAAATTATGTGTTTCTTTTTTTTGTTTTTCTTTTTATATGTGTGTTGTCTCTCTGGTGCCTGCCATTCATCTCTTGACTCCCTTTGTGACTCATTCTCCCTCTGTGTTTTGCAGTTTACGTGTTAAGTGCTTGGCAAGCACGATTAAGGCGCTTTATCACCCGCAACAACGGCAGCAACACGAACGACAAGTACAACACCAACAGCAGCAACATCATCAGCAGCAAAAGCAGCAGCAACTGAAACAGAATCAACAGCAACAGGAACAGCTGCGACGCCAGCAGCAAAAGCAACAGCAACAGAAGCAGCAGGAAGGACAACAGCAAGTGTTGTAGACGACAAGCACATACACACACACACACACACACCCAAGCATACACAACTGACACGCCCCAAAAACCAATTCATATATATATATATATATATGTATATATATATGTATGTATATACATTATGCTGAGAGCAATGACAACACCAGCCATCCCATTGTCGTCCCAGTTTGGTGGCAATGGCGATGATTTTCCAAGCGTTTTGGAAATAGAACTGCCTGCCATTCTTCTCAACGAGAGTCTCTTTATTGAGCTAAATGGCAATGTAACACAGCTACTACAGCAACATATAAAAGATTCATCTATGGGCAGCAACAGCAGCAGCAGCAATATGACTATACCCATTATCAATGCCACCAATAATGTCATCCAGCTGGATGATGAGCAACGACAACATGCGGCGGCAAATGAGCGTGAAATGGCCGAATTTTGGTTACTGGTCAAAATGATCGTCATGGCTGTTGTTCTTGGCCTAATGATACTCGTCACCATTGTAGGCAAGTACTCATTCATTCACTCAATCAATAAACAACAAAAATTATTTGCTAATTTTTTTTTTTCTTTGAGAGTAAAAATGTAAATGAAGTTAAATTTATGATGTAGAAGATTTTTATTACGTCGCCTTGCGACTCGCCAAGATTTTTATTGATTTTCGGCTTACAAAGATGATTTGCTTGCTTTCCCCATCCACTGATTCACACAGTGCCTCTAGCCGCCTGTGGCTGGGGTTGGGGTTGGGGGAAGTGCTTTGACGTTAAACGTTGCAAAGATGATGATGATGAAGAGAAAGAGGGAGAAGAAGTTAGAAGGTAGCAGTGGAAGTAGAAGATGGCAAACGCAGTGGGGCAAACAAAGTTTTCAAAATGTTTGCTGTTGTTTTTGGCCCCGTCACGTGAAAAGCTATTAAAAGCGCGCCAAGGCGTCAAATGGAAAATATGGCAACAGCCAACACCATCTCTCTCTCACTCCCACCCTGTCCAACACCATTACAATTTTGGCAAAAAAAAAAATTAAATAGAAAACACACACACACACACATACGCACAATCAGTCTTTGGCAACTACATGCAACATGCGGCGTATGCGCAATATCTATGGCAAGGCATATATGCAAATGCATTTTGTACTCTGGCACGAGCCTGGGCCCAAGACAAAACGTTTTGACAACCTGCAGACAAGCTCAGCACGAGCAGACACAACGAGACTCAAAGACAAAATACCGTCGCGACGTTTTGGGCAAAGGGACGTAACGTACGTGTCGCTGAAGGGGTGGCCAAGAGGTGGTCCTACAAAAAGGATGTTTGGCAGAGTAGAGGTTTGTAGAAGGGGGTAGAAACATGTAAGAGGGACCGCCGCAGTGGCAATTACAATTTGCCAAGTTGCTGGCGCTTAATCAAAGCAAGCGACGACTATGATGACGCCGAGTATACAAGGCAGCCATCTCTCATTTGCATCCCAGTGAGAGGCAGACAGATAAACAGACAGTGCTGCGAGGGGGAAAAGGTAGCAGGAGGGACCTTTCTATAAGGATGCCTATGTAGAGCAGTCGCTATTTGTGTATCTGTGTGTGTGTCTTGTCCCATATGCACGATTGCCTACAATTAGTAAAGAACAGGAAAATTGAAAATCTCTGCTAGAAATACTAAATTTCGAATCGAAAATTAGTCATGCTTTGCACTCAACAAAAAGCACAGGTTAAAGTACATTTACCTTTAGCTTTTTAGCATAAAATTTATAAAAATACATTTATTTATTTAGTCAAGCCAAATCCATGGATTTTAAAAAAGTCGTTGAGACTTTGAAAAATAAAATATATAAATAGGCCGAACACAGGTTTTTCTTACCAAATTGATGAAAATATATAGAAATTGCTAATATTCTTGTTTTACCTCTCGTACCTCTTTATGTAAAGTCAGCCTAACTTAAGTCAGATGCAATACTTTTGTAAATTAGTTTGAATTGCAATTTCTGCCGAGACTGGAGCTTTTCAAAATGCTGAATCACTGTACTGAATCTGTAATATCTATTGATAAACTGTTAAAGAGTACGAGTTAGTCAGGTTACCAGATCACTGTGTCAACAATTCTGGGGCGTATAGACCGTCAGAAAAAAGACCTTTAAACATTTATTTTGAATACTTCAAGTGCATTGCGTGTTAATTACTTGTATTATTATTTTTATTACTACAAATAAAGGACATAGTTGCAAACTATCGACCTAACCATATTTTACAAGCACTAGCAACTATGGACTTCGGCTTTAACGAAAACTATACCATATACTAACCTGGGACTCGAACGCAAAGCCTTGTTGTTCAGTTGCCTAAATGACTGGGTTATTATTGCTGCTGATTATTTTTTATGTTTTTAGTATAAATTTTAAACTCATGTAGTTTTAAAAAATTTTAAAACGGAAAATTTGACTGATATTTTTCTAACGGCAGACATTCAAAAGTCCTGTGGAAAATAAATCTTTCCCTTTTAAGATGCAGTTTATAAAGTGTAATTAATAATTTTTAAAATCAGCTTAATATTAAAATTTGATTTTTGAAAGAGTTTGAGCTCTAACTTAATTATATGTATTGAGTTATAATGAAGTTTCAGATGAGTGGAAATAGACAAATTGCTGTCCAGAATATTCAAAACAAATAATGAATAAAAAACAAAATCCATAAAGCTAAGGCATTTAATATTTTTCATGAACAAGGTAGTGTGAAAAAATCTATAAGTTTAATTTGCATGCATTGGGGGTGATACATTAAGAAATCTTTAAATTAAAATTTTGATTGAATTTTCTGTTCTTTTTTTTTGCTTGCAGGAAATGTATTTGTGATTGCAGCCATTATATTGGAACGCAACTTGCAAAATGTTGCTAATTATTTGGTTGCATCGTTGGCTGTAGCTGATTTATTTGTTGCTTGTCTTGTCATGCCGCTTGGCGCCGTCTACGAGGTAAGTTTTCGTTGTTGTTGTTGCTGTTGTCGTTGCACAAACTTCATTATCCTAATGGAAATTTGCAAGAGACTGAGACAGGATGTCGGGCAACAGTGGGAGAGAGAAGAAAAGTGGATGAAGTGCTTGCAAAATGAAATTAAGCAACAAAGAGTTGATGTTCATGTTCTTTTGTCCACTTTGTCATCAACCGTAGAGTCGAGTCGTAGTTCTTTTTCTTTCTCTCTCCCACTCCCCTTATCTCTGGCTTTATGTGTGAGTAATGAGTCATTGCATTATGGGTTAATTGTTTCAATTTGACCATCATTATAATGGTCAAAATAGATAAGTAATGGCTGGATATTGGGACCGGAATTGTGTGACATTTGGACATCTTGTGACGTGCTTTGTTGCACTGCTTCCATACTCCATTTGGTGGCTATTGCGGCAGACAGGTGAGCAGCAGTAAAAAATATAAAAAAAAAACCAAGACACACGGACAGGTCACGTATCAATGTTTCAATGCCCCATCCATATCTAGATATTGGACTGTAACCAATATTGATTACAACAATTTGCGGACACCACGTCGTGTTTTTCTCATGATATTCTGCGTCTGGTTTGCTGCATTGATTGTATCGTTGGCTCCGCAATTCGGTTGGAAGGATCCCGATTATATGAAGCGCATCGAGGAGCAGCATTGCATGGTCTCACAGGATGTGGCCTATCAGGTTGCCAATCAATTTGTAGACACGCGCGACTTGCGTTTACTCAATCAACTTTTGACTTATCTTTTTCACAGATATTTGCCACCTGTTGCACTTTCTATGTGCCACTATTGGTTATATTATTTCTCTACTGGAAGATCTATATAATTGCCAGGAAGCGCATACAAAGACGTACACAAAAGTCATTCAATGTGACGTTGACAGAAACCGATGTAAGTGTCTGCTCTCCTACCCCATAACTATCTACTATGAGTGTCATACACTTAACAGAACAGATAACTTTAGTATACAAGTGTGTGTCTGTATGTGTATGAGTGTGAATGTGGAGTGGGCAGAGAGTGCGTTTGAGTGGGTAAGGCAAAGTGCCAATAAATTCGTATATTCGTAAAACAAAAGATAAAGAAATGCCAAAAAATTACTCATACGCCTAGTACAGCAGCAGTATCAGGCCTACAGAGGGCGTGGCATGTGCTAAGTGTATTTGCTTGTTGGCCATAATGAGTGTGTCATTAACAGAAACAATAACGTCAATGCCAATGGCAATGCCCATGCAAATCCTTTGCTGCTCATTAGCATGCCCAAGTGAGCACTTGGCAAAGCACAAGAACCAAACAAATGTCAAGAGAGATTTATGAGACTTTGGCCTCTTTGTGTGCATGTATTTGGTTTGTGTTTGTGAGTATTGCTATATGTGAGTTTTATCTACAATTTGATTTAAGTCAATTATTTTATTCATTCTTTATTTGGCTTTGCTATAAATTAACTCAAATGAAACCCATTTGGCCTCTTAATTATATCTTTCATTCAGTGTGATTCCACAGTGCGTGAACTAAAAAAGGAGCGTGGCAAACGCCGCACAGCCGGCAGGAAACAAGATGAAGGCAGTGATGCCAACCAGCAGCAGATGGATGAAACGTTAGCAGCGGACTCACAGGTACAGCGACGTCAACGCAAACGTATGAAAATCTGTTTTGGCCGCAATACAAATACGGCCAGCATATGCGCCGGCTCTGAGGGTGCTGTGGCCAGATCTGTGGCAGCCATTGCCGTGGATTTCGCCAGTCTGGCCATTACGCGCGAGGAGACAGAGTTCAGCACTAGTAACTATGACAACAAAAGTCATGCGGGCACCGAACTAACAACCATTTCAAGCGATGCTGATGATGTAAGTAAAGTAATTCCACTGAATAGCACTAATTATTTATATTTGCTTTGTTCGCCTTTGTTCTTTGGTTTCTTGTGTCTCTGCTTTTACTCCTTTTTTACCTGTCACTCTCTCCCTCTCACTGTCTGTTTTTTTTTATCTCTTTGTAGTATCGCACCAGCAATGCTAACGAAATTATAACACTCTCACAGCAGGTGGCCAATGCCACACAACATCATTTAATAGCCTCTCATTTAAACGCCATTACGCCATTGGCTCAGTCCATAGCTATGGGTGGTGCAGTTGCATCAACAGAGGGCCAGAGTCCTGTTGGTGGTGCAACACACAAGGGTATCGGTGTACTCGCCAGTATTGCCAATCCGCATCAGAAGCTGGCCAAGCGACGACAGCTGCTTGAGGCTAAAAGAGAACGTAAGGCTGCCCAGACATTGGCCATCATCACCGGTGCCTTTGTCATCTGTTGGCTGCCCTTCTTTGTCATGGCCCTGACAATGAGCTTGTGCAAGGAGTGCGAAATTCATCCGGCCATTGCATCGTTATTCTTATGGTTGGGATATTTCAACTCTACACTGAATCCGGTATGTATATGCATATATATGTATAGTGTAAATATATATTTCTTTGACTAAGAAATTACTCATTCCTTTCCCATCATTTCATTGTGCATATAAACCAAAATCACATAAAATCATAAAGTCTTTTGCAATCTTTAAATTTTTTATGAGCTTCAAACTTTAATTAGTTTAAATATATTGATTAAGGAATTTCGGCATTTTAATTACTCTAATTGAAATCTAAGCTATAAAAATTTAGCACCCATATGAGATTTTGTTGATGAACGATTATGTGTTTCATTTTAAGCTTTTTCTTAAATTAATTAATTTTCACTCAGAAAACAAAAAACTAAAACTGATTATCTACTTTTCTGAGTATTTTAAGCCTATGATTAAGTAAAATAAATTCAATTTCAAAATAACTAATCAATTCAAGTTATCGTATGTGTATTAAATAAGAACTTGAAAAAAAAATTGATGAATATTTATAAATTTCCATTCACATGGGTTCATTGAATATATTTATCAATATGAGTATTAAACTGCTGCCGATTTATTTATTGCAGTCAATTGAATATTTTCTTAGCGAGAATAAATCAATAAATGTTGTCAGCACTTGCTAAATCACTTGCAATAAATAATATTTTCAATAACATAGGATATGAGTGATATTTTGCATATTGAAATTATTAATACGTTTCTGTATTGCTTTGTTCATGTGATTCATACTATTCAATTTTTATTTTGAATTTTATTTAACTGCATGTGTTCTCTTCCACTGTAAATGAAGAACTGATTCTTTCGCCTCTATTAAGTAACAGACTTTCTAAGACTAGGTAGTTGTATAAGAGTAAGATTTTAGCTACGAAAAAAAAATGCAATCTTCAAAATCGACTCTTTCGTAGGAAAACATTTGGATTTATTGTGTATTCCCAAGATACAATATCAACAAAAAAAAACAGACAGAATAAACGCAAGTTCAACATTAAACCAAGAATAACATATTTTGAATCGTTTTTGATAGTATAAGTAAAATTATTTATTGCCAATTAGGTCGATAATTAATTTAAGGCTAATTAATCAGATATGTTTGACATACGTTTACTCTACATATGTACATTTGTGTATGTAGGTCACATAGAAACACGTTTAATAAGCATTTGTCTTATTTATTATTGTATAACTCATTCACAGGTCATCTATACCATTTTTAATCCCGAGTTTCGACGCGCTTTTAAACGTATTCTCTTTGGCCGAAAACATGCAGCTCGAGCTCGTAGTGCGAAAATTTGATTTCAACTGAAGGCAAACGAGGACCAGTATTTGTAACAAGGTGAAACCAATAAACAAAAAAACAATGAAAAAGAGTTACTAATCAGACAGATGGAAAAATTGATGGTTACCCAAAACTATTACAAATATATATAGGGTATGTAAATATGCTATGGGAATTGGCATTGCCTTAGATTTAGTCGTTTAGGTTTAGCAGTGACAATCCTATCTAGTAAATGATTAAGTAAAATCCCACACACGTGCCCCCCAAAAAAGTAAACTAAAACCAAATGTAACACCAGCAACAGCAAACAAAAAACAGAAGCGAAAACTAGGTTTATTTTTGTATATGATAACATTGTCTAACATTAAGATTCAAAGTATTTCACTTATTGAATTCCATCTAAAGTTGATTATATATGTGTAGATTAAATGTATATTGAATACAACAAAATTATAATATTAACAAAGTCTTCCCTGTGTCTTAAAGATGTCCCTTAAGATTAATTGCAGGCATTGCAGGGCGACGAGATGGTGATCATTATTGATGTTGGGCGGGAATTGTGTAGAAATGGGTCTACTCAAATCACAAAGGCTGGGTCCAAGCAACAAACTTCTTACGCTTTCATAATTCTGTGTTAGAACCCCTTCGCTGTGTCTCTCTCAAAAATCCCCTCCCTTGATAAAAAATTTATTAAAACAAATTGTAGTTGAAAGTACATATGTTATGTTAAATGCTCAATTATGCAATTTTATTTGAAAGTTCAAGTCAATATATATATATATATACACATGGATATATATAAATTATAACGAATTTACACAAATTCACTTACATTAACACATAAAACGTAATTGATTAAAATTTTAGCATACATGTATAAGAGAAGATACCAAAAAATTAAAATTAAATAATTAAAATTAAATATGTCAGTGTTAAGTTTTATTATTTAACATTGAAAAATTTTAAATTTGATAAAAACACAAAATTTGCACATCAAGCGAACCAAAAGTCAAAACTTTTTTTCCAACAAGCATGCAGAAATGTTGCTGCAACTCTTTCAATTGTAAACCAAAAACCGCAAAAATTTTAAACAACCTCCCCGGACACTTAAGCACCTTACCCATTCAACCAAAATCCCTTGGATGAGATCCCCAACAACCACAGTCATAAATATGAGATGATATACGAGATATACACACGGATACATAGATATATATTGCAGGTATAAATACATATGTACATATATACATAAACATATGTATATATGGTAATATTTTTGAAAAGTTTTCTTGTAAATAAATAAATGGATTTGCAGTTTTATTCAAAACTATACTATAAACTAATCCACATCCAAACACATACACATAGCAATTGTGACTGTGTGTGTACAATACATTTATTAAGAGTTATCAGAGCTGCAATTTTAGTTTTAGAAACTTGCAAGAAACAGAAAAGTGAACTTAATACGCTTCAATGTACATACATATGTATGTATGTATATGTATGTTAAATGTATATATATATATATAGAGAGAGAGAGAGAGAGATATTAAATGTATCTGCATATTCATTTGTATGTGTGTTTAATGCAATTTCTCGATGTGTACTTGATGTCAAAAGTTATTAAAATTGTGTTTTATCAAAAGCGCCAATGATGTTTTATTCATGTCTGGGACAGTTTTTCGATTGTTTGCACTCTCTCAACAGCAACAACAACAACAATAAAATTGATAAACTTTCATCGCACGCACGTTACTCTAAGCAAAATGCCAGCGCATTTCCGAAATGTCAAAGTTCAAGTGCACATGCCCAAAAACAAGGTTAAGCCTGGGTACAGGGTGGTTCCATCAGTCTCTGCGTCTACCTCTGCTTCTGCTACTGCCTCTGCAAGTGCGTGTATGCGGTGTTGCTGTAGAGTGGCATAGAGTGTGAGTGGTTGTGGAATGGTGGCATGGAGACGGATTACGCATTGGCATTATCAACACCGGAACAGGGCAGAAGCCGACAAATGGCCCAGAAATGTTTGCAAACCTTACAATGTCATAAACAACCACAAAAAACCAACAGCAGCAGCAACAACAAAATCGATACATCATTCAAAAACGAAACAAAAAAAAAAAAAACAGAAACACCGGTGTTCGGCGTTTTTGTACCCTTGTGCATGTATATAAATTTACGTAGCATACTTTACAGCGCAGCACAGCCAACCATCTCCCGTAAAACAAGTATTCGCAGGGTTTTACAATTTTGTTTTGGCAACTTCCGTCAAAACTTATATTAATGGGTTCATTTATTAAATTTCTCAAAGTTTGATAATTAGATTGAAAACTTCCCAAGTGACTTGTACATTTTTTTTAGTCTCCTAATCTAGTGTGAAAAATTGCTGCGACTTAATACTATATGTATAGAACATTAAGAGTATTTCAACATTCTAGCGCTTCCCTTGATAAACTATAAACAAATTATCTGTTAGTTCTATAATTAGCAAGTTTTATTTTTATTGAAAGCCCAGCAAAATTGAAACAAAAGTTTGTCAAGTCTTCGTGAGATGTAAGATTTGGTGAGAAGCAAAAAATAAAGAAAATTAAAGTTCTTAAATTTGTTAACAATATTTGTTTAATTATAAATGAATGTAAATAAGATAAATAAATTTTACGACGAATGACAATTTTTAACCATTTGAATACTATTATGCTCAATATCCATTAAATGCAAAATTAAAGAATTCAATTTCTTTTCATTTGTCTTTTCCATTCTATTCAATCAGAACTTTTGGTCCCAAAATTGTACATTTTCTTGAATCTATTAAAAAATGTGATTTTTTTCTAAAATCGACCCAGGCAAAAGGATTTGCATGCTATAGCGTATAGAAATATCCTGACTTAATCAAAAGCCCTGGTTAAAATTTATATTCAAACAAATGACATTTAAATAATTGACCAATTATGAATAAAATTAACGGTCACAGAATGCATACCTATCTAGGGTGTATTTAAAAATCAAAAACTTACCTTAATAAGAATGGGATTGATTCTATTTATGGGTATTACATATCCATGAATTTATGGATATAAAAAATGTATCGAGTTGCTTTCACATTGAATTTAGAATATTTCAAGAAGCATAGGATAAAAAATTGTCTTCCGTTTTTTTACTTCTTTTTTGCTGCTGACTCTCACTTAAACTAAATAAGATAAACGCTTTTGATTAATGGTTCAATCAGGACAGACTTGAAAAGTATATCCCTTACATAGTGTCACAGGAAGTGTCTGAAAGTTGTTGTTGCCCCCTTTCCTTGTGGCATTGTGGCACGATAATATTATTACTAATATATAAAAGAGATTGAGAAAAGAAAACATAAATATTGGGCAACACTTTTCAATTTCATTTTAAGGCCTTTGGGATTTGATTATGTCCATTTTCATATGTCATAATCGAAATGATAGGCCAGAGACTTATTAAATTTAATTGCAAATTGGTAAATGAAATGAATGCAAAACTAATATAAATTCACTTTATTAATACCCTCAAGGACTTTCGTCGTTCAAACTCAACTCAAAAAGCTTACGCATACATTTATTTCTATATGTATGTATGCATGTAAGTGTTAATATGTGAGTAAGTTTATGTTAAGACTTTATTACCTTCATAGTATGATTATTAATTTCATTTCTCGCTCTCTCGTTTATTGTGGATACAATAATAGCTGCAGGATAATGCCAATAAAATTCGTTTTATTAAAAAATTCTTTTTGGCCCACAAAATCGAATAAATATTGTTTCTCGCTTTGAGTGGCCCTCACAAAAAAGCAACGCCAATGAGCCATAGGAGTGGGATAGCAATTTGGTTGAAAAGTTAATATGGCATATGAGTACATGGCTCTCGAATCCTGATCTTGCTTCTGCTCCTGCTTCTACTCCATTTTCTTTTTCTGTTTGTTTGGGCATCAACATTTTCTGAAGCCTTCTTGAGCTGCAAAAATAACTTTTGTAAGCAATTCAAAATGTATTAAAAGTATTAAACAGAGAGGGAAGAAAAAAAAGTGAGTGATTATAAGCACGAGAGTCGTGAGCTCTGGAAACTTGGCTGCCGTCAAGTATCTAAAAGATACTTGCTCAATCCTGTAGTGGTGTTAGTAGTACAAGAGTCTATGTGGTTCTGTGTCTATATGTGTTCGTAATGAAAACTTGTAATTGAATTGCAGCGAATGTGTGCAAATTGCTTGAACTGATTAAGGGCTTAAGCAACAACTGAAGCGCCTTAAGCCTGCCAATTAAATGTAAGGAAGACGACAACTAAATAGATACACATATGTATATGTATGTATGTAGTACATACTATGTACGTTCAAAGGTACATACATATACACACTCGCAAAAATACTTACATACATACATATACAGCCTCTGAGCTATGGTTGTAATTACCAATTTTTTAGGAATTTTTTAAATTCAACTTAATAAGAAGAGCATAATACTTCCTACAAGAATTTCTATAATTTTTCCACTCTTTTTAATTAAGATAAATTTTTCATAAAGCAATCATAAATTACGAAATTTTGTTGAGTTTAAAAACATAACTATTAATACTTAAAAACAAAGATGAAAATGCATTTTCGTTGCTTATTTAAAAAGTTATATTATACAAAAAGTGGGCTTTTTGGTTTTAGTTTTAGAAATATGTGTTTGTATTACTCTAACAAATACTTAAACTACTTAAAATATATTTAAAATTAAATACAGAGAAATGTATTCATACATTTTTATAAACGAAAAGTGTCTATTCCAGCCATCGTACCTCAATAGAAGACAAAAATGTTGGGCCAAACTAACTAGGTACACACCAAACATGTCCAGGCAGCTGCCACTTTCGAGGTGTTCACAACAACTTTGACAACATCCCCCAATAACAATAACAACAAGAATAACAGCAACAACAACACGTTTAAGTCTTGTTCATTAAAGCGCTGCAGGTAAAACAGCTCATAAAATGCGTTTACAAAAAAGTATAAGCAAGTAAAAATATTTATGGCTCTCGCTGACGATGTTGATGCTAAAGCTTATGATGATGTCGATGATAATAATGAAGTTGATGGCAACAAACTCAATTTGAAATTGTTGACACCGCTAAAGAAGATTGCCCCAATGGGCGTGGCCTAACAAAAGCACAGACTCCTTGGCAAAGAAAAAAGTTTCGCGAATTGCGGCCAAGTGTCCTTTTTGTGTTGGTCATAACCAAGGAGATAGTTAGTTCTAAAGGACTCTGGAATAGTTCGAAATCGAAACTACAAATAAATTATCAACTTTTTATTTTCAACTCCATCGTTTATATTTAAGCCATAACTGGCCCATAAAGTCACAGCATGTTGTATACTAAATTTTATATCGCAATTAGTTTAACAGATAATGCAATAGCCATGACCTACCGACAATCGGACGCACTCATTTGGATGCAGCTGCTCAACGAATCCTTTTAAACAAAAAGCTTTTTGCATCTCAAAATGCTTTCACAATAAAGCAATCAACTGGCTTGAAGTTTGTCTAAACTGTTCAGCATTTTAGCGATACTGAAAGTCCTTATGAATCACACAAAAAGTTTCACTTGTTTCTTACTATCTAAATTTCACATTTCGAAAGGTTTTGGGAAAAAATAAATTAAAGCAAGCAAAACATAAATAAGTTAACTTCATAAGACCTGAAGAATAAACATTTCATTATCTTTAAAGTCAATTGAAGGACTGAGAATCAATACAATCAATACAAAAATTGTCATATTTTAGTGTTTGAAACTTCTAAAAAGCACATTTCCTTATACTTTGGGGATATCGATTTAGTTAGTTTTTTTATGCTCTAACCCACTGTAAAAGTAGGAGAGAAGAAGACAGGTGCAGATGTTGCTGTGCCAGTCAGACCTGACAGATTGACAGGTAAGCAGCAGCAAGTTACCTGGTAAATTGCATCCTCTGACACGCTAATTGCAAAATAATTGAAATTAATTTTCCACGAAAAAATATTTGCTGAAAACAAATTTTATATCGACAAGTTAATATCATTCAATCGAATAGGAATATAAATTTGTAGTAAAATTTGTTGAAATTATGGAAATATGCTATTTACATTTGTTGAAATAGGTTAATTATGCAAATTACATTTTATCGATTTATAACTTTATCATTATCCATCTCTAGCTTTGTTGCATCTCTAACTACTATGATTTTTTCCTCACTTCCTTTTTCCGCTTGCTCTGAATAAAACGTTTGACTTGTACATATTAATTTATCTTGTGTTCTTATTTTACAATTTCACTGTGCAGACATTTTATACCTAACATTGGTTATGGGCCCAGGTCTAACAGAATACGAAATTTAAGAATTGTAAAAGATGAGTCAAAGTTTCCAAATCGAAAAGCTCAATGAGCATAATTATGATGTGTGGAGTATACAAATGCGAAGTATACTAATTCACCAAGAACTGTGGAAATTTGTGAGTGGAATAGAAGTCGTCGATCCAGCAAAATCGGTAATAGCTGATGAAAAAGCGCTTGCTTGTATAATTTTATATGTGAATACTTCTCAATTGAACTACGTTAAAAATTGTAAGACCTCAAAAGAAGCATGGGATGTACTACGCAGTGTACACGTGCCCACCGGCCCAATTCAAAAAGTGTTGCTTTATAAAAAACTATTGAACCTGAAAATGGAGGCAAACAGTGAAATTCCACAATATGTAAATTCATTCGTGGAACTAGTCAGTAAGCTGACTGAAGTTGGAATTGATTTAAGTGATGAATTAAAAGTAATAATTCTTTTGTCAAGTTTGAACTCTGAGTATGAACATTTTGTGGTAGCAATGGAGACACGTGATTCTCTACCGTCTTTACAAGTGCTAAAAGCGAAGCTGCTGGCAGAAGCAATTCGCATAAAAGAAAACGGTGAAAAAGCAAACGCGCAACAAGCCTTCTATGCAGGCACGAATAAGAAACAAAACGAAAAACGCGAAACCGGTAAATTCAATGGAAACTGTTTTAAGTGTGGAAAACGCGGGCATCGATCAGTACAGTGTAGAGTGAAGAAACAAGAAAATAAAGAAGCAGTGAAGAAACACCAAATTTCTTATGCAGTATATTCGGCAATACAAAAAGAGAAATTTGCAAACGGCAATTGGTGTATTGACAGTGGTGCCACCTCGCACATGTGCTACGAAAAAGATTTGTTTGTTTCTTACACTGAGAAAAACGATATGATATGCTTAGCTGCTGATTTACAAATTAAAAGCCCTGGAATAGGAACAGTTAAAATAAATACAACTGAATGTGTAATAACGTTAAAAAATGTTCTATATGTGCCAGACCTGAAATTAAATTTTTTTTCTGTGAGTGCATCGCTAAGCTATGGTCACACCGTTACATTCAAAGAAAATTGTGCGTTTGTAAAATCGAATGACGGTAGTGCAATGATTAGAGCTTTGAAGCAAGACAATTTGTTTCTTTTTAAAAACGTTTCCAAAAACAGATTGTTTTATATGAAAGAGAAAGAAATGTTGTGGCACCACAGATATGGTCACCTTAATTTTCGGAGTTTGAACGAAATAATAGATAAACAACTCGTGACCGGCATTAATTTAAAACATTTTTCGGCTGATACTAACTGTAATACGTGTAATCAATCTAAAATATGCTCTCGACCATTTGCTCAAAGTTTAAATTGTGCATCGCAATTGTTAGAATTAATACATACAGATGTATGTGGCCCAATAAACACTCAATCGGTTGGCGGAGCAAAATATTTTATTACGTTCATAGACGATATGTCAAAGCGTGTTTTTGTTTATTTTATGAAATCAAAGAATGAAGCATTGGAAAAATTTCAAATATTCAAAAACTTAGTCGAGTGTCAGACAGAAAGAAAGATAAAAGCCATACGTAGTGATAATGGCGGAGAATACGTTAACAAGAGTTTTGATATTTTTCTAAAAGCTCACGGCATAAAACGACAACTAACTGTACCGTATACCCCCCAACAAAACGGCGTGGCAGAAAGAGCGAATCGCACCCTTGTAGAAATGGCGCGATCAATGATGGTTCAATCAAAGGTGGAAGAATCCTTATGGGCGGAGGCTATAGCGACTGCCGCATATTTACGCAACAGATCTCCTTCGCAGGCGCTAAAAGGTACAACGCCACTTGAAGTTTGGAGTGGGCACAAGCCTTCGGTGTCCCACCTTCGTATATTTGGGTCGAATGCTTACGCGCTGGATAAAATGCATCATCACAAATTTCGGCCTAAGGGTAAACTGTATGTTTTTGTTGGATATTCTCTAACTGCAAAGGCCTATCGGCTCTATGACAGAGATAAGAAGCAAGTCATCGAGCGGCGTGACGTAAAATTTGTTGAAGACGAAGTTCCTAAAAATGTGTGTTATACAAATGAATCGAATACTAACAATTTTACATCGTTTGTTATAGACAATCATAATGCAAACGATTTGACCCATGAAGATGATTTGTTCCCAAATGAAGCACAAGTTTTGACAACTGGAGAAACAGAAGACTTTACACCAGAAGAAGCAACTCAACATTTATCTCAAGAAGAAGAGGTCGACATGGATGAGACACTTTTCAACGAAAACGAGCAGTACGTGAGTTTCGACGACTCTGCAGCATCCAACGACCCCGAGGAAGAAAATGAGCCTGTACGTCGTGGACCTGGAAGGCCAAGTCTTATTCGCACCGGACAGCCAGGTAGACCCAAAAAACAATACAACATGCTTCACAATATGGTTGCCTATCACGATATCGAAACCCCCAATACGGTCAAGCAAGCTTTACAAAGCAAACATTCGTTTGAGTGGGAGAAGTCTATGAAGCGAGAGTATGATGCTCTCATTGCCAACAAAACCTGGTCATTGGTCAACCTACCACCTGGAGAAAAAGCAATCGGTTCCATGTGGGTATTTCGAGTTAAGAGAAATAATCAGGGCAACATAACAAATTTTAAGTCGAGACTGGTAGCTATGGGCTGTAATCAGCAATATGGAATAAATTATCAAGAAACCTTTTCGCCAGTTATACGATATGAAAATATTAGACTTGTTTTAGCTGTTGCTGCAGAAAAAGAGTTGTATTTACATCAGGTAGATGTTTCAAATGCGTATTTAAACAGTAATTTAACTGAAACAGTGTATATGAGGCAGCCAGAACATTTTGTTAGTAAAGATCATCCACATCGTGTTATTAAGTTACAAAAAGCCTTATATGGCCTTAAGCAATCGGGTAGAGTTTGGAATAGCACACTTAATGAAGTATTACAGAATCTAGGATTTGAAGCTACAAAAAATGAGCCATGTTTATATAAGAAGATTGATAAAAGTTCCTACAGTTTAATAGCTGTCTATGTAGATGATCTAATTATTGCCTGTTCAAAGAAAAATGATATTGCTGACATAGTAAAAACATTGAAGTGTTCTTTTGATATTAAAGATTCGTCTGAGTTAAATAATTTCCTTGGTATAGAAATTCAGCGTCAAGGAGAAGTTGGTTCTATTTCAATTTGTCAGAAGCAATATATAAAGTCCTTGTTAGAAAAGTACAATATGATTTTATGTCGTTCAGTATCAACACCTTTAGATCCTGGTTTTAAGATTAGCTGCAACGATGAGAAATGTAAGAGAGTAGATGTGACCCATTATCAATCCCTGGTTGGCTCTTTAATGTATCTCGCTATATCTACACGTCCCGATATTGCTCACTCAATTAGTAAACTGGCGCAGCGAAACAATGATCCACATATTGAGCATGATGCAGCGTTGACGCATATTTTGCGTTACTTGTCCAAAACAATAGATTTGAAGCTGCACTATTACAAAACTGGAGAACCATTGTATGGATTTGTTGATGCAGACTGGGCAAACGACAGCCTAGACAGAAAATCGTATACAGGATATGGATTTTATTTTGGTGGAGCAGCTTTTTCGTGGGAATCGAAGAAACAAGGTTTGGTTGCCCTCAGCAGTACAGAAGCTGAATACGTCGCCCTGTCTACAGCAGCAAAGGAAGCCACCTATCTACGCAGGCTTTTAGAAGAAATTCGCTGTCATCCTTCATCACAACCAATTGTCCTAAAATGTGACAATTTGAGCGCACAACATATAGCAACGAATCCAGTGCACCATAAGCGAACTAAACATATTGATATTAAGCACCATCACATCAGAGAAGTTGTAGCAATGAAAATAATATCAATTAACTATGTTCAAACAGATGATAATGTAGCTGATATACTTACTAAAAACTTACAGAAAGAAAAACATGTAAAGTTTGTAAAGCATCTTGGAATGATTGAATAACTGAATTTTTGTATTTTTGTATTAAAATGTAATTTGAGAAGAAGTGTTGAAATTATGGAAATATGCTATTTACATTTGTTGAAATAGGTTAATTATGCAAATTACATTTTATCGATTTATAACTTTATCATTATCCATCTCTAGCTTTGTTGCATCTCTAACTACTATGATTTTTTCCTCACTTCCTTTTTCCGCTTGCTCTGAATAAAACGTTTGACTTGTACATATTAATTTATCTTGTGTTCTTATTTTACAATTTCACTGTGCAGACATTTTATACCTAACAAAATTATATAGTATATCCTATACCTATATAGCAAAAAACTGATTCGTTCTCAGGATAAAATTTCGTTCAACCGTTTACAATTTATAGTTATAGTTGGCTAAATTGTAAAGTCAAGTTAGTTTCAAGTTTCTATATTTTTTTTCCTGTTGGCTTTCTTGTTGTTACTTTTATCATGTCTGTGTTGAGCTTATTCTTTGGCCAGCGCCAGCAGCTTTTGGCGCTGACAACTTGCGCAAAATGCCAAAAAGGACACGTACGTAATGAACACAAACACGTACCAAAATGACGACGATGACGGAGGAAGCAACGACAACGTTTTCAAGGGAAAGGCTTAAAGTTTCAACTGGCAACTTGCAACAGCCACAACCATAGCTGGAGCCGGGGAGCCGAAGAAGAAGCTGGTTGCAGCCCTTGGGCAAGTTAAAAAAAGAAGAAAACCAGAGGGCCGGGGCTAACTTCGACCGCGTCAAAGTTTGTATACCCTTGCAAGTTTGTTAGTAACTCTTTTATCTAAACTAATTGTTTTATCTAAAAAGGGTAATGTTTGCGAAAGAACGGCCTTCAATCTTAGCATAGGATATAACGAACTTTCTGATGAAAGTCACTGTTTTCCACCGATCCTTCCTATGGGAGCTATATGATATAGTTACCCGATCTTTACCAAATTCGGCACAGTCATTAACAGATATATTAAACAGACAAATGTTAAATTTGAAAGCAATCGCATCAAAAGTAACGAAGTTATTGACAAAAGTCACTGTTTTTGAGCGATCGTTCCTATGGAAGCTATATGATATAGTCACCCGATCTTGATCAAATTTGGCACAGTGGTTTATAGTTACAATAAACTTACTTATAGTAAATTTCACGACAATAGCTTAAAAAGTAACGAAGTTATTGAGAAAAGTCACTGTTCGTGACTTTGCCGTTTGTATGGGAGCTATATGATATAGTCACCCGATCTTGATCAAATTTGGCACAATTATTAATAAGAACACAAAACTGACCAATACCAACTTTTATGGCAATTGCTGATAAAACAACGAAGTTATTGAGAAAAGTCACTGTTCGTGACTTTGCCGTTTGTATGGGAGCTATATGATATAGTGGTCCGATCCGACTGAATCCGAGATATACAAACCCTGCAGTATATACAAGCCTACGTGCAAAATTTCAGCTCTGTAGCTCTTACGGTCTAGGAGGAGTTCGCATCGATCCAGACGGACGGACAGACGGACGGACGGACGGACGGACAGACGGACGGACGGACGGACGGACATGGTTATTTGAACTCGTCTCGTCGTGCTGATCAAGAATATATATACTTTATATGGTCGAAGATGCTTCCTTCTATGCGTTGCACACTTCTGACCAAAATTAATATACCCTTTTTGCAAGGGTATAAAAAACTTAAACTGAAACTTACTGGGAAAGTTTGCAGCAGGGTTTTTCTTCTATTTTTTTTTTGTACTGTTGTTGCTCGAAGGGTGTCCAGGCATGGGTGATGACGATGGCCATAGAATAAACCAGAGCAGCAAAGTATGAGAATGAGCAAGAGGTTGGAGAAAATGTAGATGGATGAGACTGGGGATGAGCGAATAGAGAATGAGAATGAAGAAGATGAGAGTAGATGTGAATGTGGATGCGAATTCGCAGCCGGCGTGACGCTCAACGCCCAGCGGAAGTTGCCTGTCGACTGTTGCATTCCTTTTCGTTTTTTTTTTCTTTCTTCTGGAGTGTTGAGAAACACTTCCCATGTATGTATAGTTGCTGTTGTTGTTGTTGCTAGCTACAAGTACCGTTCGCTTAATTTTTATGCACATGCATATGGATGTGTCTGTGTGTATTTGTGTGTGTGGGTTCAGTTATTGCTCTTGTTGGATTTTTACATATTTACTTGGCAAACACTTGAAAGCGTTGAGCGAAAGTTTTGCACTTGACTGCGGCCTTGGCTAAGTTCAGCCACTGACATTGTTACTTCCATACCAGAATGTTGGCCAGGCCCAAGCACAATAAATGAACATGAAATTGGAATTTAATGTTCATGCAGCATCTGCATCAGCAACTGCAACCGAATCGAGCAATGCAATTTACTCACAATGCACTTCAGAGACTTTATGAATGCCACATCAAAGCCATATCTCTTTGTCTCTCTCTCTCTCTCTCTCTCGCTCTCTCTCTCTGTACTGACGCCTGGTGGTTTTGTGTCATTTGACTTGAATGACTACATCCAACACAAAGAAAAACAGAGTTAAAGGCAAAATATGTATGAGAATTATCTTGCCTCTTCAGTGTAATCAGCATAACAACAAACAATACGAAAAGTGAATGCATTGACAGGAAATGCAATAGCCAAGGGGATCATAGGTCAAATAAACTCATATATACTCACAAAAGCAAAAGGAAAATTATTAACAAAGAGTGTGCATAATGAAAGTGCTTTCTCTTTTAATTAAAATACAGGCTTCATCGATATACCTGAATATAAATATTTGGCAAATGATTTATAAAGCAACTGAAACGAAAGCTTAAAAATGTATTTTTTAAATTTCTTGTCACACAATGTATTACCTTTATTCTGCGTAACAATATTTTCATATTGTCCTAATTTAAAATAGATGTAGATGTGAGAGCTAAATTTAAATATTAAATTTATATTAAAAATGAAATTAAAGTACTTTTAGTTTAAATTAATGCGACATCAACAAGGCAAACTTAAAATTAGTCATTTAAGATGAGTTCCATTTAAATATTTAATAGGTTTAATGAAAACTTTTGCTTTATTATATTTCACGTCTCTCTTACAAACGGAATAATATATAAGTTTAGTTTATTTCGGTGTCATTTACAAGAAGCTAAAAAGTACATAACAAACCAGAAGAACTAGCAAATTATGTTCTGAATCTTTAATACGAATTAATAAATAATGAAAAATTTAGGCGGTTACAAATCCACGCTTGACATGGATGATTACGGATGGTTGATGAAAACAGATCTGCCTAGTAAGCGAATTTTAAAAGAATTTAACTAACTTCTTAGTTAAGCATTGCTCATGCCCATTATTTAGGTCGTACCATATAATATATTTGTTGCTCCGCGAACATTTTTTGCACATTTTTATTCGCTAATGAAATTAGGAATTTAATTTGCAACAAAGCCCTTGGCTTAGTCTTTTGCAATTATTACTAAGTAGCTCTCTCTCTCACTCTCTCTGGCATATGATAATCGTGACCAAGCCCTAATCTCAGTATGACTTCATGACCCTACAGAAGGGGGTTAGCATTTAATTCACAAACCAACTTTTGCTTTAGCCACTCTGTGTGTGTATATACTATATAGAGTCACTCTATCTGATGTTGGTATTTCGTTGTTCTTTGTGTTGTTTCGGCTTGCATGATGGCCAAGAGACCCGAAGCCCATATACACGCCTTTTTCGCACCTTTTTGCTTTACCTTTTGCCTTTTCGCGTTTTGCCTCACCAACTTTTTGCCAGTTGCCTGTTTGCGTGTTTGTTACACTTTTTGCTTCGCTTCATTTTAGCTGCCTTAAAGTCCACACGCAGCATTGTGTGTGTGTGCGTTTTGTTTTTTTTTTTTGTTTTCTTGCCTGATTTCTGTTTGCCTTAGAAAGTGAAAATGTTCGTTGCCATCTTCTACGAGGGAAGGCGCTCTCTCTTCCCGGGAAGTTTAGTACCATGTACGACTCTTATATGCCAACTCTTATACATATTAAGTATACGCAGCGTAGCAGCGGTTATTTCTTGTAGAGTTTCTTATCAAGAATGCAGTTGCCGGCTAAAGCAACTAACATTAAGTCAAGTTTTTTAGTTTGCACACAACGTGTTTACCATTGATTATTATGATCTCTTTTTCTCTATTAGTTAACATTTCTCTTTTGATGTTGATATATGTGTATTTAGCACATTCTCTATATTCCAGTGAAATGAAATCTTTTAGAATGCAACACTATGTTCCGCTGCATCCGGTTTGAGCTGTTTCACCAGTGTGCCGAGGCATTAATTAGCACCTATCATATTTCGCACCAGGCAATGTACTGCAAATGGAAACCTGTTGAGGCAATAGGGCAAAAATGCTGTATGAGTACGACTGAGAAGGTTGTCCAGGCCAAGGCTGCACTCGTTTATTAGAATTTATGGCGTGCCACTGGCCACAGTATGCTCTGCCATGCAATCGAAATGAAGGCACGCCAACTTCACTGGCATTTCCGGCAAGCACAACTCCAGTCATGGAGCCATGGACTGGGTCCAGGTCCGGTCGAGCGACCTGCTTTGAGTTTAAAGCAAAAAGGTTTGCTTTCTCTTTTCTTTTTAAGTTGCGTGCCATTTAGCCAAAAGCTGTCATTTTATTGTTAGCCAAATACAAATCAAAGTGTGCTAATTACAGTCAACGGCAGCTTATGGGCGGGGCCAGTTTTGGTCATGCCATAGCATGACGTTCAGTTCACTCGACCATATACCCGGTCGCCCACTTATTGTACAGCGTGGGCGTGGTTTTTGTTCTGTTGTTGGATAATTCCCTTTGATTGCAGTGCAAAAGTGTGAAATTAAAATTCAGCGCATGCTAAACGCTCTGACACTTGGCCCAAACAAGAGTCACCTCCCTTTATCCCTCCTCTCATATATATATATGTAACTGAAAATCTCTCTATATCGGTGTTTTTGTTTTTTTTGGCTGGCCCCTTTATACGCTTTGTTCGCTTTAGCCCAGACGGTTGAGTTTTCGCTAATTTTTGGCACGTTTCAAGTTCTGGCCTAGCTGCATTTATCTCTTTATTTTGGCCAACTGTGACTATTCATGGTAATGGAGTGACTAATGGCCAGACAGACACCAGCAACAACCAGCAACAAAAACAGGACAAATAAATTTTGGCACGACAGCCAAAAAGTTGAAAACAAACTGAACAAACAAACACAATGGAACGTAAAATGAATTTGTTTAGCTCTGTTTAAGCTGACAACTAAATAAGACAAAAGTGTTCCACAAAAAAAAGTAGGTACAATTTAATTAAGATTTTATAGTCCGTTTATTTATACAAGTAAAAAGACAATATTTGGTTGTAGGAGATTGCTGATTTTTAAGTTCAAAAGCAAGCTACAAGTGATTTACCCGTTTGCATTTTAATACTTTTAAATGTAAATCAATGGTTGATTGGGTCTAAATGTAAATAGTTTGTTACATTCTTTTCATCGGATTTAGATTTTAGCTCACTTTCATAATAATAAGTGTAAACTAATTCTGAAAAACTTCTATTTAACCATAAAAAACTTTGTAAGAAAATCTTGACCTTTTACCAGCACTTAACTTTTAATTTATTAATTAATTTTAATAAAGACGCTTCATGTAACTAAAAAAAAAAAGAATTAGATCATATAATGAACAACAAGCCATCAACTGTATGTTAATATTGTCTCATAAATTCCAACATTAAATTGTAAAAGCCAGTATACATTGAAACAAAACTACGAAATGCTGTGCAACATTTTGTTACGTTATATGTATATGATCAGCATCTTTAAGCATTTGACCTGGAAACGCAATATATGGGTCAATATGTACGAGGTGTGAGTTTGAATGACGTCAATGACGTCAATTTTGTTTTGGCTTAAACACGTCATGACTAATGACGTATCAAAGGCATATGGTTTTGGCAATGTTCAAAATTGAACTCAAGTGATTGAGAAAATATAATGTCATGATTTTGGTTATTTGCTCCTGCAATTGTAATCAATTATAAATCAAACAATCAAAGTAAAAAGTTAACCTTTTAATGACCTTTAATCAGAAAAGTGTCATTGAAAAACGAATCATCTCGTCTTTGTGTCTTTTTTCAGTCTTTAGCCCTTTGGTAATAATTTTATATAAATAAAGAAATAAACTTTTGTTTCTAATTTTAAATTAATTAAATAAATATGATTAAATAATGACACTGAATATAAATTTAATGCCTTAGTGTTTAAGAGACTATATAATTTTTTTAGTGACACTAGTCAACAATTGCATAATTAAATTTTATATGTAATAATTTTCATTGGGCAGAAAGTGGCATGAAAGTCTAGGCATCCATACAGATCGATGGACAGACTAATAAATTGTGCAACATTTGGTTTAAATGGTGTAAATTTAAAGGACGTAATAAAGATAAATTTACTTCTTTCTTTCAAGAGTTAACATAATTCTAGTATAATGGCTGATTTCTTCTAATGTAATGGCTAGAAAGTATTACGAAAAGTAAAATTGACCACAAGTCTGCTGTGAAACGTGTGCTCGCTTTTGTTTCAAGCCCAAGAGTGAAGTGTGACCATCTTATTGCTATATTATTCTCCCTCAACACAACAGACTGGCCTTAGAAACGGTGACCGATACCAATAGGAACCATACCACATACATACTATGTGATGGTTTTTTGTTTTGTTTATTTTTAACCAACTTTGATACCAGATTAGAAATTGACTTATGTTACAGCAATTAAAATATTTCCATTTTGTAATTTTATATATTTCACTCACATAAGGAAAGTGAAGAGATTCTGCATATTTTTGTATTAAACGTTTTCAATTTTTACAAAAAACAACTCGACGAAAAGCACTTCAACACAGCAATTGCAGATGCAACAATGGCAATTCTGTTTCAACCACACACACAAACACAGACACACTTACATTCTGATAGAGAGAGACAGAGTGTGAAAAAAAAGGAAATACGCAAGTTGCAGCTGTCCGGGGGCCTCCCTTGACCAATATATCAAATGTCAGTTTGAGCTTTGGCAGCATTTGGATATGTCCACGTGTTAAAACATATCTCACCGAATGCATGCTCATGTTTCTTCAACCAGTCAGTGGCCGCCAGAGAACATAAATTTTATCAGCAAAGCATTCCACACCAAAAAAAAAACCCCCTCATCCCAGTCCCAATGACCGTGTGATTGTGATGAATGCGAACAGCAGTGGCAAGAGAGAGAGAGTGGGTGGCATGAGAGAAAGTATCATGTGGCCAGGCAAACAAACAAATAGACGCAAAATCCCAAATTAATTTGCGCCAAGTGACCGAACCAGTCTCGGATTGTCTCGTACTGTGTGTAAAACACAAAACTCTGGCAACCTCTGACGACCTCTCGTGCTAGGCGGAGCTGGATGGATTGGATTTCTTGAATCTCTAGCACAATCAGCAGGCATAACTAATGGCAATGCATATATCAGAGTCACACATGAGCCACAACCCGGTCGGCCTAATAAAATACCTTCATTATGCACGTACAGCTATGTACATACACTTTTATGGGATGGTGTGGGTGTGGGTTAGAAATTGTAACGAAATCATTTGATGGTTTTTTATGCCAAAGCATTTAATATCAATTTTCAGCTTAAACATGCAACAGGGCTAACATGAACCGGAATGGCCAAAAAATTGCGGCCTCTTACCTTTTACCCATGCGAGACCTAATCGCAGGCCCTTTATGCAAATTCTACATATACAATACAACATAGTTGAAACAAGCTTTCGTGTGGCTAATCGAGAGTAACAGCAAAAAAAACCTAAAAACACAAAATGTATGAATTAAAAACAATGTCTGCTCCAATTGTTGCACGCCATTTAATTCCTTTTTCTCTTCTTGCCACAAATTGCATGCTCTTGCGATAATAGCTCACTTTGCATACAAATTGCAAAAATGAAGTGGATAGAAGTACATGGAATGGTCTAAAATGAAGGTGTTAGACTAAAGTCAGTGTTGGGAAGGAGCTTGCTCCAAACAAAGTAAAATTGTAGAAGAAATGAGCAAAAGCATAGCTCAAAACGGCAACGCCTGGTATCAAAGTTGGCAATAAATTTGTAATACATGCCAAAGCCAGACGCTCAACTACTACATCTCCTTTACCATTTCGCATCTCGAGAACGACAACTATGAGCCTCGTCAACGACCCGCACGTGTGTGCGACTAGGTGGTTGAATTGGATGGGTGAGTGGATTGGTTTAGTTTGGTTTGGTCTGGAACTGAAAACAAAAGAGGCAAGCAGGCCAGCCGGCAGGCAGCCAGCAACAAACATTCAGAAACTTTTTTGGCTGGGGCTACCTTAACGTAAATTCATTTTACAAGGCAATAAATTATGCCTGCCCACGCCAACAAGAACCCGGGGACCAGAACCATGATTAACATGCGGCCGTCGACGGCACACCGAAAGGATTGTCTACGGTTAAAGAGCTTTTAACTCATCGTCCCCATGATCACACAGAGGGAAAAAAATTGGGGACGACCAACCAACCAACCAAGCAACCAACTACTACTACTACTCATCCTCCTTCACTTACATTGATTTTATTAACCAAGGCGCCAGGCCATCACAAAGGGGAATTTCAATTTAACACCCAAGAGCCAAGATGGGGGGCGGGTTTTGAGGGCGGACGGAGAACGATGAAGATGGTGGCTCTATGATAAATTACGGCAGTAGATGGCGTTGTCGATACAAAGAGTTATGAACACGACTTGACCTCAATAGGCATTTAAATATAAATCAAATGCTCGAAATAAACCTCCGGAGAATGAGACTGGCAATTGGGAATGAGACTTTGTTGTTGGTTTACCATTTTGTTGTTAGTTATTCTACATAACCCAAACTTAACTTGGTCCTGATTTTTTGTTTTGACCAAGGTCAACTGGCAGAGATTTGGTGCGTCAATATCATATCGTTTGTCTGTTGTCTTCCTGTTGCTGTTGTCTATGTCTGTCCGCTTTTATTAACATAACCAAAGGCACCCGGGTCTTTGATGAATCGGGACAAAAGCACACACACACACACACAAAAACACAACTGACATATAAATAAATATAAATAAATATCAATGCGATTTCATGCTGTTGATTTGCCTTGGCATGAGCATTGTTTTTGTTCAGACCAAGTCGTGTGATAAATGGATTTCACGTGGCGCAAGATAAATGTTAATTCGTCAACAAAGCCAGCCCAAGCCATCGCAAGCCAGGCCAGGCCACGCTAGCAACAGACCAAATAGCAATGGCAATGCCAAGCTGTTGCTGATAATGCCAAATTCATGATGCTTGACCAACAAACACACATACACACACACGCACACACTCAGAGAAAGAGAGAAATATGTGTACATACATATATGTATATGACCAGATATCCATAAGCAGCTCGTTCACATTCCATAGTATTGACATTTTGCTTCAGTTTCAGCTCTACCGGTGTTCTGGTCCAGCTCAACGGAAACAATCAATGTAATTACTTAATGCCGGCGAAACCAACCATCCAACCAACCAGCCATTGGCCTTCAACAAAGATGGAGATTGTGTAACAACAGGCAGGCAGTAACTTCAACTGCAGTTGCTAACGAACAAAATGCAGCAAAAATTGCAAATAAAATAGTGATGGCAACGTGCAATCGAAGACACTAAAAAAAACAAAATACCAAGAATTCTTTGAAAGATGGCTTATGGCATATGTACATACATAAATCTGTCTGAACTTTGCCAAACTATCGCTTGCCTATCATATCACAGTGTTATAGTACCTAGTGCCTATATCTTTGATAATTTATTGGTTTATTATTAATTATTATACTCACACAGCATATCAACTTACCTTTTTCATATAGTCAACCGAATGGTGTCAATCAAAAGGATTAATAAACCTTGATTTTTTATTATTATTAGCTCTTTTATTTACGCAGAAGTTTCAGCCAGTTGCAGAAGGGTATAACGTGTCAGCACTACCAAAAATTAAATATTTATACATTTTCTACCTTTTTTTTATAAAAACTGATATAACTTTAATTAAATAATTAGTTAAATAATACAAGGTGATTATTATTTTAATAAAAGGGGAGGTCTCAAATATTATGAAAGACGTCGCAGACTTTCTAAAATCTTACTATTATTTTTGTTTTTCGTGACTATAAGAAGTGTTTTATTCTGTGTAAATTTATTTGAGAGTATAAAAAACATTATCGAGATATGTATATATTTTTTAAATACTGTAGACCTTTTGAAAAAATATTGATTTTTAAAAAGTTTTAATTTTCCAAAATTTCATTAAAAAAACAGTTTCTGGCCAAGTTTGATTCCAAAATATAACAAACCATATAGAAGCTAACCCTTACAGTGAGAGCTATGTTCAATCGTCCGATCTTTCTATATGTCTACTGAGAAATTTCTCAGTGAAAAAATTTTTCAATGTATGGTTTCTACGGCAGCCATTTGTTAATATTCCTTCAATACACTTTTTTTAAAAAGTTAGTGAACCGATTCGACAAATTTTCAAATAAGATCTCAATTAATTAATATAAAGATTTGTTTGTTTGTTGTTTGGGGTCAAAAACGAATTTGTCTCTTCCTAAAAAACATCCGGGTTATTTGTAATTACTTTCTGCAACAAAACAAGAAAATATGGAGATTTAAGCAAACAACTTAAGTAAAAAACTCTAACGTTGTGACATTATATTCCTACAAACAAAAGAAACATTGTCTTTGGAGATTTATTGGTTCAAGCTTTGTAAGTTCTTCAAATTCACGGCCGCATAATTCATGTTTCTGGTATTGCTCTCTGCTGCCATGTCTTAGATATTAATTTTCACAGCTTTCACCACTATAAGCTACTTTATTCATCTGAGCAAAATGAGAAACACTAAATGCTTCAACATTTTTTTCCATTAAAATAACTTTATGGAATAAGAAATTAAAGGATAAAAGCAATTTCCATACATGTCACGGATACTTCATCTCATTCTCTCTCTTCGAGCGGAAAACATTACATATCCCAGTCACGATTAAGTATCGTAACCATCGCTCTCTGACACACACACACGCACAGACTCACACACACACGGATGCAGACTCACACATTGAATGTGAAAATCCATTTAATGCTCGAAACTGTAAGCAGCTTTTAGTTTGAAGTTTAATTTTCTCTTAGTTTGATTTACGCAAACTAAAAAGCACTTCACAATGTTCAGCAGCCCCTCATCGTCCCCACCTTATCTCATTCACTCTTTGTCTCTATTTCTCCCTGGAGAAGAATCAGAAGAGCTGTGTGTGTATGTGTGGGTGCTTTTTATCTGTTTCAATGCTATTTACACAGGTTTCAGTAAGTTATTTTACCTTGCCCAGTTCCGCTTTTGTTCAATTCAAGTTGGATTTGCGCCCAGCTGCTACTGAGATAGTATTTTCTACTGATGTTGTTTCCCATCAAAATCAATAAAAAATTTAAATTCAATTTACGTGCAACCTCTAACCTTTAAATGAATAGAAATAAACGAAATCTGAATATCATCAGATGATGGGTGTAAATGATTCGGTTTGGTTTAATTAAGTTAATGAAAGTACACACAGATTTTATTCATTTTCTTAAAATATCCTTGCCGTACTAATAGATTTGTGATTAAGTTTGGTTGATTGCCTTGTTAGTTGGCTAAAGGCCGTGCCAACATTTTTCAAATCCAAACACTTTTCTGATGAATTAAAGCCAATTCATAACATTGAATTGTGTCTATTATTATTGTGGCCAGAAATGTTAGAGAGCGTTAACTGATAGCGATAGTGCAAGATTATTTACTTTTGGATTTATTTAAGTAAATTACAGAAGTTTCTAATTAAAAAAAATAACCAGAGGGCCAGGGTTAACTTTGACCGCGTCGAAGTTTGTATACCCTTGCAACTATTTTGGTAACTCTTTCCTTACCCATAGCCATCAAAGTGTAAAAACGTTTTATCCAAAAAGTATAATGTCTGCGAAAAAACGGCCTACAATCTTAGCATAGGAAATAAGTTATTGATCAAAGTCACTGTTTTCCACTAATCGTTTCTATGGGAGCTATATGATATAGTCACCCGATCTTTATCAAATTCTGCACAGTCAGTAACAGATATATTAAACTAACAAATGTTTAATTTGAAATCAATCGCATCAAAAGTAACGAAGTTATTGACAAAAGTCACTGTTTTTGACCGATCGTTCCTAAGGAAGCTATATGATATAGTCACCGGATCTTGATTAAATTTGGCACAGTTGTTTATAGGTGTAATAGACTCACCAATATTATAATTTCACGATAATTAGCTTAAAAAGTAACGAAGTTATTGAGAAAAGTCACTGTTCGTGACTTTGTCGTTTGTATGGGAGCTACATGATATAGTGGTCCGATCCGACTGAATCCGAGATATACAACCCCTGCAGAATATACAAGCCCTTTCAGCTCTGTAGCTCTTACGGTCTAGGAGGAGTTCGCATCGATCCAGACGGACGGACGGACATGGTTATTTGAACTCGACTCGTCGTGCTCATCCAGAATCTATATACTTTAAATGGTCGGAGATGCTTCCTTCTATGCGTTGCACACTTCTGACCAAAATGAATATTCCCTTTTTGCAAGGGTATAAATATAAGATTAAATGAAAACGAGTTCATTAGTAAGGGTTATCTGCTCATTTCCATAACACATATTGGTCAATTAATCTAGACTGATAGGTATAAGCAATAAAAAGTTTTGGGCATAGCAAATTTGCTGCTCAAACTCAGTCTGACGTTAAAAAAAAAAAAAAATAAATAAAGCAACTTGTAGTTATTTTCTCTGCTTCATTGTTTCTGAAGGTATCAAAATCTTAGATGATATTTTCATATAAACTCTGTCATTTCAGCACTCTAAAATATAGTTACACAGTCACGTGCCTGAACTTCTGTTTCTTGTTCTTCTTAAATTGTGTGTTACTCTTGGGAGTGCTGAGGATGCTGGGAATATTCTAGCAAAAGTGATGCAAAAAAGCTTCTATTATTCACCATCATGACCCTATCTCCGTTTCATGATGTTCAAGTTCAAGTTGCTTTTGAACGCTTCGTTCTTGAAATAAATTCTTGGTTAAATGCTATCAAAGAAAAAGATTCTAAGTACATTTGCTAATTAGTTTTTATGGCATAGAAATCAAAATTTAAAAACATTTGGTTCTTGGATTTAACTTTTGATTGATGCTTGATACTGCATTGACTTACAATGTTTTTTATAAAAAGCATAGACTATTTCCTTGTTTAGCCTACATCTAAAAATGTAAAAGTCCCACAAATAACATAGGAGAAGCACGACTAAGAAAAAGAACTAATGTAAAAAGTCTGCCCTTGATGGTAAATGATCTTATTGAATGGACAATTTAATAAAATCAAATACTTTAGGAAATAAATAAACATTCATGTCAGTTACACCAAAATCCCCAGGAGAATTATAATAACTCAATCTATGTATTCATAAAACATTTTTCTATATTTTTTGGAGGGTTTTTTATTTCAAAAGACTTAAATAAAGTGTAGCGGAAAAAATGCATTCCTTCGGAAATGAAAATCTCTACTCAGTTGTTCTGGAAAGCGCCATTAAAAATGTCACTCAGAATTGCGTTGAGTGACTTTTCGGAAACCAATGCCACCAATGCATCCCACCCCCTCAATGACCCTCGATGTTTGACCGGAGGCGAGGGCGGCACAGACAGCTGTGGCCACGACTTGAGCTGACCATTTTATTTATTAAAATATTTATTTAAATGCATGCAGATGCTGGTGAAATGTTTTTCATGATGCAGCAGCAGCAACAGCAATGAAAGACACAAACAAAAGGCCAACCCCGAAATGGAAATAATAAAAATGAAAAGTTTTGTTGTTATGTTTTTGTGTTGCTGCTACCGCTGCATATAAAATCGTCTGACATGTTGCAAGTTGCGCGAGGATGAGCTGGTGTTGGGTTAAAACTAAAAATGGCAAGGCTAAGTCCTGATGAACACGGCAACAGAACAACAACAAAAAACGAGAACAGAGAAAGTGAAGTGGCATGCTCACTCACACACAGTACCAAATCCCAGACTTCTGACGGCCCCCGCCCATAATGCCCACACCGAATCGGAGAAACCAACACACATGACTGCCTGGTTGGCCATGGTGCCCATAAAAAGTCACTCAAGTGGTATTAAACGTACCGCCAAGTGCAGCCAGGGGTTTTTAGTCAGAAATGGCTAGTGGAAAAGGTTAAGACCAACTACAACAGTTTCAGCTACCGATCCAGCATCACCTTCTTATTTCGCCTTTAGCAAATGTTGCCACACTTGTGGCTCCGGGTCACCGGAAATAGAAATGGAGAAATCTACGTGGCCGGGCTTAGAATTGAAATTGACTTTCTCACAGCGTTGGCCCTCTAATTTTTGATTGAAACTGAGTGGCCTTACCTTTTTTTTTTGCTCTCTCGCACTTTTCGCATGCTCAGGATGGGTATATTGAGTTGCAGCATAAGTCTCACTATAACTGTATAACTTTTTAAATCGTTTATTTTATTGACAATCTTAGAATGCTTAGAAGGCTATTCAAATTAACAAATTACTTATTTTTCAGTTTTTTAAGTCACAAATATTGTACTTATATTGCCAATATAAAAATGACCCAAAACTCATCTAAAAAAGATTCTCAAATTTATCTTTCTCTATCGACACGAACCAACCAGACTCCGTAATTTAGAAATAAAAACACCGATTTCAAATTCGTTATTTCGCATAGGATATTGACAGGTCGGTGAACCAACTGGGCGTATACGTGTTTTTATTTCATTTTTTGGTCTCTTTACATTTTCTTGTTGGCAAAACATCGCCCAGTCAGTTATTTATTTGAAGTATGTGCGTCTCTGCGTGTGTGTATGAGAGAGTTTAAGGTGTGTGTGTGTGTGTGTGTGTGTGTGTGTGTGTGTGTGTGTGTGCGGGTGTGTGGCATTAAGCATTTTTTACACTTAACTGCCAAAAAGGTGACCAGCTGTTGCTCCTGGGCAGGCGGAGGCTTTTTTTTCTTTTTGTGCCATTCCCGCTTTGTTTTGCTTGGTTTTTCTTTCTTCCTTTTTTTATTGTGCACTGACATGAAAAACTTGTGAGAAGGGAAAGAGAAGAAAAACTGAGTGGCTACTGCAGCCAGTCAAAATGAAAAGTAATAAGCAAAAAGGGTTTCCATTTTGGTGGCCAGCGAGCAGCTGTGACACAAAAGATATAGAAAATGAGAATGCTTAAGAGCGTGGCTAAAAAACATCTCGAATACTGTCGAATATTCGAAGGGAAAACCTTTAACATGATCCGCAAATTGCATAAACTAAAAACGACTGTATAAAACTGATTCATAAATCTACGACTATTTTGGCAGGCGGATCTAAAATGGCTGCCAGCTGAAAAGAAAAGTTTTGCACAAAAAAAAAAAAAAAACAAAAATGGAAACAAACAAAAAATGAATCCATACGAAACGCATTCCAAAAATGTTCGCTTTTATGCAACTTTCGTTTAAAGCGCATTGGGGAAACAAACACAAACTGAAACAGAGAGGTAAGTACTTTAAAATGTCGGTGGGTTAAGCAAGGGAAGGCGGAGGTGCAAGAAGAGGAGCGCTACATAAACTTTTACCAGCTCATAAAACGCTCAGAAACAAGCGCGCAAAATCGAACGCACATAAAAATTGCACTGTGGGTCAGACTCACTCCAACACTCCCCAGCAATCCCAGTATCCATCCACCCATTAGCCCCAATCGCAGCTGCGACTCCTCTTTTTTTTATACCCTGTACCCGAAGTGAGGGCAAAGAGGGTATATTAAAGTAATCAAAATTTATATAACCACTAAAAGTGGCTATACTACTAACTATATTCACAATGCATTTCTAATCAGCATTAGCAGACCTTGGAAAGCAAAATGAAGCTTAAGTTAAGTTCAAGCATCAACGTTTAATCAACTGGAAGGTAATCCTGGTTAAATTATTTATTTATAGACTTCAATTGGAATTTATGTTGGTCATTTAAAGAATAAGACGTTACAAAAAAGGAATTTCAAAAACCATTGTCTTATTTTTGGATTGATTTCCTTTTCAAAGAAATACTTAACAAGATTCCTGTTTTTAGATTCTTCATACTTT
This sequence comes from Drosophila paulistorum, assembly GCA_018152135.1. Classification (NCBI taxonomy): domain Eukaryota; kingdom Metazoa; phylum Arthropoda; class Insecta; order Diptera; family Drosophilidae; genus Drosophila; species Drosophila paulistorum. The sequence continues at coordinate 41,915,175 of JAECXG010000822.1, forward strand.
TGGTCAATTTACTAGGTTGTAAATAAATGTACATATTTGTCTTTACTTTTTTATATATTCATTGGAGATTCTATGATTAAATTAAAAATTACCTTGGGTAAATGAATAAAAGACAATCAAAGTATTCAATTAAAAAAAAAAACTTTTAGAATCTCCTGTTCTTTTAAAATGGCCTTTCTTGGAAAGAAATAATATAATTCATAAAATACTCATGAATTGTATTGAATGCTCTTCAATATCAGATTCCACCTGTTTGTCTAGTCTTAGGGGCAGTGAAGATGATCTCAAGCATGCTTGACGCTAGTTTGAAAATGGGACCTTTTTGAATACACGAAGGAATTGTACCTTTTATTTAACACATATCAAAAAGATATCGCATGAAGATTTTAAAATTTTTTTAAAATTGGTTTAGCAATTTTCAGTATACGTAAATGATAAATAAAAAGAACAGTTTTGACTCTTGAAGAGTCAAGAGAGATTCGCTTTTCTTGTATCACACCTTTAAAATCTCTTATACACCTTTAAACAAAGTAAAAAAAAAGTGTAGTATAATAGACATGTGTATGATATTTTTTAACATTTATTAAGGATAAGGAACAGTTTTCTCTCACGACACGTTCGGTATGGAGAAACAAAGAATTTTCTCATACATATAGGTAGAGGAATCAATAAATTAAATCAAACGGACTTGCTAATATTTTTACTGAAATAATATTGTAATATTTGGATAGTGAAGTCAAGCTAATGCCTAAAGACTACATTTATTAAATCTAAAGTAGAAAAATTAAAACATAAATTTCAAACAAGCTTCAATTTTATTTACTAAATTGTTCACAAATGAAATCCCAGAACTTAGCTTTGATGATGAATGTAGACACCATTCAATTAGAAAATGTTGTCAAACTAAAGTGAGTTTAATATGATTTGATGCCAATGTTACAGAGTAACACAGAGTCTCTCCATGATAATTTTGTGAGCCAGTTTGTGGGACTTGCCTGTTTGGCGGCTTCTCCAGATTGATTTCCCTGCCAAAGCGAGGTATAAATATGCCATGGGCCGACAGAGGGCTAAGGCTAGGGCCGGGCTGAGGGCTGAGTTTTGTGGTGATGAGGCAAAGGGGAAGAGAAAAGAGGCTAAAAGCAACTGCAAGTGTGCAAACAAATGAAAATCAAACGTAAAGCGATGAAAATCAAAAGTAACTGCTTTTTGACTGCCGCCGGGTTGCTGCTGCTACGGTTGGGGCTATGCGAATGTTCGAATATGTCGAAACTTGTTGGAACTTCTTCGCTTCTTTTTGGCAGCAGTAAAATGCTTAAACTTGTGCCAGTTGCTTTGATTTTTAGCCAAAGTTTGCCACACTCTTTCACTCAATGTATGGTGTGTGTGTGTGTGTGTGTGTGTGTGTTAACCACTTTAGAATTCTTTATCACTGGGCTATTTGGTCGGGCATAAAACAACAGCCAGTAAATGTTTGTTGGCGAACGTGTTCCAATTAAATGCCATACCCCAGCCATTTCTTTACCATCTTTCAAGTATAGTTAATTTAAATGAAATTTGTAATTTGGTTCTTTTTTGTTTGGTTTTCTGGCTCTTTTTTTCTGCGATGTGGCACGTGCCACATGCAAATATGACAAATAAAAATTACAAGTCATAAAAATTGACTCGTGCGCTCGCTATTCGCTATGCTCTGTCGCTGCTGTTGCCATGTTTGCTCATGAAAAACTGTAATTTATGTGCAAAGTAGGAGAAAGTGCCACGCCCATATGGGCTATAAAATTTTTGTTCAAAAATCGTTGGCACTTTGGCAAATTGTTTCGCTTTATTTTGCACACACAACCATACCCACACACACATAGATAGAGAAAATGTTGCATTTCATTTATATTCGTATGTCCCTGAAACATTTGCTCGCGCTTCTTAATGCGCTAATTGAAAGGCAAAATAGTCACATTTAATTCAATTACAAGGAAGGTAATTGCCCACAAAAGAACCAAGAGTAAGAGTAAGACTGTATGTATGTATGTTGTGCTCTGTAATTTTATAGGCTTCAAATACAAGAAGGCTGTTCTGACGCAGTCAATCAAAAGGTTAATTGCGAATGTTGCAAATCAAAGAATTTTATTATGTAATCAACCAAAGATAAAGATAGAGATGCAGAATGTGAGGAAGAGCCACAACGGAAGTAGGGGGAAGACAGGAATATAACCATAAACTTTGATAGCACACATTCCCACACACGCACACACGAATACACCCAAACACACACACACACATACAGTCAGACACAAACTGAAACTCACATGCATTTTAATCACATAAAACTTACTTACACTGGCAACATTTTGCGTCATTTGTATGAGAAGAGTGCGAATGTGCGAGTCAAGCGAACAAGTCTTAAGAGGGTAGGCAAAGGGAAAGGGAATCCAAAAGAAACAAAAAAATGATCAAAAGAAGTTCCATAAGGTACATGGACTAGAATACCAAACTAGACTGCCAAATGAATGCGATTCTTATTCTTTCGTCTTGCTCTTGACTCAATTGTTTCCACAAACTTTTTAGTCCGTGTTAGGCCAGAAGAATAGGCGAATTGTAATTTGTATACAGCCCAGTTATTTTTGGGAATCGCAGTTGTTTTTAAGTTCTCAGCTGAGCTATATTTGTTTCATCTGTTCACTTGTTGTAGCCTTTTTTGTTTTTCCACATACGTAATTACATATATTGTAAACCATATAGTTAAATAAATAAATTTACGAAATAGAAGTCAAAATTTAATTGAAATCAACTGATTACAAATTAAATAAGTGAAAGCAAACAATTTAAATATAAAATAAACGTTACGCTATTTTGCTAATTGAATAATAAAATGTGCATACAAAATTAAATGGCCTATTTATTCTTCATTTCGTATCTAAAACTTTTAGCAGTTCAGTGATTGATACTTAATGTTAAGTAGTTATTATCTACATCAAAAAATCAATAATGATTCTTCATAATTCTTACTAAACCTAATATACTTACATACATAAAATCCTCACGCAGTCATTAAATTTGGTATCGTGTTTAACTTATTTTCTGTGAAGCAAATTAATTAATTAATTTTGTTCGAAATCTTTATGTTCAATTATATAGTTCTTTACCTTTATCAATCTAAATTACTTAATTAATTATGTAGAAAATTTTGTTGTTGAAATTGTAAGGCTATTTAAATATATGTCAACAGCTTAATAAGCGAAAAGTTAAAAAACGATTTCGTCAATTTTGTATACACATCTTACTTTACCACAGGAATAGTTTTTTTTATGACAAATACATAAAAAATAATTATATTTACACAACATTAATATTGTTCTTAAAGGTTAAATACTAACTAAATAAAATCTTCTTAGATAATTAATTTTTACTACGCTGCCTGATATTCTCGACCTTACAGGACATTATAATATTTATAAATTCAATAAAAAGTTGAATCATAATACAATTTTTATAGAATATATAATATATGTAGCGATATGTATTTATATACATATTAAAAATATATGTTTATATATTGTTTTTAGAGAGCATGCTAAATTCGTTTAATATTATGAATCCCTAAGTAGATATTTGCCTCTTACTGTTTTTTCACTAGCTTTTGTTTGCCAACAGTTGTGTTGACTACATGTACATATGTACATAGGTGTATGTACACACACATACTCCCAACGAGGGGTATTTTAAAAGTATATGGGCCCTAAAAGGTGACAAAACTATTTGTGTATTTCGTTTTGAAGGCAACGATATGATGAGGCCCTAAAAAGTAGGCAACGTTATGTAGTGCTTCGCCTAATTCTTCTCTTTCTATCATAGTCATTAATTATCTCTAAAGTATTATTGTTTGAATTATGATACGATAAAATTTTGATTAACTTTTAAACGTCCCTCGCGTGCATGGTGTATGCACAACATTTGCTAGCAAACAAATTTATGCGGCTACACATAAATCTGTTGCTGCTAAAGCTCTTGTTCTACACTTTCTCTTTCCCCCTTTTTTTTTGCTGTCTCTTTCTCTCGTTCCATATCTGTCCCTGTACGCAGATGTGTGCTAAACCAAATAGTTTATGCCAAGTGCTCCAAAAAGTTTCATTTTGCAGCCGAACATCTTAATTTAATAAAGTGTGTGCCTTCATCCCAAACGGGAAGCACCAGCAGCAACAGGGGCAAAAGCAAATTGTGTGGGAAATTGTTGGGCTGCACGCAGATAAATCTCAATTAGAGGCCCTTGAATGCTATGTAATAAAGCCAGTTGGGTCCGCAAAACTAAATAAATGATTTTACCAGAATATGGTTGATTTTTTTTTCACTCAAACTCTGACGAGTTTTCGCTTTGGATTTTATTTTATTATATATATATTTTTTTTTTTTTGCTTTTTTCGTTCTAGTTTAACAATTTTTTTGGTCGATTTGTATTTGGCATTTGCTTTTAAGATAATTGAGCAAAATTTCTAAGCATATTTAGAAATAAAGACATTACATTATTCTTGGTTTTGTTTTTGTTTTTTACAATGTCGGTAAATAAAATAAAGTAAAATAAATGAAAAAGAGTTTCATTAGATAATGCAATGGGTTGCTATCAAAAGACTTGAACACGATGATTCTCGCGATCGCATACCAAAATGTTGCCATTGGACATGATGGCCACACCTTCAAGTCCTTTGAACTCCGAATCGCCGGAGCCCCAAGAGCCGAAAGTCTTGAGAAAACTGCCATCTGGATTGAAGATCTGTATGCGATTATTGCCCGAATCGGCCACAAAAATATAGCCCTGATCGTCCACAGCGACGCCCCTGTACAAGAGAGAAAGAGAAAGAGAGAACAAGTCAGAATCACAAACATTGACAATTTGCCAATTAAGAAAATGGAAAAAATCGCAAAAAAAAGAGTTAATTCAATTTACTTACCGTGGAAACTTGAATTGACCATCATCGGAGCCCTCACCGCCCACCGTGGACAGCACCTTGCCATTCACATCGAATATCTGTGGATGGGTGACAAGGCAATGAAACAAATGAAATATAAAAGGAAGCGGTCAACAAGGGGGGAGGGGACTCAAAGCCAAAAAAGAAAAGAGTAATGCATGAATCTCGAATCTCTGAAAATCTGGACCAGGTCTTGTGACTGGTCTCGTTTGTGTTTGAACATATTTTAATTAAAATTGCTCAGGCATGAAGTGAAAGTGGATATCCCAAGTATTGGATGAGGATGCGGAGGTCATTTGGTGTTGTTGTTGTTGGTTTTGACTTACCTGAATCCTGTGGTTATTCGAATCGGAAACAATCACACGATTCGTATTTGATACGGCTATATAATGCGGATGCTCAAGCTGGCCCTCGCTACGGCCGCAGGAACCGAATTTACCAACGAAGGAACCATCGGATTGGAAAACCTGGCGAATATACATATAAGTTGGCAAATTGTAATGGGAAAAATGAAAAAAAAAAAAACAAAAAATAAAAAAGGGCCATCTATACAGTCCAGCCAGCTCCAACGAAAAGTACACAGAAATATATATCGCAGTTAAGCGAATAAAAATTGCTGATGCTGCCGATGGCTTGGACTTGGACCATGGTGCTTGGCCGTAGCTCAAGTGTGACAAATTGGGCAAGGTCCTTGCCCAGATGATTATAAATATTTGCATGGAAATCGAGTCGATGCTGACGAAATGAACGAATGAATGGAAAGAGACATTGGGATGCTGTGCGAGGTGGAGATGGAAATGGAGATGAAGCATACTGATGGAAGGAGATGATGGTTACCTGCACTCTGTGGTTCTCCTTATCGCAAACGTAAATGAAGCCGAGTGCATCGGTTGTTACGCCCCAAGGATAATTGAATTTGCCATCTGCGGTGCCCTGTGAACCGAAGGCGCGCAGGAAACGTCCTTGTGGATCAAGCACTTGTATGCGATGATTGTATCTGGTAAGAAACAGAGAGCAAATAACAGATGAAATAATTACAAAAAAAAAAAAAGAAATTGTTATGAACGAAACGGAAAAAATTTGTTCAAGAATATAAATTCTAAAAGACTTTCATTGTGCATAAAAAACTATGTATCATTCCTGCTTAAAGACACCTTTTAAATCAATATTTGTTTTTCCAATCTACTAATTAGTGGTGGATTATCTAGTTTTTAACTGGTATTGAAGTAAAAATAAAACAAGCCATATTCTAAAAATTAAAAAATCTAAAAATACAATTTAAACATACTTTCAAAGGGAATACTCCCTAACCATATTCTTAGAAAGCAAAGCCGGTAAACAATCTAGGCAAAACTGGCATCCCTGTCTGTAAAACTAAAGCAACGCTACTTAAAATTTATGATAACAAACTGTGAATAGAGAGCATAAGAATGATATGAGGACGATGTTCTAGTCAATTGATGACTAGTGTACATACAACAACTGGTATATAGCCCTTCATTTCCTCTCACTTTCATTAATTACAAGAAATGGCCTAAGAACTCATTACCCGACGAGAATGAAGAGGACGAGCAAACGAGCAGGAGTGGGTAAATGAGTGAATAGATGGTCGGGGCCTATTCGCCGTGACGCGCTTTGGCATTTGTTCGGCTTAACCTAAGCCGCTTAACGTGCAAAATCAAAGTTGAGTCACACAATGAGGCTGGACAAGAACGAGCTGCTCTTCGCTTAACGAGATTTTGCGTCAAACAATGACAGGACACGGGCCAGCGATACACGAGACAGCAACGAAACAAAAAAAAATAAAGGTTTGAGATAACATGTGCAAAAGCGCAGCCCCCAAAAATGAATTTGCCATCTATGGCTGGCTGGATGGCTAGCTGGCTTAGGCACATGTTTCTCATTAACGCGGCTATTATGCGCTTAGCCGTGCCAATTAGATGGCCCCCACCATTCATGATAGGAGCCAGGCTAAGTCCGAGAATTAATCATGCGCCATTGTTTCAGACTTAATTAAAATGCAGCACCATCCCCCATACCATCCCATTTCATTATGGTGAATCGAATAGACCAGAGTACTTACCTATCGGCTATGATGTACTGGCCAATGCGATTGACCGCCACGCCCGCGAGACAATCGAACTCGCCCTCGCCATTGCCATACTCGCCAAACTCCTTGACAAAGATGCCATTCGAGTCAAAGACCTGAACACGATGATTGCTAGAGTCTGCCACGACAATGCTATTGTCCGGGCCGACGGCTAGGCCGCGCGGCCACGTAAAGGATCCGGGCTCGCTCCCCCGGCCCCCCAATTGGAAAAGCTGCTGACGCTTGCGTAGGTACACCTGTTTAGGGATAGTACCTGCCACTCCGGTTATACCGGCTGCTGCTGCTGCTACCGTAGGGGACGTAGGGGAGCCTAGCCCGTTTTTTGACCCATCATCATCAGAGGAGGCCAGCTCGTTGGCCTGGCGCAAAGGCAAGCCCAAGCTGAGGCGTCGCGATACATCGCTGGCAGTACTCCGGCCGCTGCTGGTGCCACTATGATGACTTCCCGCTGCTCCGGCTGCCGATGAGCTAGTGCTAGCGTGTGCATCCCTTGAGCTGGTGCTGCCACTAGGCGTATCCTTGCTGCTCTTGTTTCCATATTTATTCTTCAAATAACGTGCCCAAGAGCTCAAAGCTTCGCCATCCTTATTATCGGTCGAGCTGCTAGCCAAACCGGCACGTGATGAACCAGCACTGCGATCTGTTATTGGTGAATTATCGCGAGATTTCAGAGCATGAGAAGAGCGACTTCTGGACAGATCACTACTGCCATAACCGCTGTATCTGTAAGTGGGCATTGAGAGTTGATTGATTAACGCAATGGAAGGCTAAGATGAACATGAGTTTTGATTTTTAGATGATGCCGAGGAGAGGGATTAAAACTCCTAACATTTGGATGAGATTGTTCTGATTTATGCTTCTTTTTTATTCAAATGAGAATGAGATGAGAAACTGTCAAACTACGTAATGAAAACTGTACAGAACAGGAGATAATAAGAGAGAAATACAGAGAAACAGAGCAAAAGAGAACTGTACAAAATAATTTTTTATTTTTACCAGTTAATTTCGGTTAATTTTTTTTAACGCGTATAATTTTGTATACAAAAATAAAAAAGAAAAGAAAAATAAATTAAAATTATAAACAAAATCAAAAATCAAAATAAAAAATAAATTTCAAAAAGTTGAATTAGTGTAGAGAGTGCAACAAAAACCAAAACAAAAGAACGTGAAGAACGTGGGACTCGTAAAATTTAAGTAAACTCATAAAAAAAATAAAAAAAAAAACGTTTCTCAATATTCTGTTTGTATTAAGAGGGGGCAAAAACATGGTGGGCGCTGGGGAAGGGAACCAGGAGGACAGGTGACAGCACACGCACAATGAAAGCGCGCAGACATATATATATAAAACGATAGATATATACAATATCGTAAACCGTAAATTAAAAAAAAAAATTGTAATAATGTTTATCCTATTTACAATCGAAAATTGGTTTTAATTTGGTTTTTTTTTTGTGTTTTTGTTTGTTTTTGGGTTTGTTTTTCTTTTTAAATATTTTGTTTAGTAACTCTGCGCACCTTGAAGCCAAGTAAGCGGATGGTGAGACTGTGGTCGGTGATACCGGCTCATCCAGATCGTCCTCATCGTTGCCAAACTGATGGGACGAGCGACTGCGCGCCAGGCGAGTACGCCGCTCCTTCATGGCCAAATATCTTGAACGTCCGGTGCCATAGCGACTATCCGAATCGTCGCCAGTTCCGTTGGCGTCCTCATCAAACGAGGAGGCAGTGGGCGTGGATAGCGAGGGTTGCGTTACAATGGCGCTGCTCTTGCTTTTGTTTAGAAAGCGGCTTGTGTAGCTGCAAGAATTGGTTTCATTTTGGTTTTTCTTTTTTTATTTACGTCTTTTTGTCTCTGTTCGTTTCTGTTTTTTGCCTATTTTTATTTTATTTTAATTGTTACTGTTTTTTTGCTTGTTTTGTTGCCCAGTAATTCCGCGCCATCTTTTTCTTAGTTAACTAACTTTCTTTTTGAATAAGTATGTGTGTGGGTGTGTGTGTGTGTTCCCTGCATTCCACGTGGAATCAAGCAAAAAACAAAAACCAACAACAAATGCTTGCCGCAAAAAGTCTCTAATTAATTTTACATTATCGAAAGTTAGGCGAGAAAAAAAAACAATTTTATATGTACATAATACACAAAAAGTAGTTGGCAAAGTTTCAAAAAGTTAAGTTAAGTAGTAGAGAAATTATGTTGCCAAACCAATTCTGGCTGAAAATATGCAAGAGAGTTGGTAGAAGGAGAACGAACAGCTTACATAGATACCACACGACGGTTAAGTAAATGCTTTAAAGGGCAGGGGGCAAAAGTAGTAACAACAGCAAAACAACAGCAACAACAAATAGACATTAATAAGAAACTACTGCTACTACATACATACAGATAGACATAAATGGTTACATACAAATAATATATATACATATACATAATTATATACTGAAATTAACATAGAAAGCACATTAGACATTAAATTCGTTTGTTAAAATTTCGGTTAGTAAATAAGTTACAGGGTTTTTGTTTCATGTTTTGTGGTGTTCATTTCAATATGTCGTGTCTGCCACAGTAACTTTCAACAAAACATACAAGATTACATTAAACATAGACGTAGACAAGAAGATTTTCAAATAGCTTGCCACATGTTATTTGTTTTATTGAATGCTGAAACAAATTGTTCGTCAAAATGTGGTACTATGCCCAAATAAGTATGCTATATTTTATGTTTAATAAGTTCTAAATTACAACTGAATATGTTTAAACTCGGTTAAGAATCTTAATATATGTAAACTGTGAAAAATGTAAATATTCCCAACATTTTCTTGTTTTGTATTTGTGAAAATTTAACAGATAAGTAATCTTTAAATTAATAATAAATTAATTTTTTTAGTAGGAAACTTTTTCTTTATAAAAAGTAGACTGAGCTGATGCCTTCTCATTTATGTAAATAAATATCTGTTCAAAAACAAAATCGAGAGACTCAACATTAACAAAACCTACAAAAGCAAAATAATCTACTAATTAATTTATATCATAATAATTACTTATAATTTAAGCTGATCAAAAATCTCTGGAAATGTCCTATAGTAGCAGGTATTTGCTTTATCTAAACATCTCCTTCTGCCAACAGGTTATTTTTATTTTCTAATAATCCTGATACTCATAATACTCTTATATTTTATATTAAATAAATAATTAAATATTATTGACCAAATGCTCATATTAACTTGTAAAACTCAAAGTGTGGTCAGATTTGAAAAAACTCAGGTTCCTGCAACAAGATTTGGTACATGAAAAAGTACTCAAAAGTTTTCTCTTAAACTTTTTAAACAAAAATGAAAAAAGTCCTTGAACTCCTTCATAAAATGTTATGAAGCATTGCCTGAAAAGGTATGTTATTGGATCATAGGTTATTGTTTGGAAAGGACTATCCCATTCTTCTTTACTACGTCCATGCTTCATTTGTATGGGAAGTTGCTTTGAACATCAGCATCTGCTGATGCTGCTGCTACACTTGACTCCGAGAAATTGAAAAGACAATAAAAATGAAAGAGAAGCAAAAAGCGAAATCGAACATGCATCGCATAAAATTGCAATTATATATCAACGATAGAGATAACAGATACCAATTAGTTGTGTTCAACAAGCTGCTCAGATGAGTTAAGAACTCGTTACTAGTAGAGGGGACAGCAAGAGCAAGAAGCTGAAGCTGAAGCTGAAGCAGAAGCTATTGGTACGGTGGCTAAAGGGTTTTTTTTCACTTTTTCTTGTTGTAATTACATTACATCAGATTTGGTTCCACAAAAAAAAGGAATAAAAATAAGCGGAAAAAAGGCGAAAGGGTTGGCAAAGTGAAATTAAACAAGTTTGTCGCCAAAGCACAAAAGAGGCATTGACAGGCGGAGCAGCAGCAGAAGCAACACGAACAGGAGTAGTACATTGATCCCTTTGCCAAATAGACCATTGAAAAGGGTATTGACAGATGGACGGACATAAAAAAAGGGACTCTGAACGGACAGACAACGAAAGAACGAACGGTGAAAGTAAAGTTAATTTCAGTCTTTGAGTGCCTCTTTCAGCAGGAGCAAAAGAAAGGACTTGTTCTATTTATTTGCGTTTGCCTTCTGTTAGAGCAGATGAAAAAAAATAAATAAAAGGGGGAGTGGGAATGAAGAAAAGGAGACAGGGAAAATCTAGGTACATACATACCCACTTATCATTGAACTTCTGTTCTTTAATGAGAGAGAGAGAGAGAGAGAGAGAGAGAAAGTAATAAGGAGCACGGGAAATGGGTTATGGAATTCACTTTCATAACTTATTATTTGACTTTTCGTTTTCGCTTTTATTATTCAAGTAGTTTTTAAGAGTGTGTATGTGTGTGTGTATTTGTGTAAGTATGTTTGTTTGTATATTAGCAAATAACCATTCCAACAAATAATATATATGAGAAAAACTAATTGTAAATTCTTTTTTTCTGTCGTCTCTAGGCATCCGCAAGTCGTTTTCGATAGCGTGCCCGGTTGGGTCTGCTTAGATACGGTATGCTAAAGGGCAGTGCACTGCAAAGATTAACACAGAGATATACAAAAGATGACTACAGTGAGTATTGTGTGTATGTGTGTGTGTGTATATGTAAGTATAAGTGTGTATTTTACCTAGCTGAAGTTCAGGCTGACTAAGCTGACTCGACACACACATTCACATTTAGGGTGCAAAGGTTATGATTTTGACAATTAGACGCCACACTAGGCGTATGAACAATAAAATGGCCACTACGATGTTAATGGCTACATCGAGCACTTGTACAAAGCTGCAGCAGAGAAAAATTTTATAGTTTTAATTGAAAATTTAATTAGAAATTCAAATTCAAGTTTTAAAGGTATAAATGTCAAAAGTTACAAAAACACTTGCAAACAATAAAACACAAATTCTGTATGAGATGTAAAATGAATTCCATTGCAGCTTAACCTAAACAAACATAGCAATCAAGAATTTTCTATGCTCTTTTCCAAAGAATATATTCATATGAATAATAAGGTTGAAGGCCACTTAAAGAAAACAGTTATTATTCTAGTCATATGTAATAACATATCAATAATTTTTCATAAAATCTTTTAGAATTTCACTATAAAACTTATTGTTATGAAAAAGTGCTTCAAACCAATAAATGTATGTATGTATTACATTAGGCATGAAAAGAAATTCTACATTTTATTAAATGTAAGGGACATTTGTGTTTTAACAACCAAATCACGTAGCACACATTATGGAAATTAAAGGTCAACGAATCAGGTTAAGTTTCTTGGTGTATTTTCTTCTTAGTTAAAGAAGTTAATTTCTATTTATTTAACTTAAGTGGTTCACTCAAGGAAAAACCTCGTGATCTTTTTTGATAGACTCAATAAAAAAAGATTGACTTTGTCATGAAAATCTATTAAGTACATTTAGATAGATTGCATAGAGTTGTTCTACTTATATAGTATATATAGGACTCAATAATGATGCTTAGACTTTGCCATTAATCTACAATTCTCTTGTGTTAAACCTTTCTCTATGTGTCACTAAAAATTTTAACTTTTCTTTTTAAGGGCAAGTTTTTTGTTTCTTAAGTTCTTATTTTGCAGTAAACTAAATGTAAACTCTATAATTACATATTACTCTGTGATATTACTTTAGTCTTAAAGACACCTGTTCTAGTATTAGCAAATATAATTTTCGATCAAAAAAATTTAATTTTAAACTTGGGAAATTTAGTCTTATCCGAAGTAGCCATTTTGTCTGAATCCATCTATGCTCCTTAGATAGATTTTATTTGAAATGTGTCAAATATAAATTACTACTTCAAATCAAGAGTTGCGACTCTTTAAATAAATAACTTGATGTATCTATCTACCCTTCCTAATCAATTTTTGTACAGCTAAACTTTCAAAAATATAAATTAAAAAGGGCATTGAAAACTTCAAATAAAAATACTACTAAAATTCAGCCTCATAATAATAACGAGAAAGAGATTTCTATTTTCTTCATGACTGATTGCACACATTGAAAACACACATCCAATTATATATCAAATATTTAACACATGATGCATATCAATTAAAGCAAGCTAATTAAAATTTAAATTAATTGTTGTTTTTGTTGTTGCTGCTGTTGCTGTTGCCATTCCCATTGCTGCTGTTTCTGTGTAATTTGATTAATAATGCAACATCAAAAATAAAAAAAATTTTTAAATATGTAAAAGTCGAAGAGAAAAAATTAACATTCACAATCCGACAGATACATAATTCAATTCGCATGCTCATATGTCAACGGATATGTGTGTATGTGCGTGTAATGTAGGTATATGTGTTAGTGTAAATGTGTCAGTGTGTGAGTGATTGTAACCGCGTAACCCAATAGCCAATAGCTATGCATTGGTGTTTTTATTCCAGATTCATTAGCCATGCAAATTAGTTGACAAACATTGACCATCATGAAATACCTGCTGCTGCCGCCACTGCCATAACGATCCCGTTCCCGATCTTCAGTGTCGCCAACATGATGTGGAGCCGGCACGGGACGAGTACGAGTTGAACTGCTGCCATAACCGCTGCTGCTTGTTGTCGATGGTGTGGCATAGCTGTTACGACTCAATGCCGCCGATGAGCCACTCTCATCACGTGAGGCACGTCTGGCCTCCAGACGATCACGATAGGAGCTGCCGGAGGAACTGGCTGCCGTTGCAGCTGCAGTCGTTGAGCTAGAGGCACTGCTAGGTGTGGATTTACTGGTAGTAGCACTACTGCTACTTGCTGCCGCACTGGTCTTTGGCTTGGTCTCTGGCTCCGATTCTGATTCAGACTCTGAACTAGTTTCTTCTTCGCTGCTTGAACTCGATTCAGCCTTTTTTTTGCTGGCATCCGCTGAACCATTTGAGGCCTGTTGGCTGTGCTGTGGCAGGAAGCGGCTTACAAATGGCTTCTTCTCTGGTGTGGCTGGTGTTGCTGCAGCTGCTGTTGACTCGCGCGCTGTGGAGTAACGATTCGTGCTGGCGGCCTTTTGTTGATTGCTGCTGCTGCTACTTGGAGCCGCTGCTGTTACAGCTGATGCTGCTGCTGTTGCCGAACTGGCAGAACTTTCAGTTGAAGCACTACTATCGCTGCTGCCGGAACGCTGAGTTTTCTTCACAGCTGCCACGGGAGCCGCAACGGGCGGTTTAGACTGTTGGGTAGGAGTAGGAGTTGCATCAGAGTCTGTGGCGCTGGCAGTCTGTTAGTTTGTTTGTTTGGTATTGATATTGATATTGGTTTGGCAAGCATCGAAAAGAGAAAGAAAGATTTTTGTATGTATGGGCAGAATGATGATGTTGCTGATGATAAATGAACAGAAATATGCATGGCATGGACATGTAACATGGGGAAACAAAGATTGGGGGGTGGGCAGAGGGCCAAGGGTCTATGCAAATGTCATATGCAGATGCACAATGTGCAACATGACGTTCAATAACAAGCACTTGGCATAGTTTAAGTGCTCCGAGGGTTGCTCGATTAACTCTCAAATCGTAAAGCAAAAAAGCTTCTTCAACAATGTCTTCTAATTAATCGAGATTCCACGAACAGAAAAAATGTCCAAAAGCCACTGGACAAATATGCAGCAAAGATGTGTGCCCATGTCACACAGCACAAAACAAAGAGAGGGTGAGATAGGATAGGAGATGGAAACATTGTTAAAATGACGGAAGTAACCTCGTTGCTGACAGTCTCATGATTGAAATGTTCGCCATCGAATCTCAACCCTCCACAAAAAAAAAAAACAAAAACAGGACAGGGAGGGGAAGATATGGAGGAAGCAACGTCGGCGAATGGGCAGGAACAGGACAAGCAACAATGTTGTTAATACTGGCACGATGGGTTGCTACTTGAGCTGGCTTTGGCTGTTAATGGGAGAAGAGGAAATCCCCATCCCAAAAAAAATTATATTTATATGTACATACACAACAGAAATATACCATATACATATATATATATATTTACAACGGACATCAGAAATTTGCGAAAAAAAACTTCAACAAGAGCAATAGTGAGAAGGAAAGTGATAGCAAGAGAGAAAATGTCACTTTTTTTATTCGTATCTTTTTTCTTCTTCTGATTTATTTGTCAGTTGGCTGTTGTCGATAACCAAAGCCAAATAAATATTTAGTTAGTTTTAAGCAAATTAACATCAATACCACATCGTTTGTCCACTTGCATATAAAATAAAAGAGAAAACATTGATGAGACATAGAGAGAGAGAGAAACAAAAAGAGAGAAAGATACTACAGATATATACAGATTTATATATATTTCAAGATATAAATTTCGATTTATTTGTTTCATACACATAACTAAACACAGACAAAAAATTTGTATCATTTTTTTCTTTCAGTCTCTAACTAACGATAAGGTAATGGATGTTAAATTACTAATCAAAAGAATCAAGAATGTCTACAATATTGTACAATACACAAAAAAAAAAAAAAAATCAAAAACAAAAGTACATTACAGACAAATTTTCTGATGTCCATGTTTTGGGTCGAAACTTTTTACACTGATTCCATTTAATATCAAAATTAGTTACCGAATTATGCGTATACCCCTGCAGAGAGGGATGTTTGAAAAGTATATTCTGATATATGTTAATTCTTTAGATGTGGTTAAAACTAAGTTAATTGAGAGCTCATTGACTTTGAACTATATTGACTCTGTCATGGGAGAAATAATCTAGAAATAACCTTATAGAGTTATTCAAATGAGAATTTTAAATTAAAAGCGAATATAAGGAAAGATTTGTGTAAAAATATGGAAAATGAAGAAAGAAAGTACATAATAACTAGATATGGAAAAATATTACCAATCTAGATTATAATTTAATCATTTTAATTGGGGATAGAATTTGTGCTCTTTGACGGAAACCCGTTTGATGTATATTAAAATTTATATAGTTTCATATCTTTCCTAAAGATCCCACACTCAATTATTTTTAAGTTATTTGGAAATAAGTTTTGAAAATGGAGGAACTCTCTGGTGAATAACAAAAAAAGATAGAATAATTTTCAAATTTAAAGTGTTTTTAAAGATAAATCTGCTCATCTACTCAAATCTTTTATGTAAAAAAAAATACTTTTAGATCGGAGCTCTATATCTTAGATCGTCTATATCGTTTTAAAATTCCATACAAATCAAAGATTTTTATAAACAGGAAGTCTGAGCTCTGCAAGGACATAAAACATTCGATTTGCCGATTATAGAACGTTATTTCCAATTTTATAAATACCTATATATAAATACATATATATATGTTTTTTTTTTGACGCGTATTAGCCGATTAGGTTTGGTTTTTCGTTTCGCATTCTGTTTTTGTATTTTTTTTTTTTTTTATTGTAAAAAAAGGTTTGGACCCAAAACAGCATTAAGTGAAAGGCGCTCACAAGACATTTAAAATAAAAATCAAATAATGAAAATGAAAACAAAGGAAAACGAAACAGAAAAAAAAAGCATAAATAAATGGAGACAAACTTAACGTACACATAAAACAAAAAAGAAAAGTTCCAATTCGGTGGGCGGGGGGTGGAGTAAAAGGAAAATAAGTTTACTTTTTTTTGTTTTTTGTTGGCATTTCCAAGGAAATGTGTTTGTTAGGGCAGAAAATGATAAGATTAAGTTAAGTAAAGGTAACGGTAACGATAACGATAACAGTTAACGGTTAACAGTAGGTAAAATTTTTGGTATCTTAGGTTTTTTTTGGTTTTTTGTTTTGCTTCATATACAAATAAGAAATAAGTGGTAAGACTTACGGAGCGGAGGGGAAGTGTGAACGATGGAACACAAATAAAGAAGTTTTTTTTTACAGGACAGAATTATGTTTCTTTTTATAGACTACAACAAGAAAATACTGTGCAGCAACAGTGGCAGTGATGGGAACTAATCCTGATCATCCTTATCCTCAATCTCATTCTCCTCATCATCATCTCCATCTTCGTCATCTTCATCATCGTCTTCATAGTCAGTTACCTCTATCTCTATCTCTGTATATTCACTACCACTAGCATCTTCTTCTGCTGATATGAGATTAGGATTGATCAATTCTGCTTCTTCTCGAGACTCATCTCCTTTGGCCACTATATCATGCTCAGGTGGAAAGACATTAATCACTGGCATAGCTGGAGGTGGTACCTCGTCTACTTGCTCTTCTTCGGACTCACTTTCGGAGGCTGTAACCTCTTCATATTCATACTCTGAAGAGGATGTTGAAGCTTCCACCTCATTTTCTTTTTCCTCCTCTTGTACCTGTGGCACTTCTTCTTTCTGTTCATCTGCTGCATCATCTTCCTCTTCGTCATCCTCTTCCTCGCTGCCACTGTCACTGGACAGATCTTCTTCTTCATTTGCCTCATTCACACTTACCTCGGCTCGCGCGCTTGTCGTGGCTGTACGCACTGGAGATGCTGCCTGGTTTGTGCTGCTATCGCTATCCTCTCCACCACGACTCGAGGCTGCACCACTCTTAAGGGCTGCCACACGCTGATCACTGGCTGTCGTTTCACTACTACCGGCTCCGGAAGATGATGATGGTCCTGCATTTTTGCGCTTCTGGCGGGCTAGTTCATCCTCATCTGCAGTTGCTGCCGCAGCCTGTTGATTCTTTTGCTGTTGTCTTTGCATGGCTGCCTTTTGTGCTTGGATGGCTGCCTGAACAGCTGCCTTGGCTGCCTCGGCGGCATCGGATTTCTTCTCCTTTTTCTCCTTACCTATGTCGGCCAGACGTTGAACGACACGGGAACAATCACTGAGTCGAATGATGCCACTCAATTGACCACGAGACACATCTTCGCTGTCCAGGACGCGATCTTTGCGCTCCTTCATCTCTTGCTGGCGCTGTTGTTGCTGCTGTTCGCTGTCTGAGTCATCGTTCTGATGTGAACGCACAAAGCGGGAACGGAATCGGGAAGATTTACCAGCACGTCCGGCTGGTTCGTTTTCATAATTGTCATTGTCGTACTCATAGTCAGAGCGTCCATAGCGACTACTCTCACCATAGCGATCATTGTTAGCTGTGCGTTGAGGACGCTCACCGAACTTACGGCCACCCAGAACGGGCTCATCGTTGTAGCCACTGCGTTCCTCCTGTTGCCTGAATTGTGTGGCCAGGCGATGATCACTCTTGGAACGCATCAAACCCGGTTGAAGGGCTGTAGGTGGTGCCAAATGAGAGCTGCTCACTGAGCCACCAGGTGTCGAGTGCGGCGCAATGTTAAGATCTCCAAATGTAGCCAGATTCATGACCAACTGATTAGGATCAATGGAGACCAAAAACCGCACACGACGACTATAATCATTGTTCTCATACTCAAAGTGACGCAGAAATTCCACAGTCTTTAGGAATATCTCTTTGGTGTCCATTAGCTCACAATCATCCCATTCGACTGTCTCATTCATGTATTTGTCAACAATGTCACAATTACTCGAGATATTTGTTATCTCCAGATCCAGATTCTCCTTCAATGTGGTCAAATTACGCAGCTCCACAGCCAAATAGCGATCAATTTCACCCTTCAGCTGATCTGAACGATCTTTGATGGCCTTGGTAATGCGACGATAGATCTCATCGATTTCCTCTGTCACACTGATGGCATTTGTTTGTAGACTCATTGTATTCTTCTCGATAATGGCCAACGAATCCTGCAGACGATGTAAACTGCGGCGGATCTGAGGGTTAAGGAAAATAATATAATATATGAATTTTTGTTTAAACAAAGCAAAAATACCTGTGAATTGAAGCGGGTAATCTCGCGGCGTAAAATGTCCATATGAGCACTTTTGCAGTCCTCGCAAATTTTCTTCTCACAATGGGCACAATGCGAGAGATAAGCCTTCTCCGAACACACACCGCAACGTTCCATTATTTGACCTATGTGGAAAGAAGGATAATTGAAAGAATTTTAAAAATCGAACTTCGAACATTTATGAATAGCTTCTTATTCTTTTAAATCTTATTTCTGATAAAGAAAGAGAAAAATGTTGCAGAAAAAAATATTGACTATAACCTTTTTAAGCTTAAGGCAACAATAATTAGCGTTTGATTGGTATTAAATGCTTTATTAAAAGCTAAACTTCATGATTTCTAAGAAATGAAAAAGGCTTAAATAAAAAGATAACCTAAAAGTAGGCCAACAATTTTAATATTAGAGCTGAGGAAAAATCTAAAATTTTAGGCCATTATATTTGTTAATATTTTCTTTCTCTTCATGTGTTGTAATGAAATGAAAGTCTTTCCTCCTTAAAAAAACCAAATTGGCTTTTTGGGGGTCGTTTCGGCTTTGGTGGTAATATCCTATCTACTGTCACTCTGATTGTTTTTGGCACTGTGCACTCAATGCAATGCAAAACGAATCGAGATTGACAAGCCGCCAGCTCATCAACTGGCACTCTCGCTGACAATGCAACCAAGCATTGCCACACTTAAAAACGCATAACATGCTGTTGTTGCCGCTTCTGATGCTGCTCCTGTTGCAGGCGACTAATGCGATTTCGAGAGCAACGCCAAATGCAAGAAATCAACTGCATCTAAGTATGTATGTATAACGGTGTGAGTGTCAACATATTTCTGTTTATGTGTCGATGGCAGGCACACATCCTGCTGGCATCCTGGCAAGCTTTCATACTGACATGCTCGCATCCTGGCAATGCAAATAACGAGCCGCTAGTTGCTGTCGCCGTTGCCGTTGCCAACAATGCAAACATTTCGAAGATGTCGCAGTTACAGCAGTCACAGCTTGAAAAGTAAACTTTTCTGCATCAATTGCTGATGAACCCGACCGCCCTTTTCGTTTCTATTCTCTTTCTTTTTCTGTTTTTTTTTTCTCTTGTCTCCATGCCACATGACTACAATAAAACCTTCCTTCACACAGGCAGACAGACCCACTGATAGGGACACGGGGTGTAAGCATGCTAAAAGAGATCCGACTGCCAATAGTTGGCTTCTGTACTTTGTGTATTTTCTTGTGTAATCATATGGAAAAGTGAATTTGCAAATACTTATATACATAAGAGTCGGTCTAGCATAGAGTCCTTCGTAGTTCTTTTAAGCACGCCGTGCTATGGTTTATACCCAAGCATATCCATAACACAACTGCCATATCTGCTCTGCTCCTTGTATATGTACATACTCTTGCCAATTGTAGTGTACACTTAATTTAGTCAGTAGTTTGCCAAACCATATGAAGCAAATTGCTTATAGTTGAGTTACGTTGGCAAATTAACAAAATATTAATGTGACAATATCAATAAATATACAATACAGAGAAAAGATAATCTGACACATATATGTGTATATTTAATATGTGTATATTTAAGAGCTGCATTTTACTTTATGTCTTATTTTCATCTCACATTTTTTTTAACTACCTGACTATGTAAAACTGAACTAATACCAGAAAAAGGGTTTGCATCATCAAATGTAAAGGGTACATAAATGTCGCTGTAGTCCGACTAGAGTAAGTTTCTCAGCACTTGGTTTAAAAATTTACATAGCCGATTGTCAAATAAAAATAAAAGCATCCAAAAAGAAAAAAAAACTTAACTTAAACCTTTGTCTGCTTATTAACTCTGATTGCAAAATAAAAGGAATTTGAGCAAATTTTCGTTTTGTTTTTTTTTTACCCCGTCAGCCTCAGCTCGTTTCGGTTATTTGCATTCACTGATGAGTCTCGGTTTATAGTTGGTACATATTTGCAATTTACCATCTGACTATCAACTTTGGCAAGTTATTTGCATAGTCATGCTTACCACCTGGTCGAATGCAAATTATTCAAATTGCAAAAAAAGAATACAAAAGTGAAATATTTTTGTAAACTGAAATCAATTTGCTTTTGCTTAGTTTTAATTGCTGTCTCGAAAAGACTTCTTTTCCTCCCCTTTCTGCCTGTTTCTCTATCGTAATTGGATAGCAAATATTTTCGCTTTTGTGATCAAATATTTGTTTTTTTTTTCCTTTTTTTTTGTATGTTTGCGTATTTTGTTGAGAGGAATTTAATTACAATATATAAATTTTATTAATATCATTACGGTCAAAGAATGTTGTTTTTTTCTTTTGTTGTTGTTATACATTGCATTACAAAAAATATATATTTGTTCAGTCGTAAAAACTGAAAGGCTGGGAAGGATAAAGGATAAACTGGGCTACCCCCAATCTCTCGACTGGGCTGAACTGAAATGGGATAGAGTTTGCTTTGTTTGTGTGCAAATTGCAATTTTATATTCATGGCCGTTGCACAGAGGCAAAGATTCAGTGAATCAAAATTCATTTGGTCTACACCGGTTCTCAGATCTCAACACTCAATTTACAGTTTCCATTTCCGACCCCTCCCCGATTTCTCTCTAATTTAGCAGAGCTAACAATTGCAACATTGAAATTTTAATCAAGTAGTTCAATCTTACCTGATGTTGGATCTGGCAATTCGCCGGTAATTTCGATATGCAATTCGAGAAAACGCTGCAGGGTGACATTGGTGGGAAAGGCTTGAACTCCATTGTAGGGTATGCGATGTTCTGCACGGCATTCGGGACATTTTACCTGTAATCAATTAAAAATAATAATTTAATTAAATTTAAGTTTTTCCTTGACAAAGTTGGTTAATGGTTAAACAGAAATACACATAGAGGCGTTTAATAAAATGCTTTGATCTAAGCGCATTTCTCTGATTCTGAACTCTAATAAGCTACAAATAAGACTCGAAAATTACTACAAAGAACAACAACAAAATGTAAGGCTAACACCGTCAACGTCATATGCAACTTATCAAGAGGGGTGCGGTACTAAAATACATCAAGATAATACAAGATTCTCCTCTGAGGATAGACGCTTTAATAAATATTCGTGTATGAATGATTAGTATATAATATGAATTTTAAGTCGTAACTGAATTTTTAGACTGCTTGTTGCATAATTTAAGGGGCAAAGCTCCCACCAGATCCGTCACTAATCTTAAGACAGACTACTTTTAACTATTCCTAGAATTTCGATATTAATCCGTTCATTGTTGAATATTATCGATAATATAATTCTTTATTTTGCAAGTTTTTGGCATTAAATATTTGTCAAGCTATACACAAAATCAGGGTTAAATCATGGGTTCGTATTACAATATTTTATTTAATGGAATGGTGCATTATCGTTTCTTTACTCACTGAATAAAACGTATACTTTAATACAAAATAAGATAAGACGTCGAATTAATAATATAAAGAAAATACATCAGTTTGTCAACCGATATTACTGTGCCCAGTAATATAAGCAGTAAATTTTAATTTCGAGTTCGAGTGTAGCTATGTACATATTTTTTCTTTTTCCACGTCAAAAGCTTTTAAGTGGGTTAACGCAAAAAAAGATGTTTAACAATAAAAATTTTGTAATTGCCAATGGAAAATTTTCTTCCACCACAATCAAATTTTTATGTATAAAAAAAAAATTACAAACAAAAAGTAGTCCAATTTAAATTTTTCAATAATTTTACTAAAGTCTTAGAACTATAAATTAAAATATACGCAACTCTAAAAACCAATTCACATTTGGCAACATCATGTGAAGGCATCTTGAGGGCGCAATCGGTTTAATCTCTGTCATGGATTTTCCACGAAAAGATATTGCTTTGGCTGATTTTTTTGGGATATTCGCATGACAGTTATTGAAAGGGACTCGCAAGTTGATCATTGTTTTCTTTGCTCTACGCCTATTTATACTACATTTTTGTATGTGATGGGATGGATACAATGAAAATGCTTACAAATTATTTGCGTGGCGTTGGCTTTGGGCCAAAAGAAATCTTTATAAATACACACAGACACAAAGTCATACATATACTTATATATAGTTAGGTACGTATGAGTGTTGATATATATATTTTGGCTATATAATTCTTCTACGCAAATGGGCCTCAAGCAACAACAAGAAAGATTTTCAACTCAATGTTTTCGACAATTTGTATATATGTATACATACATACGCATGCAATATAGATGAGTATATATGTATGTAATATATATAATATCTTTCTTTTTATTTTTTGGAGGCGCCTTTTGTTTTCATTTCCCTCAAGCAATTTTTTGCTATTTGCTTCTTTCTTTTTGTGTCGATGTGTGACGTAGTCTTAAGTAACAGATTTTGGCTCATGCATTATGATTTATGGCTTACCTGACGTCGCACATAGTCGACCAGACCCTCCATACAGGGCTCCATGCAGAAAGAGTGCTGGCATGGTAGCAATTTTGGTATGCGATACCTATCCAGGCATACGCAGCATGTCAACAACTGTTCAAATTGTTCCATGGCTTACTGTAAAGACAGAATGACAAAAAAAAAAATGAAGCAATCATTAGACTTGATTTGATTAGACTCCGTCTCCGACAAGGCGGTGCAGCAACGGCAGCATCTCCTGTCAATTTGATATTCATATCATTATAAATTCGCATCTTCCATTGCCAGCTTCTAAGCTCATCATAAGTCGCCAGTCAGTCAGCCCACCCGCCATCTAGTCAGCGTATCGTTCCGTCTTTCAGTCCACCAAGTCTCTTCTTCAAGTATAATCCCACCCAAAAGCAAAATAAGAGGAAGCAAAACGTAACGAAACGAAGAAAAAAATCGGATTGCCGCATAACAAGCTACGTAGGAGTTTCTTGCATTTGAATGAACACGGACCGAAAAGTCAGGCAATAAATTGACCATTTCGTTTTTGGTAAGTCGCGATACGCCTCCCTTCCCATCTCATACCAGTAGCATCTTCCACCTACATGCCTCCTCCGTCCCCACTGCTCATCCGCAATCCTCCCGCCATCTCCCTGCGATTCATCGGCCATGCGCTTCATTTGTCCTGGGCAAATATACTAAGCCACAAATCTGCTTATGGCTGCTGCTTCATTAAAAGCGGCTCGGAAGCTCAGTTTATTTAAAGAAAGAACTCGAAATGTTTCTAAAAATGAGCGACGCACATGTACCTACAGATAGGAAAAAAATGCTCTACTTATGCTATCATATCAATTTGTTGACTAAATAATAGATCTTTTATCTACCCTAAATGTTTTAAGTTTTAGATGGGGAGCACTTTTTCCCCCTAATCCAAATTTGCTTTTATGATGCAATTAAGCTATCTCCAAATTATAAATTCAAATAATCCGAAATTTAGTCAATATCTGTTTATAAATATTTGTTTGAAAAATCACTAGTGTTTTCTATTACAATTGAAGTTTTTTATATAAACCGAAATCAATTTTAAAAGATTAAATTTAAGTTTATATACCATTAATAAGCAAACATATACATATGTATATTTGATTATACTTATATTTTAACTTTTCACGTTTAAATGTTTCAAAAATCTACAGAGATAAAAAAATATCAACTCGAGAGACGGTAAAGTAGATACAAACTGCAAAATGAACTCTTATTTTCTTCTATGTTTAGTCTACATTTATTTCGAATTTCTGCCTAATTGACATGTTGTCATATTTGGAGCTTAGTTTAGTTTGAGCTTAAGTTATATTAGCTACACTATCAAGTTACTGTATACTAAAATTTATACTAAAGTTTACTATAGACAATTAAAATTTAAAATTTTACCAAAAAACTAATCCTACGGAATACAGGACAACCTCAAAAAGCGACTATAAAATCTCAACAATTTTTAGGTCTTAACTAAAGCTATCAAAGTACTGTTCTTTATAAAATTTGCCAATACTTGGGTTGCTTTTTATATTTCAGGAATAGCAAATAAGAAGAAATATTACTAAATGCAAATGGCTTTATTGTTTTATTCAAATTTTCAATCTAATGATCCATAAAGTATTGCATTCGTTTACTACTTTTTATTCGGCTTGAAATATTCCAAAGATATTGTTATTGAACTCTTGGAAGGTCGTAATTCAATTCTTAAATTGTGCTTTTATAAATTCCACGGAAATTTATTCTATTGAAGAAGTAATAATAAAGTAAATATATAAATATTTTTGACAAAATTTCTCAACGAAATGTTGTTCACACGAATAAAAATGACACAGATTTCCTACAAGATGAGAAAAGCCAAAAAGTACAATTTCATCGTGTATGCATATAAATAGAAAGATACATTCAATTTTCGCCGCTGCTGCATCTATTGCTATCGCCTACACCCTGTGCTCGAGTGTACCCCCCTGTTTTTTTTTTTTTTTTTTTTTTTGCGGTAGTGCGCACTTCCTGCTCGTAAATAAACAGCCAGCCCGACCATACAGAAATTGTATAGATACATTTTTGTCTATATATCTGTGTCTGTATCATCATCAACATGGCCTATGGTGTACCGCTAATTGTCGTATGCCTGTCTGCCATTATTGCTTTCGGTCTACATACATATATTTAAAGCGTTGCTTTAATGCGGCCAAAAGTTCACACAATTTGCGACACGCCCACATGCCCATATATATATATATAAATTTATATGTATGTATGGAT
This sequence comes from Drosophila paulistorum, assembly GCA_018152135.1. NCBI lineage: Eukaryota > Metazoa > Arthropoda > Insecta > Diptera > Drosophilidae > Drosophila > Drosophila paulistorum. The sequence continues at coordinate 41,940,727 of JAECXG010000822.1, forward strand.
ATGTGATGCGAATGGCAGGCAATTAACTGGAAAATGCGCTTAAAAACAAATTGAATAGAAATTTTGTCGCACGCTCAAATTGTGCGTACTCGAAAATCTACGGAAGGCTAAGAAGGTGAAGGCGGAGGAAAAGGAGGAGGACAAAGTATGCCCTGATATAGAAATGGTGGTGTGAGTGAGTGAGTGTGTGTGTGTGCATGTGTGTGTGTGTGTGTAGAAACTAATTTCGCAATTGCATTTCTGAATTGCCAGTGAAAGGGATTAAAATTGAATAGCATCGCTTCAATGAGCAAACCAAACTACCTTTCCTTTCACTCCAAACTGGTCCCATTCATTCGGTTAAATTTTTGAACATATATGTATGTAGACAAATATATATCTATATATAGTAGACTCTAGCCATTGAAAACCAATTGCAGACCATCAGTGGCATTTAATTCCATTTAATTTTGCTAAATAATATGCCAAATTAAGTGGAAAATTCTATGAATGAGCGAAACAAAAAACCAAAAAACGTAAAAAAAAAATTCAAATAAAATTTTCAATATAAATTAGCATTCTATTATTTATCTTATTTCGTCAGAGACAAATCAAGATTGATGCCGACAGTTGTTCAATGTTTTGTTTATACAACACACACACAAACAACAACAAAACGAAATCATTAACCTTGAATCTTAATTTTAGCCAATTATGTGACAGACAAGAGCATGGCTATGGCTAACTTAACAGGAAACAGTAAAGGAAACGCGTATAAAGCAATGTCTGGCCAAGTGCAACTGCAACTCAAGATCATTATGACGATGATATACATCATCATCAGCAAACAAACTATCCATCAATTTACTCAAAAAAAAAACCCCCTCAGTAAAATCTGGGTCACACTTTTTAGCAATGGACAAAAAAAAATAAATAAAACTGACAAAGTGACGAAAAATGCCGGATAAAAGCATTTGCCAAAAAGAAATAGAAAAAAAACCACAAACTAAACGCAAGTCAAAGATTGAAAAATAAATACAAATCGATTGAATTTGGGTCAAATGTCTTACCAATATAGAAATCGGAAACTATGGTATTTGCCCAATGTTGTTGCTGCTGCTTTTCTTGTTGTTGCTGTTGCTGCTGCTGTTGCTGTGGGATGTGTTGTTGCAATCATAAAAATGCAATTGGTTTGAAACTTGACTAGACTAAGAATTGCTAAAAAAAATCTATGACAATTTTTCACAAAACACACACACAAACACACACACGCACACAAAGAGATAAAGTAAGAAAAATGAACACAATTCTCCTTTAAAGATATTTATTTCCGATCGGGCACTTTATAGTAGTAGATTCAATTCAAATAACTCTTATATATATTTTTTTTTATTTGCTTTGTCGAATTTATATATATATAAGTTTTTTTTAGTTCGTTGCCGTCTCGTAGAATTCAATTGGAAATGTAAAAACCGACTGAAAACTCAAGTGAAAATTGCCAAGCACATGAGGCAAAAAATACAACAACAAAAAATTAAAACGAAACACATACACGAGAAGAAGCAGTGTATAATATTTTAAATATATACAAAAAAGAAATCTTGTGCTGTGTGTATCCAAAGATACATATATTCCCCTACATATATTTATATATTTGTATCCATGTGTAAGTGAAAGAGAGAGAGAGAGGGAGAAAGAGAGTCGCTATATAAGATACAAACAAACAAAATACGCGATCGAAATACAAACGCAAAAGATATATTCTTGGCATCAAGCAGTTTCTTTGTAGATGTGAGCTACATGCACACACACAGACACACATAATATATAAGTATATACATAGATGTGTATATACACAGGCCATTAATGAGTTACCAAATATATGTAGTTGCCTTTGTGTGCTTGTATGTGTATGTGTGTGTGTTTTTGGGAAATGAAGTTTTCACATTGTTTGCTATAACTTCAGGCCACAAGCAAAGCATTTCCCATTGCCGTTAGCAGCCACAAAGTAATTTGCTTATCTGACAGATACATTTAACACACACACACCCATATACACACATACACTCACACTCAACTCTTTGACGTCATTAAATGACTTGGTATTAATATAGACACACGCCGGCATTTTCCATCTAAATCTAAGCATCATGGCATAGGGCCTAAAAATAAATTTCATTGAAAATTGGAGCGTTTGGCTGAAATTACATTTCATTTACAATTTTCACTTGTTCACATTCCATCTTGATGGCCCGAAAGAAAAAACCAAATACCAAAGGACTTTATTAAGTGCCTTCGATTGGCAAAGCAACTAAAGAAACCAACGAAAAAAAGGAAGTACTTCAAATTGGCCTTCTCACAACTTCTTCTTGCTCATTCTCAAGGTCGTATCTCTTGCCCTGCTCTCTTACTCTCTGGGAGTCAAGATGTAAGCTAAATATAAAGCTATAGCCCAGGAATTTACTGGCAGACTGCAATGATCTAAAGATAGAAATGCAAATGCTTCATCCCGAAATAAAACAGACAAAATGCAAATTGAAACTTCGCCAGGGGAAAAGTTCTGTTTACTCTCGTTTTTTTCCAAGATTTTGCATTTGAAGTAGAACGATCTAAAATTGATATCTTTAAAGTGGGCTAAACGTATACTAAAGATACTAGAATATTGCATTTCAATTAGAAGCAGATGAATTATTCAAATACTGACTTAAGCCATTTTTATATGAATTTAGATTTGCCTTGAATTGTTTATGCTAATTATTCTCTTCAAGTTTGTTTGCATTAGCATAATACATATACATATTTACTTATATCTGATAATTATTTGTTTATTTTTCTATTTATGACTTTAATTACTTTTTCTTTTCTTATTATAATAATAATTATTGTTCATTGTTCCTTTTTTCCATGAAATTTTCTTTTCATTACTTTATTTATTTATTTTCACTTTAGTTAGAGAGCAATATGAAAATGATCTGGAATGATAATTCATTTTGATTAAATTTAAAAAAGCTGCACGTAGTAAAATCAAGCCGACCATATATTTTTTATATATTATTATGTCTTTCTACACTGATTATAGGCATGATGTGCTACCGTTTAGAGTATGCAACTATATTTATAAAAATATAAGCAATTATAATTCGTACTATTAATAGAAAACTACATAAAAGGAGTTCGAATTTTCGATCCTGGTAGTGGCTTTTTACTTCATATTATGACTTATGATATTAATAAGATTGAGAAAGAAAGATATATTATATAAACATACACATATAAATATATCTTAAAACATTGTAGTAATTATATAAATAAATATATCTACAGACATATATAAATAAATAGTTATAAATATGTAACGGATGTAAATCGACTTATGGATAGAAACCGTAAGTAAAAATTTATTTACTTTTTTTGATGAACAAAAATAAATGTAAGAACTGACCAAATAAACAGTGCTTTAGCCTCTTTGATTTATTGTTGTTCTATTCATGTTATTTGCTAATCTAAGAGTAGGTAATCCAAATGTTGTTAACCCAAATCCTATCGCTGACCTGTATTACGCACATTGAGTTAATTGCCATAAATTATTACATTGTTTTGGCTGGATATTGATTTTGTGGTTACATGTTCAAATAATTCACAGTGGAAATGAACTGAAATCCATGTCAAATATGTTTGTCTAATCTTTGATTATAATCGCAACCCGCTATGAGTTGTAGAGGTAAGTCAAAGACCTGAAAGCTTGGAAGCATTACATATAAGTCACTTGTTAGTTTCAACTATAGGCCCGGGGTAATAAATTGACTTCTCGAGACCTTCTCATAATAATTACAAATTTCGTTAAACAAAATGATAAAATACTTACAGGCTTCTCTTGAGACGTCTGTTGGTTGCTTTTTGTAAATATCCGAGGCACCCTTTGCGGGGCCTTATCTATTTGCTCTGTTAACTGCGTTGCCTGTAAGTAAATATATAGAAACAATACGCCAAATGATTACATTGACAATGCCAAATTGAATGATTAATCAATTGAATTCGCATGCGTTTATTTTTTTTTTTTTTTTGGCTAATGCCCCAAAATTAAATGTTGCATTCAGGAAACAGACAACAAGGCTCCGTGCCATTAAGCAAATACCTTCTTAAGAGCTAAGCAGCCATGCGAAATAATGCCATAATATATATATGTGGCCTTGGATGATGAGAGAAATCTTTGACCAGCCAGGCATTAATTCATTGTTCATCACCTGAAGAAATGTAGCAATGCATTGTCCATTACCATTATGACATTAAGCCACAAGATGCCAACTTAATTACATTGGAATAAAGGAAACCGCATTGACTAACAAAGAGGCCAATGTGTACGTATGTACATACATAATCAGAGTAAATGTGAATGGGTGAAATAAGTTAAGCTTCAATGCGTTTTTGGCCTGCATTGTGTATGTGGGCAGATAAATGGTAAGACTTAATTAAAATCAACTGCAATTCCATTACACTCCTTCCTCATTCTTTATGTGTGTGTCTTTGTGTGCGCATGTGGGTGTGAGTGCATAAAGAACTAGTTGAGTAATTTATAATTAACTTGGCAAAATACAGGAAAGTATCTACAGTTTGTTTTCCCTTTGTAAATTAACTCAAGAAGTTGCACTTTGCTTTAACACCTGGAAGCGACCTTGAACTTCATAGCCATAGCTGCTTTTCATTGAAACTACACTCATACACACACCCTCCCTGCCACCATCTCGAAAAACACACACACTTACTCACACAACCTATCTGGCAAGTGAAAAATCATTGCCTACTTTCAGGCGAAACTCACAAAATCCTCCTCATAAATTTTCATGCTAAAAACAAGCAGAAAAAAAAAATAAAAACCACAGGGGGGAGGAAAATTGAAATGGCATTTTAATCTTTTGCATTTAACAGCAACAAGCAACAACAACAACAGAAAGATGAAATGAGAAATGAAATGAAAATGAATTGAAAATTAAATGAATGTATTCAGAATAAACATTCAGGTGTGAAAATAAAAATAAATGGCTAAATAGAAAAGAATTTTAATGGCCGACGGGAAACCAACAAAGAAAAAAAAAAAACTAAATAATCGCAATGAAAAAGCACAAAACATAGCAAACCAAAAGAAACAGAAACAAAGCGCAAGTCAAATATGCAAGAAAATCAGAAAATTAGTGGAATGAGGCAAAGCAAATGAAAAGCTTGGCAGCAAACAAGCAAGAAAGAAGGGGAAAAGCAAAGAATAACAAGCAAAGAAAATGTCGCTGATTGAATAGAACTAAAAATAAGGCAACAACGCGGCGTATGAGCAATGCCAATGTGTGTGAGTTTTGAGTGTGTGAAATTATTGCCATGCTTTTTGATGACTATCTACATATAAAAAATAGAAAGAAAAAAAAAAGGAATATCTAAATCTGAGCAAAAACAACTTTTGTGTGTGTGTTAATAAAATGTTCTATCTATATGCATAAATTTCAGCAGCAACAACAAATGCCACCAAGATGAAAATAATTTTGACAGCTCTTGGCAATAGGTGGGCGTTAACGATGGGCGGGCTATGTGGGTATGAGTTTTGTCAACCTGATGACATTTTCAGTTTTTGACATTTTACATAATCAGGCGAAAACCATTGAAGAAAGAAAGGTGAGGGCGAAAGAAGAAAACTCTCCACTCACTTGAGGATTTCACTGCAATTCGAGGATAATGGTTGTAGCCGTGGCAAATTTATTCGCATGCCTCGGCGGTTGGCAGCGCAACACCACCAACTTTTCTTTTATTTTGCTCTCTCTCTCTTTTTCTCTCTTTATCAACTATGCAAATTTTGTTGCCTTATTTATTATTATAATTTATGGCTTTTTTATATTCGATTTTGTTTGAGGCACACACGAGGGCAGAGTTCACCCGATGAACCCTTTTCACCTTTTGTCAACACCCAACGCACAGGTGTAAAGACCCGATCTCGTCAACTCTCTCGCTCGCTCTTGTATTCGTTCTCGTTTGATCTATATATGTTTTTATTTTTCCATTTTTTTTATCGAACTAGGAGGCTATTTGCTTAATTGGTTTGTCGGCAATTTTGGTTGCGTATACGTCCACTCGCGAGCATGCCAGAATTGAAAATGAATGTGGGGCTCTCCGTTGGACGACAATGATCAGCCGTTCTTCCTTGAGGTGAATTTTATAAAAATAATCTTTTGCCAAGCAACCAACAAATAAATATTTCTGTTTTGTCTGTTCGCATTCCCTCTCGAAAGAAGAAAAAAAATCGATCTCCCCTTTAGTCACAATCCCCCTCCTTTTTTCACTTTCACAGAAGCTTTCTGCTTTCGCCCGACCCCAATGAACCTGAATGTGTGGAAATTGTCTACATATTTGCATCTCTCTTTCTCTCTCTCTCTCTCACTCTATATATATGCATAGGTAAATACTCTTGTATAGATGCAAAAAGATGTTAACAATAAATGCCATTTACAATTTTTTGTCGCGTAGAAAACTGAAAAGAAAATTATGCGTATTACCTGCAAGGTTTTTCCTTATTCCGCAGTTAATTTTCATTTGAATGATCTTTTTACTTTCGCCCTCTGTCTCTTTTACTCTCTTCAGAGGTGGAAAAGTAACCCACGCATTTCATTTAATGAATCATTTTCGTTTCTTCATCGTTCATAACTATTTATAACAAAAATTTTTAGGTATTTATTGATCTAGTATATGGCTAAAAATATCCAATGTGGGAATGCGTTTAGTGTTAGTTTCTCTTTTGAAATTAATTTACTATGTTGTCTGTTGCAAAAAGATGCAAATTGAATTTCCTTTATGGCAATATGGCAATGGCCTTTTGTCTGCATTTTGTTTTTTTTTTTTTTTTTTTGTTCGGACTGAGTATTAGACTGTTTGTCTTTTGTCTAGCCACATATGACAAACTGACAGAATGGCTGACTGACAACCCAGTCTATTGTCAATCCAAAAGATGATGAATTTATGGTTCTGTATTGTGACTTTTTCCGCACATCCAAAACAAAAAGCCACTGCAATATCTGACAATGACAGCCAAGGCATAGAGTTTTCATCAGCTGAATTGTCAACGCCTGCAAAAAATTAGAAAAATAAAAACTGTTGATGGACTAGGTCATCCTCAGGCTGAGGAAAGAAAGCACTTCCCATTCTGCGTTTAAAAAAAGTGCAACATGTGACAATTATCTCACATTAATTTATTGCATATTTGAAGTGAAATCATTAAGCAAGTAGCATGATTAATTACAATTGATGGATGGTTGGATAGATGGATGGATTGATGGTTTTGCCAATTGGCAGGAGGCACAAATAGGCATTATTGATGGGCACCACTCATCCCTACAATACATACATACATATGTACATCCATATTGGAGCTAATTGTTCACGAAGCAACAGCAAAGATAAGCTGTATGTTCTGGACATGGCAATATGCTTAAAGTGGCAATAATAATGAATTAGTAAACAATTTCAAGTATTAGGCAAGCACAACCAGCCAAGTAATAACTAACCAAGAGGGTAGACATAAAAGTAATCAGCAATGTAGCTGCTACTGACTGACTTTACTTACGTTCTTAATAGTTGGACTCTGGGCCCTTCATTACAGTGATCATTGTTGAGTAACGCCACAAATTATGGTAATTTTAGACAATTCTTCTCATCGTTTTTACTTCAAACCACAGGCAACACTCTATTTTTACAAGAAAAATACTATATCGATTAATTTCTACAGCAGAAATCAATTGTCCCAATATTCACAACGCCAAACCGATTTTTTTTGGCATCATGTAGTTAAAATTCCTATTTTATTTTATCATTGCAGATATGGTATGGCCACTACAATTCTAGATTCTTAGCAAAGCTGAAATCGAATTAATTTAAAGCCATCAATAAACCAAAAAGAATTTCTGAAACTGCGATTCCACAAAAAATGTATGCGATAACTTCACCGAAAACAATCGAGTTGTAAATTACTGTTTCATATGATCGTTTAAAAATAGAATATTGCAAATAAACGATAAACTTGCAAACAAGATAAAAAGCTTCAATTTACTACATTTTATAGTGCTAAAAATGGTACAAAAAGAACTAGAACTTTTGCCAGAATTGCCTTACCAATAGACGCTGTTACCAAGCTACGTTTTATCCCATGAAGAGTGAAAAGTTCAAGCTTTGGTAACTTTGTATGTGAACCCTCGTTACTTGGCAAGGCAAAGACAAACTATTTCCAGTCAGACAAATGGCGTTAAGCACATAATAACCAATTTCTCTAAATACGGCCATAATTATGAACGCCTACACACACTCGCACACACAAACACACACAGAGAGATATAGAGAGAGAAAGAGATAGAGTATCCTATTTGTGTTTTCTTGTTGCTGTTGTGCCTCATTTGGGCGCGTTTGTTCTCGCGGACTTTTGATGTGAGGAAAAGGATGTTTTGCTGGAGAAAGCTATGTGAATGGCCAATGTGGTAGGGGGCGTGGGGTGGTGAATGGGAGGGGTTGTGTTTTGGGCAAGGATTTGTCGTAATTAGCCATGCATAAGCATATGCTGTCGTCTGAGCTCAAGGCTGAGTGCCTTTCTCTCTTTCTATCGCTCGTATCCTTTTGTACTTCTTTTTGGCAAACATAGACAGAAGCAAACACTAAGCAAAATGTACATAATTAATTGTTTTCGGTGTGTATCTGGGTGTGTGTGTGTGGCATGTAGGCAACCGTAGGAGCTGCCATAATTGATTGCCCCTTGCACGTCACAGGCTGAAGCCAAAATGTTTATTTCGGTACAAGTATTTTTAAATGAATATTTCTTTAATTAGTTTGCTCTGCCGCTAGATACCAACCAGCACCCTTTTCACTCCACTTCTTTTCACCAAATCAGTCTCAGAATCATCGTCAAGGGGATTGGCTTGTGAAAACTAAATGTCTAAAGCCTTGACCGCAAATAATATTTACCCCAAATGTTGCCCGACCGCAAGTGTTTCCGCCTCGCATCCCTTTTACCACGCATGTATGTATATACATACATATGTATGGTTTTCGGGCCTAGAAATATTTTCTTAAATTAACATTAGCAGCATTTGCAGTTGCCATTAAGACCAAAGCCAGAGAGCCAAACCCGAAGCCGATGCCACAAAATCACCTTGGTTTGTGTTTTCTGCCATTTATGCGCCTTCGCTCAGCCATAATGGCCAACAACTGCCACAAATAATGTCCTGTGTCCTTTGCTGGTTTTGTTTTTTGTTTCTGTTTATATTAGTCGGTTCTTCTTTTTAAATTATGAGGCAGAGCAACCTAAGCAAACTAACTATAACAGTTAGTTCTTGTTTCAGCCAGCCAAACCAGCCAGTCAAATTAGCAAGACCGTAAAAATTACGTATACGCACCATTTGGCCGACACCGGGCAACCACCTTGTTGTTGCACGTGTTCATAACCCGTTTACTGCGTTCGTTTTCGTCTTCTCTTTTTGGCCATGGCAAATGTTTTGTAATGGCGGACATTAACATTTAACCTTGAAGGTACAAATTACCAGATTTTGGTTGCTATTGCTGTCCCCAAAGTGACAAGCATGCACGCAACACCAGGAGAGAGAGAAAGAGAAGCAAGGGTATGAAGTGAAAGTGACAGAATGGCAGCGTAAAGTTTGTTTGCCACAAACTTTACCTCCATAAAAAATCCTGTGGCGAAACATATGAGCCCATACCGCCAAAGGCTTTGCCAGCTTGGAATGATGATAAGACCCACGCAGAAAACCGAGACGGGAGATGGAGCTGAGGCACCGCATGACGTCTCCGTCGTCGTCGCCGACGCGTTTTTTTGATAAATAGCTTGATTCTTAACGGCAACAGCGGAAGCTAAGGCGCGGGAGCAGATTTATGACACATGCCAAACGAAAGCACAAAGTCACATGAAAAACGAGCCTAACAGGGAAATGCCGAAACCATTCAGTTCAGACTTTAAAATACCCTTTTAGCAAGTAGTAATTATTTTCAATTAAACTCACAATACTTCATCTTCAAACATCTTGGTAAAAAATTATGTCTTATTCGACTTTTCAGAAATTTATTAGATATAAACTTTTATAAACTTTAAGTACCAAATAAATTTTGAAGAAGATACAACTTTAACAATTTTCCGGCCATAACATAACTCATCATTAAATCCTTCCTTCCTACAAACATTTTTAAGAGCTTTAAATACCGTTCTACCCTCTTACTACTTATATAGAGTATTGAAAGCAAAAACTCAACAAGCAAAAGAAGCCAAAAAAAATATAGCAACGATTTATGTAGATGTTCTAAAAATCTTGATAGACTTTTTGAAAATTTGTTAATTGCTTAGAGTTTAAAAACATGTTATTACCTAATATAAAAATTATTTTTTAGCACTTTGAAAAAATTATCAATCACACTTACAACACATAATTTAAAGTTAAAGAAAACCTACAATTAATTCTTAAACCGAAAAATGGTTGCAATTTTCTGCACCTTAAAATTAATATGTTAATGACGTTAAAATTTAATGTCCAAAGATTTGTTAAAATTTTTGAACATTAAGTATTTTTTTTAAAAAATGATGCGAAAATTAAATTCTTCTTTATAATTAAAATTGGTTCTCCTAATCAAATAATACTATAAACTGGCGACAGAATTAAGAAAATAATTAAAAGAGACAGTTTAACTAATTATGAGTAGGTATTTTTAGAAATTCTATTAATTGTAAAAAACATTTATGCCATACTAAAAAAGCTTAAAATTAATGCCAAAATATTGGCATTTTATTGCTCTACTGCTATGTTTACGAATCAGCAAAGTTTTGTTTACCAAATTCAAATTGAAATATAAACATTTAGCGAGTAACAAATATATTTGTTTACTAAAGAAATATTTGGAGTAAGTATTCAAAACAGGGACGGGTCCAGGGGGGTCATCCAGACTGTCCGGACCCTTCCCGAAATTTCAAACTTCAAACTCTGTGACTAAACCGCCAAATTTTGACAGTTTCTTTTTCTTCTGATTCAATTCTGTGGAAGATATTATGAATCTTGGGTGGGTCTTTTAAAAGTTAATATATGTATGCATATTCTATTAAAAATGTTCATACTTGTCTAAGTTTAATCCATGCGATATTTTCGATATTACATTTTTGTTATAGTTGAGTTGAAAAATGTGTCATCTTCTGGGTTATTGGGAGATCCCAAATCTTGAGAAATTTAAATAAGAAATTTCATGAAATGTTTTTTAAGTTTTCAAATGTTTCTATAGTGAAAAGAAAAACTGACCTGAAGTCCAACCCAGAAAGATGTGACTCACATAAACTGCGCACCACTGTGCCTAAGCAGCTTGAGCTATCTTTAAGCCTCTTCACGTCAAATTGTGCTTACACTTTAGCCAATACTTTGTAGGGGTCTCAAAAAGAAGTTAAATGGCTTCCCGATCACAATTCGTTTAGAGTTACGACCCTAAAAAGATGCCAACGTCAGGGTTTATGTGAGTTTTTGCAGCGATAATGTTTATCGATTTTATTCCACAACTTAATTTATTTTCCTGATTATCAATTGCCCAACACTCATTCGAGTTTGTCTTTATCGTATACTCCCACCAAAAGAAAAAACCAACAGCAACTATTTTCAGTGCTTCAAGCCAATTCAAAGGCAAGTGCAATCGAATCCAAGCATTAAATCGCCAGGCACACGCAATTTACGACCCCCTGCAAATACTTTTTCCTACACACACACACACATATATATATATACAGTATATAGAAAGTGAGTATGTATAGAGTATTATTCTTTACACTTTTTGCGCTTCTTCTCCGGCTTGAGTTGTGCGTAAATTGAGTCATTGATTTCATTCTCCCCTACCCTCCCCCTCCTAAATTAAGTTTGAACATTTATTGCGATGCTACGCAAAGGTTTCGGGTTTCTTACCACTGAATGCTGACTGGTTACTTTATAGAATTTTTACCAATTTTTTGAGAGGAACACATAAAGGTTTTGAAGATGGAGTACACATTCGATCTGTTTTGGATGGGTGACAGGTGGCCAAACATTTTCTGGCAACATAAATCAGTGGCTGCCTTCATTAGGGTTAAATGCTGACTCTCATTCATTCATAATTCTATCGGACCGCAATATCATTTGGGGCTGGCTTTGATTAATTGCTTCGCAGCGGCAAATGTGGCAATTATTTTAATTTCTTATTTGTTTTTTTTTTCTTTTCCCCCACCCCACACTCACTCCCTTAGTGTGTGTGTGTGAAGCATTGCGCATAATTTTTGAGATAAGCCAGAAAGCTGAGAAATAAACATTTATGCGCGAACTGAGAGATCAAAATCAGCCTCATGGGTAGGTCTCATTTTCATAAAATTCTCATAAAATTCTCAGATTTTTGCGGTTAGTGGTGTGAGGGGCTGCGTATACTTGATATCTGAATGCTTTAATTTGTTGGCTGGATAATTTACAACTCAAACAGAAAATCTTCAGCGGTCATGAGTCGCCAATTGTCAGATTGTCAAAAATGTTCTCCTACCACTTCATCCATCCAAGCCGAACGTCGCTCTGCCTGCATTTTGGTTAAAATGCAAGGGAAAACTGCGAAAGGCAAGAAAATAAAGTTTAGAGCTCCTTCGTGCTTTTATTTCTTTGCCTTGCAACTTACGAATACCCTGGGCGTGTTTGAGTGGGCGTTGAGGAAGGAGCAAACTCAGCTCAACTCAAGTCAAGCCAAGTTAAATAAAAAGTTTTTCGTCAACATTACGCAAATTAGTTTGTCAGCCCAAGCGAATGCAACCCAACATAGCCCTAATGACATCTAGACTGTTGGCCAAGTTTCCAAAGAGTTTTAAGCCCTAAGCTTCAGCCCCATTTCCCTTTCCACCTTACTCCCACTGGCATACCCATCCCATTTGTAGGGCATTACCTCGGTATATGGAATAATGGTGCTCTAAGCCGAATCATAACCACTAATAAGATTTTTTCTACTCTTTGTTTTTCAATTCACTAAGCATTCAAGATAATAAACTTTAATTGTTTTGTTTAAAATGTTAATAGCTATTGTTTATAGAAGAACTAGCATTCATTTTCGTTAGAAAATCCACAATAAATCTCTGTTAATTATCGACTTCATGTGGTTTGTATGAAAGCGCGTTTAATGAGATTTAAAAAACTCTAATGAAATTCGAATAAAATGTAAAAATAGCAATAATAAATAAATATTTCACCGAAGTTAGTTGGGAATCGCAACTAAATGAAGCGAAAAAAGTGTATTGTAGGCTTCGTCAATCTTTTTTCGTTACAATTAGTTGCAATTCCCAACTTGTTTTATCGTTGAAAACATCGTATGGCTATTGCTATTCTGGAGTTCTTTAGCAAAATCTGCTGATAATAGAACTTGGTGGTTCTTGAAGTAGCTCTATAGACAACCTGCTCACCTTTTTGTGTTGCCATTCAAATATTCTTCTTTTGGAAGATTGGCCTCGAGCTGGCTTAACATGTGATGTAATTTTAAACAATAAACAAAAATTAAAAACTAAGCTCCCTCATTCCATGCTTATTAATATTAGTAGATTTTGAACTACATAATTTATTAAATTGAAATATTATCTTTGGCAAAAATTCGACATAAATTTTTTTGCATCACATAAACTGCAATAAATCCACTTAAAATTTTAACTCTTGCACTTTATGCCCGACGGCTGTAAAGTAGTTTCATCATTTTGCTACAACTCAACTTGAAAGTTTGTGGATAATGACTCGATACAGTACTTAAAAACTAATGGCCGTTAAATTTAAACTAACTTCTATATGCAAAAACCAAAGTACATGAAGTAGGTACATAATGAAATCGTTTTCGATATACTCAACTGAACAACTAAGGACTGAAAGCCATTAAGGATTATAGTGCCTATAATGGTATCTGACAATAAATAATTAAAATTTCGACTTTTTAAATGTTCAAAGTTAAATGGGACTGGAAGCCAAATCGAAAATTTCAATTGTTTGACCAAAATCTGAAATATGCCAAATCTAAGGATGCCTTCACAGATGCCTTTTTTTCTAACGAAGTTTTTAGTATCAATCAATCAATCTATTTGTCTGCCAAATTCAATACGCAAGAAGTTTCTTAATATAGTAGAAAAAAACACTAATTCAATTGAAAACCACAATTTCAATTTACTTGATATTCAAACCCAAAACTGTTCTTTTACTTCATTTTGGCCATTCATTTGATATGCATTAATGCCTTCTTTTGTTTCTTCGCAAAATCATAAAATCAAATATGCATTGAATTACCGTGTACAGCAGGACAATTATATTACATACCTTTTGGCAAAAAAAAAAGGGGGCTAAAAGAAAGAGAACTTAACTCAATTTGCTGGCCATAAATTTGCTACCACAAGCAGCTGCCCCCAGAAGCCCCCCTTTCCGCCCACTCATGAGGCTTTTCCACTCCTCTCTCCCCTCTGTTCTATACCCGAATCATCAAACCCTAAATCGGCCGCATTTTTCACTCGACATTTTTGTTGTTGTCGGTGTTTGTTGCTGTTCAATTTTATTTCGCTCTCGTTTATGCGCAAAAGTGCGTGTAATTCAATTTTTCATGCGCTGCCAGGCCGAGAGGCAGGCGTTAAGACAGGAAAGGCCACCGTCAGTGGCCCCATGTGACAGTGGAGGGTAAGATGCCTTCTCTTTGGCGCTCGGTTACCTTTTCTCGGCAAAATTAAGACAAAAACCCAAAACAAAAAAACCAAAAAAAAAAGGACTGCACACAGGACAACAAGCGAAATATGCGTCAAAGGCATATTTGGCACGCAATTTTAACGTCATGTCCTTATTGATGAGCGATCCCTTTTCAGTTATTTGCCAACCATTCCACCTACCACCCACCCACCCAATTTTGCGTTTACGTCAAAAGTACCAACTACCTTTATCAATATTTGATGCCTGCTCTTGGAACCTTTTATTATCTGCTGTCTTCTCTGGTTTCCTTCCCTCAACTCGCATATATTTTTTTGTTTATTCTTTTGTTGAGCGCATTAAAAAGTTAGTTTAAATTCGTTGTAGACATGTTTTATACATGTGCATGAAATGAAATTATAATCACAAAGGCTGATGGCTAAATGAATGCGGGCCCATTGGCCAATTTCCAAATTCACGATCACGACGATTGACTCGTCTGTCCAATTGAGAGCGCCGTACAGTAATGGTCCTCGGCGGTGGAATAGGCGGAGCTGACATGGCATCTGCTACAGGAGCAGCTCCAGCTCTAGCACCAACACCAGCTCCTCCAAGACTTAAATTTGGCACAAATATACCATTCATCTCCTCATCTGTACGCGCTGCATGTTGCAATCTGGCATGTTCGACAAACATTTCATAGTCAACATTGTCTGAATATGTTGGTGATTCTGATACATTCACTTGAGGTGTTATTTGAGGCACCTGTTGACCTGACGCTGCTGCTGTGGCTGCAGCTGCTGCCGCCGCCGCTGCTAAAATTCGCGTTTGTTGAAGAAGCCATTCATCGTTGTCGTCTTCTAAATCCTCCAAATCGGCTTCAAAGCCACTGCAATCATCATCGTTGATTCGACGTGAGAATTCTACAAAACTATGCAGATCGCCAGCGGCCTGAGCGATTCCTCCAATCTCCGGCATCCTTGGCCCAAGCTGAATTGGAGTGCAATACTGAACATTACATTCGTAGGAGATTAGGTCATCATAGGGTGATCGAGCAAAGTTAATAAGCTCATGGACAAAATGATATGTCTTGTCCTCCAAGTAAACGGCCAGACTTTTGCTAAACTCTTCATTCTTCATGTTGCACAAAGGCAAAAGATCAAAAATGATGTCATAGGCAAGTTTCATTTTCTTTTTAGAGTTGCGCAAAAGCACTGAGAGATCACGATATACCCAAACCATGATGCGATGCAATTCAAAAGAACCGCGCCTAAAATGAGTGAAAAGTGAAAGTGGTAAAGGGGTCAAAAAAAAAAAAAAGGAAAAGCTTTAAACTTACCAATACACCAAAGGGTTACATTCGCGATAGCCGCCCGTGCTCCTAGATGGCAGGGAATACAAGGAATTCGCATAGATATAGATACGCCAGTAGATCTTATAACGCGAACTCATGATCGTTCCACAATTCGCCAAACCTGTCTCATTGAAACTGCAAACAAAACTGACGCCTTGCGTTTTGAGACAAATGACAAATTGTTTTGACAACTGAAAAAAGTGTGGCAACCCTGCGATTAGTTTCACATTTATTTAAACATAAACAAACACCGCGACACCCACTCAAATTGATATAAACAATTATTGCTAATACTTTAAACACAATTCTTATCCAATTTCCAGACAAAATTTATACACAAAGTCGATCCAAAGTCAAAAGAGAGAGTACAAAGATTAAAGTTCACTTGGCACGTGGCAATAAAAAAAAGGGCCCCTCTACACGATGACTCAGACAAACTACCAGACTTTAAGTTTGGTTGTAGTGACTTTGGTATACCCTTAAAAGCTATTGTATAACTCGTTCTGCACTTATAGAAATAATGCAATACGATTTTATTTGTAAGAAATCCTTTCTAAACGAGGGATTGACCTAAAATTAAATAAGTCTGTTTTGTCAGCCCTGGACTTACAGAAGTAAGGGCAACAACTTTCCAATAATGGAAATTTGAAATTTTTATACCCTTGCAAAAAGCGTATATTCATTTTGGTCAGAAGTGTGCAACGCATAGAAGGAAGCATCTCTGACCATATAAAGTATATATATTCTTGATCAGCACGACAAAACGAGTTCAAATAGCCTTGTCCGTCCGTCCGTCCGTCTGTCAGTCTGTCTGGATCGATGCGAACTCCTCCTAGAGCTTTAGAGCTACAGAGCTGAAATTTTTTTTACGTGGGCTTGTATATACTGCACAATTTGAATATCTCGGATTCAGCCGGATCGGACCACTATGTCATATAGCTCCCATACAAACGGCAAAGGCACGAATAGTGACTTTTCTCAATAACTTCGTTATTTTCTAAGGTATTATCGTGAAATTTGATATTGGTGAGTCTATTCCACCTATAAACAACTGTGCGAAATTTAATCAAGATCGGGTGACTATATCATATAGCTCCCATAGGAACGATCGGACGAAAACAGTGACTTTTGTCAATAACTTCGTTACTTTTGATGCGATTGCTTTCAAATTAAACATTTAATAGTTAAATATACCTGTTAATGACTGTGCCGGATTTGGTAAAGATCGGGTTACTATATCATATAGCTCCCATAGAAACGATTAGTGGAAAACAGTGACTTTCATCAAAAAGTTCGTTATATCCTATGCTAAGATTGTAGGCCGTTTTTTCGCAGACATTAGACTTTTTGGATAAAACGTTTTTACACTTTGATGTCTATGGGTAAGGAAAGAGTTACCAAAACAGTTGCAAGGGTATACAAACTTCGACGCGGTCGAAGTTAACCCCGTCCCTCTGGTTTTTATTAGTATCAATAGCTGACATCAATGAACACGAGATGACTTACTTAATAGCTACCTAATTAGTCACAATTACATTAAACTCGTAAACTTAGTCACAATTACCTAAAAGCACCTTCATCAGTTAACATAGATTATCTCTTATGTTTGGTATCTTATTACACAGAGCAAAATTTGACGCTTGTAAAACACAGAAATAATAGTAGCAATAGTATATTAAATTGAAGATAAGAACATTGAAATTAGGATACGCTGTTGAAAATCCCAGAAATGCACTCGATCTGCAGTAAAGTAGGCAGCGACTAACAACCTCTAATTGGAAATCAAATGCAAATATATAATTATTCTAATTGAACCCAATTAGTATTTAACATGCGAGTGCCAAGTGTATAAAAAGCAAATCCACAAATCACTCCATTTAACAAATGCTAACAGTAATGTGTCGAATTTCACTAAAAGTTATATTTTTCTTGTCATGGCAAGGCTGGTAAGCATCAGCTCATCAAATTTGATCCTTGAAACTAGAAACAGCTTTTCCAGTGCCTTGGAAGGACTAACTACGACATAAGATTTGAATCGGTTCTTGCAATTGAAGGCGAAGAGGAAACTTTGACGGATTATCGAGGTCTTAAACTGGTTGGACGTGAAAGAAGTTTGAATGGAACGGTCTATTATGCAACTGATTTGACCGATGAGTTCGAAGTCTCTTGTAATGTGCTTTCATTAGAACACGGCGTTTGGATTAATATGCCCTACGAAGTAAAATCAATGAGCTATTGTGAGTTTGGACGAAAATTTTTCCTAAAATACGTTGATCCTGGAAATGCAAATACGAATTGGCCGTCAACTGAAACAGCCTACTGCCCACTACATAAGGGTGAATACTGGGTTTACAAATGGATACCGAATACTGATTCATGGGTATCATATATGAAGCGTGGCCTCGTTAAGCTTAATTACCAAGTATTAAAAAAAGGAAAGGTCGTTGGTGGTATGGAATTCGTGTCAAACATAGTTGATCGCGGAACTTAAGCATAAAAAATAACTTATCCTTATGGTTTTTCAAAATTATTGATAACTTAAATGCAATTAATTTTGTGCAGGACGAATGAAAAATAAAAGCACCAAAATTATCACAGCAATAATCTGAAAATTTATATAACCCAATTAACTTAATATCCGATAAAATTAAAAAATTATTTTCATTTTTTTAGAATAAGAATTAGAACTCAAATGGAAATGCAAACTAATTTTTTGTTTTCTACATATAGGTCGACATTTTTAAGGAGTGTTTCTCAAGATATTTTCAAGGATCAGGCTTAAATTTAACGTAGCGATGGAAATGGAACTAATATATGAATTTGTAAAACAATAAAATATGTTTGGGCTTCTGAAATTATAAAAAATTAGCTCACTCTTCAGTTTTTCATTTAATTGATAAGAGGGTTTTAACAGAAGCTATAAAAAACTTCTATCCAGGCCGACAAATACTGCATTGTTGAAAATATCAGAAATGTATTCGGATGGGAGCGCAAAATATGAGTTAGTAACAACCTACAATTTAAATTGAAATACAAATGTATAATTGATCTACTTGAACTCAATTAGTATTTAACATGCGAATGACGAGTGTATATAAAAGAAAATCAACAATTCACTCCATTGAACAAGTGCTATCAGAAATGATTCTAATTTCAATAAAAGTTATTTATTTTCTTGTCATGGCAACGCAGGTAAGCGTCTGCACATTAAATCTGATCCCTAATATATGAGAAGTAACTAGCATGGGAAGGAATAACTATGACTTGAGACTTGAATCAGCTATTCCAATGGAAGGCGAAAAGGAAACTTTGGCGGATTATCGATGTCTTAAACTGGTTGGACGTGAAAGAAGTTTGAATGGATCGGTCTATTATGCAACTGATTTTACCGATGATTTTGAAGTCTCGTGTGAGATCTTCTCGTTTAAACATGGCATGTGGATTAAAATGCCCTGCGAAGTAAAATCAATCACCTTTTGTGAGTTTGCAAGATACTTTTTCTTGAAATATTTTGACCTTGACCATGCGAATAGGAATTGGCCGTGTACAGACTACTGCCCTCTACTGAAGAGTGAATTCTGGTTAATTAAATGGATACCAAATACTGATTCTTGGGTCATGTATGTATAAGCGTGGCCTCATTAATTATTTAAAATACGTTTTTTTTCTAGTCTGGTCTTTGTGGTATAATATAAAGGATATTTTTTAATCTTGTTCAGAAGTGTGCAACGCATAGAAGGAAGCATCTCCGACAATATAAAGTATATATATTCTTGATCAGCACGACGAGACGAGTTCAAATAGCCATGTCCGTGCGTCTGTCCATCCGTCTGGATCGACGCGAACTCCTCCTGTACCGTAAGAACTACAGAGCTGAAATTTTGCATGTAGGCTTGTATATACTGCAGGGTTTGGATATCTCAGATTCAGCTGGATCGGACCACTATATCATATAGCTCCCTGTTGTCGTGAAATTTAATATTGGCCAGTCTATTACACCTATAAATAACTATGCCGAATTTGATAAAGATCGGTTGACTATATTATATACCTCCCATAGGAACGATCGGTGGAAAACAGTGACTTTCATCAAAAAGTTCGTTATATCCTATGCTAAGATTGAAGGCCGTTCTTTCGCAAACATTAGACTTTTTGGATAAAACGTTTTTACACTTTGATGGCTATGGGTAAGGAAAGAATTACCAAAACAGTTGCAAGGGTATACAAACTTCGACGCGGTCGAAGTTAACCCCGGCCCTCTGGTTAATTACTCATTTAAGTTTTTTACAGGGCACTTAAACTTGGAATAATGTATACTACTTTGTTGGTAATAATCAAAATTTAATCACAGTAAAAAGAGACACCAACAATATTCAAATACATTAATAGACAACATGGACAAATATATTTTTGGGGTGTGCCGGCCCTGCATAACCCCCAGGATCCTTATTTTTGAGATAGTTTTGATTATAATAGTAGCCTTCCCTCTTGTTCTACGCCACTGTAAATATTTATCCGATATTGATCATATTTAAAAAAGTCATAACAGAAAAATATGTTAAACTCACGACAATTTTGCTAAATCTTTTTAGCAACGCTCATTAATAAGTCAATTAAACAAATTATATGGTAATCGGTTCAAAAATATCAAAGTTACTGATCCAAAAGTGAATTCTCAACTCATAACACCTATAAGATATACTATAAAGAATTAAGACAAGTAGATATGTATATTAAATTTACCATAAATCTTTACATTTATTTAGTTTTTGTAATTTTTTATCATGTGTCGCTTTTCTTTAGCTGCTAAGTGTTAAGAACCAATCAGCTGAGCTCTATTGATCGGGCTCAACAATGTTTGGATGTGAAAAAAATGTTTTGCCTGAGCAACTTTTAAATCTATTTTTTTTTTTTTGTTGTTTAAACTATAAACTTTAATATATTTCATGTATATATTGTTTGTTATATATAATTTTGTATAGTTAGTTTAACTTAATTTTAAATACATTTACAATGATTATGATAATGGGAGGAGTGGGGGGCTGTCTTGATCTTTGAAGGAATCACATGTATTTAGAATTTGGCAAATTCCATGCGAATATATGTATGTAAATTAGGGGGAGGAAGGGGGTCGAATGAGTTCATGCAGGGACATTTATTATTAGCTATAGGTATGTATATAGTAAATATTTAGTTGGTATTGGTTTTGTTTTTCAGTGTTATATATATATACAACTTAAAATGGCAATCCTAGATCTTATTACAATCGAAATTGATTTCTTAATTTTTGCATTTTCGTTTTTTGGCCAATCATTTTGCGATTTAAAGTAAAATAAGTTTACATTGATCGATCGGGTGTAAATTGAAACTTATCAACAATATACAATTATAAGAATTTTAAAAAAATTATTCATTCACTTACGATTTATAATCTTACTGAAGTTATGGTGCAAAAAAAAAAATTATAATAATATTAATAATAAAAATAACTTAAATTTTAAAAATATTTATAACGCTTTTGCCGACAATTTAGAAGATGTCACAGGAGAATTGGGAATTTGCATTATTAACTTATCGTCGATAAATAGGCAAGTCTAAAGAAATGGGCGATTTTTGGCCAAATGATATCGCATTTGATCAAATTGAAGTTATAGTTTTTTATTCAATCGGAAGTTAATTTATGATGTTTCTTTCATGCACCGGGAAGAGGGCAAAATTATGTGCGTTATAAACAATAGATCATCTATCCTTTTAAAGAGGGTATTTTGATCTTATAAAGCTATTGTGACGAAATTAATTTGAATGGTCCATACAATTGATTGCAAAGTACAAAATGAAATAATCAATTTTGTATAGTAAGAAAATTAAAAACTTAAAAGCTTATGTAAGAGACGTCAAAGACAGGAGAGCCTCATCATTTGCCTCATTACTTTCATTGCCTTCCAGTTCCAGCTCTTCTTCCTCCTCATCGTCTTCGTCATCTGTATCAGCTTCTTCAGCCTCAACCTTAGCATCCGCATCAGCCTCGCCATCGGCATTGACTTCAGTCTCACCCACAACATCAATGGTCACATCGAGTGGAAATTGCTGGCTTGTGTCGGCATCTGAATAAATACCCAAATGTGCCTCCTCTTCTAAAGTATTTGTATTGCTGCTTGGCAGTGTATTGTCGAGAAAATTTATTGCATCCTCTACACCGCCATCGGAACGATCATTGAAGAGACTCGGCTCACTTCTCTGATGCGTTAAAGTGGATAGTTCAATTAGAGAGTTTGCAATATCCCGCACCTCAGTGGGTGTGGCAAGACCACGCATTAGAGGATCACTAACTTCGCTAGCCACCAACCATTTAAAAGGACTTGGAGCGGAACCAGTGGCTGCCGAGGATGTAGCTGTAGTTGTATTGCTGGCTAAACTAGCGCTATGATTGGACAGATTGCTGCTACTTCCACTACGACGTCGACGTTTGGACTGCAATGTCGCCAAATCGGGTTGCGTATTCTCATCTCCCTCTTCTTCTACCACTGGTTGTTTGTCCACTGACTGAAGATACTTTGCAGGTAGCTCCAATTTCAGCGGCTTACGATCCTCCAAAGCGGCCTCCGCTTTAAGAGTTGCGCGGAGAGCACTAAGTTGGAGATTCTCACTGCTATTATCGTCATTATCTTCGTCGTCATCATCGCAGGTGCTGCTGTTGTTGATATTTGTGTTCTTCTTGCCTGCAGAATTATAAAGATATGGCTTAATGAGAGTTTCCTTTATAAATACCATTAAATACACTGCTTTGGCACAAAATACTCTTCAATAAAATTGATTTTCTCGTTAGTTCTTTTGTTTTTACTTTTGCGCCATCCACAGTAAATTCAAGAACCTACCACTCCCTTCAGTGCTATCACTGCTATCACTACTCGAGCTACTACTCGAACTGGTGTCCTCCTTCTGATCCATTAGAGGCTGATCCTCTTCTTCCCGTTCCTGCTCTTCCGTTTGTGGCGGCACTTGCCGTTTACTGCGTTTTCTTGGCGTTTTGCTGATCTTCTCTTTGGCTGCTCGTTTGCGTGCATTACGTTTTCGCTCCAAGCGTTGTTTTCTTCGGGCAGCCTCTTTTTCCGACTCACTATCGTCTTCACTGCTCGTCGAGCTGAAGTTGCTTGAGGTGCTACTGCTGACACTGTCACTGCTACTGCTGCTGCTGGTTACATTGAGATTCCGGCGGGAGGCACGCTTGCGGCGTGCTTTGCCACGCAACTCATCCTCTCGCCGCGCCATCTCTAGCACCTTCCTCCAATTCTTGCCTGTGCCGGAGCAAACACCCGAACTGGTGCTTGGGCCCATAAAGAGTTCACTGGCCGCATGGGCAGCCTCTTCCTCCAAGTCATCAACATTCACTGAGTTAGTGGTGGCAGAGGGATTGGTAGCATTTGCCGCTCCACTGCTATTGGCCGCTTTTTGTTCATCGACAAAAACCACATCCGAATCCGAATTGGAATCCAGACTAACCAATTCAGGGGTACGCAAATGCGGAGGCTTGCGCTCCAAGACAAAGACGCATTCATCATCATCCGATGTGGAAGAGGAGCTGCTGCTGCTGCTATCGCTGCTCTGTAACTCAATGTGGGCACTGACAGGTAAACTGGCACCTGCATGACGACGACTACTGCTGCCATCAGTAATGGCGGCCACTTCGGCATTGGCTGCCGCATCACCATCATCGATCTCGATGACTTCCTCCTCGTCGTTATCGTTGGATGTGGCAGTCGTTGCCGTTGGACGGCGCATGCTTAAATTGATTGCAACTGTCTGGGAGCCAACCGTTGACGTGGTTGTTCTTCGTATGGAAATGCCTGGTAATTCACTGCCATCACTGGCCATGGTAACGCTGAAGGAATGTGTAGCACTAGGATTGGTTACAATCACACTGGTTGAGGGCCGGGCAGGAGTGGTTCTATTATGTGGATTCCCGTTCCCATAATCACTGGTATCGGTTTCAGCAATATTTGGTAAGCCAGCCACTTCTCCATCGCCCACCAAATCCAGATGAACATCACTTTCATTCGATGATTCCGGTGAGCCCATATCCAGTAGATCAATTTCAACCTCTTCAGCCACACGAGCCGAATACTGGACCACGCGATCATAGCCAATCATATCGAAGGGTGATCGGGCAAAGTTGAAGAGCTCGTGAATGAAGTGAGCTGTACGCTCACCCAAATACGGAGTCAAACGTATACGGAATAAGGCTCCCAGGATGTTATTCATTGTCAGAAGCTGATGCAAGACATGCATCACGGCACTAACATGTGTATGTGACATATTTCTTAGCAGGCAGACAAGGTCACGATGAATCCAGGGCATTAGTCGATGCATTTGAGCAGGATTGTTTCTGCAACAAGAACCAAAAGGCTTATTAGATATCTATAAGATAATAGGAGATCATCAAATTACTCACCTGTAGAAACGGGCGGTCCACTCACGAAACTGCCCGGTGAGATTATCTCGAACAGGCAGGGCATATAGTTTTCGATCGTAGACATAACGACGCCAGAGCTGACTCAAGGAACTGCTCGAGGCAAGGGCATCCTGGTCGTTACGATAGAAATTCAT
Source organism: Drosophila paulistorum (assembly GCA_018152135.1). Taxonomy (NCBI): domain Eukaryota; kingdom Metazoa; phylum Arthropoda; class Insecta; order Diptera; family Drosophilidae; genus Drosophila; species Drosophila paulistorum. The sequence goes on from JAECXG010000822.1 coordinate 41,965,369, forward strand.
TAGCTCCATGCGATAAGGCTCGAAGCGATTTAAGGATGGATGCACACGCATTCCATCAGCATCGACTCCATCTCCGGCTCCAATTATACCAGCGCCACCACCACCATCCACATCGTTGGTCATTACAGACTGATTCTGGAGCAGCGGCATGAATCTTGGCCGCCGTATATTGACAATGTGAAAGCGTAATGATGAGTGCTCGGCAACGGGCGGTGTGGAACTCTGCACCGGATACCTGTCATAGTCATCCAGTGTGCGGACGTTGTGAATGATAGTTTGGAAAGGCTGCTTGCACAGAGGACACTCGGGCTTAACCTGCGAAAGGAAGATGATATGTGATTAACCAAATTAGTCTAGTGGATCCTCGCCCTCTGACTCACCTTGCTCCACTCGCAGAGACACTTGAAACAGAACTGATGCATACATGAGTCCGTAAAGCATTTGCGACGACATCGTGATAAACAGATGGCGCAATTTGGTGGTGGCGAGGAACGGGCCGCAGCCGATGTTCCTGGCTCTGCATCCGGCTCACCATCGCCACTTTCGCTGCCGCTTTCGGTGAGATCGGCGAATTTCATAGCTGCCGCTGGCAGGGTTAGAGTACCTCCTCCTCCGGCTCCACCTCCACCTGGTCCGCCGCCAGAGCCATCTGTTCCGTTACCTTCAATTTCAGCAGCTGATCCAGCTCTTGCTGCCTCATCAACTGCCTCCATTATAGAGGGAGATACATGGGCAAATGATGTCGGTTCCGATACCGCAGCCATTGCTGCTGGCTCCTCAATCAGATAAGGCTCAGCCATTTCAACAACAAAATGATTTTTGTTTCTTCTTTTTTTTTTTTGTTGTTTGTGTGATTTTCTTTTTTTTAAAGTTCTCCTGGAACTGGAAATTCAATTCGGAACGGAGCTCGGGCAAATTGAGTTTATGCTTCGTGTGTTTCTCTACTCTCCGTCACCGCCTCGTCTTGCTTCTTCACCCTTCCGTTCACCCTCACCATCACACACGCACACACAGTCAAACTCTTGCACCCTCTCTCTCCCTCACCCACTCACACACGCGCTAGTCTATCATCTGGTCCAAAGAAATGTATGTGAATTTTTGATGGAAGTGAGGTGAAAAATGGCTGTTTTCACGCCTTTGAGCAATTTTTTCCACTCTATGGCTTGCTCTATTGATGGCCAAAGATATCAACATCCACTTATCACTTTTATTGGTTGTTGAATTTCACAATAAAGTAAAATTATAATCACTTGAAAAATTAGTTTAATTCGTTCTGGAAAACTATGAGAAACAATTGGTTGGCCCAGAGAGAGAAAGGGTCATACTAATTTGGTATTTTGTTGCCAAGTTAGAGCAGGCACACACACCCCCACGCTATCTCAATGTTAGTGATGGACCCTTTTCTCATAATAAGAAAATATGTTAAAAAGTTGTCTTATTCATATTTAAATTACTAATATTAATAAAATTACAAAAAAGAAACAGCTTAAACAAATATTTTGTGTAAAAGCTTTTTTTTATTAAGTGTTATTTAATCGTATTTACAGCGAAAGTTTTAAATTGTTTTAGCTTTAAAATAATATTCCATAGTATACACTGTTATCACATAATTTGCCCTGATAATATTGTATGAATTTTTTTTCCAACTTAATTAATATTTCGTAATTGACATGATTAAATTGTTTTAAGCTCTTTTTTTTTTGCCAAACTGTTAAATTATTAAAATAAATATTATTATTCTAGTGCAAAGGAATTAAATTTGAGTGCAGACTTAATCGGAACACTAGTTCATCTCTAACTGACGGGTGTAAGGCATCCCTGGTTGCCACCTGAATTTGGTGGCGTCTTTTTTAATTTCCATTGTTTTTGTGGTTTAAATTAGAGCTGGGAATCCATCGATAGTCTCCCCCCTCGATGGTTTTTTAAACGATGGAAAAAAAAATCGATAGTATCGATGGTTTGGTCTTTTTCCATCGATGGATAAAACCATCGATATTATCGATGGTTCCATCGGAAATTTAACAGGGTTATTCGAATTATTATTCAAATAAAATACAAAATTGTTATTTATGTTTTTAAATTTATTTAACATTTGAAACAAAAAAACAAAAACTTCAACTTCAAACATAAACTTCATATTCAAACAAAAACAAAATTCATTAAGATCTTTAGTCTCAACTAGATTACTTAAAACTATATAAGTCTTTTACAGATACTTATTGTGAAACAAAAGCTTCAACTTCAAACAAAAACAATGACTTTCGAAATTAATATGAGAATCTTGCAGAAAAAGACAAGCTAAGCAAAAGGGAATGACAATTCGACTTAATGGTTAAGAAGCCATTGGATTTTATTATACACCATTTACATTATTTCGAAGACTCTGAATCAAAATCTGGATAAAAAACTATCAGGGTAAAATACTTACTGGTGGTGTGTAAATACTTGTCCATTTAAATGGCCAAGATCAAAACGCAACTCCTGTACCCTTGCAAAAAATCCACCTGCTCGGCGACCACAACCAGCACTGCACTGACCACCCACAAATCAAGTTCGATAGATCGCCATCGAAAAATTTCCATCGATCTATCGCACTTTTTATTTTCCATCGATACTATCGATGGATCCATCGATGGATTTCCCAGCTCTAGTTTAAATAGAGATGCCATTATGAATCGACGCAATAAACGCACTTCTTGGCTCCAATATGAGGTATACCTGGATGCGATGGAGAACAGTCCAGCATTATCATCAGGGCGACTATCGCGTCACGAAGATCTAGTGAGATGGAAATCTTTGGCTGGCGATTTAAATAAATGCAGATCGGGACCGCACCTATCAGCAGAGGAATGGCGAAAGGTAAACAGTTTAGTGCAAACGGCTATAGTTAATTAATATTAATTGAATAATTCATCCTGTACAGCGTTTAAATGATTGGAAGAGCACAACACGGTGTAAATACAGAAAAAGCCTTCATTCCAATGATATTACAATGACAGAGATTGAGAACAGGGCTCTCAAAGTCTTTGGTACAATGCCGAATGCAGAACGAGATTTTACTGCCTGGAAGGATGATACCGAAGAAGTAGTCGAGGAAGAGCAGGAGGAGGAAGGAACAGAGGACGAACTAGTAGAGGAGGATTTAACCGATGCCGAGAACGATATGTTTTTAGAGGATAGCATAGAGCGTCCCACGAAGATAGAAACTACGTATCGAACTATTTTACTGGAAGATGATGATGCGCCTGCCGTGGAATATATAACCACAACCACAGACACAAATGGACACCAACAGGCGGCTAAGAGAATGCGGTTACCGTCTGGAAACACATCAGTCATCTACGACGGTGAGTCCCCTGAACAGTTCGATGAATAAACAATTTTATTTATTGTTTTTACATTTTCTCCCTTTAGTCGAACGCACGCCGTACATCACGACAGAATTAAGTGACACTACACCAAATTTCGCCCAACAGATTGAGCAACAATTGAAAAGAATTTCTGATATCCAATATGAGTCCTTACAATTCAAGATAGCCCGATTTAAGTTCAATAATCCCGGTTTTGAGTACGAACCGTCGGAGGAATAGATAGAGATAGGGAAGAAATTGAACGATTGGTAATCGCAAGCGGAAGATATAAAATTAACAGACCTGACCAGATCAATCGAGCTGTATATTTTTCGAAATCAATTTTAATGTTAAGTTTAACTAGACTCTAATTAAATAAATTATAGAAAAAAAATGCAATGAATCCATCACTTGATGAGGGCTTGACTGCAGACTGTTCCAAATGGTCCCTCTTCGTTTTTTGAAATGTATTTTCAAGGAGTTGGTTTCGTCAAGTCAAGTTAAGCAAAGATAATTAGAGAAATCTTTAAAACTGATAACATTCTTATCAGTTCATTTATATGTATTTGACTTCCTGTTATTCCCCATTCAAGCATTCTTGGACGAATTTAGAGTATATAAAAGCAGGAGAGTAAATCCGCAAGAGAGGAAGAAAGAAAAACCACTTTGGGAACGGAGGTTCGTTGCTACAAATCTCCAAACTTATTATGTATTTACCAATATTATGAGGGCACACTGTACATAAATCTACATTGCCATATGGTGAAAAAAGTGTTGAAAAGTTCGATAACGTTGAAAAATAATCGATATCTGGTCGAAAATCGATATATAACTTGAACGAATTTATGCCAGCCCTGAATATATGTTGTAGCGTTGCCACATACAGCACTTTGTTCTTGTGGCAACTGCAACACTGTTTTGTGTTTGTGTTTTTTTTATGCAGGCGTCGGCGTCGATTTTACCCTAAATTCAAGTGCAAATTAAATACTATTATACGATTCAGCGGTACGAAATGGACTGCAAGATGGACAGGCGAAAAAAGCGTACTTCTTCGGAGCAATATCAAATGTACATAGATATGATGGAATCAGATTCAATTTTTGCCACTGGCCGAGTGCCGCGCGATTATGATCTAAATTATTTGACGAAAAAATGGAAAGAGCTCTCTGACCGTCTAAACAAATGCAGTTCCGGCCCCACGCTAACGCCAGAGGAATGGCGCAAGGTAAGTTTCTTTTGCTTATAAAGCAATTGCTTAGAAGATGGGACTAAGCGACTAAGTTCCCGCCACTTCTTGTTTGTATGCAGCGCCTCAACGATTGGAAGAACACAACCCGCTGCAAATACAGACGCAGTTTGATGTCGACGGAGAAGGATATCTCGATGACCACATTGGAGACACGGGCTCTGGATCTTTTTGGCAAAGTTCCCAGCGTCACGAATGACTCGATTCTGAATCTAAAGTCAGAGAAACAAGAATTGGAAGATGATCTGGATGAGCTGGGCCAACGTACATGCACATCGGCCTCGTTTCAAAAGGAACTACAAGCTGCCGTCGAAGAGGCCATCAACGATGAAGTCGACGATGATGAAATGGTCGAAGAGCATGTCGAGCAAGAGGATTTGCTTGAGGAAAATTTGGGCGACAATGGCGATGGATTGGATACCACAGATGAAGCAACCACAGCTGTTAACACAGGCGGAGGTACATATCGCACAATTGTGGTAGACAATACAGCCTATGAGCAGGTGGAGGATGACCAGCAACAGCAAACCGTGCTGCAGTCTCATCCTGTAGAATATGTTACCACCACACAGCGGCCAGTTAGGCAGGTCATCAACACTTCCACTGGCGGCACCACCCAGAAACTTATCAACGGAGAACTGCCAGTTAAGCGTATGCGCACCCAGCCCAGAGATCAAATCATCTACGAGGGTGAGTCTCACGCGATAACATTACCACAAATCGAATTATCAACCATAAATGTACCTAACTCTTGGCTTGCAGTTAAAAATGCAACACGATGTATTACCAATATACAAGCGGCCCCGCTGCACAATTCCAAACTGGAAAGGGATACCACTACCACCAGCACCACGATTACTCCATCTCTGGGCTCAGTGCTGAGTAGTCACGATGCTCAGCAAATAGCACAGCAGCTCAAGCGTTTGGCCGATATCAACTATGAGACCCTGCAGTTCGAGATTGCGCGCTTCAAGTTCAACAATCCAGGATTTCAGTATAATCCGCCGTCCTTATAGTGTACCAGGCAGCAGCAGCAGGAGCAGGATCAGCAACAACAACAACAGTAGCAGTAGCGGCATTACTCGCATCACCATCCGCCATTATAGCCGGAATAGTAGCAATATGTCTTAGTTTCTCGGGGCATTTGGCCAACTTTGTATTGTACATTTGCAACTCGCCTCCGCCCCCCCTACCAACAACAACAACAACAACAAAATAAAAACCCATCATAAATTATAGTAGCCAGTTTAGTGTAAAATTTAAATAGATTTTTATTAAATCAACACAAAAAACAAAAACTCAAAAAAAAAAAAAGATCGGAACAAAACAAAAAAGTTATACAAAAAAAAAAAAAAAACAAATATTTCAATTATAAATTAACCCTATTTGTATATTTAATGAACAATTTGTCATGATTATACATACTTAGTTTAAATTAAGTAAATACAAAATCCAGACAAAATAACAAAAAAAAGCAAAAGAATTGTAAAAGTAATTTTAAAAAAAATCAAGTTGTATGTAAAATGTAAAGAATAAAAGTTTACCAAATGATAAATAAGCTAAAGTCGTGCTCAACCTTTCGCCTGATATACAAAGATATATCGCATCGCATATGGTGTTGGAGTCTCTTTATAGATTTAGATTTTATGCAATGCTATCGAATGCCAACACGAAAAATCCATTTATCATTTTTAACAAAATCCTGCCACAAATACAGGGTATATGCATTTTATTTACAATTTTGACACAAGAAAACCAGTTCAACTAGTTGCAACTAAATTTAATTTCAATTAGTAGCTTAGAAAGAGTATGTAAAAGTTAAAGAGAGTCTAAAACTATGGAAGTATTTACTTACATATATTATGTATATAGAATCGAAATCTATTAAGGTATATGGCATATTTCTTCATATCTTCTTCTCACCATGAATCTGTACTTGCTGAAAGGATATTTTAAGCTATTTTCCTTGGTTTGTCACAAATTACAAATTTTTTCAAAAATGATCCGCATTTCCCATGACTTATAGATCTTCCAAATAAATTTGAATATGTACTTATGATTATTAGATAGATTCCATGGAAACAATTGATCATTGAGATTAAAAATTTCAAGAATGTATAAAATTTAGATTTTATTATATTGTTTTTGTCTCAGAAATGTCCAATATTTTCTGATATCCTTAAATGCTTATAATTCTTAATTTCATGACGTCGCGCCGCGGCGTTGGTGGAAAATTGGGAACTGAATACCTATGTCACGTGTTTTTAATACTTTTTGAGCTTTTCAAGTTACTGGTAATAAAATATTATAAAATAAATATCTAAAAACCTTTTTTTGGCTTTCCAATCAAAAACTGAGTGATGAAATAAAATCAAAATTGCCCATTTATGGTATGATAAGTCTTTTTGCGTTAGGGATAACAGAATATATTGATGTATTTTGTAATTTGAAATTCGTTGATTTTTTGATGTTTTCAAAAACATAATGCAAGAATCTCTATTAAAGTTCGATCGAATGTTAAGTATTACTGAATTTCAAAATCGTTTTAGTTAGTTATCTCTCTGTATTACAACCATATTGAACTTGATTCAAGTTACAGTTAGTCTAAAAATTATGTTGTTATTCTTCTGTTTTGAAGTAGTTTTAAGATAATTCAAATTTACTGCCCTGTGAATAATTCTTTTGAGTACTTTTTGAAGTGCTTGATTTTTTGATCGTACTTGATCGATGTGAACCATTGCGGAATTATCACAAATGGAATTAAAAGACAAACTTTAAGTTTTAGAGTTCTCACACATTAGGGATTAGGAAAGGGTATACCATAAAGTGGCATATTCCCTTGCTCTCCCTCATAGACAGGCACTTAAAGTATTTTTTTTTTTTGCGTGTGGTAAGATGCATTGGCTGGTTGCATATTCATTGTGTGTTTGGGTCATTCCCTGGACTTGTGGGCGCACTTTATAACTGTCGGGCCAGGGATCGGACTGAGGCGGTGATGATGTGACCCTCTGGGCAAGAGATGCATACGGAAAATAAAAAGCAAAAAGAGAGCTCAGACTTGGATAAGGAACAACAACCAAAAAAAAAAATCACTTTTAACTGTTAGCTGTTCTGGGTGATGCAACAAGTGCTGTCTGGCCTAAGAATATAACTGCAATGGGCAATAGATCATTTGTTCGCCGTGCGCTACGAATCATAAATTACTTGAGACGCCAAGTCTCATGGCTGGGATATGAGAGACGGAGTCGGAGTCTCAGACTGAGACTGAGACTGAGACGCATGCCGTTCCGTTAGGAATCATTGCCATCATTTCGGGTCGATGTCGATGATAACTGCACAACACGTCGTATGCTTAATCTGTTTCGTTTACACTCCCCCTTTTATTTTTTTTCTTTGCGCCCGCCTGCTTCATGTTTCAGTCTGGTTTTTATGTGTGTGCGTGTGTGTGTGTGTGTGTGTGTGTGTGTGTGTGGGTGCCGCTTGGCCTTTGATGAAAAGCCTGCTGGCAAAGCTGATTAACGTACACACACACACACACTTGAATTGGATGGGATGGCCAGATGTCTTCTTCTCACATGGCCCACAGAGAAGTGCATGCCAAGTCCATTAAATAGTTCGTGTTGCACTCGTTTCGCGACTCTCAGACATTGGAGCTAGAGCTGGGTTTGGTCTGGGTCTGGGTCTGGGTCTCGGACAGGCAACCACACATGACAGTGTATAGTATTGACCCTTAGGCGGGTGCCATAAAAGAAAAAAAAACTCAACTACAGAAATGAAATAAAAAAGCAATTTTTTTTGTGTTGTCTGAAGCAGTTATAAAAGCAATCGATACATATGCTGTTAACCGATGTAATTTACACACATACATACATACACACATACATACATAGATGTAAATGTAAGTATGTGTGATTTTTTTATCTAGGTTTCTCACAATTCATTTAAGTCGTCAATTTGCCCAGTTTATTTGATGTTTTCTGTTATATAATAAAGATTTTCCTTTGACCAAAATGTTTATCATTTATCTCTGAAATTGCGTAAATAAGAAATTTGTATTCTTTTATAAATATCTTAAAAAAACCAAGTCCTTATTTATTTTTGAAGTTTTTGCTTTTTATTTTCCATTTTCATTTGTTTTTACCCATTGAATAAATAAAATTTGAACGATAATTTATTTTTTTAAAATAATTCGGACTAAATATCATAAACCTAACTTACTTACCCAAAGCTAAAAGGAAAAACTTAACTTTTGTATGTTTATGTATGATTATTATTACAATATGTTTTAACCGTTCCCGAATTGTAGATCTTATATTTCTATAATAATTTCTGTTTGATTAATACTACAAAAAAGTGAGCACCAAATTTTATTATCAACAGACTAAAGATCTCAGGAATTGAACCGCTAAAACTAGTTGGGAATTGCATCTTCATGCAACAATAAACAATAAAAGGTTGGCAGACAATAATATAAGACTATAATTCTTACACTTTAGAAAATTAAGAACAAAAGTTTTAAGAATTTTGGCTGTTTTCCAGTGGTTTTAATTAATTAATTTATGAATGATTCATCCTTTAATAATTATTATAAATTTGAATTGACTTACGGGATAACAGCGCAATTTATTTGAAAGAGTTCTCATAAATGAGGAAATTAGAAAATTTTCTCTATAGCTACGGCATATTTATTTTAAATTCAAATCTCAAATTCTCTTCCAAAATGAGCCATTTTATCCTCTATCCTTATTGATCAAACTATTCGTTTCATATTATTACTTTTATTCACTTGCTTTCTACTTCATTTTGTATGGAAATCAATATTGAACTTTGAGAAATTTTCCAATATTTAGGGAAAATTTCATTGTTTCAAGTTTCCAATGTTGAGAGTTCAAGTAAAAGTTTGTTGTCCCGGACATGAGGATATATCCTTTGTCATACCACTACATATGCGAATGGAGAAGCTAAGGAATGCCTATGCCGATTTCATGCGATTTGGCCGAACAGATTTCACACTCTCCCTGGCCAATGGTCAATTGATTGAGGACGCAGATGTAGCTGAGGAATTATCGCTGCAGAAAAACGATATTATTAAAGCAAAACTCAAGTACAATGTAGAATAAAGATCTTGAATACAAATATTAAAATGTTGCCTGCTCTAAGAATATTCTAACGTCTTCTCTATCATGTGGAATAGCTCACTATACACTGGAACACCGTGGGGGCCAGCCAGCTAGAAAAAAGTGCAAAGCGTTTTTATGTTGGCGATTATTACGCTTGATCCTGAAGCTCTAAAGGGTCAATTGATGTTTGTGATGACGCTGAATGTTGTTGCTGGAGCGACCCGTAGCAAGAGTAACAACAATATTGCAATGCCCGCAATTTGCTTTGGCTTTTGGAATTTTAAGCAGCGTTGCCATCGCCATCGCCATCGTCATCACCATCATCGCCATCGTCGTCGTCATAGACGAATGTTGCCTTTGCCGAAAATTGCATTTCTTTTGCTTGCAGCCATAAAGCATCAACATCAGCATCAACGTTTTGTGGTCGTCTCTAACCCCCACCTCCTGAACCCCTTCTTCCCCTCTTGATATATCACTGTTGATATTCTTTTTGAAAACCCACTTGCATTCAGCCCTAGCTCCACGCTCTAGCTCTAGCTTCAATTGGCTTTAGGGCATTTCTTTTTTGTTTTCTGTTTTTTAGTGGCCACAAAAATTGCTGTCAAATTGTTCACCCACAAAATCGAAACCAAAAAAAAAAAAAAATTGTTCTCATGCCTCGTTTAATATAGAAATTATTCAAAGTAATTTTTTTTCCTTCTGCTTTGCTTTTTTTGTTTTGTTTTTAGGCTGGGAAAACACTAAATTGTCGGCAATGTTTAACCCACATTTTGAGGGAGAGAGCGCGAAACACAAAAGGATATTTATATGGAATTTAGAATCCAGTATAAACAATAAGGAAATTTTTGTTTTTTTTTTCTTTTTTGCTCTTTAAAGCCATAACTATAAAATGCTTTTTTACTTAAAAGCTTCATTTTGAGCAATTATTATCTCTTCCTTATTTCACATTTGATGGCTTAAGCCTGAAATAACCGGGCATATATAATTATATTAGCATGATCTATGCCATTATGCACATACACATCGATATAGTGCAATTTGTGCAACAGCAGCAGCAGCAGCAGCAACGGCAACAGCAACACAGGCAGCAACATAGATAGATATAGGAGGCAACAACAACAACAAGAAGAAGAACAAGAACTATCGACAATATGACCGGCGGGCGTTTATGGTCAACGACAGGCCATTATTGACGCCACTGCCACTCAGCTGGAGCAAATGGATGGACTACTGACTGGTCTGGCTAGCTGGCTGGCTGCCGGGCTGCCTGGCTGCCTGACTGCCTGGACATTGGCCATCATCAGAGTTTTGCATGCAAATTGTCGGTGTGCTAAACATGCTGAAATTGCCTAACAGATCGACTAAACTAAAATACAAAATATTGAGCGTTGAAATGGCGCCCCCTTTGCAGTCATAAACACGCACTAATTGCATCCATGATTTGTTGTTGTACATAGCATTAATGGTACTCCCAGGACTACCCCAGCAACATCATCCTCACAAAATCGTAGCCTAATTGCCAATAAATGGCAGCCTACTACAAAATGTGGCGACATCAAACGCAAAAGTTCTCTGCTGCCCGTCATAAACAAAAAAACCCTTGAAAAGGAAAATCACAACTGCATTGGCAACATGTTGGTCTGGCGACACCGCAGCAACATGCAAGGCAACATATATAGAGTACGGGTAAGAGACATTGACCGACAATGTTGGGTGAATTACCAGGCATTAGGCCTTTTGATTTATAAACAAAAATTTAAACACAGCAAAAAAAGAGAGAACCAAACCAAAATGCCATTAAGAATCCGACTGTTGCTGCCGGCCATGTAATTAGGCTCGATGGATGGATGATTGGATGTCTGCTTGGGGTTGTTTTCTATGTGGGGTGGTCCAGTGTGTCGCCGATCAATCGATTGAAACGATCGATCGAACGAACGATCGTTCTGATCAATATACAAATCATTTGCTTGATCTCTCACTTGCAGCAGCAGCATCAGCCACGTTGTTCGCGTGGTCAGCGCCAATTACTTAGAGCATATCAATTATATACCTACCAATATATATTGCCGAGACGAGAGAGCGAGGAAAGGCAAAGAACAAGAAGTGAAGTTCATTCTCCATTCGAGTAGTTCGTCTGCGATTCAAAGTTGTAATTGAACTGCGCGTATTGCGAAATTATTATTTTGCGCATTTGCAATTGCCATTGCCTACTGGAAATGGTCTCTGGCTCTCACCCTCCCCCCTGTTGCTGTTGGCCGACTCTGTCTGGCCCTGCGTGCCTGTTCATATGTTTTCATTACATTTGCCCATTATGCGTGTACGTGACGCACAATTTGAAATTGCCAGCTCCAGCAGCTTATAAGCCGGATACCAGGCGCACAATTGCAACATTGCAACAGCGATGTTGCTGTTGCTGCTACCTTTTGCTGTGGCCTGCGGCAATGGGCAATCGAACAAACCGAAAGAGTCCCATAGTTGGGTCCATCCCATACGTCTGCCCATCCCCGTTCCATTACAAGCTAAAAGTAAGCGTAGAGCAGTCTGTTTGTGGCTTTTGTTTGTTGTTCAAGTTTACAATTTTAATGCACTGCCACTTGACTGTTGACAGTGCAACACGCCAAGTTCTTTACTCCTCCTCCTCACCCCCTCTGAGTGTGTATGCCGCATTATTGATTTTATGCTCTGTGTGAGTGTGCGTGTGTGTGTGTGTGTGTACATAACCTTGCTGTAGTCATCATCACACTAAATAAAACAAAATGAAATTTTTCGCGTTCAAAATTAAATTGATATCAACAGTTACGAGTAAATCATCAGCAATTGAACCAGACAGCTGAATACTGATTCAAGCTGAATCATTGTGTCAAAATATTTCACTTGATTTAAAGAGAATAAGCCATTGAATGAATACTTAAAGTGTCTTACTTCAAAAAATCAAGGATAAGCCGACTACTGAAAGACAACAGCCATAAAATCTGTTACAAAAAGTTATAAACTGAACCGGATCAGACAATCCATCAAGGGTAGTCCACCTTTTGTAGAGGCAACAATGAATCTACATAATGTATGAGCTAGTTGGTCAATCCTTCATAGCGGATTGCCTTGTCAAGGAAATTATATATCTAACTTAAAAATGGATAAATAAAATAAAAAATATATCTTGTTGGCATGGACATTTCAGCTGAGAGTCATGATGAATGTAGTATTTAGATTTTAATTTCTTTACAAAATATAATGACCCCCCCTCTAAATTCTGCCCTGATGTACATTAGAAAACATTAAAACTATGTGCTTGGATTGGGTCATAAAAAATATATTAGTCCAATTCTCGTAATATCAATTACTTGTGGCTCGCTCAATGAGAAAAGTTGCTAAAAAATGCCCTGGCATTTATTGTGATTATTTTCTATTTCATTGAAGTGTAGTAAAAAGAAAAAATACTTAATAATTATGTTAAATTCGATTTAAGTGTCTTAAAAGTATCTTAACTTAGATTATAAAACCTAAAATGAATTAAGCCATCTAAATATATTGCAGGGGTTGTAAGTATATCTCATATTCAGCTGGATCAGACCAGTATATCGTATAGCTTCCAGTAAAACGGCAAATAGTGACTTTGCTCACTAATTTTGTTATTTTCGAGACTATTTATTGTCAGTTCAATGGACTTACTAATGACTGTGGTAAACTTCATCAAGATCAGGCGAACAAATCATATGGCTCTCATTAAAACAATTGGCCTAAACGATTATTAAACTCATTGTAAAATAAAGAGGGGATCCTTATGGTTAGACTCAATACAAAAATCAATCATATTCAGTGTATTCACATAAATATGAGTTTAATAATGAAACTTTAATTTCTCTAGTTTTTTATTGTCAGATTAAACAATTTGCATACTAGAAACAATTTTTCATGAAAAGGATGTCATTGTTCTTACCCTCAGTGTTCCTCCTCTCACCCATTTTTCAGGCCAACTTAATGGGCTCTAGTATTGAAATTCCTTTGCCCATTGCGGCAATCGGTAATGAGGGAAACCCAAATTCGCATCTGGTAACGCATCTGTTCTGTTTTGTCTCTCTCTCTCAGGCCCTGTCGCTGAATATGATTGAAGTACTCGTAACGAGCAAACATCTATCATGGCCTCCATATCAAACTGGGCATCAAACAATTTCAAATGGATCGAATGAAAAATCAACTGGCGTTGAAAATGGCTCAGGCCAATTGTGGCTGGCTTCCTTAGTTTCCTTTCGACTAGATGACGATGACGATGCCGATGACTAGGTGCCTAAGTGCCTGCTAGCCTGCTTTGTATGCAATGCCATGAACGTGATCGAGCTGCAATCGTTCTAATACAAAGTGGCCACTAGCCACCAGACGCACAGAAGCCATCGTCGATGATTGAAATTCCAAGTCCGAGACCAAGTCCAAAGTCAGAGATGTACATAGTCAGAATCATAGTTAGAAGCTCCACTCAGTATCCAAGTGGTTCGTTGTTGACCTTTTCGCATGAGAATCGGATGCCGGATGATGGATACACTGCCAGTTCAACTGAAAAGCAATCTTAGGCAAAGGAACAGATGAAAGGGGCGAGCCAAAGACATGCCAGCTTCATCTACAGCTGTCAGTGAGTTCAGCTCGTCATGGGCAATTTAAGTGGAAGGTAAGTTTTTTGGCACATGTGCTTGTACAGTGATCTATGGCTAAAAGGTATTAATTAAAAATCAATGCACTTTTCTTATGTAGGCAAACTTCTCTATTATTAATTTTTAGGGATATTTTTCAGTTGTTTCCTTTGTTCCTTTGTTTAAGGGTTTCTACTGTACCCACTTACCAATTGGTTAATAATAATGCACAGCAGTGATGACAACTGCTTAAAACAATCACAGGACAGCGGGAAGTAAGGAATTTGTATTGGATAAATCACGTTCAGGATCCTTGGTAGAGTTCAGTTAGTAGATTCAGTTGGGTAAGTAAAACATCTACCTTTTATGGGTAAAATTGGTTAATTTATATTTAGGTTTCGATTCGATTTTAATATACATATAGTCAACTTAGCTAAAAAGTTTACCATATTTTCTAAATGTTTCCGAATTATCAGTATAAGACGATATGACTAAATTGCCAAAATTATTTCAATTTGTTATCAAACCTAAGGGATTTTGATGTTCTTGTCAAACTAACAACAAGATTAACTTCTAGACACAATTTTTTAGAGGTTCCATGTGATTCCATATCTTGAAAATCGCTGATAGAATTTAAATCATTTGTTTTCAATTGTTTCAATTTCCCAATTTAAAATTTTTTTGAGAAGATAAAAGAAAAATTAAAAAAAAGAAAAAGGCTAAAATAACAAACCTGATGCACAGACTTGGAAAATATACTACATAGAACAAGCAAACACACAATCACGTGGCAACTTGGCAACTTGGCAACCTGGAAGATCCCAGGTTCTTCCCAAGTTGTCGTCATCGTCGTCGTCATCACATTGCGGAATTTCACAGCCGCATGGAAATTTGTTCGATGTCTTGTCGTTAACTCCCTCTTACGCTCCTCTCTAGCTTTTACTACCCTTTCTTAATGTTTTGTTTGTTTGTTTGATTTGGATTTGATTTGATTTCGCCAACCAAACAGCAACAGCAATGGCCACGGCAACAGCAGCAACATTAGTTCTTTTGCTGGGCTTACATCAGTTTCTTGACCTCTCTCTCTCTTTTTCTCTCTCCCTCTTTCTTCTGGCCTCAACCGAAAAAAAGAAGAAAACCTTGTGACGCAGTAACTGCACATGCGCGCCCGCCTTCTGACTAACCCTGCCTCTTGGCCAGGTCTCTTCTCATGGGCAAAGCGTTTGGCAATTTTGCAGCTTTTGCTGCAAACGTCTCCCGTCTCCGTTTGCGAGAAATGCGATTGACGGTAATTGGTTGACGTTTGTCTTATTTAAATTTGTTTTCTTTGGGATTTTTCTATGCCGCTGCTGTGTCTTTTTCCTCCTTTTTTTTCTTCTTTTTTTTTGCGTTTCTCTCAGTATTTTGTTACTACTCCCGCCTGATTCTTGCACGCTCTCATGCCTGTGTTACCTTATATTTTTGAATATTTTAGAGGTTCTATTGGCACTTTCGAGTGATTGCTTGGCATAAGTAAACTCTCTAGATTTTCCATTTCTAAATGTCAAATTCTTAATGGGATATTAAATTGATTGATACGAATAAGATTCAGTGGTGAATCAAGCTTATAATTTTAATGGAGGCCTTTGGGGGTTAAAATCTAACATTTTAGAGGGAAGTGGTCCCTGGATATGAATTTTTCCTACATACACATATAGTTTTCAAATAAGCCATCGAAATTTTAACACACAAATTTTAGAATATTTTAATTTAAATTAAATAAAAATTTCATTTTTATTGGATTCACAGAACAATTCACGGTTTAGCATAATTTATTAACAACCGGAAAAATTAAATTTTTATCGGATTCAAAAAACACAGCAATTCGTTTTAAATTAAAATTTGATTAAAAAAAATTGTAGTTTTAAAACAAAAGTTTATTTTAACGAACACACCAATATTGGAAGAGTTCATAGTCCTTGGTAAAAATGAGTCTGTTAACATATTATCATAGAACTGTTATAACATTGACTCACAAAGACTAAAGCTTTTGAAAATTATCTTTAAGCCACCGATGTTTCTTGCAAATTAACTCAAACTCTGATGACCACATTATACAAATAAAAACAAAAACATTTTTGGAAATAAACTTAACTACAACACTTACAAATTAAAGTGTATTTAATAAACTATATTATTACTTAAGTTTAATATATGAGCTATGACATTTCTAGATGTTTCACTTATTCAGTTTATTTATAGTACTTAACGTTTATTAATGGGTATCAATAAAGTCGCTGCTTATTTATTTGTATTTTCCCCTATTGAATTAACATTGGTTTTCTCAAGCTCAAGTTGAAGTTGATGTTAAAACTGAAGCTCTTCTTCCCTATCGTAAGCCATCCTGTTGTTAAGGCATATTCAAGCCGGCGTGCAACTTTAATTGAAATGAAATGAGTTTCGTCGATTTGTGTTCTAGGAATTTGTTTTTGATTGTTTTCTTGTAAATTTGAATGATTATCGAGGCAGCAGCAGCAGCAGTTGCTGTTGTTATTGCAACAGTTCCATCAGTTGCAACAGTTGCGCAATTGCCATAGAACAACAAAATAAACAAGTCGTCGACCCGTGTAATTGCAGATCAAAGACCCTATACATATACACTCCTTCTTTATAGTGAGCTACGGATCAGATAGATCAACTTGTTTAAAGGGGGGTAATTGAGCTGCGAGCACTTTTAATTGTATTTGCTATGTATTTTGCGGAAGCGTCTAAAGAACTGGGCCAGAATTTAAAACCAAAGAGGGGTACGAGAGAGAAAGATGTAGAGGGAGAGCCAATGAAGGCAATTTGTTACCGCTATATCAACATATCTCGCGTATATCGCGATAAACTTGCACGCTAAACGAACACCACTTCCTCAAAATAAAAAATAAACATTCAGGAGGATGCGAAAAATGATGCTGGCTAGCTGGCTGTCTGCCTGGATGGAGTCCAGCTAAAGTGAAGGGGCAAACCATAGTTGCAGCAAGTTCAAGATTGAAACCGAAACTGATGCGTAGTTTAGGGCGATTTACACAGTTTAAACAGACAGGGCGATACAAATCGCTGGCACATGAGAGAGCCCCTGTCTCTCAGTCTCTCAGTCTTCGTCTCCATCAAGTCAGTCTTCCTGGTGCCATAACTGTAGCAAATGGCTGAGGAACATGAACGCAAAAGATCTACGTTAAAAAAATTGGCGTAGGCGGCAGAGTTTGGTTTTACTTTGGTTCTGCCAGGGTAAAATGTTATAAATTGCACATTTGATGAGCAGAGAAACGTTTATGATTCTAACCAAAAGAAATAGGCAGAGAAAGAGAAAATGGAGAAGAACCATTTGGTTGTGCAGCTGCAGTGCGTTAGCCTGGCCTGAGCTGGATTCGGTCTTCGACTGGCCAAAGAAGAGTGCCTTTTAGCGCTTGCATGTCGGCTGATTAATTGTGCCAGCGTCATAAACGTGATGATATCGCAATGGAAGCGCATTTTTCATGTTATTCAATTCGTTGCCGCCAGCTTCAGGTCCAACAGCAGCAGCAGCAACAAAACAACAACAGTTTGTATGTGTGTGTGTGTGTGTATTTGCATAGCTTCAACCGATACAAAAGAGTTAAGCAACAAACTTGCCCGCTTTTGGGCCGTAGCGCAAATTAAATCTTTCGATATATATTGGCCATACACTAATTACAAACATTAACGCAATTTAGCCTTGTTTTTCCGCATTTCGCTCCCAAATGCGAAATGCAACTAATGCAATTTTGAGATTTAATTCTTCTTGCCCAAATGGGTTTTCACCTATCTAACCATTGTGGCAGGTGTTTAATGCCAGGAAGTATTTGCCATGCGTTCGTTCGTTCGTTGGTTCGTTCATTATTAACTATTAAATATCAAATGTTCGTAGAGCAATGGAGAAATCGCACGTATTGTTCACCGAAGGTGATATAATGCGCAGTATTTTACAATTTTGGTCATAGCCAGTTGTAAAAGCTGTTAGTGCCTGTCACAAGATATATGGGAGGAGTTCCTAGATCATGTCTAGAATCTATAATTTAAAATATGCCTACTACACTTAACAAGATTGCTTCAACATTCTTAAAATATTTGCAATACTTTTTTCGGCCACAAGATAGAAATCAACGTGTGCCTGATTCGAATTTGAATATTTGGTCATCTTCCATTGTTTGATTTTTCATTCACTTCTGTAAACAGGAAATATAATCAATTGTTCTATTTAGATCATCTCAAGGTTAGCTTTCCTATTGTTTGTTTTCCCATAGTTATGGCAATTTATGGGTTGCCTCTAATCTAATTTAATAATCTGCCTTATTTAGATTTAAAGAAGCAATGCTAAGATGAGATCATTATCCAATTTACGATGGAATGTGTTCCTTTAAAATGAAATAAAAGAAGTCAATTTAGGTAAATGTTTAAATCAATTTAAACTTAGAAATAAGATATTTGATTTTGTCAAATTCTATTAGTC
The DNA here is from genome assembly GCA_018152135.1 of Drosophila paulistorum. NCBI lineage: Eukaryota > Metazoa > Arthropoda > Insecta > Diptera > Drosophilidae > Drosophila > Drosophila paulistorum. The sequence continues at coordinate 41,984,202 of JAECXG010000822.1, forward strand.
TCAGAAATTGTACATTTTATTTAATATGTTTTCTAAACTGACTATGCAATAAAACATAAATAAGATTTTAAGATTTTAGTTACTGTACTATTTATGTTTTAAAAAAAATCCCATTCAGTTTGACAATGTATTGCTAGGAATTCAAACAATATATTTTCTTCAAAATTGATTTGATTTTCATGCTGTTTTTTCATCACTAATTCATTTTGGCGACCTAACTTATTGTTACAAAAGAAGAAGGTATAGTGCTTTATATAGATCAGTACAAATACTTTGAAGACTTCTAAAAAAAGAGATTGGCCTTTAAAAGTATATTCTTATAAAACCAATTTCATATGCACATTTTCGTTATCTCAACTAATTGAAATAAGAGAAAGACAATACGATATCATCATATATTGATTGGAAATTGCTAATTCTTTGATGTTTTTCCGCATTGATGAGTCATGAATGAAGAATCAAGTTGATGAATTTCCAAATTCTTCTTTTTACTGCTTTACTTTTTGCAATCACGTACAGTCTGTACCGTTTAGTTGAGATCAGTATGATACTGCAATAAATTTTCTTATTCTATGTGCGCAGTTTTCACAAATTTGCTCTCATTCCATTTATGGTTTGATCAAGTAAATGTTATTGTTATTCCAACAGTTGTCCAGAGGTGACGTAAATTTGTAGATACTTACTTACAAGTACATAGATCCATAAATGAATATTATCCCGCTGTAGCTTACAATTTAGATATGTATTTAGTAAAGTTAGTTGCAAGTTTTAACGCCCCCACAGATAAAAATAAATAATAATAAGAGCAGGTCAACTGGTTAGTTTTATATTTTGCATATGCATTTATATATTTTTCTGAGACATTTATTTAGACACAAATATAGTAATATGTATGTATTATAATTATATATATATTAATATGTATATATAGTTGAATACTCTCTAAATTGTATGCCATAGGTTAAGCAATAAAATATTAACTAAAATGTACAGACTAAACGACTAAGACCAATGGAGTAGAACGAGGAGGAGAGAGGGGGAGGATAAACTTAACTCCTGGCTCTGAGCAAATTAAATACTAACAAGATTTAATAATATTACAATAGTTTAATTGCATTTTGATAATTTTACACAGTTTTAGACACAATTGACAAACAACATTTAAAAATATGAGGAGAATAATTAATAAATTCATTTTAGCTATTTAATATGCATAGTTGTTGTTGTTTTTCTATTTGTTGTTGCTGTTTTTTTTTTCTCTTTTTTGTAGGTTGCTGTAATTGCATAACATTCTCTATATATATTCTGCATATACATATATAGGTATATATGTATAAATGTGATTTGCGTAATATATTGCTTACTCTTTAGATAGGCTTAGGTTTTTAATATAGGTATGCATATATTATATATAGCTAATGTTTATATATATAATATACGTAAATTTGATATAAATTTTCTGTTGATTTTGGATTTTCGTTTTCATTTGAAATGTTTTTTTTTTTTGACTGCAACAAAAATGGCTTTTCGTCTATTTAGTTATTTAGTTCTAAATGATTTTCGATAGAATTAAATTAAAAACATAAAATTAAAATCACAATTTTATAGACTTGATGTGTAATATTTGTATGCATGTGTTGGTGTATATGTGTCTGTGTGTGTATATATATGTGTGTGTGTGTGTGAGCAGGCCCGGCATTAAAAAGAATTCCCCAAAGTGTGTCAGAAGGGAATTAATCCCCAACGACAATAGTGAATCATCGTCAATATTTTTATAGGTTTTTGTTATTATTTCTTTCACAAGAAGTCATATGGAAATAATTTCAATGGAATTTACAACAAAATATCATAGATTTTAATAGATTAAAGCCTGCATTTGCTAGTTACTTTGCAAAACGTTGTAAAACTTCAATTCTTTTGAATGGACACTTATGAGCTTGAAGGCAATTAGAAAAGTCTCATCATAAGAATTTTGTTTTATATTAATGACTCTTTGCCAAGTATAAAAAATTCTATATTGAAAACATGTGGAAAATTCTTCGTGCGATATTTTCCAAAAGTAAACTGTATAAAACGACTTTTTCTGCCTTACAAATTGAATTTCCTGTTGCAACACTTTTAATTTCATTTATGTATGTAAAGAAAGCAATAAATTAATAAACCTTTACGAAATGTTGAAGTAAATCATTATGGGTTCTTTATATATTTTATCTGCCGGGCCTGATTGCATTTAATTACTGCTGCTGTTGTTGTTGTTGTTGTTGCTGTTGCTGTGTGTTTATCATTCCTTGTCATCGTTAGCATCATTCCGTATCATAATCATTATTAATCCAGGCAAAATATTCATGAAAAATATTTCATTGGAATTTATTAAAGCATATTTTTGGGGGATTTGACGATTGGCTGGAAAGCGCAGGGAAAGGCACAATTCAATATTAATTAAAAATTGTTGCTGCAAGCTAAACGGTGAAAGCTGCAATAGAAAGTGCGAAAGAGAGACAGAGAGAGAGAGAGAAAGAGACAGGAAGAAATGAATAAAATTAGCTAATCATGATTATTTCGTTTATTTTTTTGTTGTTGATTTTTTTATTTATTTTTAATATTTTTTGTGTTGACTGCACGAATTTAATAAGGAAAACAATCAAAACGCAGCACGATTTGCATGGGCCACGCCCCCCACTGACTGCCTCCCCCAAAACTGCCATCATTCCAACAAAACTCACCTGCAGGAACACACACAGCGTGCAAAATGTTGTTGTAGTTGTTGTTGTAGATGTTTGTGTTGTTGTTTGTTGCTTGGATTATGTTGTTGTTGCTGCTGCTGCTGCTGTTGTAGATGCGGGGTCGATGGCAACTGGAAACAAGTTGGAGTTGAATTTGGCTTTGGCCTCTTCTTTACTCTTCGTCATCATCATCTTCATCATAATCATCATCACCATCATCATCATCATTATCATCTTTCTTTCTATGCTATCCTACAGATACAGCGTCGCCTGTTGCCGCTGATCAAAATGATGTATATAGAGCTTCTTCTTCGACTTCTCTTTGGATGGCCGCAAATCCCAGACCAGATTGGATAGGCTACGCGGTCGCGACAAGCGCCGTGTTTTCTTTTCGGGCAGCTTATTGGAATCGCCTGAAGTGCGTCCACCGCTGCGCGATGAGTCCAATGTCCCCTCACGTGGATTGTGGCTACTGTTGTTGTTGTTGTTGTTGCTATTGTTATTACTGCTGGAGCTACGACTGTGACTATGACTGTGAGGATGCGAATGCGAATGTGGAGCAGCAGTAGCAGCCAAATAGCCATGCGAATTAAGGATACTGCCACATTTGAGCACCACATCCGGCGGTGTGCCCGGAGAGGCAGCTACTCCCGACGCCGCCTTGTTAGTATGGCCTGAGATCGCAGGCGGCGTATTGGCTGCTCCAGGATTATTGTTATCCGGTGTTAATTGTAAACTGCTGAGACTTTTGTATCTGTAAAGAAAGCGAAAATAAACATAGATATGCATTAGCTTAAAATCTTCAATCGCCAGGGAATCCCTTCGATTTGATCTTACCTAATGTGAAACAGCGGTGATTGCGGCTCCAGCAGTGATTCCTTAGATGGCAAATGGTTATTGGGTGTCAGCACCTTGCCATGATGGGAATGAGGATTCGGATGCGGATGTGGATGAGGATGTGAATGCGTGTGGGAGGAATTACTATGGCCATGGCTATGGGAATGAGCATGGTGTGAGGCGGCAATAGCAGCGGCTGCCGCATTGGCCACAGCAACAGCTGTGTTTCCGTTGGGACTTGTTGCTGCTGCTGTTGGCTGACCGTGTCCATGACTGTGACTGTTGTGGCTGTGGCTGTGACTGTGAATGTGACTGTGACTATGGCTGTGACTGGTGCCGGTGGAATTGCCATTGCTGCTACTGCCAGCACTATGGGCATTGGCATTCTTGATATAAAGCTTTGGTAGTGTGGGACGTTGACGTTTCTCCGCCGGTTTCTTGCCAGGTATGGTCTCAATTGGCGGCGGCACTGGCTTAATATCCTCCTGTATATGGCTATGATGATAATGATTGACCAGGTGATGCGAATGATGTGGCTGCGTATGACCACCATTGCTGCTGCTATGCTTATTCGATTCCAAACTGCTGTAATTGTTCATCTGTTGCTGTTGCTGCTGCTGGTGTTGATGTTGTTGTTGCTGCTGCTGCTGCTGATGTATCGGGGCTCTAATCAAACTACAATAATTGCCACTGCCGCTATCCGTGTGATGTGACTTCAGTGTGGGTGACTCACAGATCGGTTCGAATCGTGCCAAACCCTTTGAGAGGGGCGTCAAGCCGCGTACATAATCATAAATGTGATCAATTTCATTATACTCCTCGGCGATTTCTGTACTACTCATAACCTGTTGCTGTTGTTTGGACCACGAATCACAACTGGCACTCTTACGCAATACATAGCCACTTTCCGCCAGGCCACTGGCCATTCCGGCAGCCGAGGGTAACATCACAATGGGCAACCGCTGGCCATTGCGACTACTGAACTTGGAGTCCTTTTTCTCCTTTTCGCTCAGCTTGAGATCAACAATCTGCAGGCGATCCCTGGCATCGCACAACAAACGTTGCGCCTTGTCCAAGAAACGTGTATATTCAATAAAATGCTCCAATTGCTCCATATTCTTGGCCCGCTGTAGCTTAATCTTGGCATTAAGGGGAACTGGCACCAGATCTGTATCCTTCTGCAAAGGCAGAGCAAATATACGATCGATTTCCACACAGCCCAAAAGACGAAGTTCGGGTACAAAGGGTTGTTTCAGGCCCTTGGGTGCACTGCCATGGACCAATCTAAATATAGAAATGACAAGGGAAAGAGAATTTCCAGAAATTTAGAGGTTAACTTATATATTTATCAAAAAGTATGCAAACAGTTTGTTCCAAAACTCACCTCACAATCACTGGCATTCGTTTAAGTAGCAAATTCTTAACGGTATGCACACCGCTAATGCTATCCTCTCGTGCTATGGGCGAGAATTTTGCTTTGGTATCGAGGGGCAGATTGATAATCTCATCCTTAATATTGCGGCACTGCAGGTACTTGCCATTGTCGTTCATGGTTGTGAGCAGTTCACCGGCATGTATGGTGCGATTCATTTGTTGGCAGCGAAACGTCTCCCGCACCAGGACCCTGGCATTGCGTCGCCGTGCCAGCTCGAGCACTGAATCAATGCAACGTGTCGAACGACCATCCTCGCTGAGTAACTCAAAATAACCGCCATAGGTCTCGGGTATGAGCACCTTGGCACCCACATTGGTGGGTTTGCGACCCTCTTTGATCTTGATGGGTTGCGCTAGTATTTGATATTTTTTACCAGCGCTTAGAAATAATGCCGTACTTTGGAGCGATGGAGCCGACAGGGTGGGCACACCCAGTGCCTGATGTTGGCCCTTAAGGATTTTCGCCACCGCCGGCAACGGTTGTTTGGAAAAGTCGCGCAAATAGACGGGCGAGGCATCGCCAAAGCGAGAGGCGGCCAATATGATTTGACCATCGGTGGCGGCCATATCGCGATTGAAGAAAGAGAGCAGTTTGCTGCGCGCCAATTGCACATTAAATGATAGTAAATTTCATTGGACTGGCTGTGGTGTGGGCAAATGCTCCCCGCCAACGGCTCCCTCCTCGCTCTCACTCTCTTCACTGTCGTCGCTGTTCTCTTGTGTCTGCTCTGCTGAGTATTCCTCTTTGTTGGCGTTGAGCTGATCTTCTAAAGCTCGACGCTTGGCCAACTCCTGTTGGCGCTGTCTCAGTAGCTGGGCACCGCGTCTACAGCAGGCGTGTGCTAATTCCTCCTCCTCACTGGGCGTGGCTCCGGCCGCCGACGCCGCTGCTGCCTCCTGGCAGTAACCGCTGCTCGTCAAATTAGTGTGCTGGGTCAGCAGTCGCGTGGATGTCTGCAGTGCGTAGTTAAGATACTGCATTCGGTTTGCTTTACTCTTCTCCTCCTGGCCACAGTGTGCGAATTGTATATTCTAAATCTCTGGCTCTGATCTCTCCTTTTATCTCTTTCTCTCTCTCTGTCACTCTCTTATTCAGTCACTCGCTAAATCCTCGCTCTGCAATTAAAGAGAAACGATAAAAGTTTATTATTTATAAGCAAAAAAAAAGGTAACTTAAGACAATAAAGTCAGTAACTATTAATTGCCATTTATAAATTCTTTCAGCGACTTACAGTTATAAAACCAAAGCATACTTTAAGGGGACTTGCGGTTTAAAAATTATCAAAACTATTCCGAATATGTTAAGCGAATAAGAATAGTAAAATTGAAATTGAAATAGTTTATTAAGTATTAAAAATAAAATGCCGATTTTACGTTTGAATTAGAAATGTATAGCATAATTCTGGGAGCATTTAATGCACTGTTTATGAATTTTCGAAAAAAAACTAAACTGATTTGGATTTTAATTGTCAATGAATTTTTGATTAAGCCAATAAACAAAATGGCAATTCACACTTTTGATTTATTTAATTTTGTTAAAAAATTTTAGCCTTAGAATGATTCCAAGTAACTAAGTGATTGGTAAATAACTATTCTATTAAGACTGAATACCAAATGTATAAGTTAAATTCTATTTATTATTGCCACAAAGTCTTAGAGCGTCTCTACTTCGAGTGCCAAGAATTTGACATTCTCTAAAACCTATTACAGTCATAACTTTTGGATTCCCAAGAAGTTTGTAAGTGCGTGACCCATTCTAAAACATATGCCAAGTCAATGCCATATTTCATGATTTTGTAGCACTGTGTAAATTGTATGAGAGGGCCAAATAATAAGACCATTCCTCTTGCTATTTATTCTTCACACACACACACACACACACACATACATACATAAATGTATATACAAGGTGTTATTTATGAGCTCCATAAACTGCATAGGAACGACGAAGAAAATATCAAAAAGAGAAGATGGTAAAAATGGCAAAGTGCAGAAAACGAAAATGCAGACCACAAACATGCATATAAATAGACAAGAGATGACTCCAGCGGCGTCCAGAAAAATATTCTTGGAGACGTTGTTGGCCATGGCGACAATGCCAAAAGATGCCATTAAGAGGACTATGGAGGAGTATGGGTCGACATTGGGATTCGGACTTTGGGGGCCAACAAATGGCAAGACATTAAAAGTACTTAAAGGATATTTGCATATTTTATGGGCAAACATAAATGCGGCTGATTACAAGTATAAGGAAAAGGCAAATGGTTGGGAGATTTTTGCCATGGCCATCACCTTTGCCTTTGCATTGGCATTGATTTTCTACACACACACATACATAAAGTGAGAAAGATGGAGATAGAAAGAGCCCCCAAAGCCACTACTATCCCTTGGGCTCCTATCTTGGCATTTGCATATGGTTCCCGTAGTTGAGAGATTCCATAAACTAGGAAGGAGGTTTGCTCGGCTTAGTAAATTAGTTGGCAATTAGTAAAGTGGCCACAGCTGCTGACCAATTGACTTACACCACTGCAAACCACTCTTCGTTCTCCCTAACTGTATACATGCGTGTAGAAATGGAAATTTTGTAATTGCTTTTCTATTTAAACTGGTGCAAGAACAACTGTTTGTATGTTGTTGTTGTTTGTTGGCTGCTGCTGTTGCATTTAAGCCTCGTTAAAAGATGACCATAAAACATTTTACGACCATTGCATTGCATTGCTCTTTGGCTTACTAAATCTTGTTGGTTTTGGCTTAAAGGCTTTAAAATTTAATAAATTTTCCAATGTTTTCATTACTTAGGATATAAATTGGTTAAAAATGGAGTGGGCACAGCTTCCCTGCTGGTTTGAAGGAAGCAAAAACCTGAACCGGGGCTCACCGGCAATCCGGCATTAGAAAAGCTCAAAAATGTGGCAACTTGTTGGTGAATGTGGAAGGACACAAGTAGGAAGTTGGTGTTAGCATCTGTTTCACACATTGTTAAGTTCCGGTTAGAAAGACTTTCTTGTTTCTCAAAAGTCATATCCTTGCATCTGTCACTTTTGGTATACATAGATTTGAATAGCAAGAATTTGTCAGTCTGAGAGTAAAAATTTGAAAAGCAAATGAAAATGAAGTTTGCTTGTCGAAATCTTAGGTATCAATCAATTGCAATTTAAATACATACAAAAAATAAAAATTGCAAACAATAAAGTCAACACAATAGTTGTACGTATTTGTATATTCAAGAGTGAAATTACTTTGGCCAATTAACTCTCTCAGTCTTATTGGCAATTAATTTTCACCAATGGAAAGTACCTTTTCTTTTGCAAAACCAGAGGCAGACAGAGGGTAAATACTAAATACTAAAAAACCAAATACTGGGAGAAGGAGCTGTAGATGGGGAATTGTCGGGGAATTCTCACGCTCAACGTGGCTCGACGGTTGTTGTTGTTTGTAACTTATGTGGAAACGTGACATTTTCTTGGCTACTGGACAAAAATTGATGCCACCAGAGACTCTTTTTCCTCTCTCTCGCTCTGTGTCTCTGGTTGGAGCAGCAGCAGCAGCAGCAGGAGGGGACAGAAGAAGATTGGTCCAGTCAACGACAGCGACATCGACTTGTTTCCTGGCTTGTACGTGTCTGGGGGTTTTTAGTTGTTGCTGTTGTTGTTGTTGCTTTTGATGTCACACAATGACACAGTTTCAAGTGCTGAGCCATCGTAATTTGTATTTGGCCTCGTCTCGCCTTATTTTTTGTTTTTAGAAAAGATCTCATCGAAAATGTCTTAATTAATTTGCACTGGCGCTCCACCCCCAACCCCAAGTTACAAGACAACCCCGTGCTCTCATTTTGACTGAAAAGTGGCCCTAACTAGTCTAGTCCAGTCCACCACTTCACTTCAAGCAACCCAGGCAAGCACTCCCTTTAGGCATCGAAACTCATTTAATTTATGACTGACATGAAATGAGATGACTTGGCTTGAAGCCACACAAAAGGCTTGCATTACTTTTTTTCTTCGTTTTTTAATAAGCAAGCAAGCACCAGAAAAAGAAAAAAAATGAGAAAAGATATAAACATACATATATGAATCCTTTTCAACATCCTGTTGCCTGTTGCTAGTTCCCCTCCTTGGGCCATGTTCGGAAACAAAGACATCAGGCCCAGGGGCTAAAACACTTGAACAAATGAAGCCCCCAAAGAGTCAATATGCGAAGCACTGAGAATGAGGTGAATGATGCACCAACTACTCATACAGGAAAAGGCGACAAGGAGTTATGCTCGTATGGCAAAAAAAAATATGTAACCCAAGACGCAGGCCAAGCACATAATGAGAATATGCCATAAAAAAAAGCAAAAAATGTTAAAAAAAACAGAAAAAATCAAGCTAAAAAGGAAGGGGAACCAAGTAAGAAACGTAAGAAAAAAGAACGAAACGGAAAGCTATGCGGGGGGAAATGTGAATATGCGACCATAGTACACTCTTAAAAGGATCACGGTTGGGCAAGAAGTTGTAGAGTATAGCAAAATTCAAACAAATATAATAATAAGTATGCTTATAGTAGGCCTAAAACTTGCTTGATATTTTCAGGATTATTAAACTAAAATATTTATCATCCTTACCAAATGTTGATCTGCGCGAATGAAATATTTCATTGACTCTAAGACATTACAGACAGATAATACAAAAAACAGAACTGGAATAGGGAAAAAAATTTCAGAAGCTAATTATAAAATCTGTTTTTAATATGTATATGACTCTTCAATGAATTGATAGGTTAATTATTTGTGTCATCATAAAATTACTTAGAATTATCAAGAGAAATAAATTGTTTTCAATTTAAATAATTGTAAAAGTCTTGTACACCTTTTTTAAAGAGTATTCAGTAAAGGCAAAGTGCGATAAATGCAATGCCAAAAGGATTAGGGCAGCTATGTACAACACGGCCCAAAATATACATATATATACATATGTATTTCACAAAGAAGTGAGTGTGTGTGTGTGTGTTAGCTGAATGTCTGTGCATAGGTGGGTGGCCTTTGTTTGAGCCAACAAAAGCGGCAGCAACGGAGCTCTAGCAAAAAAAAGAAAAGGAAAAGTGTAAGGAGCATATCCCGGTCGCAGACCAGAAACAGCTCATAAAGGGAAACACACCCACAGAAACTTAGGGTGTTTGTGTGTATGTGTGTTGGACTGGCACATTAATCACACTAAAGAGTTTTACAAAATGCAACTCAACTTCAGGCTGACAACATTGGGCTAAAGCCAAAGCCAAAGCCAAATCCAGTTGCTGAGTTTCTGTAGTTGCAGTTGTTGTCACCACTTTAAGCTGCGGCTTAAAAAAATTGCGGCACGACGGGATCGGATGGGGAATCAGCTTAGAATCCGCGTCCGCCCACGCAGCCAGCACTTGACTCTCTCAGTCTCTGTATATCTCACTCTAACTCCAACATCTCGCTTACTGTCTCTGCATCTTGGCTATATGGTTATAAACGCAATATTCCTATTTTTTGCCATGGATACGATAAGAGAACGATAGAGAGAGAGAGAGAGAGAAAGAGAAAGAGAGAGAAAGAGACTCCTTTTTATACACTTTTTCATTATTTGATTTCATTTCCTTTGCTTTTTGTCAAGCACGCCAGAAGGAACACCTTCAACTTCAGCTGTGATGCAGCTTTGGTTCCCCCACAGTTCCCCTCTTCCCCTTTTTGAGTCCTTCTTCCACTGGCTCACTCGCAAGTTGCCTTATTATGTCGTTCTTAGCGCTTTTGATTACTTTTTATCCGCTTTTGGCCGCGGGTTTTCATAGCATACAGCTTTTGTTGTTGGTTGGTTGTTGGTGCCTGGTGTTGGTTGTTGGTTTCAGATCTCTCTTCCTTCCAGTTCAAACAGTCACCCTGTCAACCCCTCCCCATTCCACTTGTGGTGTGACTAATGACGTGCCGGCCAATGGACAGCATTGCGTTTGTTTAGTCTCTATCCAAATTCCCCTTCCCCCCATCCCATTCCCCAACCATGATGATGTAAATAAATGAAATAATATGGTTTTTCTGTTGTCTGGCATGAAAAATTAACGCTGACCATTCTTGACTTCTTTTTATTTACTCCCCCCAAACCAACAATGGGAGAGTAAATGGGTATATCAAGCTAGACAAAATGTTTGTACAATCATTGACCACATAAACTAAATAAATTTCTAATCACGACAAATAACTAAAGTTACATAGTCCACGACATACTTATACACATGCAACTAGAAATACATTAACATATGTATATATATAGATAATATTTATCTATCCATCAGACAACCTATATTTTAAACACATATTAACGATATTGACTTACAATTTTCTGTATTTAATAATAAGTGTAATTTTATGATATTAAAAATGTATACCTAAAGTATTTGGTTGGTCAGATATATAGAAATTAAAAAAAAAATATCTTAAATTAGATAAAAGGTTTACTAATAAATATTAATGTCCAGAATCATGTTTGTCTATTTTTGGAAGACTTCTGAGCTTTATATAACCTAAGGGCTATTTTTTTCACAAAACCAAACCTCTGCTTTTCAAAATATCAGGAATCTCAAACGGAAATATCTTGAAATTTTAAAATCCATATTTTTTTTTTCAAGTATATTTTTGATATATATATATATGTAGCTCTATTGGGGATAATGGAAGGATAATAATTTTTGACAAAACTCGTTTATTGTCCTCTGTGGACACTGCAAGAACTAAAATTTCAACTTCAGAATGATTGTCTATTCATAAAACAGGGTATTTTTACGTCTATGTTTCAACTAATTTTCTATTATTAGGTTGGGATCTTTTTCCTTTATTTCTTTTTTGTTTTTTGCTCGCTTTTGGTTTTTTATTGTGGACAGTTCGGGTTTTTGCTTTCATTTGTCAAGTTGCTGAATGTTTTGTGAACCGAAGGGAGAATCTCTGTTGAATTTGTTATTGTTGTGTTACTCCTCCCCTCAAACACCATCGCTATATGAGGAAAAGTTTGTTTTTTGGTTGTTCAAAATTAATCATTAAAATAAGGGAAGTGTGAAAAACAAAAAGACCAAACCAAAAATTTACATTATCATTGGCTAAAACAATTACATTTCAGTTACTTTTATAATAATAATTACTAAAGAAAGAGAACTTAACAAGTTTTTTAATATAAAAACTTTTGGTATGAAGCAGCTTAAGTAAATGTTTACCATATTTTTGTATGGTTCTTACAATTACTGAAATAGTAAAATTTAATTTAGTTTAATTAGTTTTGCTTAGAAAATGCTTTTGTTGAATGGACTTTAAAATTCTTTGTATATTGTTGTAACGTATTAGAAATGAAAAATTAGATTACAATCATATAAGCTAATGAATGTGCGATTAAAATGCAGCTACTAACTAAAACCTACCAGTCAATTAGGTACTTAGGTCAGTGCTTAATTCTAGTTGGATGCCATTTTAAAACCAATTATTTAAGCTTGAATTCTAGCTTATAAATAGATCAATCTTTTCTACGGTTCGATAAAAACTTTTCATACAAACTATTTCATAAAAGTTAGTTGTACATAGTTCCCCATTGAAATGAATTTTGTCAGGGTATGCCCCTGAATTATGCTGGAATTATGGATTTCAATCTTGTTTTCTCATTCAATTTAATATATACATATTTCTAGTACACCCTTCAATGGAAATCATATGCCAGGGTCAATCCATTCAAACGTAGCCATTTAAATGGTTAATATAAAACCTCAAAAATAAGTCAACCTGCTTTATATATGTATATTCGTCGTTGTTGTTGTTGTAATTTATTTCATGCTAAATTTAACAATTGGAACGCGCCCCATAACCGCCAATTTTCGAATCATAAATGGCGGGGGCAGGCAGTAAACAAAATCAAAAGCAATTAAAATGCAAAGCCACAAAAACGACAAAGGGTAAAGTTATTTGTATATTTCTTTTGATTGTTTCTGTGTGTTATTTTTTATTGAAATGTTGATGTGCTTACTAATCAGCCAAGTCCGAGACCAAGTTGTCTGTCTGACTGTCTGTTTAGGTCAGAGAGTGGGAAATAACGTAGAATTTTTCATTTTGGTTCTTTTTATTAATCATGCGCTGAATGCACAAACAGGCTAATGAATGTAATCAATAGAAGACGAAGGAAGAGTAGAAGTGGAAGTGGAAGAGGAATGGAATGGATTGGGGTTGGATGATGGAGAACCACCAAACCAAATGGGGATATGTCACAGGAAATCGAAACCGAAATGCAGTGACATTTGCTCGAGCATAATATGATTCTTTTGCTTTTTTTTGGGTTGCGCCACCTTAAGATGGCTGCTTCTCCTTCTCTTTCGTCTCCGCCTCCTGCTGTCAATAAGAACCGTTGCCTTTTGAAGTTGGCCAGTGGAGCGTTCTGTCTCAAAAAGTTCATTGAGCATTCAATGTTTGACTTTAATTTATGCTTTACGAGTGTTTATTGTTTAGGTCTTCCATTTCCATTTTACCTTTGCTCTGGCACTTTTTTTCTCTTTCAAACTGTTCTTCATTCTGTTTGCCTTTTTGAACGAAAGTTGTTACTTTTTTTTGTTTTCCTTATGTTTTTCTTCTTTCTATTTTTTATGTCACTTTGATTGAGTTCTTTTCTTTGACTGTAGCTTTGAGAAAGGGAAATCCCTTTTTTGGTTAAACCATTCTCTCTCATCTCATCCCACCTATTTCTAGGTAAATGTTGCAGCTTTTTGGAGAGACAAATAGAGAATTAACCATAGGCTGGGCCCGTTTTGCCACATTGGGCTTGGCCTATCTATCCTCATTGAGGATGGGCCATATACTTTTGACCCAGAAAACAAAAAAAAAATACAATAAGAAAATGAAAATGTCTTGCTGATGTCCGCCTTATTTTTTCTTTTATATTTCTTGTAAGTGAAATTTTAAAACGCTATCAAAGGGGGCAAAATGTCTTTTAAAGTCAATATTATACGTATGTTGTATGCATTTGACATAGAAGATGAAGTTTTGTGTTTTTAATGTTGTTTGTTGCGTTGGTGTTGCGGCACACTAAAAGATAGAGGCAGTTAGAAAGACAGTCAGAAAGAAAACGAGAAAGGGAGGGAAGTGAGAGGTCGGTCCATTAAGTTGTCAATCTAAACTGAGTGGGTTGGTTAATGATCACTGATAATGAATAGCTTGAAATATTTCCATACTTTCCTTTAACACAATGGGCATAAGGTAAATTCCCATAAAAAGTATTACAAATAACAAGTTTATTCAATTAAAGATCGCTTACAACATTGAAAAAGAGGCGCATCGATACAAAAATCATGAAACTATATATTAAATCCATTATGCATAGGAAAGGGCTTAATTTAACATGTTGATTGACACTCAACAAAAAAAAGGTCTGCAATTAGTTCGAATTCTATGTAAAAACGATTCTCTATTATCATATCATTCAGATCTAGGTGAACGTAATTAATGTTAAATTCAAAAGAATACCGAAAATCTATATATAGGCAAATAAAAACAAATGAATGTAGAGAAATGTTTTAGTCAATAGAAGAGTAATGACTGAATGCTAAACAATTTATGTTCAAGTTCATCAACTAATCCATTTGGAGCCCTGATTCAAAGTGCAATAGTTTCCTCTAATCAACACACACATTGGCGAATTGAATAATCTATAATTAAATAACAATAATTACGCTATGGGAGTAGCATTCCCATGTGTAAAAATAAATAAGTTAAAAAAAATATGCAAAAATTTGCTTTGCTATGCAGTTTCAGTTTCAAACATATTGAATGAAAAAAATTTGCGGAATTTTATGAAAATTAATGTGAGAATTATACAGAAATTTATGATTAATAAATTGCTTAATAGGTATAAACCTTTTTCAAGTTAAAATAAAAGGTATTTTTTATGAGCTAAAAAAGGCATTTGGGATCGAACACAGCTTGAAGTGCATTTTGTAGTTCTGATTCAGATAATTAATGAGCGGGTATCATTAATTTATCGTTAACGTTTTTGATTAATACATTTCTTCAGATTTTTATTTCCCTTTCTTGTGTGATATGTAAATTGAGTTAACTTACTTTTCGTGTGTGATGTTCCCGTAGAACTTACTAAGAAAACTTAATTATTATTGTACAATAATTATTCTTAAGAAAAAGAACTTTAATTTCGTACATTTTTTTTATCTTTAGCCGACAAATTTTGGTTTTCTGTTTAAGTATTTAACAGAAGCGGTTCCAGCTTTCCTGAAAATGGGCCGATCTTAAATACTCTGCAAGTTTTAATCAACTTCTTGGCAGAATGTAATAATATTTACATTTTGAAGTTATTTTTTTCTTTTGTTAATTTCTATTCTTTAGTTTTCTAACTGTAACTTAGTTTTGGTTTTTATTCCATTTGGCTTAATAACTTAGTTTGCCGATTTTCAAAATCATGTAAAATATATAAAAATATTGTTTGAAATTTGTAAGCTTTAAAAGTTTTTTTTTCACTATCATTGTCAATTCCAAAATTCAAAAGTATCTAAAACATAAAGAAAATTTCATAAAAATCTAAAATTTATAAAGTTTTCTAATTCGTTGTGATACATTTTCCCTAGGAACTAATTTTTAAAGCAATGCCATAAATAAAAGAAGTTTTAAGTGAACGGGGAAAAAGACGAATTTGAGAGACAGTTCTTTTTTTTTTTTGGCATACAATAATAAAATTAGTTTTCAAATTTTCTTAAGTCAATATAAGGTGCAAAATATAAAAATCATATTAAATATTATCAAGATGGCAATCTAAATGATATTTAATTTTTATATATTTTCTGGTATATCCAGTTAGCAATAGTTAAACACAATACGAGTTAACTTTAAGCTGATTTGTCGAATATATTAAATCGAGAAATGCCAAAAAATCCAAAAAAAAAGTTACTATATAGTATATATACTTTCTGTATGGTTTGACTGATAAACTTTCTTTTCACACAATATCGCACACATTAATAATATTCATATTTAACCCAATTTTCAGAGCATGACGCTAATTACAAAGGGAATTGAAAAGAAATATATATATATGTAAGTATATTCCAATATTCATATATCTCACCTATGAATATCCAAATAAAAAAAATGTGTGTGACTGCTTTTCATGCAAAATGATTGTTTAGGTAGCTGCTCGCTCCTGCTCTACATAAATTGCCGTTAAATTTTGTTAACACTTTTTGTTGTTGGCAATCAATTAACACCACAAATCACATACACATGGGCACAACAAAAACACACACACAAATACAGATTACTCATTGAACTTTGTTGTTGTTGTTGTTGGTTTCTATTTGACTTTTTCTTTTACTTCTTTTGTGCTTAACAACTTATTTCGTAATATTTCATTTATTTTGCCAAAGATTGATGAATTTCTTTTGTGCGGTTAACTGTAATTTTTTTTTTTTGTTAAACAAAGAATTATATATTTTTGTTGTTGGTTTTTTATTCTTTGTTTTACTTTCACACTATGACGAAATTTTTAGCTGTTTTTTTTTGTTGCTTGTTGTTGTTGCTGTTAACAATAATTTGCATTGGAAAAAATCTCGCGTGGGTTGCCGCGCGCACGCGCAAATGTTTTGGTCGAAACGATCGAGATCGAGAGAACTGAGAACCGATGAACCGGTCGGAGCGACGAGCTCCAAGCTAATGAATTGTATTTTTTTGAGGGTTCTGAGCCTCCAGTCAGGTTGAGTGGTCAGAACGCTGCGAACTGTTAGTTAACAGCGGCTTAACAGATCAGGCCAGGTAAAAACCAGTCTCAATCAGTTCTCTCTCTCTCGCACTCTGTGTCTCTTATTTTGTATTGGCCACTATCATTTAATCTCTTTGGCTCTCTATCATCTTTTTGTGTTTTTCTTTACCTGATTCTCTCTGTTTCTCAGGTTTTTTGCGGCATTTGTTTTGGGCTCTAATTTCTAAGCAAATGTTCCCTATTTTTTTGTTTGTGAGAGATTTTTTGTTGTTGTTGCTGTCGGAGATTTTTGGGGAGATTCTTTTGAGATACTTCTTTGTGAGGATAAACGTGGCCCAGCATTTGTGTTTAATAGTTTTCCATTGAATTTTGACCAACTTTTATGTGTGTGCGTGTGTGTTTGATGAGAAAAACAAATGCTGATATAACTACAGCTACTTTTTTAAGCTGTTGATTTTGTTTGTTAGCGCGTATTTAAATTTCATTAAAGAAAGGTCTCCGTCGAATGGGAATGAGAATTGGTAAGAGGTCTGTCTGTGTCACCTTTATTTGGTAGAAGTCGTAATATTTTCTTTCTCTGCTTGTGGCCTTTGTCGTGCGTGTGAATTTTTATGGTTCATTAAAATTAGGAGCAACGTTGCCTTATTTCTTCTCCTCATTTTGTTTATTTTTTTTTTTTTTTAGTTTATTTATAGCTTGGTCTTGAATTGGCATTTAGAATGTGTGTATAGAGGTGATTTGGGAGTTGACTGAACTGAAATGAACTAAAACTAAACCAAAACTAAATTCTTAAAGAATTGTGGGACTCTTGCTGCCTGATGCGATGCATAAAGACAATCTGCCGAAACGTAGTTGATGTAATAATACCCATGGAGTGCATAAACTGTCACCAAAATGATTTACGATACCGCCAACAGCAAGTGGACGACGTCGCGTCGTTGTCTTTCTTTCTCTCTCTCTCGCTCTCTAGGCATATTCAATACCGAAAAATGCAACAATAACAACATCAAGAGAATCTTTCAAAAATGCCGCAAGGCCAAAGCCATCAAAAATCATAAAAAAAAAAACATGCAAACAAGAAATAAAGGGCCAGCACATGAAATATGAGCGCAAATTATGAGCAGACATCACGTCAAAGGATTAACAAGTCTAAAAGAATCAAACCAAGTTTGATTTCAAGGAAGTCCAAGTCAAAATCGTTTCGGGCTTTAACTCAACCTCAAGCTCAACTGGCTATTGGCCACTTGCCAAGTTTCTTTTCATATGAAATGACGATAAAAATCTAACAACATTTTTGTGTTTTTCTTTTATTTTTGCTTAGACTTTTTGTTGTTGTTGCTGCTGTTCCCAGCGCGTTAAATGGTCAACACCCATCCGCAGTGATTCCAACCCTTTTTTTTACTCTTACACCATGCAGAGGAGCGATTGAGGAGCGGGCGGGGAAAGTCAATTTTAAAATGCAGATTATGTGCGTAGATTAAATATTGTTTTTTAATTTCTTTTGCTTTGCGTCTTTTCTAAATTAAAAATGCATAGCAAATGCATGGCAAATGCAAGCCAGATTTATAAATATACATACATACATACATGGCTTATGCCAAGCACGTCTCGCTTAATAATAAAAAACATTTATAAAATTGAAAAGTATTACCACAAAATATAGTTCGAAGTGGAAATACCCTTTTATTTTCTATCAAAATGTTGACTGTGGTTTATTAATCCCTGAAATTCAAATTTATAACGAGTACCTATATTTAAGTCTATGAGCCCTTCTGAAAGTTTGCAAAATTCTTTAAAAATGTGTGGCTGAATAAATTTTGTAAATTTGACATTTCGATCTCCTGGAAATTAAAATTAAACCCCAAATGAAAAAATATTTGTTAAGATATTTTAAAGTTAAACAATATATTGACATAAAAGAAATCTACAAATTTTCCAACAAGTTTCCAACAATAAAAATCATAATAAGAAAACAAAAGACTCAAATTTTTGAGATTTTTTTTAGTCTTATAATTAAAGTAAAGGCTATATTTTGCCAATTTACGGAGTCGGAAACCAAAATTAAAATAAACTTTATATAGTTCAAAATCAAAATTGTACAAAATTTAAGATATATTTGGGGAATCTTAGATTCTGGAGACTCCATTCAAATGCATGGCCAACAAAGTTGGTTATAATGTTGAGTCACCATAGAAGTGCTTTAGTATTGTGAGAGTCTTTTCTATTTGGCTCTTTCGATACAGAAACAAGCAAACAAAGATTCAAGGAAATTATATAAAGGAAGTTCAACAAAAGGACCAATACGTGCCAATTCTTTAGGATGTTTTACAGTCAAAATCTTACCTGCCTCAATGTAAAGGATCATTTTGAAGTAAAGCTGAGAACATTTTCTTTGTTCGAATCGAACAATCGATTAATAGCTCTTTTTCACTCTATAACCTTATTTCGAAAATATTATATGCCTTTAACAATCTGCCATTAATACCTTTTTGGTTTTGTTATGCAGGGTATCAAAATGATGGGAAAACAACATGGAACGCAACATACTCAGGCAACATTTTAGCTGCGGGTCAAAGGCGTATCCAAAGCAGAGACGCCTATCATTCGCTTTATTGCTCTTGTTCTTGCTCTCTGTCTTCTGCAATCTGCCTATCCCTCTAAGCCAATGTATCCCCACTTTAACGCTTTCCTTCTGCCTACCTTTCTCCCTCTCTCTCTTTCTGTCCCTCCGTCTCTTGGTTGTTATCACAAACGCAGCCAGGTTTGTGGCTTAAGTCTTTTGTTTTTGTTTTTTTGTTTTCTTTTCATGTGTGTACTCTTATCAAATTTGTGGAAATCGCTAACGTAACGGGAGTGTTCCTGGCAGCCAAAAGGGATTTATCATCAAGACTGAGTGCGTTTGTCGGCAGACTTGCATGTGTAACACTAAACCAAAAGCGAAATGCATATAGTCAGTCGGTCGGCCTTTTTGTGCGTGTGCCAATTGCCAACCCACACTAAATCTTCAGAATCTTCATACCAAAAGTCTCCTGTTTTCCATCTATATGTACGTATGTGTGTGTATATATGCATATATATATGCAAATGACTCAAAAGATTTCGGCCTAAAATTAGCTGCAACATTTTGTGTGTGCCTGTGCTTTTTTCTGTCGTTAGACTTGACTGACATGGCTTGCACTTTTTGTTGTTGTTTGTTATTTTTGTTGCCTTTCTTTGGAAAGCGCGTTCCTCCGTTGATTGATTGCCTTTTATGGCTATATGTAGATGCGGGCTGGTGGAGGGTTGGGGAATTTGCCCAACTGAAGACTTCCAGTGCGGGTTAAAACCTTTATGTCTTTTACTGTGGAACGCTTCGTTTCCTGTTTCTTTATTTTTACGCTTAATTTGGCTTTGATTGATGTTTTAGACTGGTTTAGTTTGACGCGAACAGGAGTGGAGGGGGCGTTGGGCGGTGACGGAGGTGGATATAAACTGAGTGAGTAAGTTCAGTGAACTTGCAATTGAATTTATTTATAATTTCATATCAAACGCATACCAAATTTGACAAGTTTACTTGCATTCTATCAAACCTGACCCACTTAACAGTTGGACACACAGGTTGAATGGGTATAGATGGTTGGTTAGCCAGTTGGCTGGCTTGTTGATTGGGTTGCTTGGATTGCTTGGGTTGGCTGCAAAGCAATTAATTACATTATACCATTTTCTTGACTTGTTTGTACATTGTGTGTACGTGGCCAACAATAAGATTGTTAACAGCTCAAAGTGAGCGTCAATCAATCAGCCGACAGTTTTGCCAGTCAATGGCCTCTCTTGTGACCGGACTCTGGCCTATTCTATTCTATTCTATTATATCTATTTTTGTTACGATTCCTATATAAAATATTTGTGTGTGTGTGTGTGACTTTGGTGAGTTCACGCTCCAGGTGCCATTATCATTATTTATTTGGCGCGACAAACGCGACTCCGACTGTGTTCTATACCACCAATTAGGGCACAAAACGCGAACATTTTTCATTCGCTACAGTTGACAGAAAAACGGTTTGCCAATTTGGCTTTCGTTTTCGCTACACTTATGGGCCCATCGGTGGAAAAGTGGAAAAGTTCTCATGTAACTTTCAGTTGGCGTATTCTGCCAGTTTGTCGTTAGATATTTTCCCTTAATAGGGCTTCAAGTTCAAAATCGACAACAGAAACTGATGCTGCTAGAACAACAGCAGCAGCAACAACAACTGCAACAATGGCTGCTATGGGTTTCCTTTTCTTTTTCCTTTTTTTTTTCTTTTGCTGCTCTTTTTGGCCTGTAACAAGGCAACTGATAGCTGAAAGGTGGATTTTTAGTGGGGATTCGCATTCGCGTATTCAAATGCGAGCAACATGCTACATGCAAGCAATAGCATCCTCATTCTCAATCTCATTCTCATCCGCATCCTCAATACCCCGAAAAAGCAAGGGCAGCTGAAATCGAGAAACGAGTAACAAACAAACAAACGACTTTTGGCATCACGTTTCACGAATTCGCAGCACAACACGTTGCATCTGACTTATTTCTTCTCTACTTCTACTAACAATTCTACTCGATTTTGCCTCATCTTCTTGGCCTCATACCATTTTGGTTTTCTTCTTGTGGCACATTAAAAGAAATCAAAAGCTGAAAACACCCAAAATCGAAGCAAGCAATAAGTAAAAGTTCCAAGAGTTGCCAGGAGCTGTTGCTGTTGCTGCTGTTCCTGCTGCTGCTGTTGCTGATGTTGCTGTTGTCGCTACTGCTGTGGGAGTTTAATCTTGCATACATATATCTTAGTGTGTGTGTGTGTGTGTGAGTGTGTGTTATAGGGTCCATTGTTCGTCTGCATCCTCATTTTGCACGCGCTCACGTTCCATTGCCAGTAAGCAAAAAATATTGAGAGAAAATTGCTTCAAGTAAACGCGCACACATATTGCACTTGGATTTCCTTGGGATCTTGGAATGAGCGAGAGTTTGGGTGAGAGCTTAGGGGCTGAGGAGGAATAAAGTGGAGAAGCTTCTTGAGTTCATACAAATGCCCTTCTAATTGATGAATATTATTGGGATTGCTCGAATGGTTTACGATGCATTTTTCGCAAAGCAATAAAATTTTTGGGGTGAAAAACGAATTTCACTTTGGCAATTTCAGTCAAGAAAAAAAGTAAAAAGTTTTTGTATATTTTCTTTTTTAGTAGCAGTCAAGAGTTTTAAGCAATTATATATTATGTGTTTGGATTTTTATTTTACACTTAATTTGTTTTGAAGTTTTATTATAAATTTTCGACTGAATATTATTATTAATGTACATATTTCATATTTTCGACGCTTTTACATCTCAATTTTTGTGTTAATAAATATATTATTTTCTTTTATTTAAACTATCAAAAATTGATATAAAGAAATTAATGTTCTACTTTATTTTCATTTTTGGAGTAAGGAAAATCTTATTGATTTAGTATAAGAAAAAGGTGAACTAGTCGGAGAAAGCTATTTCTCCAATTGTAATTAATATTTTTTTATGATAAGTGCAGGCATTCTATAAGAGGATTGTAAATAATTTAGGGGTAATAAAAAATGTATATATAATAATTTATATTTTTATGTTGCAGTTAAGAAATTGTGGGTGAGTTAGTCTGCAATGGGAATTTGAAGAGGCTCTTGTTCTGAATCCTCTGCAATCGATTGCTTTTAGTGAAATTGCAGCGATTTGCTTTGTTCTTTGTCGTTGTCTCTTTTTAATGCTCTCTCTCTCTTTCTCTCTGTCTCCCTATTCCCTTCATCTTTATATCTTTCACTTTTCGTCGCCTTTCAATTGACATTTTGGCATGACTTCCATTTCCTAGCGCTAATTTATCACTTGCCACTTGGCTGTACTTCATGTGGTTGCTGCTGTTGCTGTTGGTGCCGTTGCATGTGGGTTGTATGTGAGGTGAGGAGCGATTTGCTGCTCCCACTGCTACAGCAGCCGCATACTTATCTAAACCGCACAATCAGCACGAGAGTGCAGCAAAAAAAAAAGAAAAAAGGAAAAGCCAATCACGGACACAAAAGGCAGGCACATCGACATCGGCATCGGCATCGATGAGTGCAAAAGTTACAATTTCAAAACAAATAAATTCATGCTGCAGGCTAAAAAGGGCAACCCAGTGGAAATCGGAATGGGAATGGCAATGGGAATGGCCATGGCAATGGCAAAACGGGATGGACTGAAGACACACTGAAAGCAAACAAATCAAGAAGCAACCATTGGAATAGGATTCTGTTTTTCTTTTTTGTTTTTGTTCCTGCTGTAGTTGTTGGTTTTTTTTATTATTTTTTTTTTTGTGTACTACTTAGTTTGCCTGCCGGGGAAATTCATTGGGGCTTGACTTCAATTGTTCCTTAGCAGTTTGCTGCTGTTGTTGCTGCTCCTGTTGCCGCAGCAATTATTGCCACGGGGCAAAGAGGGGTGTGTATGTGTGTGTGAGTGTGTATGTGAAAAGAGAGTATTTGTGCTCATTTCAACGGCAGCTACAATAATAATCCTCAACGCCCACCTTTTGTGCCAATGTGCCTGTATCTGTTTCGATTTCTGTTTGTCTTGGCTGCTTCTCCTCATTTGCATTTCGTGTTCTCCATGCCATTTCGCTGGGGTTGTCCATGGTCCTATGTGTGGTTGGCTTCCACTCCAGCTCTTAATTTCATTACAAAAATAACAAAAAAACAACAAAAAACCAAACAAAATGAACGAAAAAAGGTTGCAACTGGCAACAGGCAACAGACAACAGCTTCGATTTGCATTCGAAGCTTCCATTGCATATGCATGTTTTGATTTCATTTTCAATTTCCATTTCATTTCTAGGATTTCGATGAAGCTTTCATAAAAGTTTTTGCAACATCATCACCATCAAGAAGCAACTGAAGCAGTAGCAATGGGCGTAGTTAGAATTTGTTTTCAGGGGATAATTGTGTGATACCAGGATTATTGTTTATACTCTGTCAAAGTCATTTTGATTGGGTGTTTTATATTCTGTGGTGGGCCATGCCATTTAAATTGTAAAAAAAATAAAATGCAAGTCGATTTTAAAAAAAATTTTTCAATCCACGATCAATATATTTAGATAGTAGCAAAGACTAGAGCTGGAATGGAATTTTGTATATTTTGTTATATCAATAGCTACAACCTGTACGGGAGTGAAACTACAGATAGGTATTGACTAGCTTAATGATAAAATATATATAGTATAGATTTGTTCTTATACATATCAAATTATTTACTTTAATAACCTATTTAGAATTTTAGAACTAAGCCATCATTGGTATCATCGATACATATTTAAATTTAACGTAATGGATTAAATTAGTGGAAAACTAATTAAAAGGACTTGGAATGTGTCATCTTGATTTAATTTTTCAGGTTTTCCTACTTTTAGTTCTTCAATTTGTAGAGATATTTAAATATTAAAGTTGAGTTTTAGCTTCCATTTAAAAGTTCAAAATTTAAGTTCTTGGTAAATATTTTTATCTTACTTCTGATAGAGTCATCCCTCTTTAGCTACACCTTGTGATATTTGTGGTGGTGAAAAATGAGCTAAATGTTGTTGGCTACCATTCTCGCTGTTTTTGGCTTAGTTTGCCTGGGGAGTTGTTTCACTTGTTCGCCTTTGTTTGCGTTGTTGTTTTATTGTTGTTTTTTTCTTTGACCAACAACAGCCATTGTCAACATTTGTGTAGATGCCTAGTTCTGAGCTAGGATACGCCTCCCTGTTGCAGACGCCTCTTACCTTTTGTTTAACTTGGACAAACTTTAGTCCCTTCAACTTGTCAACCTGTTTAACTTGGGGGCACAAGAATAGATGTGGGTGACTTTTTAACCCCCACAGCATTTGGGTATTCTCTTTAAGAGTTCATCCTTTGCGATTTAATGGTATTTTCCTCGATATTCGCTCTTTAATTTAATCTAATAATTTCACCTTGAACTTGGCTGAAATGGGCAAGGCCAAACAAACAAATTTTTGAGCAAGTAAACTAAACCAGTTTTTAGCCTTCCTTACTGATGCTTCTCAGCTTAAGCCGGCAGCTGCTGGCCTGGAACAAAGCTTCGACTAACGTAATTTAATAAAACGTTTAGACGATTAGATACGTTTGTCTATGCACTAAAATGTATCCATTAGATACGCTATCTCTCTAGCAAACACTCAAATACACACACACACACACACACACACACACAGTCACACAGACAAAGACACAGAATCGAGACAGAAAGCAAGTGCAGCGAACGGCGTCCCAGCAGCCAGCAGCCAATGCGGCTCCATCCTCCCAAACACTCCACCACTCCAACTCCTCCACCAAAGCCAAATGGAGCAGCAGCTGCACTTGTCGGAGCCAAAGTCAGAGCCCAAAAACGCTAACGAGGCTTCGGCCACGAGGCTTTGAGTATGACTTTGGACCCGGCCAAGCCCTGCCCCCGTCTCGGCTTGAGCCCTCTCTTTGGACGCTCCCTTTTACTTGTTCCGCTTTGCTTAGTTTTTACTTTTTTTAGTTTTGTTTTTATTTTTTCCTTTTTATATTTTGCGATTTTTGCCCATGGTAAATCGGCGCTGCCAATCGCTAAAATTATTACGCTCAATCTTTGTTATTAGATTAACTTCTATTTTGTTTTCCTATTTGACTTGGCCATAAAAACGAATCGAGCTTGGCCAAGCAGTTACTTACAGATGTAACGAGCTTGGCCAAAATGTTGGTGTTGTCTCTCCAAGCCAATTTGTAGGCAATTCTTTGGCAGGGTATTTCGTATTCTCTACTAATACCTTAAAATCTGAGCTTTCTTGTTATCTTCACTTGGCTTGTTTGAAAACTGAAAGTGCGCGCCTTGGTCAGTTAGACACAGGAAAAAGAGAGAGAATGATAGAGGGCATGAGGACAAGGTAGAGGATGTACTTGGATGCTGAGCTTAGGCTTTGGATTTTTATACCCTATATATGCCCGAGGTTAAATGAGTATTCTAAAATGGTAAAAATGTAGAATAAAGCAATTTAAGATTAAGTTTAAAAGGGCATAAAGAATTGAAGCAATTTTAAATGCATTTCTGCCATAGTTTATTGGGAACACGCCTAGTTTAAGTACATATGTATGTACATATCATAAACATATGAACACACACGCTCCTCTAGTAAGTGTCGACTTTCTAATATTCTTCAAGATATAAAAGATAGACGATTATTGTCCAAGACATTCTGAAAATTAAAAGCAAATTTCTTTAATGATCGCTTGTGGTCATCTTTAAAAAACAAATCTTAGCATAGAAAAAACAAAGAAAAGTTAATTTTATTGCTATGGTGCCACAAAACAATTGCTAAAGCAAAAAAGTAAAAGAATAGAGTGGAGATAGCAAACGATAAATATGTTATCGACAGAGTTGCTTTCAATAGAATCTTATCTATATTAATTTTTTGATTTCGACCTTATTTTTAAGATTAATCTGGTCTATTTGTGCGGTAAATACTGGAATAAAAGTAATGCAAAGAGAAAAGCGAAAGAGAATTTCTAAGTCGACCTTGCCGTTTAACGTCTAAAATTCGTTTTGTTTTTTTTTTTAAGTTTTTTTTTTTTTTTGTTTTTAGTAGCCATTGCCATTGCATTAGCTTCGGGTTGGCTTCATTTGTTTTTACTGCCTGTGCATTTTGTAGCCATGTCCATTACTGATGCGGCTGCTGCACTGCATCTGCTGCTAGTTGCTGTTACTGTCTGCCGTCTGCTGGCAGCGGTTTTTATCAGGCCTCTTGCCTGTTTTGGGGCTTTTAAATTGGTTTTGTGTTCCAGCTTATGGCGCATCAATTGCATTGGAATGGCATGCCGTAACTCGGACCATTGTCTGGTGTCTAGAGTCTCTTGCTTCTTCTTCACTCTATTCTACATACATACATAACAAAGTTCGCTTGGTTTTTTTTTTTTTTTTGCTGTTTCAACTCGTGTCTGTGTGTCTGTTCTTTGTGTTTTTTTTTTCTTTTTAGAAAGGCAACTTTCCTTTGAGCAGTTGCAGTTGAAGCGGTCATAGACCGCTCCACTAGCTGGCTGGTTAGCAACTTTCGTTGATGACGTTGCCAATTGGAGTTAGTTATGTAATTAGCTTGCAAAATATGATTCAAACTAATTAAGAATCTTTTGAACCTTTGAGAAGTTAATTGAAAAGCGCGAGAAAAAAGTTCAACTATGTATCTACCCCGACCCTCTGACAAACAATTTGACTCAGATAGAAATCTGACATTAAAGTAGCTAAAGTGTTTGCAAAAAGTTGGAAGAAAGTTTGTGTTTTTTATTTTCTCCATTTTATGATATGTTTATCCTTGATCTGCTTATTGGCTTAAATAGATTCAAATAATTAGTCTAATAGCAATTTTAGTTAGATGTGTCCATTATATGAATGGATTTTTGTATTGTTTACAATGAGCTATTAAAAAATATATATAACTGCTATTCAAAATGTTTCACTTGCAGTTTTTGTACTCAGTACTTTGTTCTCTGCCATCTATTATAAACTTATCAAAACAACGGGACACTTGCTTAATAATTCCGATTTAAATAATTTAGTACATAGCTTGACAAAAATTGCTAAAATTATTTAAAGAATCTTATTGTTTTAACCGTGTCTATACTAACGTAGAATTAGATCATACTTCATGTTCATATAAATAACCTAATATTTCTAAATTCATACATACTTGCTCATCGTTACAAAACTGAGAACTCTAAGAAAGTAAAACAACAAAACAAAAGATGACGCATTAGAAACCTTTGGCAAGTTAAATTTGTTCCTAAAACTTTTGAAGTGTAAAGACAGATTCACTCCCTCTTTGTTTTTTTTGTTTCCATGAGCTTAAATTTAGAGCCAACTAGTGTGAGACTAGTAACTAATTGAGTAGTTCCTGGAAAATATACCCCTCCCACACACACACACGCTCACAATCACCATAACTCCCTCATTTGTGACATGGATGGAGTCTCACCTTTTGCTATTCTTTGGGTCATTAGCATCCCGTTGATTAGACTCAACTGCAGACACCCGCGATGTTTGGTATAGGTATCAACCGCAGTCCCACTTCTCATTTGGCAATTTTCGGTAAACGAAGGGAAATTAGGAACACACGTACGCCATTCTCATCAAAAGACTGACACCCAGGGGATATACCGATAAAACACTTTCATGAATTTTGCATTTCAGAATAGTTTAAAGGTTAGGTCAGCTATGTGGGAGACACTCCGGGAGGAGTAAGTGAGTTGGTAGCGATGGTGGTATGCAATTACACAGGGTAATCCCAAATCGTCTCAATGGAGTTTAATGACCGAGGGTAACTCCAAATTGTTGCAACGACTTAACGAACTTTTTCGTTTTAATTACATGGCTAAAGCTATTCAAATGATGATGGGATGCTTAGTTTGAAGCAATTCTTTAAAATGAACCCAAAGTCGGTATGTCTGTGTGACAAGTGCGGTGTAATTGAAAGAAATTAAAAATATAAAAAAAACACTGTAAAAGCAACAGAGCAACTGAAAACAACAACTGCAATGATGATAATGATAATGTGCCACGGAAGTGGGTTAAGCTGCTTAAATGTTCTTTTTTGTTTTTTTTTTCCTCTCGACTCAACTTAAGTTGGCACCGGCAGCGGCACAAGCACGGCTCTTTACAAAATCATTTTCGTACGTGAGTCTGATGATGGTCTGCAACTGGCAACTGCCTCACTGTCTGTGACTCAATACTTTGCCGCTGCTCTGGTTCTTTTTTTTTGCCAAGACAAGGAGTAAGTTTGAGAAGAGACAAGCATTTTCTTTCCTGCATTTAAAATGCTCACGCATCAAAATTAAGCTGGCCGCAATTAAAACAGAGAAAGTGAATACTCCTGCTCAACCCCTTCTCCATTACTTTTTTACTGTCTATCTCTGTTTGTGTCTGTATGTGTGTGTGTATTTTTGTGGCCAAAATGATTTATCTTTCCCTTTAACATACATACAACAAACTAAGTGACAGCCATTTGGAGCTTTTACTCACGTGCCATCCATGCCATGGATTCTCTATGGTTATTGAGGTTTATGGGGTCAGTTTAGAGTCTTACCTGCAAAAAAAATACAACAAAACAGAAGTTCGAGAGAGTTAGATGGTAAATAAAGATAAGTATTTAAACATTTATGTGCAATTTGTTTTAACAGGCCAAACAAAAAATCCAAATAAAATAAATATTACAACTATAATGGTAGGGGGGTTAAAAAAAAGGTTTGTTTTTATGATTTTATTAAGTGAAAATTTTACAACTTGTTTTGTGTGGCATAGTAAATTTATGGCACACTAACTGAAATTCATCTTAGCCAACTTATTACACTATTTCAGTGGAAAAAACTCATATGAAGGTATTTATGTCGATTCCCTTCTGTTCAGCAATCACTTAGAGAACTAGGCTAAATGAGAGTTAATATACGGGTTCTGAGGAAACTTGATTTGAAGGGCTCTCTAGAGTGAAAGAGACGCGGGTCTTCAGTAAATGGGAATGCCCTTAAGTGAAATTTGTAAAGTATCTAGATTCAGTAGGCCTTAAACTTGTTAGAAAGACTTTCTTTTTTGTTTCATTTGCAAATTTGAAAAGCTAATGCCAAGCTCAGAAGTTTTTAGTTTTTACTAATGTAAAATTAGTGTTCCCATGTGAGCCTTGAAATTTGCTTTTTTAGAAAATAGGTTTATGATGTGATAGAAAGATTTATTCTTTGTAAGCTTAATACGAAGACAACCCTTTTAAAATGTATTATTGTTATTAGCGACAACTTCTTTAAATACCTTATAAATTATTATCTAAAAAGTATGTAGACTTTTTGAATCATTATTTTTTGAACATACATAAGTATTCTTTGTATATCGGCAAATATTTTTAATGATTTTATTCAAAGGAGTTTAGGAGTACGAAAGTTCTAGCCAAAAATCTGGCTGGACATGATGCTAAGAAACAGCAATAAGTTAATATGAGACTTTTGAAACTAAATCGAATCAAAATATATTTAAGTAAGGATTTAGCTAACGAAATTTAATACAAACCCTCAATCGGGTCTAATGGAAACCAAATATTAACTCGATTAATATCTATACATACAAACAAGAATATAATCAAGAGTTCAAATATATGTTCAAAAATGTAAAAAGCATTAAAAAACTAATTATAAATGCAATTGAATTTGCATATTCGCAAATTAAGTGGCACAACAGTAGAGGCCAGAATATGGTCACTTCGTAGTTTGAAGTTCATTCTTTTGTTTTAAATTTTTAGAATTAATTTTCCAATATATAAAAATAAACATATTCTAGGCGTAGACGTCTGGGCAAAAGGAAGCTTAATGAAAATGTGGCGCCTGCTGTTGCAGCTTCATCTAAGCCTCTTTTGCTCCTTTGTTATCCCCTTTTGCCAGCATCTCCGATTACTTCTTCTTTTTGTATGTGTTGTCGGAAGGCGTCAAGTGTTTTTAAATTGAAAATTTAATTAAAGAACTTGCCCGACCCCTCTGCCTGCTTGTTTTCCCACCGTTTTCTACCCGTACTATTGCTAACCATTTTCCATGGCTGTTGCATAAATTAGCCAAGCCAAAAGCTTATGGCTAAAGAAACCAATTTTGCTCTTAACTTCATGGTCAAAATCACTGCAAATCGCTGTCAATATGTATGTACATAACAACATACCTACATATTTAATAACCGAACCGGACCGTCACAAAGGCTTAACTAATTTGTAGTTTCCTCTCCATACCTACCCCTTGACTGTCTTAGCAATTTGATTTGATTCACACGCTTTTGATTTTCAACAATAACCATCGCACCCTTCATCAAAGTCACGCTTATGGTCAGACCAACTACAAAAAAAAAAAAAAAAAAACAACGGACAATCCACTAGTCAAATAGTGTAAATTTGTCATAAAAACAAAAATAAAGTAACAGAAATGGCAAATGGCCATAAGACTAGGTACTAATGTTTCATACCCTGTACTTATGATGGAATTATATCTCTTTAGATAGTAGAATATGTTTGAAAAAAGTATTTGTGTATGAAATCTATATAATAAATATTAAGTACGTACTACATTTTTATTGAATTGATGAGAAATAAAGTAATAAGCATATACATATGTATTTAAAATTTTATAAAAATTTCAAGAACCGAAATAATCAACTCTATAGAAGCTTTAATTAATCATAAAACACATTTTATGACGAATTTTTCAAAAGTTAATGACAATTTAGTGAAACAAATCCACTGTAGGGTATCAGAAAGTCGCAGCTTCTAAGGATTCTACTGTTGTTCTTTTGGGAGAGAGGTAGCTACAGTTCAAGTACTTGAATTATGAAGCGGGTGGCTTAGGTCGTCGCCCTTGTGATGAGAAAAACAAAAAACTAAATATGAGAAAACTTTAAATGAGCATTGAGAGGGAGGTTAATGAATGCCAACTTGAATTCTGAATCATCTTCGATGCGTACATTTGCAGGTACATGTTTTCAAGTCATACCCAAAACTAAAATCAAATTGATTTATTTTAACTTCATTAAACTAAATGACATAAGCATAAAGATTTACGTAGCAGCAAAAGCCAAAGGTGTCAAATTTGTAATGAGCCAAAATGGCAAAAATGAAAAAAATTTCATACAATACACAAGATAAACGAGTATAAGTTTATACAAGTAGTTGGTGCCATATATGGCAAAGCAGGAGGAGATGGAGATCGAGGTTTTTGTATTGTTTTTTTTTTTTTTGTTTTTTGTTTGCCACGCCCAGACATTTGATTAAAGAAGTTGTCACAGCGCACGAATGCCCGATAATTGAGTGTGGGCGTCCCTATTTTATACATAGATATATGTGTGCTTTTGTAGTCGATCGCATTTATTGGTTTTAAAGGTTTGCCAGCAATTTGCATAGAAGAGCTGGAAAGCCTTGAAGTGGTCGCTTCGTGGTGTTGTGTGTTTATATTACTATTATTATTATTATTGTAAAGACTTATAAAACATCATGGAGACGTAGTACAACATACATATTTAATATCAGGTTAACAATAAAGAAGCGTAGCGACCTTGCCTTCAACTTCAATAGTGAATAATGAAAAACGTTACAAAAAATTTAATTAATAATTTTCTCTTTGAATTCGTCAGAAGACATATAACAGACAAAATGCACATACATAGAGAGACACAAAGACCGTAGAATGAGGAGACGTATAAGGAGGAGGAGGAGAAGGTGTAGAAGGATGATGTTGCTGAGGAGCAACCCACGTACAGAAATCATCGTTCCATGCTTGTTATGAACCGGGAAGCAATTACCGTTATGTCGTCAAAAGCCATCAAGATATCAAGCATATGAATATACAAATATATATAGTGGTACACACCTATACATATGTACATATCTATTGTATATGCATGCACTTCCAGTTAATGAGAGAGATACACACACATATATAGATAGAGACACAGGAGGAGAGATATAGCTACAAAAGGAGACGATAAAACTTTCATTTGTTTCGTTCACTCACAATAATGAAAAAATACGGGGAAAAAAAATTATATTTAAATAATAGATACGTGGGAAGTGAGACAGTTAAACATTACAAAATTGATCGACTAGCTAATACCCTAACCGCAGGCCTTTCAACTTCATCATCTGTCAATACATCTGTCATTACAGTCCAATTTGATAATCATCATTTACAGTGTATTTATCAAAAAGAGCTTATGAAAGTGAATTTAATCAAAAACATCGATAATTTGAATTAATTGTTGTGTGTGCAAAGATTTTTAAGAGTGTACACAAATATAATGATAAAACCTTTCAAAAAGGATGCAATCGATAATCGATTAGTATATGCCAATCAATAACTACGTAATTAATAGTTTTCAGAAACATTGACAATTTTTCTGATAATTGTTCTAAGGATTAAACTTAATAACACCAAATTTTTAAAAAAATCGGCTACCCATGTGCAGTTATTAATCCAGAGTATACCTATATCAAAATGCTTAATATGCATATCAGTTGCGCTGATTTGCGCGATTGTTGTCATCGTCGTCGTTGTCGCCGTCGTAGTTAAAGCGTGGGCTAAACGTCGGCAACGTTTGATGCAGCAGCCCTCGTTGGAGCCCTATTGAAAGGAGTGGGCGTTTAAAACAAAAGAAAAACTAAAGGAGACAAAACAAAAGTATAGACTGACTGCATTTATGATTACCCACTTTCGATAGACAACGGCATTAGTTGTATCGAAGGTCTATCTGTTTGATGTTGCTGCCGTGCCCAGGCTTAATTGTGGGTCTTGAATTTCCGCTCTTTCTTTTCCGTCACTTTTCGATTAAGTGCTGAAAATCCGATTTGCCAAATGATGAAAACAAATGTTAAGTGCGAGACATTTTCGTCGGGCAATTAGCCGATATGTGGTTGTTGCTGTTGCTGACAGTTAAATAACACAAACGTGCCGAGGATGCAAGTGCTAGCTGTGCCGCCAAGCACGTAACTCAATAATGTGCACATTCTAACAGCAGCAGCAACAAGAACAACTGCAACAACAATTAAGCTAACAATGTACCACACGCTACCAGCAGCAGCAGCAATAGCAGCAACAGTAACAGCAGCAACATACAAGTAAAAGTTGTTGTTAGTGTCGACTCGACATAATGAAAATCTGCTGTCTCACCTCATCCCTCCTATTACTCACTCTCTCTCTATCTCTATCTCTCTCTGTGCCATCAACATTGTGCCAAAGACCCCTCTATATCTTTCCATTTCCCTCTCTCGGGGGAAATTGTCTAATGAAAAGCTGCTGTCGACACAAACGAAGCGTAGAAAAGAAGTGTAAAAAAGAGCATTGAGAATTGCAGGGATTGATGGGTGTGCAACTTGAGCGTGAAGAGCTGTAGAGCAAGGGGAGTATACAACAAAGTGCTATCGATTAAGCCTTAATTTTGCCCCTCCATGTTGTCAACGTTTAGTGACCATCACCAAAGGGATTTGATGCACGAAAAAAGTAAAAAAACAGAATCGTAAACGAAAACGAAATTAAAAACTCTTCTGGATATTTTTTTTCACTCTGATCGTCAAAATGGGGAGTTTTCACTGCATCACTAATCACTTTATTATGCCAGTTGAAAATTGACGGCATGTGTTGCATTTACCTATATATATAGTAGACTACTTTAAATGGAAAATCCACTGAAACGTATTTTATTTAATATTTTGATTAGGAACGCAATTAGAGTAGTCTTTGATGACATATTTAAATGATTAATTGTTTACATTCGATTGCCTACCACAAGATTCTCATTTCAAGTAGTTTATTGAATAATGTTACAAGGCTTTTGTTGGCCCATATCAAAACAACACTGTTTGGTAGAAGGCCAAGAGCTGCAAATTGTTTTACTGTCAGTAGTGGCAGCAGCAGCTGCCAAGTGTTAATTACATGACTTGGTCATGCTGCTGCTGCTGCTTTTGCACTCCAATTGCATCCCAATTGCAATTGCCATTAGACACTCCCCAAAAACTTGAAAATTTGCATGAACCCACGCCCCATTAAATTGGAGCCCTGCCACGCCATGCCTTGGCAATCATGACAAATTCTAATATCACAAATTCCGAGCGTGAAATTTGTTTTTCTTTTTTTTCGATTTTGTCTCATGGCCAAAAATGAAATTATTTTTATAACTATTTAAAATGAAAGAACGAGGGAAATAAATGGGGCTGAGGCAAGGGATTTCACTGCATATAAATGTATGTATGTATGTCTGGACAAATGAATTATAGAACATTACAGGGCAAGTTCCAGTTAACTGCGAGGCAGCACAAATTACGAGCAAGGCTTAAGTTCTGTTTCTTCTTCTAGTTGTTGCTGCTGCTGGTTGTTTGGTAATGTTGCTGGTGGGTTTTGTTATTTGTGTGCCCCAATGCAAAAGCAAAGTTGCAATTTTCTAAGGAACTCAGACAACTCTGCGACTTTGCGACGATGCGACGTCTTTGCCAGTATGCAAACAAGCCACGAAATGACTCTAACACTGTGGATAACAGAAGGGAGAGATGAAAGACGGAACGCAAGTTGAGGAGGTGGAGTAGGAGTAGAAGTTGAAGTCGGAGTCGGAACTGCAACTTAATGCAAGAACTAGCTCAGATTGCGAAGGTGAGTTCGTTGCACCCGCTGGCAGATTGCAACTGCCATTTGCTCTCCCCCTCTCTCTCGCTTGCTCACTCTCACTCTATTTTTCTGGTCTTTTCATTCCCTACTCTGTTGTAGCTTTTGTGTTTATGCAGTTGAAGAAGAAGTGCTTTGGTGCTGCTGCTCTTCCATCGAAGAGCAGACGAACAAATAAATTGATTGATTTATGCCATGGAAGGCCTGCAGACAGGCGAGATCTTGAGTTGGTCATGGTTTTCTGTTTCGTTTTTTCTTATTCCCCCCCTTTGCGTTGTTTTTTGTGGGTTGTTGTTGTTGCTGTTGTTGTGTGGTGTGTTCTTCTTGTTGCTTTTAATTATGGGCGTGCAAGAGTTCTGCCCAGCCATTAGCAATTTTAATTTATTTATGTATGCGACCAACTAACTCCGACTCCAACCTCATCTCAGAGCTTAACTCCATCTCTCCAGAGTTCTCTGTGTGTGTGTGTCTGTGTCCCGAAGTTAGTTGCTCGTCATGTCTTGGAACGAATGTTTGCATAAATTAATTTCAAATGCACAACATGGTCTAGAACACAAGTTGGCATGATAACACTGCAAAATCCATAGACATTCATACAAACTTGTACATCAAAGAGGGAGAGAGTGAACGTGGGTAAAAGAGATGGCGAATTTACTCGTTTCCTTCATGTATTTTTTTTTTTTTGGCTGACCATGACTTGATCAAAAATTACATGCACTTGACCCTCAATATACAACAAAATTTTTAGCAACGCAATCAAAAGTAATTTGTGAAAATCATCGAACATAAACACTTATACAAAATGATTAAATATATGTATATGTACATATATGTATATGAAATGAACGAAGATCGATTCACCGACAAAGTGATGAAAAAATTACGCATACGCAAAGTTGCTTAATTATATTGTTAAAACATCAACCAAAAATTGACTTAACAATTTAGACTTGACGACTTAGGATTACCCTTTATATCGTTTTGTTAGTTCTTTTTTTTTAAAGCAGATTAATAAAAGTATAAGGTATATGATTTAAATTTAAGTTATTTGCAAATATATATACCTATAAGTTTCTATGTATAAATGAAAAAATTTTTTTTATTGTTTTGGTTGATTTACATTTAGTTCAACTCTTTCTGCTTATTCTTGTTCTTTAAGGTCATTTAATTTGTATTTTTTTATAAGTTCTGATTTTTCATATAGGCTTTGATCGATTAGGACTATGAGGACTACTTCTTTATATATTTATTACTACCCATGATATTTATATTGAAATACTTCAGCTGGTAAGTCTGGATCTGTAAAGTCTTATAGAGAGTCGAATCTAAGGTACACCCAATTAGAAGTTCTTTTACCTGTTACCTGCACATTGAAAACTTCAATATACCCTTTTCAATTTTTCAGATGGCAAAGCGTATAGGAAATGAGAAAAAAATGAAATATCGAAAGTGAAACTTTGACTAATTTTTTTGCTTATAGCTTCTTCACTTTTAACACATTTTCTCTCTTACAAGATTGAAAGTCAGACAATGCCTGTCTATTGTATGCCAAAAATTCAAAGACCTTGAAAAGAGATTATATAAACGCTTTATAGAAATGGTGTGTGTATGTGTTTTTTTTTATATTCTTGCTAAACCAGCGATAAGCGAAATCATAATTATTTATATGCCGATTCTGGTATTTGGTCATGGTCAAACAGTTTGCTTTATTAGCTAATTTGCATATTGATTGCATTAACAAAACTAATTTTTAATTGCTTTACTGCAACAACTGCAGCATCGTGTAAAAAGAGAGAAATGTATTCAATTAATTTGTAATTTATTACTATTTTATATTTTTGGCCGATGCATCTATGCGATTTGAACATTTTGCTATGGAATACAATGGAAATTCAGTGATCATTCATTTTTGAAATTGCTCAATTTTCGAAACAACTTTCCATTCAATTGAAATCTTTTCTTTTACCATAGCTATATAACTATATTGTCTTTTGTTTTCACTTGCGTCACCCAATTGGGTTAATCAATTATATAGACATTATGCATAGACATACATACATATGTAAGTTTGCATTTGTCTGAGTGTTTGTGTTATGGAGAGTGCTCAATCTTTGTTGCATTTGCCACACCTCCGGCATCAGCTGCAATTGAAATGTCCATTAAGCGGCGAGACTTGTCAGCTGTCTGCATAGAATGTAAATGCGATAACAATCTACCAAATTGTAGGGAATAACTATGCGAATTCATTATTAGTTAGAATTATATACCTACAAATATATGTATGTTTATACCAAAAACGAGTTGAGACCATTAGCAACCGATGATGACTTCACACTGACCTTCAGTCCAAAAAGCATAATGATCATTATGCTGATAATGATCGTGCCTTGACATTGGCCACTGCCAATCGTTAAGAATAAAAAATTAAATATATACATAAGAAATAAATTTTGTTTTTTTTTTTTTGCTCTTCGTTTGTTTGTTGTTAGGAGTTTGTTTTAATAGCTTTACACGACGACGACGACTTCACTCACAATTAAACTGTAGTTACATTCCTCCATTCTAAGTGCCAAGTGCTCGATTACGATTACCTCAAGTACTTACCACCAACAAACATGTTTTCCTCCATTTCTGCGTGTGTGTGTGTTTGCCTCAGCTTTATTTTTAGATAGCAACACTCATCTTGACTGCGGCTGCTGTTGCCTGCATGATTAACTCGACTCAACTCTATCTAACTATTATATTAGACAATAACGAAATTAAGAAAAAAATTCTGCAAAGCGTCAAGCTGTCACGAAGATGGAATACCCTTGTAAAAAACAATTGAAAAAGTTTTAGATTCTGGCTAAGAATTTAAGTCACATCGATAACAATTTTATTGATTGTTCAAACTTATTGATTCTTAAATGAAAAATTTAAATAAAAAAAATCAGAACAAACTATTAAAAGTTGTGGGAACAAAAAATCAAAGCTGGTAAAATATTAAAAACATTTTGAGATTGTTTTAAACATTATTGCTTGGAAAACTCAAAGTCAAAACGTTTCGAAGAATGATACATATATTTAATTTGTATGGCAAAACATTCTCATTAATTGGATCAAAAGGAATTTCAACATCTTAATATTTTAGGAGTTTAAAAAAAATGTATTTAATATACTTTTAATGAAGAGTTTAACGAAAATAATCTAGCTCTTGGATTCATTGTTTTTACTTCCATAACAATTTGCACATATATTAATTTAAATCGTAATCATCATATTGTTTCAAATTTGTTAAAATCTTAAGATTTCTTTAATTTTAAAAAAATGTATTTGCATCTAGAAACTAGAGAGCAAAACCTATAGAAACAATCAATTCTCAACAAATTCTGTGATTTTTAGTCACTAGTCAATGCTTTATAAAAGCTTTTATTAACTGCAAACAGAGAAAGAAAGTACCCTTTTGGTAAGGGTATAAAAATTGTGGTTAAAATTTATCTTATATGTTCATTTACTGCTAGTGCTTAAAAGGCAATTAAGGGGGCTTAAAAAAAAAAACAAAATAAGAATTCTTTTTTTTCCGGTTAGTCGACAAACAAGGTTATAGCACAATTATTGACAATTAATTGGAAACGAAATAGAAATAAAACTGAAGAGAACTAAAGATACTCAGCAACAACAACAACAAAACGAAGAAGATGTTTCGTATTTATTTTATTTTTTGTTTTTGTTCCTTCTGGTTTGTGGGTCAGCAATTTCTTTGACCGTTAGCCCCCATGCTCAACTGTATATCTATATCTGATATTAACCCTCTAATGCCCGGCATACCTTTAGCACTCGGCACGTAAAGTGCCGCAAATAAAACGTACGAAATATTTAATTCTATTTAATAAGCGAATATGTTGCGTGCCATGGGCCATGCCGGGCACTGCCTGCAGTCATTGTCTGTCCGTCCCTTGTCTTCCCGATATCCCGCTCTCCCATCTCTCACTCTCTGATTTTCCTTCTATATATGTCTCTATATCTCTGTGTAATGTGGCTCACTCGTGCATGCTCCCAACATTGCCTCCACCCAATCTCAACTCCTTCTCCTGCTCGTCTGTCTGTGTGTGTGTGAAGTCATGCGTGCCTATAAGTGTGTATCTCTCTTTGTGTGTGTGTGTGTGTACGCCACTTGGTACTCCAATCTCCAGGCAACGCACAAAGCATGCTTACTCTCGGGTGGAGCCGAAATGGAGATGGAAATGTTGGTGGGGTCTGGGTGCCAAGACGCTGTGTGGGTTGGCCAAATGTGAAAATAATCGTAAAAGGCAATTAGCGCCAAATAGCTTTGACACTCATTCAACTTAGCTGGCCATGTAGGTTACTTGCCATACTATACATACATTACATGTACATACACACGTTGCCATCGCATTGGCGCCTTGCTCCACTAATTTTGCGTTTGACATTTGCTTTTTCGGTATTTTGTTTTACATTAGCCAAATTAATTTCAGAGATGTTGTTGTTCTCTATATGCATGAATGTAGGTCAGGTGAGAATCTACATAATTGTAACTAAATTGCCCGAAAATACATTCAGATATTTATCAGAAATGTCGAGTGTTCCTACCAAAAAGGAGGAAGGAGAGAGAGAGAGACAAAGAATAATGAAGTTATTCAAAAGGTTACTTCAGGTTAAACTACAGGAAAGTAACGATTTAGTAGAACCATTTTCCTAAGTCTTACAATTAGTACTGAACTATTCTTAAAGCCTATCTTTAACTAAAGAACTCCGTTTTGGTTAGTGTTTCATTAACAAAAGTATATTTAGTATACAAACTTTACTTATTTACTTCAGATTCAGTTGAAAGGTCTTTCCAGTATTTCGGAGCCAGGCTAATTAAAATGATTTAACTAACTTTTTTACTTAAAGCTAATAAAATATAATTTTATGTATTCACTTTTTTGTAAAATAGTTTGACAATATTGCTGACCCTTTTTGGAAGCTGTCTAAATCTGCTATTCAAAAAGTCAAACATCATCAAAACGAAAATGGTTATAAAAGAATCTAAACAGAGAGCGATTTATTAAGTAATTGCTTTTTAAAATGTTAGTACTCAAGCTCTATGTTAGCCTAAAAGATTTTTACTGAAAGTATTTAAAAAATTAGAATATATAGAAGCTAAAATGAACTCTAAACTCTGTGCACCTGTTAAGTCGTTAATAGAGCTTTAACTCTGATTCTAAACAGAACATTTTAAAATTTTCTTAAACTTTTATATTGTGTAGTTGGTGAAATTTGTTTTTGTCTTTGCAAAATAAAAATAGTTTCCTTTATTGAGCAACAGATGACAAAACAAAAGCAAACTTTGACACAAATAATGATAGTTTTTGTGGAGAAAAAAATAAGAATTTCAATTATATAACTGACTGGCATACTTTTTCTGATGAATCTCCATTTTAAAAGTTATAAAATTTAATCCTAAATTGCTTCAAGATTTTTGTTTATTCACGCAATGAATATATGTAGATGTGAAATCTGTTTGGCTTGCTAAGCGGAATGGAGAACAACCTCAGTGGGAGCAATCAATTGCTCAAATCCTTTGTTCTTTTCCCCATCTGTCGTCAGTTTTATTATTTTTTTAATAATAAAAAAAAAAAAAACGAACAAAATAAACGAAATACCGCATATTACATACATATTGATCGGCATTTGATTTCATTTTTTCGATGTCAGTACTTGAACCTGAGTCATGCGGGCTGCCTCTGGGGCACCTTCAACAGTGTCATAGTCATGCAACAAAATTGGGTCTGCTGCATATATGAAACACCTGGGCCAACTCAATGGCCATGGATATAGATGGATGGCGATGGCGATGGAGATGGAGGAGGAGCGCCTGCTGTATAGCCGATTACTCAACCCCCCGTTGGCTTTGGATATATGTATCAAATATATATATATCTATAGATATGGGTTTGTGTATGTATGACGTTGTGGAAGCCAAAAATGTTGAGCGTGCCAATTTGTAGGCAATTGACAAAAAGTCCCTCGAGTCTACTTCAATACCCCTGCCCGCGACTTCTCCAGCGCAAAAGCTCCACTCCTCAACGCAGTTGAAAAAACAAACTCAATGAAACAAAGACTCATAAAAATTGATAGCGTCCGGCGTAAAGTTTTTGTACATTTTTATTTTTTGGTTCCCCCCGTTTTCATGGTATACTCTAGCCAAAGGGTAATGCAAAATACGCATCACCAAATGAAGACCATATTTATCGAGTTGCTGATCCCTTGATCTAGATCTAGGGAGGGCTACAATATCAAAACAATATATATACTATCTTTGACTATTTTAATGTAGCCAGAGACAGTTTGGGTCTTTTGATCAATACTAATATCTAAATAATTTATTTATTATTACAAATAGTACTACAATTTAGAGAAGTTTATTTTTATTTTTAGATATAAAAAATTATTTTTAGATAATGTTCGTAAATATAAGTCCAAGAAAACAAAACATGCTAAATAAAGACTTATAAAAATCATTTGAGATTAGAAAGGGTATATAAATTTCATCATATTGAAATTTTAAAATCGTTTTGCTGTTTTTGAGTTTCTTTGCTTTATTTTTTTTTCTTTTTGAGTTTTACTATTGATTTTGATTTTTTATTGAAATGTTTTCGTTGTTTTCATTGTGTTGTTGTTGTCTGACTGTTTATATTGACATATTTATGGCCTCAGCCATGTGGACTACCTCACCTCCTCCTCCAGCCAAAAAAACCCAAAAGTTGCATTTGAATGCAAAAAAAAAAAACAAAACAAAAAAAAATTTGTTTTTTTGTTTTTTACAAAATCAACATAAAACATAAATCACGGGGTGCGCCACCACCACAAACAACAA
This sequence comes from Drosophila paulistorum, assembly GCA_018152135.1. NCBI lineage: Eukaryota > Metazoa > Arthropoda > Insecta > Diptera > Drosophilidae > Drosophila > Drosophila paulistorum. The sequence continues at coordinate 42,025,956 of JAECXG010000822.1, forward strand.
CAACAACAAAATGAACGAAAACCAAAAAAAAAACACACCTTTCGGCAAAATTTGATAGTGGGTTGGGGGGAAGTCAAGAACCTTATCATAATCTTTAACATCTTGAATAGAAAAGACAGTTGGCCAATGGGCAATTGAAGGCAATTTAATTACAAGAATCTTTCTTGTTTATGGCCATATTGGCCGTCTTCTAGTATGGCCAATTTGATATAAATCAATGGCAATGTCAACGACTGCCAGAAAAAAATATTGCCTCTTGGTTGACAATTCACGCGAAACTAACGAAATATGTTTCAACCAAACAAATTTATGTTTAAAGCCATAAATTTTCAACACACACACACACAAATATAGTCAGTGGCACACTCATACATACACACACACACACCCACCTGGTACAACATGTTTATGACCAGCTAGGCAGCAAATAATGAAAATGTTTTCCATTTCGATTGGCAATTTCCGCAATTTCTAGTTGTATGGCCAGACTGACTCCTAACTCTAACTCTGCCTGAATTGTGAAATAGCCATGTATCTACCAGTGTACCCTGCGACGGCTACGACGACGACGACTGAGTGGCTCAAATATGTCGCCGTTCGGTGCCAGCTGACGCCCCACTGGTCGCCCCTTCTTACCTACCCCTACCGCCATTCCACCTAACCCTTCCCTTTTTCATTTTGTGGTCTCTCCACAGGACTATTTCATTTAGCCAGAGTCATTGGTTGACTCACAGTCAGTGGGCTGCATAAAGGCGTGGCGAAGGAGGTTGAGGGGGCAACAAAACAAGTCATTTGCAATGAGAGAACAGATGCCATAGCTTCAGTTTCATTATAGGAAGATACAAATACAACCTACTACACATGTACATATGTAGAAGTCTGTCTGCTTTGTGTTCTGATTTTAGCTAAAATTACAGTAGTATATGCATTTAAGCTCCAAAAGGATCATTTGAAACTGCTTAAATTTTGAAAAAATACTATTGAGAAGAATTTAATTAAAGTTTTAACAGATAAACAGCTCAGATAAATCATGAAATCGTCAAAGTTCTTTTTAAGGGTATTTCAAAGAACACCTTCATAAAATTGTTGTGATTTTTGTTATTGACAATATAAGTCGATTGGATTATATGAAAATGATTCGTGTTTGGATTGCAATTGTCATTTGTTATTTCGTGTAGTACAATTACTCCGAACTATAACTTGCTGTTACTGAGACTAAAATAGAAATCCGTTTTGTATGTTATAAATGTATAAACCTATATTTTTGTAGGTTAAAATTCTGACAATTGATATTCAATGAAGATTTTAGACCTTTTTTTGAGGAAATTTTCTTTAGTCCATTAAAAAACTTGTTTATGATTTTCAATTGCCCATCTTTTTTCTTATTATTTCTTACAATTGGTTAATTTTTTTTTAATATTTGTAAAGCTTAGGAAAATTCCATAAGGTTTACTTTTTTTGAATAAGAACATTAATATGGCAATCCAATAAAAATAAAAGCTGGCCTCAGAATAAAAAGGCAATAAAATTAGTTCCTTAATAAAAAATATTTTTACAATCTTAACTTTAAATCAATTAATCTGATCACAAGCCGTTTACCTTAAACATATGTATGTTATGCCATAAAAGCTAAAAATGTATGTATTGATGTAGCAGATTTCCTATTTCTAACACCTAACAAAACAAATTTAGATAGTTTTCGTTTTAAAAGAAAAAGTGTTGCCCATAGTAAAACACTCTTTTAAGAGCTAATTGTATAATTATTAATACATATTTCATATCGCCCTTTTATGTAGTAGCTTAAAGTGCATGTAGTAAAGGATTTATGTTCCTGTTAGCTCTGCTAGAAAAATAAAATAAATGTTTTTATGTTTTTTTTCTTTTTTTTAACCTTTTTAATGATAAACCTAAAAGGGAAATTCTATACTATTATTATTTCATTTTTATGTGGGTTTTACTAATAAAAATGGAACCTAAAATTTATTGCTTAGCCAAATGGTTCCTTCATTTTACCTTTCAGCAATCAGTGCTTACTACTTGGTCTTCTTCTCATCTTCATCATCATCATCATCATCTCTCATCATATATTTGAACCATGAAATATTTGCATAATCTTAATAGTAATCTCCTCACTTATTGCGGTCTCTTTGCATATACGATATATGCCTGGATAAGTTAATAATAAGCGCAACATATGTATCAGGGCAGAGAAACCGAATTGCAACCAAGCCAGAGATCAACAACCAGAGGCAAGCCGCATAGCCATTGCTATTGATATATAAACACTGACTATATATGTATCTGAACCTATGTATATTCATGGCAAGAGCCTAAAAACTAAAACCGCAGAATGGTTAAACCTATGACGAGGGAAGGCTCATTGTGAGGGAAAAATGGCCGCCAGGCTTGTGAAATTTCTTACTCTGTCGAATTGTCTGTCTATCTGACTGCTTGTCTGTTTGCTTCATTTCGTTGTTTGGCTGTCTACAGCAAAATTGAACAATGCCACTCAAAAAGTTAAAGTTCTGTGGGTCAGTAGAATTTTCTCAGGCCGCAATCAGTGGCTAGTCAGCCAGTCAGCCGGCATAGAATAGAGAATGGCTACGCATGCGCAGGCTCCGAACTGAAGATGACTACAACGACGACGATGGAATCCCAGTTGATGTTCGTTCGACTTCAAGTTGGAGTCATGAAGATACATCCAACATGCATGTGTGGTACTAATGAAACCATAAAAATCAACCGCAGACACAAAGTCAAGGTGCTGGCCGGCCAGGTAAGTGCAGGGAGCGGGGAGGGGCCAAAAAGAGGTTGAGAGGGCAGACTGAATGAGATGAAATCTTCTTTTTTATTTTTGCTTTTTTGGTTTACAACCCGTACACTCAGGCTGGCTGGAAGTTTTGTGTTGTTATTAACGTGTGTCTTCTGTTGCTCCGTTTTTTCTTCTTCTCGTTTTTGGTCAGAATGTATATACATATGGGTAATTTGAGTTTTGAGAGCCAGACCTGGGCTGCTGACCACAAAATGTCTTACACAGAGAAAGAGCAGGGAGAGAGAGAGTGAGAAAGAGAGTGGAGGGGTAAAGTCAGGGAACTAGAGTCAAGTGAAGTTGCATGCAAATAATTACCAAAGGAAGGGCAAAAGTTACCGCTGGTAAGTAATGTGTGTGTGTGTGTGTATGTAAGTAGTATGTCACTCAGTCAGTTGGACAAAACAATGGGAATGAGCCATGCGTTGAGATTAAACATTTCCTGCCTACACACACACACACATACACACACACACCATATACGCAATACATACTCGCACAACTTATAAGTGAAATCTGTCAAAATAATCTTACAGTGGCTGCTGCTGTTGTTGACACAGGTAATTAAGCTTAATTACGCCATGAGAACTCTCAGGTATATGCTTCAGCAACGGCCACTAAAAAAATTACCTGACTATGTGCGTGTGAGTGTGTGTGCGAATGTGTGTGACAGTGCCCTTCAGTACCAAATTGTCGCCTCTGACAATGTCGCCCAATTGTCCGAGCCACCGACGTCGGCAGAAAAAAATTCTGCCAGCGTTTTCGTGCTGACGTTAGCCGACGGCACCCGAACGATTTAATTTCGTTATCGAAACCCAATCGGGTGCCGAAAAAAAACTTGCCGAAAAAAAAAATTTATTTTCTTTTGTATTTTTGTACGCGTCGCTTTGTACTTGTCGTTTTTCTGACCAAGCAGTGAAAATATAATCTATTGGTGTTTACTAATAGAATTTAGATAGAATTAAAGGTAAGAGCTATTTTAATATTATGTATAATATACACAAATAGTGAATAGTAATTTTGTTGGCAAAGTTTTTTTTTTTACTTTGAAATACAACACTATATGTTGTTATTGTTTAATAAATAAGCAAAAATTAATAGCATTATTTATAATTGACTGCAAATCAATAAAATGAGAAAATAAGTGGAAAAATATGAGAACAGAGAGTAAAAGGAAAACAAAGTATTCTGCCAACAAAATTAAATGTGGGTTCGACCCCGGGCTGTGCCAAAAGAATAATTTTTTTTTATTTTGTAATAATTTAATATTTTTTCTCAAATAAAAAAAAAAAAACACTAGCAACTGATTCAGAAATAATTGACTTCAAGAACAGCATTACGCCGGAAAGTCAAAAAAGCAATGTAAGTTACAGCTGTTATATGAAAAGTTCAAAATTTTAATTCTTTTTTATATTTCCAGACCTCTCAAGTGGCTGGAGATAACTCTCTTGTGAAGAGCCACAACTTGGATAAGAAAAGACAAAAGCTGAGCCTTAGAACCTATCTAAAGGTTTCGAACATTTTACTCAGTAAGTAAAATTAATTAAATAATTAATGTTAGTTTTGACATTATAATTCATTCCATTTCTAATAATATTTAAAATTTTTTATTTCAGAAGCAGTTCAAAACACTTCCGCGGGGCAGCCACCGGAAGTTGGGCTTCAGAATACGATGGTCTGAGGCAAAAATACGGACAACAAAACCAAAAGCAGAAAATTGAAGCAGCAGCTGCCAAATTAGCTTAATAAAAAATAAATAAAATAAAATAAATTCAATTATTTTATATTTTTTTATGTAATTTGAATTGTCCCTCTAGTCCCTAGGACAAAATAGGGAAATTGTCCTTCTAGTCACTAGGACAATCTTGGTAAATGTTCCTTCTAGTCCATAGGACAAACAAGCGACATGTCCCCGGGGAATCCCCGGGGAATCCCCGGGGACCGGTACTGCAGGGTGTTGTCAACTATTTTAGGGCCTAAAAATGCTAATTCAACAATAATAGCCAAATAAAATGCTGATTGATAATGCAAAAAATATCAATTACCATAGCAACTCATCAATGAAAAATCAATGCGTAAATTATATAAATTAAATTATTCATTTAACTAATTATCGCCAGCTTTATTTGAATTATTAATTTATTTTGTGTGAAACTGAGATACCTCATGGAAAACTAATTAAATTAGAGCTTTAATATACTCTTTAAAATTGCATTGCATTGCAGAATATAATGGATAAGAATATTTTTATTTAATTTGTATTCGGGCAATTGCACTGAATTCCTGAAGAATTCTTCAGGAAAATCGACCGCGAGCAAAAACGTTAAATTTTCATTAGGAATTAAATTTATATAAATCGCTAATTTTTGAGTTTATATTTATTTAATTCCGTTTAAGTTGATTTGACTTTTGCTCCTATTTCTTTTAACATATGTATTTTTAATATATTTATTTATAAACTTTAATTAATCCAGCTAGTTAGACACTTGTTCAGCTTTATTTAGTTTTATTTTCTAAATCAAAAGCCGTTTTATTTGATAGTTGGCAATATCGCTAAAATTTTCAACTTATTTTCAAGAAAGTATAGCTAAATTGCCAACACTCATTGTAAGTGACCTCCTAGTCAGAGAGAAGTTCCCAACTCTAGTGACTGGAAGGAGGGAGGGTGGGAAGAGTGAGAAGGTGACACAAAGTCCATTTACAATATAAAATAAAATGAGGCTAATATGCGTATTTATGATACAAATGCCTCACCACATACAACTCCACTTTCACAAATAAAAACAACACAGAAAAAAAGCTGCAAAAAAAAACGTGTCATAATTTTCACTTTTTTTTTTCTTGTTGTCACAAATTCTCGTATAACTTTTGCTTTCTGGCCGGGATTTGTGTGTTCAGTATTTTGGTTTTTTTTTTGGGTCGCTCATGACATAACAACAGAAATTTATCACTTGGCGAAAATAAACAGAAAATACAAATTTACATAAGAAATTGCAGTGTGTGTGCCTTGTGACAGTATCGGAGGGGGCATATCTTTTTGGATTGAGGTTGCTGCTGCTGATGCTGGGGCGTGTCTGGAACCATGGTGTGTGTGTGTGTGTGTATGTATGTGTGTGTCTGGCTGTGGCAATTATCATTTTGAAGGAGATCAGCAAAGAAGGCTCGGTATCCTGTGGCAGTACCTATGCATATATGTATGGATCCTGTCTATGTCATTTTGTTGGTTTTTTTTGTTCGTATTTGCTCTACGGTTTTTTTTTTTTTTTTTGTAGCTTGCCACATCAATGGATAATTTACAAGTCACGTGTGTATGAAATTGAAACAAAATGCGCATAAATTTTGTAAAGACGGCAAGAAGAAGGTAAGACTGGGACAGGGCAGGGCAGAGAGTAGTAAATGCAGACCCAGGCCATGAGTCTTCGACCAGGTCTCAGTCTCAGTCGCCATCTCTGGATATGTTGCTGAGGGGCTTGTCTTGGCACAACATTTAATATTAATGAGTTATAGCACATAGCCTATATGTTTGACGATGCGTTTCTTTGCTTTGCTTTTGCTTTTGGGGGCTGTCGTGTCTTATGTCTTGTGTCTGGCCAGGCCTGTCTAGTCCTTTACTATATATATATATATATATATATGTATGAGTGTATGTTGCATTTAGTTGCGAGGTTCTTAAAATGCGCGACGATGACTGCACTACATGTTCAAGTGGGCAACAATAACAACAACTGACTGACTGAATGACTGACTGAATGACTGACTGGCTGAGTGACTAACTGACTTCTAGCCAGTCTGACAAAGGCAGCCATTAAAGGATGTGTCTTGCTCTTGGCCATGGCCAAGTGTGTGTTTGTGCTCTCTCTTTCTGCCTTTGTCTCCCTCTTTCTTTATTCTGTTTCGTTTTCTATTAATGCAGATTTATACACTATCCACACCCTGAAGGCTTTTGTCTAAATCGCCCTCGCCCTACTCTCAGCCCCCTCCATACAGCTTACGCATTTTAATCCAAGTCATTTCCGTGACATACTTTGCTCTTGGACTTTGCTTGTAACTTTTACTTGTATATCATGTTGCTGTTGTTATTGTTTTGTGGCCTGCAGCCACGGATGACATTAACCCAGGTTGGCCATTATAAAAAAAAGAATAAAAAACCGAAAACTGGAAATCACTGAAAATCACAGATCACTGGCAAATCTATAAACTCAATTAGATCAAAGAGACCAGCATTGCGTTTTGCCTCCAGGGCTGTGGCATTACAATAAAACCTGCACTAAAACACAAGCCAAATATAAGTATAGTGGTACACATATACTCACATAAATAGAACACATATACTATGCGAGGGGTGATTCATAAATATGGCATATCTAATGCATGAATATACTTGACTTTTGGCAACATTTTAAACTCTTAAGTCCCTATTCTGATGGTTAAATATTAAAAATTTTTTTTGAAATTTTAAGACTTGGTTTAAGACTTTGGAACGTTTACTATAAAATGACTTCAAATTGTGTTCTTGTAGTACTGATTCTAAGATTGATGATATGCCAATTATGTCTAGATATATATTATATATATTGGTATATATATTGTAAATCTAGGAAATATATATGCAATCTTATACTTTCGAACTAGCGTCGTGGCAATAGTTAATATCAGTTACAAGAGTAACATAAAAATTATTTCAAAATTGAAAACTAAACGAACTCGCTTACTTAAATATTTGCCAAGGATCAGATTTATAGTAGGAAATCGATTTTGTTGACATTGCTTTTTGTATTTGAATAGAAATAAGAATTCTTAATATATGTTTCCTAAACTCAAGATTGATTTGATGATTTTTGTTGATTTAGCGAGTAACTTTTTATTTTTTTTTATTTTGTTCTTTGATATTAATCGCACAACTCTCTTGCCAGCAGTTTGCAGCTGACAGCCAACTGACTTGGCGGAGGCCAAAACTGGAAAACTGAAAATCAGTTGAGTTTCCCCCTCAACTGACACCGACGACAACTTCTCGTAGCAGACATGTCAGCGCAGACTCTGGGCCTTTAGGCTCTTGGACAGCGACTGAGACTGAAACGGAGACTGCGACAACGACTTGGCGCAGGTTTTGTCCCCGAGTCCAACTGCAGAGTTGAGTTTGTCAGATAAGCCACCGCAGCGTCAGGCAATGTAATTGACACAATTTGAATTTATATACTTAGATATACCACCATATATATATACATATATATAAATGTATATTTGTACATATATATCTGTTTAAGTATGTTTGTAGTTTTCAATGCGACAAATGTGCCGGCAAGGTGACTAAGCCCCATTCAATGGGAGAGAGAGCTTGAGATCCTGTCTGTCTGCTGCCGCATTGGCTTGTCCTTGGATGTCGCCGAACATTAATCATCCAATGGTTGAAAGGGTGTGGTGGCAATGCTTTTCGGCTGACTTTGTTTTAGGCCAATTGCTGAATACATTTGCATACTCATATGATGGAACGAAACGAGCCAACAACCGATTGAACAAGCCCAACCAATGCCACATGCCACACGCGGCTCTCTGGCTGATTAACTTTTTGTAATTTGTATATTAATTAGCCAGGCTCGTGTGGGAGTTACTTAAAACTTTAATTGAAATTGCCCCCTCTCTCTACACCCCAGCTCTTGCCTCTCGCCATTCCTTCGGCCAGACAATGCGGATGTAAATGAACCGCAACTAAAATCTGAACTTACGGAAGACCCCATAGGACCGGCAATTTCAACAAAATTTTCAATGCCTCACAATGATGGCAAAGGGCAGTGTGTCAGTTGGCCTGGCTTATGTATTTACTTCGCTCTTTTTCCCATTTTTTCCCCCCATTTGTGGCTGCGTCATTGGCACCCACGAGTTTTCAGAATTCGAAGATGCCATGAAACCGATATGCTGGAACAACCAACTGAAAAAAAATATAAAATAAAATAAAACCCAGGGCATCGGCAATGTGGCATGAAACATTAGTGCGGTTGCTTAATTTATAACAATTGAACGGACATCAGAGAGGGTCGACCACATTCACACTCGAGTTGAGTAAAAGTCAGACGCAGAATAGAAAGGTGTAAAATTTTTTTGGCAATTGCCACAAAACTTAAGTGGGCGTGTGCTAGACAGAAACAGAGATACAAGTTGGAGATGGAATGATGGAGAGGCGTGCCACTCAAAACTAAACAAAAAGGTCATTCACTTACGCTTACGGTTCTATACAAATCGATAAACAAAAGGGAGTAAAAACAAAATAAAGTAGATTACTCTCATATGATTTCCATTATTATTATGCCCCTTGTCAGTTAGCAGCAGCAGCAGCAGAAGTGAAAGTGTCAAATAAATGACACATAACTGTCACATGAATCTGAACATGAACATGAACATGTGGTCAACAATGGTTCAAGTGCTCAAATCAAAGGAAATATAAGTACAAATTGATTTATTAAACTTTCCAGGGCTACATTTTAAATGATAAACCAGAAAAAATTTAAATGTAGGAACTGAAATCATCAAATCGTTTATTGTGGGCTTAACATTTATTTGGCATCATTTTCTTTTACAAATATAATTCGATTCAAAGTTTTTTTTGTCCTCAAACTTTTTTGTCATCGATTTCATCAAACAAACTGCATGCTTTTCAAATTTTAGAATTTTAACTCTGCCATGCAAATCAATTGATTGCTTGAATTAACTTTTATATGTAACATTTATAGTAGTTACATACATTTAACCTGAAGAACCTAAACTACAAATTCTTAAAATTTTTTTGTTTCCATTTTCCATTTTAATTTTTTCTTTAATTTATTGAATAAACTCACCAGATTTCACCTATTTTTCTGTATTTTATACAATTTGTAATCAATTTTTGAAACTTAAATCACAAACTGATAGCAACTTTCAAATGGAATCATAGACTTTATAAAAGTATTATAAAAATTGAAGTTTCTTGCTAAGGAGAGGTAAATATTTAGCTGCAAAATTTATCAACTTATGTATGTATTTATGACTTAAATATTTCGTTTAACAAAAATTGTTAAACGAAGGCCATATCAATTTGGCCCTTATTCATTTTTGATTAACGGATTAGTCAAAGACCGCCTTAATTTGGTTAAAACATATGTTGTTTTATTTTTTTTTTTTTTGGTTGAGTGTATTATTTTTTTGGACCACAATTTGTATTTAATTTGTATTCCATCAAAATTTTATTTTTCCAATTACTTTGATCTAAATCCATCAAACAGTAGAGGGCTTTTGTTTATTTGCCACGCCTTTTTCATGCATCTACCGAGCAAATGAATAAATATATGTATACATACATATATACATATATGTACATATATATAGTCGAAATATACATATGTAGGTTTGTATACGATTTTTCAATTTGGCTTTGTTTTGTGGCGTTATTTATGCGCATTTTAAGCTTGTTATTTTTTAATCACACGCCCTTTTTTCGCCTTCTTTTTGGTGAATCACCCCCAACAACTACCTCTCCTTACCCACCGTGGACTCAATCATTGGAGGTAGGATATATGAATGAATGTAGGAATGATTGGTTGGTTGGGTCCCTCTACAAAGTGAGATACATTTTCCAATTGGCGTTGCTGTTGTTATGTATTTTTAATGAATATCTTTTCAACACGTTGCAGTTTTTTTTGCTTTTCATATTTCTGTTCGCATTCGAAATCACATATTAATCAAGCAATGTTCGCTTCGATCTGTTCGACCCACTTTACAATTAAAATTATGACAGGCCGTTTTTTGTTTTTTTTTTTGGGTTTTGTTTTTTTTTTATCGTGTGCTCTTTGTTTCCGCTTGTAGTAAAGTAGTCGGAGTTGGAGTTGGAGTAGTAGTAGCTGGCAGCTGTTGTTGGACTTTTCTATATATTCTTCTTTTTAGGAGGGCCCGCAGTTAATAAAACGTAATTAAAAATTAATATTTAATGCGTGGCCCGCTGCTGTTGCTGCTGCTGCTGCGTGAGGCGTTGGTCAATCTATTAGTTAATCTGGTCTAATAATAGCCTCTAGATACAAGATCATATAGCATACCTATATATATTTTTCCATTGATTAATGACCTCAAGTGGAATCTGTGTGATATACACACATGGTCATATACATACATAGTTATATGAGGCAGATCACATCAAAAATCTTACTATTTGGGTCAGCCATGTGGTTTAGTCAAATCGATAGCATTTGGGTCTGATGGGACTTTGATGCTACTTCTACGACTGACGGGTGACTGTGTTCCTCTTTAGCATATAAATCAAGTCAAAAACTCATGCTCATAGTCAATTGTAATAAAGACATGCCAATCGAGCAACGCCCGCGCCATGTCAGCGATGTCAAACGTTGACGACTCGAAAAACCAATCAACTCAAAGTAAATCAAAAATCATAAAATATTCCAGCCTCAATGCACACACACACATACAGAGTGTGTGTAGGTAGGATTTGCTAACTGCAGCTGACAACGAGGCAAACCAAGCCAAGTTATAGTCAAGTCAGGCCGTTGCCAATTCATGCCACAGGCTCAGAGCACACTCTCTCACTCTCTCTTCCTCTCTCCCCCTCTCTGTCATTCTCTTTCGCTCTATTCAACATTTTTGGCTCCCAGGCCTTCTGCCTTCTTCTGCATCTTCTGCTGACTGACTGTATCGTATCGATGACGTTGGTTGGTGTTCTTCCTGCTGCTGTCGCTGCTGCTGCCTTTTATAAATAAAATTTGCATAAATTTAATAAACCCTCTTCTCGTTCTCGGCTAGAGAGGCCACAAAAGGCAGTGATTTTTTGGGCCATGTATGTGTATATATGTTTGTTTGTATTAGTGTGTGCATCGCACTTGTTAGTTTTGTGTTGCCTTACGGCCATTTCGGTACGGGAACGGAATAGAACAGAGCAGGACAGAACAAAACTGAATGGTTTGGGTATGGAGGATTTTGTGATTTACCGATTTACCGGTGAGGAGCGGTTTGTCACAAATGCTCCGTTGTCTCACCCAAAGACCCATAAATAAAAAAACAACAAACACACACACACACACACCGATACACACACAAAAAGCCAGTGGCACAAATAATGATGACATTGCCTAGGGAGGAGGTGGTAAAGGTGCTGGGCTATACGCAGCCGTGTTCTCATCATTTTGCACGCATAAATCGTTGCAGTTTTGCATTTTTGCCAGTAACCAGCTTGTTAGTCGCTCCAATGACAATGAAGCCCCATTGGACATAACCCAAACCGACCAAAAAAAAAAAAAAAAAATGAAAAACCATATTGTCTAGCCTCAGAGGGTCCAAAGCAAATGCTGTTTCTGCTATTTTTCGTTTTGCATATTGGTTCGATGATGATTTCTGGCTTGTTCAATGCTGGCATTTTAATTTGAATAGTTCCTACTGATTGTGTGTGCGTTAGTGTGTGTGAATGTGTCCGGGAGGGTTTTTGCTTTTTTTAACATTGCGCGATATATTGTAAATATTTAACTTCCTGGTTTTAGTCAAAAGTGCGGCCACAAATTAATGTCAAAGCCAAAATGTGCAAAATGGCCACGACTCAGCGGTTACAGGGGTACGGCGGCAGCGGCAGCTTCAGACTTGACCATAAATTTTCCAAATAGCGAAAAAAAATGACAGAAATGCGTTTATTGACCAAATGTGCAGCAGCTCATCGATTACGAGGCCAAGGCAGACACTACACACAGTGCAGTGCAATGCAATGCAATGCAATGTAATGCAATGGTATTGACTGGTGTTTCTTGCTGCCTTGACCATTGCGCATGCGTCGCGTCGCGTTTTGCCTTTTGGGATAAACAAGACGCAGGTTTAGCTCGCACACATGTCGTATACGTAATATGTTGTCTATGTTATGTTTGCCATTTGTTTTGCGTCTCTCTCCTTTCTATCTCTCACTCATTCTGTGCGGCACTTGCATTGCACATACATAAATAAATAAAGAAATACAAAATATATTGCTGGCAATTTATTTATAAACATTTTCCCTGTAAAATGTCGCCCAATCTCAATACCAAGAAGATGAAGCAAGTCGTTTTAGCTTGCGTTGCATGTTTATAAATGGCTGATCGTTTAAGCCAGAAAATGGCTAACTAAACAAAAAAAAAAGGCAACTTTAAGGCAATATATAACTTCGTTTTTTTTGTTTTCAAATAAGAACATATCAATTTGCGAGACAAGTTTATTTTAACTCGGTTTGTTAAGCTTGAAATGTAGAGCAATTTGCCACACTTGAAATAAATTCGATTCAAATTACACCAAAAAAAAAAACGAGCTTAGCTTTAGTTTAGTTGAATATCTGATTTAAGTTCAAACTAATTGAGCTCAATTAGTTTTAAATTTCCACTGGTACTACTTGCCAATTAAGGATTGATAACGATATGTTACGTATTTGGAAATCGTGAGGATTTACTTAGATTTTGCGTGTTTTTTTTCCTAATCTGTTTCCAATGCACTTAAATGCTTTACTCTTGACTATTTAAGACTTATTTATTGAATAGGGCACTATAAAACTTTTACACAGTCACATAAAGTTTACAGCAACAGTTATTTCCTATTCTCATGTGTTATAAAATAATCGATTTAAGTTGTAAAATATAGTTTTTCAATTTAAATGCTTTAGCATTATTGTTGTGCCCGTGCAATTGAAGGAATTGTGAAACGGCTTCATCAGGTAATTTAAAATAACTTCGTAACTTTGTTTTTATTTAAAAACATTCCCACGAAACAGTGATATCTTTTTAAATTTTAAAATTGACTATTGAACGAAATGCTCTAAAAGTGGAGCTGATTGATTGTTTGATTTTTCAAAACAAAGATTATGCACAAGAGGGTATGGTTTGATTATACCCATTTTCCCTGATCCACGCTTCTTCTCTCTAAGGGAGCCACCAGACTTGACATTCAATTCCTCTGAATTCAATCTAGCTTTTTATTATGTTCTCTCCTTTTACTTTACATAAATCTTCATTCCATGTCCAATTAGATGGCTAGGTCATGAATTTTGTATTGAGCAAACTTTCCAAATTAAATGATTAACTAATAAAGCTTTGCATTCGAAACCTAGAGCAAAATAGAATTAGTCTAAAATGGTTATATTTCAAGAATATTATTAACTGACTTTTAAATTATACAGATTTAGCTTAAAAAAAGAGACAAAACAAAATGGTAAATATGTAAATCTGATACCATTTAAGCTAATTTACCACATCTATTTGATACAAATGTGTTTGAATTTGCAAAGCCTTTTGATTTATGACATCTCTAACAATGGTTCAATTAAAACTTTATGGTAATAAAATCGAAACTGAAAAGCATTTTTTGTTTGTTCTTTTTTATTGATTTACAGATAGTCACCATATTAAGTTTAGCCATTAAGCACTTCTAATAGATTTTGTGTTTTTTTTTTGTTTTAGCCATTTCCTTTGGTGTTTCTCTTTTTGGCCAACACTGACTGTTGGACTTAAAGACATTTTTTGTTTGCCAAAAACGGGTATCTTTTGCCATGCCAATCCTGCTGCTGTTGCTTGTCTCTAACTGGCTGGCTCTGTTACGAGCATTAGTTTATTTTACTTATTTTTTTTCTAAGATGGTTTTTGGCTGCTAAGCGCGCTAAATGTGTGTTACTTCCGAACGTTTGTTGGCAATGTCGTGAGTCTGGTTGATGGCCTGGCAACATGTGAGACAGGGAACAAGGCAGTCAGCCAGCCAAACCAGCCGCAAGTCTAATGCATGATTTATAGTAAAATATTTATTTTACTGTTAAGTATACATATATATGTATATAGGTATGTACAAAGCCGCATCTCTTAGAGTTGGAGTTGGAGTCGGTGTTGGGAGTTTGTGTCTCATTTTGGGTGGGAGGGAGTGAAGACTGGGATATGGGGACAGGTGGCTGGCTTTACGGCTGTCATTGTCTATGTTCTTATCAGACGTGCTGTATGTATGTGTGTGTGCATGCAAAAAACTAAAACTCTAACTGTTTCTCTTTAACTTTAACTGCAGCTTGTTAGTTGGTTGCTAATGTCACTCATACGACACGTTGCCACAACACAAAGAACAGAAGCAGCAGCAGCCGTAGGAGATAAAATATTAATGTCAAATGGTAGTTACTTATAAATCAAATGCTATCAGCTGATGACCCCGTTTTCTTTTTTGGCCAGGATATAGCTGTAGCTCTCTGACTGCCGCTTTGGTTATTTTTTCCTTCTTTTTTTATGGCTTTTCAATAGTTAAGCGTGTCAAGCATAAATCATTTAACCACATACACAACAACTTATCTCAATCGACTTTGGAAAGCATGATAGTGGGTGTGGGGGGAAGTGTAGTGGGGGTTGAAAGGAAGACAGTAATGTGATGGGTGGTAGAGGTTTGAAATCTTTCACTTGCACACAAAATTAAGCCAAGCCAAGCCAAGAGCAGCTCTTGAGCAAAATTATGACAAGGCAAGCAACCCAGATACAGCTACATACACACACACACACACACAGTCACAGAGATTGAGGGATTGAGATGAACATGTGGGGGTCTGGGGCACAATTCTTGATAAGCATCATCATCGATTTTGCATGAGTGAGCGACGAGCTCACGTTTAAAAGCATTTTGCTTGGCTTAAACAAAAGTGTCATAAATCTTGCAAAAGAGACACAAAAGAACTTGACACAGTGAAATAAATACGCAAGGGGAATTGCAGCACAGAGCACAGAACACAAAAGCCAAAAGAGTGGGCCCACAGCCAAAGCCAGAGACAGAAACAGAGACATACGTACATATGTATATAGGTTCATAGCCAATGGTAAAGCCATGGCCAGACCAGGCCCCAAAGCAAGTGACGTTGCCACGCCATGCCATACCAGACCAGACCAGACCAGAAGGATACTAATGCACGTAATACGTTCCACTTGAATTGATAACAATGGGACTAGGGGCTTGGGGCCTCGACTCTGTCGCCCTGGCCCCTATGTCTCTGATGGACAGCTGCTGCTCTGGCTTCTGCTCTTCTAACTCATGTGGGCGACATCGACTCGACCAAGTTCGAGTGCGCGAACGTGAGCCTGCAACAATGGACATACACACAGACACACACACACACTAAAGATGAAGAGGGACCTAGAACAATCTTTACTGCACTATCCATTGTGTCATAAGATGAGAGATCCTTTGAGCAAGTGCGTTGCTCAGTCTATTAGACGAGTCTTTTGTCAACATCTCAGCTCTCTTTCTTTGGGTTGTTTAAGTTTATTCTTGGTAAATTTGTGATATATGTATGTGACTTCCTCTGTGCATGGTAAAATTAACAATTCTCTTTTAAGCGAACAAACCAAATCCCAAAATTCTTAAGGCCTGGAAAAAAGAAAAAACAACGAAAACCGAAAAGAGAGACAAAGAAAAATGCTTAAGAAGATTAATGACAAACAACAAATTGCGCTCAATGTCGCATTAATTGAGGCAATGAGGCGCTTGAATAAATGCATGAGTCTACAAAAATAAAAAATAAAAACAAATTAACATTATATGGACAAAAAAAGAAACAGAAATAAACCTCAAAAGACTTCTAAGAAAATGCTTAGCCAAGGTTGCTTACAAGATTTCGGTTTAGATGAGCTTGACGAGATGACAAAAGATTGTATGAAAACACTTTAAAATAATTGCCAAATAACATTTAAATTTTTTACATTTCAAAAAATGTTTGTATAAATTCAATAATTTTTAATTAGAAAAGATATCTACATATTTTGAGAGGCTATAAAATAGTTTTTTAACAGAATTTTTTGTCTTTAACTGAATTTTTGCCTTTGGCCTTCAGTCTTTGATGAAGATGCAGAATGTAAATATAAAATCTTAACGATCTCATATAAACATCTGAAATTCGTATAAGATAATGACAAATAACATTATTCCTTAATATGTTGAAGATTATTCAAAATAAATTTTAAAAAATTGGCAATCATTTTTTATTTCCAAAACTGCGAAACTAATTGTTTTTTTTAATTTCGACTTGTTTTACCTGTAATATAAAATCTACATATAAATACTTGATCAGCAAATAATTGTAATTAATTAATGAAAAGTGATAAAAATTGGAAAAACTTTAAGACTAAAATTTACTTGAGAGTCGTTTAAACAAGGATAAACATAATTTCGGACTAAATAACCCTAATTATATAATTTAAAATTCATATTTAGACAATCAATTGAATCAATTAGCTGCCTGCTGTAGTTGCTTACTAGAAGGAGGAACTAAGTAAGCCTTTTGCACCTAACTACTCAATTTTTTCTTTCATCTTCAAAACAGGATAAATAAGTTTCAAAAGCAAAAATAAACCACTCCAATTATATCTCACAATAAATGTCCAAGTGGACCGTTAGTTACTTTGGGCTATAGTCTACCCATTAAATGAAATCAATAAATCAATCTAATTAGCGTTACAGTATTTTAGTACCGTAGCACTTTAGTGTTTGCTCTAGGATTGCTGTAAAAAACATTTTTTTTTTTTTGTTCCTGGCCTATCTATGGCTTAAGGTCGAAGATTTATATCTCCATATAGTGGCGCGTGTGGCAAGATTCGGTTAGCGGTTAATAGACACCACACCACCACCACCAACGCTTTTAAATCTCGAACCGTAACCCAACCCAAAACTCAAACCCGACTTAACTTGGCTTATATGTGCTGTCTATTAGCGAAACATTTATGAGCAAATTACGGGAGCGCCGCCAATGCTTGGCCAGGCCACAAAATATGACGGAAAATTATAAAAGAGCGGGTTAAAGATGGTGCAGGAGGGAGTCCAACTAATTGCAGCACCACACAATTTTGGGTGGTGACGGTGGTGGTGGTAGTGGTGCGGTAGAATGTGGTGTGGTTGGCCTACGCAGCCTGCGGCTTTTGCGGTTTATGTATTTTCAGTGTTTTTTTTTGTTTTGTTTCGTTATTTGCAATATTTTTATTTCGTTGTTGTTTTTTATACTTTTCGATATGCAGCAAATCAGCGTGCAAATTGTAACATAAAATATTTACATAGACTACACCTCCCTGCCCTCGCTTCTGCACTCGGGGCATTTGCATTTTGTTTATTGCGTTTAATTTGCGCATTGTTTGTGTGGCTTTAGATAATTGCGGGCATCAATTGCAGCCTGCCACTGCCACCCACACGCCCACAATCAAAATTGCCAGGAAAAAGCCGAAAAAAAAGAAAAATGCCCACTGAAATGAGTATGCCAAGGATAGGGGAGAGGGGTATGTTAAAATGAGGCAGCCAGAGAAACATTCGTTTGCTTTCATTAAGTTTTCAGCGAGCGTCGGCCAAAATGTATAATCAACGTCCAGCCAACTGTCCAAACTGTCCATCTGTCTGTCTATCTCTATGTCTATCTGTCTGTTTGTTTGCATTTCACGCTCTATGGCCTATAGAGGCACCGTGTGATTAATCTCCCACACGGTATGGCTCCACAAACCACATAGATAGATAGATATACATATGTATGTATCCAATGTTATATCTGTAGAACAAATGATTTCCCACTGTTATTGATGATGTGTTGATTAGGTTCTGGAAACCCACCCAACACTGTCCGAAAGACAGACAATTTCAATAGATGAAAACTAATCGCGGTCATGTGAATATCAAAGGTTTCATTTTTGCTTTGTTTTCTGTTGTATTTTTCGTGTGTAAAGAATTTCACTTTGAACTCGTGCCGCAATTCAAATCCAGGCGCCCTGCTGACTTCTCGTTCAGCTGCATAGTAATACTACGCAAATTGGGTCATATTTGCTCACAAAAAATATATTGCTGCAAATTGCAGAAAACACTGAACAAAAAAATCATGCAAAAAAAGAGTAGGCAAACAGCATGTGTCTAATGAATTGCCATCGATGGGTTTTTATCCAGCGATTTTTGTATCGAATTACCAGCCACGCAGTTACGCAACATGTGAGAGGATTTATTAGACAGCTCTTGTCTTTATTTTATTATCTTTCAGCTGCTACCGCAACTCTTGTCCATTTTCCAACAGGCAAAAAAATTAAAAATAAATAAGAATTATGAGCAACATATTTTATATTTTGTCAAGGATACTTAAAATTGTTTAAGATAAAAGTTAATTATCAACAAAATAAAAGTTACCAGAAGTGACTTCTACTTAAAAGGTTCTACTAAAGATTTGTTGCCTTAATAAACATATGCTTAATTAAGTTTTTTTTACAAAACTTATAAATAGACGAGATTTAGAAATTATTTCTGAATTGAACCTGAAGAATAGTAAAAGTGAATACTAACAAAAATACTAACTAAGAAACAAAAGGGTAAATAAAGGTAATTTTAATATTTTTCCAATATTTAGTCCGTTGGGCTTAACTCAACGTTTACTTTAGATTAAGTTAACTAAAACCTTCTAAACTAAATTTACTCCATCTTAGAAAAGCTTTTGAGAAAATGGTTTGTTTAATTCTCTACATAAAAGAACAGGTTAAATAAGGTCAACCCATTTACTCTACCATTGGAGTTCAGGTCGTTAATAAAGGAATTCATTGACTTTAAAATTCAGTTTCAAGCAGTTTTCTAACTTATAGTAGTACTTAACCAGTTTAGAGGGTTACTTGATTGATAGTTTTTCAGTATTAACTTTGCATACACGGAGATAATTCTTTTAATTTTAAACTCCTCTTTAATTTGTTTTTTTTTTTATTATTATTCTCTACGAGAACGAACATAAATGTAAAACTTTATTTGTAATTTCATGGCAGAATTGCTCGTTAAATTGATATGTTTGGATCTCTGTGATTGTTTTGCTTGCCCTTGATGGTGGGCTTTGGATGGTCACGCCCCCAACTTGCTGGTCAGTCAGACTGGTTAATGGCCTGGCCAATTGTCGCAAATTAGTGGAGGCCAACCTACCCACACACACACACACACACAATCATAGAATTAAGTATACGCATACACAACAAAGAGATTTTTGCAATTGCTGTTGAGCAGGTGAAGTCAAGTGGCCAGCAAACAACACCTCAAGCCAATCACATGAGCACCAAACTAACGGTAAACGGAATACAGTGGGTGAGAGAGATGCAGAGAGAGAGAGAGAGAGATGGAGAGCGTGAGGTGGGATGAGACAAAGAACCCCAAACAACAGCTATAAACTTTACTGCTACAATTGGCAAATTGAAAATTGCTCGCTGGTGGCAGCAGCCGCGTTGGAGTTGAAGTTAAAGTTGGATATTTTGTTTTTTTCTTTTCAAAGTTAAGGCGGAAGCTTTAGTCCATTCCATCGCCCAAAGCTAAGTCATGATGCGTTCCGTCTGCCCAGATAAGCCGACATCATCCATGCCCCAGACGAAGATGCATTTGCCCGGGCAGTACCCCAACTGCCGCCTCTCGACATAGACGTTTCAATTTCAACAAAGCCAACAAACCAAAGACTGATCACGAAGAGGGCGGTGGGAGGGAATCCAGTGAACGAGCGAACGGGAGAACGAACGGTTTTGGCCAATCTTCAAGGCAGACATTTTAATGAAGCCCCCAGCCTCGGCCTCGGCCTCGGTTTTGGTTTTGGTTTTGGCTTTAACATCGGCTACGGCCAGGTTGTAACGGTGCCAAAGTCAGACCGCAGACAAGTCCACGCACTGACGCACTGTCTGAGTCTGTCTCTTGTCTTCCATCTCTCAGCTCTCGTCTCAACTATAGAATAATGATAAGGTCCATAGTTGTCAGCGGCGTATGCAAAACGAATGACTTAAGCAACAAACTTGATTATAAGCCATGTCCATGTCTATGTCTATTTCTATTTCTTAAGAGAAGCTAACATAACATAAGCCAAAACTAAGTATATTGAGAGATTTATGCAATTTAATTGGTATGAAATGAATATTCTAGCTTTTATAACGGATAACTTTAAAGATCCTTGACGCATTTTTCACAAATGTCTAACAAAAAGGACTTGATAGAATTTTTGCTTTGCTAATTAACACGAATTAATTAAAAAAAGAAAGAAATAAAAATTAATATTTTTAAGAATTTATTAGTTTAATATCGTAAATACGTTGAAGAGAATTATTTTAAGAAGATTCAAAAACTACTCAAGAACAAAAAGGTTTCAAAGAAAAAGTATAGATAAATAAGCATTTTGAGTAATTTGTTATTAAATTTTTCATTTTCAAGCATTACGTATGCCTCGGTTTTTATTTTATAATTTCCAAGGTTTTGTAATGAACTAATACTAGTAAAAGGTAGATCTGTTCAGTCTATATTTACTTTTTCAAAAACTATAAGACATTTTGGCATTTAGTATAAAATATTTAATAATAGAAACATATTTTACAGTGAGAAGTACTTATACTCCGAGAAGTACTTATAATTTGACAATACTTTGAATATTAATTGGTCTAATTGGAAGCAGACAGACTTTCATTTAAGCTATGAACTAGAACATGAACAAATCTCAACGAGATTCTTCTATGAAATAAGAAAACTTAATTTTTGCTTAGATGTAACTTGTATTATATTAATGGCAAGAGACCTTAAAACAAAAACCGGGACTTGGAAAAAATTCCCAAATTACTTACATGTCTCGCAAACATATTTCCCCCTTTGAGCTCACTGTTATTTCTTTATTTTTACTATTTTTGAGTTGAAATTCTTTTCCCTTTTACAGATATAAAACTTTTCTATAGCTATTCTATGACTAAACAATGGAGATTGTCACTTTCAACTTTCGCTTGATGCTTCGAACTGTGTACTGTTTACCTGGTGGGTCCCTCTCTCTGTCAGTCTCATCCACCTACACATGCTCTGGTATGTAATTAAAACGAAATGCTAGGCCAACAGAGGTCCACTAGTCCACTTGATTTTTGGATTACTTTTGGCTGTGGCCACCACGCACTTGATTGCCATAATAAAGCAACGAGAGTCTTGTCTCGTTTCGTCAAGAGTCGGTTTAGGCGTTAATTGTGGGTTCTGGCAAATTACAGACTATGGCCGGGAGTACTTTGGCTGCACTTTCTCTCTTTCTTGGGGCGACCAACTGAATGGGTGTCTAACTGACTGACTGACTGGCTGACTGCCTGAATGAGTGAGTGACTGTTTCCATTGTCTCATTCTGGTGGGCGTGCACTTAATTGCTGTTTAATGCCAAAATCGATTGCTTCTTACCTTATATTGGATTTTGTTTTTTTTTTCTTTTTGCTTTTCTTTTGTTATTTTCTATTTGAATTGTATAGAGTCTGGTTATTGGACTCAAGTGGACTCAAACATCACCACACACATACTGAAAAGAGAGAGAGATGAACAGAGAAATGCAAATTAGTTTACATACAAAAAGATACGACTACTTCAACAAACAATGAACTCCCGTCCACTTCACTGGCCATGCGCCTTTGGCCACAAATTGACATTGTTTCTAAATGCTTTTGTGGCTTGGACTCACGCCCAAATGGGAAGAAAAAAAAGGTTCAAGAAACAAAGCAACAGCCAACACCAATAAAAATCACTGTGCACGTGCTCCATAAAGCCCATTCCCAAGACTAACTCTCGCAGCTGCTGCTGCAGTTCTGAGCCAACACTTTGACTTTGATTTATTGCCTGCAATTGTCGCAAAGTACAAAATTGTATCGAAATAACAAAAAAGATATAAAGTGAAAACATTGTCCACTCTTGCTTTCCTTTAACAATTTCAGTTACAAAAGTTTCCCCATTTCCCCACCCTCCTTTTATACAGACAACTTTCAATTGGTGACTTAATTTCTTCGTTTTCTCTACAAAAAGAAAAGTGCTGCAATAAAAGCTAATGAAATCGAACGGAATCAACTACAGCTACAACAAATTGTCTGTTGTATAGCTCCAACTCAAAGTTTATAGGCAGTCTCAGTAAAGTTTGCCAAAGAAATTATCAAGTGCAGTTTTTTTTTCGGGGGGCTTTGGCACTTTTACTTTCTTTTGTTGACCAACCAAAACGAAACAAAAAAAAAACCTATTTTCATTCAGTTAACCATTTTGTTTGGTTTAGGCTATTTTCTTTTTAGCAGCAGCTAATGAGTTGAACTGCTTTTGGCATAAAATGCCAAGCAACAACAACAACAACTATGGACAATGGGCCAGCACTCAGACAAATTACAAAACAATTTATCTTAAACTCTATTCGACTTTGATTTCGATTTGTATGGGAAAATCTGTTTGCCGCATCTTTTTTTTCATTCCATTTGATGAGAAAATAACATTAACAGTTCACCAGCAACAAAAATTATATCTCACAATTTAAACTAAACCGAGAGTTTTAATGGTTAAGATGTAAAAACATTATTAGCTAATTTCTATAGTATTGTTTCGAAAATGCTTAAAATTAATAAAACAAATTGTTTGAAATTCTACAAATATGTTATACTAGATTATAATGAAAACTTTTAAAACATATAAACTTTCCAAAAATACACTTCATAACTATGTTTTAGGAGGCTTGACTAATTTACAAGATTTTTAATCATAGGCAAAATCACGTAGTTTTATCATCAGGAGACTTTGCTAAAGAATTGAGAGTGGTCATACCTAATCTTGAAGCTAACAGTATTTTGGAATTCAAACTAATTGAAGCGAAATAATATTTTCATAAGTCACATAAGTCTTTTAGCCTTATTACCTCGTTGCTTCAGATTGGGATACTAAGGTATATGTATATATAAATTTTATACCCCATCTATGTAACATGTTTGCCACATAAGTTGAGCATCCAA
This sequence comes from Drosophila paulistorum, assembly GCA_018152135.1. Lineage (NCBI taxonomy): Eukaryota > Metazoa > Arthropoda > Insecta > Diptera > Drosophilidae > Drosophila > Drosophila paulistorum. The sequence continues at coordinate 42,049,506 of JAECXG010000822.1, forward strand.
TACTTCCATAAATGAATTGACATAAAGTTATAGAATCTATCATAAACAGTTTTCACTTACAGGACTCAATCGAGAACATGAATTTAATTGACATTTAGACTTTTTATGATAAAAATTTTAAGGAAATCAATGTGTTTCTAGGTCTTTATTTGAAAGAGGTTGTTGTTGGGAGTGAATTCATAAACATATGAGTCGATTCTATTTAACTTTCAGATTGAATTATGGTTTGGTTAATGCTATTGTGGTACTAAATATGTCTAAAGGCTTCTATGTTTTTCTTTAAAAGGCATGTAATACATTCTACATATCCACTTGTTAGTGTCATTCATCTAAATATATGCATTATCTATTAACATAGTTATGGTTGCACATAGTTAGTACATAGTACTACACAGTGCCTTCTGACTTACCCAGGGCAAGAACAAAGACAGAGAATTGTCTGAGAAATACTTTGAGTTACAGAACCTGGGTATTATGGTTTCGGAGGCGGAATGCTTTGGCTCACTGTTGCATGACATAGGCGTGGCTGTTGCTGGTTAGATCTTTTTTTTTTTTTTTTTTTTTTTTTTTTTTTGGGGTTGGGAGTTGCTGCAACTGCAACTTGGTTTTTGGACTCGGCATGCAAACATTACAATTATCGCCGTTGATCTGCAGTTTGTTGCTGTTGCGCTTTGACATGTTTCTTTTTAGCTACTTATTTGCCTTCAAAACAAATATCTAGGCTAAAGGGAGGGAGAGGGAAAAAAGACAGCAAGCATTGGCTTAAACGTATCAATTAGAAGTGAAAAAGCAAACAAAATCGAACAAAGAGTGAGAAAAAATCCTAAAAATACTTGTACACACACACAAATTACCGGCGAGATCATGGCTAAAGCATTTTTTCGTAGCGAGAAAATGGAATTGTGTCAACTATTGCTGCACATGGACAATGCCTTCAATGTTATGGTAGAGGTTGGTCATCACGGTGGCATACAATTCAACAATGTCTATGATGAGGATCGCGTGATGAATGGTATTTATACCAAAAAAGTAATGCTATGTCAGGAACTTATGCGGATTGTTGAATATCTTCAGGATCAATTAAAGCTGATGGAAATTGATCGAGTTTTCTATCCCGAGGTCGACAGAGACAATCGTCCATGTGAGAGGGATATTAAGGATTATGATGAACGTTTACGTCGCATGAATATTGAGGTAGCAGCGGTTATGGAAAACTTTCAGTCTCTCATCCGCCGTCGGGCTAGTATAATTGAGCAGAAATTTGCCATAGAAAAGGCTGATAAATTCTTTAGCTCTGAGCGTGGACAAGTTGCCGCACCTTTGTATTCGGAGAGTGTCATAATGAATTTATTAAAGGACACTGCCGAGGCAGAACCATCTAGCGAACATTTGAATTATATCCTTGGATGCATTCGAGCCGATCAGTTTCACAATTTCGAATTATTACTATATCGTTTTTTTGGCTTCAATTTGATGGTGCGTTATGCCGAATTGCCCAAACCCATGAAGGAATATCATGGGTCTAAAGCACAGGAGGTACGAAAATTTGCTCTACTCATGATGACCACCTCGATACAGATACGCACCAAGTTAGTTAAGGTATGCCAATCGTATCATGTTACCATCTACGAGTGTCCTGAGACCCCTCGCCAGAGGCAGCTATTGATTATGGACTTGACCCAAGAGATTAGGGACTTGGATTTAATATTGCGAAAGAGTTTCGAGATGCGTAAAAATATCTTAGATATGACTGCTGTCGATTTGTATGTAATGCGCATTAATTTGCGTAAATCTCGCAAAATCTATGATCTCTTGAATCGACTTAGGCTTGTTGGGGGAACGGAAAATCGAAATTATTTGCAGTGCGAGTGCTTTGTGCCCGAATCAGAGATCGATGGCATTCGTGCGGCCTTAAAGCGTGGCTCACGTTTGAGTGGCGGAGCAGATGGAGACGCTCGATCGAAACGTGACAATGAACTTGTGTCCAATCCACCCATACTTCTAAAGAGGACACGCAAATTCAAACATATGCCGCCCACATATTTTCGATTGAATAAGTTTACCAAAGGATTTCAGAATCTAATCGATGCGTATGGAATGGGTGATTATAGAGAATTGAACCCGGCTCCGTATACAATTATAACATTTCCCTTTCTCTTTGGTGTAATGTTTGGTGACATTGGTCATGGCATTCTAATGGCTTTATTTGCCGTGGGACTGATCTGGAAAGAGAAGACCATTGAGCGAAAAAGTCGCACCGATCCATCAGAGGATGAGATCATGAATATTCTATTCGCTGGTCGTTATATTATATTATTAATGGGTCTGTTTTCTATATATATAGGTTTCATCTATAACGATGTTCTATCCAAGTCAGTGAATATATTCGGCTCTAGTTGGAGTTGCCGCTATAATGCCACAACCTTAAAGGATATGCGTATTGAGCTGATGCTGAATCCAAACGATAATAAATTTTTTACGGGTGATCCATATATATTTGGCATGGATCCTATATGGCATATTTGTGGCGAAGATTCAATTACCACATTAAATTCTCTTAAAATGAAAATGGCCATTATATTGGGCATTGCGCAGATGATGTTCGGTCTAAGTTTAGCGGCAGTAAATTGTATTCTCCTAAAACGAAACCCGGATCTGTTCCTTGTAGTCGTACCACAATTTGTCTTCATGACCTGTATATTCTGCTATTTGGTTTTTCTCATTTTCCTCAAGTGGCTGGTATATGGTGGATTAAAACAGCATCCCCATACAGCGGGATGTGCTCCATCGGTGCTTATTACCTTCATTGACATGATGCTTTTGAAAAGTTCTGAGCCATTGGATGAGAGCTGTAATAATGGAATGTTTCCGGGTGAAAGAATTGTGGAATATGTATTATTGGCAGTTGCCTTTTTGGCGGTTCCCGTGCTTTTGGCCGGTAAGCCCATCTACTTGACACGACGTCAGAAACAGCTTCACAAGGACCGAGATATTAAGGATTTGAAGCAAAAGGGACGTGATACCATATTGGATATGCGTTCATCATTGCGCTATTCTTTAGACAATCAGGACGATTTAAATAACAGCTCAAATAATAAAAATCAAAAACCAGAAACTGTTGACGATGCCGTTGAATTTGATATGTCAGAAATTTGGATCCACTCGGGCATCCATACAATTGAGAGTGTTTTGGGCTCTGTATCGCATACAGCATCCTATTTACGTCTATGGGCGCTATCCTTGGCTCACGATCAACTCTCTGATGTCTTGTGGCATATGATACTACACAAGGGTCTACATAACAAGTTACCCATTTATTTGGGTGCACCAGTTCTGGCATTTGTATTCTTCTTTTGGGCCATACTCACAATGGCCATTCTAGTAATGATGGAGGGTTTGTCAGCATTTCTGCATACACTGCGTTTACATTGGGTGGAATTCCAATCGAAGTTCTTTAATGGAGCCGGTGAACCGTTTGTACCATTTCATTTTCAACCCTCAACCATACGTGATTAGAATTTTTCTAATAAAATATTTGTAAGTTCATCAAACGGGAGTACAAAAGATATGAGAGTGAAGGAGAGAGAAATCTATAAAATACTTTGTATGAGCCCTCTTCGTGTTGGTCGTCGTCTCAATCACCTTCCAACATCTTTAGAATTAATTGAAATCCTTTTCAATTAACAGCATACAACACAACCCACGCCACTTGGCCACTTCCTCCATTAGCATGGTGGACATTCCTTTGCAATTAGCATGAACGACTAAGGCCATAAACCAAAGCTAACTTTAAACAATTTCCATTTATTTGCTTTATGCCATTGACCAGCTGCAGTCCTCATGCTCCTCCTTCCCTTCCTTCTCCTCAGCCTTCTTAGTTTCCTTATAGACGTCCCTCTGCCTTCAATGCGGGCGCAAAAGTCGTCGACCCTTTTGTAGCTGAAATGTTGTTACTGTTGCTGCTGCTGCTGTTGTTGTTCTTATTGTTGTTGTTGTTGTTGCTGCTGCTGCTGCTATTGTTGGTGTTCTTGTCGTAGTTGTTTAGCTTGTTTTCCATACACACAGCTGAGTATTTGCCTAGCTTGGACGTTGACTCCGAGTGTAGTTGTTGCCATTAACACCCACGCCATTTTTTCTGTGTACCAAGTACTGGTGGTGGTGGAACTGCTGCTGCTGTTGGTGGTGGTGCTGCTGGGGGCGAGTCTTGGCATAAATTATGAACAGCAACCGATGACGCATGCAAACCTAAGTAGACTTGTTCATGCATAAATAACTTTCGTTAGCCACATGGCTGACTTTATTAGATCTCAGTCAATTCAGTAAGACAAAAGACAGGCATACACTTCAATACCATGAGCCACAGAAAGAGCTCTATAGAGAGCGGGGAGGAGACACTGGGTGGTGTTTGGCGGGTGGTTGAATGCAGTTTCATGACCAGTGCAAGAATCGAGCAGGTTTATGTATGTATGTGCTTTAACTGCGGCTACGCAATGGCTGGCCAAAACAGGCTTTTAGCCTTAGCACGCGCCATTGTGTTTAAGAGATTGCTGGGGTGGTGCTGGTGGTTAGTTGGTTGGTTGTGGTTTTGTGGTGCTGGTTTGCTCGTTTGTTGCCTAAGTCTTTTGTTTATATTTGGTAGTTGTGCGTTCTAATGTGCAACGGCTGACTAGAACCCCAACAATGGGCAGCTGCTTAGCGCTTTTATGGCCAACAATTGTCAAGTCTCCTGGGATAAGCGGAGAGAGATAGGGAACATAGAACAGAAACACTCGGAAGACACTGCAAGAAAAGCAAGGTCAACATTTTGTGTTTTGTTTCATGCTTTGTGGTCGCTTGGGGAAAATCAATTTCAAACTAAAAACCGTCACATTGCCCACGGTTTAAGTTCTAGACTCTACCGAGTCCCCGATCTGGACATTTTGCAGTTGTCAGTCGCATCACGTCACGTTCCTATGCTGGGTCATCAATTTTTTGAGTGCATTGCTCAGTCCTTTAAAGGGCTAGCTGCTGCTGTTGTCTCAGTTGCTGTTGTCATTGTGGCCAGTTGCCAGTTGGTGTGTATTGTTTTTTTTCTCATTTTTTTTTTGTTGCTTTGCAATGTTGTTGCAGAAGCAACTTTGTTGGCCATTGTTGTGTGCCTGAGTTCTGGGCACTGCCTAGTTCTGCTTTTGGGTCTTTACATGCCGGCCATAACAAAAAAGGTGTTAAATTCAACTCACTGTAGCAGCAAGCGCACTCCAATAGGTCCAACTCCAATGTCAATGTACGCTGAAGAATTTCTGCCACAGCAGAAGGACATTTCCCTCAGCCAACCTCAAAATAACCAACTCTGAAGTGTTTGCCTCACATCTTTATACATGTACATAAATACATCTTTATTCTGTTTACCCAAAGTATCCCAAAAAAAATATACGAAAATCAACAAAAAGATCTCCCCAAAAAAGAAGATTCAAAATAAGTCGAGATGAAAACAAAGCATAACTGTTAACGCTCTTATTTTTTGTGTTTTTTTTTTTTTTTTGCTTTGGCTAATTAATTAACTTGCTTCGCATTTTGTTGTTTTGGCCATTTTTGCTGCCAAGTGGAAAAATGCCATTTAATTTGCCGCAAATTGTGCATTGTTTAATCTCCAAAACTGTTTGTTTATTTTTCTCTCTTAATTTAATTTAATTAAAATGGTTCTACAGACATTTTTTGCACGTCAGCCGGAAACATGACAATTGACCATAAAATAAACTAATTCGCTAAGGAAAAACTTTCACTCAACTAGCAAAAAACAAAAGCGAAAAAAACAAGCAAACAGAATGCTTTAATTAAAATTGCCAAAAAGAAATTAATTTTCAACTGTGAGCTAACCGGTTAGATTTCAGATTTTTGATATGTTTTTTGTTTTCTTCTTTAGCCAAAAGAAAAAAGTGAAATTTTTCAACTGAGAATCCATTTTTGGCATTTAGCAGCTTATTAGTAAAACAGTAAGCACAAAAATAAGGAGAAAAACTCAAAAGTATAAATATACATAAATTTAATAAGTCAAAATCCAAATACAGAGCCAGGCAGAAAGTGAAAGATAAATATTTATAGTATTTTTAAATAACTGGGGCTAATAATATTTCTACTAATGGCAACGTTTTGATGCACTTCTGGCCATTAAATAGAACAGCAATTATTATTTATTGGCCATTAATGAAGTGATATAAATCAATAAAGAATTTTTGTTTTACGTCAAATTGTTTTCCCTCATCGTTCAATTTTCAGCATTCACAAAAAGAAGTCATATATTTTTAAACCAGAAAATGTAATAGTATAATTTTTCACGAATTTGTAAATCACTGTGATATATATCATTCAAAAGTGCTTTATTTAAAGTTAAAGTGGGAGTCAAGTCTTCATTATTAAATTGCTAGAAACAAATGATTAAATGAACTTTACATTAAGATAAAAATCCATAAATATGTAAGTATTTTTTAAGGAAGTAGTTAATATATAGTTAATGGTTCAGCGGCTTTTAAATTTTTATTAAATTTGTTCAATAGCTTTTAGAACAATACAACTGCTGCCTATGGTAGATAATTATCATTACTAAGTGACCTTAAAATAAGAACCCTATTAAAATGTTTTTAACTTTGAACTAAAGTCAAACTTCAATCGAACTTGAAATACTACTTGAGTTAATAATTAAATATTTGTTTAGTAAAAATTACCATACACAATTATAACATAATACGCCTTTTGTTAAGGCTTTCAACAAATCCACCCACAGAAAAAAGTAAATGACTTAAATGTTGCAAATATATTAAAAGAATTGACATTTTGATTAAGAAACTATGTGCCCGAGTAGAATATTTAATTATTTATACAATTTATGACAATTGTATTATACCCAGTGAGCAAAAGTAGAGTATATAAGAAATATAAGAAACCTTTCTTTGATCTCTTAGCAAACCGACGACCACACAAACATCTGCATATATGTATATATATATATATATATACATATAACACACAAAACGTTTTGATTATTTTCACATGATGATTTTGTTGTTGGTGTTGTTGTTGCTGGCATTTTGCCATTCCCGACAAAGTTCGTTGCTTGAGTCTTTTGTTTGGCCCCGCCATGCATAATGAGAACTTGATAAATTGTGTATATATTATACGCCCGTATATATGTCAATTACAGCACGATTTTTGGCAAATTTCTTACTTCTGTCTGACACATTTCCAGTTGGGTCAATTCTCTGCCTGTCTCTCTACTCGGTTACGACTGTTACCGATATTTATGTCAACGGCGACAATAAATTTGTCAGCTTTGCCGTTTTTTTTTTTTTTTAATTTTTGAAGACCGTTAAGTAAACGCAATGCATGATTTGTGTTTTGTAATGAGGGCACAACCAGAAAAGAAAAAAAAAACGAAAACAAAAAATAACAAGAAAACGTAACGTAAAGAAGATAATAAAGGCAAAGCAGACAACGCGCGAGAGCAGTTCATAAAATATTCATGATTTGCCAAATGTATTTTTTATACCCTCTAACCCTAGGGTGAAGGTTTTGGGTATATATGAACATATATATGTAAATGGTCACTAAAAGTAAGCACTGGCTACTAGATGGCGCCTGACGTGTGCATGTTCGGGGTTGTTTAACATTGTTAAAGTCACATAACTATCATTATAGAGTATATAAACGTCAGTTAAGTATCTTGTCCATTTTTTCCTTTCTTTAAGCAAGCGGTATTTACTAGTTATTGAGTCATCAGGTTAAAAAATCATAATTTTAACAAATTATATATAAGTATATTCTCTCTCTGTTTCTCTCTATGCTTCACATATTTATTTAATTTAATTGCCAGGTTGCAAATCAAAAAAGCATCACGAAATCTTGTTAATCAAAAGCCAAAACAACACAATAACTGAAATCAGAGTATATATAAACAATATGTTTACCGTTAGCATTTTGTTTTAACTACCTGTCAGTGTATGAAGAGCGAAAAACAGAAACGAAAAAGTAAATACAAAACAACAAATTAAATAAAAGTTAGCCACAAAAGCGTCATTGACCAGCCAACTTTATACACACACTCGCACACACACACACACACACACACACACACACACACACACAGATAAATAGTCCAATTTGTTGAGCTGTCAGGGATGGATTTAGAAGTGACTAGATGAGGCCATAGCCAAAATTTTAGTAAGCATTTATTATTATATTTATTTGAAGGCAAAATGATGCCTGAAGTTGTAAATCAGCCCACATATTATATAATTAAGATATATCAATGACAATTAGAAAATATATTTTATCAATGACATATCCATTTGCGATAGCAGTTATATAATTTATTAAACGCAAGTAAAAGAATCTTAATTTTCTGTAAAAAAAAAACGTTTTTGACAAAGTCTAAATGTGATGATCGAAAGGTCGAACACCAGCCGAAAATGGGTAAAAGAAATGTTTTTATTGTCATGATGCTGGATGATTTGGATAAAAGATTTTGTTGAAATATATATTCACATGTTGCAATTTATATTTGATTTTATATTTTGTCGCTCCCTAGTATCTAAAAGGATTTATTTTACTTTTGAGGGTTCGAGGTCAAACTTAATAACAAGCTTCGATGCACAAAGAAAAAATTTTGAAGTCAAATAATACAACAATTACAAAAGGATTATTTCCGGGGTGAATTTTAGATATTTCAAGCCGCTCCTGTTTAAATTGAAGGTTTGCTCATTGCATTGAGAGAGGGAGAAGTGCAGGTGGTACCATTTTTGACCTTCACTAACGGGCACCCTATTAGAGTGAGTGTGTTTGTGTGCACTTGAAGAGTTTAACTTTACACAGCTTCAGATTCAACTTGAGCACGAAACGAACTTCGTTGGCTGTCAGCCATTTGAGTGACGTGCAGCAACAGCGACAGCGACGGCAGCGGCAACAGCAACACTAACAATTGCCCTAACAATGGCGTGCAACAATTGGTGTCAAAGCGCCAAAATGCTACCGACTTGCCAACCAAAACGGAAAAAATTGTTTCTTAAATTGTATTACACAGCAAGGGAGACAGCAGACAGCAGCAGGAACATGGCTATTGGCAAGCAATAAATAATTTGATTATCAGTTCAAAAAGTAGCAACTAATTTCACTAACCTAACTGACCGCCCACGCAGCTCTAAACTTTCCACAAAAAAAAGACAAAAAAATGTAAAAAAAACTCAAAGTGAAAGAGGCAAAAAGATACGCAGCGAATGAGAGATAAATAGAGAAAGATATGAGGGTAGAGAATTCGCAACGATTTGCAACCGTTTGCTGCCGAAAAACGAGAAAAAGACGTAAAAACCAACTTTGCCCTGCTGATGTTACTGCTGCTGCTGTTTCTGCCCACGCATGCCAACCATCCAACAGTCACATAAATAAGTCACCATCAGAATCGCACCATCAGCTCGTAGCTTGGATGGAGCAGGCCAGGCCAAGCCAAGCCAGGCCAGGCCAGGCCAAAGCAGAGCGAGCAATAAATCTCAAAAGCGTGGGTCGTTGTCGTCATGGGACAAACATCAGCAGCAGCAGCAGCAAATGAGGCCACGCCTCACTAAGTCAATCGTCAGAGTGGCAGAATCAAGTGCGTATTAAGCACAGCATCTCTCTTTCTCTCTCTCTCTCTCTTTCCACTACTATTTAAAAAGAAAAGTGAACAGCACTCACAAATATGCTGATAATCTGTTTATGGTCCAAAGAACTAGGCCTCATTACCATATGACCAAAACCAAAAATATAAATATTTAAAAATATATATTGAACAAGCCAATGGCATGTGCCGTTAAGCTAACGCGTTTAAATTGGCCTAGACTTCTTCGTCTAAAGAAAAAATAAATCAAGAACAGGCATTACTCATTGAAGAGCTTTTAATCGGCTTGTGGTAAGTATATTTTAAGTGACAAATTGGCCAAACGTCACAGATGAGAGGGCAATGTTTGTGGCAAGCAAACTTTTTCTTCACCTTTTCATTGGGTTTTAGTATACCATTTTCTTATACCAAGAAATTGTTACACAATTTATTTTCGCAAAAAACTTTAGTCATTTATGCATATCGATTTAAGTTTAAACTACTTTTTCAACTATTGTTACTTGACTTACCCTAAAAATAAAGCCAGCCTTTACTTGAGCAAATTAAAAAAGTGCAGTTGCAGTTCCTGTAATGAGAAAAAAGTAAATAAATAAACAAATAATATATTAGTCATTTGTTTGATTGCTAAGTAAAACCAGTTTAAGTCAGCCACAAATCACAATTATAGTCAAAAGTTTGACTTAAATTGTTGCATACAAATGATCAATGGCTTTTGTATATTTAAACTAACAAAAACACTTTCTATGACAAATTTGTGGCTACCAAAATTAGACTCAAAATCATGTACACTTCAGACAGCAACAACAACAACAACAGCAACCACACGAGCTTGTTAACTCATCCAAAAAGTAAACCACATTCTTTGAAGCATTTGAAGAAAGAAAGAGAGAGGGACAAGAAAAAAACACACACATACAAATAAAACTAACTTACGGGCCATGAACAATCAGCAGCAGAAAAAATTACACATATTAAAACGACTTGAGCATACCCTATATGAAGAGAATTATATGCTGTACTGAAAATGTTGTAAATGCAGAAATATCTACTAACTAACATGGGCCAATAAGAGGAATCTACTTCAAGGGAACTTTCTGGCTATCCAAAATGTGATATACAGACAATTGTGTTCCATTCCATTTAAAAGTCATTACAACTAAACCTTTTTTTGCTTCTAATATATATATATATGTAAATAGATTTCGTCTACAAACACTAGAAACTTTTAAAAATGGTTAATTTGAGAAACAAAAAGAGATGTACCCCCGGTTGCAGTTTAAACATTTAGATTCTAGAATCAAGAATTCTAGAAACTTTTCGAAATTTCAAACTACAGACTGAAGATACAATCTGCTTAACAACAATTTGAAACAATCTCAATCCTGCTAATTTGATAGATTACAAAATCTAATCTAAAACAAATCTAGTTTTTAGAACAAAGTCATACAAAGAAAAATTTCCGAAATGCACAACTCACAAAATCAATATTATGTTTTTAATGCATTTTTTGAATATTATTTTAACTTAAGAACTAAAAGACAAGTTTGAGATATTTATTTTTAAACGTAGACATTTCTTCTTAATCACTTAGTATGTATGTATTAACTCTTTAATAAATGTTTCCTTATTTTTTTTTTTTATCAGTGATCAACAAGTTTCTACTCAGAAAATAAAATTGTATTCTCACTTCATCAAAAGCATATCACATGAATAAAAAGATCTACGATTGTTAGAGATTAAATCAAACATTTTCTCAAAGCTAATGTGCTCTGATTTCAAGTCAATGGGATAGCAGAGTAGAAAAAATGCTTAAATAAAAAGAAAAACATGTTGAGCGCGTGTAGCAGCCAGCCATTGGTTAGATAAGGGGGAGGCGGTGATGTGGTATGTTTTTATTTTTTTAAGTCTTAGTTTTTGGAGGCGTTCGAGGCGTGGCTGCAAATGCAAAACAACTTTGAAGACGAGAAATCTGGCTACTGTAATTTGTCTGCCCACCATAGACACGCGCTCTGCTCGGACTCCAACTCTTGTGGATGCCAGTTGCAATGATCGTTTGGTGTGTGTTTTGGGTCTCTGTGTGGCCAGTTCGCCAATGTTGCTCTACTTTTGACTAGGCTTTCTGCCCCCACCCCCTAACCACCTCTCCATGTCTATTACTTGGAATCTAACTAACATTCTGCTTGTCGTCGTTGTCGTCGTCGTCGTCGCTTGGCCGCCTCTGTTGCTGAGGTCAATTTTTATGTTGCAGCCATTTTTCAGCGACATAAAAAACACAAAAAAAAGAAATAAGTTCGTTTCGTTAGTTTCCTTAGGTCTGCTCTGGTTTGGTTTGCTTTGCTTTACTCTGGTCTGGCCTGGGTCTAGCTCTGCTTGACTTCTATATATGTATACATACATATGTATATATATATATACTTTTTATACAATTTTCATGTTGTCTGCTGCACTTAAAGTTACATATGAGAGCTTTGTGTGGGTTTTTTTTCGTTTTTTTACTTTTTGGGGTACTTTCTGGTGAGTGCAGCAAACTTTTTTAACTTGACACTTGAACTGCAACTACCTCAATTGCTTGACACTTTAGTTTTGTAATTAGTTTTTATTTAATTGTTTGATGGAAAAGCCCTTGAAAAACTAAAATAGAGGACATAGGAAAATAGAGCATTGTATGAAATATTTTTTTGTATGTATGTATCTCCTAGTTAAATCAATAAAAGTTTAACATTGAACGAAAGTTTGATTCCATTTCATCAGGAAAAAAATATGTTTACGAGCAACCTTGAACTGTATGTAAATTCTTACATATATATAATAAATACTTTTTTTTTTGTTTTCGAGCCATCCTGGCACTTTCAAGTGTCTGCCAATCAAGGCAAATCAAAATCAAATTATTGACAATAACAATAATAATACTATCTATAACTAAGTAATAATAACAGCAATGCAAGAAGTGTTGGTAGAGTTGCTGCTTGTGTTTTTTGCATGTAGCATGCAATGGAGGCCCCAGGGCCTCTCCACTCAAATGGAGAAAAAGTGAAAATTCTTATTCTTCATATATATGTATATATGTGTATGTATGTATGTATGCATATACATATTTATACCAGGTGCAACAACAAAAATAACTAAAAGAGTTAGTCGTTTTTTGTTTCTGGTTACCTTTTTGCTTGCATTTGATTACAATTTGTGCCGACGACATGTGCCACATTTGCACACAGTAGTTGAAAGTAAAAATGAACTAAAACTCTGAGCATGATGAGTGAGTATAATGATGATGATGATGATGATGGCATGAGCATAAATACTTTCATATATGTATGTATACATGCAAACAAATATTACAAACTTACTGCTCGGCATGTGAAATGAACAGCAACTAACTAGAACACATGGCAGGCAGCAAAGGCAACAACAACAACTGTTGCTGCATCAAAAAATTGGAGTACAAAAATACAATATGAGCATAAGTTTTTACTTTTCTGTATGAAAACTTTATAGGTACACACAGAGGTAATTACCTGTGCACAGCTTGTTGCCAAGCATTTCCATATACATACATATGTACATATGTAGGTACATATGGATGTATGTAGATGGGAAAGTTTATTTAAGGAGTATTTATATATAAAATCTCTTTGTGCAACCATTACTTTTTTGTTAGGTAAGTTTTTTGTTAAAATGGCTACTAGATTTAGTTCAATAGGAAACAAGTTCTTGCATGATAAACACCTACAAAACAAATCAGAGCTTAACTTCTGGTAAACTGCACTGTAAGGCGATTTTTATTGTTTAATTTGCATATAAATTCATAGTAAGATTTCTGTGCTAGCGTTCAAGTTCCATTTTACGACTTTTTATCGCCTTACCTGCAAAATACTTATACATACATAGATAAATGATAAATTGTGGACATGGTCTTCTTTATGATCTTTAACAATCATCATCATCCCGTGGACTTCTTTAGTCCACTGGACATCCTGTGGACTTTTTTAAAAAAAGCCTACAGTGGAAATTCTGTGCACTTTAAAGCTTCATTCCCCAAATAATTCTTCAAAATCAATGTTTATATCAGCATTAAGTAAATCATCTCAATTAATCAATCTTCTAAGTCATTGCTCATCTTAAATTTAGAAGAGTAAATGAATAAATATGTTTCTATGTACCTCAAACTATGGCAAGGTTTGACCGACAAAAACTTGAATTAAAACAGATTAAGACACTCTTAGATAAAGCAAATGTATTTCCACACTTTAAAAGCGGAAGTTGGTATTTGACTTTAAGGTCATGTTTCTTCTCTAACTAATTGTGCTTACAATTAATTTTTCTTAAACAAGTTATATCTTAATAAGACGGAATAAGTAATTTTACATATACATATATACAATTGAATAATTTTTTTATATGCATCGGGCATAACTAGAGAGTTATACGTTTCCATTTGCAATGTCAACCATTTAAAAAACAAAGACAAAATCTATAATCAAATAATGTTCATTTTATTGTTTGCATTTCAAATTTAAAAATGTTTACTAATTTTGACAGTTTCAACTGTGAGTAAAAATTTTTTAACCAGCTATTTAAAAAATTTGCATTAATGAATAAAATAAATAAAGTCATCCATTTGTTTTCATTTAATTAATGTTAATTAGTAAAGAGATACAGAGAGAGAAAGAGAAAGATAGAGTAACTTTCGACAAGGTCATCAATAGTTTGTTATTAATAATTTCTTGAGAAGAAGTGTGCAAACTTTTTCCTCGGAAAAGTCTTGACAAGACTTTGGCAAACAATTTTCAAATGTTGCCAGCCATTATGAGTTGTTATTTTCCGCTGGCTGAACGGAAAAGTTTTCATGCATAATGTGAAAAATAAAGAAAAAATAGATAAAATGGCAATACGAAGGGGAAATACACTAAAAACAGTTTGAGGGCAAATATGTAAAGAAAGAAAGAAAGTTATTACTTGTTGCAAAAGACGGGGCAAAGAAAATAAAACGACAAAGGTGAAAAACCAGAAGATGAAAAAACCTATTACGAAGCTACTGAACTTGCATCGGTTCACGCATATAAACAGACAGGCTGGCTGAGGTCGTAAAACTAAAGTCATTGAGGAACAAAGTTCATCAAAACGGCATAACTGCAGTTTTTGGCCAACAAGCAACAAATGAAGCCAAGTCAAAGTAAAACTCAAAGCAGGCCAAAACCGCCCACTCTTAAGCTCCAGTTAAATGGGCCATCCAGCTGGATGTGGTTGCGGCTTTGGCTTGAAGTTGGCGTTCATGGTAAGGGTAATGGGTTTACACACATACATAGGACATGGGACGCAGGACAGTACAACGGATCGGGAATGGGCCACTTGCGCGCGAGCTCAAACAATGCATATGACAAACTTTTGTCAATTTATTAAAAAGTTTTCTTGCTCTCTCTTGCAGTATAGTTAACCTGATTCCCATGAGAGATTGTTGGGAGAAATTGCAATTGCAACTAGAGAAGGAATCAGCTCCCAGTTGGACACTGATGCCAGATAGATAGTCATCATCATCGTTGTCGTCATCATCATCATTATCATCATCGTAATCGTCAAGAGAGGCATCATCATCGACATCAAACAACTTTCGTTGTTGTCGTTTATAAAACGAGCGCATAAATTTATGATAACAAAGCCTGGGCAAAAGGAGGAGGATGCATCCGTGTTGCAGTTGCAAATGCAGTTGGTCGTTTCACTGGCAAAACTGGTCATAGCACAAACCAACAGCAACAACATCAGCAGCAGCAGCAGCAGCAGCAGTTATGAATTATGTCAAATGGCATAATTGCCCAGACTCTAGCAGCCTGAGCCTCTCGACAGCTGCTGCTGCTGCTCCTCGTTTGTCGTTGGCGGTTTTTGGTTTAGTTTGGTTTTAGTTTGCTTTGCTTTGGTTTGGTTTCGGTTCGGTTTTGGTTTTGGCGTAAAGCAGGAAGCAATAAATTCTATGCATTGCACTCGATACAATTTGTAACTGATAGATAGATAGATGGATAGATGGTAGATAGATGTGGCTACTACGGAAATGCGCACAGCTGTTGCTTTAGCCAATTGTGGGCTCTAGGTTTATTTTTTTTGTGTTTAATGAACGCTTTATTCCAGGCCTCCATCTTGGTCTTGGCCTCGACTTTGGCCTGCCGCCCGAGCAGTTAAATTAAATTTACTTAGCTTTTTTCTCTATTTTTCTTTTAACGGTATCGGGCGTTTAAATTGTTGGCAATTTGTTCTGCATGTCGTGGCCATAAATTTGCATTTATCAGTTACAGTTATAAAGGAGAGGTACACACGCACTTCTAACGCCCTCCCCCGAAATTCCTCTCCTCTCTATGGCTTAAGATCTACATATATGTATACATTTAATATTTGTTTTACTGTAAATTTACTTTCGCCTGGCACTGAAGCGGTGCAAAACAAATTTGTACTCTAATTATCAAGACCATAACTAAGACCAGGTCTTACATTTCACACTCACTTTTCACTGACTTGATGAGGGTCTCTTACTCTCTCTGTCTCTGTCTCTGTCTCAGGCAGAAAGCAGCTGCCAGCTGGGTTGTCATAATACCAAAACCCCACTCTATACTCCATGCCAAGATTTTCCCTCTATGTGCTTATGGTCATGCATCTGAATCTGAGAACGCGCGCGCGCTTGGTGAAAAGTGAAAAGTCATTATAAAGTAGAAAGAGAGAAATAATATAAATATATATACAGAAAAAAAAAAACACAAGATGAGGAAAAAACAAAAAAGGGAAAACTTGTGGCGAAATATGAGAACCCTGAAGACTTTTTGCCCATTTTCGCCTGCCAAATGGAGGGTGGATGAATGGATGATGGCCTCCCATCAAAGTCAAGCCATCGACCAAAAGAGGCAAACCGCTGTGAGAAGCACTAAACTGCAGCCATATTGTTTACAAACTATAGAGTGGTATGTGTGTGTGTGTGTGTGTGTAACTGTGTGTGCATTTTGAATTGAGGTTATTAGTAACAAGGCCGCATCTAGTGAGCTAAAAGGGATTGTGAGGGAGTTTTTGCGGAAAGCGAAAACTTTTTTATGCCTTACATTGATTTGAATACAATTGCCCCTCGACCGAGAAGACAATGCAATTGCAATGCCATGTGTAAACTAGGAAATTCATAAATCTACATGGATGTATATTGTTTATGAATAGGTAAATAACACCAGCAAAAACAAAATATGTTTTCTAGAAAAAATATCTTCACCTTCCCGTCACAGAAACACACACACACACAGATATTATGACATCATGAGATTATGAACATTATGATCATGCTACATCATTCCACATCAAAATTCTTAGCATTTGAATGACAATCAAAAAATAGTCATAATTAACTAAAATTAGCGGCTTATAAAATACAACAACAACAATACCACAGACAAAGACCGATATGAAAACAAACATAAATTTTTGGCATCTGAAAGATATTAAACAATAACAATACAAAATTGAAGTTAATTTGCATGTTTCCAGGGCGTTTTCAAAAGAATCGCTGCCAATGCGAAATAAATTATGTGAGGCAGCATTTCGAAAGAACTTTATTTCGATTTTTTTTACGAAAATACCCTTAACTGAAAAGGGTATATCGATGTCTTTAATAAAATATAGGTACATTTCATTAAACCCAATATTAATACATATTATAATCGCAAATGGTTATGAGCGAATAGAAATACGAAAGTATATATCAAATATTTATCCTGAAGAGTGGTAAAAATTTTGACTCGTATATCAATGTAAAACAAAATTATTCATGAATTAAAACTAGGCATATCCTATAAGCTGGGGTTTAATTAGAAAATTTAAATATTACTTTTCTATTCGATTATGGTTCTTGATAATATCTGAGAAATATTTCTATCCTTAGTATAATTGACTGATAAATTTCTTCATTTAATGAATTTTGGCTTATTATCTTTATCAAATATTAAAATTATTTTTATAATTTTATGCCTAATTTTTAAGCGCATATTCCTATCTCCTTTAAAATTAAAAAAAAAATAAAGCAAGTCAGATTTTTAGCAATATTGTTTATATGTTATAATCACATTAGTCCAAAACTTATTAACAATTATAATCAAATAGTTTTTATGAGAATCTCATTGAAATGTTTTATAATGGACAAACAATTTATTTTTTCTTACAATCCTTTAAAAAAATTCCTTTCTTTTTAATTTAATGTCAAATAAATGCTTTGGACTAATCAATAAATCTTGCATAAAGTATTAACTTGTGTATAGGATTACTCGTTAGACATAATGACACTTTGCTTAAAGTTACATTTATATAGAGTTAGAAGACATACGACAAATTTTAGACAAAGTTAGAAACAAATTAGATAAATGAAACTAAAGACAATAAAAATAAAATTCCAAATTAAAATTATGAACAAACTGATGCGTATTTGTTGATGCAGTATTAATTTAAAAAGGTCCTAAATAAAATATTTAATTTTATTTTAAAACTATTAACAGTAGTAAATGCAATGGGAATTAACCAAAAGACTTTAATGCTTACAAAGGGTACTAAAACTTCGTTGCAACTTAAGTAAGCGTATACACCTTTTGTATATATACTTTTTGTGGTCTGTTCTGTATCAGACTTTACTGGGCCACGCCCCCCTCACTATACATACAATACAAGGCCAAATGCCTTTTGTAGAATTTATTACGAAATTGATGCGGCCGCTGGGATGATGTTGCTGTTTTTGTTGTTGTTGTTGCTGCTGCTGCTGCATGTTGCAATCGCTATCAAATGTTAAATAATAAGCACTGACCAAACATTTAATTACAAAAACGTCGCAGAATCTGGCCATAAATTTTCTTTGCTTGCTGTTTTTTTTTTATTATTTTCGTTTGGTTTTATTTTCAGTTTGCCTGCCTTGAGGCAAGGAAATATTCTGAAAATACAAATTGCCACTTTTGTTTTACACTTTGCTGTTTTTTTTTTTTTTTTGGTTATCCACATCCTTACTCTTTAGTCTTATCCTTAGTCTTAGTCTTGCATAAATATGTTTTTATTTATAAGATGGGCAGAGCCATTGCCCAAATAAAAAAATGAAAACTGTAAAACTTATTCAAAGCCAAAAAATTTGTAGCCCTGGCCCATGAATGCCTTTTGTTCGCTTTTCGTTTCGCCCGGCACTCATAAAGGAGAAGAGTTTACAGCAAAAAAAAAAAACCAAAAGGGGGAATAAAATAAAATAATAAAGCAAAAAAACGTTGGGAGACTGAAACAACTTTGTTGCCGCTTCGTTGCGCCTTTGCAGACTGCGGCAAAGTGTTTGCCTGCCGGACTCGGACTTGCCTTTGGTTTGGCTTGGCTTGGCATGGCTTCGTTTGGCTTGGCTTTTTGTGTAACTGAATTTATTTCGCCTTTTTTTTTGCCATAGTATATTTTGAGTAGTGTAATACAACTTTGTCGCAGTGCTTATAATGCTATGTAGCCGCTTTGCATCCGTTCTAGCAAAATGGAAATCTATGATTATCAGGAAGAGAAGAGAAATATAAAGCAATGTCCTTCTATATATATATATATACCTATATATATCTACAATTATAAATTTGAAAGAATGCACAGCAATGCCAGTTTGGAAGTTATTCAGGTACAAAAAGTATCATAAATTTAAAAGAATTTTTCTATTTTCAATTGACTTACAAATGGTGGGAAAATGCACAAATTTGTACAACAAAATTGTATACAAAAGATGTGATTAAGTTAGCAACAGTTAATTTCATATTAATAAAGAACAAATGTTTTTTATTGCTTTCTAATTTTTAAATTATATTTTAATAAAGGTTGTTCGAAACTTGTGCAAAACTTATGAGGAAAAAAGAACTGCCTTTATTTTTATTTACGAGAAATGTCCCCAATTTTGCCAAAACTTCCTTATAGTTGAAAAGAATCCTTGAGTAGGTTCATGTGGGGCATAACATTTACAATTTTTTATCCAATTTTTACCTTAAAATCAGTACAATTAGTTTCCTTTTTTCCCCTTTTTTTACACTTTATTATACCTTGAAAGTATTATAAAATTGTTGAGATATTATTTAGTCAATCACTA
The DNA here is from genome assembly GCA_018152135.1 of Drosophila paulistorum. Classification (NCBI taxonomy): domain Eukaryota; kingdom Metazoa; phylum Arthropoda; class Insecta; order Diptera; family Drosophilidae; genus Drosophila; species Drosophila paulistorum. The sequence continues at coordinate 42,069,227 of JAECXG010000822.1, forward strand.
TTTAAAGTAAGCTGTCTGTTTTTCTCCTGCTTTTAGTGAATATAGTTATTTTTAAATTTATAGCATCGTTCTTTTTCTTTTCACAATCTGTCATCTAGTCACTTCTCTTCAATTCCAGTAATTAGAAATTCTTTATTTTATTTTTCTAAATTTCTAAGGAAACTTTATAGAAATTAGCTTAAGAAATAAAGTTCCTTAACCCTCTCATACTCAACAGTTCATCAAGCCAGAAATCCATATATTATATCATTAATACTGACCATTCTTAAAACCATTTGAGAAATTAATTTGGGTTAAAAATAAATTTAAAAAATGTTCAAAAAACTACTAGTTTCTATTATTTGTTAAATTTTACGATAACCGTTAAAAAATTCATTGACCTTAGAGCGTTAGGGAATTTTAAGCATGTTCCTTAGGAATCGCTTTTGCCTAGAAAAAGTTAAAAGTTAAAAAAGTTAAGTGAATAAATTAACAAATTATCTATACAAATCCTTTATCTTCAAAAAAGACCCACCCACAGCAAAAACCAAAACTGATTTTAACTTTAACTGAGTATACAAATACACCGCAATAGATTGATTAAGTTTAATGGGAAAAAAATAAAATAAAACCGATCTGAGAAACTATTTCGCATTTAAGTCTTTACACGTTTCTTCCTTGATTCATTGTGAATAACTACTTTCCAATGAATTCTTTGAAAACTTTCCTTTTTAGTTGAATTTTGTTTTTGCTTGCCAGTTTTCTATCCAGTTCATGTCTTTAAAGTTTGGTTTACTTACATTCTTTTTGGTTGTATTGTTATTGCTATTATTTTCTGTGGGTGTAACTCACCTTTTGGCAAATTGCATTCCATCACAGGCAATATTCAAGTTATTACAATTTATATTAAAAAATGCGGTTTCGTAAATGAATTCCGCCCCGCCAGGCTTTAACGCAATGTGTTTCGGGTTGGCAAGGAGTTAATTTCGTTTTAATTAAAACGCCAAATGTGCAATGACAGCAGACAAGACCAAAAAGAACATCATCCCTGGAGAATCATCGGAATCGTCCCAGGCAAAGACCTGAGTCTGAGTTCCAGTCCCAGTCCAGTTTCAGCTCAATCCATTTGCCACATTTGCTGAGGCAGCTAAGAGTCAATGCGTATACGTAATGTGGCACTTAATGATCTCACAGCTTAAGCGAAACATTGCCCTACCCAAAGCCACACACATACATACATATGTATGAACATATGTATAAAATATATATCCACTTACGACTTGAAGCCATTTTAATCAAGTGTAGCTCGTGGCTTTTTGGGAGCTCTAATAAATTTGAGACGAGTCACTTTATCGGCTACGTCACCAGCTCGAAGTAGTAGTTGTGGTTGTTGTTTTTCTGTGTGCATGTTTATGGCCAGAACGGAATGGAACGAAACGGAACAAAAGAGGCAATGTGGTAAAAAATACTTTGCATGCCTTTATCTCCCCGCAAGCGCCCCTCTCCTTCTTACTCACGCTGATACACAAACTGATGTCAGCCAAAGTTTCATATGTCATAATTTTATCAGGCAACATACAAAAAGAAAAAAAAAGGCACGCCGAGCCAAGTCAAGCCAACCCAAAACGATGATATGCCAAGGTGAGGGGTGAAGTATGAGGAGTCGTCATGTGTGGTGAGGTGCGGTGTGTGTGTCTGGCAACCCTAAAGTGGAAACATTGCGATGCCATTCATGACACGCAGGCATTAAAATCTGCAAAAGACTAAGACAGCAAATGGAGAACGAAACGGAGATGGAGCACATAGAGGACCCAGGACCAGGCCGGGTCGTCGTCGTCGTCATCGCGGCTCAAAGAGGCAGGTGCACATTCGAGTGTAGTGGAATAAAGTGTGTAGAGACAGAGAGAGTGTGTGTGTGTGTGTGTGTGTGTGTGTGTGAGTATACATGCTAACAGGTACATTTTTGCCTTTTGCTGTTGACTTTGATTACCACAAGCTCAAAGCGCGACCAGAAACTTAGAGCCGCCGTTTGAAGTGGCAAGAAATGCTGAGTGAGTTAGTTGAACGGAGGAGAGGTGAAGTTACCACTTAAAGCCCAAGCATTTTATTAACTATTAGTTTGTAACCGGCAGGGTGCCATTTTTAGGACCCTTTTCACCCGCCCCAGCCCCAGCCCCAGTCCCACTGCCCACTGCCTTTTACACGCCAACTTGCAACATATTTCTTCAATTTAAAGGCAACAACAACCATGAAAAATATTATGTTATTTTTAACACACTGAAAGCGTGTGGAAAAGCTATTTTTAGTAGCTCGCAAACTGCAAACCAAGTCTATTACTTTGCCCTAAGGAGCCAACTTTTTTTCCCCACCCCACCCCCTCATTTTTTTGCACTCTGTTCTCTTTTTTTGTCGCCTATAATAATATATACATATGGCCAATAAATTTCGCCATTTGAACGAAGCTGGGGGGCAAACTTTACGACTTTAACTTTGTTTTTGTTGCAAACTTATCAGCTTTAAAAATGAAATTTTTATTTTTGTATTTGTATTTACTCAAAAAATATGCATAAGCAAACAATTTGAAATTGAAAACAGAGGCAACACACTGAACTTAAAATGGACAAAAACAAAAAAAGGAGAAAAAACATTGCGAAGCGAGAAAAGCTCAGCAAACAGTGCCGCAAACACGTTGCACAAACATTGCCTAGACTAGCTAGGGGGCGGGGCAGAGATGTAGGGAGTGGCGGGAACTAAACGGGGTGGGTGATACATATTATATTAGAGAGAGAAAAATGTGCAAAAGTATAACAGAAAATCTAGTGACAAATGCAGTTTGCAACCGCAAAATGTATTACTCCTTTTTCCCACTATTTTCATTTTGGCATGAAAATTTAAAACACTTTTCATTCATTCACCGGGAATCTAAATGTGCAAAGTTGGCCAAAGCAATATCAATGCATCGTGCAACAAACAAAATGAAACTAAACGAATAATAAACCACCCAGGTGAGTGAGAGAGGGGAATGGGTGGTGGAATGACAGGATAACAGGGCGGTTTGTTGGTTGGCAAGGGGTTTGGAAGGGAGGGGACATTGATTTGTTTTTAGTACAGACAGCTCACGTAATGTATGTGCGTGTGTGTGTGTGAGCGCTAAAATAAATGCAAAAGATAAGGTTAAAAAACTACAAAAAGAAAAAAAACCACGAAAAGAAAGATTTTGTGGCTGCCTCAAAACACACCAACACATTTACTTAGACACACACACTCGCAGACCCACACATACATATATACATTTTGTTGAAAAGGAATTTACGACTCTGCATATTAAATCAATTGAAAACAAGAAGAAAAAACTCAACACTTACGACTTACATGCATTTACAGGGGTGGACTTAATTTCAAAAGATTTAGGTTTAATAATACTTAATATTAAGCAAAACAAGAAAATTTGAATTACTTCTGAAAATTGTTCTGATTTTACATAGATTAATAAATAACTAGATGGATAGATAGAAGGACAGACAGATGGATAGACGGATGTATAAAGATAGATAAATAGATAGTTAGAGATATAGAGAGATAGAGAGATAGATAGATGGATAGATAGATGAATAGATAGATGGATGGACAGATGGGTGAATAGATAGACAGATAGATGAATTGCTGGATGAATAGATGAATGAGTAGATGAATAGATAGAAGGACAGCTAAATGGATTGATAGATATGAGATAGAGAAATGGATATAAAAGTAGATGTATAGGTTAAAAGATTTATATTTCAAGCACTATAAAAAGTTTTGCCAATTTCCACCAAGCCCTTTAATTGTAATTCTTTAAGAGATACGAAAACTTTGTATTTATACTTATTATCTTAATTATTTAAACTGTTCTCCTATTTATGAGATGTTTTTTAAATAGTCTCACTTAAGACATTTCCTACTTAGAGAATAATACAAAACTTTAATAATCCAGAAGCTAGCTTGGTTTAAAAGCAAAACGGAAAGCGTCTCCTTTGGCCAATCTCTTTATTACCGCCATTTGAAAAAATACCACCCTATAAACACACATAGACTCACCCTGCGTATGCGTACTTATGCAGAAGATAAAAAGGAAGGAATCAAATGTAAAGAATGTGAAATTGATGGGAAAACAAACAATTGAAGATCAAATATGCATGGTATGTGTGTGTATGTGTGGGTGTATGCCATCTATGGAATAAGCACAAGAGATGAGATGGGATTCGAGATTGAATTTTTTTATTTAATTAAAATTTAACCTTTTCTACATACATTCGTATGGATGTCCATATTAAAGTATGTCCTTATATTATGTACAACAGAGAAACAAAAATAAATTAAGTATGCCAAATGGAACAAAGTTTATTTTTTGGGTATCAAAAAGTTACTTTGAAAAGTTTTTTTTAATCCCTTTTATGAATCAGAATCTTTCAAACCTGTTGCCAGGATACCAATTTGCAATTACTTACGTGGAGACACAAAATAAAAATAAATTATTGACTTTTTGGTAGAAATTAACAATCCCGTTTTATATTCGAGACGAACATTTTTATGGCAACAGTTAATTTGGTTTTTCATAAGTAAAGTTAAAACAGAAGCTTTTCTCTTATATGTTTCTGGATAATGCATTGCAATCAGCTTCACTTTTTAACTTCACTTAATCATTATCGTATGCCCTGGACATTTCCGCAGACGCCCTCTTTCCCTTTTTTTTCTCTCTGTTGTGCCTGTTTTTTTTTTTTTTTTATTTGTGTTGCTGTCCATTTTTCATTGTAATCCAAAACCCACATCGTTGCTGTGGCTTTTACTTCAATTGCTCTGACTACAAGGCCGTTGTTGGGACGTCGCCGCCATCGTCAGAGCTGGGCATCGCCTTCGCGACCACATTTGGCCCCAAAAATTATAAATAATCAAGCAGCCACCAGTCGGCAGTAGTAACCACAGTTTTTCACACTTAATTGGTAATACAAAATATAATGTTACCCAACTCCTTTGCTTTGGTGATAAATTAATGAATATGAACTGCAACTGGAAATCAAAACTCGTTTCGTTCCAAAATTAAAAAAAAAAAAAACAAATCAGAGTTAAGGCATTTAAAAAAATAAATAACCATTTCAAATACCAAAAAAAAAAAAAAAATCAAAATAAAATACAACAAATAAGAAAACAAGTTGCGGCAGGTCAGTTTCTTAAAGTGTTGAAAAGTAAACTGAATTGGAAATGCAAAATTAGCATAAATTTTTTAAATTGTATCAATAAATCTGTTTTGGAATGCTAAGCAACAATCAATGGTGAATTAGCCTAATAAGTAACATTTTAATATGTTAAATGATGGAGATTTAAATTATTTAAAAAATATTTAATGTCCTTTTGATTTTGGTTGCCTTTCTAACTCTAACGGTAATATACCTAAGATAACATGAGCTAATGAACCTAAGAAATAAACTGTTAATATTACTTTTGAATATTACAAATTTACTATTGTAAGACATTTATAAGTTGTTTATTAAAAACAACTTAAATATATTAAATACATTTACTCGATTAAGAACAAAAAATCATGAATATTTTATATCTTCTATTGGCAATTTGTGAGAATATTCATAATATGCTTTTAACATATACATATAATCAAAAGCTGTCACTTTTACCTAAATACGCCCCCAGGGCTACTGATTTTAGTTATTTTCCATACGAATTAACAACAAATTGCATAATGCCATTTAAATTGCAGACGCATAAATGTCACACAAATGCTACAAATTGCCATACCAAATGAACATCAATAAAAGCATTTTATGTCGCAAGTCACTTAGAGATACATTCACATTCACATTCACACACACACACACACACACACACAAACAGTGATACAAATACATTCATACTAGCTGGCGGCAGCCACTAAACAAACATTTGCAACATGTCTATACAAATAGACATACTTTTACCGGAGACAACTACCAAACGTAAGGTATTGAAACAGAATCAAATGAAATGAAAATTCCATCAATGATCAATGAATCAATGAACGAACGAATGGAATGAATGGAATGAGTGCTGAATCAATGAAAGTCTCTGATGGATTTTTGGGAATGGATTGTGTGCCTCTTGGCGGCACTTAACATTTCCGTTGTTCTTCTGGGCTGAACTGGACTCGATCGTCATCCTGTTTCCATTTCTCATGCGGCATCCGGAAGCTAGGCTTAGTGGTTACCCATACACACATGCACACATATGAGATGTAGTGGATAGAAGCCTACCGGATGTGACTATTTTTCACTTGTTTTGCACTTTTCTCATACAACTTTTGTTTACCTCCTTTTCGCTCTCTAGTCTCACTGTGGCAATTCAAATATTTTTATTGCTCTCCAATGAGGCTCAACTCAACTGAACTCAACGTCATCGTCATCAACACGAACTAATCGCTTTTTGCAAATGCAAATTTGCATTTTATATGGCTTTTTATGTATGTGTATATATATGTGTATGTGTGAGCGTATCGGAGTGTTTTGGTTACTAGTAAATGGCAGACATGCCTGATTAGCTTTTGGTAGGTAGCTAGAGCCAAAGCATATTAACTGAGTTGATTATCAACCAGTCAGGATGAACCAGAAACTTTAGCAAGAACAAGCAGGATCTACATAAGTAATTAATTGGATTTCTCAACGAGTAGCATATAACCATATCATGACCATCATCGTTTGCCAATTGCCAACTTCCTGCACAAATACTGCAGATATGTTTATATACATAGATATGGATACATCCATTTGGTGGGCTGGTAAATTGCAAATGTGAGCTAGTTACCATTTGTCTGGCTTACTAATTATGAACAAACTGGCTGTCATTCCCTCTCATGGGAGTAAACAATTGAGGCATATTCCAACCCATCACATCCTGTTCTGCTCTGGCTCTCTACTCTTCGGTACTGACAAATGACGACAATTGCCTCGCATTTGAGATGCCAACGACAAAATATTTTGCAAATTAAGTCGCTGGGGAGAAGCATAACAAAAAAAAAATAATAATAATAATAAAAACTTCTAAAAGTGCAATCAAATTTACCATGCATTCAAATGCTCATAAATTTCTATGTATATATTTTAAATAATAAATATTGACAATAAAATCACTCACTTTACTAATGGCAATCTAAACGAACTGCATATTTTTTACTGCTTTTTCAAACCATTCATTTGGAATGGAAACTGTGACAAAATAAAGGTTATTAGATATACGAATGTACTAAAGTTAAGCCATTTATCTTGGGCAGGTAAACAAAGCTTAATTGTGGGGGGCTTAGTAGAACAACATGAGAAAATATGCAAGAAATCTGTACTTAAATACAAAATTGGTTTTTGTCAATTTTATTGTTTAATTTTTGTTGAAATTCCATATAAATTATGAACTCTTAGGTCTAAGTACATAACAAACTCAATTTTCAAGAATGAATTAAAATGAACTAATATTTCTGTTGGTATAAAACTCAATTAAGATTTAACTTTTTGTTGAACGAGTAGATATCCAATTCGGACAATCAATAAATTTACTCAACATAAATTTGTTGACTCACTCAAATTGAAGCAATTAATGTTAATATTGATTGAAAAATATTCATCTTAAAAACAGTTAGCCAAAGGTTTTTGATATATTAAGAGAAGAAGACATTTCGTCTTACCAGTTAAGTCGAAACCAAAAAACAAAATGTTTTATCTTACTTTAAGCACCCTCTTGCCATTCGATGAGGTTTCCTAGAACTCCTTAGTAATAGATATGAAAAAAAAAACGGAAGTGAGAAAAAAACGTCCATTCCAGCTGTTGTTCTTTCTATCAGTTTCAATTGTGACAATTGAAATCAATTTTATCAATACAATACTTGACAAGCAGCCAATACTTAGATTCTATATACATACATAAAAAAAAAAAGTTTCATCAGCTGTTACTCGAAGACTTCTTTTTTTGACCATTTTCTTTTGCTATTGGTTAAGCTGATTTGCTAGGAAGAAAACAAACACGAGACCAGCTGAATGAATGACTGACTGAGTGACAGCTGCCTCTCCAATGAAATATGAAAAACCACAACAATAACAGCAGTAACTGGAAATAAAAACATGTTGCCTTATGGTACCGACATACGCATACATATGTATAATATTTAATGTTGACAGAGTGTGTGCGATGTGCGGTATGTGTGTGTGTACATAATCATGACCTTAAACTTCAACTTCAACATCAGCAACCTGCTGCTGCCAGTTCATCATTATGATGATGATGACGATGAAGACACGCAAAAACAGAAAAGAAAAAAACAACATACAGTGATATAAACAGAGAGAAGGAGATAAAGATGGGGGTAAAGATGGAGAGCAAGAAGTGAAACGAGTGTGGCAAAAGCAAATAGCCGCCGGAGACCATGATGTGGCGACTCCAACTGCCTTTGCCTCTGCCTCTGCTTCTGCCTCAGCCTCTCAGCCGCAATTTGCCTGTTGGCTGTTGATCGGACGCGCAAACGACATGAGCAATTAAAAATTTGTTAAATTAATTTTTGCAAAAATTTCATCTCCCTCATCTACCTCAGGCCAGGCCCTTACCTCACTTTACACACACACACATACACACATACATACAAAGAGTTGGTCCCGCATTTTGTGTCATTCATTAGGAATGGTTCTCGAGCTTTTTGTAGCTCTTTTTCACCGTTTTTCGTTTATATTGCTACACTTGACATTTTGTCAGCAGTTGGAATATTTAATTTAATTTCATTTTCATTTTTATTAAATGCGGGCTGGTCTCAGGGCTCAGAAAGTGCTTGGGCAGCAGCAGCAGCAGCAAACACGACAGCCAACCTAAGTTGACATTTATTTGTGCATATTGCGTATACGGCATGTATGCCAGCATACAGGACCAAAATATTCGCTATGCTATTACGTCTAGAGTTTGGTTGTTGTGTGGCGGTTAGCCAAGTTTGGCAGAAGTTCCAGCGCGTTGGTTTGGTCATGTGGAAATGTGTTTGTGTGTGTTTGAGTGTGTATGTGTGTTCGTGTGTGATTGTGTATGTGTTTATCTTCATTTGGACTTTGGCTGCTACTGTAAACTTTCAGACGGATTTAGCGCAGATTGGATTTTGTCGACTTGTATGCCAAGTTTTACCATTCCCTAGCATTGGCAATTCAATTAAAAGACGAAAAAGAAGTTCTAAAACCCTGTCGAATCTCTCCCCCCTGTGTGTGTTTGTGTGTCTGTGTGTGTAATTAATTTAAAACTTGAAATAGGCAAACCGAAAATGTTAATGACTTGGCCAGGAAGTTTTGCAGATTAGCTTGTACCTACAATTAGAACCAAACAACAAATTGGACACGACCATCACGACGGAATATAAGGGCCACAAAAAATGCTCCAAACAAAAAAATTAAACCAAAAATAAAAAAAAAACATAACTAAACTCAGTCCTTTTGGTCATATTGTCAAATGCAGACCGATTTCTAGCCAAAAGCATTTTCCAAACATTCCAAGCAATCTTTTTTTTTCTTTGTGCCAGCCGACTAAAATATTCTCTGTAACAAACAGAACAACAGAACATGAGTAATGAAAAAGTAATTAGTTCTTTTATTTCTTTTGGATTATATTTGACTAGTTACATTTTGTTAGATTAAATTTATAATGTTGGGGGATTCAAATAAAGTTTGTCATGAACTTGGCTGAAAGAAATTTATTTGGCCGTGAACTCTAAACTCTCTCTCATTTTTGAATTAAATCGAAAGACAAATAGTTTATAATTTTGTAGTTGATCAGTTTGAAAGAATTTTCTAAATATGTTTTTGTTTGTTTTAAATAAAACTTGGATTTGTGAAAAATATTTATTATTATTTCTTTTAAATTAATTTTATATTCAGCACTTATATAAATAATCAAAATAAAGTAATTTTTCCCATTTCTTTAGCCCTAATTGCAGCTTTTGTCTAATATGCTCTTCGTAATCTTTTAAATAAAGGGAAGACGACCAAATAAACAAAACAAAAAAAAAAAAACCCCGAAAATTGCTAACGAATTTCAAGCATCGATCACGATCAAAACTGAACTGAATTGAACCGAAGTGATCTGAACTGACTGACTGAATGGTTGGTTGACTGGCCGACTGATGGATCTGGCATCACCTGGGGCATTGTGTCAGCGAATCATAAATACATAATGCCAAATCGAAATGGACTGTTACTGTTGTTGTTGTCTGTTACTCTGGATTGCTGGAAGCTAGGGAGCTCCCTTGCTGAGGCCGTCGATGTCAGAGGGCAATATTTGGTTAAGGTCGCTTGCCTAACGTTTTTTGTTTCTTTGGTTGATTAAAATCTACTAAGCCTCTTCCCCAGTGTCTGGCAGAGCTAATGCAAAGAGGAAGCGAGACAATTGCACAATTAAAAATAACAAAACCTACGAACAAACAAACAAACACAAAATAAAAAACAGGCTAAAAGACACACAAACAGTGGAAAATTAATTCAGCTTATGCTCCACACAATTGACAATAATTTCTAGCTGCAAACACCAACAACACGGCAGCAACATCAAATAAAATCCATGCCCATGCAGCTGAAAGTTGAGTCACTTTTAAACCGATTATCAGCCAAACAAAAATGCTTTCAAACCAAACCGGAGTCGAGCCGGGCCAGGCCAAAAACCGGGGCCAACAATTAAACAATTGCAGCTAACCAGAAGAAAAAAAACAAAAAAAAAAAACCGAGAAAAATGAGAAATATTTATGAGCTAGATAAGCGAAATGTTGTTGCTCTCCCTCTCAATCTCTTCATATGTGAGTGAGAGCGAGACAAAGATAGAGAGAAAGAAAGAGGGAGCAGTAGCAACTGGCCCCAAAAAAAGTTACAATAATTAAGTCCATAGGAAAATCCGCATAACATGTCAAATGTCATTTGTCTGGCAATCACGATCTGATGATATTGTATTAGATAACTTGCCACTCGCCCTGTCGTTTGTTGTTAGTTGTTGTATGTTGTTGTTGTTGTTGTTGTTGTAGTTGTCGTTGTTGCCTGTTGTTAGCCAAATCCAATTCAATCAGTTTACGGTTTGGAAATCAATTAAGACTGACAACATTTTACAAAACCGAATATCCACGGGAATTTTGTGCGTTGAAATGTGTTTGGTTACTTGATACAAATCTTTATTCATTCAGTAAATTAAATTGCTTCATAATTGGTTTCAGGCCTAAATACAAATACAAGTAATCGGAATAACTTTTTATTGCTATGTAATAGGTATAATGTTTGGCACTCTACACTTAGATTGCAGAGAAATTATGGACAAATGTCGCAAAATGTTTCATGGTTAGTTTCGAGAGAGCCCAAAAACTTGGTAAATAGTTTGTTAAACTTTTAAACTTTATTTATAAATGTTAGTAACCAATTTGTATCTTAATTTTTTCGATCCCAAATTATGTTATGTTTAATAAAACTTTGTATATATAATAAAGATTTCCATTACAAAGACTGAGTGTTGTTGGACTAAAGACAAAAAAAATGTTAACAAAAAATTTAAGAGTATTGAAGAAGTAAAAAAACAGCCTACATACATATAGAAGACTGTAAAAATAGACAGTATAGAAGACGATCTACGAAGTTGATAGAAATAAATTCTAAAATAATTGAATCTTGTGTTTTGTTAATAGACTAAAACAACGAAAATAAAAATAGACACGTATTAAAAAATAAAAGGATATATGTATGTGTGAGTCGAAGAATTAAATTCCCTACTTTTTAGAACCTTACTCCTCAGGTCAAAACAGTTTAAACAATTTATTGTGATTCAATAACATAAAATAGTTTTACTGAATTGTGGCAAGCTAATAAAAAATAGTTTAATCAAATCGATTTCGAGAGCTTTGCATTATTAACTAAGAGTCCATAAACTGACAACCGCAGTTGCATTCTTATGAGATTATAAATAAGAAAATATTTTATATTTAAAACGGCTTAAAAATGAAAATGCTTCTTTCATGTGTTAAGTTGTGTTAAAGCTACTGTACTTGAAATAATGCCGGAAGAAGGCAGATAAATGTATGCCCAAGACTTTAGCTAATTTACACTTAAGTTTTATTAGTCAAAGAGTCTCTATGTGGGAATCGATGGCGAGGCTTCTAATGAACCAGAAGCGGGTCATGGGTTCTAAGGCTAGGTTGGAATGTTTATGAAATAAAAAACTTAAGAACAAGTAGCAATATACATAAAAGGCGGTAAAGAACTTAACGGCATCTTCTTTTCTTTTATTATAATTTGGCAAAACTTAAAAAAAGGCAATAAAATTCCAAAATTAAATGTTGAAGATGAATTTTGGAAAAGGTTTTCTTAACTTTATATAAATAGATGAGAAAACTAATTCCAGAATTCTTCTTTAACATTTATAGGAAAGAAAATTTGAAATTGCTCATAGTTTTGTGCTCTCTCTCCCTCTATCTCTATCTGTTTGTCTACCTCTCTTTGTCATGAATGTGCCTCATTGTGTGGCTTGCTTTCATTGAAGTTATTGAATTGATTAGCTTACTTGTCTGCAACACCTGTATCTGAATGGATGTGGGTACATTCGTATGAAGGTAGATATGTATGACAATCATCTCTAGTGCCATTTATGATGAGCAGCAACAGCAGTAGCAGTCGCATTCACTCAACAATTGTAATGCAAAGTAAAGTTCCCCCAGGGCCTCTGCCTGCACTTATGTTCATTCACTGCCTCCTGCTGCCTGATGTTGATGTTGCTGCCGTTGCTATCGCCTCCTGTCTGCCTTCCTCTCCTTGGCAGCCCTTAGCATCAACGTCTCTTAACAATTGCCGACAAATCATTTGGCATTTGACTGTGCTCGTTGGCATCGTTTTCTTTCATTTTTTTCCCCCATTTTCCCTTGCATTTTTTTCTTTTTTTTTTTGGCATTTTTCCGCTGCGGTTGCCATTTGGCATGTGCCACAAAATTTGTGAACACCATACCCGCGCATATGTCTGCAGACTGCAGTCGATCCATCTATCTGTCTATCTATCTATCGGGGCTGTCTATATGTCTGTCTGTCGGTCGGTCTATCGGTTGTTCGAACGATTTCGCAACCACAACAAAGAACGTTAACCTGTCACAATGTGTATCGTGGTATTTGTCACTTTGGGGCCGATTTGCCTGAATTGTCGCTGTCGTTGGCAATGCAGTTGGCCATTTTTCACACTCCATATGTAGTATTGCATAGTTTCTGCTCCACACCACTTCACCCCACCGCATCACACTTCACCTTCAACCTCACAACTCACTCACACATAGTTTATACTGCATTTCTGCTGTATATCTGTCGGTGGTTGACTGTGGGCGCGTGCCCCAAATTGCACTTCATGTCCGGTATACCAAGTTATGTTATATGAAAAACAAAAATCACAAAAAAGAAAAACGAAATTCGCATACAAATAAATATGTATATGGCTATGGATAAAAAAAAAGCGAACCGGCTCCTACATATTGCCAACGAGTGCAACGGCAGCTAATTAAATTATTTACTTAGCTTGAAAAATGCATTCTGTGCAGCAGGTCAACTCTTGTGTTCATATTGCATGTTCTCTTTTTTGTTATTTGAAGGGGGGGAGGAGTGAATTGAAATATGTTTGCTCGTCACTGAACATGTTGGCTCTTCTGTTGTTCATATGTCCAGCTAAAAGGCTATAGACAAAGGGCAACAAAATAAACCTTAAAGCAATTACAATATTAACGTGTCAGCAGCAGTAACCAAAACAAAACGAAATGTTTCTGTTCACGTTTTAATGCAAATTGAAAAATATTAAAAAATAATTTCAAATTGAATTTTCATACACTATTCAAAGTTGGTAATTTTTTGAATTTGGAGATCACCAAGAGAATTTAGAGTGAAGATATTGATAAATATTCGCAATCTTAGAATTGACACAACTTTTTATTACAACTAACCCTAAAGTGGGAAGTTGTATTTAATAATATGAAAATTTTTATTGCAAAACTATATTTGAAATAATATCAACTTTCTGTGATTCCATAGTTTTATTAAATCCGACCATTGGTTACATTTAGGCAGTGGAAAATTTTATCTTTTTAGCTAATTTATGAAATATCAAGTTCGATTGAACAATCATGATTTTCAGCAGACATTATTAAATAGTTTTAGACAGTTGTATTAGAAGCTAGAACTGGTTGAGAATTTCAACTAAATAAAGCATTACAATTATGATCAAGCAGTTATCTACTATAGACTTTAAAGATTTGCGGACCCTGCTAAAAAAGATATAAAGTTTATTTAAAAAAAAAATATACAATTATTTTTATTAATTGATTAAAGTTAATTAAAATATACCCAATTACAGCTAATAGACTGAAGATTGTCTATATGAACTTCATCCATTGATAATTAGGACCAATTTTGTTTTAATCTATTCTTAAATTTTTAATACACCTGAATTCTACATACAATTTAATCTGTTTATTTCTTATTCAAATTACTATATGGACTTATATCCAAATTTCTTATAGGGCATAGAAATATCGTTATAGACAAAACTATTTAAATTCAAATTGAGTTGTTTTAAGCTAAAGATAAATGAGCAAAGAAAATTATGTAAAAATTGTAAAATGCAATGAAAAATCAACAAAGTTTCTTTTCTTTTTTGTTTGTTTGTTGTTTTTTCCCATTTTACTCGATTTGTTTTTATTATTTTTTTTTTTTTTTTGTTATTGCCAAAACGTGCTCAAGTCATTGGTTTGCTTTTTTCCGCTTCTTTTTCTATTTCTCCAGGTTTTTTTTCTGCCTAAGTTTTTCTGTTTGCTGTCATCAATTGGCTTTTGTGTATTGTCGAGTTGGGCCTTTTTGTCTATGACTTTATGATGTCTTTGTTTCGCTATGGTTGTATTGATTATTACATAATTATGAGGCCAGGTGCTGTTATGTCTTAACCCTCTCTTTTTTGCTCCCTCTCCCTCTCTCTCTCTCTCTTTCTTACTTAGTCTATCCAAGTCTGCATCTGGCTTTGTGACTTTTTTTCTGTTCATTTTGGCTTCTTTTCTTTCACTTTATACAACAATTCATTCTTTGTTTTGTAATTGGAAGGTGCTGAAATCTTGATATAGAAACTTGTAATTGAATATAATTTGTTGAGATACATTTTTTTCGTGTTATTTTTTCCCTCTTCTTTCAGTTTTTGCCAAATTATTTAGTTAGACATTTTCATCGTATGACCTGAATCTAGAATTGGTAATGGTTTAAACTTTGTTAGAGATTGAGTTGAGGTTTTTTTATGTTTTGCAATTTCTATCTTTTAACACAAAAATTCATTATCATGGCCTCAAGCTAGTTAAATAAAAGTAAGATAGAGAGAGAGAGAGAGAGACGTGCCGGAGGAGTGTGGGGTGGAGGAGGCACAGAATATTAAATGCATTTCCCCCATCTACTACTTCTTTTGGCCACAGAGAGAAAAAGGTACGACGACATGCAACATGTTATTTAAGCGTAAATCATTTCTTGACTTTGCCCAGTTGAGAGGGTTGAGTTCAGTTCGTTTGAGTTAAGAAAAAAAATGAAAAGAAACTACAGACAACAACAACAGCAACAGCAAAATGTAAGTATAAGAAGCCTGCAGAACTTGCAAGTCGAATTGGAATTTCGATTTTTCACAAGTTCACATGTTGCTTCTCAAGTGCGTTGCGCCCTGTGACCATGGAAGCGAAACGATGACGATGACGATGTCGGAGACGACCAAGAAGATGACTATGATCTTAATAATGATGTGGATGACGATGATGATGATGGTGCCGCCAACGCCGCCAACAACTTCTAGTTGTGGCATTTTCCATTTTCATTTTCACACGCGGTCATTAGAGTTGAACCCACTTAAGAAGAGAGTGAGACTTGGGGTCTTGGGATGGTACTCCTTTTAGCCATTTTTCACACAATCGCAGCAGAAATAAATTAAATTTAACTTGCATTTTTTTCGTTATAGTTGGTGTTGTTGTTGTTGGCACTTGAAATTGCAAAACAACAACAACAGCAACAAAAGGGCCAGGACTGTTCTAAGTACTCGCTGGCTGGCTGGCCATGCATGTTGTTGGTTTGTTTGCTTGTATATACAAGAATGTATCTTGTAGATACTTTTGCTCTACTCTACTCTACTCTACTCTACAGAATTGCAGCTCTGAGGCTCTGCTTGAGCGCATTCTGCCATATGCAAATTAAAATTAAAAGCCTTTTTGTACTGCTTAAGTTATTTTCTTCGTTTTTCATTTTTCTTCCTTCTCTCGCGCTAGCCACTCAAAGCGAGGAGGAACTTGCTCTTGGACTTGGACTTGGTCTGGATACTGGTTGTTGGTGTTGGTGTTGATGTTGGTTGTTGGTGTTTGGTATTTGGTTTTGGTCTTCTGCCTATGACTTTACAATTTGTTTGACTTTTTGCGGCCGCGGCGACGGCGGCCATGCCGATAGGCTCTGAAGTGTGAAACATGCCTTCAACTTGAGCCACACACACACTTACATAGAAACACATAGAGACACAGATTTAGATACAGATACAACTCAGCACAAAATGACTCCGTACTCCGGCCAGCGACGAGTCCGTCGACGTGAGTTTCTTGGCTTGTCATTCCGAACTCCAACTCTAATTCCAAGCTCCAAGCTCTGACTTCATTCGTCGTCGACGATGTCGTCTGGCTGTCGTTTTGTCTCTTTGTCTGTCTCCGTTTGTGTTGGATTTTGAACTTCTTTAAGCGGAAGTTCAAGGCGTTCACTCAATTGTATCGTGTAATGAAATGTTTTATAACACAGACATCGTCTGGGTCTCTTGCTCCCTCTCACTCCCTCTCTCTCTCTCTCTCTCTATGTCTGTCTACCTTTCAATCGGTTCCAAGCTTGGTATATTCTAAATGTGTTTAACAGTTGCGTTTGGGTCATTGGCTTTGACCAGCAGCGGTCCACACAGCATTAGCTTGAATTTCCTCATTAGCATTAAATATATGTAATATTTATGCAAATATTTACAAAATAACAAAAACTCAATCACTCTCGAAATTCTGTTCACATCATTTGTCATTAGGCGACAGTGGGGTTAAAATCAATCAGTTAATTGATGCCAATAATTAAACTAAAGCAAAAGTCCAACAAAAAGAGAGAGACCCAAAACAAAACTTCTTCTTCTACTTCTACTTACATTTTTTTCGTTTGTTTCGTTCGTCTGAAGGTTGTAGACCTTCACAGAAATTGACGTAACTTATTCGCGTTTATATCACTCCACACACACAAACACACACACAGAGATAGATCCACTGGATCCATACTGGGAGAACTCCATGGCTATAGATACCATCATCAGTGTCGGCTCACGCAATGAGCAACAAGCTGGCGCGTCAAAATTAATACGTTTTTAAATGCCAAGCCACGCAGCTTCCTGTAGAACCACCAGAAAGCTAACCACTCGTAGGTTCTTCTAAAGCCTTCAAAAGGCTTACGCACATGCGCGTAATAATTATTTTTATTTTCTTACATTTTTTTCATCATTTTTTTTTTGGTTTGCTTTAGTTTTGCTTTTGCCTCTCAGGTTTCAGGCCTCATAAGTCTTTAAGAACCAAGTTGGCCAAGGTTTTTTTCTTTTCTTTATATTCTTTTTGTATTTTTTGGACCCAAATGTCAGCATAAGAAGATTACTTGCGAGGGATGGTCATTGAGTATGGATAGATTAGGAATAGTTGCTTAACTTCAAACATATTTTCGGAAAAATGTATATTCATTCTTTACTTCGTGGACTAATTTTGCTGGTAAACTCATTTTATTCAGCGAAAAAAAAAAGTTCAAGAATTCAGTGTAAAGTTTCTTTTAGAGTAATTAGTTCTAGAGCTAATAGAACTTACTAACTAAAAGCTTCCAAAACAAACTCAGTTTTACTCAGTTAATACTTTTTAAAAGACTTAAATTTAAAATCTAAATTCTAAATCTTCTGTTCGAAAAGTCAAAAAGAGGTCTTCAAATGGTCGAAGTCAAGCTCTTCCTTTCATATTGTTTCTCCCATATGGGACAGTTTTTCCTATAGTTTTTATCTACTAAAAGACTCTTGGATTAGAGAGTCTAACTTTGTTTTACTAAGAGATTCCTTTACCTACAAAATATTCCCAATTTCGAAAAAATCTCTCTTAATGAGCAATGCAGTCAAGAATATTGTTATTGCTGCTAAATCATATAAAAATCTTTTTATTTTAAAAACTCTGAAATTTGTCAACTATTTCGAATATTATTTCTATTAGAACCTTGTACCATTCCATTGAATAAACTTAAATTTTAAGTACTATAAGTAGCTATATTTGTGTTAACATAGCCTAAGTGTAGTTTTAAGTGTTTAAACTCATTGTGTTAACCTCGCAAATTAATGATGGGTCCCGGCCCCCAAGACCCAAAAGCGAAACCGAAATGTAAATTGAATTTTAAAAGCCAATTTAAAATGTACGCTTACTCCCTTACCTCTTCCCGTGTACTGACCATAATTAAAAATTAACTTCAATTTAACACTCGCTGGCCAACTTGATTTTTTTCTCTCCTTTTCATTTATACTATATATGTATGTCTATATATATTTTTTTTGTCCAACATCAATTTGTGATAATACGCAATGGCAAATGTGTGTAGTTGTTTCTTTGTCTTAATTAAAGCATTAACATTAGTCTAACATATGATGTATTTGGTCATTGTTTTTCTGACTTTTTGCCATTTGAAAATTAAAGTAAACTGCATTAAAACGAATGCAAAAATTAATTACCTGTAAAAGGGCAAAACACTCATATACTATTTCTATCTCTATCTTTCTCAGTATGCTAATCCAATACGCCCCTAATTTGGACTTCCACTTTGTTGATTTGAATTTAATTTGTGGGCATTCAATTGGAAAATTTTTCAACTACCATCAGCCAATTGCTAAATGAAATTTTTCATGTAATTTCATTTTAATGCAAATGAAACAAATCAAAGTATAAAAGTTAAAACATATCTTAATGGATGGGTTGGAAAATTTAATGATCTGCAACATTTTAAACAGATATAAGAATATAAGCATTAAAAATTATTACTTATTTCAAAAAGAGAGCATTAGTTATTTAAGAAGTAATAGTTTTTTGTCCACTTGACGTGAATAATTCTAGTTTAAATGTTTATACATTTGCTTTCTATATCTTTTATCAAAAACAAAAGACTTTGAACTTTTTAACTAATGGAAAGACTAATTTGAAAGTCAAATTTTTCAACATTTTTTTGTTCCCTACCTCCCCTTAACAATATTCCAGCTAAAGAGCTTATTCTCTGGACCTTTTTTTATTAAGTAAATCAATTTGTTACAATTCAGGAAGTAGTTAACGAATAAATCAAATACATAATAAACCGATTCATATACAAATTTTTTCTTTTGATCCCTTCCGGTTACTGGTAGATATCGGATTGATAATATTATTCAAATTTCACAAAACTTTACACTAAATGGCAACAATAAAGTTTATCCGTTGTACATTTTTCCCCCATTTGTTTATATCCATATGTATATTTGTATAGTAGCTATGGTTCAGACAATTTAAACAATTTTCAATTAACATAAATTAAGCCGACACACACAAAGAGACACGCAGACACATAAATGCAGGCATATCGGAATATATCTGTATATCGGAATTCAAATATCGACAGCTGCCGAGTAAATTTTTGCATACAATTTTATGATTAATTCGCTTGGAATTTAATTGCCAAACGGGCCCGCCAAAATGTTCGCCGATGCCAAATGTAGACAATATACGTTTTTGAAACCCCCCCTCGAAAAACAAAATCATTTCACAAAACATTGTTCAATTTGAAATGCAAAAATGTTTGCCGAGTTTTGTGCAAACGCAACCAACAAAAAACAAAAAAAAAAAAACACTGAAAAAAGACGCGCGATTTTATGCAAATTTTGCATGCTTGTTAACATTTATTGCCGCCTGGTGGTGGGGTACAAAAAGGTGGCCACAGCGCACCACAAAAATACAGTTTACCAATTTACCCTGTTATCCGAGAAAGAGTCAAAGAGTTTGTGGAATATATTGAAAGATAAGTTAAATATCAAGCTTTTAGGAAGTTCATAATAATAATAAAAATGGATCTAATATCGATTAAGAAGATGTAGAGGTGAAATCTTCTTAGATTAATCTCCCTATTGCCAGCTAGCATTAATTAGAATTAAAAATACATATCTATTAACATTTATATATCTGTACCCATGTCAGTCAATACGCACAGGGTAATCTGTAGTCTTTGTTTATATCTCTTTGTTATTTTGCCATAGTTACATTTTGGGCTATTGTTTTGTAGATTTTATTGGTCATAAAATGCAGAGCAAAAGTTTAATTGATTCAAATTGAAGTGTCTCTAGAATGCTGGGCACGTTGTTACCATCTCTCCTACTTAAATGCGATAAGAATTTTGGGGCTCACGTGTCGTATAAGCATTATTCATCTATGATTGTCTGCCTGTCTGCCTATCTATCGGACTGTCTGTTAGTGTAACTCTCTCTGTGTGTGTGTGTGTGTGTGTGCCTATGATTAAATAATTGAAAGATGAAACAGATAGGAGAGCTTACAATGTTTGCTCATGAGTTAAGCATAAAGAGCAAATAATTTAAATTTAATTGCATTTTCTTCCCAAATGAAAATGAATTTTGATATGCAAATTGCAAAGTTAATTGATTGCGAACAAAAATCGCTAGGGAAATATTATACATTATTAGGGGGGAGGGGGTTAAAGGTATTTAAATTATGCACATTCACATCTATATGGAAAGCAATCAACAAATTTCTGATTAAATTACGAAAATAATTTAACAAGGATAATTGAAAAGCGTAAAAATTTAGAAAATTTTATGAAAACTGTTTAACAATTTATCACATTTTGTTATATCTGATGATTGTGAGTAGAAAATAATTCATTTTAATATGTCTACGAGCATTCTTTATGACCTGACTCGAACAAATTAACACTTTAATCAAAAATACCATAAGAAACTGAAATTAAGAGAAAAGCAATTTATTTTCTATGCATCTTTAATAAGAGTTTCTCTCGCACTCGCACTTAAGCACAGTTGCATAAAATGCGGAATAAAATATAAAATAAAATTATAAAATTAACACTGTACGACAAGAGAATGACTTTATAGAAATTTGAAAAACAATAAAGATCTTAAGCTCTCAATCTTCCAATTCATTCATTCATTTCTATATAGAATTTTGATTTGAAAGCTTTTTAGAAATATTTGAGAAAGATTATACTTCGTCTGCCAAACCAAAGAACTTGTTTTTTTTTTTTAAGGAATGTCATCGGTTCTGAGTATAAATTAAAATGTCATGAATAAAATTATTGTGTATCAGGTCAGTTTATGTTCTAGTTTAACTTCTCGACAACTCACTTGATTTTTGAAAACTAGTTTAAAGAATTCTAACCATAACTAGCAACATTAAGCCATTAAATTGATGAATTTTTTGCTTATCACAGTTTGCTAGTGTAAACTCTAATTCCATCAAGTTATTAAATAGGTAAAAAGCTCATCTATAAACCAACAAACTTAAATATAACAAATGTTTTCCAATTGTGGCTAACATTCTAAATACGACCAAGAAAAAAATAATTTAGAAATCTGCTTAAAAATATTTGTTAATCGAGTCAGGAAATATTTTTTAGTTTAAGAATGGTTTTAATTTTCGAAAAACCCCACAAGCAATGCCTAAACTTAACAGGGAAACGAATCAACTAAATATAATATTAGTTTTTTCCGCAGTATATTCTTATGTCCCTGGAGAAAAAATGCCGGTGAAACACATTTAGCAAATTAATTGAACAATAAAACTGTTCTGCATTTGCAAGAGCTTAAGACAACAGTCAAAAGAGACAACAGGCTAAATGTTTGATATGGCAAGGTAATAGGATATATGTATATGTATGTATATGTAGATAGATACATATAGAAAACACAAATCCCAAGTCGCTGTTGTTGTTGGTATTGAGTTAAGCCACTTTCCTAAAGACAATTTCACTTTCCTCTAGCCGAACATTAACTCACCTGTCTTAAGCTTGTGGCATGTCCATGTGTATCTATCTTTAGATGAGCCTTGTTTGCCCCTCTCTTTCTCACTCTCTCTCTCCCTCTCTCTTTTTCTCTCTCTCTCTCTCTCTCTCTCTCTCTTTTGAGTGTATGTGTGAGTAACTGATTAATGAGAATTTCGTCAGTCCTGTGTTTTGTTCCTATTGTTGTTGTTGAAGTTGGAAGCAAGCTATAGGTGAAATTTTGTGATTTTTACCTTTTGGTGATAAATTCCAATTAATAATGCAAAAACCACAAATCGAACTGATGGACACATTTACATTAACATTACCATTAACACGCATACACATACACACACCCACACACAAGTACGCGAAACAATATACATATATATATAGATTTCGTTTAGCGAATTTGTCAATTTTTTGTGTATTTTTTTGGTACTTTCTTTTGACCTTTTCTGCAAGTAAAACGAAAGAGAAGCAAATAAATAAAACAGAACAAAAAGGAAATATCTAAATGATTTATATAGGAAATATGAAAAAAATCTATGTTAAAAAAATCTGGCCAAAGTTTTTCCTTTCTATATATGAATTTTTCCCGGTTAGTGGGTGGTAGATGGAAAATGAACTGGGTATGACTGGCTACTAAAACTGTCTCAAGTTAATCGCTTTTATTTATTTTTACCCTGTGCTAAAACAAAAAAAACAAAAATTTAAAAAAAAAAATGAAAAGAAAAGACTTAACTGCAACCGGTTTTTCCACTCACACACACACACACACACACAGACACACGAACGCATACCATGTTATAGGGATTTTTGCGCGCTTTTAGCTATTTTCTTCTTTTTAATATGAACTTTTTTCTGTTTTCCGTTTTTGTTGTTGTCTTCCTTATGTGGGCAACTGTTGCAGAATTTATGAAAATCATAAAACAAAAGCGAATTTCGCCTCACATATGTATGCAACTGTGTGCAAGTGTGTCTGTGTCTATGTGTGTCTGTGTATGTATCTATCTGCCTATGTATTTGTGTGGCTTAGGTTGCAGTTGCAACAACAACCACAACAAGCTTCCCAATGTCTAGCCAGGTAGCTGCTGTTGTAGCTGCTGCTCTTGGCCAGGTTAACACGCCAGGTTGGCGACGTCATAAAGTCAGCTGCCGCTTCTGTCTTCGTCTTTTGTGACTTGTGACGCTTTTCTTGTTGTTGTTGTTGTTGTTGCTAGTGTTGCTATTGCTATTGCTGATGTTGCTGTTGTAGCTATATGGTTGACAGTGCACCAGCAAAAGCAACGGCGAAGGCAGCAGCATCATCATCATCATCATTGCCATCATAGTTGCTAAAAGGGAGGCAGCTTTCAAGGCTGTTTAGAAGCCCAACACAGTGGGCTAAATTTCAAAAAATAACATTCTCTTAAATATAAATTTTCTATTCATTGTATTTAAAAAGCTTAACTGAGAATTTAATAGTAGTTTAACGTATAAGCGAAAGTTTAACAAAGATATGATCAATGTTTAAAGAGAGTTTAAAGTTATCTAAGTGCCAAAAACTTAGCAAAACTGTTTAAATAAATATTCAGAATAAACTTTTATTTAATAAACATTTCCCAAACTAACATAGTTAAGATTATTGTGGCTAATTTTACTTTTAATTTGCTGATTACGATAAAAATCAACCGGGCGAAAGTTTTAACCATAAAAAGACACTAATTTATGTGTATAGCCAAAATGCTGAGGCCAAATATTTATGCAAACTTATTTAGAATTCTGTTTTGTCCCTTAAGACAAAGGTTTTCAATTGAAAGATCTAAAGAATGACCTGGTCCTAGCATTTTTAAATCCCTTAATGCTTTTTATTGAGAGATCTAAGCAATAAGCATTAACTGACCTACTCAATTAAGAATTTCTTCTACTACTGTGATCTCATGTGCGAACGTTTTAAAACTCATTGGATCGAGTCATAGTATGTGATATTCGAATAACGAATAGTGTTCGTTCAAAAATATAAATTTTCCAGAAGTCCAAAAATATGGCATTTACTAAATAGTATTTATTTTTGAAACTTGAACAAAAAAAATATTAAGTATGTACTTATTATACACATTATTTCATAATCATTCTATTCATTTATGTTTTGTTTTGTTGTGTGACTGAGTCTTCTTCAGCTCACTCATTCTAGTTCCTTCAGATTGATTCATTTTTAGTGTCACACATAATTAGTCTATTCGAATGTGAATTGGTCTATTTATGTAATATTCAAAATATTATATGCTATAGAAGCTAAGATCAAAGATATAATGCAAGCAATAAACTTTTAACCTATTCAGTTGACCCGCATTGTACTGCTTAGAAGCTTATCACATACCAAAATTTTCCATATGCATTTATTTCTATTATGAATAAACGATATTAATATATAATAAATATGATTATTTTCCTATTTCAACAATTAATGAATGAAGTAGTCTTTTACAATTCAAACAATTGCAATAATTGCCAATATCTTGGCAATCGAAACTGGTAATAAAGTTTTTCACTTTTTTAAATGTAAATGTATAGAATATATAAAATATTAATATTTTGCATTATGAGCATCTTTTTGTCATATTAGCCCAGTGTATATAGACAGACATCTCACACTCACTTACACACGCACAGACACATCATAAAAACACATACACACATATATATACACTCTCTGAGACAGTACATACTTAATTTTTTGTGTTTCTTGTTGTTGTTTGTTGTTGCTTTTCTTGTCTCAAGTTAAATGCATTTCTATTTGTTTAAAAGATTTGTGTTAGCATATTTGTCAAAAGACAAAAATAAAAGATAAAACATGTTTCAATTAACTACAATTAATTGTTTAAATTTTTTGTTGTTATTTTTAATTTTCTTTACCGTTTCGTATATATTTTTGGTTGTTGTTGTGTCAGCGTTTGGTTTTTATATTTTGTTGTTCTTTCGTTTTCGTTTCTTGTTGTTGTTTCTTATTTTTTTGGAATTACTTTTGGTTCTTTCTCAATTTGTTTATAGAACTTTTTCAACGCGACGCGATCTAAGTGGTTAATAATGAGAAGGCAACCAAACAAATTTATGATCGGTTATGATTTTGTTTGAAACTATTTATGTTAATTTTTGCTTCTTCTTCTTCGTTTTGCTTCGGTTACTACTTCTTTTGGCCGTCAATATTTGGCTAAAAAACACATTCAACACGCAGCGGTTTGTTCGTTGTTCGTCTTTCAATGGCTGGCAAAGCTCAACTAACTGGCTAAAATGGACTGACTACTGGCTCTGGCCAAGAGACCTGAAGCCAAAAACGGCAACGAACTGAACTGGTTTTTCGTAATGCGGCACGAAGCATTGAGTCGGCTAACACACACACACACGCATACACACTTATACATGTATATATTCTCTCTCTGTCTCTCTAAGTTACGCTGTCTTACTCTGTCTGGTGTCTGTGTCTAGTTTTGGCTTGTGCTCTTTTAGTTTTGCTTACTACTTATGTTACTATAGTATTCTTTTTTTTGTTTTTCATTTTTATTGTTTTTTGGCCAAAATGCTGGTACAATTGGCATTTGGCCAGAAATTGAGAATAACAATTCTTTTTGTGACCACATTTCAACATAAATGAAGGTAATTAAGCTCTTGGCCTAGTCGTGTATAACCAAGTGTAATCCTTCCTCCTGAACGGCCTGGCCATTAATTATGTTTTAAGCCACTCTTTCAATTGGCTTACTCGCCCTCTGTCTCTCTCTTCTCACGAAGTGTCTCCTGTCTCTCTTAAGTGAAACTCTCTTTTTCAACTCTCTTGCAAAACGGAAGTAAAAACTTGCAACTAGCCGGTTTGTTTACCTTTTTGCACTCACTGTTATACTCATCAGCTGTTATACAGAGAGAGAAAGAGATGGAGAGAGATAGAGAGATAAAACAGCTGTTTCACAGTTGTTGATATTTGTTAGTTAGTTAGTTAGTTAGTTAGTGGGTGGTTGCTCTGATAGTACAACAAGGTGGAAGAGGTAGGGAAAGGGGGCGGGTGCCATGACATTTTGACAAATAGGCAAATAAATAAATAAACAGCTTCAAGTGTTTGCACAAATTGAGTCAAATTTTCACTTTTTCTTCGGTGAGTGGATGGAAAAGGACTTTTGCCAGGAGAAAATGAAAATAAATTGAAATACTTTGTTTTTTTTTTTTTTGGAGGGATTTTTATTATTTTGCTCATTTTGCAGTAGAGAGACAATTAGCCTCGAGTTTGTCAAATGGCAATAAATTAATCAATTGTCGCTTTATTCAAGTGGTGTGCATACATACATACATATATATACTATATTCTGTGTGTGTGTGCGTCTGTTTATTTGATTACATTATTGGTTTTTGCCATTTAAATTACATTCAATTGTGTCACTTTGAAGGCAGTTTAAAGGTTAATCTTTACCATTGGAGTTCTAGACTGATTGGGGATTTAAGTACTTTCTGGTTTTGTAAGCAGATTTTTAAGCTAAAGGTACTAGATAGAAAAGTATTGCGCAGTTCTGAATATCGAAAGATTCAAGAAGGGTCAATTTTGATATGTAGCATATAAAAGCATTTCAATTCTTAATAGTTATAAATCTATATAGTTATCTCCATTTGCTAGTTTTAGTTACAAATATGTTAAGACCCGCCTAAAGCTTATTTATTGCTTATTGCATTTTCATCAGAACAAATTGAGAGTCAAATGGCACATGAGATTTCCTTGTATTTACAACTATAAACAAAAACAAAAATTACACTTCGGCATTTGCTTGCTGTTCGATTGCCCTTATTTTGACCTACTCCAATATCATAATGACAACGTTCTCTTGACAACTTCATTTTCCACATTCGATCTAATGAAAATAATACACACTTTTCAATTGATACCATTGACTTACTCATAGATAAAGATAAATACATTTAAACAAAACAGAATTCATAAAGGAATTCAAAAGTTTTATTTACAAACAAAATAAATTTACCAGCTGGTCTAAAGTCCTGAATAGCTTTATTAAGTCAACCTGAAGATTACAAAAAAATGATTGCTAAACTGAAATATAATACATAGATGTCTCACGCTGCGTATACGTAATATTCAGGTTCGAATTTATCTATACATATGTATGTATGTTATATATGTATCTTATATGCAATTTGCATTGCATTGAATATGATCTATTTATGAGCATTTGATTTAACCAAACACTAAACTCTTTTAGACATTATCACGATTGTTACGATTTTGTTATGGCAAATTTCAATATACATTCTTATAACACAGGTTTACAAATTTCCGTACATTTTTGCACCCGGGTAGGCAAACATGTTTTTCTGTGTATTTGCGCTCGCTGAATTCAAATCTGTTGTCCGTTTTAAAAAAGTTACTTACCTGCTTGGGTCCAAAACCTTGTAAACCTGTGTAATTGGTAAAAATACAGAATTTTTTGCTTATGTGTTTACACTTACCACTTTAGTTAATGTTCTTCCTAATTTAGTTAATGTAATTCCTAATTGAAAATTCATGCTATATGCAAATTTATGGAATATATATCATGCGATAACCTTATTATAAATTAAATCTTAAAATTTCTGCAATCATTTAGTGTTAGCTAATTTTATTACAAACAAAAATAATTAATTAGGCAACTTAAATAATAAAACTATACACATTCTATCTCTATATTTGCATTGTCTCTTTTTTGTCTATAAATCAAATTAATTGCAAAAACAGAAACCACAAAAATCAATTGCTAACCTTTTTCTTTGCACATTTCATTGATTTCATAACTTTATTAACACATTTATTGAATTGTCTTTCATTTTGATGCTCAGTAATTTAATTAAGCGACCAAAGGTATTTTAAATTGAGTATTGATTTTGATTTACAGGTCTAACTACTATATAAGTCCGTTATAGAGATATAAGTTACGAAGAATTACAAACCCTTAATTATTATTCTAGATTATCTTCAGATCCAAAGACTTGTTGCCCTTTCGTCTATATTTCTGACTTGAAAAATCAATTAATATTTTAAGAACTATCTTGAAACAAAATGTTTGTGTAAAATTCTTAGTTACAGCTATGCCTTACTCACTTACTACACAGGGTATTTGTGGGTCGGTGACCTCAGCATAACTTATTATATGCATTGTCTTTAGTGTGTGTATTGTTGTTGTTGCTGACCGTTTGCCAGGCAGCATTCAAGCGCGACAAAAGCAAAGTTCGAAAGATAAACGGGAGCTACCGGGCAAAATTGGTTGAAACTGTTTGTACGTATGTATGAATGTAATTTGTGGCTGGCCATAAAAACCTTCCACCTCCTTCTTCTGGTGGTCCCAGCAGGAGCCATGGCAAAAGAAATTCCAATTAATGAGAATGGGTATAACAAGACTCTGGATGAGATGTCGTGCATTATTGGGGTTGCCGTGGGGGTAATAGAGGGATATCAGGCAATAAAATTATGCAAACAGCAGGTGCTTTCGACTCATTTGCCTCATTTTCTTTGGCTGACTGGCAATCAGCCAATTTGGGTCATTAGCAGGTGTTGTCATTTTGTTGTTAATGTAGCTAATATACCCTCTTGCCCCACCTTTCCTCTCTCTCTCTCTCTCTGTCACTACCCTTCGGACCACCCGTTGATTCTACGAGGGGAAAACCAATCAAAGTTATTAAAACAAAAGAAAAGCGCAGAAACAAAAACAAAACAAAGGCATGTCAAGAAACAAAATAGAAGAAGTAAAAAAGGTACCCTAACCAAAGTGTAGAAAATTTAATTAACTGCTAAATTAAATACACTTTTCGACTATCCAACTTTATTCTTCAACCATGATGTTGCTGATCCCCAAGAGAATCCAAAAAAGAACCACAATGGGGAACGAAGAAGAACACCCGGAGGCATACCTTTTGAGTTGGAGGGCCCCACCAACCACCCGCGACGGTGGTGCGGACAGTTGGTCGTATTCTTAATACGCTGTATATCAGAGGTTTTAAAGGGTATATCCGAAAAAGGCAACTCGTTTAAAACAAAGCCAAAGTCCCTACTTATACAGTTTCTTTTCATATTGAGGTCTTAGTTAAGGTAAAGTTAAGTATATACATGTAAGCTTTTCAGATAACTTATAATTTAATCATATTCGTTTAAGTTGAAGTCTCTTTTTTTTAAGATAACATAACCAAGTAATATGTACATATATTTCTCTCTTTTTACTACTTTTCTAATAGACATATATCGGCTTTTATGTTCTTTTGGTGCCAATAACATTTGTTTTTGTCAAATATCAAGTATAGTTTATGTTTTCTTGGGGAGAGGGTATTATCAAGTCTATATCACTATTACTTCACCGCATAGAATTTTTTCCCCATTTTCATATTCTTATGGCTGCTGTTATTGTTGTTGTTGTTGTCGTCGTTGCCGGTGCTGCTGGTGTTGCCGGTATTTGTTGTTGTTGGTCGTTTCGTTGGCGTTGTGCGTCGGAAGTTGTCGCCGGCAATCAACAAACCATAACGCACAAGAACCAACGGTATTTTCAACAAACTGCAGAACATTTAACGCCGCTTTGACTGCGGTTCTTATTTATTTGTTTTTTCCTTCTTTTGGCTAGTTGTTTGCATATTGAAATGTGGAAGGTGAAAATAGAAATTTAAACAGCAGCAGCAAAACAGAAAAAAAATTAAGAAATTCATTAAAATTTTGTTGTTGAGCGCGCCCGCTTAACAAATTAGCCAACATTGCCCGAAAGGAAAAACAACAACAAACAAAAAAAGGGGAGAACCCAAAATGAAAATGATTATTTTAATGTCGGCCTACAAATGGTGAATAAAACTCATCAAAATTCATCATTGAGAAATTAAAAGAAATTAAACGAATTTGTTTTGTTAATTTTTTTAGATATTGCCTAATGGAAGAATATACATTTCTAATTATTTAATTGGCATTTGTCTGAAAAGATATTTGTTTTATTTTTTAATTGACATTAAGAATGACCAAAACCAATTTTGAAAATTTGATCGAAAGGAAAATGGTCAGAAAAAACAAACTCTTATTTTCAGCGGTGGCGTCCTAAAGTCTTCAGCAGAATATAGAAGACAAAGAAATTGCAAGGAGCAATTTCTAAAATTTCCTTCTTAGTTTTGAAAATTTTTATCAGAGAAGAATTTTAATAAAGGAAAAAACATTGAAAATTATGCGGAACATTGGGAAATGTAAGAAAATTGCTGAGCCGTTTTGAGAGTTTACCAAAACATGTTTATTTGCACTATATTTAGGCCGATTTCTAATTGATTTTAAAAAATTGTATCCTAGTTTAATCGGAATCGGAAACTTAGTTCGACGGAATTTAAAAAAAAAATCATGATACTTTGTGAAAATTTACCACAAATATTAGATTTCGAGATTTAAGTGAGAACCTATTGATTTCCCGTAATAAAATTCATATATATAGTTACAGATTTATTGTAAAAGACCCTTGTTCATTGACTGAAAGTTTTAATTATCATTAAGATTTCCCTCAGTTTTTATTAGCTGTAGTATCCTTCTCAATAAAAGTAGTCGATTTAGCAAAAGATGCATTAACTAATACCTAATTTAAGATGTTTAAAACTGACTTCAAATTTATTGTCTCGTAGTTTCGTCGAAATTTGTGCCTCACTGCTAACAGTTTTCTATGTATGTGTATTTATCAATAACAATTTCTTATTTTTCGATCATTATGAATTGCGATAGAAATCTTTTGAATCGAGGCCGTGTATTTTTTTTTCAATTTTCTGGCTATAAGCTGTCAATTTTATGGCCCAAAGAGCAGCGATTCTCTTCATGAGTTTCAACAGCCAAAAACAAAACTAAAAACAAAAAAATGAAATAAAACTATAAATATGCCCCCGCCAGCCCCTCGTGATATTCGCTGGTGTGCCTTAAAACGCACTAAAAACTGAATTTATGTTGATGATTTTTGTGTGTCCAGAGTCGAGGCCAGAACTCGCCGCCGACGTTAGTCTGTGCCAGCTTCAGCTTTGGCTTCATTCCCTGGTCCTCTGGACTAGACAATACAGTTTGGGGCTTCGGTCATCGGACTGCCCACCCAAAAAGGCGGCACCAAATTGCCTAGAAATGCCGTTAGAACTATAATTGCGGCGCACACAAACCAACAAAAAAATAAAGATACGAGAGAAAACATATGTAATAATGTTGGCTTCTCTCGCCTTTAATGTTGGGCTCTATAGATATATCGACAGATGGAATAAAGAAGCCGTTTTGCCAATTTATTGAGTTGTTAAATTGCATTTGATCGAGGTAAAAGCATATTAAAAAGAAATAAATTAAAATTGTGAGCCTGTCAAGTTGCTAACATTACATAACTAACTGAACTTGAGAGAACAAGAGAATGCGAATGAGTTGAAATAGAGTTAAAATTTTAGAAGTAGTAGACACAGACAGACCAGACTAATTGCCCACATAAATAAGCAGAATTCACACGAAAATTCATTTTCTGAGCACACTCCACGGTTCCTGCTGCTGCTGCCGCTGCTGTTGAAGACAGTGACGGATGCCACTTCCTTATTGCAAGGTCAGTTGCATTGCCACTCTCTGTCCAGTGTCCTCGACTGTTAGTCTATTCGTTTGTCAGTCTCATGACGTCGCCCGCATTGATTGATGCGCTGCCAGCTGCCGTTAGAAGCAGCAGCAGCATCAGCAGCAACTGCAACTGCAACAGCAACAGTAACAATAATCAGCAATAACAACATTCAATGTTATGGGCCAGATCTGGCCACAGCCAATTCACACCAAATTGGCCTAATCTTCTGGCCAAAAATAGCAAACAAATTGCAATTGCTGCCTTAACAATTTTTGGCAATAATCATAAATTAATGAAATGCAAAGTTGCCGCCACACGCCACAACGCAAAACTAATGCCTGCCAGCAATAACAGCAAACAAAAAAGAGATTACCAGTTGTTGGCCAAGGGCAACAGAGTTAGAGTTAGAGGAAGTAGTCTAGCCAAAACTTCAAGTA
Source organism: Drosophila paulistorum (assembly GCA_018152135.1). Lineage (NCBI taxonomy): Eukaryota > Metazoa > Arthropoda > Insecta > Diptera > Drosophilidae > Drosophila > Drosophila paulistorum. The sequence continues at coordinate 42,101,342 of JAECXG010000822.1, forward strand.
GATAGTTTTCTCAAACACACAAAAAAGGGGGGGAACCAACTAAAAAGGTTTAACCAAAAACTAGAATTTGAAGGGCAAATGCAAAGTTAGTCTTAGCTTTTTGTTTAAAGCTAAAATCTATTAAATATTATCTACTCTTTGCTAATGCGGCTTACCTTTTTATGGTTTATATAAAGAATATTATAATGTAAAAAGCTTATTATGGAGAAAATTTATTATTCGCTACTTTTCAGTATTACTTCATATTTAAAATCGACAATCATGGATATTATATACGTATGTATGTGGTCGAACTTTCAGAATTGTTAAAAAAAAATTGCTGAAACAGTCAATTAGAAACAAACATTTTTAAACTTCATTAAAAAGTTTTCTAATTTTACAGAATATAGGCTATATTATCATTAATTCTAATACTTAGTACTTTTTGATTATGTGAAAGAAAATAATTATCATCTATAATACTGATTTTTGTTTAATTTTATGAAGTCGACAATCAAAAAATTTGAGTTCAATTAGTTAGTTAGTTTAGTTAGTTTTGAATTTATTAAACGGTTTTAATATTTTGTTTTTATTGTTTATGTTCTTACAAATCATTTTAAAATATATTTTCGTTTTTCTTTGACCAACTTTAAAGACTTTCATCTCAAATAACACTTATTCTCCAAGCTGTTAATGAGAAGCAATTAGGCAGATCAATTTAAATTAGGAAAGCAATCTCAGTCTAGTTTCCAATTAGAAATGAATCTATACATTTGATTGCTATCCTTGCATTTAAAGTAGTATTCGGATTTTGTTGTGCAAATGCTAACCCCTTGTTTGGCAAAAGCGCCGCCACTGTTCAACGTTATCGACTATGCTAGCCATATTTATGGGTCCTTAACACTGCCATTGATGTTGTTTGTGGCTGTTATTGTTGTTATTGTCCATTTTGGGTCATTTGTTGTATACAATATATAAACATATCTTCTTTTGTATGCTTGCAGATCTTTGGCTTATTCTTGCACATACATAGATGTGAATGTATATATGTACATATATGTTTTTGGGTTTGATGAGGTCGTGTTGACAGGGAAATGAGTTTTAGCCATTAAATAATTAAAATGTTTGTGCAAAATGCACCAAAGAATTTTAACGACTCAATAAAGACATGCAAATAAATGTCACTTACATACATATATAGTAAGGTAGGGAACGGAAAAATTAATGAATAGTTAGAAAGGAATAAGAATATATGCATAAATATATACATATATACATATATATATATATATATATACATATACAAGAATGTACAACAATAACAATGCAAGCCATGCAAATCATTAGAATGTGCGGAAAGAGAAAGAAAGAAAAAAAGAGTTATAAATGGAGAGAAGAAGTGTGCACAACACGGTAGTTGGTCGGTTGTTTGGTGCCCAGTAGTTGGGGCTCATCATTTGGATGTGATTAACTTAAGTACACAAGACATAAATATTTAAACGCTTGCGGTACGACGACAGACCCAAGACCAAGCCCCAAAGAACCTGGCCAAATGAAGCGTGTTAAGAGCCAAGGAAGTTTTCAAGTTTGCTAAAGAAGAGAAAATAAAGAACTCGGCACTCAGGGACTACTGATGGGACAAGTGATGGCTGGTCGTCAGTCAGGTGGAGCATTAAGCATAAAATTGCAAAACGGTTATATACTTCTTTCTTTTCTTTTCTTCTCCTTTTTTTTTTTTTTGTCTTATGCAAATGCAATTCTTCTGGTGACTTGACCACCTCATGGGCCCGATGGGCAACGGCAATTCTGATTCTGATTCTGGCACCTTGTTGATCAATAATTGCCACACGACAGCTAAATGGGCTTTAATACCATGGTGGAACCCCCCGCGAAACTCCAAGGAAATGCAAATCAAATTCTAATGTTGTTGTAATGATGCCAAGACACCAAAACGATGAAGAAGCTGAAGAAGAAGGAATAGAGCAAGGTCTCCTTGACTTGGACAATGCCCAGGCACGCAAATATTATTATATTATTAGAATTGAACATGCAATCTGACAAGTGTTTGGTACCAAAACGAAACATTTCCTGGTCAATTTTTTTTTTGCCTGAACTGGACCTATGTATACCTGAACCCGTGTAACTAAACCAGAATCAATGTGCCAACTAATTGCCTAGCCAACATAAACATTGTTGGTCATCATTCTCCGATTTATGATTGCAATTTCCTGGTTCCCCCTTCTCTGTGCCGAAAAAAAAATCTGAAAAACACCGTTGCTTTTGTCCGAACATTTAGTGGCCAACGGAAATGCGGAAAAGTTGGCTCCAACATCACTCTCATTGATATTCCATATGAATGCTGGAACCTTCTAATAAGGTATTAATAGCTGCTTTGCCGTTGCATTCTCTTGTACTCTTCGTGCTGATGAATTTTAAATACAAACAACCTGCTCATGACAAATGCACTTCACTTTGACTTCACTCTGATGCAATATGCTAAATTTAATGTATGAATATGACCAAAAGGTCAGCAGACGCGTGCTGTTCGTTCGTTCGTTGGATTTGAGACTTGGTCTTGGTAGAGGCTGTAATAGCCAGACGTGACCCATGGCAGAATGAATTTATATATATGTATGTACACATTGATGGTGTCAAGTTATGGTGATTAATCGGTTAAATTGAATGCGTCACCCGAAGGGGAAGGCCGCTAAAAGAAAGAAAAACTTAAATGATTAAGAATACATGTGTTCAATTCAATTATTGGTTCGATCATGGTTATTCTCATGCAATTTGTTATAATTGAAAGCACATCGAACCTATTATCACTGATAAATCTCTATTTTGACCACCAATACTATTTATACATATGCATATAGTCGGTCAACTTGTCTGTGCTCAGAAAGCCAAGTTCATATGTCTGTTTTGACTGATTTTTAATACCTATTGATTCTATAAATTATCACGATTTCTATATCTCAAAGTTTTGTTAATTATTATTTTTATAATTATAGTTAAGATCCTCGACATACTACTTCCAAAATGTGTTTTATGTAAGCATCTGTCTGATTACATAAAATAATCCTCATTTCAATTATTAATTTTTAGTTTTATTAAAACATATTATGTCTTTTTCAGCCGTGTCCACCTACCTATTATGGCATATTCTCGCTCTACGTTCATTTATTTCAGTTTCTACCACCGATCCAGAATTAAAACTTTCAGAACGAACTTGAATTGTGATTAACGTGATTTAAATTAATTTCTATCCAAATGTTTCTGTCTATTAACACTTGTCGAAAAGACGACATAAGCCTTATAATTCCCTTATTGAGATCAGATCTAACAAAATCTTACAAAATTATTAGCCTCTTTGAAACCCAAAACACTACAAGAGTATATGAACTTCGGCGCATTCAAATTTAGCTTCTTTCTCGTTATCACCTTATGATAATCACATTCCATCCCTGAAATATTATTGTCAACTGCCTATATCAACAAAAAAAAGCTTCGCAGTGTCTAAATTTATCAAAATTATAATTTGTCGGAAAATTTTATTCAGTTGCTTCCCGCTCAGAACGTGCTCATTCCTATTTTACCGATTGAAAGAGAACTACGTTCAATTTGGAAAACTTGTGAACTTAAAAATCGTGGAAAATGTTAGAACGTCTTTTCTTCATGCAAATCCAAACCAGCGGCAAAGTTATTGGTTGGCTTTGGAGTATTTTATCGTTCCTGGCGATAGCACTTTGTTTGAAAAGTTTTGTAACAAAAAGCCACCGGGATGGTAATTAGAAAATTGGAAGTTTTTTTTTTTTTTTTTTTTTTAATATGTATTTTATTTCATTTTATTTGTTAGATGCTTTTTTTCTGTTGACCCTTTTTGTGGCTTATTTTCTGTTTCTACTCATTGCGTCAGTTCTGCTCACAGTAGGCATAAAGAAGGTAAAGATAATATATAAATATGGGCAGTGAAAACAAATTCTAAATATATATATATATATTTTTTTTTAGCATTCGCACGTGTTGCTGTTGCCCTGGCTATTTTCATTTGTGTGTTTCTTAGTTGTCAACTACCTTAGTATCGTATTTTTATTATGTGGTGTGTTAAGGCATCGCTTTAGATATTTAAAGGATGGTGCTGCGGGGGTTGTCCTTTGTTTAATCTTGGGTAAGATCTTTGAATTTCAGAAAATATCGGAATTTCCTAATCCAAAAAAACGTTTTAATACTTTCCATTTTTTCAGCCTTGTCCAGCTACATGTACTACGGAATATTCTCGCTCTACAGACATTTAAAGAGTATTCAAGTTTCTACCACCGACCCAGAGACATCGTTGTCAAAATAAGAAAACAAACCCATCTGTCCAATAAATATTATTATCAGAATGCTCTAATTAAACTGAAATATCTTGAACTAATAAATTAAATATAACAGAAATAAGTAAGATTTTATTTAAAACGTATTCCCAGTTTTATTTCGACGTCAAGGCTCACGTTTTTTAATATAACCGCTAGATCTATTTATTATACCCTTGCAGAGGGTATTATAAAATTGGTCAGATGTTTGTAACGCACAGAAGGAGACGTTTCCGACCACATAAAGTATATATATTCTTGATCAGCATGAGAAGCTGAGTCGATATAGCCATGTCCGTCTGTCCGTCCGTCCGTCCGTCCGTCCGTCTGTGCAAATCAACTTCACGCTGGCATCTTAAAAGCTATCGGAATGAAATTTCATATTTGAGCTACTTTTAGCCGGGAGATAGTAGAGTATGAAAATTGTCAGGATCGGACTACTATATCATATAGCTGTAGAACAAAAATTTTTGAAAAATTGGAGTATCCCCATGAAATTTACCAATATAATAGAATTTGATATAAAATCTCAGATCCCAAAATTTGAGTTTGATAGGATAAATAGAACACAAGTTACAGTCAATACAAATCGGTTCTACGTCATCAGCAAATCAAACAGAGCACATGCATACGCACACACAGACGCAGCGCTACACGTATGTATGTATGTGTATGCGTGTTGTGCTTTGCTTAAAAATTTGTAGTAAAGAGAGAAATAATTTGAATGTTTTGTTTGTGTGTTGATGAATTGAGTTGCAAGGAAAGAAATTTCAAAATGTAAAAAAATTATTGCCAAGGACTGCAAGGGTATATAAACTTCGGCATTGCCGAAGTTAGCTTCTTTGATATTTTTATAATAGTTTAGATGCAAGTATTCAAGAGATAAACATTTTGTTCAAACTTGTTCTGCTTGGGTTTTTTCAATTTTCCTTTTTAGCTACCACAAATTTAGACTCATTCTTGTGTTATTCAACCCGTTTAGTAGATCATTTGAAATAAGTTTGTTTTCAAAATCTCAACTTTCAAATACCTCAAATGTTTGTACCTGAGAAAATGAGACCTTTCCGACGCCATAAACCACGACGAGTGGATATATCCATGCCCATCTGTCCATTGGTATTAAGCTTTTTATTACCTGGTTAAGATCTGGTGTTACAATTCGTTAGATTGGACCAATGTGCTTGAAAAGCTTGAAATTTGTGAGAAACATTAAAATCTTATTATTCTTAATTATCTACAATTTTCTTATCAAATAGAAATTTCTTATAAAATACAAAAATATTTTGAAAATAAAACTGATTCAAGTAAACTTATTGAAATAACGATTATACAATGGCCTGCACTGTAAGGGTATATGAACTCTGGCGCAATCGAATTGTATTTCAGTCTCGTTATCACCTTATGATAATCACATGCCATCCCTGAAATATTTATGTCATCTGCCTAACCAACCAAAAAAAAAGCTTCGCAAAAATTTATCGAAATTATAATTTGTCGGAAATTTTAATTCAGTTGCTTCCCGTTTCATAACGTACTCATTCCTATTTTAGCAGCTGAAAGAATATTAAGTCCAATTTGAAAAACTTGTGCACCTAAAAATCGTGGAAAATGTTACAACGTCTTTTCTTCATGCAAACCCATACGGCCGGCAAAGTTCTTGGTTGGCTTTGGAGTATTGTTTCGTTTCTGGTGATAGCTTTAATTGTGGCAAATCTTGCAATTGATGACGATCATATTGGTAATGAGATATTTGATAATTGCTTTTCGCATTTATGAATAATTATTATTGCACTCTATATGTTAGAATCTCCTCTGTTATGGAGCATCTCTATGGCTTATTTTCTGCTTCTATTCATTGGTTCGGCCCTGCTTATAGTAGGCATAAAGAAGGTAAAGATAATATAAATTTCTGCGTAGTGCGAACTAATTCTATATATACTTTTTCTTTTATAGAATTCCCACGTGTTGCTGTTGCCCTGGCTAATTTCATTTATGTGGTTCTTAGTTGCCAACTACGTTTGTATAGTATATATCATTTGTTTTTTAATAAGTGCTGGCTCTTGGCTAATCTTCGAACTTGTTGAGCTGTTTGGCTTTTGTCTATTTCTGGGTAAGATTCTTGAATTCGAAATGATATTGGGATTGCCTTATCTCAATGAAACAACGAATTTTTGATCCATTCAATCAAAACAAAACACACATATTGAAATGTTCTATTTTTATTTCAGCTGTTTGTATCTACATGTACTATGGAATATTTTCACTCTACAAACAATTTCAGCGTGTTATAGTGGCTACCAGCGAGCCAGAGACTTCTTTGCCAAAATATGTCTAATATAATAACTGATTGATCATTTTTAGATACTTTTCCAATTTCATTTATATAATTTAAACATTTTACATCATTTATTTATGTATGTATGTGCAGTCCTCGGTAGACGAGTTGTCTAAGTGGCCCAGTCAGAACAACGAGGACCCGGGTTCGAATCCCAGGCTAGTGTATGGATGTAGTTTTCGTCTAAGCCGAAGGCCTTAGTTGCCAGTGCTTGTAAAAATATAGTTAGGTTGATAGTTTACAACTATATATCCTATACTTTAATAATAATAATATTTATGTATGAATATAGATTTCGGATTTTCGATGAATCAAATGATTCTTTAACATTTATAGATAATATGCAATATGAAGATGAGTTTATTCTATAAAAAAATAAAATGATTTTCGTAAAAGTTACTAAATTTAATGTACTTAATACTTAATTACTTAAACGAAAACTGGCTAAAGAAGTTATCTTAATTTGAGTTTGGTTGTAGAAAAAGAGCACTCATAGATATAGATAGATTAAGTGAAATTGGGAGAGGATTCTTAGTTTGGTTTGCCTTGGAGAGTGACCTTACCCGTAAAATGCCTATGAGAGTTTGAGCAATGTCAAATGCTGACCAATCGACATCATCGAGTGGCCACTTTGACACACTCAGACAAGGTACGTGATCCCAGTGCAGATGCCAGTCGATAGATAGTTACAGTCATAGTCACACACCAACAAAGATACACACCAGCACACACACACACAGGAGTCTTGGCATACAATTTCAATACAATATTTGAAATAATTGGCTACAAATCGTCATTACGATGCTGCATCGGCATCTCTAGGCAGCCTGGGCCACAAATTGCAGTTGGAAACTTTGCCGCAATCGTACTAGACACATTTCTTCATTGTTGTTGTTGTTGTTTGCTGGTGATGTTGCTGCTGTTGACCTACGACACCATCATGTGCCTGTTTCTGTTTCTATTTCTGGTTGCTGCAGTCATCTCTTTGCCTCTGCCTCAAACCATCCTGTCAAGTTTCTATTTTTTTTTGGTTTGTGTGGCGAGTGAAACTGGAAATTAGTTACTATTGATACTGATAGCAACTGCAACTGCAGTTTTCCCTCTATTCTCTACTCATTTCTGTAATGCGTTACGGTAAATAGTAATTTTTTTTTTTGCTGTTAAGATCGAAAAAACAAAAAATAAATGGTTATCCAAAAAGGTTTTGGGCTAATAGAGCCACTTTGGGTCAGCGAACCAATTAGCTGAACTTGCCAACTAAACCAATCCTAACTTAGGCCCATATATCAGTTAACAAAATGCGGGCTTAGCCCCTCATTCTTATTAGTTGGGGGCTCGGCCAGGTGCAAAGAACTCAATCAGTGCAAAAAATAAAACAATTGCCTCTGTTAATGGGCAAAACGTGATTCTGAGGCCAATTTGCATGGCATGGCGACAACTCACAACAACAGTTTACCTTCATTAGTTCAATAGACATTTGATATATATATTTTTTTTTTTGCTTAACTGATTTGAACAGTTTTCACAATTTCCAACATTTGATGCCAATTGATTTTGAATTTAATTCAATAAATTTAACATTTATTTAATCAGGTAAGCAATTTGTTCTAGAGATGATAGAGGGGTTAATACAACTAATTATATGTTTAGAGAATTATATTGTTCATCAATTAGTTCAGTAAACCGATGTTTTTTATGCATCATGTTTCGTTTTATCGCTTAACTTAGTTGCAATTCTCAACTAGTTTTAACTCTAGATTAACTTTTTTTTAAACTTTAGATTAACTCCTAGGCGTATTACTTTAACTACTTAGAAAAGTATGCAAAACTAAAATTAGTATATTTTAATACTAAAATTAAGGCTTATCTTTGGTACTAGCTAAATAGTATTTAATCTCTTATTGTTAGAGTTAATCTTATATTCATAATGAATTTAGTTTTCAATTATCTAAAATGACATTAGCCACATTATTTAACTTCCAGTTTTCGTCTGTTTTCAATGTAGGTTACATGTCACGCTTTCATCTCTAACTTCCCTCTCAATTTAAACACTCAGTCAGTCAGTCAGTCGCTTTTTAGCGATGAATTCGCATAGGTCACGTGTTTCGTGTGGCGCTCGCTCAAAATATCAGCAATTGAACTATAGACATTTTCGGCCAAATGCAGTAAGCCAACAAAAAGCCGCGAAATGCTTTTCGGGGATAACCGCTTGAAGAGTATTTTATTTTGTTGCCGTTTTTGGTGTTGCAGTTGCAGTCGCATCTTAAGTTAAGTAAATGTCAAATGCAAATGCAAAAAGGCCAAATCTCTGGGATGTTGCCACCTGCTAACTTTTGCACTTTGCATGGCCAATTTCTTTTTCTTCTCCTCTCTCTCTCTCTCTCTCTGGTAAGCAATCTCTTGATGTCTTTTGTTGTTGTCAGTCATAATTAATACGCTTAAGTTGACTAACTTGACAAAATTTCCAAAACTCTCTTCATACTTTCCACCTTCATTAAAAAGCCATTAGAGACTGGACTACGAGCAGGGCAAAGTGTAGTTCTAGCCAAAAAAAAAAAAAAAAACTTTGACCAAATGCAGACACAGATACATCTTTTCAGTGAGTTGATGTTGGCTTAAATCTAGTCTTTGTACACTTTTCCATCTCTCTCTCTATGTGTTTCTGTTGGCTGCGTGGGAAATGCCGTCGTCGATCGTCACGATCCAATGGATGTACGTTCCTTTTGTGTTGTTCATCTGCAACTCCTCAAGTACATGCAAAAAGGCAAGTTGATTTTTATCGCAATTGTTTTGGCCTGGCCTGTAACTTTTTCTCCTAGCTCTCTCTGTCTTTGTTGTTGTTAAAGCCTTTTGTTTTTTATTTAAACTGATTTGCCACTTGACAAATGAGCGCTGACTGCCACATATGCAATTTAGTAGACGACCCCAACAATATGTGAGGCAAATTGCAAAGGGGGAAAAGTCAAAAGCAAATGGAACAAACAAACCATTGGATAGAAGGGATGGGGTGGAGGGGAAGTACTTTGGCTTTGACAATTTGTGCATTGATTTAGAAAATGTCTGCCAAAATGGCCAAGAAATGGAGCAGCAGCATATGAAAATGACATAGAAAATTGGAGAGAGCAGCAGCAGCATCAGACAACAGACAAAAGAAAATTGCCCAGAAATTGGCGGCTATCAAAATACAAAATAAAAATGCAAAAAACAAAAGGGGAAAAACAAAAGCAAATGCTACAAGAAAAGACATTTCAGAGCAGAACGACCATTTTTGCATTCAGCTAGCAAAACAAAAAAAAAACAAAATCATAGTTTGACCTTCATTGTTGCTGCTTCTAACATTTAAATTTGTTTTAGTTTTTTTTTTGTCGTACCGATTTCAACACAAAACGTGCCAAATTTTAGCTGCTAGTAGTAGTTGCTCGTGCAACAAATTTAATACAGTTCAAGTGAGGCAGCATTATTATCAGTGCTTGGGGCTCGGGTGCTTGGCTGCTTGGGGCTTGGCCTGACCCCAACTGACTTTGACTTAGCCCAGCGGGTGTCTGGTGAAGGGCAGACGAATCATGGCTTATCTCCCTCTCTTTCTCTCTCTCTCTCTCTCTCTATCTCACTCGCAAACTAAGCGTCACTGATAAGCATAACATTAAGAATTTATTACAACTCAAACACTTTAAGTCGACATTGAATTTTTAGACGCATCAAAATGTTTGCCGTAATTAGACTTGTTTTTATTTTGTATTTAATTGCTCTAACTAGAGCACGTTCTATATCAAATATTAATTGGCGGCAAGTAAGTATAAATAAATTCAAGAAAGTATTTTAAAATAATGTAAATTTTAATTCATTTTTAGACACCAGAAGCTGATCCTACCATATTTGATCCGTTTCCAAACTCCACAACAGACATAAATGATTATCAATGAAAGACTTTAATGATTTTCGTTAGATAAAAAATAAACAACTTGGATTTGGATTTTTAAATTTTCTTTTATAAAAAATAAATATGCAAAAATTTGGTTATAATGTCTATTGCATACTTTTAAGGTCCGAATTTACACCTTTTTTTGAACCGGAAACGTCTTTTTATTGCAAAAGTGTTTCCTGCTCAGTTAGAAATGTAAACAATGTGAGTTTGTTTAATAATACGAAGCTTTCTGATGATGATGTCAACAAGTTGAGTTAATGTTTACAGGAGTCTAAAGCTTCAGCACCTTCACTTTCACTCATTGGGACTATTTTCGGCAAAATCTGAATGACGTAAGCCTTAGAGACCTGCCTTAAAAAATGTAGCTAAGATCAAAAACTAGGCAAATTTAATTTGAACATTTCATTCACCTAAACATATTATTTTCCTGTATTATTTGATTTAATTGTTTATTTCTCAAATTTTTTTGTGATTTTGGCAATATTTGATTTCTACACGCAAATTCCTTACACATTAACAAAGTAAGAAAGCTTTGTAATGGCAGAAAGCTTTTTTTCTACGGAACAGTTAACTTTGTTTCTATTTTTTGTAGTAGTATTTCAGTTGTAGAGCCGGAAAAACATTTGTAATGTTGAAAAAAGTGTTCTGCATGCGTCTCCATACGGCCGGGAAGGTCATTGGCTGGCTTGGGGTTATTGGGTCAATAATGGCTTATATCGAGCTGTTTGTCTTAATGCGTAAAATTAATATAATGGGTACCAATCTCACTGGTGACCGATTCAGAACACAAGCCAACAAATCCGTCATAGGTAAGACAAAGCATTGGCCATTACAGAAAAGTTAATATTTATATTGCTTTTAGATAATGACACTGGTTGCATCCTTTTGGGTATCAATTCCGTCTTCCTCATTTGCTCGATTCTTCTCATAGTGGGCACTACGAAGGTGCAGAGAAGATATATAATTGATATAAAACAATGTTTGTTAATTGTTTACCTATTTACTTTATAGAATCGCCATAAGTTATTACTACCATGGATAATCATCTGCGGAATTACCTTATCACTTGCTATTTTTGTAAGCATATTTCGACTATGTGTAGTCTTATCGGAGGGTGATTTAGAGACGGTAACCCTGATAGGTTCCATTCCATTTACAGGTGAGTACTATTTTTTATATATAAAATTCCTACAAATTGCGCTAAAAGTTTTGAATTTCTTTCAAAAACTGTAAAAGAATTAAAACAAAATCATTCCCTTTACTTTTTCTATTTCTCAGCCCTCTGTGTCTATGTGCACTACGGAATAATCTCGCTCTACAAACATATTCAGACTATTGGCGCTGAAGAGGGCTTTTGGCAGGCATAAAAGAAGTCATTCCAGAGTCACAATAAAATAAATATTGTCCTTAAGGAATCTTGGCCAATATTGCTCTTAACCAATGCATTTAAAAAATTGTGTATGTCCATCCAACTCAGGAAACAATCTTATCTTTTTATGTTAAAATTTCATAAGAATTATTTTAGGACAAATAAAAGTATATATAATAGAAATAATAGTAATAAAAGTAGTTAGTAAATTAAAAAAATTAAAATCCTTGTGGACATTTTTTTTTATTGTTTTTATATCCTAACTCGGAGCACATTTGTATGACTCTCATTTGCAGTTGATGCAAATATTGTTAATTCAATATTCATTTTGACTTAGATAAATCTAAAAATAAAAAAGATTTTCTTGTAACAACTTTATTTCTAATAAAACTTTTCTACAGATGCTATGTAAAATAGTGGTTGGATCCGAAATTAACTTGAAATTCAATATGTCCAAGTTGTGTTTAATAATGCGATTCGGGGTGTTGTATCCCACGATAATTGACCCACTCCCTGTTAATTAACAAAACTTCTTTCATTTTTCCAACCACGCAATTTCTAGTTGTGGAATTACGTCATTGCCGTGTCGAGGCGGGCTCTTATGGCTTTCATTTAAGGATAGGTCAGGAATTATTGTTAAGTTGCTTCTGTTTGTTTATATGAGAGTATGGAGGAAAAAGGTATGGCACTAAAAAAGTGGTAGAAAGTAGAAATCCATTTAAAAGTGGTACCAAAAAGTTTAAGTTTAGACTAAATAAAAGACTAGAGCAAGTTGATTATCGGTCATGGATCTAAACCATAAAAACTACATAAATAATAATATATAAGTAACTGAAGTTAACTTCATTGCGATTCTTCGTTTGCCTGGGTAGAAAAGTGAATGCCTTTTTCATTATCCGAGTAAAGTGTAAAAAATAAAATAAAAAAACAGAAATCAAATATCAATGACGACATTGACAATACTTTTTCAAGAGTTCATAACGAGAAGAGACTTATATAAGCAATTGTCTGAATTATTTCAGTTGGAATATAAACGGATTCCTTATCTCTGATCTCTGGTCATTTTGGTCATGGCGTGTGTGACCTGTTATTCTTTCGTGTCTCAATTGATAACGCTTAGGAATGTTCGGTTACTTCGTACAACAACTATATAAAGCTTGGCTTCTTTCAAGTGTCGAAATAGTCTCAAATATTTAGATTTTTTGTTGTTCTCAGTGAATACTGGCGAATGCCAGACCTCGTAGCACCTCGTGTTCGCCGTCAATTACAGGGCGGAGGCGGTGGCAGTCCACGCCAGGGAGCAGAAGCGCAATAACTTAATCAAATTCATTTTTGATTTTTTTATTGTTTTCACTATTCTGCTTAGAAACTACTGATTCTTAGAGCCCTTTACTAAACTATTGTAAATTAGCTTGAAACAGAACGCAAATAAACGTTAAAACATAACAAAATATGTGTATGTTTTTTGTAACATTGTATTAAAGTATATTGTTCTCTTTGTATTAATGAAAAAAACATGACACTTTCTTTAGATTCGATTGATCAAGCTATTTGAATAGATCCAACAAACGAAGCCTGAAATTGTAACGTATACGTCATGTTGGCCTTTGCCAAATTTCTTGTTCTTGTAATTTAATTAATAAAAATGCACAAAAAAAAACTTTGCTTATGTGCTTTATCAATCTGTGATTTGAAGAATATTCTATTTTTTTTTTTGGGACAGTTGTCTTGTTAAACTTTACATTTTCTTTTTCATTTTATTAATTTGTATTAATATGGTCTTTAGAACATTGACCATTTTTCTGAAGTGCTTACATCTAGGTAGAATAAAAAAAAAAATTATTATTTTGAAGAAGATTTCTTAAAATTGGTCTGAGATGTTTACACAGGCTTGTGAGCAATAGTTTTTAGAACGATTTGAGGACAAAATGTATGCTTAAATTTGAAAAGCGGCCTTTAGGTTAATCGCATTGTACAATATCTTAAAGAAATCCTTTTGTTTTATGCATTTTCGAAAATGTCCGGGATAAGGTTAAAATTAATAGTAGAATTAATAATAAAAATATGGAATTGGTCTAGATTTTGACCTTATTGAAGTTAATCAAAACTGGGTTTCACCCGGCTTCAGGTCAATAAATCTTACTAATTTATAAGATAGTTGAGCAGGTTGTCTGTATTTTAAGAACCACCAAGTTCTATCATTAGCACACTTCGCAAAATAATCCACAGTTGTAAAAGTAGTTGGGAATACAAACGACATGAAGCGAGAAAAGAACGGCAAAGCTTCTTTAGCGAAGTCTGCTAATAATAGAACTTAATATTAAAATTAAAAACAAAAATATCAAAAAATTTGTTTTTTTATTTAAAAATATATAATACATTGAGGGACAACATATCGTGTTGCTTGCTTTAAAATTGTTTAAATGTTAAAGCACAAGAAATTTTTCTCAACGACATGGGAGCTATATAGAAATATTTTTAAGAAGATGTGGTTTGAGAAGCTTTCTGGAAAATAGAAATTGTGATGATGTCAGCTGTTGCTTATCCAGTGGCTCGGATGTAAGAAAGGTATAAAGCTTCACCACCTTCAATTTCAGTCACTTCAGGACTATATGTGTGAAAATCTGCATTACGTAAGCACAGAGTCAAGAAACAATGAAGTAAGTAAGTTGTCTTGCCGACTTAGGTATACCATGCAGGGGCGTATTCAAAATTTTAAATAAACTTGATCACTGTGCATACGAGTCTAAATTCCAAATTTGATGCTTCAAGCTAAAGGTTAAATCAACTCGGCTGTTAATGCTGATCAAGAATATATAAACTTAATGTGCTCGCCTGTTACCTTCATTTTGGCGACTTTTATATACCATTTCACCTTATAATTGCATGGTATAAAAATTGCTTTAAAATAAGCAAAAACTATTTGGTTTTGTGTTAACAATTTTATACAAGAAATTTGTTTTTTCATCGTATTCCATTTAATCGCTGCTCTCTCTCTCTCAGAAAGAATATCTGTGAGAATTGGCAATATTCGATTGATTCATTTATATATGTATCTACGCAAATTCTTCTGACAGATACAAAGAAAGCTTTGAAGACACAAAAGCTCTGTCTCCATGAAACAGCCAAGCTGTATATAATTTTAGTTCTGTTTCAGATTGCGTCGGAATATATTCATTGGGAAAAAAAAAATGAAAATGTTAGAGAAATTATGTTGCATGCGGCTACCTACGGCCGGCAAAGTTATTGGCTGGTTGGGAGTCATTGCAGCAGTCTTGGGGTATATACGGATTTTGTTATTGATGAATGGAACTGAAGTTACCGTGATTGTTGGAGACACTATACAGAAGCAACATATGCAGATAGGTAAGGGCAAAGCAGTTGCAATTCCCCCAAAGTTCGGTGTTGTATGTATATATAATTATTTTTCAGACGCTGTGACCGGAAGCATTGCCTTGGTTATAAATTCTTTGAATTTACTTATTTCCGTTCTTCTCTTAGTGGGCATTCAAAAGGTATAGCATCATGACTTAATCTCAGATGAATATGTTATTATTTTGAATTGCTTTAATTCCATGTAGAATCGTCATGGCTTAGTATTGCCATGGTTGATATTCAACGGTTTCGTTTTGGCACTTTGCGGAATTGCCTTTGTACTCTCCATAATAGCATTCTTCGCATCAGCAGATGCTAGCATACTGGCACTTGTGTTGGGCTACTCTCTAGGTTTGGGTAAGTTGTGACCAATGAAATATCTCTTATCATTTTCTAAACTTAATTCAAATTACATTAATTACTTCTTTTCTTAGCCCTGGCAATCTATATCTACCACGGAATACTCTCGCTTTACCACTACTTAAAGGAAAACGGTGGCCCACAGGGTTCTTGGCCGGCTTAGATATCAGAATACTCTGCAGATCCATAAATATATAACCTATGCCAAACGAACAATGAAATATCCATATGTGCATTTAAACATTCAACGTTTTTATCTTTGCTATTTAATCCTACTGGACAATACGCATAAATAATTTTAAAAACAATAAGAATATATACAAGTATATGTTTTGCATTTAATGCATTTATAAATTTGACATAATTATTTTCGCTATATTATTATATGGAATATTCGAAAATATGCATAAATGTTGTTTATTATAATGTGTGTGTGTGTGTATTTAAAGTTTTCCAAACTCGGGGAATTTCTTTAATAAAATGAACGATTCCAACTGTACATTTTCCTGTTTTATATATTAATAGAAATAGAAAGTTTATATTATTTGTTGCATTATATAGAATTACGTCATCGTCAAAATGAGGTGGGGCCTTTCAAGCTTTCAAGGTTCTTTGGGTAAGGACAGGTCGGGAATTTCTGTGTGTGTGTGTGTGTATATTTTGTGGACGAATAATGCGTTTTAACCAACTGGAAATCGGTTAGGCTCTCAGTGCTTCGAAATCGATGAAATATTCCATTTTTTCATCAGTTTTGTAGGTGCTTCACATAATTGACATTGACTGTCGATTGCTTCTTTTTCACTTTTTCACCATTACCTGTAAAAATTAAAAAAGGGCAGGTCAGTTTTTTGAGTAATTCCCTGACAGCCTGTTGCTATGTTGAAGCCACACTGTCTATGAAAACCATCTATGACCTTAAAGAAATACGTGGCAATGGAATCGAATAAAATGCGATTATTCAATTACCGAATTTCCAGCTGGGTTTCTCAAAAGCGTAAAATGTGTGGAATTATTCTTTGAAGTACAGGCGAATCGTATGATGTCACAATGTTTGGTACACAAAAAGGCATTTTAGGCGGCATCAATTTGGAGCTTTCTGATATACTCTGTGAAATTGAAAGCTCTTCTTTAATATCTATGGGAAGAGCTAAGCAAACTTATTGAAATTAGCCTAACAGCTAAACGAATCATTTGCAAACGTAAACCGGTTTCAATTTTAAACCCTCTAAGAATTTTAAAGGCAATATTAATTTAACAAACAAAGCAGACAAAATTCACAATTGCTTATCAGAAATTGTTAAATTCTAATTTAAGTTTCTTGCTAAAAACTCGACTGATTTCAATTTCCGTTGCTGTCTTAAATATTGAATTTTTCTATGAAGTAAAAAACAGAGAGTATAATATTTCTATTTGATAATTAATGGCAGATGTCTTTACTGCAGAATATTCCCTATTGGTCCAATTTGTAAACATGAAAAAACAAAGACGGAATCATTATTTACTCGCCATGGTGGCCACGCTTGTATTAACTTTCTGAGGTGAAGTTAAATAATGGCCAAATTATTACTTTTCCCTTCGCTTAAGTCAGCTTTCAAATGTTAAGATAGGAATGTTTGGAAGTTTGCTTCCCACTAATAAAAATTTATTATGAACCTCAAGCTAATTTCTATGATATATCTAAACTCAACTCTGAAAACTCAGTAAGAAATAGTTTCTAGAATAGAACATTATATATTGGGAAGTCAAGAAGGAAATATCTGTTGTCTCGAGTTAAGTAATTGTCTATCAGTGTCCATTAGTTTCATGAAAATCGACAATGCCTACATTTCAAATAGAGAGTTTCCCAGAATGTAAAAGCCCTCTAAAAGATGTCCAACTGTTCTAGTATGCTTAAATGTCTAAAAACATTGAAAAGAATTTCTGCATGCCGCTTGATAAAGCTGGTAAGCTAACAGGTTGGGAATCTATTCTTTTCATCCTGCCACACCTTAGTGTTTCCATATTAATGAAAGGAGTTTCAAAAAAATAGGAGGAACGAAGTGGTTATTTAACTGAGTTAGAATATTTGAGTACGAGTATTTGTTCAGCAGATCAGTGAGGCTCACTTACAAACGAGAGGTCATCGGATTTTTTGAGTGGGTGACAAGGGTTTTGATTTTGATTGGCTTATTGTTTTAGCTAGTTAAGCGTTCTCAAACTCTTAGGGTTTTAAGGGAAGTATTTGCTTTTGTGTATGCTTTGTATATTCTAAGATGTTTAGAAGAAATTGAAACTTTGTTTTGCTGGTGCCCTGTTTATTTCTGGGATTCCTTTTTTAATTTTCTTCATTACCAGCATTAGCAATTCAAATGTTGCAATGATTGACAGAATATGATGGATCCCCTACAGCCATATTTATGTTATTAGAGTCATCCAGATAAGATAACAACATTTTAGAATTACTCAAAGACTCCATTCTTATTGGTAATCAACAATATTTTATGTTAAAATTTCTGAACATAAATGCAAATATTTGTTTTCGGCTTAGCAAAGACATACATAATTCATTTGGTTTGAAATTTCAAATTTTGTTTTGTGATAAATTAAAGCCAAGCTATTTTGGTATCTGATTGACTAAAACTTTTTATTTGCCCAGCCTCGTCAAAGAATTTTTTTACCAAATGAATCGGTCTTTTTTACATAGGTCTTAAAAATATAAACATCTTTGGAATTCTTCTATATCCTAAAAGAATATATGTACATATATTAAAACTTTCAAATTTCAGAGGCACAAAGGTGTGTGTTGATCTTTGTTTTATTTACTTTGCAGCATTTCAAAATGTTGACAAACGATACACATCGAACGCTCTATTAAAGCTTAAGCCCTGGAGAACTCAGTGCTGGACTAAACCAACGCGCAAAAAATGTAGTTCTCAATATTTTAATATAGAATGGAAAACCTTATTCTGACTTAATAATGACATGAATATTTCAATCACTCAAACTTTTTTGTGTGTATGTTTGCGTCTCACTTTAAAAAATCGTTTCAAAATTAACAATTCAACTATAAATTTCTTTCAAAATTGGTTAAACAGTAACAAGGTTACACACCTACAGAGTTTGTAAGAATTTGTGTGTGTGCTTGTCTTTCTGGAGAAATTGACACATTGCAAAATGTTGACAAACGATAAGTAACAAGCTCCCTTATGATATAAACCCTAATGTTCTCGCATAAGTTCTCTTTCATTTGAGTGGCGTTGGTCAAACTCCGTTAAATTTTTAATCAGTCTCAACATTGAGTTCAAGTTCATCGGTTCAGTCTCAAAACTAAATTCAATTTAAGGAATTAATTTAACTCTTCGACTTTTTAGGCAAAAACTTTCGAAACAATACAAGATGTTGCAAAGCTGCTGCTGCATGCGTCTCCATACGGGTGGAAAGGTCATTGGCTGGATAGGAGTTGTTGGAGGAATCCTTTCCTTCATAAGTGTGATTTGCTTAATGGCTAGTGCAACTAAAACAGCACAAGGAGATTTATGTAAAGCAACGCATCTTCAATTCTATTTCTTTTTGTGTGAAATGTAAAATTATATTTTAGTCGTTGCGACTGGATGCATTTTTTTGGTTGAACTTTCTGTGATGATAATTTGCTCGATTCTTCTTCTTGTGGGCATCAGTAAGGTATGGAGCAAACGAATGAATGACATGAAACTGTGATCCTAATTGCTCATTATTTTGTACACAGAACCGTCCCGAATTTCTGCTACCGTGGCTGATCTGTCACTTACCTATCGCTACATTCCATTTAATTTATACATTTGTTCAAATGTGTATGGATCAAATTCCGGCCTCATCCTTCTATCCCAGTATTCCAGGATTTGCCCTGAATATTTACTTTTTCTACGCAGTGTTCTCGCTCTACAAACTTATTAAGGATACCGATGGCCGACCTGGAAATATCGAAGCATAAAGACGTACAACGTATTCATAAAAAATTTAACAATTCTTTTTTATTCTCTAATAATGAATTAAAAATATTTGGTTAGCCAAGAAGCAATTATATATATATATTAATATTGTGTGTACTTTGTGTTTTTATCAAAAAATATATTTTACTACTCTTAAGACGGAACTCTTATCTTTATTTGCTGATGACAGAGACTAAATTTTTGCATTGCTCTCTTTAATTTATAAAGAAATAATTGTTTTTCTAAGAACAGGAAGCAAAAATTAAAATATATAAATCTTTAAAAAAAAACAAACCGCGCCGAAGTTTATATACCCTTGCAAGTTGTTTGGTGCAAAAACGTTTTATCTAAAAAGAGTAATGTTTGCGAAAGAGCGGCCCACAATCTTAAAAAAAGCAACGAAATTATTGATCAAAGTCACTGTTTTCGACCGATCATTCCAATGGGAGCTGTATGATATAGTCACCAGATCGTGACCGAAACTGGCACAGTCGTTTTTAGCTATAATGAACTTACTAATATTAAATTTCACGACAATAGCTGAGAAAATAACGAAGTTACCGAGAAAAGTCACTGATCGTGACTTTGCCGTTTGTATGGGAACTATATGATAAAATGGTCCGATCCGGCTGAAAAATTTCAGCTCTGTAGCTCATACGGTCTAGGAGGAGTTCGCGTTGATCCAGATGGACGGACGGACGGACAGACATGGCTTAAGAATATATATACTTTATATAGTCGAAAATGCTTCTTTCTATGCGTTGCACACTTCTGACCAAAATTAAAATACCCTTTTTGCAAGGGTATAAAAATTCAAAGTGGAAGTGGAATATATATAAATGGCAACAAAAACTTTGAATATCCAAATTTTGTTTCCCTCGTACCTTTAGAATAGGATTTTCAGATTGAACTGAGAAGCATGAGAAAGTGTGGTAGCGTTAATTTAAGGTATTCCTATGTCCTTAAGGAAGCAAAACCAAATGGCCGAGTTAACTTAAGCCGTGCCATACATACATATTTTATAAAGTAGCCATTTTTTCAGCTATTCATATTTAACTAGAGCAAAATATTACAAATGTACATATTATATGTATATCTATTATTTTATCTAAAAAGTCAAATGCCTAAGAAAATGGGCTAGATATATTTAAATTATATACCTATTTATTTTGTATGATAGCTAAATAAGTCAGTCATGTACATTTATTATTCCATTTTTGCTTGTTAAAAAAGCGAAACCGATTCAATTAAAACTTGTTTGCCAAATAAAGGTTCTCAGCGGTCTTAAAGATATAAACATATTTGGACTTCTTCTACATCCTGAAGAATATATGTAGCGTTGATTTAATGATAGTTACTATATTTATTTATTTACTAATATTGCGTTCGGCACCTCTTATGCGTGTAACCGAACGGCTAGTCCTCCGGGGGATATAAGTGACGGGCCCTGCTTTAGATTCTGCTCTCTCAATGCCGTTTCCCACATATACATATGTACATACGTATATATAGAACTTTCAAATTTTAGAGGCGCAAAGCTGTATTTTGCTCTTTGTATTATTTTCATTGCAGCATTTCATAATGTTGACAAACAAGGTCGTAATCTAACCAGATAATGTTGACAAACTATAAACAATAAATAATGTATGAAAGCTTAAGCCCTGGTGATCTCAGTGCCGGACTAATCCAGTGCGCAATAAATTTAGTTCTCAATATTTTAATGCAGAATGAAAGACATTAGTCTGAATTTACAATAAAGACATGAATAATTTAAAGAGTTTTTAAGAATTTGCAGAATTTTTCAAAATTAATTTTGTTCAATTTACCAAATTGAATTAATTAAAAGAATTCAACTTAATTTTTTTTTAGATATTTTGCTCCGAAAGGCGCTCTTTTTAATTGCTAATCCTGCTTTTGGACTAATCCGGCACTGAAAAAAAAGCGGAATCCCAAAAAGCATCCAAAAATTCTTTGTTAGCAACATTCGATCATATTTCAGAGGCTCAAAGCTGTATGTTAGTTGTCGTTCTGCAGAAATAGCCACATTACAAAATGTTGACAAACGAAAATGTTGACAAACGATAAGCAACAAGCTCCCTTATGATATAAACCCTGGGTTTCTCGCATAAGTTCTCATTCGTTTGAGTGAATGTCACTCATATTCCACTAAATTTTTAATCAGTCTCAACATTGAATTTGTGTCTCAAAACTAAATCCAGTTGTCAATTTTGTGTGCTAATTTAATACTATCAACAATTTAAGGAATTAACTCTTTGACTTTTTAAGCGAAAACTTAAGAAACAATACAAGATGTTGCAAAGCTGCTGCTTCATGCGTCTCCATACGGGTGCAAAGATCCTTGGATGGATGGTTGCTGTTGGAGGAATCCTTTCCGCCTTAAGTGTGGCTTGCCTAATGGCTAGTGGGACTGAAACGTCTGAATTCCATTTAAGTAAAGCAACGCATTTAAAACTTTAGTTCCATTTGTGTTAAATGTTAAATTATTTTTTAGCCATTGCGGATATATGCATTTGGTTATTTGAACTTTCTGTGATGATAATTTGCTCGATTCTTCTCCTTGTGGGCATCAGTCAGGTATGGAGCAAACAAATTTGTGAGATAAAACTGTAATTGTAAATTGCTTATTATTTTGTACACAGAACCGTCCCGAATTTCTGCTACCGTGGCTGATCTGTCACTTACCTATCACCACATTACATTTAATTTATACATTTGTTCAAATGTGTATGGATCAAATTCCGGCCTCATCCTTCTATCCCAGTATTCTAGGATTTGCCCTGAATATTTACTTTTTCTACGCAATATTCTCGCTCTACAAACTTATGAAGGATACCGAGGGTATTAAGGATGGCAGAGCTGGAAAAGGCAAACCATAAAGATGTACAGCTTATTCATACAAATATAAAAGAATGTTTGTTTTCGAATAATGCATTATAACTATTAAATTGGCTAAGAATCAATTAAATATATATATTAATATTATGTGTACTTTGCGTTTTTATCAAAAAATATATTTTACTACTCTTAAGACGGAACTCTTATCTTTATTTGCTGATGAAAGAGACTAAATTTTTGCATTGTTCTCTTTAATTTATGAAGAAAAAATTGTTTTTCCAGGAACAGGACGCAAAAATACAATACTTTAGGAAATACATATATGTACATAGCAACAATAACTTTGAAGACAATGTTCAAATTTTGTTTGTCACGTACCTTTAGAATCAAATTTTAGTTTAAACTAGATTGAATATTCTGGTTGCGTTAATTTAAAGTATTTTTATGTCCTCAAGGAAAAAAAACCTGGTTGCCGAGTTAACTTAAGTCGTGTCGATGCATATTCATATTTTAACTAGGGGCAAAATATTATTTAAGTACATATAGATGGTCTAGATATAATTAAACTATATACCTATTTATTTTGTATGATAGCTAAATAATACAGTAGTCACGCACATTTATTAGTTGTGTTATAATCGCAAAGGAATTTGTGTTTTTGACTAATCGTTTCAAGCTAGGTTATAAGATTTGCGGTTCATTCCAGCAATGCTCACAGTATATAAATAAGCTAAAAGTCAGCACTACAGTATTAACATACAAGAGGAATTTTGTGTTGGTTCAGTGGGGCGTCGATGTATCAATTTTCATATGTAATTGTCGAGAGCAGCGTTTTAGTCCCAACTGCCGAACTCTTAAGCCTATTTTACTTATAGTTATATATATAGATTTAGATTCATATCCCCATTTATGGACTTATGTAGGTTTTGATTTTCGATCGGTGACTAACCCTGACGGAGAACCACAAGACGAAACCAACATCATAATTTATATGTATTTCACAAAAATATAACAACTACACGAAACCGATTCAATCCACACTGAAGTAGAGCCACCAAATTTCCTTTTTTATAGTGGGCCAAATAAACAATTGCCAAGATCAATCTCAATCAAACATAAGTTGGCAGCCCGAAAAGAACAAATTTGCCATAGGGCTGAAACATCACTTCACTGGTCACACTAAATTAAACAGATTTCACCCGCCGTTCAAATCAAATTTTAAATCAGTGTTAAAAGTTATTGCGCCAGGTCAACGTTGGGCTACTTCCCTAATCTTTCATTTTCATAAAGAAAGTGTAAACTATTTAGAAATGTTAAATGGCCTATTTTGCATGCGTCTCCATACGGCCGAAAAAGTCGTTGGTTGGCTTCAGATTTTAGGTTCACTACTGAGTATTATTTTTCTGTCGATAATCCTAGCTGAGAATTACCCTCCAAGAAATTCCGAGTCGGTACTAAGTAAGGCAAAACATATCTATTCCCATCAAATTATTCAGCCAATATTTGCTGTTGCGTTTTATATTAATTTTAGTTATTGGCGGATTGTTCACTGCACTCTCATTCCATTTCCTTTTCGTTGTCCTGCTGATAGTGGGCAATCTTAAGGTAATTTATCAGAAAAGCTATGTCAAGCTTTTCGTTGGGTTTTAATAAATGTACTAACATATTTCTTTTAGAACCGTCATCCATCGCTGCTGCCTTGGCTGATCGTAAACGGTACTGGTGTGGCGATGGGTATCATAAATTTAATATCTCAAATAGCATTCCGACCGCCGACAGCGAAATATCTGCCAATTATAGCTGTGAATAGTGTAATCACAAGTAAGCTACCGCAAATCTTTCCTTGTTGGTTTTAGTCTAAGTATATACCGAACATTTATCAATAAAATGCATACAATACATTTACCTTCTGTCCTTTCAGTTCTAAGCATATACATTTACTATGGCATATACTCGCTCTATAAACACATTGAAGCTACTAGGAATCAGGAGCGATTGAGCGATTTTAAATAAAGCATGCATCAGACTAGTTGGAATAAAAATTAATGAATAAAACCAATTCTGTTTCATACAGTATAAATTTTTGGTTATTGGCTTATCACGAAAAGACTCGACTGCGTTGTTTTATTTAACCCCACTACTCAACAGATAATCACATTCACAATTGATTACCCTAGAGAGTATGCGAGAACTCTTAAGACGACAGTCTTTAAAGTACAGTAGATGCCAGCTATAATGATACTGAATTAATACTTCTCCTGTATTAGCGGAATATCGTCATGACCGGCATCTACGATAAATTCAGTTGTTCACCACTGCGTATGCGTAACTTCAATAATAACATGTGTCTAAATGCTAGTAAAAATAACTTATCTAAATCTGGCATAGATTTATAGGTTCTTTATAAATCCACAACATATAGGTCTCCGATCAGACTTACTAATAAATTTTATCAGATGAGATTTAAACAATTTTAACCACGCCGTTTAACAGTCAATGAACTTAATGAAACTTTCAGATAATCATTTTCTTATCTCTTAGTGTGATTAAAAGCTTCACAGTAACCAAAAGTTCTCTCTCGTTGGTTATTAAATGAAACATTTGCCACAAAAATGAATTCAGTTGTTGTCCATTAGAGTGAAGTGAAAACCAGGCAAAATGTTGGAGCGTCTAATTTTCTTGCGTATACGTATAGCCGGATTGGCCATTGGTTGGTTGGGATGTCTTTTCTCATTTGTGATGATGGTCCGCATAGGCATAGCTCTGGCTTATGGTGATCCCATTGCAGAGCATTTTGTGGTCACCTTTACGCCAGAGGAAAAAGTACATATGGGTAAGTTGAGAAATATGATGCAAAATTGATTAATCAATTTAATATTTAAATTCAGATCATTTAATTGGGAGCATTGGCTTGGTATTCTTTGCCTTGAATATTCTTTGGTCTGCCCTGCTGATAGCTGGCATTATGAAGGTTTGGAAAAATTTTATAAATAAATTACAAATCTATGACAATTTTCTGTTTCACTTTTTAGAATCGTCCCCTAATGCTGTTGCCATGGTTGATTAAATATGGCATTGCCCTGGTGGTTTTTATAAGCTACAACTTACATCGTGTGAATAGATTCATTGAGTTACAGGGATCAATCGATATGTTGGCCTCACTGATACGCTGTGGCCTAGGCATAGGTAAGTTACCTCCGATTCGTCAGTGTTCTTTCCATGCTAATTTACGACTGCCTCAAAAATGAAATTAAGATAAGGGTACTATCAAAATTCTAATCGTTTACTAATGGCTCTCACGCTAGATTAGACATAATTTTACTGCTTATCGCTTAACTACATGCTTTTATGTTAATATTGCAGACATGTCAAGTTGATAAGTAAATAAGTTTTATCTTCACCCAGAAATGTGCGTTCTAGCATGAACGAAAATTTTTTAAGGATGGACTTTTAAGAAAAAGTACAAACTTTTGATTTCTTGACCTATGTCAATGTATAGTTCTAGTCCGATAATCCATTAAATGATGAAACAGTTCCCAATTAGAAATTTAGCGAAAGTAGCAAATTCTCAGGACACGCAGAGATGTTTAAACACTTGAAGAATCCTTCATCCATTTGCCAAAACACAGTCTGAGCCAAATTTAATTGACAAATTCAAAAAAATCCTAAAGACTATAAACATTGTGAATCTATAATTTTTTAAATTGAAATGTTTGTCATTTTAATAATTAAGTTCTTATTCCAAGCAAGACGAAATATACTAATACACATTTAAACAATTCATGTCTTTATTTTGAAGTCGTATTTTCCATCGGCATTAAAATCTCAAGAACTTAATTTGTTGTCAATTTACGTAAATAAATATAAATATATCTATGTATATACTTATTTCTGATTTAATTGATAATTTAAAAAGATCGATTACCCACCTCAAATAACCAAATAACCGTCACCAAATTGATGAGCTAGAAACCACCACAATCTAACCCTTAAATCTAATATGAACCAATTTAACTTTTACCTACTTTTTTCAGTTTTCTGCATCTATATTTACTACGGAGTATTCTCCCTCTACAAGGATATACAGAAAGTCCGATACCAAGTTATTCCTGTGAGGAAATGAAGTTACTTTATTAAAATTTTTCATACATCAAGCTGCAGCTCGATTAATTTATTTCATTTCTCATTTACAAAATACTTATTCATTAGTTTTTAAGCTTTCAGTTATGAAATTATAAACTAAATATGTTCATAGCCATAATAATACATTTAACTGATCAACCACGAAGAATGTTTTTGTGAAGAATACAGAGTTTACAAAAAAGATGAACAAAGATTTTGTCGGTCACTTGATGCATTCTTCTACCCATTGCACACTTCTGAACAAAATTAATATACCCTTTTTGCAAGAGTATAAGGTTAATCTTTTTGACAATTTGATTGTCAAAAATGTTTATTTATGGTTACCCTGAAAAGCTTTACAGATGTTCAATTTCATCAGATCGGTCACTCTAGGCAAACATAAAAGCTTATCAGGCTTAGAATCCAGCTCAAATAAAGACCACGTTGCGTATACATAATATTAATTAAACAAGATTATTGACACAAAAAACATTTTAGGCGTCTAAAAAATACCTTCTGTGACTCAACTACAATTGCACAAGTATTAAGTAAGCGTCTAACTGGTCTAAGATTATCGAAAATGTTGAAGCATCTGTTTTGGATGCATCTCCATATGGCTGGCAAGGTCATTGGTTGGTTCGGAACTCTTGCCTCATTCCTAGCGATCATAGTTCTCTTAATAGCCTATGAAAATCCTGATGTGATTGTAAATACCTGGGTTGTACTAGATCTTCCAGAAGAACTTATTTTTATAGGTATGTCGATTAGATGGTAGTGGTATGTTTGTTATCCAACTTTTTGTATCGGGATTTCTATTTCAGCGGTCCCAGCAGCGGTGTGTGTTTTTATTTTTTGCGTATTTAACATATTTTGGTCGGTGATGCTCATTGTCGGTACCACAATGGTAATGATTCAATATAGATTTTAATATGGTACAATTTAAAAATTAATTTTTGTTTTTGTTTGTAGAACCGTTACATATTACTGACTCCCTGGCTAGTTGGATTTGTGTTTGTCCTAATGCTAATGATAAGCTTAAATTTGCTTGCTTTTTATATGACAGCATCGAATGGACTGACAAGTGAGATCTTTATGCCGATAGTGTCTAGTTTCATCATGGGTAAGATAATACTAAATATACTACACAATAAAACAAAAACGATAATGCTTTTATTTATTTCTACACATTTTCTTTAGGATTGATCGGCTACATATACTATGGCATATTCTCACTTTTTATGCATATAAAAGCTAGCAACGACCAATTCGATCAATATTTCATTTTATATTTCTATGAATTTTTTTTTTAACATACATGATTTCATAAGATGTATATATTGTTCATCAAATTAAAGCAAAACGCAATATTAAAGACTTAAGGAGCTATAATCATCAGTATAGTTTTAGACTGTTTTATTAATCAAAACTCTTCCAAAATCCAGAAGTTCAAAAAAATGTTCAAAAACAAATAATAATTTAAAGATTTTTGCCTACTTTCAGCTTCTAATAACCATATTTAAGAAACTATTATTTTGTATAATGCAGTTAATTAATTAGTTCAATAAAAATGTAATTAGTTCTTATTAAAAGGAACTAAAAAGGATTCCTTCATCTTCCGTTTTGTTGCTCTGAATTTTGAATTTCCCCCAAAACTGACAAACTAAAAAGACAAGACTAAAAAAAAAGTAGACTTTGTCTCCAACAACTGACAAAAAATTGGTTTAAACATTATTAAAAAAAAAACTTTGAAAGGTTTTCTTTTTCCAAATGCTAGAACAGCTTTAATAATTTATTATAATTTATTTAATTTACTTTGTTAACTTTACTAAAATCTAAAAGTATATTGTGCTCCTGCTCCCCATTGAGGGCGGCTGTTGCCATAAGGTCCGCCCAAATGCTGAGCATATGAACCAGTGGCATCCAGTTGATGGCGTCCATTATTGCTCTGCCAAACGGGAGCACGTCCTTGCAAACTTAAGTCGAAACCCTGACGAGGACTGCCACCGCCACCGCCCTGCAACTGCAATTGACGGCGAACACGAGGTGCTTCGAAATCTGGCGAATACTGAAAACAATAAAAAAAATCGAAATTAAATTTAATTAAACTTTTAACTCCGCTCGCTTTTTTGCTCTTACCGAAAAGGGTTCTGGATTAGTGACCACAATTTCATGATCAGGATATGGCTGAGGATAGGCCGCAGTAAGGGCACATGCCAAGCTAAGGATTAGCAAACCGAAAGTAAACTGCATTTTGAATTGCTTAAGGGAGAACAAGTGTCTTAGACTGATATGACAAATGAAAGCAGACGGGCCTTTTATATATGCAGGCAGCTAGTTCGAAAATCTCTGAGTCTTATCTGGGTGAATCCGCTCGGGATTCCCATACTATGTATGAGACAAGCGATTTGTCTCTGAATGCAAAAAAAAAAGATCAGTGGTTCACAAGTAGATCCCCGATGGGGTAATATAATATTATTGATAAGCCACTTGTGTAAATGTTGAGAATTAAAAAGTGATTCCCAATAGTGAACAAAGTACATACAATTTTTGTAGATTTAGACATTTCTTAAAAATGATTAAACACATACATATCTAATCCAATATATATATATATATCCTAAGAAAGATCTATTAATCGAAACATATGATTAAACAAATTAGTTAGATAGATTAAAAATGCATAAGTTCATTTATTGAATAGTTGAAATTGGTTTCGTTCAGATAATTCCCAAAATTTTAGTTTTCCATTTGATTTATGTATTGTCAAAAATATTTTATTATTATTATGAATATTTAACATTATTTTTAATTTATGTATATCTAAATTTATATGTTAAGCAAAAGGTAGCATTCGTTGATAAATAAATTTTAAGAAAACAATTTAAGTACTTAACAAAGTAAATTTAGTTAGTTAGTTAGTTTTTGATTACTATCGATATTACAAAATTAAATACCTTATTGGGTATTTATTAAACTGATCTCACAAAAATACAATTTCACACTCCGTAGAAACTTTTTGGGGGACACATAAGTAATAATATAAATAGTTATTTAATATTACTAAAACTAAACCGCAAACATTCATCAAGAATTCTATTTTGATTTTATAAGTTTGGTATGTACATATATGTATAAGTATTTGTTAGAACCTTGCAAAAATACACTTGATATACCTAAAAACAACTTTAAATTTGAATTTACATAGTTAATTTTAATAAACGAATACATTTGGATGTATTTTTCTATTCTAGTGAATTTTCATTAATAAATGATTAGAGTAAACGAAATATTGAATACAGTCACGCACTTTAATACTAAATAAATATATAGGAGATCTGGTTGTTTCGTAATAATAATGTTCTATAAATATTCAAAATAAATATCTACTCAATTTCGTATGACTGCTTAATAATGTCTCTTCTAATAATGATTAAAATGTCAAATGCGACTAACTTATTGCACATTTCGATGTAGACTAAATATTCCTTTTTTTCTAAACTGCGTTGCCATCCCGACCTAATTTCTGGTGTGGTGTGGTACGTTTCTAAATACCTATGTGAATATATACGAATATTTACTCATATGCGACTCACATTGAAAAACCAATACATTTTAGTTATTTTCTAGCTTAAGTTTACAAACAGATATTTAGTGTTTTTACAGTTTATATACATATTTAGAGGGAAAGTTTTTGTGCTTAAAAATCTGGACACGTCATTAATGAACATTTCTTTTTGGTTACAGGGTATAAAATCAATAGTCAGTAAAAATATAACAAGGAAGATGATTTTAATATATAGACTAACAAGGGAAGTACCCAATCGAAAGGGCTTGCGGATAAATCTATTGCTGCTTTGATTTAATGCAACCCTTGACCTTAACTCCAACTATTCATAATAGTTTTTGTATTATATCTATTGAAAAGGGCATCTCTAATAATTACAACACATAAATAACAAAAAGTTACAAAAATATCAATCTGCATTCAAATTTATATACAAGCATTAAACGCAGTTAATGGTGAATCTATGGCAAACGTAAGATAGAATACTTTTAAATTTTATGAGTATGCATTCGACTATTTTGCGCATAATTTCTGATATTTGTGGCAAAGTACGTCTTCCCTTTTTTTAATAAACTTTTTCTAGTACATCATACATGAGATCATCCACTTGCATTATATATTTACTATATATAATAACGCAAATCACACATGCAGAAGGTAATAATCAAGCCTAGAATTCCTCTGAAATGTTCTGCACTATTATTTTGTGAGCGGCAACGAACTATGCATATTTAAAGATAGACAAAACGAATCACAATACACAAAACTTGCCATTAAACATTTTTGGCTACCTAGGAGGAGTCTGTCTAGCTTTGGTGAAATGTGACATCATCTGCCATTCGACAAGGTCAGCGTATTTCCTTACTTTAAAGTTCTTCATTTTTCTTGAGTAATCCCCAAATGGGAATCCGAAATCTACCCATAAGTTATATTTTATTATGAATCAGCAGCCGCAACGCCTACTACCTGAATGTTCGCTTTCGTTGGTCTGCCGTAATAGTTAATAAATGAATATTAACATTATTTTTTATATGTCATACATACGTGTATGTGTGTTTGTGTGCCTTAATGTTTTAAACTTTGGCTTAATCTCTTGGATGATAAATTTTCATAGAAGATTCTTTTGACAGTTTACGCAATAAATCCAATTAGCAAAAAAACATTTTGTCTCGCCTGTCATCGTCATTGGCATGGGTATTGCTTAATTTCTTATTAACAAACAAAAAAAAAAAAATTAATAAAAATAAAGAAGATAAAAAAACCAACCGAGCATAAAGCACAGAAATAACATGTACAATTAAATAAATTGCAAGATCATCTTTAGTAAATAGTAAATTCAAATATTAAATGTTCCGGGGTAACTGAACGTGTTCAAGGATCGATCTTTATTTCATTCGATAGTTCAAGAGATTACATGTAATCAAAAGTTGGGGAACCTATAGGTATAGATGGTGCCAAATTCATGTCTGGCTGGTGAAGTGCCACCGGGTCCACCATAATGTTGGCCATATTTCCCATACAAATCCACTTCATGTCGCTTATTATCACTGGTCCAGACATTCTCGCGTCCCTGCACATTGATATGAAAGCCATCGCCACGCTGTCCTCCGCCACCGCCCTCGAGATTGAGAAAAGGACGCGGTGTGGTTTGATCCTCCGGTAAGGGAGAGCTCATGCCCATGCCCATGATGGCAAAGCAACAGGCCAATCCTATGATAATTGTAGCTTTCATCTTGCCATTCGATAACTGAAGTCTCCTGAATTTCTATGCACTTTTATAGGTGTTCCAATTGGCAGGGCTCCCATAAAAAGTAAATCCCCCTGGGCGGATACAAAGGGCAACAAAAAATCCCCTCATTTGAACCACTTTTTTTTTTGCCTGAATATGTTTTTGCTGTCTGCTTCTTTGTTTGTTCAACATTTACTTTGCATCAGTGCATTTGCAATATGTATGTACATATGTATGTAAGCCTTTGACAATTTTACTTTTGCAAAAGTTCAATTCGAAAATGTAACCCAAAAATTGTTTTTTCCTCTTTTTACATTATTTAATTCTCTTTACAATCAAAAGTATATTCAGTTTGTTTACAATAGAGAAATGGAAATTCCTTGAACCATAAGAATAACATATTAAAATTGAACTTTAGATTTCAACTGAAACTCTGTGTTATGTATACCGAAAGTCCAGGCCTTTCAGGCAGATGGTTGCGCTTGAAGTGTCCAGGACGTCTTATTTGGATAACAAGGTACAAGGGGGGAGTAACAAATCAAATCCCAGACCTGTAGAAATGTCTTAAATTTATAATCAAATTTTTGCTAGCCTCTGAATTTCTTTTGAGAACATAAGGTGAGAGCTTATAAATTGAGAAAATTAAATGAAGTCAGCAAATATTATAAAACTACATAATTATTTAACACCTTACAAAAAAAACGTAAGCAATTAGACTGAGTGGCACCAATAAATTTGTATAAAATATCGAAAACTCCAAGTTTATTTGACTGTTCTTGGCTTCTTAAGTTTTTGGTTATGTGGAGAAAGGATTATTTTCCCTATCCAATTTATACCCTCAAAGTCCGCTAAAAAGTGACCCAATTATTAAAATGCTGCCACACAGTGTTTTATGTTTTTTTTTATTCAGAAAGCTAGAACAAAGAAGAAATCAAAACGCACAATCAAATTTGTTTCGTTTTTATTAATGTAAACTATTTATTATAAATATTTTAAAGCACCGCTTTTGGGCTTAATCGCAGTCCTAATCCTATGGGGCATTGGGGCAATTAAAAGGCTTAAATATTTAGCAACAGATAACAAAAATATTTAGGCAACAAATGTATGTTACCCCCGTATATATTTTTTGATAACTATCGATTAGGAATTTTAATGCATTTAGATGGCAATACAGTTAGATTGGCAAAGGTCTGACACAATACTAAACCATTTTTCTTATGAGTATGAGAAACAAATTTAAGGGAAACTAATGATTCAGTATATTAATATACCCACAAATATGTTACACTTATTTGGAAAAATTAATAAACATAACTAGTAAGAAAAACAAAAGAAAACAATATTTAAAATGTGTTTCATAAATATGTTCTATCAGTTTGATTCCAAAATAATTAGAAAGGGTATAAAAAATTCCGCTAAAGTTGTGCTTACATTTGATGTTTACTTTTCATCTCACACAAAATACATATGTATGTGTATGCTGGTATGTAAAATTATATATTTTTTTCCATTTTATTTGTTCATTTCGATTTTTACCTCCGGCTGGCTGACTGCCTCTCTGACTGGCTATCAGTAAATAGCCGCCTGATAAGGCTAGGCCACTGAAATAAATATTGTATATTTTAATTTTGTTGAAAACAGTTGTGCAGCGGATCTGGCAATCGTTGGGTATAGAAAATGCATTCACAATTACAATTCGCGGCATATATAATTGCAATTTTATTGCTTGTTGTTCTCATCTGCGACTGGGTAAGTATATTTTGCAAATCGAAAATTCATTTTTAAAGAGTTTTCGGTCAACTGGCAACATTTAATTTGCAGCCAACACTAACAGCTGCCCAGGATGATGACGTTTTACTGCACATCGGTGAGATGGGTACAAAAACGCCAGAGAAATCGGAATTTCCTGTATGGGATGATGCCCATGGCGAGTGGAATGTAATGGATCATTAATTAATAAGTTTTCAACTCAAGTTTTATCTAATTAATAAATAATTCATAATTTTACTTTTGTTACCAGACTAGACAATCTTAACTGAAGAGTCGAACATATGTATAGCTATTTGCCTACATCAAAAGGCTAAGACAGACAATCTTATAGCATAATGTGTTTTTTAATAGCATTGACATTTTTCAGTTGAAAGCTTCGCAATCAATTATTTTCCAATAACGAAGAATTTAAGCAAGCGATTGGCATTTATTATCCTTCGAAACATGACTCATAAATTTGTTTAATTAAATACAAGTTAATTATTTCGTATTTATATAACAAACTGATAGCAGACGCATACACAATGTCTATTTAAGGTCATTAAATAATAGAAAACAAACAGACTCTCGTTCAGAGTTTAAAAATAGATTTTGTTATTAAACTTCTTTATGTTCAGTAAGTATTTCCTATTCTCAATAATTTCAGGCAGTGAGTCCAAAATTTTATTTTACTTAGCATGCCGACTTAAAAGATAACAAAATTTGAGAAAAATTCTTTGTTTTCTAAAATATTTGTTGCCTGCTTTTAGGCTTACAAAACAAACTTGTTTAACTTCAATTGTGCATTTATTAGTTTTAACAATTTAAGAATAAACCCTAAAAGTAGGCAAGCAAAAATGTAACTATTCAAATTTTGTGACTACAAAATTTTAACCTCATAACATTTAAATTATTGTTAGGAATTTGCAAACAAATTGTAGTTAAGACCAAAGTTAATCAAGTTTTTTCATTTTTTGCCCTTACAGTTTTTGGGATTTGACCAAATTTTCATTTTATTCATTTTGAAATTATTATAAAATAGATAGATAAAATAGACAAGATAATAGTTAATTAAAATGTAAATATAATGTAAATAATTTTGGATTAGTTACACTATTTATCCATATTTTTTGTGAAAATAAAGAATATTGGCTTTGGTACTAATACACCTCAGATCAACCTTATTTAAAATTGGTTAATTTGTCTTTATTATGAACATTGAAGAAAAACCATCCATTTAACTTTATTATAACTGTAATCGACTTTAATTGCATGTTTAGTTTGTATGTAGAACGAAATGGATTAATAAAAATACACTATTTCCTGTTGAAGTTCTCATCAAATTTCAAGAATGCGACCAAGTAGTTCATAACTATTTTAATTTGACTAACGGTACACAAATATTTGCTTTCGAAACATTTTGTTAAAATGCCATGAATGAATTATAGTACAAAGAATTTGTTATCTTAAATAGTTTTTCGATAATCGCCCATTTTTTTTTTTATGGTGAGGAATAATGTGTGAAAGTTTTATTTGAATGAAATGCGAAACAAACCCTAAAGAAAAATCAATTCCTCAGTTCAATGGACTTTTACGATGAGTGCGTGTCAGGCTGGAATAATTGTGGCCATTAAAATTCAAGCAAGGAAGAAAACGTGAATCACAAAACTGGCACATCCAAAACACTCAATAAGTGAGCCGAGAGGCCTAAAAACTAACAAATAAAACTAAAGGCAAATTAAGCGGCAATTAATGGTTGCCCAGGCATAAGAATAGGCTCCGAAATAGGACCAGGAGCTGGAGCTGGAGCATTGGAATTCTCATGAAGCCTTGATAGCAATCGGTTCTGAGTTGTTTTTTCAATGATTTTGATTTCAAGCTGCCAAGTTTGACACGCTTTTGGGCCCAAGTGCTTAGCCAAAACGCCATCAATTCGATTTCATGGTGGCACGCAATCCAACAAACTAAAAAAAAAAATGGTAGTTTCTCTACTGCACTGCATCAGACGTTATAGAGAATATATCGAATGGAAGTCCTTGCGGCAATGTTGTAATTGCGTTAATTTTACCTCAATTGTTTTTTTCCCCATCCTTAAATGCCACGCCCCGAAAACGAAACAAACTATACATGAACGAGAAAACGTTTGTATATGTATGGCAGAGAAGGCAAACAAAATCATTGTTAGGGGGTTGCATGACTTCCGGCACTTTTGTGTCTAGCTGAGGGCTTTCTCTGTGTACTTGTGTTTGTGTGTTTGCATGTCGACGACATAATTGTGCGCCTTACAATTTAAACAAATTATCCTGCCGCCAGAGCGCCTTTGATATGACAAGTGCATGTCCTGGCCGGGCATGCCCCTTTCTAAGAAAACGTAGCACTTCTACAGCAAACAGTTCATTGACCTTAAGCAATTTGGCCAACACCAGGCCCATCGGCATGATGTTCCACCACATTGACCATGTCTATCTGATCTTCACCTTCCAATTGCAATGAATCGGGTGTATCGTCTTCCTGGATTTCATAGCCATCGAAATATAGATGTATCGAATCCATAGCCAAACCCCTTTCCATACAATAAGCTTCCTTCAATGGCTCGAAACGTCCTAAGCAATATAGCTCAGAAGTTCCATCAATACTCTGTACTTTTATAGTTATAACCTGCATGACTCTAATTTTGAAATAGACAAATATATGAGGTACTCTGATACTTTTGGATATTGTTCAGTTGGTTCATTTACACGTGGCCTACTGATCTGTTTTCTCATTTGTTTTCCATTTCATTCAATATTTGGGCCACATCATCAAATGGGTGGAGAAGGGCAGAGATTTATAAGCGTCGCTGCCAAGTGGAAACTAATAAATAAAAATTCTATTTCTCTAGACGATAAGATAGCGTTAAGTAGTTGAAGCTGCTTCAGTTTGCAGGCGTACGCACCAACACACGTACAAACGATGAGGCTCATCGTATCTCAAATGAAAAATCAATCGACCATTCAGGTAACTCTCGCACTAAATTTTACCATGGGTGATATATTCTAGCAAGAGCTTAAAAATTAAGTTTTTCATAAAGCATAAAATAAGTTTTATAGTTCTTAGTGTTCACTGAGAATTTTGTTAAATTAGTTGTAAAGTATAAAACTATTGATTTAAGGTTTTTAGAAGTACATAAAGTGTTGAATATAACAAAACATAATCCTTTTGATTCGGTCATGCCATGACGCAGAACTATCAAACAATGATGAAGATCAGTAGATCATAAAATCATTTGATCGTTTTATATTAGCACTAAAAGAAAGTGAATCATTTAAGAAGTAATGAAAGTTATTTAAAACTAAAAAAGTATTTCAAGAATTGAATTTTTCTCAACTATAAATATATTCCCCCCTTAAATGATCAATTTAACCCTCAAAAGATTCATGCTCCAAAAATTTGTTATAATTTGGCAAAAACTAATTCTTTGACTATCAATTGCATACTTTATGGAGCAAACTTTTCCACCTAAGTTTGCCCTTGCCTGTAGGTATTTATTTTAGCACCAAAATTAACTTAATATAGCTAAGGTGTAAAAATATTTTGCTAATAGATACTAAATAAAAGAGATTTTTACAAAAGCTATCATGACTCGTCAATGTGAATTTCATCTATAATAAAAATTTGTAGAATTATTTAATTAGACTTTCCCTCTAGCATCGATCAAAGGTTGAAATTTAAATATTAAAAATGCAAGTCACGCACCAATTGAGCCCATTGTACAGAGATAGCTCACCGTGTGCTATCTATTGAATATGCCGCATGAACACATACATACATGTGTATACTCACTGCTATATATATATTTATAAATATTCTTATAGTATATTTTATTGTTTTTGTTTATTCTTTCGTATTTTTGACTTAGTATACCCGAAATGAAACTTGCATTTGTCAGTTTGGCCACGACGCGCCCATCGTTCGGACGTGTTTGTGAGAGAAAAAAGAGACTTGGTCTTGGCCGGATCGTTTTCTAATTTAAATTCTAATCACTAAACGGCATGAAGTGCTTGCTGGTATTCGGACTGATTGTGGCCGTATTCGGTGCTTTCATTGGCTACGGATATTTGCTATTTACTGATTTTACACGTCCACTGCCAAAGCCCGAGTTCAATGATAATACCTACTGGGGACCCGGCGATGGCGACAACTATGTAGCCGATGAGGAGATCTATGAATTTAAATTGCAAGTGCCAAGTGAAGATATCGAGGATTTGCGTAAACAATTGAATCGCACACTACGTCTAACCGAACCGTTGGATGGCATTGCCTTTGAGTATGGTTTTAATACCTATGCCCTGCAACAGTTTGCGGACTATTGGCGGGACAAGTATCTAACAGTTTGGGATGAGCGTGAGGAGTATCTCAATTCATTGAAACAGTTTACAACCGAGATACAAGGGTGAGTCTTTGTGTGTGGCGATAATTCATTATCTATAAGTTAAATTCTTATCGTTTTATTTCTTAGACTAAATATACATTTCATACACGAACATGCCAAAGAGGAGGCAAAGGCCAGAAAGCATGTTTATCCATTGCTTCTTCTTCATGGCTGGCCAGGATCGGTGAGAGAGTTTTATGATTTGATTCCCATGTTGGGCAAGGATCAGAATGTCTCGGACTATGCTTTCGATGTGGTTGCCCCTTCACTGGTGGGCTTTGGCTTCTCCGATGTAAGATTCAAGTTGTACGAATTGGAATATTCTATTGACCTCGTTTATTTTTTAGCCTGCAACGCGTCCTGGTTTCAATGCTGCCGAAATGGCCACAGTAATGAGGAATTTAATGTTGCGTCTGGGCTATAAGGAATTCTTCGTTCAGGGTGGTGATTGGGGCAGCATTATTGGCAGCAATCTGGCCACATTATATCCGGAAAATGTTTTGGGTTATCATTCCAATATGTGTGTGCTGCATACTCCTTTGGCTTTCCTCAAGGGCATCTATGCCAGTTATTTCCCCGAAAAGGTCTTACCCTCTCGCTTCTTCATCGATCATCATTTCCCACTGTGGGAAAAGTATGAGGGACTGCTCAAGGAGAGCGGTTACTTCCACATACAGGCTACCAAACCGGATACAATTGGCGCTGCCCTAACATCTAGTCCTGTGGCTCTGGCTACATATATATTGGAAAAATTCCAGACCTGCGCTGGACCGGGTTTGGCCCAAGATTTCGGCGCCATTACCACCGTCTATGGCCTAGAAGCTGTCTTGGATAATTTGATGATGTACTATTTGAGTAATTCAGCAACTACGGCAGCTCGTTTCTATGCCGAGAATGTGTCCAAGGAATACAGAGCATTGCAATTGGATCGCGTTCAATCCCCTGTTCCCATGGGATGTGCCCGCTTCCGTAACGATTTGCCTGCGGCTTTCGATTGGCAGCTGCGGGATAAGTTCCCTAATCTGAAGCATAGCATGTACTTCCAACAGGGTGGTCACTTTGCCGCCATGGAGATGCCTTCCATGTTGTATAATGATTTCACGACCTTTGTACGCAAACTCGCTTTGCATGGTGAGACTTTTTAGGCCAAATTTAATTGATGTTTCCATGTACATACTTATATATGAACTCCCACTATATTATATATAGTTAGAAACCTCCATCAAAGCGTAAAATGTTTTGTTAGTCAACTGCCTCATTTTCTACTTGATTTAAGAAATGTTTTGTTATACCTATAAATTTAAAAGAAAATGAAAGAGAAAGAAAAACGACAATCAAATACAATTTAAATAACAACTTTATATATTTGGTTTTTAAATGAATTTTTGGGTAATATTTTATGGATGTCTAATGCTGAAATCGCTAGACCAAAGTCGAACTTTATAAATGTTTACATAAGGATTGTAATATAAGCAAATGTGGTTTAACATTTCAATATTTATTCTATTTTTAAGTGTCAATCAGTTAGTAAAAGTTTACTTTATGTAAATTATTACAAATACTTTTCATGTCAAAATGAAAAGTGAAATTATCTTTAGTATGTATTTGTTCCTAGCGACATTAGTACCTATCTATAAACAAGTCATTGTCAGCTCTTTTTTAAATTTTAATTTACATGTTTTTGTTCTTAGCCCTTTTAATCTTTGGGCCAAAGTCAAGTTTAATCCGAAATACAACAATCATAATTGCCTAAGTCCGAAAGACCAGTCCAAAAGTGACACACATGACTCATTGTGTGTGTTTTTTATACCCTTGCAAAAAGGGTATATTAATTTTGGTCAGAAGTGTGCAACGCATAGAAGGAAGCATCTCCGACCATATAAAGTATATATATTCTTGATCAGCACGACGAGACGAGTTCAAATAACCATGTCCGTCCGTCCGTCCGTCCGTCCGTCCGTCCGTCTGTCCGTCCGTCTGGATCGATGCGAACTCCTCCTAGACCGTAAGAGCTACAGAGCTGAAATTTTGCACGTAGGCTTGTATATACTGCAGGGTTTGTATATCTCGGATTCAGTCGGATCGGACCACTATATCATATAGCTCCCATACAAACGGCAAAGTCACGAACAGTGACTTTTCTCAATAACTTCGTTATTTTATCAGCAATTGCTATAAAAGTTGGTATTGGTCAGTTTTGTGTTCTTATTAATAATTGTGCCAAATTTGATCAAGATCGGGTGACTATATCATATAGCTCCCATACAAACGGCAAAGTCACGAACAGTGACTTTTCTCAATAACTTCGTTACTTTTTAAGCTATTGTCGTGAAATTAATTATAAGTAAGTTTATTGTAACTATAAACCACTGTGCCAAATTTGATCAAGATCGGGTGACTATATCATATAGCTCCCATAGGAACGATCGCTCAAAACAGTGACTTTTGTCAAAAACTTCGTTACGTTTGATGCGATTGCTTTCAAATTTAACATTTGTCAGTTAAATATATCTGTTAATGACTGTGCCGAATTTGGTAAAGATCGGGTAACTATATCATATAGCTCCCATAGGAAGGATCGGTGGAAAACAGTGACTTTCATCAGAAAGTTCGTTATATCCTATGCTAAGATTGAAGGCCGTTCTTTCACAAACATTACCCTTTCTAGATAAAACAGTTAGTTTAGATAAAAGAGTTGCCAACAAACTTGCAAGGGTATACAAACTTTGACGCGGTCGAAGTTAGCCCCGACCCTCTGGTTTTTAAATGCTACAAGGGTGGGTCGAAAGGTTTTCGTTTATTTTTTCACAAAATTTATAAATTATTTTCTAAATCTAATTTAAACTAAAAAAATTATCAGCAGAGTTTGCTAAATTGCTGAGGAGTTAAAATGGCCATACTATATCTTCAAAGCTAAAACTACCTGCGAATTACAACTAGTTAGAATGTAATTAAAATAATCCTCATCAGAATATTTACTTCGAGCCAACTTAAACACAATTTTGATTCAAATTACACAAAGATCGTAATCCAAACAAAAAACTGTCTAATCGTTCTCTTCATCCTTAATAAAATTGATTAATAAGTTAGAACATTTCTTTCAAATTACCCCATATTTCTAGAGATTAGTTAGTGGAAAGTTCAAAAACTATTGGCAGAATTTTAATTTGTGTTTATTATTTTGTCTAGATGACGATTGATTAATTACCTAAGTATATATTTTAATACCAGAGTAAGCGTGACAAGGCGAGAATAACCGAAACTTCAGATAGTTAGACTCATAACGTCAATCAACTTAAATTGTACCCAACTTTTAATTTTTCTCGAGCAAAAAATTTTGTAACTCTAATTTACAGTAAAAATAAAACAAAAGATAAAGCGTTTTTTACAGGAAGTTGGAATCAAGAATGACTCTTTTTTTTAAGATGTCTCCGAAGAATCCACTAATTGACATTCTTTTTTAAAATGATTTGGAGTGCCTTTATTATACCCTTGCAGAGGGTATTATAAAATTGGTCAGATGTTTGTAACGCACAGAAGGAGACGTTTCCGACCCCATAAAGTATATATATTCTTGATCAGCTTGAGAAGCTGAGTCGATATAGCCATGTCCGTCTGTCCGTCTGTCCGTCTGTCCGTCCGTCTGTGCGTATGCGTTTTACTCAGCCATCTTAAGAGATATCGGGTTGAAATTTTTTTTGGAGACTCTTTATTACCTGTGTGAGATAAAGTATGAAAATCATCGGGATCGGACTACTATATCATATATTGTTTAATAATCATTAAATGTGTTTTGAATTCAGTAGTTTGAAGTATGCGTTTTACTCAGCCATCTTAAGAGATATCGGGTGGAAATTTTTTTTGGAGACTCTTTATTACCTGTGTGAGATAAAGTATGAAAATCATCGGGATCGGACTACTATATCATATATTGTTTAATAATCATTAAATGTGTTTTGAATTCAGTAGTTTGAAAAATATTTGAGCATATTCATAATACGACAACTAATGCTGTTGATGTATGAAATTTCACTTTTCTTATCGAATTAAATATAATAAAGAACTGCAAGGGTATATAAACTTCGGCAAGGCCGAAGTTAACTTCCATAGCTCGTTTTTATACCCTTGCAGAGGGTATTATAAAATTGGTCAGATGTTTGTAACGCACAGAAGGAGACGTTTCCGACCCCATAAAGTATATATATTCTTGATCAGCTTGAGAAGCTGAGTCGATATAGCCATGTCCGTCTGTCCGTCTGTCCGTCTGTCCGTCCGTCTTCTGTGCGTATGCGTTTTACTCAGCCATCTTAAGAGATATCGGGTTGAAATTTTTTTTGGAGACTCTTTATTACCTGTGTGAGATAAAGTATGAAAATCATCGGAATCGGACTACTATATCATATATTGTTTAATAATCATTAAATGTGTTTTGAATTCAGTAGTTTGAAGTATGCGTTTTACTCAGCCATCTTAAGAGATATCGGGTTGAAATTTTTTTTGGAGACTCTTTATTACCTGTGTGAGATAAAGTATGAAAATCATCGGGATCGGACTACTATATCATATATTGTTTAATAATCATTAAATGTGTTTTGAAA
Organism: Drosophila paulistorum; assembly: GCA_018152135.1. Classification (NCBI taxonomy): domain Eukaryota; kingdom Metazoa; phylum Arthropoda; class Insecta; order Diptera; family Drosophilidae; genus Drosophila; species Drosophila paulistorum. The sequence goes on from JAECXG010000822.1 coordinate 42,144,017, forward strand.
ATGCGTTTTACTCAGCCATCTTAAGAGATATCGGGTTGAAATTTATTTTGGAGACTCTTTATTACCTGTGTGAGATAAAGTATGAAAATCATCGGGATCGGACTACTATATCATATATTGTTAAATAATCATTAAATGTGTTTTGAATTCAGTAGTTTGAAAAATATTTGAGCATATTCATAATACGACAACTAATGCTGTTGATGTATGAAATTTCACATTTCTTATCGAATTAAATATAATAAAGAACTGCAAGGGTATATAAACTTCGGCAAGGCCGAAGTTAACTTCCATAGCTCGTTTATATATGATATGTGTCATTGATGTCCAAATTTTTATTCACAGTTTTTACATTTAATTACAATACTCAAATTTCCTCTTTAACGGTCCGCATTTTATGCTTTTTTTTTGAGAAAAAAGACAAATCACAACAAAATAATAAACCCTTCATTTATTTTTATAAAACAATATATTTGAAAACATTTTTGGGATAAGGTACAATTTGTAAGAAAAAATTTGGAGCAAAATATCATTAAAATCGTAAATGTAAATTTAGTTTTTGTTTTGGAAAAAGGAAGTTCACTAGTTCCAAGTATAATTTTTCCTATTTTTTTAAATATATATAGAATATATATAAGCTAGTTTCTGATGTATGCAGCTTATTTGTCATAATCAGACGGATCGGTATACTATAACATATATAAATTGATTAAACTGAAGACAGTTAGACATTGCATTGTATTGATTGGTCAGTCAAATACACCTCATATCTACCTACATAATATTCATACGAGTATATTCATAATTATACAATCAATTCGTTGTGAGTAATTCTTACCAAATACACAAAAAACAAAATTGTAATTATTGTTGTGTATAATTTGATAAAGCATTTATATTCATGTACATATTTATTGTATATTGCAAATTTCGGTTTCTAAAAAGCTTCTTTATATTTGACCTTGGCATAAACGAATAGAGTGCCCCACAACGGCGGAGGGAGGAATGCTATCCACAGTGTGGATCGAGTAGGCCAGTGGGCCAGTCGAGCAGAAAAGCTCCCCCCGAGGCATTTTGTTTGATAAGAGTCTCTATGATTGATCAATTGAATTCTAAGCGTGAATTGTACATAGACAACTGCAGATTATGGAGAATAATTTGGCAGAGTCATGCTAGCCGGCAAGCTTTTTACCCCTCTCTACCCCTAACACAATCACCGCCCGAAACGACAATGAAATCAAACATTAAGCATGACAAAGCTTGAAAGCTTTCAAACAATGCCGATCTTACATTTTCATCGTTTTGTTTCTAAACAATTTAGTTCAATTTGATCTTTCGTGCCGGCTGGACGCGTTTAGTAGTAGTTTATTTATATATACATAGATATTTCTGATCCCCTGATATATTATGGCAGGGGTGGGTAGCACTTTGGTTCGGATATCAGTTGCAGGCATTGCAATTTTATTTTTCGTTGGCTATAAGAACTATCGGGACTTATCAGCTCCTGGCAAGAGACCCGATTTAGATACAGAAGCCTACTGGGGTCCTGGAGACAAAGCCTTGTACAAAGAGAACAAGGCGATATTGCCATTTGATATCAGTGTTGATCCAGCAGTAAGTTTCCATCCCACAGCTGTTGAACTCTAAGTGAATGTCCTTTTGCCTTTTTTCAGATCATAACCGATTTGAAGGGGCAACTGAGTCGACCTTTGAAATTGCAAGAACCTTTAGAGGGTGTTGGATTTCAATATGGTTTCAATTCCAAAGAACTGCGTAATGTGGTGAAATACTGGCGTGACACTTATCTAAACAAATGGAGCGAACGCGAGGAGTATCTTAAGAAATTTGAACATTTCCAAACAGAGATTCAGGGGTGAGTTATAGTTTTTGGTTATGCAAGCCATCCAGCTCCGGGTCAAACTAATTATGCGAAATGAGAAAGCTGAAGATAGAGATTTAAAAATAAAATAGCGTTACCTAATGACTATATTAACCCATCGCCCATTAACCTTTTCCCCCCCAATATATTTTTAATTTGTGTAGACTCAAAATGCACTTCATCCACGCTAAACCCACCAAAACGACTGGCAAAAAAGTGTTGCCCCTGTTATTAATGCACGGCTGGCCGGGCACAGTGCGTGAATTTTACGATTTCATTCCATTGCTGACCACCCCGAACGATAAGAGTGATTATGTATTCGAGGTGATTGCACCCAGTCTGCCCGGCTACGGTTGGTCTCAGGTAATGAAACCCGTGATAAAGAATAATAAACTTTGCAATAATAAATTTTATGGAATATTTTCTTCGACAGGGCTCCTCTAAGACAGGACTTGGTGCGGCTCAAGTTTCGGTGATCATGCGCAATCTGATGTTGCGTCTGGGATTCCAAAAGTATGTGATTCAAGGCGGCGATTGGGGTTCTCTTATTGGATCGAATCTGGCCTCTCTGTTCCCTGAGAATGTTCTGGCCTATCATTCGAATATGTGCAACAATAACAGTCCCATGGGCAACATTCAATTGATTCTGGCATCCGTATTTCCCAGTTACTTTTTGGATAGTCAACATGCTCACTTCTATAAGGGAGTGGGTGATTTATTTGCCCACATTCTGGAGGAGATGGGTTATGCCCATATACAAGCTACAAAACCAGATACTGTCGGTAGTGCCTTGGTGGATAATCCAGTGGGACTTGCTGCCTATATCATTGAAAAGTTCTCCACTTGGACTAATCCCGCTTTTAGAAATCTTGAAGATGGTGGTCTTACGAAACGTTTCACCTATGATCAGCTATTGGACAACATTATGATATACTATGTTACCAATTCAATAACCACTTCGATGCGTCTATATTCCGAATCGATGAACAAGGCCCAGTTGGGTCTGAGTGTGGATTCAGTGCCCATTCAGGCCAAGGCTGGTTGTGCCCACTTCTTGCACGAATTGGCCCATACTTCCGATAAGCAATTGGCCAATAAGTTCCCAAATCTTATCCATACCACACATTACACAGATGGTGGACATTTTCCAGCCTTTGAATTGCCCGAGACTTTGTATGCCGATTTTACAGCATTCATTAAAAAAGCAGCTTTAGTTTAAGTTTACATGTTTGGCGTTGGTTTACGAAATAAACAAGAAATAAATAAATAAACATAAAGACTGCGTTTTATGAAGAATTCTTGCAGAAAACCGGTTGGAAACCGTTTGAAAAGAGATAACAGACAAAAAAAAAACGAAAGTTTGAAGAGGGTTTCGTTTACCTGAACCTTTTATATATACCTATATATAGAGAGAGATAGGTGTAGGTACATGGATGGAATACACAATCGTTTACAGGAGAGGTTTGGGAGAAAAGAGGTGGCCCTTTAAACTTTAAAAAATTAAGAAGAATTTGGTCAAAGCTTCTTTTGATAAATACCTTAAAGCTATTCGGCCCCCCACTTCTCTAAATCCGTACCTGATCGTGAGTATATATTTATTGATGTGCAGCTGCGACGCAAAAAGTAACAAACAATTAGTGAGCCGGCAAAGTTTTAGGCTGAATACATGAAAAGCTTTTAGGTAAATAAACAAAATCTACCCAACCTACACTCGGTCTACAACGACCTGAACTGCACACTACACTTAACCAATAAAAAAGTGATCATCATGATGAGAAAACTAAAGTACCAACTAGTCCAGATGTATGGCATTCACAAAATGTGCCTTATCATCGTGCGCTGGTCGAAGTTCTATGAGCCGGCTCAGTTTTTAGGTTCTATTGATATGCTTCTAAGGCGAAAGCTAACTGCAATCTCAGCGAACTGATTAGACGACAACACTTCACGTTCGGACACAGACGGAGAGAGAGAGACAGTCGGTAGTATATTAGCGACTTTGAAACCGTCCAAATGTCACCTATAACACGGATTTTGGTGCTCCTCCTGGCCATTGGAGGAGGCATGGTCTATAAGCAGATTAATCAATTGTGGGGCGACTTGCCAGCCCCTAAATTGGATCTTGAAGAATGGTGGGGTGATGAGGCAGCGCCAAAGGATTACGAAGCCTATGTGGCTAATACATCGGAAGTCATTAACAATCGTCTTAGCTACCCGGAGGCGGTAAGTTAACCAAACTTGTTAGCAGTGAATTGCATTAAGACCATCTAATGTAGACCATCAATGACTTGATGAAACAACTGAATCGCACTCTACGTTTGACGCCACCCTTGGAGGGTGTGGCCTTTGAATATGGCTTCAATAGTGACTATTTGAAGGAACTGGTTAAATATTGGCGTGATGATTACCTGCCGCGTTGGCGAGAACGTGAAGTGTTCCTCTGGCAGTTCAATCAGTTCACCACCGATATACAGGGGTAAGATAGCTTATCTAGAAATATTCTGTTGACGTCTTGGATGATAAGTGATTATAATATATATACATATTTCAGACTACGCATGCATTTCCTTCACCTAATGGTTTATGATCAAAACAAAGTAGGCAAGCAACACTATCCGGTCCTATTGCTCCATGGTTGGCCAGGTTCCGTGCGGGAATTTTACGATTTTATTCATTTGCTGCATCAATCAAATTTGGATGAGAATAACAAGTATATATTCAATGTGATTGTGCCCAGTATGCCGGGTTATGCCTGGTCCCAGGGCACTTCCCGTCAAGGATTGGGACCTGCCCAGGTGGCCGTTGTGATGCGTAATCTTATGTTGCGTCTGGGCTATAAAAAATTCTTTGTACAAGGTGGAGATTGGGGTTCTGTGGTCGGCTCCCATCTGGCTACCTTGTTCCCTGAAAATATTTTGGGCTATCACTCGAATATGTGCAATAATCTGAGTCCCAAGAGTCAGGTGAAGGGTCTATTGGCCAGTTTCTGGCCTAGCTTATATGCTCCCAGTGGCTATGAGGATTTCTTCTTTCCCAAATCTCGTGAATTTAACTATTTGATTGAGGAGAGCGGCTACTTCCATTTGCAGGCCACCAAGCCCGATACCATAGGAGCTGCCCTCACCGACAATCCAGTGGGCCTGGCGGCCTATATTCTCGAAAAGTTCTCCACCTGGACCAATCCTGGCTATCGCTCATTGGCCGATGGTGGCATCACGAAACGCTATAAATTGGATGCTCTGCTGGATAACCTAATGATTTATTATTTAACCAATTCGATAACCACATCACAGCGTCTCTACGCCGAGGCTTATACCAAGGAGCAGCGGGAATTGCGTTTGGAACGTGTTCCCACTTCAGTCCCGACAGGATGTGCTCGTTTCAAGCATGATATAATGCAATTCCTGGACGTACAATTGGAATATAAATACAAAAATTTAATTCATAGCACATACTACAAAAATGGAGGACATTTTGCTGCACTCGAAGTGCCGCAGGTCCTGTACAAGGACTTTATCGAATTTGTTAAGAAAGTCGAACGTAAATTTAAAATTCCAACATTGTAAATACCCTGAAAAGAGTTCGTAGTTTGTAATATGAAAATAAACAAAATATTTGTGACTTGAAAGGATATTTTGGAAAACTCTAAGAATTTATCGTTTCCATCGATCGTCATCTCTAGACGATAAATTGTCCTGTTCTGTAGTGCTGTAAAACGTCTCAAAGCTCAGATCAGTAGAAGCTTTTGCCAGAAGCGCATGTCTCGAAAGAAGGAAACTAAAAGAAAAGGAGAAGAGAGACTGCAACTAAATCATTTTTTTAATTTGTCAATATTTTTTTGTGTAATCCTCCAGAGCAGACTGGACCTTTTTCTTTGTCGTAATATAGTAAATAGAAGAGAGTAGTATATACAAAATTGCCATATTACTCGCACAATATAAAAAATAAATACTAAAGATGACCGATCTCAAGTTAACTGTAGCTTTGACCAGTGTCAACTCAGAGAATATGTCACGTCATGATATGCTCCAGTGGGTGAACAATACAGTCAATGGACAGTTTAAGAAGATCGAGGAGCTATGCTCCGGTGAGTTGCAGCCATTCTTGCAATTTGAATCGTTCTCTTGAACATTTTCTTCTTTCAGGTGTAGCCTATTGCCAGATGATGGAGTTGATATTTCCCAATTGCATTAATCTGAAGCGTGTCAAAATGGCTGCCAAATTGGAACACGAGTGTCTACACAATTTGAAACTCTTTCAAGCCGCCTTCATACGTCTCAAGCTGGACAAAACAGTGCCCATTGATCGTTTGATGAAGGGACGTTTTCAGGATAATTTTGAATTCTTACAATGGTTCAAAAAGTTTTTCGACTCGCAGGGACTTGGTAATTTGGAGAATTTAAAATCGGCAGCCAACACAGCGAAGCCGATTAAGCCGCGTTGCTTTAAGAAAGAGCCCTCTCCAATGGCAATCGTGGAAAATGCATCACCAAATGTCGTCGATATAGACGAGTTAAATGGCGAACTTCAAACATTGAGCATTAAATGTGGAAGCGCTGCGGAATCACGCGATGAATGCTATGCCAAATTGCGTAACATTGAAGTGCTATTGGAGGATGTGATGAAGACAAATCAGCATATGGAGTTCTGCAAGCGTGTGTGTGCCGTTCTCTATGATCAACCGCCGGAAGGGGCCAATGATAGCAATGGCAGTGCCAAGCTTAGACTTAGCCTGAGTCCTAGACCAGAATTAGTCAACCAATGTACTGAATAATTACAACTTATAAGACTTATATATTTACATTAAATTTTGGAATTATTATCTACCATCAATCAGGTGAGTTATCTTCATCCGAACAGGAGGAAGAGCCCGCATAGTCACCTACCAAGCTTACAATAGGAGGTTTGGTAGCTTCTATTGACTTGCGCTTTATACCCAAATCCTGCAATTGCAGCTGTGAGTTTAGAGCCTTCTGTCTCTTGGTGCCCGCAAACGTGGTTGTGGTGGCGCCTGGAAGAGCTGGTCTTATGAGAAGATCCAAACGCTGCTCAGCTTCCCTTTCCAGGGCTGTTTTGGTTTGCAATTTCATTAGGGCTGCCATTTCACGATCCTGTTTGCTCTCCGGCAGCAAAGCTATGTCCAGACTACTTTTGGCCAAAAGCTGACGATCCAGTTCCTGTTGGCCTTTGATCTCTTTCTTCTGTTGTCGGAATTCGGCACGCAGGCGACAATTTGCCTCATAGCTATCATCCCATACACCTTGATTCCGTTCCACAAGCTTCTGCAGCACTGGTTTAGCATCGCTTGCCGCCTTGGCATCTTTGGCCTGATGTTCCAGCTTATACATGGAATCATCGAAGAGTCGCTTCTGCACTTCTTTGGTTTCTGGCACCACCTGCTCATTTTGAAGCGGATCCCACCGATTCTCTTGGCGACGTGCCCCAGAGAGTATCACATAGTCCAGATTACCAGGATCTGTTTGAATCTCAAAGTGATTGTCGCACAAATGGCATTTCATGCGGAATTTGTAAATGGGAGTGGAGAAGTACATGCCCACCTTGGTCTTCTCGGCATTGTAGCGCACACCCATGCCAATGTGATTCTTGCATCCATCACACCAGATATTATAGGGCATCTCAAAACGGATTATGATGATGCCCATGTGGATTTTACGGGCACGTTCCCGCAAAGCATGGGTGCCGCGAAACTTATTTAATCCGCCCTTCTTAGGATCATAGTCCGGGGGATAGTATTTGTTTTGTCCTTTGCGTTCTCCCATTTTAAATAATTTTTAGATAATAATAGAAAAAAATTGTATATAAATAAATACAAATGTAAACAGCTGATAGTGGAACCCATCTAGGGATGAGTCTTTCTTATCTTCCACAAGGAACACGAAGTCATCAAATATCGAAAATGGGGAGTAAACTTAGTTGTTAAAGTAACAAAATATGCGAATACTTAAATCTTTTTATTATTTTTATTTGTAAAGCATTTTCTTAGTTGTCACTTTGGGTGTAGAAGTTACCCATCTCTAACCGCAAAAATTGGCATGGCACTATCGAGTTTGCTCCCATCTCTAACAGAGCATGCTAGCAGGCCAAAGAGAAAATTTTTTTTAATTTAAACCGCATTTATTGCCACGTAAATTGAATTAAAAGTAGTTAGATTTCTTCTTCGGCCCACAATGATCATCTACACGAACGAGGGCAATCCGTTGGGATTACAGCTGCAGATATTGGCCAAGTTTGCGAAGCGCGAGGTGCAGGTGCAGTTGGTTAACCTAAATGGTAAATTCTTACTCCATTGATGCCGCAAATCCAATTGGATTCATTCATATTGCATGTTTGAATATGCGGGCGATGACTCAAAGTAGTGTCTGATGCAATAAATGTTTAATCTTACCACAGATTCTAAATACAAGCATTTGCTGATACTACCCACGTTGGAGCTGGACAATGGACTGCAATTATTCTCAACAGCAGCCATAGCCAAATATCTTCTAGCGGATGAAGGCCAGCAGAGGGATGAGGTATAGGCGGCGCGACCTTGAGGGCAAGGTTAAATCAATTTTGTACTAATTCTAGTTCTAAACTCTCATTTTTCCAGTGGCTAGAATGGTCGACCACATTACTGGCTCCTGCTTTGGCCCATCACATGGGTGTGGGTCATAAGGCCGATCCGAATGCCTTGCCTGTGCTTAATGGACTGGTAAAGAAACTGGATGATCATTTGAAATCAACACCATATTTGGCTGGCGATAAAATAACATCAGCCGATTTGGCTGTCTGGTCACTGTTGGCCCCCGATGGCACTCTCAAGGGTGCCCAGAATGTGGATCATCTGAGGGATTGGTATGGCCGTTTAAAGGTTTTACCCGAAGTGCAGCAGGTACTGCAACAGCAGCCTCTCAAAGATCTCAGTTTCAATGCTCTGCAGCAATCAAATCGATATGGCGGCTTACATCACATCACTCTGAAGCGACCCAGTCTTGTGGATGCTGGTAAACTTCTTGCAGAAACTGGCAACACATTGGCCGACACCATAACCGATGAGGAAATTGAAGCGGCGCGCACAGCCTTCACTTATGTGGAGCCCAAGAAACTGGTGGAGCCTCGTACTGTTCTGCCCAAGGCCGGAGACCGCAATGTTCTGATCACTTCCGCGCTCCCCTATGTAAATAATGTTCCTCATTTGGGTAACATAATTGGTTGCGTTCTATCGGCGGATATTTTTGCCCGCTACTCCCGTTCGGCTGGCTACAATACACTTCTAATCTGTGGCACTGACGAATATGGCACAGCTACCGAGAACAAGGCTCTGGCCGAGAACCTAACACCGCGCGAAATTTGTGACAAATATTTCGAGCTGCATAATGCAATTTATCGTTGGTTTGGCATTGGCTTTGATTACTTTGGACGAACCACCCATCAGGAGCAGACAGAGTAAACCATGAAATAACATTGACTGAAGATGATCAAAATAAATGAAATCTCATTCCAGAATTGTTCAAGAGGCTTTCAAGGATGTGCACAGTGCAGGATATATCATTACGGAGAGTGTGGAGCAGTTGCTCTGTCAGAAATGTGATCGTTTTCTGGCTGATCGGTAAGTGCTTAATCGCCTTATAGAAAATTTTAATTTTCTCATGATTTTCTAAAGATTCGTGGAAGGAACTTGCCCACATCCAGGCTGCGGCTATGAAGATGCACGTGGTGATCAGTGTGACAAATGTGGCAAGCTAGTGAATGCCACAGAATTGATACGTCCACGTTGCAAGGTGTGCAATAGTGCTCCAGTATTGCGTTCCTCGGATCAGCTATTTATTGATCTACCCAAGGCTGAGCCCAAGTTGCGTGAGTGGGTGGACAAGGCGGATAATGGCTGGACTCACAATGCTCGTGTGATAACCCGAGCTTGGCTACGTGAAGGTCTCAAGCCACGCTGTATTACCCGAGATCTGAAATGGGGTATTCCTGTGCCCCATGCTGGTTTCGAGAAGAAGGTCTTCTATGTGTGGTTCGATGCTCCATTCGGTTATGTGTCCATGACTAAGCGTTACACCAAGGACTATCAGCAATGGTGGCAGCCTGCCAAGGGTACTGACGTCGAGCTCTTCCAATTCATGGCTAAGGATAATGTGCCCTTCCATTCGGTGGTGTGGCCCAGTGTCCTGCTAGCCATTAACAAGGGACATACTTTAGTGTCCCACATCATGGCCACCGAGTATCTGAACTATGAAGATGGCAAATTCAGCAAGAGTCGAGGCATTGGTGTCTTTGGAAATGATGCCCAAGAGACTGGCATTCCAGCTGATGTCTGGCGTTTCTATCTCGCCTCGGCTCGTCCAGAGGGTCAGGACTCGAGTTTCAGTTGGAATGATTTGGCAGCGCGCAACAATTCCGAGTTGCTCAACAATTTGGGCAACTTTGTGAACCGCGCCTTGGTCTTCTGTGAAAAGAACTTTAACAGTTTGGTACCAGAAGTTGTGCTAACCCAGGATGAATTGATATTGCTGGCCCTAATCAATAGAGAGTTGCGTGGTTACATCAATTCTTTGGAGAAGGCAAAACTGCGTGATGGTATACGTCATCTACTAGCCATTTCCCGTCATGGCAATGGCTACATGCAGATCCAACAACCTTGGGTCCTGCTTAAGGGCGATGAGACACAGAAGAAGAGAGCTGCCACTATTATTGGCTTGTCCGCCAATATAGCCTGTCTGTTGGCCAATCTCCTGTTCCCCTATATGCCATCCACTGCAAGAACATTGTTCGATCAGTTGAATATCAAGCAAACAACTCTCAATGCCAGGTAAACCAAAGTTCAATTCGGTCTTCGAAGAAATAAATAGAACTTTGGATTTCTTTACAGCAAACCTTTGGTTACTCTGCTCCTGCCAGCTGGACACAAGATTGGAAAACCTGCACCGCTTTTTGCTAAACTGGAACAGGCCTTTATCGATGAGCTGAAGGGCAAATACGGTGGAGTTCAGGCCAAAACTGAGTCAGCGAAATCCGATCAATTGAGTGTTGCTGATCTAGAGCAGGCCATCCAGGCGCAGGGTAACAAAGTGAGAGAACTTAAGGCCAGCACCAAGGATAAATCTGTTTGGCAGCCAGAAGTCAACAAATTGTTGGACCTTAAAAAGCAACTGGATGCTGCCCAGAAAGCTGCTCCATCTGCTGCCCAAGCACCCACCAAATCGGGTACTCCATCTGTGCAGGATCTAGAGAAAGCTGTGCAGGCTCAAGGTGAAAAAGTGCGACAACTTAAAAGCAGCACAAAAGATAAGTCTGTTTGGCAACCCGAAGTAAATGTATTACTTGACCTCAAAAAGCAATTGGAGGCTGCCCAGAAAATTGCTCCGGTTGCTCCTGTTCCTGCTGCTTCAGGGGGAGCTACACCAAATGGTGAACAGGTTAAAGCGCTAGAAGATAAAATCGCTCAGCAGGGTGAGAAGGTGCGGACCCTTAAGGCCAGTGGAGATGCTACGGTTTGGAAACCTGAGGTCGAAATTCTGTTGTCACTGAAGAGGGAATTGGCCGCACTTACTGGCGTCCCGGCAGCTGCTCCGGCGCAGGGCAAAGGAAAGAAAAAGAAGTAGACAATGGAGGAGGCGGAGGAAGATTCATTTCTCTTTTCAGTACACTATTCATCCACCTTACCTCAAATATTTCTAATCAGTCAAGGACTTGCACATTTCTATTCATTTTGTTTAAGTTTTTCGTTTTGCATTTAAACAATTCTTTGTATTTATTTGCTTAATGGCTTAGTAATTTATTGAGTTTGTGAACAGAAAAATTAAAACTTTATAATTGACTTTCATATAACAAAACCGTTGATCCTTGCAATTTGTAAATCTTCGAAAACCATATCCTACTTTGCTTATCGATAAACTTATCGAGGGCTCGTCTTGGTGGTGAGCTAAATTGAACGATATTTCATGTTTATGCCAAGTTTTATGGTATGCATTGAATACTATTTAAATATTATATTTATTATTAAATTTCATAACTTAACACATTTGATTTATTTTTTAATAATAAAACATTTGCAGTTATTTTTTTCCACACTCTCGAGTACGTGCTGTACAATAGTGCCATCACTAGTTTAATAAAAGCTATCGATAAATTTGCCATGTAAAATCAAACACTCGGGAAAAAACAAGAAAAGTGCAATAATTAAATAATGTAAAATGTATTAAATTTAATCAAAAAGGGAATGCTGTGAGGGTGAAACCAATTCAACAAAAAAGCAACAACAACAAGTCTGTTAGTGGTAACGAAAAGGGCTAAATCCAAAATAAAAACAAACAAAAGTAGAGAGAGCCTCTTCGTTTTCTCCCAGACTTCTCTTCCCTCCACCACTTCTTAGGCACCCATCACGAGCAAAAATATTCGTCATCAGCTGGTCTCCAATTTGCCCCAGTAGCCCCCCTTGTAGTCGAAGTCTGGGGCAGTGTTAGTGCAATTTATAGTTACGATTTATTCCTGCCACGCGACGCGTTATGGCAACATCATCGTTAAAATTTCTAAAAGTTTCCCACAATTACACATTGTAAATAATTTAACTGTAAAGTCAAATACAGACCAAAGAAGGTGGCCAAAAGCTACGCTTCGCTTGGGGTTAACAAGGTGAAATTTGAAATTTGTTTAGAGATTCAATTAAGTGGAATATATAACACTTATCTATATATACAGTGGCATGAGGGGGTGTGTGTGTATGTGTGTATATAAATTCACGTCAGTCAAGAAACAAAGAAGAGCAAAAGCTGCCCTTCCCCGTCCCTCAATCTTCATCCTCACCCTGTTTTTCTTTTTTTTTTTGGCTGCATTTTTAGTATCGGCAGATGATAAGACCATTTTTATTTACCACACTTTTCAAAAATGCATATACAAAAAGTGGGTGGACAGAAACAAAAGCAGGAGGAGAACAAGTGGAAGGAACTGGGTTAAAAATTTCAAGGACAACTTTTCTGAAAGGGGGCAACAAGTGGTGTCTGCTTTGATTTATTGATTTATACTTACTCCTCTTCTCTTTTATTTTTCCCTCTTCTCTTCGCAGACTTCTTAACAAATCCATAAACGAGTGGAACTGGCCGTCGCCATGGAGTCTGCAGACACACTCATGGAGGAGCAAAAGCTCATGGCCGAGGCCAAATATCGTAATTATATGACGAACATAGACAAGGCACTGCGCAATTTCGAGTACTCCAGCGAGTGGGCGGATTTGATATCGGCCCTAGGCAAACTAAGCAAGGTACTTAAACGTGAATCAACCAACAGCTATGGAGTCAAAGAGCTACTCCACTAATGTGTTGGTATTTATCACGCCACTGATTCATCATATATTTCCCATATGTAATATGTCCGGGCTCTTATCAATTTTGTGTGTTTTTGTTCTCTCGCAGGCCATATCAAGCAACACCCAATATCAGGTCATACCCAGACGTCTGAAGATTGCCAAACGTCTGGCTCAGTGTATGCATCCAGCCTTGCCATCGGGTGTCCATCTCAAGGCCCTAGAAACCTATTCGGTGATATTTAGTAAAACTGGTCCAGAGAGGCTTGCCACTGAGTTCATTTATAGGTTCGTATTGGTAGTAATATGAAAACATATCTCGAGGGAAAAACAGTTTTACATTTGTTGTATTTGCGTTTTAAATTTCATATTTTTATTTTCTTTAAGCTCTGTTTATTATCATAAACTTGAACTTGCTTCTCGGTTTGGTTTGCAGATAAATTTATTGCAATGGAATTTAAGAGAGATAAGGTTTTAAATTGTTTACCCCTTAGGGAGGTGGAACAAAAAAGTAATATTTAAATCAACATTATTAATTATTAGTCTGCAAATTGAGAGTATTCTCTGAGATTATATCATTAAAAGCAGCTAGAAACTTGAATCTAACATCTATAAGCAACACAAATGGTTTTTTACATAAAAATTAGAACAGGATTTTCAAAAACTGAACATATTCAGATGTTAAACTGTTGTTAGCCCATGTTATTGAGGTAATGATTCGAGGGACTTTTATTCTACCCCAACTAACTATAAATATCACGATGTTAATTATATTTTCAATTCTTTACAGCGCTGGTCTTTTTCCACTATTGGGCTATGCCGCCATGAATGTGCGACCCGCCCTGCTGGCAATTTATGAGACTTACTTTGTCCCATTGGGCGATAAACTGCGTCCCGCTTTGAGCGGTTTTTTGAATGGTGTGCTGCCTGGCTATGATTGTGGTCTGGATCATTTTGAACGGATCAGTGTATTGTTGAAGCAGGTCTGCAATGCAGTGAATCCCATGCACTTCTATACAGTACTCTGGGAATCGGTGGCTAATAATGCTGCAATACGCTTGCCCGCCATTACCTATGTCCTGGAGCATTTTAATAAGCGTTTAGATATGCAAGAGCAAATCTATATAATGGGTCACAACCATGAGATTATGATGTCGGCCCTGTGCGCCTGTCTAAATGATTCACTGATTCTGGTGCAGCGGAATACATTGGAGTTTCTTTTGCTAGGATTTCCCATGCATACAATATTGCTGGGTGAAGATGATCTGGTGAAATTGGTGACAAATGGCTTGAATACCATACTGAGACGTGATATGTCCCTAAATAGACGACTCTTTAGTTGGCTATTGGGTAGCGAGGTGGCCAAGAATTCACCCACCTATGATACCCTATCTCTAGATACAGCCGGAGCAGGCCATCCTGATGATGAGCCAGAGCCATATTTTGTGAAACATTCGAGAAATATACTGATCAAAGCATTAATAATCACTCTAAGACTAAGTTTGGAGTGTGCTCCCATGGACTTGAAACCATATAGAATAATGTTATCCCTGCTCGATAAGGCAGAAATTGGCAGTGCTGTGCTGGACTACGTCCTGCACGATATCATACGCACCATGTACATCTCCAGTGGCAATGCAGAGGCTTTAAAGTCGGCAAATCTTCTATTTGCCACTTTCGATCCGGCCTATATCTGGAGTTATATGACGAATATATTTGAACGTGCCTGCAAGCAGGCCGATTGCCATCAATCGTCCAATCCTAGCGGATCTGGTACAGCAGCAGAAACTAGCGAAACAAGTAAATATCCTTGTAAGGTGGGCTCTGGTGATCCATGTGTAGAGGAAATTTGCGTCCTCACCGAATTTCTGCTGGAAACTGTTTCTTTGGAAATGTACACTGATACCACACGGGTCTATCTGCCTAAGGTATTTCTGGTTATTACACAATTGCTGTCGCTTCATATGGATCAATTGACCAGTAATGAAATTACTGCATCCTTGAAGCTCTGCATGAAGATTGTGTCCCGAGTGCAGCCCATGATCACGTAAGTTAATGCGCATCTATTAAATTGTTTGAAAACATTTGTCTTTTACTCTCTCTCTCTCTCTCTCTGCTTAACACAGTAGTCCCATCAAATTAAACAAACTGGTTGAACACTGTGGAGGTCCTGAAACTTCCCGATCTGATGAGAAGATTCCCTTATCTTCAGTAACCGGGATTGGCAAAGATTCCGAAAATATTACCAACAGTAGCTCCTTGGAGAAAAGTAAATCGGATTCGCGTCTCAATCAATTTGCCGAGAATTCTCTCAACAGTGCAGAGCCAAATGATGAAGAATTAATCAGGAGATCAGCATCTAATCAGAGCGTTGGTCGTCAAAGCCCCAGTAAAAAGAAGGCAAAATCTTTTTCACGGCTCAGTGAACTAGATAAAGATGTAAGTTTTATCCATATAGGACCAAAAAAAAAGAGGAAAATTATAATTTACTAATTGCAGATAAATGCCTCCGATACGGGTCAGCAGTCATCTTCAGATCTGGATACTCCCAGAAGCATTAAGAAGATCAAGGCAAAAGCAAAGGTTCCCTTTATACGCAGCAGCCCCAAAAAACAGAGGCCCAAAGATATTGTGTTGGCCCCACAACCTGTTGCTTCTCCTGCCGCTGAGGAGGGTGAGCCCAAAAGTGCTCCACCCACAGAGCAGGCTCCTCATATTCAACTTCAATTTCTTGACGAGGAGACAAAGGCTACCCAGCAACGTGGATTTTCGATATTGGAGAAATGTATACGCCAATATGAGATCTTTTTCGAAGTTTATTTGTCCCGCAAATTGCTGAAAATCGAAGCCTCAGATGCTCCCGTCAATGAATGCTCGGTTAAGGTCCAAGTCCAACGCACTGTAAGCAATTCTTCACACACGTCCAGTATGTTTCTTGTGGAACAGGTGCTAGAGCATCATTGCCCGAATCGTATGTCACAAATCGAAAGACTTTTTGGACTGCTCCGAGTTGATGTGGTGCCACGCTCGAAGCAATTGCAACGTCTTCTCAATCGCTCACTGCCTTTGGCCAGTGCCAGTGAACTGAGCAGCGATAGTGAGGCTACCGAAGAGAAACAAAACGAAAGATTGCCCATCGATAATCAGACGCAACGATGTGTTCAACAATTGGCCGAACTTCAGTTAAATTCTGCCCAACGCAGAGCTATCAAATTGGCTGCCAGTCTACTAGTTGAGATGTCCACATTTCCAAATTGCAATAAGCACATTGTTTTGGATAAAAGTGAGCCAGAGTTGCCCAATTGGCTGAGAGTTTTGTGCCTGGTGGCTTGTTTTACCCAAAGCGATAAGGAGCTGCAGGTGTCGGCCATTACCACGCTTTTCGATTTAATAAGGTGAGTAAAAATTAATTAATATAAAGATAAATAGATAAAAGCTAATCCTATTATGTTTGCTGTCAGCTTACTACGCTCTCAAATAGAGCACACTACGAGCCCTGGTGTTACGTTTGTGGTGATGTTGCCTCTACTGAAATTCGGGCATGTCAGCTATTTGGAACAGGAGACGCGAGTTTTCCAACTTGTTGGCTCCATACTCTGGGACTATCTGGGCACTCCTGCCATAGATGCTGCTCAGATAGCAGCATTACTTCATCAATTGCATAGTTGCCTGGAAAGTGGCCTTGTGGAGACGGTTATAGGAAATCGCATGCAAGCCCAACATCTGCTTCAAGTGCCAGCTCAGCAGGCAATCTTTGGCAAGGCGGCATTGCGGAATTTTCAAATGGAACGTCTTGCCGATGCCAAGTTGCTGTGTCCCAATGAGTCTATAGATCGACTAAGGGAGAGTCAGGCTCGGAGCTTTAAAAAATTCGAATTGCTCTGGCATCTGGGCAGGGATAAGCAGACAGTTTTCGAGAAAACTCTGCTAAAGGTGCTCGATACACTGGCTTTGCCGCATTATATGTCTGAACGGAGCTTCGTTACTAATTGGCTGCAGGCCTCTCTGCTACGCGGTGATTTGGCTAGAGTAACCAAGCCTCTGTACAAGATTCTATTGTCAGCCAGCTCCAAACGAGTGGGCATTGTCCATATGCAGCAGCTGTATCGTGAAGTGGAAACCGAAACTGCTCCCAGTTTTGAGCGGGATGTCTATGCCATTAGTTCGGAGCAAGGCAATGTAAAATACCATCATATGGAAACGGCTAGCACCGGCAAAAAGAAGAGTCCCATACGTAATCTGCCAAAGAAGATTTTTGTAACCCTTAGTGGGGGAAAATCAAATAAAACGTCAAACTTTGTCACAGACAAGACTGCAGCAAGTGATGGCAATCAACAGCAGCAACCACAACAACAACAGCAGCAGCTGCAAGATGTTAATACGATCGGTTTGATTATCAATCCCCTCGAAAATGCTCATGATTTCGATGATGAAACCGATCTGGAAGAGCCACGCATTGAGGTTCTGCACAAGGCGAGTGCACCGCTGGAACAGAAATTGGCTAGTGCCATGAATGAAAACGAGAGTGAGACGCAGGCACAGCCGGAAACAGAGCCAGAGCAAGAACCGTCACTACAGTTCGATAATGATATAACAGACAATTCAGAGAGCACGGACGACTTTGAATCGGACTCGGAAATGCGTGCTACTAGCCTGGAGAAGGAAGATAGCTCCAGTGAGAAGATACCACGATTCGTTGGCGATGTCACTGATGTTTTGCCCAAAATCGAAGGCGTCAAGAGTTGTAAAACTTATCGTCTGATACGTGAAAAGACGCCTGGCGATGGAGCCGAACATGAGCCGGATCATGTGGATGCCCTGCCAGCAGATGAGTATTTCCGAGATGATAAAAAGGTTGGCAAGCGTAAGAAACTGTTGACCAGCAGCGAAAAGAAACGTTTGAGTTGCATCTCCAAGACATCCACGGATAGCAATCACAGCAGTTCGCATGTCGAGGATACAGAGGCCACTGAACCGGATGAGGAGTCTACCATAAATGTGGAGGATAAGCGTCGTAATCTTAGCCTGGAGACGAATAAAGTGCAACCAGATTGGCAGAAAACCATTGAAAAGGGCAAACAAAATGTAGAGATCCTGCGACAGAATGCAGCCGCTGCAGCAGCAGCAGCCGCCGCAGCTGCCGCTGCCGAGGAGCAAGTCAGTCTAAAGAGCAGCAGTTCACATCAATTGGCGGATTCGGCACATCTGTATCACACGCATTTTCTTCTTTACTTGGGCATTTACGACACTCGACAGACTTTGTATGCTCTGCAGACACTGAGAAATATCATTTGCTGCGACAAGAGAACTTTCCTGTGTCTCTCGATCACCACATCCTTCTCAAGTGCCAGTCTGAAGCAATTGCTCATTCGGCATCGCAAGAGTATATCGGGCAAAGGATTCAGTGGCAGTGTTGGT
This sequence comes from Drosophila paulistorum, assembly GCA_018152135.1. Lineage (NCBI taxonomy): Eukaryota > Metazoa > Arthropoda > Insecta > Diptera > Drosophilidae > Drosophila > Drosophila paulistorum. The sequence goes on from JAECXG010000822.1 coordinate 42,162,616, forward strand.
AGCTCAGAATACGCTCAAGGCTATCGTGGATGCATGCAACTGGAGCTGCTGGTCACTCTGTGTTTGTTCTATGCGCGGGGTTACTTCCAGCGCGAATCTCTGGATGCCCAGCGTCAGCCGCCCACATTGCAGGACATAGTGAATAATCGTAGAATCCAGCTGGAGAGTATAGAACTCTTGACATTGATTTGCTCCGAGCTCATAGAGATTGTCAAGGGTATGGGTAGGGGATTGGCCTGTTATATAGCCGATTTGCTAGCCCGTGCAAAGTTGCAAAAGGTTATGCTGCACTGCCTCAATAGCTCCGTGTGTAGTTATGCTCGTCGCAGCAGTAATGCCCACTCAGCTGGTGGTAGCTATGCCGAACAGGTTTTGGCCTTCAACGATCCACAAGATGATCAATTGCATGCAGATTGCTTTCAACTGCAGTTGCTGCGTCTTCTGCTAGCCGTTATAAGGCTGGAGCATGAGGTACATCAACTGCGGCAGGATACACCGCCGACGGCAGCTGGCGACGAATCCGGTGGCAATGCCTCACCCACACGACTGTCCGAGGGAATGGCGGCCAATGTTAAATATTTGCCCAATTGCCTCATCAGTCAACAGCCCATGTTCCTGGCCGCAGTACTAGGTGCCCTGCAGCAGGAACGTTTGCGACATTTACATCGCAATTGGACGGATTTGGTGACATCCTCGTTGAACTGCTTTACCTTTGGCTCCCTCACCAACATTGTGATCAGTGTGGTTCATCAATTGTGCAGCAATCTTGATCGTTTGGCCAAACTAACCCTTCACCAGCAGCGACATTTTCCCCCGGACTATGTGCTCTCTCAGTTGGAAGCGGTGACAATATTGTGTCACTACTGCCTTTTGGATAATACCCAGCAGACGGCTCTATCGCATCTTTTTAATCAGGCTTATCCACAGACGAGCTCCTCGGCCCAAAGTTCGAGCACGGGTCAACTTCTCAATAGTATTGTACACTCTTTTCTCTCGGCCAGTGAGTCGTCAACAACAGCACCGGCTCCACGTAATCCTCAATTGCAGGCTGCTCGCAATGCTGTCCTCTCACACCTGCCCCGCATTATGACCAGTGTGGCAGCCATTTGGGATAGTGAACTGGGCCAATTGCGTCCAGTGCGTCAGCAACTTCTTGAGTTTCTATCGCCCGTCTCACTGCATCATGGCGCGAATTTCCTGGCTGCCATAGCCGTTACGTGGCAACAGCGCGGAAATAGTTTCTCCAATTCGTCATGCAATAATTCCAGTAATTCAATAGGCGAGCAATTCCAACGCAATTCCACACTGCAGGCTTGTCCCGCCCAGCTCTCATTGGTCTCGCTAGTGTCCAGCATCAGGGTAATGCCAATGGATTCGTTTGTCCAGACGTTGCATCAAGTGGTTAAATCACCACCGCCAATACATAGACCACCAGCCCATCTTAGCATTGAGGTTAGCTCACTGGAATTGTTCTATTTCTATATGAAATCTGCTCCGGCGCCACAACTAGCCGATGCCTGGAGTCCGCTGTTAGTTCTCATACGGGATGGCCTAAACCTCACGCCTCCGGCTCAGTTTGCATTGCTGATGTTGCTCAATGAGTTTGTGCAGCGTTGTCCCCAAATGCCGTTCCAGGACAAGAAGGAGGTTCGCGAACTGCATGACGTGACATCACGTCTCGTGGACTCGCTGTCCAGTGTGGCCGGAGCCTGCCTGGAGCAGACTACATGGCTGCGACGTAATCTTGCCGTGAAAGAGGATACCGATGGCATGGCCAAGGACAACTCCTTGGGCGGAGGCATTCAACAGTACTCGCTGCAGGCACAGAGTGTCTTGGCTGGTATTCTGTCCAATCTTTTGGATGTGGCCTATGGCTCACAGGAGAAGGACAAAGTGGTTACCATTGTGACCACATTGCTTTATAATATAACCCCCTATCTAAAGAATCATACGGCCCGGAATGTGCCATTCTTTTACGCCTGCTCCGCATTGCTGGCCAGTTTGAGTGGCTTTCAGTATACAAGAAAAGCCTGGCGAAAGGATATGCTGGATTTGCTACTCGATAATGCCTTCTTTCAAATGCACATCTCATGCCTATCCTTCTGGCGTCAGATTATGGACAGCCTGATGACATATGACAATACAACATTCCGTGAACTTATGACCAGAGTGTCGCTCTCTCAGGCAGGAAGTCTTAATATATTTGCCTCAAGGGATCAGGAATACGAACTGAGAGCAATGCTGCTCAAGCGACTGGCCTTTGTGATATATTGCAGCGAGTTCGATCAACACAACAAATACATGCCAGACATACAGGGTAAGATTGAAAAGAGAATTGCATGGAAAGTGATTCCAATTAATTGAAATCAATCTTTTGCAGAACAATTGGCCAATAGTTTGCGTCTGGTGCCATTGGGTCCTTCTGTGCAGGCCGCAGTCTTCTTGTGTTTCCGTGTTTTGCTTCTTCGTATGTCTCCGGATCATGTCACCTCACTGTGGCCTATTATTATAGCCGAAATGGTGCAAGTTTTCTTGCAAATGGAACAAGAACTCAAAGGAGAGAACGATAGCAGCAGGTGAGATACAATATCCATTTTCTTATTCGAATGAAGCCTAATCCATTTCATGCTATTGGTTAGCCAACAATCGCGAGCCATTGCAGGTACCGATGCGTCTTGGTCTTCCAATTTGGGTGCCAGCAATGGTCTAAATGCTCAAACAGTAATGCAACATTGGCGTTCGGTACAACTGGAGGCCTGCAAGCTATTGGAATTGGGTTGTGTCCTGCCCGCCACTAAGTTGCCTCATTTTCAAATGTACCGCTGGGCATTTGTGGGCACCGAATTCGATGTACATGAAGAGGAAGTCCGTTTACCCAATGGCAGTATGGAGAATTTGGCCCAACTGCCCAGTGCTCTGTATGTGCCGCATGTAAGACGCGTGGCTCGACTCATGGACATGAAATACACTAGCCAGTCTCCGGTAGGTTACCAGATTGCTTTTTAATTTGACATCTGATGCATTGAAATGTCGTGTTTTTGCAGCTTCTTCAACGTCCCCGAAGTCGTCACTTGATGCTTCATTTCCAGCAACTGCAATCCCTGCAAGAGCTTTATGCCTTCTTCACCACATTAGGCATCGCTTGCCCACAGCCGCAGAATTTCGCTGACACAGAGCTCGATGTGAGCAATTGTTTGCAAGAGATCGAAGATGTGTTGGCCCATGATTTTCTTGAGAAATTACCCAGCATCACGACACCTAGATGAAAACTGGCCACGGCCTACAGGCAGACAACGCAACAAATGACGACGACAATGATGATGAGCAAATCTCAAATCGAGTTGGAACTAAATCTGGGTGGCAGACATGAATCTGGTATCAATCAGGGTCAACCAGCGCGCATTTTTGCTGCTGTTCAAGCGAAACTTACCACAACCACAACAAATGCCGAAACGAGCTTCATGCAGACCAACAACAATAAGAAGACCAACTTTCCATTCTATGTCTAAGTTACAAAAAAAGAAAAATCCCCAAGCAAAGTATGATATCAATATAGTTAGCTAGATAAAGGTATATATGTATACATCTATGTGAATGTAGTGTGATTAATCGTTTTAAATGTTTAGCCTATATAGCATTAATAATTAGAAGAGCTCCCTCTGTATGTAATTGTACTATATGTCTGAATGTACTATATCTATATGTAAAACTTACAACTGTTGATCGATGCGAATAATATAACGATGAATGAGCGCGATGTGTTTAACAATGAACACTATAGTTTATTTATTTTAACAAACTCGGCTGAAAATAAAGATAAGAATAAACATTCAAACCTTTAACCCAAAGGAAATCATGTAAAGTTTCGCATGAAATTGCAAAATAATTAAATTTCTGGGAATTGAATTTCCGTTTCTGTAAATAATATAATATCATGCGAATCCCGTCTTAGAACTTATAACATCTTGCAATTTTTTGTTAAGTAAGCATAATATTTTGTTTTATTAATTCGTAAAAAAAAAAAAACAAGATACTAGGGATTCCCCTTTACAAATTTTATAATGTGAGAGAAAGAGATTTTCAAACAACGGCGGCACTACGGGGGCTAGAGTTACTACCCTTGAGTTGCAGATAATAAGAGTAGACCAGTCGGGCGAAAAAGGCAAAGATCACTGCAAAACGAAAACATACAATGAGAACCTGTTCTCAGGTACATGCCGTTTTAACTTACAGAATTCAATAATATAAATTAAAATAGCAACCAAAACATTCGAAGATCCTGTGCTCTCGCGAAAGCCTCCAAAATGAAAGATCGTTCCAAATATGGCAATAGGAAAACCAATGGCCACAATTACTGCGTATATCAACCATGGAATAACCCACTTGTAGTCGGGCTAGAATCGAAGAAAAATGCGGATTAACCATTAACTAATCCTAAAATCAGGTCCATAAAATAAACTTTACCTTTCTGCAAGCAACCAACAGGCAGACATTGGCAATCACGGTTATAGCGAATCCAATAAAGGTGAGTGCTATAAAAAAGAAAAATTAGAAACCCAAAAACATTATTAATATCAGTCTGCTCAAAAAATATAGCGAAAATGTAAGTAAACACTAAAACAAAAGTCCACAATCAATTTTTGGATAGCGGAGGCCGTAAAAGATTTCCCAAAGCGATTCATTTGATGCCAAACTATTTCATATTTTACAAATATTTTAAGATTATAACTGAAGTAAGTTACAAACCTTTGAAATATTCTGAGCAACAATTCTCAAGAGAATGCAAAGTTTGGTTTTCTTGGTTTTAGTTTTGAAGTGTGTTTTAATTTGGGAATATTCAAATACGAACAAACTTATGTACATATGTAGGTGCTTATCAACCATTACTTGTAAACTTGTTCTTAGATCTCATTTCATTTGGCACAATGGTCAGTATTTCCGCTTATGCAGTGTAATCAGTTTTAAGCGGAAAAAAATGTATATATTTATATTAGATCCACATTGTGTACATGTGTGTATAGTAGTCCTATTAATCTGGATGGTGAGGACCAAAAAAAAAAAAAAAAACAGATTTGTTACTAATTTGGTTTGAAAAAGCTTAGAAATTTATTTTTCGACCGTTCGTACAAAAGGCAACTCTATGTTATAGTCGTCTGGTCCTCCCAAAAAAGGAAACTAACATGAGAGTAGACTTCAAAAAAGAGTTGAAAATGCAAAGGAATATAGATCTTCTAATGATCAGGACGTAGCAGTGATTGAAACAGGGGGAAAACAGACATGTAAACATTGACTTGATATAACACAATGGAACAAGCATTTTCATATATGTACACCCAGCGACAAAAAAAAAGCCGCACCCGGCCGTTTTGCAAATTGGTGCGTTCTTCGCCCAGAGATTCATCTAAATATCAATGCATTCTTTAATTTAATTTTTTTTTCGATTAATCAATCAATTCCACATACATTTATAAAAATTTAATTTGTATACCTCTTTTATTTAATTAGGAATAACAATTTTTCCGAAATCACACAAAATTATTGATTTTTGCGTAAATTGGCCCTCTTAAGTAAAAAAATTATGAAGTAAAAAAACAAACAATTTTCAACAAAAACAAAATTTTTTCATATTAATTAAACTATTTTCTGTTAATATAAATTATAATATAGTCCAAAATATTTCAGTCTGAATTTTTAAATTAAATTATAAAGCTATCAATATTTGGTAGTGCCACCTTTGGCCTTTATAACACACTTGACCCTATGTACATCTAAAATAAAAAATAGCAATAAAATTGGTTTATAGATTAGACACAACAGCAAGAGCGAGACATAAGACGCTTTGCTTCAATAATTACTTACACTTATTAGAATCGTTGAGGATGCTGATGACAAGGGGAAATAAACAATATATAAAAATTCCTGGACACCAACTGCGTAAGTCTGTATTACAGGGTCCCTGATCGACACTTGTATTAACTTTCATTTTGGATGCGGTGTTTATATTTTGTTGTTAAGAAAAAATGCCACTGAAATTTAAAACTGCATCCCACACACACAAACAGTGAAAATTAGAGAGAAAGTTAGGCCTAGTTACATATTATATACATAGATGCTTAAAAAACAATAAGTGATCCGAACGCGGCAATCAACAAAATACAACTGTTTGATATTTCACAAATATTTTAGGATTATAACTGAAGTAAGTTACAAACCTTTGAAATATTATGAGCAACAATTTTCATAAGAATGCAAACTTTGGTTTTCTTGGTTTTAGTTTTGAAGTGTGTTTTAATTTGGGAATATCAACATACGAACAAACTTATGTACATATGTAGGTGCTTATCAACCATTTCTTGTTCAAGCGGAATGGCAGATTTAGTGTTCTTAGATCCCATTACATTTGGCACAATGGTCAGTATTTCCGCTTGTGCAGTGTAATCAATTTTAAGCGGGAAAAAATGTATATGTTTTTTAGAGAGCTTCATGAATGATAGAAAAATCAATTCGAGTTAACAACATTCAAAACCAAATGAATGAAATGAATGACTTCGAAATCGACATTAAGTGAATGACTTCGAACTCAGTCGCACAACACTCAAACGAAACAAACCGAACTGAATGAGTTGGAAAGTAAGATAATGAGTTGCTATGATTCGAATGTGTTTGAATTGGGATTCCTCAATTCTGATTTCAGTATTTAGTAGTTATTTATAGTGCGGACCTACTCAGACTACAATACTGTTGTTATCGGGTTCAAATTAGAGTGAAGGTTATAGATGATTTTTTTTTCCAACTAGTGAAGTAATATTAAAATATTATAATTTTTTTTATTTTTATATTTAGGTTTTCTCGGTTCGTGGCAACTAGGAAATCCTACTAAGTTAGAATCTAAAAGATTTGTGTTTTGTTTTTACAGAAATTAGATTCGGGTTTTCTCGGAAAAACAAACTAATTTTTACATTTTTGTAAAACATAAATCAAACCTGGCAGTTTAGCCGGCTCGAGGTCAATCATCCAAAAGAATATTATTTCAAAGGCAACCCAAAAAGGTGAGCAGGTTGTCTGTAAATATAGCTATTTCAACAACTACCAAGTTCTATCATCAGCAAACTTTGCTAAAGAACTCCAGAATTGCAATAGCCATACCATGTCTTCGACGCTAGAATTAGTTGGGAATTGTAGCAACCAAATGAAGCGAAAAAAGTTGGTAAAGCCTATAAAACATGTATTATTCGTCGGAGAATTCAATTAAATTTCATTCGTATTTGAGGAAAAAAGTAGTTTAGGATAAAATACACTCGTAAAACGGCGTCAAACCCAAAGATGACAAGAATTACAATTCCATTAGCTACAGAACAAGCTATATTTCTTGTTACATTTCCTAAGTTTTGCCAGTTCATCAAAGGATATAAAAGTGTATCTCTAATACCAAAACATTTCAGAAGGATCGTGCTAAACAACTATCAAGTTCAAAATAAGGGCTTTTGGTTCAAGGGGAAAGTTTAAATGACGATATTTACGAGTCATCATCTAAATACAGTAACCAACAAAGTAAAATAAATTCTTCAGTAAGTTACTTGGAAACTCAAAAGAAAAAAAAAACGTTCTAATCTTGTGACCGTCTGTATGTACATATGTACCTACTGAGTCATTTGATATAACGTTTTCTTGCATTAGGGTATATTAATGAAGGAGGACTATTTGTATCTTTGCACTGCAGGGTATATATGTATATACATACGATGTTATAGCGTCACGCATTAACTGCAATAGTCATCAAGAAATTCAATACACTTAGAGATATTTTCGACTCGTCAAGTTCAAGTTCTTTGGATATAGACAACGAGTTTCAAGTTCTCCGTAGAGTGTAATTAAAATGCAAAAACTTTTTGACTGAATTAATGAAATCTACAATGAACTCTATAGTATTGTGTATATACACATTGTACATATATAGACAATGTGAGCTAATCGGTCTATGGATTTGTCAAATTATGGCGTCATTACTAAAAATTCCAAAACAATTCAGAAATAAAATAAACTCATCGCCAACCACGAGAACAAGTTTCGCCTTCACAAGTATTATCTCATGCTTTAAATTTGTGTCTAGTCAAATGTAGAAATATACATACATATATCCATATGCATGTATGTTTTTTTTTAATTCTATTTCTTTTTTTGTTTTTAACACAATGGAACATGTATCTATTTACATATATAAAAGAAAAAAGACCCATAAAATTTGTTTATAGAAAAGACACAACAACAAGAGCGAGACATGAGGCGCTTCGCTTCAAAAATTTTAAAATACAAACCAGAACCACGCCTTCAATTTCACTTACCCGAATGGGAAACGAAGATGCTGAGTACAACGGAAATTAAATAAAATATTGAAATTCCTAGACACCAACTGCGTAACTCTGTATTACAGGGTCCCTGATCGACACTGAGATTAACTTTCATTTTGGATGCGGTGTTTTTTATATTTTGTTGTTAAGAAAAAATGCCACTGAAATTTAAAACTGCCTCCCACACGCTCACACACACACAACAGCGAAAGTCAGATAGAGAGGGAGATAAATAGTTCTATATGTATATATATATAGAAAATAATAAGTGATCCGAACGCGGCAGTCAACAAAATACAACTGAAGCGGTCCCAGTCTGGCTAAAAAGAAGCAACAGTTGTTCTATACAGAAGATGGAGAGTAACGGAGAGCGCATGTGTGAATGCAGAAGGCGGGGGCAGAGCATCATAAGTATCTGTAGGCTAATGGATGGTGCGGAGAGGTCAGGTGAGGTTTAACACATCAGCTCGACTCTCCCATGGGGGACTCGTTTCACCTGGTCACTCTGAAAAAAAATGTTATCTATACAAAATACATTTACCCAGTATACAGTATAACAGAATGTTGGCAATTTAATGTAATTTAAAACGAATTTAACATTTTTAAAATTCAAAGTGAGCAGCAAAACTCAAACTTATTTATATTTACAATTTGCATCTATTTATGTCCCTTTTATAAATCATAATAATATAAAAGTGATTGAACAATCGAAGTAAAAATATAAAAAACAAAATATAAAGTTAAAAATTTTAAAAAATTGGTTTTTAGATCTATACTATAGAATCTATAGCTTTCCTTTGAGACCTCTGAGAAACAAATTAGGAAAGAGAATTTTGCAGTTTTCATTTGAGACAAAAGCAAAAGAGGCTAGCATAAAGTAATATAGGCCGAAAAATTACAATTCAAAATACAAATACTTTCAAAAACAGAAAAACACTTTAAAATCAGAGTCAATCTAAACATTTTGAGCACGGATTCGATATTCAAAAAAGGACTCTAGTCTCTGCATCTGGGTTCCACCTTATTTCTGTCGACCTATGAAATATTTCAGGTATTAACCTAAAAATAAATAATGAAAAAGTATAAAAGTATATTATTACTATAACCAAAGTTATTCACAAAAAACTTTTAAGCTGTAAAAGAACATTTTCAAAGTTGAACGATCTGTTGATGGGGTCTGACTGTATCCATTCGTGATTCGTGTCATCTGGTCACTTTGAAAAGTAGCTTTCGGAAAGCTATTACATATACAAATGCAATTACCGATGTACATATATAATATATATGATATATCATATCCATTGGGGCCTCTTTGTTAGTTGCAATCTAACTGCGCAGAGAAGTGTTGTTTCACTTTTGCCTATTAAAAATAACCGGTGAAAATGTTAACCAAGCTCTTTTGTTTTCGGCTTAATACTGCCGGTGTCATTATCGCCTGGTTAGGGATAGTGGGCTACCTATTGACGACCATCATCCTGAGCATTTGCCTGGGCAATATTGATGAAATAGTGGAGGCAATTGTAAAGAATTGGAATGACCCCGATATAACAGAGGCAGGAATTCGTCCATGTAAGAGAATGCACATAAAAAAAGGGGTTACAGGTGTAACATTTATATGTCTTCCGTTATGTTTCAGACGCTGTTATCGTACTAAGCATCTATTTGGCTTTGAGTGTGGTACAGATGCTAGCTTCGGTCATGCTGCTTATAGGAACGAATAAGGTACAAATATATAGTATGCAATTTGATAGTTGATTCATGTTTATTCTCTTTTTTTATATAGGAACGTCATTTGTATCTACTACCCTGGCTGTTCAACTATGGCATTACCATAGCAGCAGGATTCATTTATAACCTAGCCGTGTGGATAAAGCTTTTGTCGGATCACATGTCCTTCCTTAGTGTTCTTCCATCCATCATAATATACTTCCTGTCTATGGGTACGTACCTCTAAATGACTCAGACTCTTGCAGTTATTTGCAAAAAGCTCTTGTGAAATTATTGGCGTATAGCTGATAAGCTTCAGTTTAATTTTCCTCGCGTGAAGAATGATGATGATTAAGTTAAATATTAAAATCTCTTCTCTCTTTATATTGTGTCATTTTCAGCTTTCAGTATCTACATTTTCTATGGAATATACTCTCTCTTCAAACAAATTCAAGCCTCACGAGAGGAACAGCGGCCCTTGATTTCGGATCGAGATCAAGTCCCTCATACGAATACCAATTACACTTAAACTTAAAAGAAAAAAAATATTCCAAATAATCATATCGGTATATATATTTATGGTTTTTCCGATATGTACCTACTGAATATTTTTCTTATGTTTATATCTAGCGATAAGGAAATATTTGTTTTTTCTTATACACATATATCTTATGTACCATATTACATACCTATTTTTCTTTTGTATTAAAAGTAACCATTGTGAATGCATATCTTTTAGATTATTATTAAAATACTATAATATTAAATTTTGAACATTTGCTAAAGACGGTTGCTATCACAGATCCCCTCTTGCTATCTGGTCAACCTTAAAAAAGGGTTTAAAAAAGCTTTCAACTCAAAAAAGCTTAGTTAAGCCGGCAAGTTCTGTTTGGGAACACTATAAGTAACCACAAGACAATTTAAATTCGCAGAATTATATAAATAAGGTGTATATATATTGCAATTCTAATCTGGGCTTATTTTAGAATTATAAGAAATTGTAAAGTCTCCATGTTGGGTGCTTTTACGTACGGCAAACATGGACAAAGACAAAGTGCTGAGTAGTAAGTAAAAGAGTACAATAAATTCATGATACCCTTATTGGTGTTATACCCTTGCAAAAAAGGTATATTAATTTTGGTCAGAAGTGTGCAACGCATAGAAGGAAGCATCTTTGAGCTTACAAAGTATGTATATTCTTGATCAGCACGACGAGACGAGTTCATATAGCCATATCCGTCATTCCGTCCGTTCGTCTGGATTGAACTCCTCCTAGACCCTTAGAGGTAAAGGGTTGAAATTGCATATAGGCTTTTATATACTGCACAGTTTGTATATCTCGAATTCAGCCGGATCGGCCCACTATATCATATAGCTCCCATACAAACGGCAAAGTCAAGAACAGTCACTTTTCTCAATAACTTCGTTATTTTCAAAGCTATTGTTTTCTAAGATATTCAAATTTAAGATCGGGTGACTATATCATAGGAACAATCGGTGGAAAAAAGTGACTTTGATCGATTTCTTCGTTATTTCCTATGCAAAGATTGTAGGCCAAACAATATTTCGCAAACATTAGCTTTTATACGTTTTTCCACATTGATGGCTATGGGTAAGGAAAGAGTTACCAAAAAAGTTACAAGGGTATACAAACATTGACGCGCCTGGCCCTCTGGCTTAGAATCTTACTTATGCCTTGGCTGACGACTTCCGCTGTTGCTTTAGTGCCTGTAACTATTTGCAATATATGTAGGTACATACATGCTGTCATATCGGCAATAGGTCCAGGACAAGAGTTGCTTCAAATTCTCTGACAGGTTTGAACTAGTATTTCGTAATTTTTTTCGTGAACAATCGGTGAGTAAAAACTTTGTTATCGCACGAAAAAAAAAAATATATATATAAAAATTGACTCGCTCTAATTTGTTACATATATATTCACAAAATATTCAAAGTATGTATACTAAGATTAATCTCTCTTATTCTGTATTTCCGTTTCAACTGTGGCATTCTATCGCTTTACAAACATATTCGGTCTATCCGCAGACTTAAAGTTTCCCCAAATTCAGAGTGCCAGAGAACTCTTCAAGCCTATTAATGTTAGTCTCGATGCAATCATTTTTTCTCCTAACTGTCGGTGGATTTCCATTATTTTACAAACTATTTAGTATACCCTCTATATACATATATGTATACATAAGATTAAGTTGCTATCTAGCTAGCAGGCGTTTAGAAGTCTTTGAGGTAATGTCCTTACAAAATTGAAAGTAGATCAGGGACAGTATCGTCGGAGCTTACAAAATTAAGATCATTGACTATTTCTTTGATTGTCTATTGCCTCAGACTACATGGCGGATGAATTACAGAGGCTTATATGTACAATTTAATTATAAATTCATAAATTAAAATATTCTAATATCCCATTAAAGCTTCTCTTTTACGCAAAAGCTTTTCAATTAGCTCATCTTCTGCGTTGTCTTTTCGATCTCTGGCTACCCTGAAAAACATGTTTTGCAAAAGCTCTAAATTTTTGGCATTTCAATTTGCAACAAATAGTAAGTGTTTGAAGTTCAAACAGAGACCTTGTCTGTTCGAAATAAGTGCGAAAAAAAAGTGCAAATAAAAATGGCGAAGTTATTAAATGAAGTATTTTGGATGAGTCTTCATACGGCCGGCTTGGTCATTGGTTGGCTAGGATGCATTGGCTCAATCCTGATGATGTTCTTCGTTGGCGCAGCTCTGTATAGTGCCGACGAGATGGCCAGGTCGTTTGCAAGAGATGAAATGTTTAAACGTAAGAGCACCCAAATCTTTATGGTAATAAGTGTGTATGTATCTGGTTTTCTTTTTGTGTTTGTTTGCTACTTTTTTTGCAGCCGAAAACGAGAGTATGCAACAGAGGGAGGAGCATTTCCATACAAGTAAGATTAACACATTTTTGGGCGTATTTTGCAAATGTTTCACTAATTATTTATTTATGATTTCTTTTGTTTAGTTATTGTGGCTGCTTGCACATTTGTTTTTATCAGTTTGATTTGGAGTTTAATTACTTCCATTCTGCTCATTGTGGGCACGAAAAAAGTATGTCACATGGAATAAAATTGTTGGCTGATGCAATTGTTTATGTCTATTGGGTTTCTTCCTTCTTTTCAGAACCGTGCCTCCTATCTTTTGCCTTGGCTAATCACCACAGGTGTTGCCATGGTTTTGACTTTCATTTACAAAGTGTTTCTTTTCATAAGGCTGGCAGGATCTAGCGAAATGCATTATGCCCTAGTGTGTTATACTCTAACTCTGAGTAAGTTACTCTATTTCAGTACAGATTTTCATCTTTTTACAGATTTCTTTATAAGCATATTGATTAAAGTATATATTCATATAAACATACATACATATGTAAATCGGCTTATCGGCTTATTTTATGCATATATTTTTGATTGTTGGCTATTCTCGATTAACTTTAATCTTTCCAATATTCAATTTTTAAAATCCATTTTTTTTTCAGTCTTAAATATGTACATTTTCCGTGGCATATTTTCGCTATACAAACATATTCAGGAGATTCAGAAACAAGAGCAACCTTTGAATTTACAAGTTGACAATGAAGCTGCCCATCCAACTGATACTTACCCCAATTACGCCAAACTTTAAGCAATTTGATCAATATTTTACACCACTTATACCTCGAAAATATCTATTTGAGCTTTGATGTTCATATTGTCCAGGATATTTACATATATATACATTTTACATATATACATATATCTATATATATTTTAAAGTGTTTAACAAGCGTTTTGAATTACGCAAATTTACAATTACAAACATGCACATTTACATATATACTAATAAATTAATCGGGTTATTCCCAGAAAATATTAAAATTTCGCATTTTCACCTCGGGGGAAAAAATAAATTTGAATTTTGCCGCAAGTGTTGTCAGCTGTTTAGTGATGGCAATTGTCAGAATAGATAAAGCTTTTGCGTCCATCTCTAAAATAAATGTATGTATGTTCATATGTCTCGGTTGGCTTCTCTCAAAAGTTCTAAAAGCTTTTCATATTTTTTCGCAGTCTTTTAATTGCGATCGAACTACGCAGCTAATCTGTTCTCCATTCGCTGAAATATTTGAATTCTTTCGGAAAAGTAATTGTGAAATTATTGAAAAATGTTGAAAGGAATGTTCTGCATGCGTCTCCACACGGCTGGCACAGTCATTGGCTACTTGGGAAGCATTGTCTCATTTGTGGGGATCATCGTTCTGACCGCTGTTTTGATAAATGTAGACACTATTGTTTATAATATGTCAATCAGTCGATCTGAACAAGATGCAGCTCATCTGTGTAAGTAATCGACGATGTCGGCAAAATATGCATTTAACTTATATCTATGTATTTTTTTGTTTTAGTTATTGTAATTGCTTGTAGCGTTGGACTGGCTATTACTTTATTAAATTTCCTGTCCTCGGCACTTCTCGTCTTGGGCACTATGAAGGTATAAGAGTATATTTTTGGAGGGTAGTATATGTTAATTTATTGAATTATCATTTCATTACAGAATCGTCATTTGTTCCTGTTGCCTTGGCTAATTAATTCTGGCATTGCCCTTGCCTTTAGCGTCATTCAATCCCTTGTCGGCTTAGCTCTACTGGCTCAAAGTGCTGAAGCGGCACCAATTTTTATTTACATAGTGATGTCCGGTTCAGCCTTGGGTAAGTCCAATTCGCAACAGAAACAGCTCGTATCTTTAATGGTGTATCAACTGCACAACTCCCCCCTTCATTTTTAAACTACGTTCGTGGCTACGCCCTTGTCTACATTTTTTATTCAACAATTTCTAAGAATTCCATCGCCTTGCAGAAGTATCAGTAGTTTTATATACCATATTGTATGTATATATTTTTATAAAGTATTATGATAAGGTTTCGAACCCAAGCATCTTGCTTTTGCACAAGGCGTTTGTTATATTCCAGTATTAAGAGGGGATTTCCATTTTTTCTTCTTTCTTTATCATCGAATGATATTATTCAGCACTTTGCCTTTCAACGCTATTCCTTCATTGTTTACAGATTCATAAACATTTTTGCTTAGTCTGCATTATATTGAATTTCAAATAAACCCAGACACCATTATAAAGAGTTTGCTTTGTTGTCGAAATCTAAAGCTTTCTATCCAAACCTAAGCCAAGTTCGAAATACTGATTTTCTCAGAAAGTAAAATATAAAAATAATAACGAAAACATTGACTAATTTTCATTTATCTTTTTTCAGCTTTCAACATCTATATCTACTACGCAATATTATCGCTCTTCAAACACATTCAGAATATTCGTGACCAAGAGAATCGTGTGGTCTTACACCAAGATGTCCCTCATCAGACGGACTCGTATCCTAATTATGTCAAACTCTAAGCAATGAATTTTGCATTTAACATTGTCGAATATTGCCCTTCGAAATAATATTATTACCCAGTTTATTTTATATACAAGCAACAATATTATTGCGCCATACATATATACAACATATTAATAATAATTGGCATTTTCGAAATAAATTCTAGGGGTTATTCCCAGAAAATGTATAACTTGTGTTGCTACATTAGTGTTATTAGGTGCAATTAGAATTTTCGTATTAAATGATGTATATACAAATGTTGATACACGTCATTTATTAATCTGCTTGTTGAATTCTATAGAAAATAACAACAGATTGGAAAACCTGATATATTGTATACAATATAATTGTACATGAGTACAAACACGAGATGTGGTTATAAAATATGGATTCAGTACACAGAAAAAGCATTTGGCGCGAGCTTTAAATGAAACTCTTGAGTTACAATTAATTTATATTCCAAATTTTATAGTTAAGTTACTAAATGTGGCCGCTATCTTATTAGAAAAACTTGATTTATGAATCGGATATTTTAGACTCATTTGTATTATCCCACAGATCAAGTCCCTGTGGATTAAAATTAAAAGTTTATTATATACAAAAATATGATATTTGTCGCAAAGTATTTTTATAAATATTAAGTTAAGTTATTTTGGCTAGCACGTTTTTTACTCATATTTTTTAACAAGGCCTTTAAATATACACAAAGACTATAAGAGAAATTTTAGGGTAAGTTGTGGCCTCTAAAGATATATAAAAAAATTAACTAAACCTACATGATGTGAAATAAGCTTTCTCTGTGAAGAAGAGGCTGTGGGCGGTATTTTTTATACCCTTGCAAAAAGGGTATATTAATTTTGGTCAGAAGTGTGCAACGCATAGAACGAAGCATCTCAGACCATATAAAGTATATATATTCTTGATCAGCACGACGAGACGAGTTCAAATAGCCATGTCCGTCCGTCCGTCCGTCCGTCTGGATCAACGCGAACTCCTCCGAGACCGTAAGAGCTACAGAGCTGAAATTTTGCACGTAGGCTTGTATATAGTGCAGGCGTTGTATATCTCGGATTCAGCCGGATCGGACCACTATATCATATAGCTCCCATACAAACGTCAAAGTCACGAACAGTGACTTTTCTCAATAACTTCGTTATTTTATCAGCCATGGTCATAAAAGTTGGTATTGGTCAGTTTAGTGTTCTTATTAATAATTGTGCCAAATTTGATCAAGATCGGGTGACTATATCATATAGCTCCCATACAAACGGCAAAGTCACGAATAATGACTTTCTCAATAACTTCATTAATTTGTCAGTTTTGTGTTCTAATTAATAATTGTGCCAAATATGATCAAGATCGGGTGACTATATCATATAGCTCCCATAGAAACGATTGGTGGAAAACAGTGAATTCATCAAAAAGTTCGTTATATCCTTTGCTAAGATTGAAGGCCGTTCTTTCGCAGACGTTAGACTTTTTGGATAAAACGTTTTTACACTTTGATGGCTATGGGTAAGGAAAGAATTACCAAAACAGTTGCAAGGGTATACAAACTTCGACGTGGTCGAAGTTAACCCCGGGGCTTCTGGTTATATGTAATCCATTTAAGGAAGTGAAAGTTCAATTAAAATAAAAACAAACGTGAAAAAGCTTCGCAAAAGACAAATTATTCGATTTCATTGAGCGGTTCGATCAACAATCTCCATCTCTTATAACGAATTGCAGAGATTTATGCGAAATTAGATTGACAATTTTCGGTTGAATTTGATGCTTGGACAATTTTACTCATGCAACCCAAACATATCATATACATATACCACCTAGGCGTATACGTAATTGTAAAGTTGCGCGCACCTGGCCTTCAATGGTACACAAATAATCATTTATTAACAAAGCTTAGGGGTTTTACAATTTAAAATTTAAAATAGGGCAGTAAGCAAGAAGGTAGTGCAATGATTAGCTGACGGTCGATAGAATAATTATAATCATCTCTAACTGTAAGTTTAAGAATAACAGAATTATTAATTTAGTTTAGTTTTATTTTGCATGGGACTATAATACCGTATACGCACAATGTGCTAGGAAAACTAAGTATTAATAATAGTTTTTCGAATGATCATTAGAATACTGTACGTACTAAAGGAAGTTTATTTATTTAAAAGAAGTCCATACCTGAAATAAACAAATTTCGAAACCTGATTAACTATTGATCTGCTTCAACTTTAGATTCATAACGCAGATATTTGGAAAAAAATTGCTTATAACTCTTTTATTAAATATACTTATATATGTAAATATTTTTGGGGCTAACGTCTTATTTTCAATTTAGTTATGGAATCAATTTGGAATTTTTGGATATTAACTTTTTATATGCATAGGAAGCTTGTTTGCTTAAAAATTTGTTAATGTGAAATGGGCTTGAAATTCATACTATGAATATTCTTTATCGAATAATTGTTAAAACAATAATTTGTTAAGTTTCAATTATTTTTGCAATTTAAAGTTGTCAAAAGAGTTCGTTAGCCTTGAAAATAAGAAACAATTTTGAAGTATTTGTTGATTGAATCCGACAGAGTAAGCAAATGCGATGTATAGAAAATAAAAATTAAACGATAAAATCTTTTTCACTATCATGATATCATTTGAATGTGAATAATTATTGACAAACTTCATAGCTCACCTTTCATTTGCATACGTCAAAGGTTGTTTGTGATATATTTTTGTCAAATATATATTTAAGAACATGGTAGACGAGATATACATAAATACATATATACACAGACATACAGAAATTGGAAATGTTGGCCAACATCAAGAATATTTAGACATGAAGACATCTTTAAGAATATTTCTGCAGAGTAATACTGATATTTTGATAAATTTGATCAACTTCTTATATAGAATATAGTCCAGCAGCAGCTTCATGATTATTTTGATCACCTGACTCAATGCGAGGATTGCGGTTTCCTCGACATATCTGATGGTACAGAGAATACATGCCAATGTATATGTATATGGTTATACCTAGAAATGAAATCCCTAATTGAGGTAAGTAATTTAAAGAGCAAATAGCGAAAAAATACCTAGGTATAGAAATGAAATTGCAGTCGGTAGTATTCCGGCGCCATCGAGAATAACATTTATCAATAGACCCAGACAATAGCAAATATTTAAAACAATCGCCAAGCCTGTAATAGCCATCCATGGCAACATAAGACCAGGTCGCTTCTACAACAACAAAACAGGTTTAATGATATCAAGAAAATCATATATATATTTTCTGTAATTGAATACCTTTCGAATGCCCATTATCAACATACTGGCTAGGACAATACTGATAACAGATCCTGCCAAATACAATTTCAATGCATATGCCAAATCTGTAAAAGATGTAACTCAATTTATTTGGTCAGAAATCTATATCTACGCCTTTGAATTACCTGAACGCTTGACTTTTTTGTGAATATAGCCCTCAATTGTACGAGCGATTTCTTCAATGTTGGCCAAGGCAATGGCATTAAAGAATATAACTATACTCGAAATAGCGATGTTCATACCACCAATAACATAACCGGCCGTGCTGAGGCGCATGCAAAACAATTTATTCAACATTTTTAACAATTTTTTGAAAATTTAAAACAATTGTATTCCACTTTGTATACCCTGTGCGCCGCAAGGTCAGAAAGGAATAAGTCGATTATGTGAGCAACAGGTCAATTAGAGTATCGCCTTATGACAAGTGAAGCGTAACAAGTCCTTCTGCATTATGACCTAGTTATTAGAGAAGCTTTACACTATTAGCCGTCAAAGTGAGCACTTCGGTTAAATTTAGTTGACAACAAAATTAAACTACTTTTGCATTGCTTATGTTGTTGTGATGTAGCTATAACTACTGCTTAATTATTTACAGGATATCTTAAAGTCGATGCTTTAAATCGTGTGCATATTCAATAGATACAGATTTTCTTGCGTTGCAATCAGAATTTTTCTACCTACACAAAGCTTCCGGGTGGAGCCGAATGGAGTCATTTTAGTGCATATCGTTCGACCATCGGATGCAACTGCCACCACTAGGGTCAATAAATAATATTATAATAATAATATTAAATAGTATTATTACCAATATTTAGTATAGTTGTTAATTAATTATTAAAAATTACATCAAAGTTTTCATAGTTTTGTCTCTATTAATATCTTTTTAGAAAACATTAAAATCATTTAATTTTGTACAGATGCAGTGAGCGGTAATATTTACACTTAGCGAAACGTAGCAAAGCTCCTTAACAGAAAAGCTCTATATCTATCGAGCGGTCACACTACGACAAATTAGTTTTAAAATACTGCAAAATTCAGTTGGCCCACGTTGCGTATACTTTACTTTCATAAATGTTGAAAATTTGTAGAAAAAAGGAAATGCTTAAAAATTTGAAAGACATAAAAACGTCAACAAAATTGAGAATTTAACTTAAATGATAATATACTTGAATTTGATGCCCTTTTTTATGACTAGTTAGCTCAGAGTTTTGTTTTCTTAATTCTGCAGAAATTGATAATTTTCTTCGTGTTAAAAATGCCTATTTTATATATAATCCAAACCCGGAAAGATGTAATATACTTATACCAAAAAACTATATCATGTGGTGCAATTAAACTTTTAGTTTGTGTCAGATTATGGAACTATTCAGCAAATAAATGTCATCTAGTTTTGACGCTGAAATTAGAAGAATCCTAGCCCCAGTAGTAATATGCAATTTTATCCATTCTCATTTGCTCTAAGACTATTCCCCTTTTCAAACGTGCTAGTCCAAAATTCCGATGTAAAAACAACCTATTGTTTAAGATTAAACATCGTGTTAACCAAGTCAGATGCACCAAAAAAATATACAATTCGAAACAAAAACAAAAGACAAAAAAGTGTCATAAAGATTCAAATGTCAAGTATTGCTTAAAACCAAACAAAACATGCATCCACACTATGTGGAAAACACTTAAGATTATAACAAAAGAACTTTATCAAGTAGCCAACGATTAGCATAAAATATAAATAATTTTCAACCCCCCAAAACGTGGGTCATTACATTAAGTAATTTTAAGAACAATGGTCGCCTCCTAGATTCTAAGGTTTTACGTATGTATATACACAACACATTTGTAAATAAAATCAGTTCAAATTTTGAATTCAACGAATGAAGATTGGGTTAATTTCGTTCTTTCTGGAATCCACTCGTTGTAAAAACAAGTCCATTTTAAGTTTAAAAATTAATTGCCTTGTTATTTCTTAGAACTAATCATTGAAATTATGAATGGAATATGCTGCATGAATCTCCATAAGGCCGGCAAGCTCATTGGAATTTTACATAGTGTTGTATCATTGCTATTTATTATAAGGCAATCCTACTTGCTGGTAAACCGTGACGTTTTCTTGGTTGAATTGTACAATGGGTTGGACTCACCCGCAGAATATAGATGTAAGACTATAAATTATAAATTTTATCATTATCTTATATATTCTTTCGAAATATATTTTTATAGCTCTTGAAATGTTTTTTTGCGTGTCTGTAGTGCTAGTATTGATAATTCATTCCATGTGTTGTCTTAGTTCAGTTCTGCTTATTATCGGCACCATAAAGGTAAGAAACTAAATAGTTTCCATAAAACATCTTTCATTTTTCTCTTGTCTTTTTTTTTAAAGAAACATCATTTCATGCTATTGCCTTGGCTAGTAAGCTCCGCTATTGCAATCGTGTCTTTCTTTATTAATGCAATCAGTTTGCTGCAGGTTGAGGAGTATATCTTGTCAGTTGTGACTGGTATAATCATTGGTAAGTTCACATTGATCACATTGATTGAATGCCCAAAAATTGTTAAAAATATTCACCCCTTATTATTACAATTATATATAATTATAGTCAAATAAAATTTTATGAATTTGAATGCTTCGGATACCCTAATATTTATATTTCTCTTACAGCTGTCGGTATTTACTTCTACGTAGTCATTATCTCGCTCTATAAAGAAGTTCGTTCGATCAATTGGCAATAGATCAAAAAATGTTTATAAAAAATTAAATTTGAAAGTGTACGTTCCAAGCATATAAATAAATTTCGTATTTGCATTCTGAACATATATGTATAAATATTATTGTTTGAGCCCGTTGCATATCAGCGAATTCTTAGCTTAGCTTTTTATATAAAATTATTTAAGATAAATAATAACTAGAAAATGTGTTAATAAGATTTTGTAAGACTTTCGTTATTCAATACATAGGAACACATAAATGTTTCAAAGAGTTCATTTTTGTTGCTTAAATTCTACTTGTAAATTATTTAGGATCTGATTCTGTGAATAAGAAAGTTAAAAATTATAAACTTTTTATAAACTTTTTACAATTCAAAAATTGACTCTCTCTCGCTCTCTTTGTACCCCCTCGTGGGGCACTAAATATAATTATTTCATAACATCATCAATAATATAATTATATTGCCTCTCCTTAGCATCACCATTAATTTTCGACCTTGTAATCTTGACCTTGCTAGTTGGGAAAATTGTTAATTTAAAAAGACCTTCAGCTTAACGATAAATTTGCAATAGTCGTTGACACATTGAATTAGACCTGGAATTTTTAAAGTTTATTCAGATAAAGAAGATAATAATTTAGGTCTTCAATCTTTTTTATTTAAGAAAATGGATCGGCCTAGAAATTTTTTGTTGCTAGCAATTTTTTAGTCACTAGGGATTAATGTGGGCATAGTTTTTTGGGAAAGATTCAATATTAGTTTAAGGTGAAACTTAAAGTTTACCTTATCGTGTTGAAGTGTTTTCGCATATCGTTGTATTGATAAAGTTTTTGAGACCACAACATACAATATGTAAAAATAACTATTGATCAGTATTGATTAGAAAACAAATTGTGTATTATAGAAAGTGAAAAAAACTAACTAACAATTCAAAATTTCGACTTTTTAAATGGAATCTGGAAAATCCATAAACGAAAATAATTTTGCAGTCCAATTCGTAGATTACAGAACATTATCGCATGCTCGGTTCACCATTTGCAATTGAACTTTTGCGACGACAAGTCGAGAAATCGAAATTTAGTTGAACAAAAATCGCATCTAGGGTCTGCATCATCGTAAATGGCTAATAAAGGCCCACAAGTGTTTGCCTTCAATGGGCTGGCAAGAATTGGATCACTCCTGGTTATTACTGGCTTGACTCTAATTCTGTCTACTACCACTGAAATTGGCCAAACAATGCACAATCTACAAATCTATAGTAAGTAGCACAAGAGAAACTTTCGTTCATTTCCTTTTAAACATAATCCTTTACTATTTAGATATTTTGGTTAAATACATTATCGCCATGGCTATTATTGTTATGAACTTCCTCGCATCATTTCTGGTCATAGTGGATACCATAAAGGTGCAGATCAAATATATACTTATACTCCAATGTAACTATATCAGTAGTTTCTTGTTTTAATAGCGATCTAACACACTGCTGTTATCCTGGCCTATGATCTGTGGTATTACCATAATGCTCATCTTGATTTATGACTTGTTTCATGTCGGTTTGTTAGCCTTGCTAGGAGTATTGACAATGGCTCAAGCCTTCTTGGCAATAGTTCTCATTATTTTACTGACAGGTAAATGTAGACTTACCAATTATCAAATTTTAAAGAAATAATAATAATTCAAAACTTTTTCAGCTTTGCACACATACTTTTACAACACTCTAATCACAGTATTTGAAACATTTTCCTGCCAATATGGATGTAATGTCTATAAAAAGCATCAAAATTCAAATATGGAATCAAAGTCCTACTTACGTTAGTCAGAAACACCTGGTTAATAATACTTTTACCTTTACTTTACTTAAACTCCAGCTTTTATAATTATAATTTTTTGTTATGATTGAAAAATTTAAAAACCTATAAAATTAAAAAATTCAAAAATTGGTTTTCTGCAGCGTAATGTCGCTTTGTCAATATATTGAACCTCTCATAAACTTACCATCGTCCATTCTATGGGTACAGCCATCGTCATCTAGAGAATAAAAACTGAAAAGGCAAGAAATTTTGTTCCGGATAAGCCACAATTGGAGTGGAAGAAACACATGGAGAATTGGAAAGAAACTTAAACATATTCTCTATAAGTGCTTTGGTGAGAGAGTCCCCAATGAACCAAAGAGTTCTCAACAAACTGCAGAAACTTTCCACGATAAAAATATAAAGTTGATTTCGATTTCTCAAATTTCAAGTGAACATTCGCTCAAGGGCTTCTGGGTAGCCAAGTCGTAGTTATTGATTGAGAGTAAGAAATGGACAAGAGTAGCATTAGTTGCCTAGGGATTTTTGGATCATTACTTGGTGTCATCAATCTATCCATGGGTTTATATTACGTATTACTACTGCCCTGGACGATTAGCTTTGCCATTAGTATAGGACTCTTCTTGATTTCTTGCCTATTTGGCGCGTTACTAAACGATTTAACATTAACCGTGGCTAAGAAATTGATTGAAATTTTAGTCACTGCTGTACTCATGGGTAAGATATAAATACGTACATCAAAAATGATTCTGTATTCTTTTAAACATATGCACAGCTAAAATTTAAACACTTTTCAGTTAAAATTGTATAAAACATTAAACATTATTGTGGTTGGCCTTCGATAAGGCCCTTATCGCAATTCGAGTATATGTTGTGATTAATTATTATTATATTTCTGTTATAATCAAATATTTAATTGGAAGCAAAAAACATTTACTTCCTCATACCGCTCCATTTCAGCTCTGAAAAGCATTTCAAAGGAAATAATTCTCGGCACGAAATAATTTCAGATGTATTACCAGTATCAAAGTATTTGTTATGCCATGGACCCTGTTTTGTTTTAGTATGACTCTCCCCCTCTCATCTGTTGGAATACGATTTAAAGAAATATATTTGGTTTTAAAATACTCAAAATATTGCACGCATTTGACGGTTTTTCTTGGTTTTTTATTCTGCATTCGTGATCGAACTTTTGTAAAGTCGTTTCTCTTGGCAGTCTGTGGAATTGAAAAGAAAAGTGAAACATTGGGTTATGCCTAGTCCAATCAGAGGCTTACAAAATTCAAAAAATTAGTCTTCAGAAAAAAATACGTAAAAATTTGTAGTGTTCTTTGGACTGCACTTGGTTGTGGAATCTTTAAAAATGTTGGAAAATCTACTTTGTATGAATCTACATACGGCCGGCAAGGTTATTGGTTCTGTGGGGACTGTTGTATCCTTTGGGGCCATCATTTACGTTTCCATGGTTGTTGGGCAGGATGTTGCCTTAAGTAGACTGGCGCTTCAAGGTACTATATACATACAACATTTTTAGAAATCAGTGATCTGATCATAAACATATATTGCAGATTATGACTATAACTCTGCAGTTTGGTTGGTTTTAACTGTGTTGTTTTTCCTTAGCTCCATTATGCTTATAGTGGGCACCATGGAGGTATGGAATATATATACACTTATGTTTATACAAAAAGTTTTTGTTAATGGAAAATTGTTGTTATAGAATAAGGACCTTTTGCTATTACCCTGGCTGATTATTGCTGGATTTTTCATAATAACGTTTGCCCATGTTGCATTCCCATTTTATTTCAAACTAATGACTGCAAAAACTCTTATAGTGCAAATGATGTATTGTGTTCTTATTGGTATGATATTGGGTAAGTTGCTTACAATTTGAAAAAATTCCTATGATTACTATAATCGGCTGCTTATCCTTTTTAACTTTTTTTTTGTACACTAATAAAATGTGCACAATCAAGTTTGGTAATCTTTTAAGTTTGCTTTTTGGTATAAGTAAAGATCACAAGATTTAAATCTGCCAAGCATAATTCAATTGAACTTAAAATTGCACAAAAAATTAAATAATTTAAACTAATTACTACTAATTATTAAACGTTCAGTAATAATATGCAGTGCAGATAACTCTTCTAATGCTAATTCCTTCATAATTTAAAATAAATAAATATAAAACTATATTCTTCTCATTATATTTCAGTACTAAAAATGTACGTCTACTATGGCATTTGTTCTCTCGACTATCATATTAGGAAAATCCGCGCTGAAGAACATGCGAAAGCTTTAAAATAAAGGTTTTTTATCTACATACAGGATACAGGACACAGTCCGATCGACTGTTATCCATATTTTTGCAAAATCTAATTCTGTCATATGTATACATATGTGTCTATCTGCTAGTTTTTTCAACATTTATTTTTAACTGTACAATTTTTGTTTTAAAATTACAACGACTCATAGCATGTCCGTCCGTCTGTCCGTCCGTCCGTCTGGATCAGCGCAAATTCATCCTAGACCGTAAGAGTGTACATGGTCTACAGGTGGTATATCTCGGATTCAGCCAGATCGGACCACCATATCATATAGGTCCCACACAAACGGCAAAGTCTCGTAGTGACTTTTCTCAATAACTTTGCTATTTTCTAAGCTATCGGCTTGAAATTTATCAGTATTTGTTATGCCATGAAATTTGTTTTGTTGTATTAAATTTATTTTTACAAATTTTAATTTATGAATTATTAAACGACTTCAACAGTTATCGGGTGCCAAGTCGTGCTTCTTTTGGTAAGGGGGTAAATCTTAAAAGCGTGTTTGGTGGAAAAACAGCTCGCTTTCACTCCCTGCTGGACACCCTGTAGTGTGTTTTGATGTACATTACCTGGAAAATTTTAAAAAGGTATTTTTCGGGTTGCAGCAAATGCACTAACATTATCTACTTTTTTTTGTTCACACTGGCATAGAAAATTTAAGATTGCTAAATTGTTTTTAAAATGATAATGTGCCATGAATTTACGGTTCATTACTATAAAAATAAACAACCAACAAATTGTTGAATCAAGATTTATTAGAAAAATTTTGAGAGACTCTTCCCCTTCGTGGAGTACGATTAATCAAATCTATTATTGCAAATAAGATTTAATATTTTTGTTTTTGCGCTTTTTAAAATACTCAAAAAATTGCAAACATTTCACGGTTTTTCTTGGTTCTTGATTCTGCATTCGCGATCGAGCTTTTGTAGTGTAAAGTCGTTTCACTTGGCAATCTGTGAAACTGATAAGAAAAGTGAAACATTGGGTTATGCCTAGTCCAATCAGAGGCTTACAAAATTCAAAGAATTACTCTTTAGAAAAAATACGTAAAAATTTGGACTGCACTTGGTTGTGGAATCTTTAAAAATGTTGGAAAATCTACTTTGTATGAATCTTCATACGGCCGGCAAGGTTATTGGTTCTGTGGGGACTGTTGTATCCTTTGGGGCCATCATTTACGTTTCCATGGTTGTTGGGCAGGATGTTGCCTTAAGTAGACTGGCGCTTCAAGGTACTATATACATACAACATTTTTAGAAATCACTGATCTGATCATAAACATATATTGCAGATTATGACTATAACTCTGCAGTTTGGTTGGTTTTAACTGTGTGGTTTTTCCTTAGCTCCATTATGCTTATAGTGGGCACCATGGAGGTATGGAATATATATATACTTATGTTTATACAAAAAGTTTTTGTTAATGGAAAATTGTTGTTATAGAATAAGGACCTTTTGCTATTACCCTGGCTGATTATTGCTGGATTTTTCATAATAACGTTTGCCCATGTTGCATTCCCATTTTATTTCAAACTAATGACTCGAAAAACTCTTATAGTGCAAATGATGTATTGTGTTCTTATTGGTATGATATTGGGTAAGTTGCTTACGATTTGAAACAATTCCTATGATTACTATAATTCTTTTTAACTTTTTTTTTGTACACTAATAAAATGTGCACAATCACGTTTGGTAATCTTTTAAGTTTGCTTTTTGGTATAAGTAAAGATCACAAGATTTAAATCTGCCAAGCATAATTCAATTGAACTTAAAATTGCACAAAAAATTAAATAATTTAAACTAATTACTACTAATTCTTAAACGTTCAGTAATAATATGCAGTGCAGATAACTCTTCTAATTCTAATTCCTTCATAATTTAAAATAAATAAATATAAAACTATATTCTTCTAATTATATTTCAGCACTAAAAATGTACGTCTACTATGGCATTTGCTCACTCGTCTATCACATTAGGAAAATCCGGATACAGGATACAATCTTTTATCAAATCGAAGGGTATCCATATTATTACAAAGTCTAATTTAATCACAGATGTATTTATCTGCAAGTTCAACATCTATTTTTAACTGTACAACTTTTTTTTTTTAATTACAATGATTCCTTACAGAAAACAAATTTTTACAAATGATTTGGTTCGTGCTACAATTTTTAAGAGAAACTTAACAGAAAAGTTCTTGTTTTTATTCAGTCTTTTTAATCTCATCATTGACATATTCATTCATCTCTTATTTTTGTGGATCTATCCGATAAGCCTCCTAATCTCTATAATTGTTTTTCGCCCCACAAAAGGGGGAACTCGGTAAACTCTATGGATCAACTCTGCATTTGGGACTAGTTAGTCGTCCGATTCGTAAAAGCCTAAAATAAATGCCTCTATATCCTCTAAAATTCTAAATATTTAAATTTATTTTAAAACCGATTATACTATAGCAATAAGCGGAAATACAAATCGGAATATAAAATGTTGAAGGATGTATACGACCGTTTTTGTCCGGCATTGTTTGTCTTAGTCCGGCTTTGCTCAGCGACTATTCAAGGGCCAATTTCAACGTGCTGGTGTTGTTCTAATTGATTACAATGACTTTACCCAACCCGTGTCCCTGCCTATTATAGTAGTGATGGCTATTGGTCCACTCACATGCAAGTTTTTTGGACATCATTTGAAAATTAAATTTCAAGTTATTTTTAGAGTCTAAGCAATCAAAAGCCGATAATACTATACGATAGTGCCAAAAGATTTCAGACAAGCATTGTTTTTTTTTTTTGGGAATTTGGAAGATTTTGGGGTTGCACAGTTTGTAGTTTTCTTCAGTTGGGGTTTCACCAGTCACAGTCGAGCATTTGTATCGTGAAGTCGTTTTTCTTGGCATTGGGTGAAATTAATTACAATAATTTGTGATAACATGTTGGAGCATGTGTTTGGAAAAAGTCTCCATGCTGCCGGCAAGAGCACTGGTTATGTAACAAGTGTTCTATCATTCCTGATCCTTGGATTTCGTGGCAGACCTAATTATGGTAATATTTTTAAATGATAAATATTGTTGTTTAAAAATTTATATAAATTTTTTTTAAAATTGATTATATCTCCACAGCCCTACTGGTTTTTGCAATATTGCTTTACCATAGTTCGGTTCTGCTAATAATAGGCATCAAAAAGGTATAGAGAAATACATAAGTTCAGATGGGATAATTAATGCCAATTGATTCATTATAGAATCGACACTTAATGCTGATACCTTGGATGATTAACGGTTGCATCTTAATGGTTATGTTCTTTTATGTAACTTCTATTCCATTGAGTCAGTTCTCTGGACCAAAGAAGATAGCGGTTATAATTAAAACGGCCGTGGCCACTGTAATCACATGTAAGTTTTCGGCTTGGTCGACGCCTCTGATTTGTTAAAAACATTGAATAATAATATTTTATAAATTACAGCTTTGTTCGGTTATGTTTTCTATGGCACAATATCGCTATTTTTTCATATCAAA
Source organism: Drosophila paulistorum (assembly GCA_018152135.1). Lineage (NCBI taxonomy): Eukaryota > Metazoa > Arthropoda > Insecta > Diptera > Drosophilidae > Drosophila > Drosophila paulistorum. The sequence continues at coordinate 42,191,727 of JAECXG010000822.1, forward strand.
GATATTGCCAACAAGGAGAAGCCAAAAAAAAGAGGAAGTGAAAATGATGATCATCAAATCGACGCTTATCCTAATTATGTCAAATTATAATTAATGTGTTTGATTTAAATTCATTAATACATACGCAGAGTTTTTTTTACCTTTTTATGCTATTGTGAAATAACATTTTTTTTGCATCATGAAACTATATAATAATTTAAAACGTTTAACACTAACTGCATTGTATCTTTATAGATAAATTATTCAATTTTATACTGAATGAGTTCAAACGGGGTATTAGGATATAGGATATACTTCGCTTTTTAACAAAGTTATCATATAAACCATATTCATTGTTTGTATAAAAATTGAAAGAATTTTAACTGTTTAATGTTGAAGAATCAATTTGGTGTACTTCTGCGTTCGATTGCTAAGATTGGCTTTGATGAGCGTCTTTGTAACAACTGAACTAAAACTTAACGATAATACAGAATGGAAACACATAATTTGAAATTAATTGAACTGTTTTGGATTTCCCATGATTTTTTAGGAAACTGATTTGAGACCGGTTTCAGAACGTTCGGCCAGTGGTGAATAAAAAGTAATTGCCAATATTCTTATTATTCACTCCCAAATATTTTTAAACAAGCGCTGTTTAAATATGCATTATCATTACAAAAAAGTTGATTTAGTGTTCAATCATTTAACAAAATATTGAAAAAAAAAGAAACTCTTGAATACTCTTGACCTTGCGAATCTGTAATATAGCCAAATTTTAACGATTTTTAAAAGTGAAGGCATTAAAAGCCTTCAAACTTTGATTCGAATTGAAAATTACACTAAATACGATGGCAACTATTTAAGGGAGGCAAAAAATCCTATACCTATTAAATAGCAAAAAATTCTAATAATTCTTAATTTCATGAAGCTCTAATCTAGTCAATTTTGTGAGTATGTATATCAAAAATGAATGTCTTTTTTTTAAGTTACATAATGTCTTTCAATTTTCGTAAAAATCTTCTTTGACATCAAGGTTTTTTGATAAAATCGGTTCAAAATTAACTTTTTAAAATATTTAAGTATTTGATTTTATTAAAAAAAAAACAAATTTGAATTCAATTGATTGTTGATAACTTTTTGAAATCGGTTAAAAATTGGTAGTAATTCTGTCTGAAACAAAGGCAAAACCAGAGGGCCGAGGCTAACTTCGACCGCGTCAAAGTTTGTATACCCTTGCAACTGTTTTGGTAATTCTTTCCTTACCTATAGCCATCAAAGGAAAAAACGTTTTATCTAAAAAGGCTAATGTTTGCGAAAGAACGGCCTACAATCTTCGGAAATAACGAACTTTTTGATGAAAGTCACTGTTTTCCACCTATCGTTCCTATGGGAGGTATATGATATAGTCACCCGATCTTGAAATTTAGCACATTTATAGGTGTAATAGACTGACCAATATTAAATTTCACGACAATAGCTGAGAAAATAACGAAGTTATTGAGAAAAGTCACTGTTCGTGACTTTGACGTTTGTATGGGAGCTATATGATATAGTGGTCCGATCCGGCTGAATCTGAGATATACAAACCCTGCAGTATATACAAGCCTACATGCAATTTCAGCTCTTTAGTTCTTACGGTCTAGGAGGAGTTCGCGTCGAGACGGATGGACAGACGGACGAACATGGCTATTTGAACTCGTCTCGTCGTGCTGATCAAGAATTTATATACTTTATATGGTCGGAGATGCTTCCTTCTTTTCGTTGCACACTTCTGACCAAAATTAATATACCCTTTTTGCAAGGGTATAAAAATAAATAAATAATTGTTTAAAATTCATTATCTTTGCGAATCGTTTTTGATCGATGATCATTAATGTTCTAACTTTCATATTAGACAAATAATATTATTGGTTTTTAGACAGCTACAGGCCACGCCCTGGTCGGCACCGCTGGAGTCATTCCTCGGTTATACCCTTCTCAGCGGTCTTAACAAAATCGCTTTAACATTAATAATTCACTTATAAATTACTTATGAAAATTGGTTAGAATTTAACAAGGTTACAGACCAACAGAGTTTTTAAGAATTTTTAGAATATTTCAAAATTAAATTTGGTCAATTTACCAATTTAATTAAAAGACCTAATCTTTTTTTCCAGAAGTGCGGGGCAAAGGCGCCCTTATCAACTGCTAATCCTGCTTCATGACTAATCCGTTACTGAATAAAAATCGGAATCACAAAAAAGCACCCACAAATTCTTTGTTAGCAACATTAGATCATATTTCAGAGGCTGTGTGTTGGTTGTCGTTCTGCAGAAATAGCCACATTACAAAATGTTGACAAACGATAAGCAACAAGGTCCCTTATGATATAAACATTGGGTTTCTCGCATTAGTTCTCATTCGTTTCAGTGGCATTGGTCATATTCCATTAAATTTTGAATCAGTCTCAACATTGAAAATCAACATTTGTGTCTCAAAACTAAATCCAGTTGTCAATTTCGTGTGCTAACTTAATACTATCAACAATTTAAGGAAATAACTCTTTGAATTTTTAAGGGAAAACTTAAGAAACAATACAAGATGTGGCAAAGCTGCTGCTGCATGCGTCTCCATACTGGTGCAAAGGTCCTTGGCTGGATAGGGGTTGTTGGAGGAATCCTTTCCGTCATAAGTTTGATTTGCCAAATGGATACTGGGACTGAAACGGCTCTAGCCCATTTAAGTAAAGCAACGCTTTTTCAATTTTAGTTCCAATAGTGTTAAATTGAATTATTTTTTAGCCGTTGCGGATAAACGCATTTTGTTATTTGAACTTTCTGTGATGATAATTTGCTCGATTTTTCTTCTTGTGGGCATCAGTAAGGTATGGAGCAAACAAATGGCTGAGATAAAACTGTAATTGTTGCTTATTAATTTTGTACAGAACCGTCCCGGATTTCTTCTACCGTGGCTGATCTTGCACTTACCTATCATAACAGCACATTTAATTCATATATTTGTGAAAATTCCTAAGGATCAAAATAAGGATCCATCCTATTTTAGCGTTATTGTAGTGGTTGTCGTGAATATTTACATTTTCTACGCAATATTCTCGCTCTACAAACTTATGAAGTATACTGAAGGTATTAAGGATGGCCAAGCTAGAAATGGCAAAGCATAAAGACAACTTAAATACAACTTATTCAATATAAAAAAACTCTTTGTTTTCGAATAATGCATTAAAAATATTTGAGTTGCTAAGAATTAATTCAATTTATGTATTAATATTATGTGTACTTTGTGTTTGCCTACAAAAAGGTCGATGAGATTGGTTCAGTTACGGGTAAGTTTTTAATAATTTGTTTTCAAAGTAAAGATTACATAAAATTCCAAGGATTTCGAGATTATTCACAAAGTTAAGCCTAAGCAACCGAATGGCTGTCATAACTACATATTTACATATATGACTCATTCGACAAAAATAAACAGAAATCCAAATTTTATCAAAAAAAAAAAAAAAATAGTGCCAAGTCATAAGAGAAATAGGCATAGTTTTTTGCGATTTTTAACATTTCAAAGTTTATTGAGTTACGGTTTTCCCATTCGCAATCAAGCTACTGTATCGAGAACTCGTTTTATTTGGCTCAAGTTAAATTTATTGAGAGAAAAAAATGTTAGAGCATGTGTTTGGCGCAAGACTCCATTCTGCCGGTAAGGTCACAGGATATGTGACAGGTGTTATTTCATTTCTTGCAATGAAAATAGTTTGCTTTTCAGCAAGGGAATTGAAAAGTAATTGCAAATTTCCTTATAAATTCATTAAAATTAGGGCTTTTAAATATTTTTCTATTATTCTTTAATATGTTGCGTACAGTATTAGCCATAAGTGAATCAATTTCATTCCTTTTTTTTATTCACGAAAATTATTTTATTCACATGAAATTAAGTAGAAAAATGTACCTAATAGCAATCAAATTAGATTTGACCTATTCCACTTTCCGAACGATTTCAACTTTTTGCCACTTTTTATTAAAAACTTTGTAAAAATTAATGTAGAGTTTGGAAAACCTATAACCCATCAAAGTTGGTAAAAATAAAGGTTTCAAATTTAGAGTAGAAAGTGCGAAAGTAATGGCAAATTGCTGGCGATTTAATTTTGAAAACGATTCGGAAACGAGAGCATGTCTTTATGCCTGTGAAATATTTTAGCTTCTGTTCATTCCCTTATGTCAGTCAATAAATAATTGATCTAATTGATATAATTTTTGAATTTAACATGCCAGTAACAAAGTCTAATGATCTGGCTACACATTTTGAAAAATGAGAGAGAAAGAGAGTAAAAGTTTCGAACGGCAGATTAAGTCGTATTTCGATAAAGCGGTCACACTACATTGAATCGGACTTGAAACTTAATTCAGTTGTTTAGTTAACTTTACGCGATTTTGTTGTTCTTTTCCTTATCATTGCATTAAAAAATTATCGAGAATGTTGAAGAGCCTCTTCTGCGTGAGGCTTCCTACGGCCGGCAAGGTCGTTGGTGAGGTTGGAGGTGTAACATCAGGCCTGGGGATTATCCTCCTGTCCATAGCAATGTCACGTGATTATGCATTGCCTAATTGCACAGTTCAAAGTAATATTGACATATTCTTTATAGCTTCATTTGTTTGTACTAATTGGATTTATTAGAAACTTATGTTTTGCTTAGCTTTGCCTTGGCATATACCGCATTGTTTGCTATTAGCTCGTTCTTACTTATAATGGGCATCAAAAAGGTATGTGATTAATATGAGTAGATAATGCCATCCATTAAAACTTTATAGTTTGGTTTTTCTTTTAAAGAATATTGATCGATTGCTAATGCCATGGTTGTGTCTTGCCGGTATTCTTCTAAATTGTATAATCTTGTATTTATTTGCTGGGCCACCAACTGTTATTGAATCTTTCTTGCCGTTCATCTGGCTACTTACAGGTAAGTAGGAAAAAGAAACGTGATTGAGCAGTCTATAAAAGAGATGCAGGAACTGTTTCTGCTTTGCAATGCTAAATATATATTTTTTATATATATATATATATATATATATATATTTGTATGGGATCAAACTTAAAATGTATTACTTTATTTGCTTTATCTTAAAGCTACGCCCTGTTACTATAACACAAAGAGAGTCGAAGCTTTTAAATTTGAATAAACTTTAACATTTATGACATAATTTTATTTCATTTTCTATTTAGCTTTGCTTAGCTACGTGTACTATGGAATATTCTCACTCTATAAACAAATTAAGGCTATCCATCAAGAGCATCTTTTGCAACAAGAATTTGAAACTGTTAAGCACACAATGGACAGGATGCTCAGACTCTATTATTATAGACCTTAAATAGCCGTAGATAAGCGAGGTGCATTAATTTGTCTATGTGTATCTTATAGTTGATAAGTAACCAGTATGACCATATATTTAATTCTTGATGAATATAATAAATATTTGAAAAAATGATTGCTTTTTTGCTCTAACACAACGTTAACAAAACGATATATTGTATATGTCATCGCTGTAAAGCGCTTCTGAACAATAGGGCAATAAATCTCACCGCCTAAAAACCGCAAGGAGAGCGGTTTACCGGAACAATAGAAACGCGAGACACTTACATTTAATTAATTAAGTTTATTATTAAAATGAGACAAGGGACGAATCCAGGGGGTCGTCCGGCGTGTCCAGGTTTGATTCCTTGTAGTAAACTACATACAAATTTTAAGTCTTTGATTACTTTTGACACGAGTTGAGTACCAATTCAATTGACGGCAGTTTCGAATACATTCTCCAATTTTTGATGGTCTCTTCTGTCAGGGATAACAATGTAGCTTATATGATTAGTTTCTTAACAAAATGTTTTTAAATAAAAATAAATAAAAAATATTCTTTCTTTTAGTTGGTACTTGTTATAAATAAGTTCCAAAAAGTTATGATCTTTAATATCTTGTCAAAATTTGAGAATAAAAAAAATTTCAGCCCTATATAAATTAGAAAAATATATTTTTATTCAAAAATAATTAGATTTATTAAGACATGTGAATAGTTTAAATTTATGGCTGTTGGATGCTGCTTTAGCTATCCTCAGATCATTTAATAGATGTCCTGATATGGACTATCCTGTTTAGCTAGAAGATCAAACACCACGGAATCAAATTTTCCTTTGTTCTTTGCTACTAGAAAGATTCGTTCCCTTAAATTTACTTTGCTTTTGAATATTTATTGCTTTTTAAACTAAACACATACATACATACATACAATAATTGAAATTTAACATATTTATTTGGTGGGTTTCTGGGGTAGGGGGCATTGGATGATTAGTTGAGACATTCGTTGTAACCCAGACCAAGAGGCATCATTCACTTTTACTGTCATTTGCCTAAGCCCAGCCACATATAACTGGGATCAATGAACTGCGATCCGCGATATCCTTTGGGATTTCGTGATACCAAAGACCGAATCTTTTGTGATGGTCGATATGCCATGCGTACAGCTTGCAATAGCTTGGAATTGGGTGATTCTGGCTCCTCTGTTTGCTGCGCTGTGGGATCAGGAACCTGTTGATGGGGATGTGCGCCTTCAAGCAATTGCGAGTCAGCCTCATTCAGCTGGGACTGCTCGGCAAAGCGCACATTCTCCTCGAGCCGATTGAAAAAGTCTCCAAGGTTAGTCATGACTCCTAGAAATACATTAAATGAAATACTCAAAAGTTTAGATTAATTGAACTCACCAGCACTAATAGAGGGCCTATACCGAAGACGCTTAGGATCCAATTGCTTGCGTTTCAGAGTGCGCAATTGACTTGGCCAGACATAGGCATAAGGATACCGTGGCAGGCCTAGCTCCGGTACATTTTCCAGATTCTGGGGTGGCCATTGGATGGGCGTTCGTTTGAGTTTCACTCTGGTCGAAGCCGGAGATTGATACATTTGTTCGAGTTGCAATTTCTTTAGATTTTGCCTTTCCCAAAAACGCCAACGCCGATTCAATGCTGGGAAATTGCTGTCCTCATACTCACTGGCCATTTCCCCAACTGCCGAAGTTTTTGGCAATGGGCTTCCGTTGTCAACGAAATCGTCGTTTGGGTATGACGTTACCATAGGCCAAGGCCATTGCCTGCTCTCGCCCCAATCTGTATCCCAGGGGGCTGCCTGACTGATGGGCATTGATTGCAATGGTGCGACTGTAAAATTGGGGTAAGGGGGGTTAGAAGGTTAACCTTTTGTTAATTGTCTGCACCCCCAAAAGAATTGATTAGATCGACAGTCTTAGATATGGCTAGTCAATTTCCGTTCGTGCACTGAAAGATTTTAATTGCTGATTGTGCAAATGAAATGTACTTTAAAGGTCATGTCACAATGTTTATAGAGAAACAAATATTAGGACATTTGTTTCTGGCTCCATATAAATTAGATTTGTTAGATTCAATGGTATAAAGATCAGTTGTAAAGTAAAGAAAGAAAACATGTAAAAACTCATGTTTTATTTTCTGCATTTAATTCAACTATAGCCAAAGAGCAGAAGATAGCGCATTTTATAAATAATGTGTGAACTTATATTTTTGAAAGTCAAAACTAATTGAGACTTCTTCTTCTTCTTCTCAGTTTATCCATTTAAAAAAGTTAGATTTTAGTTGCAGATTGCAAACTCTAAAACTGAAAAAAACTGAAAAACTCTTTGCATTCAAAGTAACATTAAACAAAATATTGTTGCCTACTTATTGGGTTGAATGGGCTGAGTTCTTTATGACCTTTAGCGTCTTAATTAAAGCAACAGCAAAAAGGTAAATATAATATATGCAGCAAATTAATGAATGAATTATTATTAACACATATCTTAGTTGGTGTGTTTCGTAGGCTTCGTGCCGAATTTCCTTGTTAAAGAGACTTATTCTCTTGCAAATAAAACCAAATAAAAAAAAACAATTCAAATGTTTTACCAAAAAAAAATACACATAATTTTAGTGCAATATTTTTCATTCAATTGCTCATATTTTGGATTAAATTTTTATTTTATGTGGTTTAGTTAGTTTTAGTTTTCATTTTATTTAAGAATCATGCCCTATGTGCGTTTTAGAGGACTTCATTTTAACCAATTTTAGAGTTGTCTTTCCAAGTACGTCATCTCAAAATAAACCATGACATTTTTTACTAATAATAAAAAATATTTCAAGCTCAAAATTATCATATAACTCGCAGACTTTGCCAATTCTTTGAAATAACGTCAAATGCCATCGTCATTTGTAGTCACATGGGTGACCATTTTTTTTTGCAGTTTTTTTCTCAAAAGATAAATACCGGAGACTTTCACCATTAAAAAAGTATAAGTGGCAAATTCTAAAAAAAAATTAATTTTGTTTCATTTATTTGAAATATAACATGTTATTTTGCTTTCAAAAATTGTGGATTCATAACAAAGTCCATTTATAAAAATATAATGGAAGTTCTTTTCATTTTTATGAAGTAAAATAATCATTTAATATTGACTAAATAGGTTATTTGATTCTATTTGATAACTTTTTTCTATTTAAAACAAAATTTACTAATATTACCTAAAGTAACTAAATTTGATGTATAATTCAGTGAACTTACCTGCAATTAGCAAAACCAGCAACCAAATTTGTCGCATTCGTGACAACATTTTTTAGGTTAGTTTATTCTTGTTGATGTTGAATTTGAGCTCATTAATTTTTAATAATAATTAGACATTTTAACGTAGTTTACACAAGACATCTTGAGTAAACAATTTCAAGATGATTTTCTAGAACTGAACCCACACCAAAGATCAAGTTGCGCGTAGTGAATGGGGAGTGCTTTATTAATGTAGCCGTAGCCGGAGCCGTGGCCGAAGCCTTTGAAGACATGCGACAACTGATACTGATGGCTCTGCCAATGCAGGAAGCTGTTTTTATAGCCAACCTGAGGACCAAAGACCAAACTGTGTGCCCTCGCACCTGTTGCCCGTGTAACGGCTTGAGTGTGTTGCCGTGGGACATGCGCAGCAGCAGAGTAAAAGGCGGCCGGGTTGCTGGCAGGAAGTAACTCTAGCCACCATTCAAAAGCAGAAGATGTCAAGCTAGTTGAGCTTCGGGAAATTTTCACTTTTAATATGCACACCAAATGACACGACGCCAATTGGACAATCTGGCAATGGGGGGTCGTATCTGGTTATCGTGTGTCGTGGCTCCTATAAGACACTTTTGATTTCTAGTCACTTAACAAGGCAATAAGGGCTCAGGTGGTCTAAAAAGGATTCAAGTGCCCAGGCAACACACACCACATATATACAATTATCCTGTCCTTTGCTTTGCTTTAGTGTATTGCGCAATTTGATTTCAATTTGAATATTTAGGTATTGCATTTCATCTTGTCCCATGATTGATGCGGTGGCTTTAGCATTATTGGTAGCGGCTGCTTCTCCTGTGTCCCTAATGTGACGTCAAAGGATTTCTCAAAAGTATTTACATAATTGGGTCAGTGGCTGGTGGTTTACCTTTCTTTTTTGCTCCTCTTTCTCTTCTCAGTTCCGTTTTTGCTTTGTTTTGTTTAAGCCAAAACCCCTTTTGGGGACCTTCATTGTGGGCCCTTGTTCTCTTACATCCTGGCTGCTCCTTTGACTGCATCGGTAATTAGGTTTGTGTGTGTGTGTGTGTGACTCTGCAGTGGACGCAACTGCTTTGTGAGGCGTTAATGGACAACTTCAATTTGTTGGCCAACTTTTTGTGAAAGCATTTAAAAAGTTTCCCTGCGAAACTAACTATCACAAGGACATTAAAAGGCAATCGTTCATTCATTCATTTTCGTTTGCCTACACTTACAATTAGAGTAAAGCAACGAATAAAGCACTTACTGCTTTCCAAATGATATATAATTATATAGACCCTTATAGTAGTTAATTGGATTTCCTCATTTATTATTATTCAGAATTGTTTGTTTTTTAATAAGTAAAATTCTAATAGTACTAAGCCATAAAGTTTTATTTGCTTACATTCAATTTTAATTTATTATCTTTTAGACAACTTTAACATTATTATGTACATAGTTGTTATTCAGGAGTCCTTTATCGTTCCAGCAAATTGTTCTAGACGAATTAGTCACTGCAAAAACCTTTAAAAAAATTCTTTGCATTTCATTGCAGGGTGAAAGAATGAAACTAACTTCTCCGGGAACTTCCCTTACGCCCGGATAGGTAACAATTTATCATAAATCTTTTGTCAAATTGATTATTGTCTTTTTCTCATTATTTTTATGTCAATTCATTAATAAAGCGGTACAACCTTACAACCAAATTTTCAATCATTTTGACAACGTTTTAATTTTTTTCAGCTTCAACAAAATATTTAGTTCTTATAGAAATTAAAATAATCATTAATCTGAAATCATTAGACAAAGTAGAAAATTTCATAAAATGACAAATTCTTGCATTTTTTGGTAACCAATTGGAGTGGGCAAGATAGCCATGCCATGCCTTTAAGAATTTAATTTGCATTACGCAAGTTTTATGTTTCTTCTATTAAATAAACATAGACATAATTAAATTAAGAAATACAATTTAAAATTGAATCGCTCATCAATATAGTCTCACAATTAAATATTTGTTCTTAAATAAACAAATCAAACCAAACAACAAATTTTGTCTTGTAAGTTAAAGTAGTTGTTGGAAATTTTCTAAAATAAGGTCTAGAAATTTCTCCAAAATTCTTTAAAAAAGTTCTATCGCAATTTGAACGTCACTTAAGACATTTTAAATGTTATGTAACACATTGATAAATAAAACAATTAAGTCAAAGGTCTAAAGATAAAGAAATTATGAAAATAATTTAAGTTTAAGTTACAAATGTAAAAAACAAGGATAACTTAAAGGTAAAATACTCTAACTAAATTAAATTAAATAACAAATAAGAGTGCATTGAAGTTGAGATTAATGAAAAATACTTTGCTCTTAATTTAAAATTATTTTTGTAACTTAAAAAATATTTTGCTAAAATTGCTTGAATATGATTCCTATGTTTTGAAAATCTTAGAAAATTGTCATATTGGCAAAATTTAGAATGTTTTAAAATTATTTTCGTAAAATAATAAACTAAATGCAAATCGAAAAATTATTATTATTGTACTTAATTTATAGCAATTAGCTACAGTTAATTTCCTAGGCAAAGTTCTATATAATTTCTATACTATTCCGATATGTGGAGCCGTCGTTTTATTTTCAAAATGTTCTTGTTCCATTGCCATTTGAGAGCTTTCACACAGTGTTCCGTTTGCCATGTTGGTTCCAAGCTTTACTTAGCGAGAGAGCAAAAAAGCTTCGCATCAGTCACACTCGAGCTGTTGTGCTGTCAAGTCGTGTTAGCCAAGTTTTATTTGGCTTAAATAATTGGCTTAAATCAGTAGTTGAAATTTCAGTAAAGTGACAAGACAAACAAAAGTGAATCGAAGATAAGACTAAAGGACTCAAGAAATAAAGTGAAAAAATAAATACAACTTTCTTATAGATGAAAAGACAATCAAATTGAATCGGTGAATTGGTGATTTAAAAAGGTGCGGCAATTATAGATATATTATTTTTGGGTTAAAGGTTGCACACACACATGATGATACTGGCCAATGCAATTCGCTGGGCCCCCGAAAATGAACACTCCCAGACCCGCAGAGTGGAGAAATGTTGTTTCTAACCAACACAAATGCGCAGGCTCCAGCTGAAACGGCTGTTTTAACATTTCCCGCGCTGCGTTTTAGGTTGACGACCTGGCTCCGAGTGAGAAATGCCGGCTATGCCTTCTCTCCACCTGCCAGTTTTCCATACACTTCACTCACTACGCGCTCATTCACTCACTTTCGTTAGGCTCATTGACCAGCAGTTCTTTTCTTTTTGAGGGTGTCAGACAATTGACCAGCAGAATTCAGTTGGCCCACGTTGCGTATACTTCACATCACTTAACTTAGTATGCCTCTTCTCTGCCTGTGGGTGTTGCTTACTTAACCCACATACATTTTACCTTTTTGTCGTTTTTGGTTATGGTTATGAGAGGGAATTTCTTGGCCCAGCACGCATTGGCACTTGATTTTTGTTGTTTTTTGTTTTTTGGCTGTTTCTTTGCTTTCTTGTTCGATCGGTTTTCAAGGGGAAGCTCTCAAGAGTCGAAAAATGTGCTAAATATTTGTACAATAAGAGAAAAAATAAATAAATGTTGAAGTTAAACATTTTGTATACTCTTTCGCTTGAACATTAGGATATATTCTTTATTATTTCTTAAGTTTGAGTGAAATTTTTTTATAGAACTTCTTTTTTCACATAAAATTTTTACTTGACAACTTGTGTAAATTTTAGTTAATTACTTAATTTAAAGTGACTCTAATGTTTATATTTTTATACAATAATAAGTATGTAATACTCATGTTACATGTTATTATTGCTACTAAAGTTTACTCAAAAAATCTCTTATCTTAATGTGTTTATTTATTTAAACAATTGTTTTTATCAGCCAGTATAAATTATGAGAGGAGGAAAAGAATGAGGAGGAAAAGAATGATAGTTATCTTTATAAATGGCAAAAAGTAATTGATTTCAAAATCACAGAAAACAAATCTATCGATTTTTGAAGTAGATATATAATTAAAAAACTTTATGTTACAAAAAAGATTTGTTTGATGAATAATTATCCAAACACTAGAAACATTAGTCGGTTAATATTCATGCAATTTGTGTTGTTCATTCATCATCAGAGTTAAATTACAAATTTAGCTAATTAGATAATTGCAAAGACTTTCATTTTCATGAACCTAACAATCAATATAAGTATGTATTCATTTAATTACTAAGCTTCTTGATTTATGCATAATGTATATAATAGATTGCAACATTTTTTCTAACGAAAAATTGCTTTGTTCTTTTGTGACCAATTCGTCTTGGCTCCCCCATCATTATGGCTTACTCATTCTATGTTAGCCGTAATTCAAGATGACTGGACGCTCGATTTCCGCTGCAACAGAAACAAGAAGAAATAAATGCCAACCAGTTAACCTTGACTCGATCAAAACAATTGCAATTGTAGTAGCCCAGCCTTACCCCTCACTGTTGCCATCCATCACTTCATCATCAATGAAGCGTGCTAAGAATGAAGTCTTAGTAGGATATTTACTAAACTTTTTGCATAACCAAAAGCCGTTCCATTGTTTTGTCTTAGTTTGTCACGTGGATGGAGGAGCATAAAGCAAAAATAACAAAAAAAAAACCAAATGTGCCGGAAAGTAGAAACATTCTCATAAGCAACCAAACAACCGGTTCAATGTTTGAACAATTTTCGCTCATTTATTACCCTATACCCGAAAAAGTAAAAACAAAAACTATAATCTGGGGTATATGAGGTGAACAGGCATCTCAAAACAAGTCAATAGATTTATGTATAATTTGTTTATGAAAAATATAAGTGATATAAGTAATTTAAGAAGTGTTTAGATAGATATATATTCATCTATATAAGTTTTTTAAGATTATAGCTATCCATGATTTAAGATGTTTCAATATAGATATAGAGAACTGTGTTTAATGCTGCTTAGAAGATTTGCAGATATAGTTTTTCAAAACATTCAAGAGTCTTCTGCAATATTTTGGAATACTTCATTGATCATTTGCTTAATTACTTTATCGATAACATTCAAGATTCTTGGGAATTTTGTTTGGAATACAATTGTAATTTTAGTTAGCTAAAGGTACATTATTTCTTTAGATATAAATATTCTTTTCAATTTCGAAAACTTTTTAGGCTTGGTCTAAAATTTAAACAACTGAAATAACTTATTCAATTACCATAATTAAAAGCTTGGATTTCATTTGACCTCATGTAAGAAAAAATTTTAAAATTATGCTAAAGCTAAACCCCTTATTGGTTGTATTCTTTTTAAAAATTGTATCTAGTTAAGCTTTGGTACAGGGTGTTTCTTAGTCGTGTTTCCCATTTAAATGTGTGTGGAGTTTTTTGGTTTCGTTTTGTCGCCAAGTATTAATATTTTACTGAATGGTAGGCAAAATGTTTATTTTTTTCTTCTTTTTGCTATCGTTTACCCTCTATTATTGGGTGACTACGTGTGGAGCATATATATATACATATATATATATACGTATACCTAGTTAACGTTCAGTCTGGCTTTTTAGCTTGTTGTTGGGCTTGTTAATTTGAATTTCACACACACACACACACTCGATGGTGCAGTGAGGAAAAGTTGCTCAGGTTGGCGGCGTTTTATTTGATGCCCTTGCCAAGCGGGTAAATGTGTTTCGATCATAAAACATATACTCCAACTTTATATACTTATGAAAGGGGTAAATACGGCAAGCAATGACTACTTTAAAACCACATTATCAAACAACTTTCCAAGACTTAATTGTAATTACTGATAAATAGTCAAGTAAAAGCAATTATTATATGTATTTCCTCATATATTCAAACTATGTAAGCGAGATCAATCAAATATATTTAGAAACCCTTTTAATTACTTTTTCTAAGGGCATAAATACTTCGTTTTAAAAAAAAAGGTTACTTGCTCTTTTAATAGCCTTTTGATCTTCCTTTTGCCTGCCTGTTAAATGATTATTTTTAGTAATTTGTATGATAAGCTTTATTAATATGATTTATTTTTAAACGAAAGCTTAGCCAACCCCTCGAGGTTAAGCAAGGAAGTTCTTCCTGCTCTTAATGTTTCAAGGTGTGGGAAATATTCATACATCATTTTTTATTGTTGTAACCACAATGCAAGACCCGTTACAACCGCAATAATACTTACTTGTGAGTGTTTATGTGTGTGCTGCTTAGTTTTCTGACCCTGGCTGAGTGCCTTTAATTACTCATACGCCATGTGTGACGACGATTGCTCTCAACTGAAGCACTGACCCCGCCCAAAAAAAGAACAACAACTAACAGCAACATGTGCAACGAGTTCTAGTTCTACTTCTTTTGTATGTGGTATGCCTTCGCGTTGGTGGTCTAATGGCAGTAACTACATACGCCCAACAGAAATCCAAATGTATGCCTAATGGGGCTTCTTTTTCCATAGCCCAAGGGCCATTGCCCTGTCAGCACAATTGCGCCCTCAAGCATGGCAAAAACTACATACAACGCACAGCAAAAACAAAACGAAACCAAACCAAAAATTGTCGTTAATTTGTGTTTGTTCGTCTGCCTGCAAAGTGAAATTTGTGTTGTATACTTTTTTTCTTTTTGTCATTTTAATCGTCTGCTATGTTTTTGTTAATGCAGCAATAAATTCGTGACGTTGTGTCGAGGCGGATAAACAAATTGTTGACCCCAACACGAGAGGCACATAGACGGACAGACAGACAGAACTTTCCAAGCGTGATAAGATGGAAATAAGTAACAGCTTTTGATTTCTATACACCCTTACCCTTGATACGAGGTGGATGTATATATACCTATATACTTTCTTTAAGATTCAGGAAATATAAATTATAAAATACCTACATACTCAACAAGACATTAAAAATTGATATTTATATTTAATGACAATTAGTCCTTATTATACCTACTTAAGTTTGCCCTACAGAACAAACACGCACTTAAAATTTATAATGAATATTTGTTAACTACAAATTAAGGGAGAATATTGAATAAATTTTGAACAGTTGGCTAAACCATTGCTGGATCTAGAAAACATTTTCAAAAGATCCACGTTTTCGGCTGTAATAGCAAAAGTAAAGCATATAAAAATAAAGAAACTAGCCTCTTGGACTTGGAGTGTATATTCCTGGCATATTTGTCTAGATCCTAGAACTTTGAGATTAAACTTTGTTAAAGAGAAAACTTTTTCAGTTTTTTTTTTAAGACCAAACAACATTAAAACATGGAAAAGTTTCTCCTTGGTCTCGTTTTTCATTTGAAAATGCTTTGACAGAAATGCGCAAATTGCATGCGACAAGCAATTTGACTGAGCCATATCCCGAGCCACATCCTCTTTCCCTTATAACAATGCTTCTGTTTTTTTCTTTCGAAAGGACACACTTAACCCAGTTCGGTTGTTTCCTCTTCTCAGATGCTTTTGTCGCATTGTCATAACGAAATGGAATGATATCATGTGACCTAAATTCTATTCTAGCGGCGGGTGGCTAACCGCTACAACAATTACCTCAGTTTATTGATTTTTGGCTCTTCATTACAGCTAAAGTTGAAGCTAACAAAAATACTGCCAAGAAGAAGAAAAGACTGAACTGAACTGAACTTACCGAGAAGGACCAAAAAGTTTGTGTGTTTGTGCAGGGCCATGTTTTGAGCACAGCTGCAAGTACCACAAATTGCGATAAGGAAGGAAGGAAAAACAAGAGACGCCACGGAAAAAAGAGCAACCATCGCAATGTTTTTGCCTGTGAAATCAAATCTGTGAGTAAATAAAACGAGAATGGAGACTCAAGTAGCAGACATTCAACCCTCTAGAAAGACAACGCGGGGAGGGGTGCGTGTGGGGGGGTCAGCATAACATAACATAAACATAATCCACCCCCATGTGTTCCTGTATGCGGCGTCATGTTGTCGCCTTCTCATCCAACCCCTAAAAAAACATAAACATCGTCGACGTCGTCATCATCATCATTATCTGTCTCATTAAAGTCGCTCATAGGAATTCAACATTCTTTTTTCTCATAGCTCTGCGGAGGCAAGTGGCAACAATGAGGATGTTACCACCACTAGCAATAACTCCACACAAACGCCCAGCGATCTTAGCCCACCGGGACCAAATGAGGAAGTGTTGCCTCAGGCGCATCATCAAAATCCAGGACATTGCATTGCCTCCTTTGCTGCCATCAATCAGATGAGAAATAATGCTCAGGTAAGCACAAGAAAATCCAATTTCTTTCACCTTTTGCTCATATGAAAAGGTGAGGAGGCTAAGCACTGAGGATTTTATATATGATTTACAAGATTGCTTTCAGTTTATCGATTTCTCTTTGCTTTTTTTCACGAATTTGAATTTTTCAAATCAGCAAATCAAGCTAGTCAGAATTTCCCAAAAAGTTATAAACTATTCTTCCAAAGAAAAAGTACAACTTTTTTAAGATATTATCCATTGTTGTTTATATAATTTAGTTTCAATGACAAACACGTTTTAAATTTAAACAAAACGATGGAATTTTCCTTTAAAATGACACCAAGAATTTGAATCATTTTCTTTTCTTTATTTACACATGATGTTAAGGCATCGAGTAAATAGATAATACCAATTTGAGATGCAACTGGTACAATATATTCTAAGTAATTCGAGACACATTCCTACTTATGTCTAGAGTCTCTCATATTTAGGTATATCTTTGCAAAAATGGTATACTAATTTTGGTCAGATGTGCGCAACGCTTAGAAGAAATGGAATATGATTGTTTCAATAAAATGTTCTTTTTAATATATAAGAATCCGTTTAGATTCTTGTGAATAGTTTCAGATTTTAAGACTCTATATTCAATAAATGTTAAAAACAAAACCTTCAAGATATTTTTAGTTAGCGCTATAAGTAAGTGATAAATTTATTTTTTAACAATTTTTGGAAAATTTATTGTTGAGTCTAAAGCATAGAAAACTTAGAAAACTACTCATAATTGGAATAGTAAGTTTCAGTATCTCAGCATAATTTCACATGAGCCCAATCAATTGTGACGATCTCTCTATTTAGTTGTTCAACTCAACTTTTAGCTAAAAATAAGAATTGACTAATTTTATCAATTGGACATGGACATATGTATCTTCTAATTCTGCTAATTGACTTTGGCGTGAAACGTTTTGTAATTAAAATATGTATTTATTTAGAAGACGCGTGATTGAGGTCGTCAGAAGTTAAGTTTCTTTTTTTTCGTTTTGTGGTTTCACATGGCGCATACATAATTTTTTTTGTGTTCTTTTTCGGTGAATTAATTGCCCCAACCCCTGTGGGTGGGTGAGGCTATTAGAGCAAATTGCCGGTCTTTTTTTAGTGATAAAATGAGAAAAAGCAAAAGCAAAACGCCAAGAAAATAAAACACGAGCTTGAGTAAGCCCAAATGAAGGGCGGGGATGGGCGAAATTGGAGACCACCCACTTCTTGGAGGTCGTATGATGTAAGCGACACTTTGCTATTTAAAATTTTGCTTATAATCGAGGGCAATGACTGGAGCAGAAGGTTCTGAGACTGAAGAAATGAAGAGCTCTTGTAAGGATTCGAGAGGGCGATGGGAGGATTTTAATCGGATTTTGTGTCTGTCTGGCTGGTGCTTGATGTGTCAACAAGATTTCACTTCCTTTCGTCTCGTTTACAGCTCTGCGATGTACGCCTGGAAGTGGGCGGGGACACCATCAATGCACATCGTGTGGTATTGGCCTCCGTTTCGCCATATTTCTACGCCATGTTTAATGGTAAGTTCGATGCCAAGTAAAATGGAATTCCGTATAGTAAATGTATCTCTTTTAGATGACATGCTGGAACGTACACAGGGTCTAGTTCGCCTGCACGATGTGGACAGTGGTGCTCTGCGTCAGCTGATAGACTATACCTACACAGGGGAGATAACTATTACGGAGCAGAATGTTCAGGTTCTTTTGCCCGCATCGGGCCTCCTGCAAATGCATTCAGTGCGCGATGCCTGCTGTAAATTTCTGCTACGTCAATTGCATCCATCTAATTGCCTGGGCATACGTAGCTTTGCGGATGCCCATTCTTGCAAGGAGCTGCACACACGCTCCCACAAATATGCCCTGCAGAATTTCCAGCAAGTCGTTGGCACCGAGGAGTTTCTGTTGCTGCCCTTCGAGGAGGTCAAAGAGTTGATATCGAATAGTCAATTGAATATTAGCTCCGAGGAGAAAGTCTTTCGGGCCGTGATTAATTGGGTGAAACATGATTTGGCCACGCGACGATTACATACGGCCGAGCTGATGTCTCATGTTCGTTTGCCCCTGGTGAGCCGTGACTTCTTGATGAGTTATGTGGAGACAGAGACTCTTATGCGTGACGATAGCGAGTGCAAGGAGTTGCTATTGGAGGCCATGAAGTATCATCTGCTGCCGGAGCAGCGCAGTCTGATGGGTAGCCAAAGAACCCAGGAACGTCGGCCGGAGGGCATGAAACCCTATGTCTTTGCCGTTGGCGGTGGAAGTCTGTTTGCCATTCACAACGAGTGCGAGGTATACAATCCGCGAAGTAATTGCTGGAGTCCTGTGGCACCCATGCTGTGGCGTCGCTCTCGTTCGGGTGTGACGGCCCTGCATAAGCAATTGTATGTGGTGGGTGGCTATGATGGAGTCAGTGATCTGGCCACTGCCGAATCGTACAATCCGCTCACCAACAAGTGGAGCAACATCACTCCAATGGGCACAAAACGCAGTTGTCTGGGCATTTGCTCGTATGATGCATTGATCTATGTCTGTGGTGGTTATGATGGAGCCTCGTGCTTGAGCAGCATGGAACGATATGATCCCCTGACTGGCATCTGGAGCTCGTGTCCGGCAATGAGCACACGTCGTCGCTATTGTCGCCTTGCTGTGCTGGAGAATTGCATCTACAGTTTGGGTGGCTTCGATTCGACCAACTATCAGTCGAGTGTGGAGCGTTTTGATCCACGCGTGGGTCGTTGGCAGCCAGTGCCCAGCATGACAGCCCGCAGGAGCAGTTGTGGAGTGGCATCTACAGATGGACATCTCTATTGCATTGGTGGCAACGATGGCACCATGTGCATGTCCAGTGGCGAAAAATTCAATTTGAGAAGAAACAGCTGGGAGCCCATAGCCGCTATGCATTCCAGAAGGTAGTCCTGTTTTTACTTTTGGAGAATTCCTTAATTAATAGTTTAATATTTCTTACTTTTAGATCCACACACGAAGTAGTTGAAGTGGAGGGCGCTCTCTTTGCCCTGGGCGGCAATGATGGTAGCTCATCGCTCAATTCCGTGGAACGCTATGATCCGCGGCTGAACAAATGGAACGTGGTGAATGCCATGGTGGCCAGACGCAGTTCTGTGGGAGCGGCAGTGCTCGAATGTTTCCACCTTGAGCGCGGATTGGTCCAGACGACGAATTTATGACCCTTGGCCAGCATCAGCGAATCCTTCGCCGCAGCTGCAGCGAACGCCGCTAGTAGCAGCGCCAGCAACAGCAACGGAGTAGGTGGAGGAGGGTCTACAACAAATCAACCCACCAGCACTTTGACAGTGCCCAGTCGGGCAGAAGCTGCCGCCTTTACGGCCAACATTGCTCTGAGCAGTTCAGCTCCCTCGGCTAGCTCGACATTGCGGCGCCATAGACGCGACACTCCCGGTCTCGGCGAGAGTCGACGGGCCAATAGCAATGCCAGCAGCAGTGGCAGCGAAAGTGGTGGCAGCACCACAACCAGCAGCTCCGGAGGTGGAGGTGCAAAACCTCCGGCCACTGCCTGATCCTGGTCTATGTCGCGGCATTACTAAATAAAATTAAACACATTAAACATACATACAACAAAAAGCTAATCCCACACGCCTAAATGCAGGAATTTGATTGATTGATTGTTCGAGTTCGTTATTATATGGAATAGATCTAGAATTTATGGAATTAACCTAAGAAGCGGCAGGAGCAGCAAACTCAAAAGATGGTCTTCTTTTTTTAATTATTCTAGAGGATGGGGAGGAGCGGTACGAAATTGCTCAACAAAATCAACACAGACAACAGTTGAAGCTAGACTTTGTCTACATATAAATTGAAAACATCATAAACATATTGACAAGTCTTTGGCTTCACACTTCACACAGACACCTAAACCTCTATATATATCTAGTCAAAATCTTTTATATACACTCAACACAGACACGATACACGAGGACTTAATTAAAGTGCCGCAAAAACAGACCTGAGAGGGCAGCCGCCGCCTGCTAGCAAACTACATACAACATTATGAAGCAACCTAATCTGCCTACAATTTATATAGAAGATAAAACCACAACAAATTTCTATACATACATAAATGATATACTATATACACTCTTATGTACTATTCTTATGTATTTTATACATGCAATTATATTATTAAGTAAATGTTTCGTATTTGAAAGAAAACAAAAAAAAAACAACCAGAAATTCAGATTTTACTTCAAGGCTCATGTTGGTTGGTCAAAAGGAATAAGTGGATATTCTTGATTTTGTACTAGGATCTGGAACTCAGCTCAGGTAAAAGTAATGGTATTCACATCAAGCGCTGCGCCGTCGAATGGGCCACATTGCCCACATTTTTGTCATCCTCCAGCATTGTTTGGTTGGTCATTTTGCGTGCATCCAACCAATTCTTGGGCAAGGCCGTGCCAACTGTAAAAATTGATGATGAGGATTAGCTTGAATTTAGGGGAAAGGGAGGGTAATAAATTATATATCTTGTTGTTGTTGTTGGTATTGACAGTTCTCAGTTACGCATTTATTATCAGTTTCCGTTTTAAGAAAAATTCTTGATGGGGACAAAAAGAAATAACTTTAAATGCTGCCGCCAAATCTTTGCCTTGCATTGCATCACCTTCTCATCGTGGCAAGGGAGGAGGCTACTACAGTGTCATATCTTGGCCATATTTTTTTTAAAAAGTGATGTGAGATGAAATTATTTTCAAAACAATATGGACAAAAGGATACACACCCCTCCCACCCAAACCTTGACAATGATAAGATGAAGGACAATGCGCCGCTTGGCTGTGGTTAAAACTAAACGGTACTTAGGCACTAAACTTGATAATAGTTAACAAATAAGAATGGTTCAGATTTTTTGCTTTTTTTTTGTTTTAGAGACCCTTTCTTAATCCAAATCGCCAGCTACTGTATTGGAGAAGCGGAGAGAATAGAAAATAGAACGAAATGTATGCAGAAAGAGATATTAAAGATGGAAACGTTTTTTGTTTGGAAATTATGCAAACCAGTAAGATCTAGAATAAGTGTTTGTTTGTTTTTGGGCCAATTACAAATGGAACCAAAGTATTCTCTCAACTTAAAAGTAAACTCTTATTTTTTTTCATTTTGTTGTTGGTTTCATTGTTTTGTTAGGTAAATCAAAACGAGAGCTATTTACTTTTGTAAACCTTCTCGGTCATGTCATCGAAGCCAGAGTCCTGAATGTTCAACATTAGACTGTCGGCCGACAGATAGACCTTGTTCTGGGAGCTGGCAATCTGCGAACAATAGATAAGGGGGGAAAATGTTTATGAGAAATCTTTAAAAAGAGTTTATAATGTCTTACCGTGCGTGCAATGCTCTGAGCAGCACGCAGCTTGCGCAATTTCAAATAAGCAGGATTCTGTTTAACGGCCAGACCTAAGTAAACATAACAGTTAAGGTGGAAACCAAAAGGGAAATAGGCATAGAAACAATTGGCAATGTAAAGTTAATTAAGGAATGTTTGAGTTTTTTGCAAAAGGATATCATTTTAGCTGCTTCGGCTTCACCCTCAGCCTGGACGATCTTCTGTTGTTTCTCCTGCTTGGCACGCTCCACAAAGAACACGGCACGCTGGGCCTCCTGTTGGGCCACCTGTTTGGCCTCAATGGCTGCGGTGTATTCCTTGCCGAAACTCAATTCAGTTAGAGAGACATCATCTAGGATAATATTAAAATCACGAGCACGATCTACTAGCTCCTTACGGATCAACAGGGAAACCTTAAATCGACAATATTAATTAGCATCTAATTGTAACTAATTGGATTGTAGTTGGACTCACCTGCTGACGCTGTGTAATCAACTGGGATGCATTAAATTTGGCAATCACACTCTTGAGCACCTCATTGCAAATGGAAGGCAACACTTTCTCATCATAGTCCACGCCCAGTTGTTTGTGCAGGAAGGGCAGATTCAGAGAATCGGGACGTGAGAGTACACGCAATGAAATGTTAATCATTTGCAAGTCTTTGGAGCCAGTGGGCGATGAAATTTTGCGTGGACGAGAGCGAATATCATAGATGATGGGATATTGGAACCATGGGATGCGTACATGCAGACCCTCGGAGTAGATTTCATTCTGGATGCCACCAAGCCGGCTGAAAATGATTGCACGGTGACCGCCCTCAACTGAATGGGGAGAAAAGCGAAACAGAAATTGTGGAGTTGGTTATGCAATCAGTGAGACCAATAAGAAAAACTCATAAGGCCTCTGGGGATCATCCCCAATTGTCGCCAGATTTGCATTTGTATAAGTGTGTGTGTGTATTTCGTCCAAGTGTAGGCCGGTTCATTGTGCAAGAAGTGATAGACGTTATGAAATCCTACACAGAGATACCGCCGCACTCATACAAATGCAAGCCTTGTTGAGGTTATGTCCATATGCCGCTAAATTTCATTAGATTTTTTGTTTCGAAATACCCCGATTCGTTTTTTCATAACCTTTCGAATGCTTACCTGTATACAAGGACTGGCTAACACCATAGGCGGCAGCACCGACAGCAGCCAAAACCTTTAATCCAATTCCCAAACCGGGTGGGCCACCTTTGCCCAGTTTGCCCGCAAGATCATTTAATTTGCTTTGTGCCATTGTGATTTGTGTTCTATAAATGTAGAGAGAATTTGTAATAGTTTAGTAAACTATAAAATCAGACACACACTATGACAATGGATTATAAATCCGGAAAATAATGAAATAAGATTCGGACGTAAAATTGCACGCACGTTATGTCTATTTACCTGCTAGAGATGAGAAAACTGTAACGATAGTATCGATTGCGTGGCAACCAAATTAGTTAATCGATAATTCACTGCAAATAACCGATAGCTGACCGTGTGTGTCAAAATTTGCAATCGATTGGCGCCATATTTAAAAAAAAATTGATAATTGAATGGAATTTTTTGAAATCATTGAATTAAAATTTGTTTTTTTCTCAGTTAAAAAGTCACTGGCCGCTAGTCATCGATGAGAGTAAATCTCTATTTTTAGCATTCAACTGCTGAAAATTGCTACAAATTAAATTATATTTAATTTGTATCAGTTGTCGCATACTTCCCGTCTACCTGAGCGTAAAGGTATGTTAATCGTAACTTATTTTCAACTGTTAGTTTTGAGCAAAATTTATTGGCCCAGCCCAAAAAAAAACCTTATCACATTGTTTCGTTTCGTTCTCTAAGGCTTTCCCAGTTTTCTAATGTTTTGACAGCATGTTTAGTTGTATTTTTTTTTTGTTTTGGGTGTTTTGGCTCCTTTTTTTTGAGTATGTCACGATACGTAGGAACTGATATGGTCAATTGTTTTATGACTTTTCGGTAGCCAAATTGTTCATTAATGGATTTGCAATTAATATGTAGTTATTTATTTCATGCTTTGCTTTGTGGCCATAAGATAAGATTAACCAATTTTTCTAAATACTGAAGTAGAGCCATGTGTTTATCAATTTACAAGAGCTACGTACTTGTCTATGCCCAGTGGATTTTTTGGAGGCCCTCTTCAAGTGCAAACGTTATGTGTTCTTATTTTGAATCAAAGTGCAATATACATATATAATATTTTGTTTTTTTTTTTGGGATTGTCCAGAAATATTAGCCATCAATTGACGCAAATGACACTTGGCTCATCTAGAAAATGGATCGAAATGACGATACTTTAAAAAGCCTTATTGTAAAGGTTTTTCACACACACTTAATAATTTTATGCTCTGTTTGAGTCAGGGAAATCACAAGTTTACTCTTAACAATTAAGAACAATTGCAATGAAATAAAATTAAAGTACTTGCCTGATTATATGTACATATATAGAAATCCCCGCGTCAGAGAATCATCTGCATATCGAATGTAAAATGCATAAATGATGAGTTTGGTTGAAAGACCGCAAAACCAAAAAACCAACTATACCTATTTTTTGTTTGTATGTATTGGCACAAAACCTGGTTGGAATAATTAAGTTTTACCTTTTTTGCCTTTGCCTAGAGTCAGCCTATATAAGGCAGATGAGGAAGGGCAGGTGAGGGCAGAGGACAGGTGGGTGGGGACCAATCAATGCCGGCGCTTTGAGGCTCTCCATCGTATCATCATGAAGTGAGTGTTTAGTGCTTGTGTGTTTAGTGAGTTGTTTTGTGCGTTAATCGCCATCAAAAAATCGTCTATCAGTATCAGACGGCAATTAACATGCGCAACAGTCCGCTCATAGATTACTTTTAATACTCGAATGCTTGCCAATTTTTTTGTTTAATTTTCCATTGAACGACAAAATACTTGAACTTGAATTTACATACGTTATATTTGACCAATTCAATAGCTTTGGCCAAAACCGATTCACTACAGGAACTACAAAATACAAACTTGACCAAGTTCAGGCACGTTTCCAAAATTCAAAATCGTCACGATTCATGTCTGTGTGACAGGAAAAATACATGGGGAAGAGGAGATCCAGGGAGAGCAGGAGATGGGGGCATTATGCAATTACTAGTTAGTTAGTTGCTATGTAACCAATGCAGTTTCCTATAGTTTGTATAGAAAATATGTCAAGCATTCTAATTGTCAGCTCTCTCTCAGTCTCTATGTAATTGCATTTGGCTTAGTAATTAAATTTGAACCAATTCAACGCCCGTTTTTCACTGCTCTAACATGACAAGTGAAATACAATAATAATAATAACAACAAAAACTATAACTGCAACTGCAACTGCAACTAAAAACAAAATAAAAAATCCCACATACATCTATATCTAAACTATATTTAATTAGAGTTTTAGTTCACTAGTTCAAGTTCAAAACATTTGCCCCATCATTCAAGATGCCCGTTGCACGGCCTTTTACACCGTTCGATTCCCATCAGACGGATCCACTTGAGACCCAATCCCAAATGAATTGACTTCTGATTACACAAATGATTTAGTACAACAAACATCTTGACAAAAACATTAAGACAACATACTTTGTCTAACTTAACTAACAATAAGCACATACAATGAATCATCTAGTTAAAAGTTAACAGCTTTCTAAATACATACATCATTCACTAATAGTCGATCACATTAAATTGCTATAATGATTGATTTTTCACACTTTTGGGTGTTAGCATAGATTATAAACGAATTGTTTATGTCATTTCAATATTGACGCAAATGCTTAACTTAACTAGAGGTCTTTTGACCAATTGTGCTGTTATTTTTAAAAATTGAGAATGACATGAAAATTATTCATCAGCTTATTTATATAATAGGTATAGTTATTTACTTTAAATAAAAGAGTGGCTAATGCAGCTCTTCTATCCTTATGTAAAACTACCTACAAAATCAAATATATTAATGCATAGTAACTATAAAAAGTAAATCCAAGAATCCAATACTTTTAGTACCACATATGTATTTGGTTTACATACATACAATTAGATCTTAGATCTTAAAAGTGTATTATAATGTGAGAACAGATGGATAAAGTTGATAAACCAACTTTACTTGATGAGTGAAATAAAACCTTTGTTTAGTCACTTGGAAATATGTTTCTTGTTTCGTTTCCTTTCATTTGTTTATTCATGTCCATAGTTTGAAAATACATATATAAATTAAAGAACCTAACTTTATATTGCAAACCATTTTAAAGTGTTTAGTTTCACTCATAACATTTTCTTGAATGAGTTGCCTTTTTCAAATATATTTGTATTTGAAACTATTTTTCTACATTCGTCTTTGCGATACGAACATTATAAGTTTTATAACTCCCTCTACAAGAGTGTAAAAATACAGTGTATTTTTGATCTCTAAGGCTGGTCAATAAATACATTTTTAAATGAACCTTTTAGTAACCTATTTTGCTCTACACTTTTCTTAACGATTTTTATGTAGAAAATTTATTTTCCTTACTTTTTTCTTTGATTAGAAAAACCGTAAAATATGGGGCCTGAAAACAGACTCCATTTAATAATCGGAAATTGAGATTATACACCAAAGTATATTAAAATTACTACCTCTTTAAGCACAACTTATATAACAAAAAGGTTGTTGTTTTTTTTTTTAATTTGTCAACTACAGAAATTATCTTTAAATAAGGTAAAGTAAATTCTCAACTCTAGACTCTAGGATTAAATATTATTAAATTCATATATTCCTAAATTCTTAATAAATTTCAATTATTTTTAATATAAGAATAATATTTGCTATCTTATTCTTATCATTTCAAATGTTATCAATTAGCTAGATTCGAAATTGTGTGTCAAATTTAAATTATAGTTGCTTCATTTCGAAGTAAGTCCGTAAGGACTTAAAAGCTCTAAAGTTCTAGTTAATTTTATATATAAATATTATGATGAATACATTTGGTTACTATGAATACATATTTTACTCAATGGATCTTGAAGCTATTAATTTTAAACTATACAAATTTATAGTCAATTTTATTAATCCGGGCTTTCGATTATTCGTATTTTAAAACTAAAGCCATTTATAAATGGCATTATATCTAATAAGTAGAAAAAAAAGTTCGCGGGAATTCCCAGAAGAAATTGTTAAGTTTACATTACTCTAAGCATAAATTTGAATTCGTGTAATTAACTTGTACTTAGTTAATTCACTTGTAAATTTCTTTGCTAAATGCTAGTCATCAAAATATTTCCACTTGCTATTTATTTGTTTATTTCTTATATGTATTTTTTTGTTATTTTTGGGAAGTCATACATGTTTGATCGTTCTATATAGTTATCATATGTGATTTAAATCGTGATAATCATTTTAATACCTAACGCCGGAGAACAAGATCACAAATAAGTCATGACAATGATATTAACTAGAAGGAACATGTCCATTAAGACTCAAAAAGAGGTCTGTGAATTGCCCAAAACATTTAGCGTGGACTTTAACGATAATTCATTACCGTTTCGGTTTACTTTTTTTTGCTACTATCTCTCTTTGGGTTGTCATCGATTGGGAAAACGATGTCAAAGTGGCTAAGACATGATTGCCACACAACGGAAAGTACGTCAAACGAATAGAATCGAAACGAATTGCACTTGTCTTTCTGCGACTTATCTAAGTGCTTACACGACCTTTTCTTATATTAAAAGTGGCAGATCTGATTGAACGACTCTAACTATGTATATAATTTACCTTATTGTTAAACTATCTTTTCTTTTTCTAATGAATTTAAACGCTCCAACGCCAAAAAGCAATAAAGTGCTAAGTGCTTGCGGAAACAGATTTCGAATGTTATTATTTATTGATTTTAGAAATTGAAATTTTTGAATTGTAACGTCGAAAAACAAATAAATCCAGTAGTAACTAACTGCTGAATAGACAAAATAAATAATAATAATAATAATTACTATTGCTCTCGTATAAATTCCATTGAAGCAGCCAGGCATGAACTATGTATATACATATTTATGCCTGGCTAAGAATTTCTAATCAGCCACAACACACACACAGACAGAAAGAGTAAGTTAGTTAGTCAAGAGGGGAAAGCTTAATCTTTAGTATAGTTCTAAGTACTTGGTTAAATTCAAGAGAAAGTGAAAGTAAAAGAGTAACGACATGAATGTCAAAAGTTTACGTTCAGGTATGTCAAATATGGGAAAGAAAAAAGAAGTTACAAACACTTATACACACACACACGCACTCTCACACTCACACACAGTGATCACACGAGGCTTTTAAGTGATTGGATCTATTAACCAGTTTGCAGCTACCATTAGCTTAGAGTCGGGGGATACCCCTCTCAAATAACAATACAAGACGTCACAAAAAATGAAGTAAACGAGTCGTTACGACGACTTTGGTATACCATGCACCAAGTTAAATAAAGACCAAATTGTATGTTCAATTCTTTTCACATTCCTCATAGCACTATAGCGCACCCAGCGGCTATTTTCCTACTTTTGGTTCTCCTAGGTAAAACATTTAGGCGTATATCGTGTCTATATTTTATCTAATTTTTATGAAATTTGGTGGCCTAAAAGATTGTAATTATAATTATTACAGTTTTAAATTTTTGTACAATAACTTAAAAATTTTAGTTAAAAAACACATTTTGCCAAATAAAAAATAAATGTTTAAATTTAACTCAATCTTAGGAGTTAATATACCAAGTTTAATAACTGTAACTTATAAAATCTCTAAAATTTAGCTGTTGATACAAATCAAAATAATACATACTTTTCTAATTGAAAACATATGCCATATTATATATGGAACTTTCATGACTTTAATATACCAATGCCCTCCATCTGGTGCATGGTACAAAAAGGCAGACAAAAAAACAAGCTGTCTACCCAATCTCTGAGGTGGAGTTCCCAAGATTTCATTAACTGAAACCCAAAAGCGAAATAGCCATAAATAAAAATGGTTTACTAAAAAATTTTCCATTGGCCCATTTCGAGTGCGGTGTGAGGATGATACATGTACATATATAGTGTTCTGCTATCATTATGTCAGTTTATGTCCATAGCAGCATCGACCACCTAATGATACACTTTTTGTCAATGTACATACGTAGGCACTTGAGGTACATAGAGTTCTATGCTTTGTGGTGCTATTACGGCCCTGGGGAGCCAACTGACAAGCTCGTGGTTCAATAATCTAAAGAAGATTCTGATAAGATTTAAAAATGTATACACGGATATTGACTACCCATCTACCCACAGGCCCACACGGACTGTCCACGGGCCACACAAGTGTTCGGCGCTCGCGCACCTTCGCTCAATTCCGACTCGATTTCAAGTGGAGTGGAGTCATTGTTGTTGTTGTTGTTGCTGCTGCTGCTGGTGATCACTGACAAAACTGGCGAAACGCTCGCTGAGGAGCGTGTTCAAGTGCGCGAGCGCAGAAAGCGCCACCAGGCACCACACACAATGAGAATACTCAAAACCAAAACAAAAAATCATATAAATGGAATCCCCAGCGTCGGCTCAGCGTTCAGTCGGTTCTGGAATTGCTAGCAAAGCGGGCGTTTGGAGCGGCAAAACCTAAAGTAATAAATAATAGTTGGAAAAAAAAGAGTAGAAAAAAAAAACAATAACACAATTTGTTTGTTAACATGCTAGCAATTCCCCCGAACAATTCTCTACCTCAAATTCCTATTGCTGGGCAAAAGTAAGAAGTTCCATGCCAAATTAAGAATCAAAACTCGTAAAAACGACAAACACGAGCGAAGCGAAACAAAACAAAAACAATAACAAAAAATAAATAGTGCAACAAATAATATATATATAGCAAGTTACTATATTTATATATAAAACCAACAAGTGCCCATAATAATTATATATACATAAGTAAATAAATCATTTAACATCGTCATAATGAGGATCATTTGCTGTGGCGGTAATAGTGGCAAAATGGACATGAAAAACCCCAAAAAGGGTGATGAGGCGGTAGCGGAGACCGAAGGCACATGTAAGCATTGAATAATATTAAATTTTGATAACATCTGTCAATACACTATTAGATAGTATTTATATATGTAGATAGTTAAGTGGGCACTAGATAAACCAGGAGTGGGTAAACGCAACGCACTTGTGCAAACCCAACGGATGCACTTCATAGGTGAGGCATCACTGGAAATTTCATTACACAAGTCGAAAACCACTTAAACACACACACACTTTTCTGATATATTAATAGCTGGAACTAGAAACGACAAAAAAAGTTGCATTTTAAGTTTAGTCATGCTCTAATTTAACCTTTAAATATGTCCTATTAAACGTTATCAAGCGCAAAGCTCCTTCATCATTTAATCGTGATTAAACTTATCGCAGCTATAAACATTATGCCTTCGATTTGGTTTAAACTATTTGAAAAGGTAAAAACTTTTAGTTGGCATGGGTAAATATTTGAAAATACTTTAACAACAATATTGATTCTTACTTAACAAAAGGTTAGCAAGAGGGATTTATTTGTATTTGAAAAAGTTTTGTGGTTCTTAAGTGGTTGCAATTCAAGTTTTAAAATTAACTCAAAGGGCCCTAAAAGTAAGATCTGTTTCAATAAATATTAGTCTACTGAATTTGTTATTTACTGAAAAGTCATTCTTTCTTAATAAATATTCATAGTTAATTAACTTTTAATTAAATAGATGCACAGATAAAGAGAAGTATCACACAATTGATCAGCATTTCGGATTATTAAAAAGATTGTTAAGAAATTACATTTTTAATATACATTAGAACTGTAGCTGCCAGGACTTTCGGCCCTATGATTATTTCTAGTTTAAGCATTTAAATTCTTTCTGTTAGTTAATTTTAGCTGATAAAACAATAAATAATTTCATATTTCCAAAATTGTTGATCATTTTCGATTCATTTTTTCTGCACTTTAAACATTTATTTGATGATCTGTGATCAAGGAAATGACTGGCCAACATGTTCGGCTGACTGATCAGTTGTACTTTGGCCTAAGCAAAAACGAAAAAAGTGTTTCAATATCTAACTCATTATGGTTTATTTTAACTAAAATTTGATACACCTTTACCACAATGGCTCTTTAGAATTATTATAATTAACTCTATAGATAATCCTTTTAATATGCACATAGAATTGCAATTATAAATGCAATTTCTAAGCCAACTCCTCCTTGTCATTCTTTAAAATGAATTTTTGTTAGAAATATTTTCAAGATTTTCAATCTTTCTTATATAAATAAGTCGATCAACCTCAAGTAGCCCTACAAACACTTCATACGACAGAGTTAAGTAACAGCGTATATAAAGAAGCTTACCTAAGTCTAAATATTCCAGCAAAATAAATTGGTAAAATTGTAACTAATCAGGTATAGAAAGCCATTGATCAGAATGAGAGAATGTTAAGCCAATAAACATTTGTTTTTAAAGATCTTTTTACTTCAAAATTCAACATTTCAGTTAAGCTACTCTCTGAATTTCCGAGAATTATTTTGCTGCTGGCCAACTTAACAAACATTTGGCTGGCCATAACCAGATTTGTTTTTAAATGAATTGTGAAAGTAATTACACAAAAAAAAAACAACACTCACACATAGACATTGTCTTATTTGGCTTATACAAAATTAGTGTGTGTGTGTTGAGTGTGTTTTTGTCACTTCAGCGTGTGCCACACACGTTCCAATTAAAGGTGTTTTTTGTTTTAGGATTTTCATTATGGTTCGAATTAGTTTATATATATCTATTTTAATTATTAGTTAAGCAATGCTAAATGTTAGACTGAGAAACTGACCTGGACCTGAACTTGGTTCAGGTCGTCTATGGCGCCTCACACAGCTTGGCTCAGACAGACAGACAGGAAGCTAGTGGCACTTGTGGTTGCAGTTGCACTTGCTGCTGCTGTTGGCCATAAATTGGAATATAAATGTAAATTCATCGTCAAAGTTTAGTTCGTATGCAAATTTCTGGCAAACACAGAGTTTGTTTTGTTTGTGTTTTGTCTGGCCATTAGAGAGAGAGATAGAGGGGGTCAAGTTATGGGTCGCGGGGAGCCCAAATGCTAACAAAATACGTAGATACCGACAGGCAGTCTATATCGTACCGACAAACGACGCACTCTCTCTCTTTCTCTCTCTATCAAATGAAATCCAGTTTAGTACCGACGACTAATGAGCAATATAAACACACACACACACAATCTAAATTGAGATTCTAGCTATAGATACGTTTTTTTAAACAATTAGAGCTTTGGGTGAAGGGGTTTTGGGATGGGGAAAGAAAGTTTCATATATGGCTAAAACATAAATCTCACATAGTTCGTTTACAAGTTGCCGATTATGTTCCTGTTTTGACTAAAATATATTGCATCAAAAGGAAAGTCATTACAAGGGCCCCTCCCCCAACTCGTCCTCCCACCAAATTACACCTGTTTCATGCATTATAATTTCGTTCTTAATTTACTGACACAAACCGCAAAATTTCATGAACATTTCATTTATTTATATATTTATATCAAACTTATTATTATTACAAAATCTTCCGTCAGAATGAACATAAATTACGCCTGGAATTCCAAACAATAACAACAATGACAACAACAAATATTCAAACAATATTCAAATTTTGCAAGGTAGGCTGGCGCATATATGTGGCGCCTTTTTGACGCATTTTCTAATGGTTGACATCCAGCCGTAGTCCAGGCCATCAAGTTTCTCTATATACCCCCAACGCAGATCGCACACAAATCACAAATCATAGAAACTTGCTCTACGGGTTTTTTATTTTTTTTTTTTGTGGAAGATATCTAAAGGTTTCGCGACGGCCGTACACATCGCCAAAAAAAGCAAAAAACTGTATTGAAAACATGGCCAAAAAGCATGATAAGCGCCATAGACACGCTTTGGTGGTGTTTCAACTTGATTGCGGTGACACACATTGATTTTAGCCACTTAAAGAGAGTTACGGAGCATTCAATGGCGTTGTGTCTTAGACCATTAAGCAATGATAACCCTATTGACAGCTTGCCTATCTTCTATATCTTTGAAGTGTGTGACCACGTCGTGTCGGGGCATTTCAAAGTCGTTCTAAACACTTTTAGCCACCAAATGACGTTCAAGAGTTGTGTCTGGGAACCTCCAAACTTATTGGGCTCTTATCTAGCTTTCGGGCCACTTTCATTCATCATTCCCTTATAGTCTGGGAATTAGCCTAATTCGTGTTCTAAATTGCCACAGAATGCATTTTCAATTCAATTTTAATTGCACAAAACACAGAAAAAATAAAACATGAACTCTAATTGCTTGCTAATTGTTTATGCATTTTATGGTTGATAGCTTCAAGTTCGTTATAGCGCAGACGTACCGTAGTCAAAGCTTTTTTTTTTTGTTGAAGGGGTAGAAGCTTTTATTATGGCATTGCCAGGCAAGAGAAATAAGCGTTGACATTCAAAATTCATATTCAAATTCAAGTTCAAAGCTAACGGCTAATAAATAAATTTCTATAAAATAATTTTTAAATAATAGCAATAAATTATCAAGATTAATATACGACAACAAATACAGATCAAAGTTTTTTTTCTCACCAAGGCATGCACCGATCATATGATGCCTTGCACTTGATAACAAACTAGACAAAAATAAAACCAGCCCCCAACCTCAGCCCCAGGCCCCCTTTTAATCAGGTCCGCATCTAGAAATGAACTTTATTCGAGAACTGTGTCGAGTTCCCCCATCTAAATGATGCTGTTGGCGTTTGCTGCTGCCGCTGCTGATTGTTTTATATTACCAACTTACTCGGCTGGCACGAGGCAGAGCGATAGAGGCAAAAATGTGTAGCATCTAGAGTGTAATTGAGATTTGTGTTCACCTTTAAGATGGAAACGCTCTATCAAATATCCATCAGTTAGTGCATAGGCTCCTAACAGAACAGAACAGTTGTGCAACTAACTAAAAAGAATCTCAGTTTTTGATTTCGAATTAAGCAAAACGTTTATTTGTCTTAAACATGGTGAATAATGTGGTGAAAAATCGACGTTTTGAAGATGAAGGTGGGTTTTGGCATTCAATCTAAAGAACAATTCTAATTCATTGATACTAAATTAAGTGTTCTTAAAATAATATTTTCCTTAAAAACTCAGCTATTATCCAAAATCTTTATAAATTTAGAGAATCATTCCAAAATGTACGAAAATGTGTAAAATTATCAGAATGTTTTTGAAATTGTTACACAAAGATAACAAAAGTTATTTCTAAAGAAACATTTTACTCCAAATCTTGGTTGTACATTATCCAAAATTATCAGAAAATCTCGCAAAATGATTTAAAATTATCCAAAGAAATGTCATATTATACGAAATCCTCTAAAATTATCAAAAATTATCCAAAATTTCAGCATTCAAATTAATTGATCTTATACTAAAATAGTTTTATCATTCCTGAATGAACATTATATTCTATAATATATTAAGCAAAGAAAATTTATTTCTAACGATGTTAAGTACTTCTTTTTGTCCCTCACATTTTATAATCCATCGTCATTTAATACCCAATTTGTCTATGACTTTCATTTTCTAAAATGTTTCGTGTTTTGTCATTTTATGGACAATTTAAATTGATAAAAATAATTTCGCAATTCTTAACTATTTGCACAGACATTATAAATTGGTAAGCTCTGATTATAATTTAAGTTAATTTCATAGTTAATTGCAGTCCAGATATAGCTTTGCTTACCCATCGTAGGCTTGGGCCATTTGCCTTTGCTTATCAAATGAAAGGAGATAAGACTAGATCATCATTCATATAAGACGAGCCCCCTTTTTCTTTTTTTCCGCTCATCACTCCCAGAACGAGCGAAATTTTCAGATGTGTGAAAAATTTTAATCCTGAACTAATGAAGCCGCCTTACAATTATTGCAGTCGGAACCAAAGCAAAATTACATTGTTAGATACGTATGAAATTACGTATGTATGTAGATTTGCTTATCTAAAGAAGCACTTGACACTAAGTCAACAAAATGCAACTAAACTTTTACTGCGAGTTGATTATGACATCAGAGAGTGTATTTGGCTTGGGTCCATTTTCTTTTTTTTTTGGCGCCAGAGATAAAAAAATCGTGTGAGAGGAGACATTCATAGTGGAATTTTTTTTTGTATTCCCAATTCAACCCATTAACCAAAGTAATCCAAATGTAAATACCAAAGCAAATAGATGATTATCTGCGTGAATCTGTCGTCGTTTTTGTCGTCGCAGATAAGGGATGATAAATTTAAATTAAAAAAAGCTACTGATATATAATACAGAAGCGGTTAAGAGGTGGCCAAGTGACGCCGTCTGCCGAGAATGAGAGTCTTGTGCGATTTATGGCCAGCAAATCCAGTTAAAAGGGGCTGGTTATTCTTTATGGCACTACGCAAAAAAGTTCTACACGCTTACGACCTACAGCTGACCTACATGACGGTAGGGGAAATAGTTACTGATAGCTAATCGTCATAAGACGATTACCGATTAGATGAGCTGAAAATAGACAGAGAGTCAAATCGAAGATCAATTAATATATGTATTACCTCTACAAAATAAATATTAAAGATTACCTAAGCTAACTAATAGCATAACTTTTCTTGGTTACAGACTCCGGCCTGGGTGTACGTCATTTCCAAGCTTTCCTGCTTTTCTGTGGTCTAACTGTGGCCTATGCCTCACGTGTCAATCTTTCTGTGGCCGTGGTGGCCATGACAGATGCTGCCAGCGTTAATCCCAATTATCCTGTAAGTATTAAGGCTACAATAGAAATAAACAAGGACTTTTCACTAAATTGTATTCGTTTGCCTTACAGGAATACGATTGGTCAGAGAAGACGAAATCCCTGCTGCTGAGTAGTTTCTTTTGGGGATATGTCATCACACAAGTACCAGCAGGTCAGCTGGCACGAAAATTTGGTGGCAAAGTCACTCTATTGAGTGGTCTCTCCATTTGTTCGGTTCTAAACATCCTGACACCTCTGTTCGCCGATCTCGGTGGCTGGCAATTGGTTTGTGCCCTGCGTGTGGTTGAGGGCTTGTGCCAGGGTTTCGTCTTCCCATCGGTTCACACCATTCTGTCGGGTTGGGCCGTACCCAGAGAACGTGCCACCCTGGGCACTTATGTATATGTGGGCAATCAGTTTGGTACCATCGTTATGATGGCCACTAGTGGTGTGTTGGCTGCCTCAGCTGGCGGTTGGCCAAGCATATTCTATGTCTCTGGCGGAATTGGATGCGTCTGGGCTGTGGCATATTATTTCTGGGGTGCCAGTTCACCTGCGCAGTGCAAACAAATCTCACAGGAGGAATTGAAACTGATTGAATTGGGTCTCGCTGAGGAATCGTCCGCTGCTGCGGATCAACCCAAGGTGCATTTGTCTACCCCATGGCTGGCGATATTCAGTTCACCTGCCTTCCTTGTCCTGATTGTGGCTCACAGTGCTCATAATTGGGGCTTCTGGACACTACTCACGGAAATTCCTAGCTACATGAAGAATATTCTTGGCAAGGATATCAAATCGAATGCTCTACTCTCAGCTCTGCCATATTTCTGCATGTTCTGCATGTCCTTTGTCTTCTCAGCCATTTCGGATCAGCTAAACAAACGCAATTGCATCTCCACCGTTACAAGCCGAAAGCTTTTCAACTCGATTGGTTTGTGGATTCCCATGGTTACCCTGATCGGTCTGGCCTATGTCGATACCGATGAGAGCACCACAGCCGTGGTCCTTCTCTGTTTCACTGTGGGCATGAATGGTTCCACCTATTTGGGTTACCAAATGAATCACATTGATTTGTCGCCCAATTTCGCCGGCGTTCTGATGGGCATCACAAATTGTGTGGCCAACATAATGAGTATTATTGCCCCACTTTTGGTTGGCTTCATTGTTACAGATGAGGTAAGTTAAAAGCTCTCAGATCTGATCATCGATAAAACAATTCTAACAAATCTCTCTTTATTTGACATTGCAGCACGATGCCACGCAATGGCGTGTGGTCTTCTTCATTGCTGCCGCCATCTATCTGGTGGGCAATGGACTCTTTGTCATCTTCGGCAAGGCCAGCATTCAACCCTGGAATGACCCTCCAGCATCTAAACAAGCTCGTCGCAACTCTTCTCCCCAGGTGGAGTCCCAAAACTAAACTGAATTTAATGACTTATAGCTAGAGAGAGCGCGTGTGAGAGAGAGAGAAAACAGCACTAGTCAACTAGTTCACTTTTTTTCCAACCAAAACTACGTTGTAATTTTCCTTTCCTTAATAGCATCTTCCTCTGTGTATAAGTTTTTTTTTTGTGTAAATTGTATTCCACATTTTGTATATAAGTTTAGTTTAATATTTAGCTTTAAGGCCTTGTTGCATATGTGTATAAAAGTAAACAAAATGTAAATAAGATGTATAAAACAAAAACCACAATGTTTTTCTATGGGAAGGTTTCGTGTGCGATTTTCCACTCAATGCTTACATCAATCAAATGAAGAATTTTTGCTCATTCATGTGCCCAGAAGCAAACAAACAAATGCGAGCTAGACAAATCAGAATGTAGAGACAGAGAGCTTGTACAGTAATGTCAAAAAAGGATTCGTGACGTTTACGAATAGCCAATACTTACTTGATTCAAGTTCCCAGCTAGGAAGCCTCTGAAGTGCTTCTGCAATTTCGATATATCCTCATACTTACAAAATGTATTTTTCAAAAATTGCTAATATTATTGAGCCTACAATCTAAGTTGCGAATCCGTCTAGGCCATGAATGGAAATCCCAACCTTACAAACAATTTCTATTTCAAAAAATGTATAAGGAATATATGTATAAGGAATATACATATTACTTATGGTAAACATAGGAGTTGGAAGCTGTGTTTTTATTTTCTTGTATTCATATGATTGTTACTCCTTTATGGCCCAAACTTGAAAATGTTGGTAAGGCTGAGTTGAAGTTATTTCCTCATATTTGTTTTATTTAAAATCTAAATTCGACCCTTATCATATATTTTAGAAATATTTATGAACAAGGCTAATTTTAATTGATCTATGTACTTATTGAGCAATGTGTACTTCTTTTCCTTTCATTGCGTCATGAACTGTTTTAACCTTTATCCTCTTTTTCTTTTTGTCCCCTTTTGAGTATATAAAAATGAGATTAAATTAATTAATTGTTCCCGATTTTGATGGAGTTATTAAAAGTAACTTTAAAAAAATTCTTACGTAAGTTTATTTATGTACTAACATACATATATGTACACGGCAAGCCTTTCCTCTTTTTATTTCGTACGTAAATATAACGTATACGCAGCGTATGGCATTTATGCTATTGCTAAAACAATTTTGACACACAAAATAATGCTGATATTAATGACAAATGAACCTTAACAAATTTTAATTTAAAAAAAAAAACATTATAAATAGAAAAACTATTAATGGGAAAAAAACATCTGCAAAATATGTGCTTTTTGTACCCTATGGGCTTTTAACTAGCGTAGACAAATTATAATTATTAATAATAAATAATTATTTAATTTTTTAAGCATATTTTTTTGCTATTTGATGTGCTTCTTGGATGTTTTTGGGCCACTCTAATGTATGCATATGTATGTGTTATTTGTTGTATGTGTTATAACGTACAAAATTAAGTATACGCAGGAAAGATTCCAATACTTTTTGCAAGTACATAAAACGCTCAGCCTAAGAGTAGGCAACAAAAAAGTTTTAGCTTGATCATTTCACACACAAGCGAAGTAACTTTCTTCTGATTTTAAACAACCAATAAAATACATTTAATTAACATATATACGTTAACTTAACTGAATTAAATATTCCAACTTTATTGGACTAAAAATTCTAACTTCATATAAAATATTTGTCTTTCAAGATAAGTCTGAAAAGTTCTTTAAGTTTTGGTATGTATTAATCAAACCAAAATCTCAATCAATGATTAATAACCAGCTAATTATACATATTTTTAAAATATGTAACCCATTCCAATAACTAAAATCACTTTTTGGTGCAACTCTAAAAATCCTTATAATGATAATATACATATGTAACTACCTAGCTAACAGTTTTATGTCTCGCCATTTGTCATTAGTTGCACACGTGAAGTACATAAGCGAAATGTAGTAGCCGGCAAGCATATAAATTGCAATCACTTAAGTCTCTATCCATAAAAGAAACTCTCTACTAACGTATAATATAAAAATTAAGAGTACTGTGTGTTGTGCACATTTTATGGTTTCGAACTTGCTAGTAGCTCGAACCACATGGAGCTCAAAAGCTTGTTGATAAGCAGAATTTAAATATTCTGAAGCACGCGATATAGTTGAGTAACGAGACCGGACCATTTATGAATATTTATATAAACATTATATACTATATAAGTCACTTGGCAAGCTGCTGGCATAAAAAACACACACACATACAAGTCGAATGGAATTATAATGATAAGTATTTAAAATTCAATCTCGTGCCAAGAATGTTGTTATTATCATCTGAGATTGAAAGTGAGCTGTGAGATGATGGCAAAGGATAATTAAAAACCACAAAATTTCCTTCCACTCACATTTACAGATAATAAAGCTATATACATATATATATATACATACTTATATGAATTTATATATACAGTATAACGAAAAGTAAGACAAACAATCACAAGAGGCTAAACGATAACAAAATCCATTAAATACGAATTTTAAAGCATTTATTTATACGACTTTTGTCAAGTGCTCAAGGAAGGGAATGGACACGAGGAGAGAGAAAGAGAGATGTTATCATTCGTTGAGCTACTTGTCATATCAGCACTCCAGTAGGTTGCAAATACCCTTTAGTGGTAGAGTATTAATGAGGTATATTGATATTGTAATTATAGTATTAAAGACAGCAAATCTGTATATATCTGTGATCATTTTTGTTACAACAATTTAATTATTTGAAA
The DNA here is from genome assembly GCA_018152135.1 of Drosophila paulistorum. Classification (NCBI taxonomy): domain Eukaryota; kingdom Metazoa; phylum Arthropoda; class Insecta; order Diptera; family Drosophilidae; genus Drosophila; species Drosophila paulistorum. Next base: position 42,231,958 of record JAECXG010000822.1, read on the forward strand.
CCTTTAATCTGTTGTATACGGAGCAACTTCAAGACATTTTCTCTAGTGACATCAGCTTTTATTTCTTTTTATAAGCTGCAGAAGGACAAGTATTCCAATTTCAATAACACTTACTATGCGGACGTATAAATTTACGGGTCTTTTCACCATTCGCCTTCGAATACTAGGCTTGTGTGTTGTGAAAACCGGAAGTAAGGATACTTTCCTTTCTTTTGAAGCGATTTGTGTATTCTTTGGCTAATTAGATTCTAAAAATAAATCTTCGAAATATTTCTATTGCTAGATCAAAAAGAAAATGTTGAATAAAACCAACTGTTTAAAACTTAGCTGACTTTAGCTAACTTCGAAAAAGCCCCTTTCCATTTGAGAAAACTTTGCTTATCTGTCACACGCCAAGTGAGACAAATAATAATTTTTTATTGCCTCATTGGCGTGCTTTCTTTAGAAATGCCATATAGAAACTGAGTCAACTTGTATTATTCACAAATTATCAATGAAATAAAAATATGGCTCTCTAATTTCATACTTATACATTATACCTTTACATTGTACTTATAAACTTAGAAACTAATAAACAATTCATACATTTAGTATGAAATTAGAGAGCTTTAGTTTTAAGCGGCTCTTTAAGTCAACAGCTAGTCAGCAACATTAATCGTTAGCAACATGTTTCACAAGAGAAATAGTATTTCTCACTTATTTTCACAAAATTATACCAGCTAAAACGGATTTTCACATCTTAGCTTATACAAGAAGAGGCTTTAAAAGTCGCCAGCAACATAAAGAGGCTATCAACATGTTTAGCCAGCAACATTATTCGTTAGCAACATGCTAAGAAGAACATGTTGAAGAAAAGGGTTTGTCAGCATTTCAACATCTTTGCTTACTTTCACATCTTAGCTTATTAACTGCATAAGAAGAAGATTCCAAAAAGTTAGTAGCAACTTAAAGAGGCTGGCAAGGCAGCAACATTTCTTGTCTGCAACATGTTTGGATAGAGAAAAGGGCTGGTCAGCATTTTAAGAACGTGTGGTATCGCAAAGTCGTCGCCGCATAGTTGCCTATGGAAATTCTATGTTTTTTCTTATTTTGTGGGTTTTTATATTAGCGAACAGCTTTATCCGCTCGTCAGATGCAATTCTTGATTTGAAACGATAACAGAATTTAAAGTGCGTGATTGTCTGCCGACTCAATATGAATCGGCAGTTTTTTAGTGTGTGCTTTTACCCCACCCCCAGTGGTGAAATCGTGAGTAACAGCTGGCCCCCGCCGCACTCTCAGCCACCCATTTGATCGCACTCTTTCTCTCTCTCGGCTCCACCAACTTAAGGTTTTACGTCAGCTGGCAGCAGGCGTTAAACTTCGTTTCAAAAATGGCAATTTCGCATACACACACACACACACATACGGACACAATGAAAGATACAGATACACAAATAGATTTTTTATATACATTTTGCAATATCATTTTGTGACTCGCTTGACAGCATTGAACATTTGCTTATCACGTGAACGACAAGTCGTTTCGACGACGTCGTGTGCGAGCAAGAAACGTGATCAAAGATCAACAAGAGACTGAGAGAGAGAGCGAGAGAACGACAGAGGGAGCACACTTAAGAGAGAGAGAGAGAGTACTAGAACGTGAGTGAGCATGGAGCGGGCTATGGCTGTGGGTGGAAGGGGGATATATTGAATGCAAAATGGCAACACAATTAACACAATGTGGCGCCTATATTGACTGCTCTTGACTTTGGCTGCGCTCTCTCTCTCTCTCTCACACTCTCTGCATTCCACTCTCATCTTCTCTTTTGGTCTCTCTCTCAGTGTTGGGGCCGGTTATGGCCCGTGCTCTGGCTAAGGTTATCGCAAAATTATTTTGCACAAAAAAAAAAAACCAACAAGAAGAATAACTCAATGTTATTTGTTCTTTATATTTGCAACAAATACTATTTAATTATTTTCTATTTGTATTATGTAAAATTCTCTCTCTCTCCATCTCCATTCATCTCTCTCGCTCTCTATTTAGTTTTGGCATGAATGTTAATCAATTGTGTCTATTTCACAATTTAGTTTGAAACTTGTTGTCACTTTTGTTTTTTATGCCCAGTCACGGCAATAGTTTTTTATTCTTTTTTTTATTTTAATGAATAAAGTCATAGACCGTGGGATAGATAAAATGTACTTTGGCTAAATGATGTCACAGGCGCAATTATAAATCAAAAGCATGCCATCTAGCCGCACCTTCCATGGCATGATAAGATTTACTTTGAAATGGATCTTCAAGTTAAATTTCAGATAAGAGATTCTGCAGGGGTAATGCGTCCGAGATTTGTACAGTGACTAAAGTTTAATGCACGTTTACCGGAAATCTTTTGGCTTTTACGGTTTAGAGATCACGAGTTCCCCTTTTCATCATATGAAAACAGAAATACCCTGTACTCAAAGGGCGGGTTATCAAAGAGCATAGCGACATTCATCCTGAAAACGATTTTCAAAAAGACTCTTCTCACAATCAGTAGTAGTCATCGAAAAGTTTAAACAATCATTATAAACTATTATTTTCGTCTAAAAGTCTGAATTGTTAAGGCCCTTTTGTGCCCCTCTCATAGGACCACAATTCTATGATGAAATCTGCCTATCCCAAATTTTTGGGGTACCTATTAAAATGAAGATTTTGTGCCTTCCTCATAGAAAAACTAGTTTAAGTGTGCTTAAAGTTTTTCCTTACACCCTAAAGAGTTTTAACCATTCATAAATTTTGAACTTTGGAAAAACCATCGAAAAAAGAAACAAAATGTATTTATTAATTACCATCAAAGGATTAACAAGATTTGCGCTTATACATATGACCATCTGTATATATTTAAAGTTGGTCCCAATCTATTTGCATTCCCTTTAAAATTTGATCCTTATTGAATTGTCTGTTAGAGATCGACTATTTCCCCATCAAGAGGTCTGATCGTACACGAATTAATATAACTTAAACTGCTAAACTTATCATAAAGTAATCCAATGTATCTGTTCCGAGAAGTAAGTCACACGGTCTTTGTTATAAACAGGTGAAAGTAATTGCTGCTATTTAAAGAATATAAAACTTGACTTCAGACGCAACGGGATATATGTAAATCCCCTGAAAGTCATCTCCAATGGAGACCGAAATACATCGCAAACAATAAAAGTAAATTATAATACAGTTAGTTGATTTTATTTATTGCACATGATAAAGGTAAAAAAACGGTTGATACATATATAGTTATATATAGCAATTATTTTATTGTATAGCTTAAACTATTTGATTTAGCCCGGTTATCTACAAATGAACTGAAGTTATCAGTATTAACATATCGACTTTTCTAATTCATAGAAAAATCAAGTTTAGTTTAAGTTTAAACATATTGATATATGTTAAGAATAAGTTGCACATATCTGTCTGATAATTGTACATGTACATGACTTTGAATAAACTAGCTATCATTTGCTTTAAAAAGTTAGAAACCAGAACAAGATAAAACTGTGACCTTTTCTTTCATCAATTATTTGTGCTAGATATATAAAACATGTATATTTATCTAGTTTTGATCTGTCTGTAATATTTACAAATCATTATAAGTTGCTTAATGGGGATTTAATTGAACTCTAATGCAGATGTTCTCTAAAAAGATCATTCCATCAAGGATGGTTGGAATTACAAGCCGAATTATAATTAACACTAATATTTTGGCTTCTTAAATGCAAGTAATTTTTATTTTAACTACAAATTCTTCAGGCTTATGTATAAAGTAACTAATGTCCTTCAAATATTGACCCGATCTTACTGTAGATTTATTATGCGAACTTAATCTCAGATGTGTTTATAGATTTGACTATTCATTTAAAGATACATTACTAGGAATGAAATAAAGTCATACTTTTGTAAAGTCTTTAATAAATTTCATATTTGCTTTTACATCAAGTTTATTAGACATAATTAAGCTTAGTTAATCTCTAAAAGGAATAATCTATATGAAGGTATGACAGATATATTATATAGTCATTTCATATCAAGTAGATATACATACATGGAAATAAATATAAAATAGTAAATCAAAGTTTTCTATATTTAGCAGCAATTTTTGATAGTTAAAGTGACATTTACACTTCATGCAGGGTATTTTAATGCATTATCAGAGCCAAGAAGAAATTTCTTTAATTTTTTTTCGAAATTTAGGTGATATACAGACACAAATATATATACATATATATTTTTTTGTATACGTCTTTTTACTTGTTTATATATACGCGTATCTATTCTATTTTCAGATTCTAATACACCCACGGCAAATACATAGTTAAAAATTAAAAGTTTTCTTTCAATAATTTTTCACAGCCAATGCATTGTCATGCACTGAGAGAAAACTAAGAAGATTTTCAATATTTATTTCCGGTTAGGATATACAAACATTTAACTGAAGTATTTTCAAAATATTTCTATATTTTCTTACATTTTTAGAGAGGAAATGGACACTGAATTTAGAAATCGAAGTTTCTCTTCTTTTTGTGAGAATCAAAAAAAGAGACAAACTATTATTAACCCATAAGTTACCAAGTTCAATTCCAAAATTGCTTGATTCTATAGATATACAAGTGTCACACTTTATATTTAATCCAATTAAAATATTGCTAAAAATATATGATGACATTTTGATTAACACTTTATTTGATTAGCAACAAAATTTCCATTCTCGATGTTTATTGACGAGATGAATAAACTGGGAAAATTTACGCATTATTTTTCTCTCGGTGTGGAAATAATTAAATGATTTTTTTTCTATTCATTTCATTCAGTGTTTGAGTGTCTTTGACAAGCTGCCAGCTGATTGACCTACAGACCTCTTATACGAGCCCCCCAGGCTAACGCAGCCCCGCTAGCCTTCAGATTTCTTCGTATGCATATTCTGGCTCTAATTGGCCATGTCCAAGAAAGGTGCTAACTAAAAATTACCAAGTTCTCGAGTTATGCGACACGCCCACCCTTTTGGCCAAAGGCAAGCCACAATGCAAACAAAGCAAGTGCAAGTCTGAGCATAATTGTTTTGTCACACACGATATAATTTTCATTTGGTTTGCTGATCGATATTGATATGGGGGAACAATTGAACAATCGGCATATTGATTGGGTACAATTCAATTATGATTCCATTTGGTTAGATAAATTTGCGCTTAGAATTTGCACAGACAATCATCATCGCACAATTGTCTGGGTCTGCGTGTAATGAGATATTTGCCTAATCATTTAGATATGCATAAATATAAAAGAAAAAAAATAATCAAAATTTGAAAATGTTTACTCGCTTTGTTTATAACATTTACACTAAGCATCAAAGTGTCGCGGCGCCCCATCACCTCAAACAATGGACCCACGAAAATATTTCAGGAGGTGGAGTTGAAGGCGGATTAACACTGGAAGAAACCCAGAAAAGGAGCTGCTTGGTGACAGGTAACACACCTGTACGAATTATATTTGATTTGGCCACAAGGCGAATGCAATTAGAACAAATTATTGTGTAGAATCAAGCATACAAATTTTATTGTTTGTCTAATATGTATGTACATATGTATATACATTTTGCTCTGTGTTACACAAGGCGTATACGTAATAAAAATAAGTAAGCACTCTGACTGGGCAATTTACATCTTTCAGCAGATGGAGACAAGCAGCATTTTAATTACCTCCCAAGTAAGGTGTGCTCTTACATATCAAAATGTTGTTCAGTCTCTTTCTATCTCTTTTGGTCTCTCTGACGTCAAGAGAACTAAACGGATGATGGAGAAGATCGTCAGAGTGCCATTTGTCAAATGGCATTAAATAATTGGTGATAAGCCATGCGCTGCTGGGTAATTCGTTTGACTGAAGTGGGCGTGACGCATCCTTATTGATTAGATTTGATTACATCAACCGAAAACAAAATGAACTCAATGTACCCTCGGAAATCGAAACCACAAAGAGTCAAATGACTTGTCAAGTGACATAAAGTTTGATAGATAGCTAGCACTTAAAATTCGCACTCTATTTTTGTAATATTTATTAATAACAATTGATTGAAATGTCCCTTTTACTTGACAGATAATAATTTACAGCAAATCGATTGGCACTTCATTGTATAAAAATAAATATAAGCTCTATCAACTTCATTCAGTTGTCCTAAATGGCTTGACACCAAATTCATTTACAGAGTTCACCTATGTATGATAAGGAAGTTATGGATTAACTGGGAATCAAGAATTGAAATTCCAAAGTGTTCTTTTTTTGTTCAAAATGAATGTCTAATCAAAGTCCTGGTACGAATGTTAAGGCTTAGCCCTGATAAGAGTCTCGAGATTTATTATTTTTTTTTGTTTAGGTGATATTATTATTGGCGAACGTGCATACACAAAACGTGTGTCGAATCGGGGCCTTATCATTAGAGAATATATAGAAACTGACACTGCATTTCCACTTGCCCCTATCTGGACACCATTCACCCAGCCATATTCATTATTATGCCTGTCCCAAATGATTACCAAAATGTTAACTGCCGCTCTTCCTCTAACACTTCTCTCCCCATTTCGCCTTATGTTCTATATAATATACATAGGTACATATATACATATATATTCTACTGTTTGTCAGAATCAGAATGAATTTGCACGCACACTTCATGGTTAAGGGATTGTGGGGAATGGTTCGGTATGCCGGAGGGGGAGGGCTCGACTTTAAAATCAAAGTCTACAAAATATGCCGCACTGATAAGCTTGAATAATTTGTTTAAAACATTGCTATTGAACAAATATAAATACTTATTATTAATATTGATAACAGAACGCGGAGGAGAGAAAAATGCTTAAGAAAAAAAACCCAAAACAACTTGTGAAGAGTATTAATTAATTTTCGATAAAAATCATGTCACTTGGAATTGGAAAAATTGGATGACTTACTATATATAAAAGAGTTATGTAAGTTCATGATCACGATAATAATGTCTGTCGATCAATTAAAGGTTATTGCCTATCTCGCTCTTCCTCTTGGAAATCAATATGTACATATATAGTAAAGATTCTGCTTTTATCAGTAAAATGATGACCTCGTCTCAGTCCAAGACTTGGATGCTGGCACCTTCTGTTATCAGTAATAATAAATGGTTCGGAAACGACTAAGTAGTTCTGTCAACGGAGTAGACAATAGAAGAGATCTGTAAATGGTGACCCCGACGTGAGTTCATGCATATTTCGATTTTCAATCAAGTGCATACCAGATGTAACTGCATTTTAGAGAAAGAGAGGCAAAGAGAGAGAGCTAGTGATGGTAAGAGGAAGTTCTAGAGATTTGTGACTAATTTTACAATACCAAAAATTTTGTATATATGTACATATTACAATCGAAAAACAAAATACTCAGAAATAACACACACAGTAAGTGTGGTAGGAAAATGCAAAGAGTGAGGTAGGGAGAGAAGAGGCGGTGGTGTATGTAGGAGCAAATTGATAACTCATTGATGTGAGAGTAAGTATAAGTGTTGGTGTTGTTTACATATTGACATTCGCCGGCCCGTCACACAGAGCCAGAGAGACAGAGAGAGAGAGAGAGAGAGAGAGAGCGTCAACTATGCGAGCCAGAGAGCACGCACACACACATGTATAAAGGAAATGTATCTGTAGCTGCCTGCGTGTTCAGTTTTACTGATAGCAACTCGAAAATGGAATTCACGCGATACACATGTTGCTTGTTCGCTCACTAACTCACTCTCTTCTCTCTCGCCCTAGTCCGCCCCGATCGCCCGACGAGGCGATCTTATTTATAAAAGAATCGCCAGCCGTTAGCCATTCAAGCAGTCGCAAACGCTCACTAGAATCAACCGAACAGTAAATTCGTCCGGTAGTGTCGTTGTCGTCGTCCTACCAACAAAAACTACATATACCAACCAGAAGAAGTAGAGGTTGTGCGGGTTCGTTAGCAAACGCGTGCCTAACTTTCCCAAAACCCAAAAAAAAAAAAGAGAGTTTTTTCGTGAAAAACCCTCCACATGTGCTCCCAACCTAGTTAGATGCAGGAACCGGTAAACGAAACACGTTGTCCAAAATATTTCCAGTGTTAATTTCATAATCAACGCGTGCTAGACAACACACAAGTGAGAATATCTTTTTGAAGATCTTCTCCAAAAAAAACACACAAAAACAAAAAAAAAGGTCAATTAAGCGTATTAATTAAATAATTACTCCCGCGCCGCACACTAATGACCACCACTCTGAATATGGTGAAGACTGGAAAATACGCCAATGGTAAGTACAAAAAGTATTTGAAACAAGATGCACGTGTCTTATATAAGCCTCGCCTTGAAACAAAACGACTTTGATCCGAGCTGATGTTGTTTTTGTTGTGGTTGTGGTTGCTGAATGTGCCGGAAACAAGTTGCCGATTACGTTGAGAATTTTCAGAAATTTTTTTCCATTTTTTTCGTTGTTATGAAAATGCCATATAAAGCGAGTTAGTGAGTAAGTGAAGTGGAGTGGAGTGGAGTGAGCGAAACGAAATGTATCTAACAGATGCATTTGTACCATATACTATATACATATATAAATGCATGCGTTGGCATTAACTGAGGCGACCTCCACTGCAGCTGCACTGCATCATCATAACATGGTCGATTTGGATAAGAATCCAACAAAATACTTAAAAAACCAATTTTTTGGAAATCATTCTAAGACTGAATTTGAATTACTTTTTCATGTGTTGAGATGTGTTTGTGAATGTGAGAGATTTTTAGCACTTTTGTCACGAGAATGATAAAAATAAACAGAAAGGAATAAAATAAAAAAAAATAAATAGAAATAGAAGAGAAAAGAATATAACAGAACACTTATATGTATGTATGTATATACATACTGAATAGTAGGTAATCGAAAGCAGACAGCAATATTTTTTGTTTTTGTCGCCTCCTCGCACAAGCAAAGCAAAAGCGTGTGCCAATGAAAAACTGATGAAAAAAAAGATTTAAATATAGTAGATCCGACGTATAACTGCCTGAGTTATGGCATAGTGTGTGTAGAGTGTGTGTGTGTGTGTTGGGGGGGGTTTGACTTATAAATTTTGTCTTTGTTATAAATCCAGTGAGTAAAGTTAAGTAAACTTTTACAATGTTCTTTTACACGCATTCCCCGAATGTTTGGTTGAGGGAAGAACTGGATGATAGACTGGGAATCTAGTCTGAAATCGGAGAGGGGCTGTAATAATTACTTCCTATCTTATCAACTGAACAGACATTTTGCTAGTATATATACCTACATACAAACAGTATATATGAGCAATCTATAGAAATGCTCTTTTGTTCATATTATTATTGTTTTTGTTGTTGCTGTTATTTTCCGTTCCCCCCCATTTTGGTTTTGTTTTATCGGACAAAAATATTATTATATAGCCTCTGGTATAGGTAGGTTATCTCTAACAAGTTTGATTTTAGTTATGTCCTTTCATAAAACACTCGTACTCAAGCAAAAGTACAGTCAGATTGAGGCAATTAATCAAAGAAAACTGGCAAAATGCGAATAATTTTTTATACTGCTATCATAAATGTTGATTAATTGATATTGGTCGAGGAATATACACAAACATTTGTATATAAGGAGCTAAAGCAATCTTAATTGCTGTGAATTGAATTTTTTGGAAGTCCAAAAAAAGAAGTGAAAACAAATAAACGAACGAATGGCCAATAAACTATGCCACGAGACATTTTGCCACTTCACAAAAATATATTCTTGATCATCATCAACATATTATTTTGGGGAGTCCTCCTATCTTGACCATAAATTTAACGGGGTTACAGTTACGGCTGTCTCTCTGTCGCGGAGATATACCCGTGAAGGAGCGCCCCAATGGAGCACATTGCGTAAATAAATCTAAAAACGTGTCAGATAAAGCGTTTCAAGTCTCACACGACCAACACACAAAAAAAAAAAAAAAAACAAAAACCAATGATAAAGTGTGATTCAGTTCAATAAACAGAGAGTGAGTGGGAGAGACACCCATATCTCGAGAGAGAGTGAGAGAGGGGCAAATGAGAAAGAGCGAGAGTCTTCTGGTGGGTGCTCCCAACCACAAAAACTTTGTTTTTTCTTTTTGGATCACAAAGTTCAGTTTAGTTTAGTTTTTGTTTCGAAATATTACGTCACAATATGCCAGATCTCTTAAGTTTTGATGTTGAATTCTGTAAATTTTAGAAATTACTTAATTACTTATTGTTCAGTTCAGCTCAGTTCAATAGACCCCAACGAATCGGCCTGGCAAGGCCGACTGGCCCACCCAACAAGGTTGCCTTTTTTTTCTTGTGCTGTTGCAACATAAACTTTGCTTTAATCGAACCAACTAACTAACTGCATACTTATGTTTGTATATTGACCATTTATGGAGAGTTGAGTTAAGTGGTTGTTGTTGTTGTTCGGTTTTTAAAAATAGTTGAGCGAAGGGAAAATCCCCGTTGAGTCCGTTTGAGTCTGTGAGGCACGTGAGGGTCGGCCGATGCTGTGGTCTCTATAGAGAGAGAAGAAGACAACAACATCAAAAACAGGTAGTGCTACTGCATGTACAGCACCGTCATGAGGCCGTCAGTAATTTGCAGTCGAGTGGGCGTGTGTGTGCGAGTGTCTTCACTCTCTCACACACACACACACGCGGGTATATATGTCTCTGAGGTTTTTGTGTGTGCGAGAGAGTATGTGCGAGTGCGTGAACAAGATTTTGACATAGTCATAGTGTTTTATAAATAAACGCGCCCCACATACTTACATGGTTACCGGTTCGTTCGTACGACAACAGCGACGACGTGCGAATGATCAGATCGGGGGGAGGGATTTGAGGGACAGAAAAGTGCAGAACATCGATAGGGTCCAACCTCTCGCTCACTCACTCAGTTACCTACTCACTCCTCTTGCAGTGATAAGAACACAACCTTCCCCAAATTGAGGTAAAGCGCAGGCGCCCCTTCTCTCTCTAATCTAAATCGGTCGCATTTTGGCCTTATCTGTCGTGCATAGTTTACTTGCTGATACAACAATATGTTCAACAGAGAGCTGAACGAATGCATTTATTCAAAATATCTTGAATTTTTATTCAAATTCATTCATTTGTTCAAAGTGTTAATAAACATTCCGAGCACATGGAGTTGTTCAATGATTCATTCGGAGAGTTATGAATAGTATTCAAAGAATTCGTTAAGTATTTTGAGTACTAACAATTTGAATTACAATAGCATTCATATTGTTAGAAGGAAAAGGTAGAGTATGTTAGGTTTGATTTATATAACTGATTAAGTTGAACATTCTGTACTCATTGAATAGTACTCAAATTAGGCAATGATTTGAAGGTAATGGCGGAACTCTGTAATGCACATATAAGGAACAACTAGGCCACATAACCACAACCCCTAACTTTGCTCATTCATGACCAGCCGAAACTAATCCAAAAAATTATTTGTTGGTTTTGCAGAGAGATTCATTGGCGTGCGGCATGTCCAATGTCTTCTATGCTTTTTCTGCCTATCCCTGGCCTATGCCTGGCGTGTTAATCTTAGCATGGCCCTGGTGGCCATGACAGGATCGGATACTCCATCGTCCAATGCAACCGCAGACAATAATGAGACCAACAGCAATGCTTCGCTGGAAGAGGTTAGTTACAACTCTCGATGTAATTAAAGATCTCCTCTAACATGTCTCTTCTTTTTGCAGATGTTTTTCTTCACCGAGACACAAAAGTCGTACATGCTGAGCAGTTTCTTTTGGGGCTATATAGTTACGCAAGTTCCTGGTGGTTATGTGGCTCAGCGATATGGTGCTAAGATGTTGCTTCTAAGTGGATTACTGGCCTGTGCCATGTTGACTCTGCTGTCGCCCATGGCTGTGCAGTATGGAGGATGGCAAGCCCTCTGTATCGTTCGATTCGTTCAAGGTCTGACACAGGGTGCAGTGCATCCGGCCACCCATTCGCTGCTCTCCAAGTGGGCACCAGCTCACGAGCGTGGCACACTGGCGACCATATGCTATTCGGGATCACAATTCGGTTCAATTGCCATGTTGGCTCTGAGTGGAGTTATTGCTGATTCGGCGCTAGGATGGCCCGGCATCTTTTATTTGGGCGGTGCTGCTGGTTTCGTATGGATGATCTTGTGGTATGCCTTCGCATCCAGTACACCAGAGGAGAATCGTTTAATATCAGCAGGAGAATTGAAATACATCAAGGAGTCTCGAACCCAGGGGACTATTCAATCGGCAGAGACACTAGCACCCACACCCTGGGCTCAGATATTCTCATCGAAGCCTTTCCTCTCACTGACGGTGGTCCATTGCACGCACATGTGGGGCTTTTGGACTTTGCTCACTCAGATTCCTAGCTATCTGAAGTACATCTATGGCCAGGAAATTAAAACAAATGCCCTTCTCTCCTCCCTACCCTATGTGGTGATGATGGTGATGAGCTTTTTCTTTGTCTGGCTATCAAAAGTGCTGGCAAATCAGAAGTCTCTGTCGTTGTCCTTTAACAGGAAATTCTTCAATTCCATTGGACATTGGATACCAATGTGTTCACTGATTGCCCTGGGCTATTTGCCCCGGGAAAATTTCTACACAGCTGTGACTCTGCTTACCCTAACCGTGGGTATTAGTGCTGCCACATATTTGGGCTTCCAGGTGAATCATATTGATCTGTCGCCAAACTATGCTGGTACCCTGATGGGCATTACGAATGGAGCTGCCAATGTTATGAGTGCGTTAGCTCCTCTGGCAGTCGGTTGGATCGTTACTGATCCGGTATGTATACTCTAAACATTAGAAAATTAATGAAAATTGTGACTTATTGGAGAATTTATTTCTACAGGAAAATGTTAATGACTGGCGAATGGTTTTCTTCCTGGCTGCCTTCTTCTATTTCATTGGTAATCTATTGTTCGTGATCTTCGGACGCACAAACATTCAGAAATGGGATTCACCCAATAGTCCTGTGCTCGATGTGGAGGCTGCCGTCCCTCTGAAATCGAAAAACTAGTCGGAAATTGTTAATTGACTAAAAAATGACAATTATTGTCAGGTTATTCTAATTTATTAATTCTGGTGGAATAACTGACTCATTCTGACTAAACAAATTAGTAATTTAGTGCACTAAGGGCCTGAATATTAAGAGAAAACAAAAAACTATCATATTATTGACGATCGCGTGCTTCCATTAGCGATATTATAAGTGTAAATTATTTTAATTATTAGTTTCGCAGTATTTTTCCAATTGTAAATAGTTTCTATTGAGCGTTGAAGAGTCCAAAAAATGAATGATGAAAAACAAAAAAACAAAATGTCATGTAAATAGAAAGTAATTGCAATCTTAATTTAGTAATTGTTATGTTTTGGAATATAAGTTAGTTGTAAAAAGCAATCAAAAAAAAAAAAAAACAAATATTACAAAAAACAAACCAACTTGTGATGAAACTAAAAAAGGCAAACAAAATGAAGACACTGAAACGAAAAAAGATTAAAAAAAAAAAACAAAAATAAAATCAGCTCAAAGTTAAGCTGAAAACAAGTCAAACTAAAATAAGAAATTGCATGTGTTTTATTTAAAATTGGCGCTTTGGGAAAATAACAATATATCGATAACATGTCGGCATTTTGAATTGATAAACGATAATCATCGACAGTTTGCTCCTATAACCGATAGTTATCGACAGTTTGCTCCGATAACCAATGGCATATCGACATTCAGCCGTCCGCAACACCCACACAAAGACGTTGCAATGTTTTGTCTAATATAATTGTCATTGTCTCATTTCCCGCAGGCCAACTCAGCCTTTACTACGTGGAAATGGTGCTGGGCTGCTTTGGCAGCTGCTGTCGTGGTGGCTACACAAATATCAATCAGACGGGTAAGTGATAGTGCTGTCTATCTCATTGTAGTTAATGTGAATGTCAATGTTGTTGTTATTGTTTTTGGTTTTGTTGATATGACAGGCCCGCGATTTGGTGTGCGTCACCTGCAATGTATTCTTGTCTTCTTTGGCCTGGCCGTGGCATATGCCCTGCGTGTTAATCTTTCGGTGGCCATTGTGGCCATGACAGATCGCAATGCCAGCAATCCAGATTTCCCAGTAAGTAAGCATAATAAACTATGTATATTACTGACTCATCTGCTAATATTTGTGTTTTTCTTGCAGGAATTTGACTGGGACGAAAGTGTCAAGTCCTACCTTCTGAGTAGTTTCTTCTGGGGCTATGTTGTTACTCAGGTGCCGGGTGGCTATCTCTCTTCTATCTATGGAGCCAAATATATGTTATTCTATGGAGTACTCATCTGCTCTTGTTTGGGTCTGCTGACGCCGTTTTGCGCCATGACAGGTGGTTGGAAGCTAATGGTATTGTTGCGCTCTGTTCAGGGCCTCTGCCAGGGTGTCATTTTTCCCTCCACGCACACATTCCTCTCGAAATGGGCGCCTGCCGAGGAAAGAGGCAGACTGGTGGGCTACTGTTATTCCGGTTCGCAATTCGGTACCGTGGTAATGCTATCGGTGAGTGGATACATTGCTTCCTCCTCGCTGGGCTGGCCCAGCATTTTTTATGTACCCGGTTGTGTGGGTATTGTGTGGGCTTTTGTATGGTTATACTTTTGCGCCAGCACACCAGCCGAACATGCAGGGATAACGCCAGCTGAACGAAGGCATATCGAGTACTCTGGCCAGGCAAGACGTCCGTCGGATGCAGGACGCGAATCTACACAATCCTCAAGCATTCCATGGTGTAAGATACTGACTTCGGGACCCTTTTTGGTCCTGGTACTGGCTCATTGTGCCAACAATTGGGGTTTCTGGACATTGCTCACAGAGATTCCCACCTTTATGAAAAGTGTCTTGGGCATGGATATTAAAAACAATGGTCCATTGTCGGCATTGCCGTACTTTGCCATGATTTTGTTGACTTGTATGTTTATTTGGTTATCGGATGTGCTCAAGCAACGTGGCACTGCCGTGCCCCTGAGTTTCTCTCGCAAATTCTTCAATACCCTGGGTATGTGGCTGCCTATGCTGGCCCTCATAGGCCTAGGTTATATTACAGAGGGAGAGGCAAATGTTAGACTGGCCATAGCTCTGCTGACCTTGGCTGTGGCCACAAACTCTGCCACATATCTGGGCTTCCATGTGAATCATATTGACTTGTCGCCCAATTATGCGGGCACTCTAATGGGTATCACGAATTGTGCGGCCAACTTTATGAGTATATTAGCACCGCTCATTGTGGGCTTGATTGTCACTGATGAGGTGAGTTTAAATATTGTCCTATTTCCATGACAGAAATATCAAAGATTTTCTTATTTTTTGCAGACAAATCCTGCACAATGGCGCATTGTTTTCTTTTTTACCGCCTTCGTTTACTTTATGGGCAATACGTTGTTTATGCTCTTCGGACGCACGAATGTTCAACGATGGAACAATCCAATGTCAAGGACAAGTCAATCTGTCGCGAATCCCGAAATAGTCGAGGAACAGTCACCGCTCATAAGCTCATAAAATTAAGAAACTTTTGGAATGTGAAACTTTTGTACCTACTTGTAATCATGAGGCAGGCATTCAATGGAATTGATGGGTCGCTAATTAGAATTAAGATATATTCCTAAGATGACGAGGTCTTATGTGGCAGCGATTTCAGCATGACTTCAATTCCTATATACAATTACATAAGAGAATTTGCCTTACATATGACTAGCACTCGAAGCATAAGACCTCGTGTAATTCTTTGTTGATCTATTGTAATTGTATTACTAGATATAGTTATACACATTCTCTCAAAAACAATGATACATACCTTATATATACCTATATATATACATGCTATTTATGTACCTAGCTATTTAATCTCAATTATATATGTTTACGCTTTTTGAGTGTAATTTTTTTGGGTTTTATATATATATTTTTTTTATTGTAAATTGGTTAGTACTCTCGATTTTATGTATGGTACAAGACTTATGCTGGCTATCCTGATATTATGCTAACATTAAGCGCTATCAACTAAATTCTCTATACGTGGGGGGAGGGAAAGGGTAGAGGATACGATATTTTAGGGGATCGATACCTATTTAGGGATCGAAAGAATCGACTTATACTCTTAAAAACATAATATTCGTAGTTAAAGCTAGGTAATTACATGAGGCTAGCGGTTTTTGTGGACCGCATCCTTATGTCCTTTTATGTACATGCTGAATTCTAAGTATTTCCCCCCAAGTTTCATTTTGGGGCCGCTTCTGCTCAGTGCAATTTGTGATTGGCGGGCAAATCCTCGGATCGTATGCAACGTCCCCGATAGCATATCTCCGTTTCGGAGGTGACTTTGGTGGATGTGGATGTGGCATAAACAACATGCTCCATCAGATCCTTGTGGAAACTATCGTTGTTCTCTTTTACTGTGGCTGCTGTTGTGGTTAGATCCTCAACACTTGGCTCTGTGGTCGTTGTGCCCGCCTCCATGGATGTAGTGGCGGAGGATTTATTGCGCTTAATGCTAGTGTATTCCTGGCGACGTTTGCCTACAGCAGCCAGAGCTGCGGTGACCGCCTGATCTTCGCTCTCTTCGATGGCAAAGAGATCGTGCAATTGTTTTTTGACTTCGGAAAATATGCTAGGCTGGGTCTCTAGGTCATCAACATCCGCTGCAGTGTCCATGCGGCGAGTGGCAGTCTCCTCACTCAAGGGCGGCGTGGTCAAGGCCAAAGTTGTCTCCTCTGGCTTGGATGTGGTCAATTCGTATTCCTCTGGTGTTGTTGGCGCCGGAGCAGTTGTGGTAATAGTTGACTCACCAATTGTGGTGGCCTCAGTGGCGGGTGTCATGGGTGTAGTTGTAGTTTTCTGCGATTCCTCCTTAATGAGAGCATTGAGGAGTTGGGGTCCCAGATTCTGTGATTCAGCTGTCTCGAAATTCTCACCATTATCCGAGCCACTTGACACACGTTTCTTCCATTTTCCACGACGACTTAGACGTCCAATGGAACTACTGCTGGGTAGCTCTGTGGTTGCAATCTGCTCGGGTGCCTTGCCCATCACTTCCTCCAGCAGTTCGGCAAAAGATTTCTCAGGTCTGCAAAGTAAATAGGGAGGGAATTAGTTTCCTAATGCGTTCTGAGATTTTGGTTCTTACTTTAAGTTGGGAGCCTTTAGGGTGGTTCTTTGATTGCCACCCAAATCAGCAGCAACGTTGAATTCGTAGGTTTCTGGTTGCTCAGTGGGTCCCACGGTGACAATATCAGGTTCATTTTCGAAATTGTGCGTTTCGGTCTTGTATTTGGGATTCAATGGCTTAAAGCTATTGGTGTTAGCATTGGCATTGCTGTTGGCAGTCTCCGAAGAGGGCGACCATTGAGATTCCTGACCTTCTAGCTGGAAAGGTTGCTTGTAACGACGACGTTGAGTTATGGGGTTCTGTAAAGGATCAAAATAATACAATTTTATACAAGCCCAATGCTTGGGGACGCCATTTACTTACCTCTTTCTCCCTCTGCTCTGGATTGAAGCGACTCAATTTACGCAGATTTTGCTTCTGGGTTACAGCTTCGACCTCTTCCTCGGGCGCTACAGTGGAGGAAGCTGGATGAGCAGGACGACGCTGTCGTTGGCGTACTTTGACCACACGTCTGGGTGGCAAACGAGAGCGAATCTGCACAACAAAGAGGATTAGAGGAAATATAATAACAATTAAATGGAAACACCTACCGATGGTCGATCCTCTGATGGTGTTGTAGTCGTTACTGGAGTCTCTGTGGTTGTTGTGGTGCGAATTCGTGGATAATTACGACGCACGAAGGGCGAACGTCTCGTTGTTGTTGTCGTTGTGGGTGTCTCAGTGGTGGTTCTCACTGTGGTGGGACTTGGTGTGGTTGTTGGCGGCAAAGTCGTGAAAATGGGACTCACTTCGTTACGTATGATGGCCTCTGTGGGATTGAGATCCTCCTGGTTGGGGAAATATCCTGGTCCATAATTATCCTTGGAGAATTCATTGTAATGCTGAGCAATCTGCATTGGTTCCAAAAGATTGACAGGGAATCCGCTTTGATCACTGTCAATACTGTTGCTGGGCGTCACTGTATACACTTGCTGGGACTCTGAGGCTGGACCTTCAGTGGTTCCTACATCATAGGAACTGGGTATGGCTGTGGGACTAGTTGGTCGACGTGATGAGCCCTTGAAGACCGGATAATTCTGCTTAAGGACATCTCGTTGGTAGTCCAAATCCTGATCTTCACTGGGTTTACCGTTCTTCGAGCCCTTGTGGGTCTTCTTTTTGGTCTTCAAAGTCTCCCGCTCTTCGGTCGTGGGTTGATAGCGAATGCGATTGGGGTTGCGTAGCAGAGGATTACGTGAAGTTGCTGGTCGCCGGGTTGGATGAGTCACCTCTTCGCCATTGTCTTCATTGCCGGAGTTAGATGCTGGCGCATTAACCCGTGTGCCATAGGGACGTCGAATGCGATGGGCAGGCAACTTGCCATTAGATTCCGACTCGGAATAAGACACTGACGAGGTAACAACCTTAGAAATGGCTGGTCTGCGTGTACGCAAGGCTGGACGACGAGTGGGTCGTGTTTCTGTCTCTGGTTCACTTAGTGGAGTTGTTACAGCCGGCAGTTTGTCCTTCTCCTGAAGATTGTTGACCAAACCGGGAATGTCGGGCGTCAAAGGCGGCAATTCCGAGGGCACATGATAGGGATTGGCATCATACTCCACATTGCTGTTATCAAGGATCTCGTTCTGATTGTAGCTGGGCCTGTGATTAAGTGGAGCTTGCGAATCCACTTGGTAACCCACATCTGAGGTGGTTACTGGCACTGCTGATGGAGTGTATACGGTGACACGGTGCTTGTTCTTCGTATTAATCCTTTGCGTCGTGGTGGTAGTTGGCAAGGGAACTTCATAGTCCACAGAAGTGGGTGTGTATTGCACCTGCTCAAATGGAGCATTCGTTGTATGCGGACGCTGACGGAAGGCATCCTGCTGACGGAAATACTGCTTCATCTGCAACTCTTCCTCGGTGGTTGCAGCTGATGGCGGACGCGTGGTCAGGCGTGGCAGTTGCTCTTGTACGGGCTGGTATTGAGGATACAATTGGCCATTCGAGCTGGGGAACTCCACCTGAGGACGTGTGCTGTAGGTGAAAAGGGATTGGGGTGCGGCTGTTGTGGTAGTACTTGATGTGGTTGTCGATGTGGTCGAAGTGGAGCTAGTAGAAGTAGTACTTGGTTTGCTGGACAACGAATTGAAGAAGTCGTCTCCACCGATTTGATTCAAATTGTCGAAGGGATTCTGCGTCTTGGCTGGCGGTCTGTATACAGGTTGTTCCACTTGCACATGTTGTGGACGCTTCTTCTTGGGACGATGCTCCTGCTTTGAGGGTAATTTTGGAGAGTTAACTTCTTGAATGCCATCTTGCACATAGAAATAGCTGAATTTGTTGCCACGTCCGGGTGTAGGCTGCGGCTGTGTGGTACTTTCGAAGGGATTGCGAGTGCTACTCACGGAAGCGTAAGGACGCTGAGGACGCTGAGGAGATTGAACCAGCTCTGGGACATTAGCCGAATCCTTAGCACGATTAACAACAATGGAACCCACATGTGGTTCAGGCAGGAGAATTTTATTAAAGCCATTTGGTGTGCGATAGCTGAGAGGAGCCACAAAGAAGGACACATCGCTCAAGTCCCGAGTTTGAGTCAATTGTGATAGATAAGGCAGATCAAACTTCACATATCCATCGGGAATGGGCATGCCAGCGGGACCCACAAAGATATCTGGAGTCTGCTTAGTCGGAGAATCAATCACAGAAATGGAATGAGCATTCCTCAGAGCTCCTACGACATCGGCTTGAGTGGGACGTGCACTAGAGCGCAAAAGGAACATGGCCAAAGGCGGTTGATGGGCCTTGGGTTTGGGTTTTTGTGTTGTGAATTGAGGTTGAGACTGGCCAAAGCTCTGGAAAATACTTTGCGGTTGCACGGTAGTTGTGCTGGGTCGTGATGTCGTGCCAGAGCCAAAGTAATCGCTTCCCACATTGGGATCTTGGGTATAGAACTGATTGATTTGATAGGGATTCACAGCAGGCAAGCCGGAATTCACATTGAATTTGTTAACCTCAAAGTTGGATCCTTGTTGCTGACGTTGCTGATTATAGAGCGTATCATAGGGGACATACAGAAGCTGCACTTCCTGCTGTTGACCTCCTGTAGTGGATGGAGCTCGAGAGGGCACTGCGGCAGGTTTGTTCACACCGAACAGAGATTCCGGCTCTGGATCGACGGGGAAAACTTGTGGTGTGACACTCTGAAGCGAGGCTTGTGTGGGCAGGGGTTTGCCATGCGATTTCAATGGTGGCAATATATCCTGAACATAGTTCTGCTGATGCAATGGCTTACTCAAAGCCTGTGCCAGCGGCTTCTGTGGCAATGTATGGAATTCCGAGGGGAATTGCTGTTGACCAAACAACGATGGCGGACTGAACAGCGACGATGGGGGAGCTGGCTGAAGACCACTGCCGCCAAAGGAATGCTGAATTTGATAACCTGTCTGCAAAGTGGGCGGTGCCTGAGCCTGTCCAGCCTCATTGTTATGGAATGGCATCTCAAACTTGAAGAAAGACTGCGAAGTGGGCTCCTGCGATGCGCTTGCCTTCAACGATGGCGGCAATGGTGGTGGAGCCTGTCTTAAAGGCAATGCCTGGGGACTAACCGAATTTGGATATCTTTGGAATTGATAAGGGAAATCGAATTGCGATGCACCACCAGCTGATGTCTTGGTTAATTCACCAAATCGACTACTGGGTGGAAATGATTGCGAATAGGTCAGCACACGTCCATTGCCAGAGCGATCCTTGGATGCGCTACCATCCACTGGCTGGGCCAAAGGTATCCAATCTAATGAATCCACATCGGTATTAGCCACATTATCCAATTGTCTTGACCATTTGGCGGAAGATTCCTGCTCCTGAGCCTGCGTCACCAAGAGAAGGCAGAGCCCAACTGCTAAAAGTTGCATATGTCGCTTCATAGCCAAGGTGCCTAGAGATGGAAAATAGTTTACAAGACGTTTAGACGGTTTTTAGTTGGCCCATTTCATAAGACTTAGAACTACAAACTGTTCCAATTTCTCTCCTAACCTTTACCTAACCCCTAAGAGGCCAAGCCCCTATAAAACTGCTTCAGCAGATTATAGCAAGGTCATTGGGTGGACTTGGGCCAGCAATTCTAATTCATTTGCATTTTAACTATCTATTCAAGTGAAAGGTCTTTGCTTTGCTAGTTTTTTCCCCCATTTTTTTCTTCATCTATCTCTCTCTCACTTTTGCCGTAAATCAAGAGATAATTATAGTGGCTATAAACCTGGCCAACCCGTCATGAACTGCAACTGTAACTGGTTGGTCCGTACAGCAAAACTAGCGGCCATAACTACTGCCATCCAATTGCCATAATCGTGTGCACTTGTTTTCATTTGACCAATGCAAAGAAATTGCCATAGTTAATATACTTGTATATTAAAATGATAGTCAACAATTTCCAATGCATCATTGATCACCGCCATTATCATGGCCAGACACAAAAGCCGCAATCACAAACATCAATAACTGACTGTGCAACGAATCCGATTGATTTCCTCATTATAGATCGTTTGGATTTTTGCATATGAATCTCTCTCTCCCTAATTGCATCACACACAATCGAATCGAATCGAGAGAAGAGAAGAGAAGATTCGAAGGCTAAAACGAAAGTGACCAAACCTGACCACCTGATCGACCGCCACTGGATAAGTGAGCAACTTGGCTAGCTGCAACAGAGCACTTTCGTTTTCACTTTTCCAGTGAATTAATCGCACATATGTTTTGCGGTTTTTTTTATTTCGAACGGATGCCCGAGCCAGCCGCATTAAATGGGTTAAATGAAAGCAAAAAAAATATACCCAGTTAATGCGAAATATCGTAACCGAAAAATAAACGGAACTTCCAGTTAAGCTGCAACTAGACAGAGGAAGAAAGACAGAAAGATTGATGGAGATGAAAAGGAGGGGGAAGCGAGAAGCCAAAGCCAAAGAAAGTTCATTGAGTTGCTTTACATTCATTACAACAAAAGAAAGAAGAAAAATAACATCATAGAAATTAGACACACTCTTGCGGTCAGTCAGTATTGTGCCTTGTGCAGACAGAAAGAAAAAAACGGTTTGAGGAGAAAAACCGTTGTCAAATTATTGTCACACCTCAGTGCCTCTAGCAACTTGCAACTGCAACGACTCGTAGTGCACTTGAAATTTGTTGCAAAGTGCACTTTTGTCTCTCATTGAAAGTGAAATGTGACAATGCCCTCCCGTTTTGTACCAAGGGCGGCGGGGGGAGGAAGGCCCTTGTCATGTAATTTTCCTTTCATTTTATAGCACATTTATCTCGTAATATTTCCACATCAATTGTGTGGATGGGCGGCAGGGGCAATGGAAAGAAAGTTAACATGACTATGACTTGTGGGCGTGTTCGCCCAGGTACTTGACTTCAGGTACGGCATTTTGTTGTTTTTCGTTTTTGTATATTAATTGCATTGGAAATGTGGCCTAGCCGGATGTTAGACGAATCTATTTTAATCGGCTTAAAGTCCATGCCGAATTAGGAAACTATTCAAAGATTTCAATTGCGTGTAATGGGATTAGCTTTTTTTTTTTACTGACATTGACATTATTTCATCGGTTTGTTGATCATTTGGGTGTGATTTAATTGGTTTATAGACACGCCCGCACTACTAAAAGATCTATGGGAAGGTCAGACAATTGTTTGTAACTTACCATAAACAGTCACCACAAAATAAGGCGTCAAAATGGTAATAACTGCAAAACAAAAACAAAAAATGAAATGATGAAAATCTAATTATAAATATGCAAATAATGCGGAGTTACAAAACTTGAATTAAAAGGTGAAGACGTACTTATGAGCCCAAGTGGGCTGAGTTTGCTGAATAATTGCATGGCTTTTGGTTAGACTTCATTTGCATACCAACTAATTTTGGGTTAGATGGCAATCAAAATATGCAATATGTGCAGTGGGTAGATTTATTTTATTTAATGAGGAAGTTAGAACTTAACTTCTTAACTTTTATTTAAACAAAATATCTTCTGTGTGGGAGAGAACATTATTTGATGAATAACCTAGTTCATTTTAGAGAGAGTCTCTACTCTGTTTATTGTGCTTCCAAAAATGTATAAAAAATCTCTAAAAAACAAAAGAATTTCAAATAAATTTTTCAGTTTGTTTAAAAGGAAGATTTTATTTTCCTATATTAAACAAAAAAGCTGAAAATCTACCATATCTAAACTTATGAAAATCAAAGCTTTTGATCAAAATGATGTTAAATCCGTAAGAATTGAACATTTTTACAACTATTACATAGGCCGACATTTTTGGGGTCATGAATAATGTTTTAAGTTCAAT
Organism: Drosophila paulistorum; assembly: GCA_018152135.1. Classification (NCBI taxonomy): domain Eukaryota; kingdom Metazoa; phylum Arthropoda; class Insecta; order Diptera; family Drosophilidae; genus Drosophila; species Drosophila paulistorum. The sequence goes on from JAECXG010000822.1 coordinate 42,255,436, forward strand.
AGGTCTCCTATAGTAATTGGGGGGTGGCGATCACGGCCCTGTACTTAGTTTTTGTCCATCACGAAAATGGAATTGGAATTATTTCAAATGACCTAATTTGCAATACTTAATAGTATAATATAAACAAATTATTATACTAAAAACATTATTATTTTAACCTATTAATATATTAGGTATGATTTAGAAGCAATTTACAAAATATCAAAGAGGCGTTTCTTAAAAACTACAAAACTAATTCAAAAAATTGGAAATTAATGATTTGAGTTTGCTTCTCTAAAGCAACTTGAGGATAATAAAAAATAAATAATTTCAAATATATATAGTGTTATAAGTCAAATAATATGTTTAGGCTCCAAGTCAATCTTTGATAGATTATTTCAAAGGCAGCACAAAAAGGTGATCCGGCTGTCTTAAAAAAAAAGTCCAGAATGGCAGTGACCATATGATCATAAAGCTTAAACTTATTGGAAATTGTAATGAAATAAAGCTTTTTAGTAAATGGTCTATTGGATAAAATAATGGTAAGTGCTTTATGTAAAGCCTTTTTCCTAGAAGTAACTTTAAATTGCCATACATTTTTTATGATTTAACATTGTTAAATTGTCATTCAGAGCCAAAATTCATAATGGTAAAACTCATGAATCACGATGTCTATGCAAACTTTAATAATGTCTAATATGCAAATTCTGCGTTGGTGGTCGCAACTTGTTTGATTTTATCACATGACATGAAAATCATACCAAATAAAAATTTGTTTTGTATGCATAAATATTGTAATTATGCCCCTTTGCAAATGCAAATGTCTTTTAAAAAGGAATGACTTAAAGTTTTCATTTGATATAATTTGCAATGCATTGGATATTCATGTGTTACATGAATATTTAAACAATTATTTACCTCGGTAAAAGTCAATGTGATTAGATGCAGTATTAGTCTGCCTTATAAGTTAAAATTCGTGAGAATTGAAATTTATATTTGAATAAATGAAAGTAGATGCAAAAAGTTTTAACTAAAGAAGAAAAACAAACCATACAAAACATTTATTTTAGCTCACAGTATTAAATGCCATTATTGGGGCATTATTTTTAGCCAGATTCGAAAGAAGAAAGAAATTGTTGTAATAGAGAACAATTTGGCACATAATTATAAATTCGAAATTTGCCAAATTTGTTTATAACAAAGTCACCTCAAGTTATTGTTTTGGTAATCTTCAGAAACTTTTATACATTTTTTTGTTGTCTTTTTTAAATGAATGTTAAGGCCTAGGTCATCTTAAATAACAAAATATTTCAAAACCAATTGGGACAAACTACTTTAAATAATTACTAATGATTCTTCATATTTAAAAAATTATATTTTGGGGCTAAGTTTTGACCAATTGGCAGGTTTGAAAGTATGGCTTCAGAGATAATTTCATATTTTAGCCAACTCTAAATTGAATGTCTTGTTTTCTTGGGTCGAAAGTGTTTGGCAAATTAAAAAAGAAAAAGAAAAAGAGGGTTACAACTGACCCTTAGCTAAATGTTGCAATGCTGCACAAAGACAAAAAAAATTATATATAAATTGGTGGCTATATAATGAAAACGCAAAAAAAAAAATTCAAGTCAAGTTTTTAATTGCATTTTGTCTGACTGGACTGGGGGGACTGCAAATCAACGCCTCGTTTGTTTGTCTCTCAACGCAACGTCTACGCTTTGTTGACTTCAAACAGACTAGATACAGATACACCTACATAGAAACGAGACATGTGTATTGTGTGTAGTTAATGGATTGTTTTTTTTTTTTTTTGGCGAAATAATGGCAACGCCTGCAGATTCAATGCAGACCACAAGAAATCCAAGATTGCAGACCAAGAGCAGACCTAAAGCTGCTGGGCAGTTATTAGAGCACAGCCAAGAAAACGGAAAATGAAACCACGTCGAAAAAAAAAACCCACCAGAATGTGCGTGCTTGACCCACAGACAGACAGGCAGACAACAAAGTTTCAATTTATATCCCATGAGTCATTTTCCATCAATTGGCAATATTTGGCTCATATATGTTGCCATTGGCAGTAATTGTCAGTTGTTAAGTTGGAAATTGTGCAATGGGCAACGCACGAAAAATTTGTCAAGCGAGTGACTGCTACCCCGCTGGGACAGAGCCAGAGACTTGAAGTTGGTTTTTGGTAATTTTAATGAACCTTTTGCACAAGTCACTCACACATTAAGTATTGGGCTTATAACTAACCGTGTGACTAGCTCAATTGGCATACATAACCGCTAATTAAAGCAGAGCCCCGTTACACATTCGGGTTCAAAGCAGATCAAAAGATATAGATACATTTTTTGGCGCCATCCATCTGCAGTGGCAAGTGGCATAGAGGTGGAGATAAAAAGGTGGAGTGGAGTGGAAACAGCAAAAATTTATGGCAAATGCTGCCTTTCTGACAACGCATAAATTATGCAGTGCCATTGAACTCCGTTTGGGGTTTCAGATTGAGGTTCGAGTTCGTTTTGCTGCGATTGGAATTGGAGAAATAAAAAAAATAGAAAAAAACAACCAACTAACACAAACAGCAACAACAACAAAAACGAAAGCCGCAATGAAATGAAATGCATTTTATGTTTCATGGCTTTGGGGCGTATACTCGATTTGGTTTTGCTCGTTAGCCTGCCGGAAAATTCAATTTTTTCTTTTTTGGTTTTTTGGGGGCGTGCACCCGTTGCCCCCGCATTTGGGCTCGAGAAACATTTTAAATACTTTTGCTGCTTGTTTCACTAATTTCTCAAATTTTATGCCGCAACGCACACACACACACTGAAACACGTCACAAACCGAACGTGAAATGTTAAAAAAAAATTATTAAACGAAATGTAAATTTCACTTTCCATTTATGTTTGCTTTCCAAATGAGGAGGCACCTGCTCAGAAACCCTAACATTTAGGTAGATATAACCATGTTTTTTTTTTGGTATGTGTGTTGGTATGTGTGTGTCTACCGCCCTTGCGTAATCTCAAGAATTTATGTATGTTTGTCGTGAAAGCGAAAGCAATTTACATTTCTCCACCAATCAATTTTGATTACAAAACAAAAAGCCCGAAATGGAAAAAAAAACACAAAAAATGCCAAGCGGATGTTAACGAATGAAATTCACAGTTTAAATTGTTTTCAAATAGTTTTAAAACAATAAAAATACATAAGAGTGAGTTTATCACCCTTCATCGTTTGATCGATTTCAAAGTTTGGTCAGGGGAGAGCGGGGGAACCAATTGCGCAAACGATGAGTGGCAAACGTTAATTACAAACTTTTTGTTATGGCCAAATTGCATTTGCAAGAGACTTGGAGTCTAAGCCAAAACAATGTGACAATTGCAAAATCAACTAAAAACAAAAAAACACTAACTAACTAACTAACTTAACTACTTATATGAAAAACCATAAAGCAGCAATGTTGACAAAACAAAAGCCCAACATCAACACCAACAACAACAATTGACAAACTAGAGCAACTTGAAGAAAGCAAAAGTTGGCCACAAACATCAGCAGCAGCAACAACAACAACGACTCGAAAAATATTGTATGTATGGCTAAGTCTGGGTCTCACTCTCTCCCCCTCACCATCTCCCTCTAACTGTCTCTCTTTATCTATCTATCTGTTGCAAGACTTGTCTCAAGAGCCCATTCTGGCTGTAGCTCTAGTTTTGTGTTTTTCTTTTTTATGCAATCTGCAAGCAATCTACATAAACCAGACTGAAGTAAAGTCAAGCATAGTAAAATCCAAACGCAGTTGGAGTTAGATTTACATTAGCAATCAATCCCAGCACCAGTAACCATCAGCCCCACATCCGTGACCAGTACAAAAGTGTGAGAAAAAACACCAAACACATGGGCCACCAACATGGGCGTATGTAGAGGAGGAACGAGAAGTCAATATATTTGAGAAAGAGAAATCAAGGCAAACAACAAAAGCATATCAAAAATAAATTAGATTTACTGATAAATTATTATTATTGTTAAAAGGTTTCAATTTTTCGCCCGTAAAACTCTAGTGCTCTAACTGTCAGGAACAGGAATTTATGGAAAATTTGGAAATGTATTTTCCGGTTTAATGAACTCTAAACATAAATTGTTCTCACATGGACTACGACAGATCTACATGGAATTAGACGTAGGCTTGTTTGATGTCTGCTTTAGCTGCTTTAGTTGACATGATTCGGTATAAATTTATTTCTTGTTTGTTTTTACTCAGCCTTTAAAATAAACACTTCAGTTTAAAGATTCAATTTCAAATACGACTTGACAATAAAACCTATGAAAACGAATCGATTATGCAGATTGCCAAAATAAAAAATTAATTTTTATCAGTGGTTTCAGATCTGTCTAGAGTTATGTCAAATATGAAATGTTACTTTCTATAAACAACAAAACATGTTGCTATAAATTTTCAAATGATGTTATCGAATAATTTTACTTTCTATAAATTATACCAAAATATGTTGCTGGCAAATTTTGATAGCTTTAGAAGTATGTCTACAAGAAACTTCATCAGAAATTGACCTCGAGCTAAAATCATAATCATTTTTTCTAAAAGGTCACCGCACAAATACTTTAATTAACTTTCTTTGAGCTTTATGTAGGTCAATTTTGATATCTTTACTATATGGTTAAATTTCTTTAGCTTAGATATTTATTCTTGTTTAACATATACAAAGATTGTTCTTATTCAAACCAACTACAATCTTCATCACTTTAATTATCTACATTAATAAAAATACATCAACTTTATTTTTTACATCTTAACAACTATAAAAATTGAGAACAGAAAATTTATTTAAATAAGAATAGTTTTAACAAACGATTGAGAATATTTCATGGCAATCTATTTATTATATTAAATAGTTGTTCCAAATTTATAAGCCTAGTTTTGAGTGAAAATTTTACATGCAATTTGTTTGCATACCGTTTTATATAATTTTAGTACATTTTACAGTTTATACAAAAACTGTATTGCAAATGGAACTAGGAGCACACAAAATATCTAAATAAATTATTTGTCAAACGCACTAGACAAAAGACACTAGTTGAAAATAGAAACTAGCGTCTCATAATTAAATCTAGACAAAAAAAGGGTATTGATAAGCTCTGTTGAATGCAGGATTTATTAGCTCCTTGCTGAAAGTTAAGAAATCCCAGCTACGCCCATGGACATGAGACATGTTAGAAACGTGTAGAAATAGCTCACGATTCTGCATGCATTCGATGTGTGTTTTTTTGCTGTTTTTGTGGTTACTTATTGAATTTCGTCTGATGTAAGTTTGTGGCTTAAGTCTTTTGTTTTGTGTAAATGGTTGGAAGGAACGTGAGACGGGAGGGTAAAGATAAATGGATCCGTATGTAAATTTAACAACCTTGACAGGCACGTGCAGGGCTTTGTGAAGCTACTGTGTGTACACACGCACACACACACATATGTGTAGAGTAAGCCAAGGCATTTGCACGTCCAAGTGTTTAGTGGCTAATTTCACTTTCATTCGATAAAGGCACGCGTCTTGGCCAAATAATAAATAAACACATCAAGCGCCACAACACGATGGAGGGACGGAACGGATGGATGGATGGACGGTTTGGTCACAATGAAGAGAAAAAGTGAGTTTGAAGTTTAATTTTTCTACCATTTCTGTTTTTTTTTTTCGTTGTTGTTACTTGACACTTTCGCAGCTCTTTTCCTTTTGGTTGTTTTTTTTTTGCCCAGTTTTTTTTTATTGGCAGTGGTCGATGAGGCGGCTACGTGATTTTTAGCGCCAGAGACGGAGTGGCAGGTAGCGGGTTGAGCGAAAAAGAGAATGCCACAGGCCAAAGCTAAGACTCAGTTGGCCGGCCGGCGGGCATCGCCTGCGTTTATTGTAATTAGAAAGTATTTAATTTCGAAAAAAAATGTTTATACATACATACACACACAATGAATAAACGAAATCAAAAACTAAAATAAAAATTGTGAAGCACTTGAAGCAATTTTCGCTTTCATGTTTTACTTTCTGACAAATGTAGACATTAGCTTCGTTATGGTCATATGCCACACACATGAAGATGGCTTATGGCTTATGGCTAATGGCTGATGGCAGATAGAGCAACAGCAACAACGACAACATTGTCATAACAAGACGCCTCTGCCCCTACCTCCCACTGTTCGCCTGTTTGCCTATGTAAATTTAACCAATAAACAAGATTTTTCTTGTATAAAATAAAATTTCTCTGCCAGGTGAAAATTGGGTTAATGAAGTTAGAAAAACTTTTCAGCCAACTAATTGTAAGTCAAGGAAACAACAACAGCAACAAAAACGAGGCATTAGCATAAAAGAATGGGTCATTTTGCTGTGTGCCTTCCTCTTCCTCTGAGTGTTATCTTTATGACATGACTTGACCATAAAAAATAAAAAAAAAAAATCTTTGGGATGTCATTAGGTCTCCACTTCACCTAATGTGGTCTAAGCCATGAGTCTCTCTCTCACTCTCCCTAGCTTAGATTGCATGCCAAGTGGGAAGCGATTGGAAGTAGCTAAGGAAAATCAACTGCAAAAATTTCCAAATAATTAGAGCATGAAAATAAACAGCCAATTGCCAAGATGCCTCGTTTGTAGCTATTTATTTTTTATATTTCTATTTCTATGCTTTTTGTGTGTGTGCGTTTTTTTTTCCTACAAAAGCAAAAAAATTTCTATTTACCATTTTTGGCAAAAAAAGAAAGAAAAAAAAAAAACAAACTGGCGCAATATCTTGGCCACTTACCCAGCGGTAGTTGCACTTAGCTCCTGCTTCGTGTGATTAGTCGATGTTGTTGTTGTTGTTGATGGCTTCTTGTCTGGTCTCCTCTCTTTTCACCGCTTAATTCAATTAATGTTTTAATTTAATTTCTTCTTTTACTTGTGTGTTTATTTTATTTTTTTTTATATTATTTTTCTTCTTTTTTTTTAATCTCCAACAATTAGCAGCTTTGGCGCTAAATGGGTAGGAGGGAGCCAAATTGAAGTTTTCACTTTTCTTTCTGCAGTTACAAAAATTTCAAACGACAAAAAACCATCATAACTATTAAGCACTTTCGTTGCACTGTGCACACTGGTTTGTGGCGTTTTTACAGTTACACTGTGTGAGTTTTAGCCGGAGGAGCTGGTAGCTGACGCGTCTGAATCGTTGGCATGCCGTTAACAGACTGAAGAAATGAAAAGCCTCGCTGCCCCAAAGTAAGTAAGAGTGATCGGGTTTTTTTTGTTTTTGTTGTTTTTCTTCGCCTCTGTCGCTGCCTCAGTCGCTGCCACTGCCACTGACTCGGCTGCTGCTGCTGTTGCTGTTGCCGCAACCACAAAAAAAGCAGCAGCAGCAGCAGCGGCAGAGCCAAAAACAAACCGCTTAAGGCCCAAAAGTGGCTCAAACCAAATTGTAGCTTGTCGCCCCCCAAAACAAAAGACTGAAGCAACAAACTTGGCAAGATGCTTCCCTCCTTTTATTTTTTGTTTTTGTTGACATTATTGTTTAGGAAATATTGTAAATTGAATTTGGCCACAAGAATTCAATATTCATATGCAGCTTCATTATGGTTATTGAAATTCTTTATTTATGTCTCTCAATTGAATGCAAATTAGTTGCTGCTATAAATGTCGCTTAACTTGTCTAAGTGAGCCAGTTTTGCAATGTAACCACTACAACTAGTTTTTTTTTTCTTTTTCTGTCGTGCTTGCTTGGTGTCTTTTATCTATTTTTTTTTTTTTTGTATTTCTTTATGTGGCTGGGAAAATCGATTTGTTGTGCACCGTTGCATATGTGTCTCATGATTCATGATGGCCAATCGCCGACATCAATTGGGACCCAAATAAAAAAAAACGCAAAAGCTCCATATAATTCTGACTCATTGCCAGCTTCGATCTATGGCCATCTAGTCTTAATTGGCTTAGTACTCATTGGGGCCTTTCAAGGTCGGGCAATGTTACAACTAAAATTCCATTATGAGTTATGATTTTTAATTGATTTGTTTGTTTGATCTATGCTTTGTGTGAAGGGTGTGCAATTGGAATGATATTTTACACTTTTTAATGATCTGCAGGCAAATGTTAAAGTAAATCGAATAAAGTCTGTTCAGTTAAATCAAAGTCATTCAAAACGTAAAAATAATGATTTGATCAACATTTATTTAATAAGATATTTTGGTGAAGTATGTATTTCAAAATGTTTTTATTAGATCCATTTCTGATGTCCTTTAAAATAATAGTAAAGAGGAAATCTAGAACCATTCTCATAAAAAATGATCTGATATAGTATCATTTACTCAAAGTCATAACAAAATATATAAATGTTTGTCCTGAAAAATATATCAAAACAAAAACAATTCTAACTTTTAATAGCTCTAAAACTTTACGAAAACTTTGTCCCTTACCCTATTATTTTTTTTTAAATGTGGAATAATGACTTTTTACATATGTTCTATACTTTTACTTTTTATAAAACATAATAATTCTAAACTTCATTTACGTTCTTATTCTTCTATTTTATAATTTATTAGTTATCACATCATTGTTATTATGCCAAAAAGAATGAATATATTTTGTCTATAATTTGGTTTTATTTCCTTATTAGCTACATAAATTTTCTATGATTTATTAGCTAGCTTAGTCATATAAGTTTTTCGATATATTTTAAAATATAAATTGAGAGAAAATAGAAATAGAAAAATAGATATGTACATTTTAACCAAAAAATTTCATATCAGATAGATAATCAAATTAAAAACAATCAATAAAAAAGGTTTCCAATTTTCTTATTTAACTGTGAAACAAATCGCTTTCAATTTGGCACAATTGTAACACTAAATGAAACAGAAAGAAGATAAAGATTAGGAATGGATTTGTAACAGCTTGAAAAAATTGAATTATAAATCAAGTTATATACTTTGAACAAGATTAAAGTTGGTTAAGTTAATGGAATACGTTTTTTTTTAAGCTCTGCGATTTTTCCACTTTGCATTTGTCTAGGGGAAACATTTTTCAAAGTGTTTTTTTTTTTTTCATTTACTCAGCAAATTCTTGCCCTTCAGATTTCATGAGTTTTAGTTTCTTTTGTTTACAAATAAGAATTGGATTTGGCCTTAAATGCGCCAATGAAGATATTTCTATAAAACAATTTAAAAATTCTCATCTCAGCTAAACAGTTTCCGCTATACAATTGTTTGTTTTAGTTAATATCTAGTGAGACTTTTTATGGATCGTGGAAATAGTAGATTCAGGTGATTAGCATATAAACTGACAGAGCATATAACAAAATTCGGGCCTTAGATAATGATAACACCAGCAACAGCAACAGTAACAACAACAACAACAATTTTAGTCATACTGATGCGACTTGTCTGGCAATATGTTGGCCTTTTTTCTTTCATCATTCATCTTTCAATTTGCAATTGAAAGTGCATTGACAGGCGAGAGTTGGTGGCAGCTTCACCGCAAATTCAATCAGTCAACTTGTCATAAAACTCACCTGTTTGGCCCCTTCCCCCACACACACACTGAGTAAAGAGTAGGTGGGAGGGATATAGGGGGGCATAGATGAGTTATGTATGTGGCAAAAGAGTTGTGTGATATGCCGGTGATTAAATTTACCTTCCTTTTTTTATGGTTTTCAATTTATTTCGGATTAAAGTCATTCAACTGTGTGTGTGTATGTACACAAGATGAAATCAACATCCGTTAGCCAGTTTAGAACGCAAACCAAAAACCACTTTCATTTTCTATACGATCATGAGCATGAGTAAGATAGAAAGAGAGAGAGAGAGAGAGAGAGAATCAATCGAAGTCAGACAGCAGCGGGGAACAATTAAACCAAATTGCTCTCTGCCTTCCATGTTAACCTTTTCACAGGTGTCAGACATGCCAGAGACATGCTTTTGTTTGCCGTCTTGTTGGCCAAGTATTTAGTTTGAGGGACGGAGGAAGGGAGCTCTGATGCAGGTGGGCGTCTCACACGCCCAAGGCGAATGAGCCAAATGGCAGAAAAAACAAACCAACAGAAACAGAAATGCCAAATGGCTTAGTTTGTTAGTTAGCGACCTTCAGCCTTGTTTATGAATTTACTTGAATCTGTTTTCCCAAGCTCTGTGGAGTCGTTTTTCCGAGAGTATGCGGAAAAGACTCTTTGCCACGAGATTTGCATAAAATTCAAGTCAAACATTTTGGCATAGTTTTTCCCACAAGAGATAAATAAACTTAATTGAGTTTGTCTTTTGTTGGTTTAATTAAGTGTAGAATTTTCGTTTAGCCAATTTGGAGCAGCAATTTGGCAAAGAGACCGAGAGAGAGAGGAGAAAGAGAGAAAAAACTGATGCAACTATTGACAAGAAAACATAAATAACAGTAATTATGTAATAAAGAAAGCAGGTGGCTACACGGAGTAGAGGTAGCCAGGAGAGATCCAGTCGATGCGTCGACGCATCGTCGTAAGCCGAATGTAATTTAATTTTTTTTTGGTGCACGAAACTGCAACAACTTTTTGCTGCTGCTGCTCTTGCTGGTTGATGATTTTGGTTGCTTGGTTTGGTTGTTGGCCAAATAAAAACAAAAAAAAAAAAAACACTTCCTGCTCCCAAGCATTGGTCAAAATCTAAACTGGATTGCCTCCAGAGTGCCCCCAAGAGACACAGAAAGTGTTGCTATGTGGTCATGTCTGTGTGTGTTTATTTTTATTAGGAGTTTGTCGCCTAAGTTTCCTTCCTTGTCTTGAAGGAGATTTGGGTTAGCTAAACATTTACTCACCGGTTCGAGCTGTTCAAATTGTCATGTTGATCTCACCGATGCGGACTGATAGGTGACCAAACTGCCGATAGGGTAGATTGACTGGGATATAACACAGAAATGTCGGGAAGGGGTAACATGAAAATCTTTTTTAAACGCAACTTTTAAGCTCTTATCTAAACATGGAAAATCTCTTTTACATACATATATGTATGAATTAAAATATTTGCTTTCGATTTGGCTGTCAATAAACTTTTTTACTATATTTTCGTCTAATTATATGTTATATAAAACAATTGGTAATAACTTTTTCTGTAGATTTTTGTGTTATAAACAATTAACTAAATATTTAAGTCTATAAAGTTGTATTACATAATTTATCATATTGCATTTTATGTCTTCCTTTTTGCATGTATTAAATTGTTTTATAATATATGTATTTATCTACCTATTTAATTCCTATTTAAATCTAGCTAAGTCTAGATCTAGCCCTGACACTGGCACATCTCTTCTGTCAATTGTTGTTTAAAATACATAATAATTTATTAACCTTTTCCTTATTAACAAAAAAAAAAATGATTGTATTAGTCTTCATTATCTTATTATGGCTTTTGAGTCATAACTTGTAAGTTAATGACCATTACGAATGATTTGTCGTTAACTTTGGCAAACAGTATTCAAAAATTCATTTTTCATAGATCAATTTATTTTAATGTAAAATTGAGAAGATAAGAATTAGTTATGCCTTCGATTATATGTACTTTTAAGGATTTAAGAGTCCTTCAAAGTTAATTTACTCTACGGATTATTTGAACCCATTTTGTGATACTCTAAAATTTCTAATGGCATTATTTTTAAAGAAGAGTATACAAAATATACAAAATATATAAAATATAAATTTAAATATAAATAAATTTCAAAAATGAGCAATTCTCTATAGACAATATTAAAGAGCCAAGGCAAATGAAAAGTTAGCAATTTGTGGAACACTATGAATACTTTTCCAGTCTATTGCATACTTTAAGGGACAATGTTCTCACAATTTCAAAGCCCTAGATCAACCTATGCATAAAGAACATCTTATACGCCTTATATATATAATCGAATCGAATATAATTAATACCAGGGGTAAAGCCTATGATCGGAATATCAAATATAACAGCAGATTTGAGATTTTCTTGGTCACTATAATATAAGATCTTTCAAACACTTTTGCTGAGAGCATTCATTCGTCTTGCTTCCCTTAATGTTTACTAATATTTATCATTCCAGCTCTCTGGCAGGTGCAATTACAATTTTGTAATACGGTGACCAAAAAAAAAAAAAAAAAAAAAAACAAAGTGAGGCAAAACATTTGCTTTAAACGGTCATCTGGAATGTACATAATTATACACACACTCACACACACACTCTACATAAATGTGTATAAATAATTTTGGTTGTTGTTGGTTTTTATTTCCAACACTTTCAAAAAGATTTTCAATTTCTCTGGCTACATGACGACAAAACGAAAATCGGCAATTTAAACTATAGGCCTCGATGCCGACTATATACACACATACATACATATATCTGCTTGTATATCGGAATGTTATAGCATTATGCATAATAATTATGCATGAGACGTATTTAAGAGCGCCAAAGCCAAAATCCAAAAAGCCAGAGCCAAACTTAGAAACGAATTGAAAGGCAAACGAAATCGAAAACGAATCGAATTGAATCATTCCAACAAATTGACGGGGGGTAATTTCACTTTCCTTTCCCTAGTTGGTAGTGCAGCGACTGGTTAAACTGACTAACTGACTGGGCTTTGAGTGCATTGCATATTAATTTACCATGTATGTTTATGTGTTTTTCTTGTTTCGATTCAATTTTTTGAGTGGCCTCTTCAGTTTGCATCCGATATACATACATTAGTGTGTGTGAGAAAACCCATCGAGATAATTGGCCAAAATAATTATTTCAACCCAATGAAAGTAATTATCGAGCCAAACATTTCACTGCCAAAAATAAAATCAAAAGAGAAGAAATGTAATTCCAATTACGTGCTGCCGGAAATGAAATTATATTACTGCCGGCCAAACGAGTCAATCATCATGTCACACTCTGCTCAGTCTGGCACACTGAGCTCCTTTCCTACCTACATACATGAGTGTAGATGGATCTATGTACGCTCTGGTATGCAGATAAAATACAAGTTTACTCCACAATGAAAATATCTCATCTTTTCGAAATTGGGTCATTCTGATATGTCCCATCGAGGTTTAAGTTCGTTCAGATAGAGTTTAAGCAGAACAGTAAAAAATTTAATTAAAATAATACAAACTATTATAAGATTAATGCAATTGCTAGAGATTTATGAGGTATATCAAATGTTTAAGTTTAGCAAAAAATGCGGAAATATAAATTTAGCTCTTAAAACCAGTTGTAAAAGATGAGGTATGTGCCGAACCAAAAAAGTATGGCTTAAACTACAAAATCTGATTTCTGAATCCATTTTTGAGTCATCATGGACATAAAACTGACTGTTGAAAATCAAAATTTCTTCATCGAATTAAGAGTTTAGATTGATTAGGAACTTGACAAATTAAAGAAAATATAAAGGACATGCAATTTTTCTTCTTTAGAGTTTACTTTTCATCAGTTTTTGTGTTTAAGCCGGTTAAAGGTTAATCTTCTAAGAATATTAAAAAAAAGGTGAGTTCTGTTACCTTTTAAATAATATTATAATAATAATAATAAAATTACATATATTATTATATTATGGCTATATGTGCATAGCCCACCTAGCTCTACTATTAGAAGACTTGGCTAAAGAACTTTTGAATTAGTTGTCTTCATGTTTTGACCTTAGTATTTAAATTTTAAACTTTTAGATTAAAATCCCTTTTGAAATTAATTTATTTTTTTTTCGCAAAAAACGGAGATATAAGCCACACCTACCGCTCTAAAATATGTTGAATTGTGCTAATAATTATATAAAATTGAGGTAAACAGTATAATATTTATATTTTACCTTAAATTGTCAATGGGCACCAAGATTGAGTGCTAAATTATATACGACTTGAAATAGTTTTCTTTGGATTATAATTTACCAATATATTATTTTGCAGTTCACTGCATAAGGGAGGCTATGAAGTTGTTCCCATTGCAGAAAAGCCGTAATAGATTTTTAATAAACTGAAATAAATAAGATGACTTAGTTGACAGTGGAAATCTGAGTTGGGCTCGTAAAAATTCTGCTTCTTTTCCGTTCAGTGTCAACTTCTTAATGCCTTTGCTGACCTACTTTTCTTATAATTGAATATAAGTAAAACTTCCTCACTGAACTTCTGTTAAGTAATCGCAAACTTTCTGGGTTCCGCCTTTGCTGTGGCACTTCAAATGGCTGCACCTAGTATATACAGACAAATTTCAAATATTTGTTATTTCAATTTTTGAATCACTTTGATCGTTTTGAAGTGTTTGTTTTGCTTTGCTTGCCTGCTCGCATATGGTGGTGGGTGAAATTTTTGCTGTTTGACATGGAAATTAGTTGAATAGAAACAATAATGTTTTGCCTGCCTAATGAGCATTGTACAACGCGGCGTATACTTGATACGCACATATGTACATACACACACACACACATTTCTGGTCAGGTTGTTGTTGTTGCTGTTGGACCTCTTCATGCTTATAGTTTTTGCGCTTTAATGCTTCACTTTCTTGTTGGTTTTTGTTTTTTTTTTCTACCTTTTTAATTTATTTTTGGGTTGTAAGTGTAAATTGTTAAAAGAGACGAGATCTCACTCGGTCAATGGTGCTGGTGTTGTACATAGTTATTGTTGTTGTTAATGTTAATCATACGCTGAATTGCACTTTATGGCGTTAGATAAGGTGTTGCTGATGTCAGGTTTGTGGTTTACTTTGATTTGGTCTTTCTTTTTTGACAATTGACAAGCATTTTGGCCCTCTTATGCAAGACTCTTTAAAGAGGGGGGTCGCTGATGTCCTCGTTTTTCAATTTGTCTCGCTCCCCAATTGAAATGCACTTAGCCTAACGCACTGGCAGAGTGTAACAGAAACGACCCATCATCATTATCTGATGGCATAATGACAAAATCATGACAGAAAAGCATCATCTTCTTGTCTCCGTTGCCAGACATCGATTTCTTTATTTCGGCTTGCTGGTTCTCTTGGGTGAAATCAAGTCCATGCGTCTTTTTTTTTTTTGATAAAGCATAACGTTGTTGACGCCAATGGCAAAAATGAAGAAAAAAATGTATACACATTGCATAAGATCCAGGCCCCCGGACAGGCCAAGACAGGCCCAGGCCAGACCGGGCCAGGCGTTCCGTAAATTGGCCGAGATTTGCGAAACGCAGCTCCAACTTCAGTTGCAATTTCATGCATGTCGATTTGATGTGAACAACAACAAGCACATCGGCTATAAATACAAACATATGCATATACATATATACCTACCGATATAAGTATATGTATATAAAATATTATGATACAATTGAACGCATCTCAAAAGAAACGAAAAGAAAAGGCAAATCAGTTCAAGTTGCTTTTTTTTTCCTCTTTGCAGCACAAATAAAAATATCAAATTGTTGGCTATTGCCAATACTTCAGGGGTAAACAAAAACCAACTTGAAAAAGAAATATACTTATATATACACATAAATATTTATAATAATAATAACCAAAAATAGAAAAACCAAAAAAAAAGATATACATATATATATTTGGAAATTTCGCGTGCAAATTTTGTTATGCACGATACTTGGCGCAATTGGCAAATTCGAGGCGCAAATCAATAGAAGAAAAGGTCAATTTCAAACCGGAGCAAGCTGAGCAAATAATATAAATGAAACTAACTGAAACCAACAACATCTTTTTATCCATATGCTATGTACGAAAATTATAAAGTGGTTATCGAATTGGTTCACCTATTGAAAAATAATAAGACTATCTGAATCCAACAGCATTTGCTTGAATTTTAAAATAGAATAGATAAAAATAAATAATAATGAGATTAATTTTAATGAAAAATTACTCTTACTTTATAGTTACTTAAATTTAATCACATTAAGCAAATTCTACAAAATGCAAAAGAACAAAATTGACCGATAGATTGAATCGAATCAATGGGTGGTTTGGAGATTCAGTTAGACTTCCTTTATTAATAAACTAACTCGTATATCTCAAACATTTTTAGGGTTTCTTTTTTATTATGGTTCATGTATTAATATTTACTATCTAAGCATCTTTCAGATGCTTTATATTTTTAGAGAATTTTCGGATTGGACCACTCTAAAAATGTTTTCTAGAAATTTTCAAATTATTTTCTCTGGTGAATTAATTTACTTTTGACACAGTTAAAACTATTTATGATTTTATGTTTTCTTTAAGCAATTTTAAAAGTCAACTACAATTAGAGATCGCAAAAATGTAACTATAAAACCTCAAATAGGCATTAAAACATTCTTTTTTTAGAAATTCAATAAATGATAACTATTAAAAATAAACTGAATTTGAGGTTTATATTCTTACATTACATTTTTTGTGACTTTTAAGGCAGTTATATCTTATGGTCGTCCGATCCAAATGAAGCTAAGATATATAATGCTAGTAGATGACGCGAAGGTATAGCACAATCCAGCGCTGATCCAGACATAAAATAACAAAGGCGTTCAAGTTGTACAGTTTTACAATCACTGACTGTATTTACTTTCACTTTCACCTATTTTTGGCATTGGCATTTTTGGTCTTCACCCCATTTCTCATTGAAGGCCAACGAAAGTAAAAACAGATTTAGTATGGTAAGTTTCTTTTCGTAAGCTTTCGTGTGCTTGGTAAGAAAGCTGCTTTTGATCTACCAAACCAAAGAGTAACAACAACAACAACAATCAAAAATGGAGTGAAAAAAGCTTACAGTTTTAGAGTAACCTTTGAGATCTTTTGAAGAATAGCTTAAGGGACTTTCTAGAAATCATACAAATATAATTTAAAAAATGTGGGAAAAAGAAAAGAAATGGATAAGAATTGTAAAATTTACTACTTTGGGGGTTTATATGTCTAACAGAAAATAATGAGGGCAAACCACAAGATGGTTTTGACTTGTGAGCTTCTATGATAAGGCTGCCAAAAACCCATTGCCCTCCATTTCGAAAATTATATTGTCAAATTTTGTTTATCCAACGATTTCCAACCATTTCTAGACTTTATAAGAACTAAATCATTTCTTAACATAGTCACTTTCAAGCCAAAAACTTGAACTTACCTTTAGATGAAACTTTTAGAGCCATTGCAGGTATTTTTTTAAAAACGAACAGTTTGAGAGTCATGTCTTGATGCGATTGCTTATGCAGTTTGAGAGTCATTCGAGTAAAACAAAAGTTTTGCATTGTTTTCGTTTGTTTTGTTTTTTTTTTTTTAGTTTTGAGCGAAATCCAAAAATATTTTTTGCATATTTTGCTGTTCATATTTTGAAAAATAACAAACTTAACTTAGGTGCTAAATATACATAATAATTAATTGAGTTTTTTTTTAATTGTTTTTCTCTTGGTATATTTATATGTATATATATTTTGTATGTATATATAAAAAACTCTGTTGTTCATCATCATCTTGACATATCGAATCGGATCGGATTGGATTGGATCTCGTTTTGGTTTGTGTTAATTATCTATTGTTTGTTTGTGGATTACAAAATAGTTTGACTATCTAAAATTGATCAGATCATAATTCGGAGTGGATACATACATACATCAAATTTTTGCAATTAAGTACAATTTATGGCATTTGGTTTTTGTTTGCTCTTGATCATGATTATCTTAGACACTTTTAAAGGTATATATTAGGTAGATAGGTATTATATACTATACTCTATATATGTATATATGTAAATAGGTAAGAAAATGTTTTGAACAATTGTTGGATGAAATTATTTATATATAAATATATATAATTGGTGTAAATAAAAAGCATCCTTAAATCATTCATTGTGCAATTGATTTATAATTAAGAGGTAAATATATAAATATATGTTCGATTATGGGAATAATTGAGTTGGTTGTGTATGTGTGTGTGTGTGTGTGTGAGATGAGTGTTTGTTTCTGGGGTGGAGCTTCAAAAGGTCAAATGTATATTTGGATTAAGTCACATATAATTAGTATGCCTAAGTAGCAAATTCTTTCGAAAAATATCACAAATTGAAATATACATAATATAAATAATTTAATGGCAAAAAGGAATTGCTTGGTTGTTGTAGCCATAAATTGATGTAATCTTCTTGTTAAATTGTTAAATATATAGTATATATACATATATCTATTTAGATGTGTGTATTTGAGTAAAGTTTTAGAGTAGAGATAAACCTTTAGGTACCATGCAATGCTTTTAATAAAGTACAATTTTTTGTTGCCTAACATTTTTTTTTGTGTATTTACAATAATTATTGAGTGTAAATAGTTTTTTTCTCTTTAAGCAAACTAACTTGGTTTTCATTTGTTTCGTGCATTTTTAAGTGTGTGAATGGAACATTTTTTTTATTTTTTGTGTTGTTTTTACTTTTTTGTCTTGGTGTCCTAATTGAATTCGCTATGGCTCAGACTCAAGCTTTTGGCCTGTCCAAATTTGTGCTTTAGTTGATTGGTGTTGGCCCGGAAGCGCTGCATAAACTGATAATGTGAGCCACTCCCACCACTTCCACTAGCGCTGGTCATTAGCGGCTCCAATGCCGCATCAGCGCTTGTTATAGACTATGATCCTTTCAGTTTCTTTTTAGGATTATTCCGTGCCTGATCGGTGGGTGCCGTTGGAGGTAATTCACGGTACTGATTCTGTCAATATGAAATAGGGGAATTAGTTATATATATATTTTTGTAACATTAAAAACACTGGACTTTAAGGAGATCGAAATCTTGAATCGCTTTCATTACTTACAATCTCCTCGTTGTCGGGCACACGTGATAGGAAGTCTAGCAGCTCGTTGTTTGGTATCGTATTTGGTCGCAATATTCTCCGGGAGAATTTCATAAAGCCCCAAAAGAGCAGAAGCCAACGCAATGGCACAAAATGCAAAACCAAAATGGCTCCCAATAGCAACACAACAGCCAACCAAGTTAATTCGGGGACGGAAAAGTTGAATGTGCTGGAAGAAAGGACAACAACTTATATTGGAATTCTGTTTAGAAAACTCTTCATCTACTCACTTAATGGTGCTTTCGCCTAAGGAGGCCAGATAGCCAATTGTATTTTGTACAGTCTGTGAGACCTCTTGAATGGCCTGCAGACGTTCTTTAATTGACTTCTTTTCCTCTTTCTCCTTATCATCATCATCATCCTCATCGTACTCGTAATCATAGTGACCAGCACTGGCATCTGTGGTGCCCGTTATTAAGCGTATCAGCCATTTTCTACAACGAAAAGAAAGATTACTTAAGATCTATACACCAGAACATATTTAATGACTCACTTTAGTATAATTAGCAGTAGAACCAAAGGAACTGTCTCTAAGTCGCCATAGATACAGGCTACTATCCATAGAACAAAAGCTATGCTGGATCTTATAGGTGATTCCCATTCAAAGCAACTCCTGTAAATGTAAAATTCCATTTAGAAATCAGTAATTGATAAATTCACAAAACTTAAACTTACTGAACATAACGGGCAGCCTCTAATATATCCATGATAATCTCCTTGAGACGATTAACATTGCGTAGAAACAATTGCCTTTTGAATTTCGCTTCTTGTTGTATGAGTTTTTCCTCCTTGGGTTGCAGGGCACGGCAGACAGCTCGGATTTCATTCCACACTACGGTCAATTCGAGTTGAATTTGCGGAGAATTACCTTTGGCTCGCACACAGAGATTCTTATCCTTTAGGGTATACCAACGCTTGACGCCACTTTTGATGCGCAACAGAGGAATGACCAATTTGCCCAAGAACTCCACACGATGATCGCGATCCTCGTCGAAAACGGTGATCTCCAGAACTTGTGTAATGTCCTTGATGTTGCTATAAGAGAAATGCATAAGAATTAGTATAAATTTAACTCATTTGAAAATAATTATTCAACTCTTACAAGGTAAAAATCTTATTCCAATTCGGCGTCAATGTTTTATATTCCGTTTGCGTCTGCAGACGAGCATTGCCCAATTCGAGAACACAAAACGGATCCGATTTACCACCGATATCTGCAGCAGCCAAACCTATGGCTCCAAACACCTTGACTGTCAGGTGACCAACATCACGTAAATTTTGCAGGCAGCGCAGAAAACGATAACGATCACGCAATAGTTGAGCTTCCCGAGGATCCTCCTTGAACGCCTTCAGATCACTGATGGTCTCCAGAGCTGTTGTTCCGCTTATGGTAAGCATTAGGAAGACTTCTCCAGAGCAATCCTCCAATTGCCGCCATATGCCATGAGTTGTCTCTCGCTGGAAAACACTCAAATCGATAATGGCCTTGCCATACAGAGTATTGCGATTCCATAGAGCCAACTCGAGATTCTGATCCTCATCGAACAAATGCAAATCGAATTGCTCTAGCCAACGCTCTGTCCAGGAAGACTTGCTCTTGTATTTCTCATTGCCCAATCTGTAAATGAAACTTGGTCAGTTCGCTTCCATTAAAAGTAGTTCATTCCAGAGACTCACCTAAATTTAAAGTGTGTGTCAATCAGCTTACTGCCATCTTCAGCCAGTGGCAAATCTTTGGCCTTCACCAGTAATATTGTAACCACAGAGCTCCAGATTTGTGATTTCAAACGCTTCGATGACTCGGCCAATTTGGAGTTGCGTTGAAAATGCTGAAATATTATTTAATAAAAATGAAACAAACAATTGACAATTGTGTCACTTAATATAGACAGTTGACCTCTTTAAATTCCTCGCTAGCCTGTTCCAGTTGATCTCGCAGATCGCCATGTTGCTGGCGCAGATGTTTAATCAACATGTGAGAATACCCTCGAGACCAATTGGAGCCCAACATGATCGGCAAGAAACCAAAAAAAAAAAAACCCAAGCTTTACTTGCTCCACGACGTTTAAACAATGACTAAACCCGGCACTGGCAATCGCACAAGGTGCGAGGGCTTGGCCCTGAAGTAACTCTATCAAAAACTCATGGAGCAACGATGATATTGAGTGAGTACAACTGGCTTAACTTCAGTTTTCCCAGTTTATTATGTGTTTACTTTGACGTTTAATTTTAATATGCTCTCAACATGCCATACATTTAGTCATGGGCACTCAACAGGCGTTCAAAAGTCAACTCAGACAGCTTTCCGAAACTAAATAACACTCATTCATAACTCAACGTAGGTCATGTTTGTTTGTGGTAAGAGACAGAGAGAGAGAGAGAGAAAGAGAAAGAGAGAGAGAGGAGAGAGAGAGAGAGAGGTGAAGAGCAAAACTGTCATTATCAGTAGCACTTCATCATTGAAACTTTGTTTATTTAATTATGAAAGTAATTCAAGACAAGACAACGACTCTTGAATACGCTATATTATGTCTAGCAAACGAATTGCGCTACTATTTTCGGAAAAACTTATTTTAATTAATTTGTTTAATGCATATCAAAATTTATTGATTAATGTCATTACATTTTGATATTATTGCAATACGTTTTATTAATGAAATTTGCATGTAATGAACTTTTTCCATTGCCTTCAAGCACCAAACATTGCTAATCTCCTCAATCATTTCTGTCTAGAGCTAATGGAATTAGGTTTTCATTGAAATTGATATTGTCGATAATTATAATTATAAATCATTTCATTATAGTTAATTGATTTCAATTAAATGCATTGAAATGTAAACGAAATTTTTTTTCAGAAATGTAACAAATTTTAGCTGATATTTTTTTAATGACATTTAATTAGCATTTGTTTCATAATTTTGCTTTCACAACAAAAAACTTATGTTATGCTTATGTCAGGGTATACAATGGTGGTCACGAATCTATGACGTTTTTAGTTTCTGGACTTTCGTTCTGCATTTCTCAAAATCAATTAACTTACCAAAAAAAAACTACTTGGAAGTCGAAAAAATTCAGAAGTTAAGTTTGAAGCCTGACAAGCCGTTACAATTACTGTATACTTTATATACAAGTTAGTATCGAAGTTCTTAACTATTCGCCAACTAGTAGAACTAGTAGCCGTGATAATAATAGCTATATATATTCTCAGAATTTCTGCCCTGATTGTGTCTTTATTTCCATTAGATTGCAGTCATGTCAAAAAGTCATCTGGTGATGGCTTTATAAACCATAAAAATAGAAAACCATTTCGATAAAATGAGTTCTATATCAATAGCAACAATCGGTCCTAAACAAAATATTCCTTTCTTTAAATGAGAATATTTGAAAACGTATATATAAAATAATTTTTGCTTCTCTCTGATTATTAAAGTATAGAATATAGTTGTAAACTATTAACCTAATTATATTTTAAAAGCACTGGAAACTAAGGCCTTCGGCTTAGACGAAAACTACATCCATATACTAGCCTGGGATTCGAACCCGGATCCACGTTGTTCAGTGGACTAAATGATTGACATGGCATTAAACTAAGCTGGAGTCGGCTAGTGGTTAAAAAATCATATGAATATATAAGATTTTAAATCATAGGTAGCCCCAAAGGTGACCAGGCTTATAATGTTTTCTCACTTGGTGACTATGAAAACGTGCAAGGGTATTTAAAATTAAGCAAGTCTCACTTTAACTTGGTTGCCATTCTGCACTTTTCTGACACCCACCTAGCAACCAGTTATTCCCTTTGTATTAGTTTTTAATTAAAAAACAGTAATGAGCTATACCTTTAGGGCTTATTTGCTTTTAGTTTTTGTTTTAAATGAAGTAAAATTTCCATATTAAAAAAGAACAAGCACTAATATAGAGAAAATTTGTACATTATTTCTGCATTTAACCAATGCCATTGATGCTGAATAATATTAAATCGACTCTATATGATTGCCTTTGTTAGGCACATTGAAATTGATTGCCATAAACTACCTCTACTCCCTACCTTAACCCTAAAGTCAACTAAAGCTGTTTGAATTGGATCGAATCGTCCCCTTTTTGTCTGCGTCTCTCCCCTGCTAAAACTTATACATAGTAGGGACAGAAGGATACATATCTATCTTGTATCTGCTGTTACACATCAGAATAGCTGATAAATAGCCGATAAATTGTTGCTGCCAATTTGACATTAGACTGATGGATTTATTGATATTTCTTCTTCTTACCATTTCCTTATCCTCTTGACTGCGTGGCCAAAGTGTTAAATTGATGAGTATCTCACCCATGCTGCCACGTCCGCCGCCATTCCCATCACCATGATTCGTATCGCACAGCTGCAAATGGATATCTTCCGCTTTGCCCAATTCCAATTGGGTTAGATCTAGTTTGGCCGAGCCCATGAAATCGTCCTGCAATCCCCAGTCGTAGTCGAAAACCTGTACGAAGAAAATTAAAAAACGGAAATTGATTTCGGTTTCGAGATCTCACAGTCACAGACAGTCCACAGTCGAGTTCAATTGTCGTTGGGAAATTGATTTTCCGTAATTGGGTTATGTATGAACTGTCTGTTATCATTTATGATGGTTGGGTGTCTCTCTTTCTGGTCTTTGGTTTTACCTTCACAATGATTGGCTGAAAGGGGTCCTCCACGGGCACAATGAACACTTCGTCCCACACTGGATTCAGGTCACGGTGTATGGTTCGCGACTTGTGTAGTAAACGTCCGCCAACCTTGAACTTAACATAAGGATCACTTAGTCCTGCCGCAGTGGTAGAGAAACAAAAGACATAGTTTTTTTTTTTTATTTTCTTTTAGCATTGTGCATTGTGTCAAGTGGCTGCTACATTAAACATAAAGGAGGATAAAAATGGGGTGGGGAGTCTTGGCTTACCATTCTTATCCATGGCCACCAGGTCGCTGCCAGATTTGAGATGCACACGCAGCTGAAAGAAGACGAATTGACGTAATTGAGCCTCTCGCTTGCGACGCAGTTCGTCGGCCTGCCATGGCAGGATTGAGTGGGTTGTAGCAATCGATATCGTTGAGTCGATTACAGTTGTTGGTGCAGAGCAGAGAGCAGAGCAAAAACAAAAAAATAAGACAATTCATGTTCAAAAAGAATTTTGTTAGTGCAAATGAAAAAGCCAATAAATATATTTATTCTAGACTCAAAAAAGAAAGCAAGCAAAGCCAAGCGAAATGCAATCAACTGATTGCTTCTTACTCACCTGCAGAGCTTCCAGTTGATAGTCACTTGTCTGATTCGCAGCAGATGGCATAGTTCCATTCCCATTCTCAGGTTGCTCATCGATACGCCCCTCCATGGAGCCACCGAAACGTTGTATTACCTGAGCCATTTTTGCAGTGGCTCGAAATTCACGGGCCAATGGGGAGCCACCAATTGTGGTGGATCTATGACGTGGACTCTGGGTCACGGAACTGCTCTCAGAGCTATAATCGGCGGCATAGTCGGTGCTCTCTTCGAGAAAGTCACTGGGTGACTTACGGCCAAGACGATCTTTACTCTTGGCACGACTCCAGCGATGTTTCAGATTATTGAAGAAGCCGTGCGTCTTCTGGAGTACACCGACACCACTGGCCACACCGACACCCGACGTCGAGGAGGAAGAAGCTGCTCCCAGATGCTGGGACACTGAGCTTTTGGTACGCTTTGGTGAAATTTGCGGCGATTCGTTGTTGTGTAAATCGTGGCCATTCAATTCCGAGGCAGATTTACTGAGATGTTTGCCCAGACGTTGTTGATGCTGCAATTGGGGGGATCCGTGTGGCGAGATGCGCCGTGTGGCTGGTGGCGATGAAGTGCCATCGACACTGCTGGCTGCTGTTAGGCGACTGTTGCTGCTGGAAGGTTGCTGCTCCTCGCGGTCCACGTAGTGAATGCGTGCTGCTACAAGAAGAAAAAGGATGCCCCAAAAAAGAAAGGAGCAAGGAAGAAAGGGGGAAACATTTAGTGTTATTCCATCAAGCCCGCAACTTGCGTGGTAACTACATGCTACTATAAATTCAATTTGGCAATCGATTTAACAACAAAATTCAATCAAATGGAACACACACACGCGGACAACATGTTTTTGCAATTTTCATTATTTTCCCTCCATAATTTTTTTTTCACATATGACATCATTTCGGTTGCCATTGCCACGGTTGACCCCTATAATTACTTAGCCAGCTGATTATTCTCATTTGTGTTGTGTGTGTGCCTGCCGTCAAGTGCCTTCAATTAAAATTGAGAGAAAACTGTTGACTGAAATAAAATGAAAAGAAAGACATACCGGAAAAAAGAAGAGAAAAAAATATACAAAAATAAATAAGTGAGCAAAAGATATTTAAAACAAAAAAGAAAAAAAGAAAACTTGCAAACAAACTTCTTTAGATAATATAGTTTCGTGGTCAAGGCAAATGTCCTAATCAGGAATATTTGGTTCAATGAAACTTTGATTTATGTTAAGCACATTTAGCAAATTCAACTGCTAACACGACAAACCACACAGATATTTATTTCGCCTCGTCCAATACGTTCCAAAGCATTTAGCAGAATAAACTGATTTAAGACATCGTTCTGACCATAATATCGAGAATATAAATTTGGTTTTGAAATTGAAAACAAGCTAGCCTTTGCTTTTTTCTTCAACTATTCATCGACTGGTTTTACCGAAAGTTAAAGCGAAATTTATCGTTATGGAGTATCTGAGCAAAAACCCCTAAGCAGAACAGCCAAGTTGAAAAAATTTAAATATTTGATAAATATGTTCATATAATATTCCAAATATTTGAACAAATTCATTAATTCAATCATGCCTTCCCTGACTGCAAAAATGCGGCAACATGGCGTATACGTGATCAACAACATTTTTGTGAGCTGTGAATTAATGGCTGCACATTTGAAAAGAATTTTCAATATAATTTTTCCAAACATCTTTCTATCTTTTGCCTGAAAAAAGAGGATCAACAAATGTCGAAAAAGCTGGATTTTTAAATTTTATTCTTCGTACTGTCTTCGCCAAATTTCGTACCATAAATTTTGTTAAACTTCTTTAAGTGGTTTAATTTGAAGTAGGTCAATCCGTCAAACTGAAATTTGAAACTTTTTGACGGTTCTTTCTTGGATTTAAAGTGTATTTCTGTCAATAACTGAACAAGGTAAAAAAATTTTTTTTTAAGTTCTTTCAAAGAAACTAAAACCATACGAATCTAATTGAATGAAATTTTAAGATCAAAAATTATGATTTTTGCAAGTAATCTCATTTCTTTTACATTTCTACTACTTACAGACTCTGAATTGTATATTATCAGAATATAAATACAAAATAATCTTTTGTTTGTATTTTTGTGTTGCACTTTGGGCAGACGCCCAAAGATGAATAATCTTGAGGCACGTTTGTGTACGTCTTGAATCAAATCTGTGGTATATGTAACTCATAGGAGTAATCCTTTGCCAAACTTTGTTAAATTGCCATGTCTTTGAGACCAGGGTGTGCCAACAAAAAAAAAACATACACTTTTACTCCTCCAGACGCTTAAGCAAGTTTGGTAATAGGCTATGTCAAGTCTAGCCTCATGGACGCCTTTAATTCACGAATGCACTGCAACAATTTAGTTAAAATGTATTTCAAAATAATCGATGCTCTAAATGCGGTTGATTGGTACACGGAGAGAAACAAGAAAGCTAGAATTTCACACTTTCAAAATAGAAATTAACTAGAAATCTTCAAAAGAATATATCCATTAAAAAGTGAAATGTTAAGGAAAGTTGATACCAGAACTCGGCGAACACTCCCAAAAAAAAGGGTAACTAAATCTCAATTGTTATTCCCTCTGTTTTTAACTCAAACATAGTTGACTTTTGGCCGCTTTTACTTACTTTAAGTGGCTCGTATACTTTACAATGTCCTTACAAAGCAAGCACTCTCTATCTAATGCTTTAAGAATAATTTGCTACATTTTAGTCCCTCAACGCCGACCAAATGCATCTTTATAAATTATTTAAAGATAAAACACTTTATTTACCTGTAGCCGGAAAAATGCGATTTATTTGTAGGCAAAGAGCGTTCGTTTGCCTCTTTATTACCGATTTGGATGTCCTGCCAAACTTGGGCATGGCATGGCCTTTTGGGGTCTAAAGCAATTGCATCATTAAGGCAATTGAAATGAATGGATAATCACAATCGGAATAAAAGATAGAGTTGGCAGAACATGCACACACAACATATATATATAGATACATATGTTATATGGTGTATCCTTTTAGTTAGTGTTATCCTTCCGCGGCACAACGAACTGCATGGCAGCAGGACTTCCGCAGGACTGTTATGATATTTGGCGAAAAAAATTGTAAACGGCTGAGCAAATGTAACTGAAACTTGGCGCTTTGTTATTGTTAACGATGCCCCCCCTAACGAGAGACACGCTTCGGTCTCTCTCTCTCTCTCTCTCTTTCTCTCTCTCTCTTTCTCTCTCTCTCTGTTTCTCTGTCTGTCTGTGTTATGTGTGTTTGGCATTGAATTACTTGTGGGTGGTTTGGTGGCGAATGGAGTGATGTCGGTGGTTGCGGCGGCTTTTGCATTATTAATGTCTTATGTTGCGATGCTGCAGCTTGAATTTTTTAAACAAATTGGAAAAGCGCCCAACGGTGGCGTCATAAAATGCATAAAGGGAGGCGTGCCTCCATTTTGGCCCCCAACTTTTGTGTGTGTGTGCCCATCCATACATCCTTCTTAAAGCTTTACGCATCGCCTCAAAGGAAAAGCTCTGCAACACTTTTCTATATATACACATACATATATAGGTATATATATATTCGTGTACACTTTGCAGATATCATGAATGAAACAAAGTTTTTGCATAATCCTCCAACTAACCAACCAACCAAGCAAGTAAGCAACATACCATCAAGTTAGTTGTAATAACATTTAAGTTCTGCCAACAAAAACAAAACCGAAATAACATTTTTAATTAATTAAATTTGTTGCCTTTCGCCTGCGGCCGGAAATTACAGATTTCCTTAGGCTATCTAAGTGGGTGTGTGCTCTCATTCCACAATCTTCTCACTTTAATAATTATTACTATAGTGTGCATATTTAGTTTGCATGACAAGCGTTTTGGCGTTGATAGCTTTAGGAGACCCATAGGAGTCGCCTCCATGGCCTAAGGGAGCACTTTGGCATTCCCATAAATATGCCACACATTTGCTTTAACAGCTGTCCAACGGCGTGTGCGTGTATATGTATCTGGCTCTAATGAAACAAGGGACTTACTCTAAGCCATATGCTAAATGTGCTGCATTTTGTTAATTTCCATATAGGATAAAGATATCTCTATTTAAGATTTGATTAATACAATTGTCACTATGATAGTTGGTAATAGTTGATCAAAAGAAATTGTTTTTTAATTGAATGATTAATATCTGAGTATATTATCAAAGTATTAAGAACTTATCCATTCCTAACCCATATATAAATAAATATTCTGTTCTATTGATCTGCTTAAGCTAACCCCTAACTAATCACATAGACCACTTTTGGGTGAACTATCCAGAGAAAAGAGGATTATTAAATAAAGGAAAGAGAATAACTAGCTATATCTATAAATTTTTATGTATATTTCATTTGGATACAAATTAAATGGCTTTGGCTGCTCATGACCTAATTGTCTTTTTCAACAAACTTTAAGCAAAACTTAGCTCTAACATTTTTCCATAACGAAAATTGTCTTTAACAGAGCTTTAAAACTTGGTTAAAGGCAAATCGATTTAAAGAATATATACTCTACAAAATTTACATGATTTTATTTTTGTATAGGTTTTATGTTTAAATTAGAAATACTTGGCTTGCAGTTTGGCCTTTGCTTTGTTATTTTATTTATAAATTAAATACTTTCCTTTTTGTTATGTCGAAAGGAATGAAAACCCACAGACAGGTTCAGCCAGAACTAGGTCAATATTTTGCGAACAAAAGTTTGTGTTAGTTGTGTTTTTTTTTTGCTTATATTGAAGGTCAATAAATAACAACTATAATAGTGAACAACAGATTGAAATCATTCAAAAGATGATTTCCCATTTGGGTATGCTGTGATGGTTACTAAAGTAAAGTAATTCCAATAGAAACTGGCGAAAAGTCACGATATTATAAAAAATATAGGTTCTAAACTTTTAGAGGAAATATGTACAAGGCTTTATGTTTGGCAAGTTCAAAAACTTGTTCAAGATATATCTGCTGAACTTTATAGTAACATGGATGCAACTACAACATTAGATGACGATTTAGACTCCTTTACAGAGGCATCTACGACCATTTTCCTGAATCCTGTCACCATATACCTTTCAATCTAAAGCTGTTTCATTAATATATACTTCACCAATATTATAATTAATAATGCTGTCATATCACTATCAAAATTAAACTAGGTAAAATACGTTTATATCAAAATCTTCAATATTTGCAATATGCGCATTTAGTTAAAAAGTTTGTCATAAATGTTTTGATTTTTATAATGATGATGACTTTCTGGATCCATAATAAAACATCGAATCGGCATACTGAAATAACGTTAATATGTAGAGGAGTCCAAAAAGAAACAAGAAAAACGTGCATTAAGCATTTCACACTTTATTTAGACAATCATTAAAATAAAGTGAAAATGGCAAGCCAAAATATACATTTGCCATGTGTTAAATATTATGTAAATGAAATAATATATAAGGAAAAGGAACACAATTTCAATCAGCACTTTAAAAGTCGAGCCTCTGCGATGTCTTTTCGACTTGTCTATACGCTTCTTCTAAAATAAAAAATAATAATCCAGAAATGATATTATTTTGCCCCCAGTTAAAGCTTTTCAGCCATAAATATTCGATTCATGATTCAAATGTCATACAACCAACATTTTGTTATCAAATCTCATTATCTCTGTATTGCGATAGTATTGGAGAATTAGGAGAAAGGACAGCTGTCCGTTTCGCTTCCCTTTACTACGCCCTGGTTGGAATAAGGGTGGCTCTTATTGACCTTTGCTATCAAAGCCAAATTTGGCTAAAATGAAATGACTTTATCATCTAAATGCCTCATACCATTCAAACTTTGCGTAAATGTTCAATAATATTGAACACTAAAAACAAAACATCAAAACGAGAAAAGTTTAAACGAATCCTTTCATTTTGCGCAATTTTCAAACTTTTTATTTTTGCAATTAAATTGGAATTGGAATCAAATTCAGCACCAACTTTTTGGGCCAAAAACATTTACTTGATGGTGACCTCGTTGGGCCTCGTATGTATGTTTGTACCTATATACATAATATACGTACATATGTAGTGGATGAATGTTTGTAATTATATATTCTCTGATCTAATTCGCCAGTTTTGAATGACTTTTCATGACTTCTCTCAACTGTTCGTTAATAACCTTTTGCTCTTTCTCGCCCTTTGTTTCGCTGTTAAATGCAATTAGCCAACTTTGTATACAGGCAAAAAATAAACTTTTTCGTTGGGATTTTATTTGGTTTTCGTTTTTTTTTTCTTTTATGAAGAGCAAAAGTTCTTTGAGATTATCGTAAGCATTTTATGTTGCTTGTCCCTGCACACACTCGGTCAAGACATTATCGTTCATCGGATTTTCCTGATTTTTCTTTTTCTCGTTTTTTTTTACGACAAATGAAAGCCATGAAAATGCGGGGTCTGGGTCGTTTATACTTTGTGTGTGTGTGTGTGTTCGTGTGTGTGTTTGTTTTGGGTCTGGGAGGCCATTAAATTAAACGTCATTATTATGGCATTACACAAACACATCGAGTAAGTCCATTCATTAGATAGGTATACATTTCCATATCCATATCGGAAATTGTTTTAGTCTAATCAAGCAATTTATTACTTTGACTTTCATATTGGATATCAATAATGAATGTGTCGATATTTGGTTTTAGCATATTGCTTTTAGTCAATATATCAGGCTACCGAGGTCAATAATCAATTATTTAGACATGGGTCAGCAAGTGTCATATCTTTTGCACATGTCGGCAAAACTAAAATTCAATCCATCGCACACACCTGCCACCCACTGGCCAACCAACCAAGAACCCCACCCACTCCCTTGTTATTTGTCATATGCTCACCTGTTGAGGCAAAAATGTTTGTAGGTATATTCTTTTATTTCATTTCTTTCAATTTTTGCCTATGACAAAATGCTAGAGAGAGACCATGCCCCATTCCGTTCACCTTGTTGGCTTCACTAGTGCCACTTTGTCAGCGGTGACGTCATTGCTGTTGCTTTTCATATGCAAGGAAAACTGGCGTCATGCGGCTGAATGATTGACTGACTGACTGACTAAATGAATGACTGAGCTGACTGCCAGTCAGCTAAATGTCTGGCTCACCCGCAGGCAATCGCAGCTTGTTTTCATGTTTTTCTTTTTATACTGTTTCATTTTTTTCTTTTGTGTTTAAGTGTTTTGAATACCCTTGCAGAAGGATATATTTAATTTAGGCGAACGCAGGAAGGACTATAGTGAAATTTCTCCATATGAATTTTCTTCTTTTTTGTTATAACCAAAATGAAGTTTGGTTTTCATATTGGCGTTTTTTGTTTGTTTTTGGCTTCAGCAAGAGCTAACTTTATTTAGAATGAGGATTCCCGAAAGACCGAACTACTTGACTTTGAAGATAATAGCAAATATAAAACCATTTCTTCGATAGAGACACCCGCCTATGATGTGGAATACCGAACATCCTAAATATAGTAAAGGATACTCCTTAAAAAATAATTTCTTAAGACATGCAAAATTAAAATCTTTTTTCGGAATTTCGTGGTCTTTTTAAAAAAAAGGGTAATCTCTTATATTCGTCTTAGGACAAGTCTAACCATAAGCTGTAAACTATAGATAGTTATACTTATATCTATAGTTTTCCTACTGAAGAAAATAAATTTTCAAAACCAATAGCTATCTGCACAGTTACCGCATTTTCTTTTTCTATATTAATATCTAACACGTGAATAGATATGACAACTTTTTCACCTATCTCAGTATTTGTTTTTAAAGCATTTTTGTATTAAAATCATACAACTTGCATCAAAAGATTTATTTTCTCTTTCTTTCTTTAGCTGCTTCATTCCATTTCCTTAACTAAAACATATTTAAAGTGCAAGACCTTTTTTCAGAATCTATGCACTAGAGAATATTTGGTGCCAAAAGTAGTTTTTAAACTTGTTTATTTTTAAGATTCTATGACAATTGTTTCTGGCCAAAACTCTGGTCTTATTGAGATTAGATTTAGTTAGGAACCGTAAATGTTATTAGTTTTATTTTGGAGAGTGAATAATAATTATTATTAATTTTAGCTTTAAGATGCTATATTTACATTTAAACCAAATATTAAGTAATAATGCTATATGTTTCTAGTATATAAACTTCAATTTTGATTCACTTAAGGCACTCGAAAGTTATTTTCAT
This sequence comes from Drosophila paulistorum, assembly GCA_018152135.1. Taxonomy (NCBI): domain Eukaryota; kingdom Metazoa; phylum Arthropoda; class Insecta; order Diptera; family Drosophilidae; genus Drosophila; species Drosophila paulistorum. The sequence continues at coordinate 42,287,656 of JAECXG010000822.1, forward strand.
ATTGTTATTTATAATAATAAATTACAGTTTTAAAAAGTTCTACAATAAATATGAGCAATTTGTTTGCTAGTTATTCCGGTTTGAAATCAAGTTTTGTTTTGTTTTTTCTTTTTCTATAAATTTTTAACTCCGCTTTGGTATATACTAACTAAAAATAATCCTATAATTTCCATAACTAAATATATTTGCCCCCATGTGATGTGCGAAAAAGACTTTTGCCCTGATACTACAAGGCAATAAAATTTCAAGCTTGAAACTTCACAAACATTGAAAGGGTGTACAATTTTCGATATGAACAAGTTTTTAGTTGTAGTGGCTTCTGGTTTGATGATTGTTGGTGGCAACGTTGCTTGTTATTCTGGACTTGATTATCATGTGAAACAAACACGCAACGAACCTTATCAAAAACTTTTGCTGGAAGAATAGTTCTCAATTTTCATGTTATTTGGCATAAAATTGAATCGTTCGAACTGGTTAGGGAACAATTCAGGCATGACCCAAAAGGTGAGATATAAATTTATTTTTAAATACGAAGAACGTAATAACAATAGAAATTAAAACAGCTGTCTAAATTTAAATACCATATGGAGGCAATTTGCAGGTTATTCATATTTATAATGCTGAGAAATTGGCAGGTTTTCGGTTGTTTTGTTTTTGTGTCTTGTGTATTTTCGTTTTTGTTCCGTTCTTTATGGCATACTTGAAAATTTCACAGCATTGAAAAAAAAAAAGTTCTTCACTTTCGGTTTTTCCGTTTACTTGTTTCCTTTACTTTCTTTTTTTTCCTTTTGCCGTGATGCGTAAATGAGTTTTTTCTTTTTCTCGGTAATGTTTAGGTTGGTGATGAATAATTCATGGAAAATTCTTGTTTTTACCATCTCGATTCAGTTTTGTCTTTCAATTAAATTATGCATGATCATTTATGCGTATTTTGTCCTTATTCCGACACTGTAAATAAAGCAAAAGGATATATGTAGGCATGGCACGAGGGCAGGCTGATGGTTAGAGTCAGCTAAGCTCCAATTTAAAGATGTCTCTGTCGAGTTTTAATCCTTGGCAACTAAAAGATACCAAAGTGTATTAAACTGATGCCAACGAAAGTTCTGAGTGCTGCGGGATTCTGTACCACAGAAAAGTCTATATCGATTGCCATAGTGAGGAGCCAGGGAATTAAAAGCAAGGACTCTTTGAGCTTTAAGAGAAAATAAAAACTGTTTGTTGCTCTGGCAATATTGAACTAAAACCTTGTTTTTCCAAGAATTTCTTAAGCTCGTTTAACATGTGACTAAAAATAGGCAACATTAACAAGTGCTTGAAAGGCCAATCATAAATCCTAATATAGAGGTCGTTTATAGGGGTCTAAGGTTGACTTAAAGTTACTTTCTAACCGAACCTCGCTTACTGCAGTAAAATAAGGCTAATGCCTGATTGACAGTATTTTTTTTTTGTTGCCCAATAAACCTAAGGCTGGCCATCATAAATGATGCAGCTGCAGTTCCACTTCTTGACCATTAAAATCAAAGTCCTTAAAAGTCCTCACATTATTACGTCGCAAACCCAAAAGCCAACTTAATTACATCAAAGTGCGGAGGATCTTATGCTAATGCCGCATAAGCAACTGTTAAAGAGCTTGGATTAAGTCGATATATGTATGTATGTCAGTTGTCTGTTTTGTCGTGGTCTTGGTCCGTGTACCCATGTCTGGGTAAACATGGCCTCGAGTCATTCCATTTTAATTAACTGGCTTACCTTTGTGGCCCATTTTTTCGCAGGCGTGTTGAAAGTCTGTGCAAGTAATTAAAAAGTTCACAAAAACCCAAATGAGAGAGAGTAAAGTGAAAATAATAAAGAGAATTTTTTGGTTCACACAGCTGCCGTTTCAAGGACGAAGTATAATATACTGTTTTCCCAATGACTTCAATTTACCAGCATCCTGGGACCCCCATGATATTTCCTATTCCATTTTCAATTCCATTTGATGAGGTCGCCCTCAGTGAGCACACAAAAATATGTTGCAAATGGTGTAGCAATTTTGCAGATGGTCTCAACAAATTTCAAATCAATTACATGAACTTGTAAGAAGACAGAGACACAGCGGGAGGCGAAGACACCTCGGAGCCAACAGCAGCAGTGCCACAACACCCCTTCTCCCACTTCAAGCCCCCGCCCAGCCTTAAGCACTATGTTGACATGCCAAATGGTCGCATAAATAGGCAAAAAACTAATGATAGAGCCAAAGGGAGTGCACTGCGGCGGGGAGGTTTGGGGAAAAGCAAGTGAGAAACAAGCGCAAAGCGATAATTAAAAGAAATATATCAAGCCGAAATAGCACGCGACATCTAGACAGAAGAGCAGAATAGAAACAGAAACAAGAACAGAAGCGCCAGAATTGTTGCCCATATTCATTAGCCATGCCAAGTGCCATCGAGAGTGTACATATGAAAGTGACTGTGTGTATGTGAGTGTGTGTGCGTGTGTGCGGAACCGGAAACGCAGCGGCATGCAAAGACGCCATAACGTTATGAGTAACAGCAACACAATATTCTGGCCATATAGCAATGGGGAAACATCCACGGTTATCGTTCAGTAGTGCGTGGGGTCAGGACTTTTAATAGTCAGGCTAACCCGTTGCCTATGTGGCGCCAAAAAAAAGTCTGCTACAAAAGCAAAAACCGCAATCTGAGAGGGGTGTAACAAAGGTTATCAAAATGCAAAGTGATAAAAGTTGCACTAAAAGTTCAGTTAGCCAGTGAAACTCTTTAGACAAATTTTCTCCTATGGGCAAGATTATCCACTTCATATACTAACTAGAATAAATTATATGTAATTGATTGTTTTACATAACTAGATGATTTCTATTATTATACCTAGAAGATGTCTTCATAAGGAAATGACTTTATGACGAACTTTAAGGTGTTGGAATCCATTCATTTCGTCAGTTTATACATATTACATGATACGTTATATGAATAACCAAATATGTCATATAAAAGCCTTAAAACTAACCACAACTCAAGACTTGTACTTAAATAAAAAGAAACAAAGAATTGAATTAAAAGTTGGGCTTAAAGCGCACAAAAGTTTAGGGCAATGCACTTGAATCCACACCCTAAATGTAGACCCATGAACTAATGTATGCCTTGTCACTACTAAATAAGTTAGTTTCAAGTTTTCTACACTTCAACAGGAAACTTTATTCCCAATTTCAATTCAATATCGACATTTTTCAACTTTAGTAAACTTTTCCAACCCACCTCTTCTTGGCCAGTAAATTTATGCGCAAACTAATTTCGCTAAGGCTGTAGTCAACCCGCATAAAAATAGCACAAAATCATTATGTTAGCCCCTCCAGAATGGGCGACCCAAGTAAAAGTAGGCGAACAAAAAAAAATGAAATGAAACAGCATTCCCGGAACGTGGATTAGCAGCATCAAAGCGAGTCAAGTGGAGCAGCTGAGTAGATGAGATGAAGCGGAGCGAAGGAGCATAGTGTCGTAGACCCGTGGGGCCATAACGGATTACGTGCAGGCTTTTTAACTTTAAGCTGCTTAAAAATATAGAAATAAAAAAAGGAACAGCTGTCGCTTTCTCTCTCTGTGTCATTTACCTAGGAGGGTAACCCCAATTTAAGCCCTAGTCCAAAAAAAACAAGAATTTTTCAGTGCCAACCCTATCGCGTTCCTTGTATAGTCAGCAAATCATCATTTTGCACCGAGCAGCGTGTCAGTCTTTTTTTAGGTGGCGCTTCCAGCCCCCTCCACATCACCCAGAATGTTGGCTTATCATCAATTGCGAAAACCAAAACATTTTATTTCACTCTGCCCAAGCTAAACACTTACACATTGTGAGGTCACCAACACCAGGGCACTCAGTTCACGATTTTTTCGGTGGCATAGGCAAACGCTCGTCGAGCGGTATCCTCCGCCTCCCTTGACACTGGCAGGTTCAGGTTCTGGTTCTGGTTGGTTCGTTCGCTCGGCTGGCTACAGCTCCATTCACAATGCCATCACATTTCGGGCTTTTTGTTGCGCGTTCTTTGATTATATTTTCCCTTTACCACAGTGAGGTATTTTCTTTTTATTTAAAAAATTTTTTGCACTTGCAGTCAACCAAATATTTTTACAACGTGCAGCATTTTTACCCCCCCGAATCGTGTTTTCTTTTTCACACACGAGATGAATGGATAAGCCAACTTAATAGCACTATTTGGCCAAAACTCTGCGTATAGCTTTCGGGGTTTTTTTTCTTGGTTTTTATATTTTTCTAATGGGGTTTTCCGGTGAGAAACGTTTCCCGCATGCCAACCGCTTCAGTGGAGAGTTTTTGCGCAACTAAATGCCTAGTGGAAGCTTTTGTCACACGGTTTGGTGAGTGAAACGAAAAGCTTTTGGTTGAGTGCTCCATCAAATTGAGCGGCACAGGAATACGCTGAGAGGAAGAGAATAGACGGATTGGACTGAGAGAAGGATAAATGGGAGCATTTGTTAAGAAAGAAATAACAATAATTGACTTGCAATTGGTAAAAGTAAAAGTCAACAAATTGACTTGTTGAAGCATTCAAGGGAATTGTTTATCATGAAGAGTGCCTCTGTTTTTTTTCTCTCTTTGAATAAGATCAGGTGCATAGGAGATAAACATTTAAGTATTTAAATTCTTTAACATTCATTTCATAAATTTTCCGTAGTCCACAAAAAATTAAAGTTAACATTATTCAATCATAACTTATAAGTTAATCTGATTAACTCATATGAGATTATAGCGTATTTTCTCATTTCTGAATTATTTTTAAATCCAAATAAATCAAATTAAAGTTTTATAGTTGCTAATATAATATAATAATAGATGCTAATATTTCTGTTTCGAATAATTACGTTCCATAGTTTTCCAAATATAAAGTACAATATGAACATGTATTAGTTCATCAACTTTTGAAAATTTATTTGGAAAAAGCGGTAACAGATCGGATTAATCAAATGGTATTCATTTGTTTAATACTTGGTAATCTATTAAATCAATTAATCCATTTCTAAGCCAATTTTGCGGGGAATCACAACAGGTTTCATAATATTAATATACTTATATTACTTATATTAAAATTATGAAACATTTTGTGATTCCCTACAAAATGTTGGCTTATAGATATTTCTTTTAGTAGATATTTCTACTTCAGTCAAAAATGATTTTTATTGAAATAATTTGATTTCTTCATTTCAAAAAATATATTTTTTTGAACGAGGTTTGCTTCCTTCTCTCGAAGGTCAGTCTCTGTAAAAATTCTTATGTTTTAACGAGTACTGAGTCTTTGATTTCGATACATAATTAGATTTCAAAGGAAAAGTGTTATATATATGTACATATGTATGTACTTTTTGTTTATCCCTAATATGATTTTGTAGTGCTTTTACTCTATTTACACTTTGAAGTGTTTAAAAACCTTAAAGGAACCAATATTTTGCTTGCATCAATTGATGGTATAAGCATTTTCTTTCTTTCTTTACAAACAAAGTCATTAAAAGTCGTGTTGCTTTTTTAAGGTAGTAGAATTTGTTTTAAATTCAGTAATGATTTGATACATTTTAGGACAGTGTAGCAAGTGCTGAATTTCTTATTTCTTGGATTAGTTTGAATATTTGACTCGTTTTGCCATCATTGTGCCAAATTTACAAAGTTTTAAAGACTGTGTAAAAGGTATAAATACATGGAGACATGCGAGACAGAAAAGTTAAAAAGCAAATTAAGAGTATAAAATACGTAATTGTGGCTTTTTCTCTATATCTATATATCTACCTACATATGTATATGTCCATTTGCAGGGATACTCAAAAACATTTCTAAATACTCAATTTAAGTACTCCATGGCCCTTTTTTGGATAACTTTGCCGGTATTGATATGCAATTCGGAACATAAATGTAAAAACTTTCGCTAAACCCAAGACTATCGATAATAAGTCTCTCTTTCTTACCTTTCCTTGCTAACAAGAGGGGCAAGAGACTGAGAGAGAGAGATCACTTGTCTCTCAAGAGATAACACGAATCACACGATGAGCTACTGCCGAGCGTTCGTTGGTGATTCCTAGCTCCATCGTGGATCGGTTCTACAGCGAAGATCTCGAGTCACTTGGTTCAGTCACTCGATAGTTGTACAGCCGCGTCGACGACCACACGTAGAGCCCTTCCCGTTGTCCAAAAAAAAATTAATTAAAATAAGTAAAGTTTTTCGAAAAAAGATTTTAAAGTGTTTTTTTGTTTAAAAATTTATATAAAAATAATCTACATATACATACGATAAGAGATTTGTATCTAATCACGATTCTTGCGGCTGGTTCGAAAGTGATCGAATTGCAATTTGCAGAATAAGAAGGAAAAAATCCGAAAAGAAAGAAAGGGAACGCAAAGAGATTGACAGAACGAAAGACCGGTAAGTAAAACTAAGGGACATGCTTTAGTTCGGTGCTTCTCCGTTGCTTCGCCATTTGGAATGGAAACTACCGTTATCAGTGCGGTGTAGGCGGGGTCAACGTCACACAGTTATTAGATCTACTTATACACACACATACATACATGTATACATATGTGTACATAGGTTCTTTTGCGCCTTGCATTTGCATACTCTTTTCTTTTCTTTCCCCCTTTTCTTTCCCTTCTCGCACTTTCTCGACGAGACCCTCTTGCAATTATTTTCTATGCGACTTCTCATTATGCTCTCTCATTACACTGTACATCGAACTATGTATGTATAGATGCGTGTGTGTGTGTGAGTGTGTGTGTATAGCTTTCGATTTTGCATTCAGCTCGATAAACTTTGATCCCGTCCAACAAATTTTTGTGATAATTTTATTATTTTTGCTATTTAATTGAATAAATTTTTTTCGCGTATTTTCTGAGCGATGCAATAAGCGCTATAAATATACATAAAATAAATATGAATGCTTGTGTAATTTTTTTTTTTATTAATTGTATGTACATACATAAAAAAAATATGTAGCTATAAGAATATATGTATGTATATATATAAAATCTCATTCAGAGACAAAGAAGTTGATTATCGATTTCATCTTATAAATAAAAACACATGCTCACTTCTTTTCCACATTTCCGCACTTGGGAAAGATCTTTTAATTCGAAATCAAGTTGTTTAGTTTTGGCAATATTTGGATATATGTACATACATATATGTATCACTGTTAGATTCTTCAGATCCTTTAATTGTAAATATGTATAGTTGTTTAGGTTTCGCTTGATTCCTATTCATATGCAAAACTACCATAGATTTATCAGTTTATTAAAATCTGTAGTACATGTTTGAAACCAAAAAAACTTTACTCGATTTTTTGGTATATTTTATAATCATATTTATATTATAGAAAATTAGTCCATAGTTTTGTAGAACTTTATATCAGACTTAATTTTAGATAAGATTTCCCATTCTTTAGGCCTTATTTTTTATTTAGAACAAAAAAAAAACTTATATTGCCTACTTTTTTCCACAATTCATAAATTTAATATAAAATTAAGTTAATTAATTAATGATAATGGCTCCCAACTTTTAATCTATTTAGAAAGTTATTCTTCGTCGGTTTTACCTATTTAGATTTTGTTTTCATATTTAGAAAATTATTGTTCCTCGAATCAAATTTGATCAATTGAAATTGTTAAAACTTCAATTCCATGAATTCAAAACTAAAATAAGACGCTTCGCTTATATTTTTAAAATATTTGCCGTGATAATATTTGCTTATTGTCAATTTTTTTCACCGATTTCAATTACAGTTTGTCTAAAAAAACATTTTTGTAATTTTTCTTAGTTATAGCATACATTTTGGAAATTAATATATTCGTTTAAAGTCTTCAATCTATAAAGAATTCTTCATATATTGATTGTTTAGTTCCGATATTAAAAATTACATCATTTGTCCAAAAATTAAACCAAAATTGCGCTTTCGCAAATAAAGAATCTAATAGAAAACATTTCCATTCTGAAACTATCAACAGCCGAGAACTAGACTAACCTCCCACACTGTCAAACATTACTGATTAGCAGAGATCCCGGACGGAATTTGCAAATATGGTAGACATAACACACACATAATCATAACCATAATCATACCTAGAAACTATTATTCCTCAATGGCGTTTCCCGCCGATTCCAAGCGGAGGTGATGTACAAAGTTCATTTGTGCTAAATTTATATTATTTAATTTGTTTTGATTTGAATTATTTGTTTAGATCATTTTTTCATCTGTCGTTAGTCATTTAGGTAGTATAAGTTTTGCTAGACGACGAGCAAAAAATATGAAAAAAAAAAGAATGCGAATTTAAAGTGTAAAAGAACCGAGGCGATTATTAGTTGATAAGCGATCTACTTTCTGTTCTAATGGGCAGACAGTGTCAGAAATTGTCGGCATTATTATTATTATTATTTTAAAATGAGTATATATAAGTACTTTTGTGTATACATATATGTGTGTGTATATATGGATTGAGTTGTCCGGAGGCCAGCAATCACGCGGAGCCGAGCCGATCATCCAGGCCGATTTGTACCTTTACGAGTCAGCGGCGGCACTCGCCTATAGAGATAATCTCTTTGTACTCTCAACTTGTATAAGCCAAAAAAAAAAATATATATATATTTCAAAATTTATAATTATGCCTATTAATCACGCAGCAGTAGCAGCAGCAGCAGAAGCATCTTGGCAATGGCACAGGCAACGGGAACAATTGGAGCTAAAGATCACCAGCAGCAACATGAACATAATATCGGGGACGATGAAGTCAGCGAACTGCACAAGTCACGTAATTTCTATGACAAAGTGCGGGAGCAGGCAGAACGCTTCGCCAGCACACGGCTGGGTCAGTTTGTGATAGCACGTGGTGATAGGGCTCTAAGGATGATCGAGATAACTGCCAAGTGGAGTCTGCCCCAGGGTGAGTTTTCTTGATCGAAAAATTGCGCAATCCAATTACATAATTCGCATCTTTTGCTTGTTTTGGTTAGAGAAAAGTGCTGCTCCTTTGGAGCGTCCTTTACCCTGGATGGCATTCTTGATGCTGATTATTTTGCTACGTTTGACACGCATGTGGCTGTCGATGGGTGCCCTGATGATTGGCAATGGTCCTGTGTCGCCCACAGATATGATTTATTTTATTCAAACACGTCGTCGCAAACTAAGGGCCATACGTCTGCATGGCCTCAAAGTGATGAGGCAACGCGAACAGGAGCTACAATATGGTGCTGGTAAAGGACTAACTTACAAGATCAGTCAATGGCTATCTCGAGCCATTTGTCGTCCTGGTGTACAGAGAGCCAATAGTGGACGTCTCTTTACAGTGAACAGCAACAGCCTGGAACAGGTAAGTGCTCTCATTCGAACATCTTAACTTATCTAAAAACTTAAGACTTATCCCTCACAGAATGTTAGCAAACGTCCGCGGGAGGAAGAGTCACAGACTGAAGCTGATCACAACTTGACCATCGATGAAATGTTGGCCAAATATGCCAATGTGAATTCGGAAGATGACTCTGATTTTGTGCCTAATGCAGCTGGTGAAAGTAGTGATGAGAGCAGCGAGGAAAGCAGTGATAATTCCAAATCGAACCCAAGCAGCAGCAGCAGCAGCGAAGAGGAAACCGATGTGGTTGATGACATGAAGGTAACATTGGTTATAATGAAATCTACTCTCTACTCAGTAAAGACTAATCCATATTTAATCTACATATGTATGTGTTTAGGCCAAGCCTCTGGCAATGAATGGAGTTCATGGCGATAAGGAGAAACATGCAAATGCAACAAAACCCATGACCACAATTATCACCAGCAATGGCGACAAGGAGCATCAGCAGACGACGACGGAAGTTGGTAATGGACATTGAACTGTTGTTATTAGACTCTCTTGTTCGTAGCCTCCTAAGTCTAGATTTTACACCAAGTATCGAATATCGATTTAAGCGTAGATGGAATGAAAGAAAACTGAACTTGAAACATTTGTCATGAAATACAATACAAAAACAAACTACAATACAAATCCAAAAAGAATTGCTTTATATACATTTGATCGACTGAGAACATCCTTACCATGCACCCATATATCCATTCATCGAACCATCGATTTAAAAATTTACCTTTTTGTGAGTTTGGCCATGACATACCTTTTAGCATCCTGACCTAGTCTCTTTCTCTTTCTCCCACTTTCTCTCTCTCTCTCTGTTTGTTGGTGATATTTTAGTGCAACAAGAAGAACAAAAACCCTTGGCAGCCCCAAAGGAGGAGAAGGAAAATCATAAGGAGTTAAAGGATCAGCCCCTAAAAACCACTCGTCTATACAACAATACGGCAGCTGCAGGTAACTCTTGGATTGCTGGATCACACTTGATGGGTGACCTGATCTCCTTTAATGATATTAACATTTTAACGATAGTATTTTGTCTTTGTTTCTGTTACTCCGTGCATGTGTTCAAACACAACAGCCAACGTTGATCCCGATCCCGATATCCAACCCTCAAACCCAATCGATCCTGTTACCGAATCCCAAGCCCCATTTGAAGACACCGTCAACTGCAGTAGCAGCTGCGCTCCCAATGTTAACCAAGATAACCAGCAAGATACCCAAACTGAAGAGTTAAAAACCCAAACATCCAATCCAAACCATCCCATTGTCGATACCCTTACACCAGCTACCTCATCTGAAGATATTTTTTATAGTCCCATTGGTCTGTTCCCGAATTCAAATTTTTGGCACTTTAATTTAGTTTCATTTACGATTTTATTGTTTCTAGGATCGCCCACTACTTTTAATACCACCCTGGGACCTCAAATTAAAACTGCCATTATTCAATTTGGCTTGGGTAAGTGATAAAAAAAAACCAATTTAAAATTATTTTGAAGTACTTACTTGTGCAACGCCTAGCTCATTCTACACCCACTATAGATATGGAAGACTATCACTGCGAGGCCTCGGAGTTGGAGTCAGCAGTCTTGGCCAACATTTCTCAAGCCCATGAGATTGAGTCGCAACGTCAAGATGCCCAGAGCATTAAGGAACCACAAAAACAGCCGCAGATACAGCAGCAACAACAGCAGCAACATCCTCGCCAGCATAATCATCCTCATCAGCGTTACCGTGGGCGCAATCGGCGCTAATCTTAATCTTCCCCTCTTCCTACTTCTACTTTTATGCCTATATCCAAATCTAAATCTATATCTTTGCCTATTTCTTATATTGTTAGCTAATAGTACGAATAAATACTCTGAACACATTTCTATACATAATTATCTTGATTTTTGTTATCACAAAGTTGTTGCAATGGGTTCAAACTTAAAACGTATATCCCCACAAGGGGCCAATATGATTGTGCTCTCATACTGTAGTGGATCCTCAGCCAGCCAACTGACTTTGTAGCAACGTAGTAGGCGAATTAGCAAGGTTTCTATTTCCAATTCGGCAATACGCTTGCCAATACAGGTACGTGGTCCAAAGCCAAAGGGCAAATATATAAAGGGATTACGTGAGCGAGCCTCTGGACAGGCTTGAACATCCGGTTGATCGGGTGGGGCAGACTTTAGCCAACGTTCGGGCAGAAATGCCCCACTATGGGCGAAGTACTCATCGCTGTTGGAGAGCTCTAACACACCCATAAGTACACCTGTGCCACGAGGCACACGATAGCCAGAAAGTATCAGATCCTTGGTGGTTATGCGAAAATTTCCAGGTGTTATTGAAGTTATACGTAATCCCTCCTTGATGCATGCCCTAAGATAAGGCATGTTCTTGGTATTCTCGTCGGTCAGTGCATCATTGGGATTGGGCAGAATGCGCTGCAATTCTCCTCGGAGAAGCTCTTGTTTCGAGGGATTGCGCGACAAATGATACAGTATGGTTATAAATGCTGATGAGGTCTGTAAGTATTACTTCTAATTATAAATTCTTTTAATCTTTAAGTGATTTTAACCAACCGTATCTAAGCCTGCCATCAGCATATCCATGACCATGACCATAGCCACCTGTTTGTTAAGTCCCAATAGCTGCTCCAAGACACACTTATTCCTACCATTACCAGTGACCTCGAAACGTTGAATGGCTGCCTCAATATAGTTGGTTGTGATCTCTGTAATGTTGTCATAGGTCTTGAGAAAACGCTTAAACCCGGGAGTCTTGTAATACGGCCATATCGATGGTTGGACATCGTACTTGAAACTATAATTGAAAAATTCCGTCATATGCTTAGCCAAACGGGCAGCATTCGGATCAGGCTGATCGCTTAGCAAACACATGCGTGTATTGAGTGCCACAAAACTAATCGATTCAAAAGCCCACATTTTCAACTGATCATGGAACTCAGCCTGGAGGGTATGGGTCTTAGGATCCCTTAGCGTCTCCAATCTAAAACTCAAACAAAAAATGGAAGTAAGCTTTTGTTAATTAAGAACTTTACATACTTGTCTATAAACTCCTTGGCAATTAGATCAAGCTGAGCTAGATTTTGTCTAACATTTTGCACCTTCATGAGAACCGGATTGACTTTATTTCGTATATCTGCCCAGGCCTTGCCCTGCCTGAAAGAATTCATTTATCCAAGCATCCAGTAATCTAGTAGTCAAGAGATTTTTCTTACTCTGAAACCAGTCCACCTATGCCATTGAATATATCCGGTCGTTGCACTTTACGATAATAGCTAAAACTCTCAAGACCAATGCGAATGGGCCAAATGCCTTCGTTGCGGTAGGTCACCTCAAAGTCTTCAGGATTGTAGGTGAAAACCACATCCGCTTTGCCCATCATCCCGGGAAAGCGATAGATATCTCCATACAACTCCCGCAAACGACGATTCATTTGAATAAGATTAGTATTATGGAGCTCACCTGATGAAGAAAAAGAAACTTAGCCACATAGAAGAGAATGTAGAATGGAGATGTCTCACCGCCTGGTAAGAAGAACGATAGTAACCGCCAATTGCTAGGTCCAGGCATTTCAGTAAAAGGTTTCGCTTCCTGCCATTTTGCATCATTTCGTGGAGGAGTCTTCTCTATTAAAGCCAAATGGTCCTGCAAATTTCTCACAGGGTTTGATTGTTTGTAAACAAAACAAATTTGCTTCACTTTCGCTCTCGTTACTCACTCTCTCTCTCTCTCTCTCTCTCTTTATGTTTTGTTGCTCTCATGAGAAGTTTACTCACCTGCTGACCAAGTACCGTATTTAATGAAAGCTTTCTCTCCTTTACAGTTCCAGTACCCAGTAACAGCTGATAACCGTGTCTATTATACGCAAAAAGTTGTTTGCCATTTTTCCACATCTTTATTAATAATCTCGTTGTCTTTTATTTATTGGTCAAAATATTTTGTGTATATTAGACACAACTTGTTGTTGTTAGTTTGGTGAGCAACTATTAAAAGCTAAATAATTATTTAGATTATTACAAGAGCTTTGAACAACCGGTCCGATGTAATTGCAAAATAGAACTAATTCTAGTATTAATTTGAAATGTCTAGCTGCAGATAGTTCCAAGAAATGCAACTAATTCATGAGCTTTTCCCAGCGAATGGTTTGCACCTATGATAGAGGGAAGCTTTACCAAAAGAATGCACAGTGCCTCAAAAACCATTAAATAAATACAATAGAATATATTAAAGATTTTATTAAGAGTAAACATTATTTAAGCTGGAAACTGTCCCGATAATGTTGTCTCTACAAAAATTGGCAATAATTCAACTCTATTTTCCATTTTCCACATTCCTCTTATTATATTACTTAGTGCCAAACTTTATGTATATTATAAAACATTTTCACAAATCACGGTGAATATGATTTAAGTTTTATAATTTTGAAATAGGAATTGGAATTATGTTCCTGGATCGATGGAAAGGATTATTTACTTTTGCAGCAGAACAAAGCTTTATCATTACCTACTTTGAAAGGTACCAGAGTAAATGATAAATCACTGAGACAAAGCCAAATGAGGTCTACAATCAAAATAGAAAATCAATAATTATCATTCGATTTCAACTATTTTTGGAAACTGTAACGAACCGTATCTGCCCCTAAAAGCAGCAAAAATATTGCTATAAGAGCAGGTGCACCCTTGGAGAGTCTCCAGAGCTGATTTAAGATAGTTTCATTTTCATCAATCTGTTCAATTGCCTGAGGACGAATTGCGGTCTAAAAATAACGGGAAATAACATTATCCATTTAACAAGATCCTTTGGATTTTGGAAAGCTAACCAACCGTAAATGTGTCTGCAATCAGCATTCCAATAGCCATTATCCCAGCCACCTGTTTCTTGAATGTACGTAGCTGCTCCAAGACCCATTTATTCTTGTCACTATCAACGAGTTCAAAGCTTTGAATAGCTGCCTGAAGGTAGGTGTTTGCCATTTTTATATTTTTGTTGTAGTGCTCGAAAAAACGTTGAAACTCGGGAGATTTTTTAAAATCTTCGTTCACGCTTTTATTACTGAAAAAGTCCTGTAAATGTTGAGTGATACGGGCCGCCATCGGATCGGGTCTATCACGCAACAAACCGTTGTTTACGATGAAAGTCAGAAAACTAATAAACTGCTCACGGTTAACCGGCATTAGTTCATGGGTCTTGGAATCTCTTAGGCTTTCCAATCTAAAAATCAAAAGAGGAACTATAGAAACCATTTGTTAATTATGAACTTTACTCACTTATTCATAAATTCATTGCTAATATATTTCAATTGGTTAAAATTTGGCATAATATTCGGTACATTCTTTATCACAGGATTCGCTTTATTTTTTATAGTTTTCCATGCATCGTTTGCTCCATTCGTTATCACCGAAAAATCTTTATTTTTCATAGTTTCCCATGCCTCGCCCGTACTGTAAATATGCATTCTAAATCCAGGTCTGTGATTCATTAAAGGAACGTGCTTACTTGGAAAAGAATCCAGCTATTCCATAAAAAATATTAGATCGTTGTTGATCGCTGTACGGACTTGAACCATCGTGACCTTTTGCATTGTCCGTCTCAGGAGCCTTCTCGGTTATATCTGTGCTCTCAAGTTTTTCTAATTAAAAGGATGATTAAGTAAGTATTTTATGATTGTACACACAAATATCGGCGAACATGCCTTACCGCCTGAATTAAAAAACGCTGGTAATATCCTAGAATTAAAATGTTTAGAAAAATAACTTTAAATTAAGAGTCATGAACAGTGATTTTATTATTTTCTAATCATAAATCATTGTCACAAATATTAATATTTGTCTATTTGATATACCTAATAATGACTGTGCTAAGTTTGATCAAGATCCGGTGATTATATCATATAACTCCCATAGGAACGATCATAACTTCGTTATTTTTGACACGATTTTCGTAAAAATTTACATTTGTCTGCTCGATATACCTATTAATTACAGTGTCAAATTTTATCAAAATCGGAATATTATATTATATAGCAAAATACACACTTGATAATAAGCATAAGGAGCCCAAGATTGAGGGTCAACTTTTTCGATAAAAAGTTTTTCCGGCTTTCGGTAATGGAAGAATACAAAAAAAAAACTTGCAAGGGAATACGAACTTCGATGTCTGGTACTCTATAATTTGTACATTAACTACCTGGAAACGCAATGATGTAAGATTCCAAATTATCGCTATCATATTTTCAAAGTATTGTATGTACATATGTACATACATATTTAAATTTTAAGAGGAAAACCTAGTATTTTAATTCTTTCACAGGAACCACAGTAAAAGCTTTCTGATAACCTGTTTGTTTATTTTGCTTTGCTAACACGCGGCGTCAAACATGGGAAGTACAAGTTTATTCTAATGACTGAACTTGCGATTTATTTATTTCCATAGTAAAGGAATTGTCAGCATACGCATTATAACTTATCCTACCTTACATATGTATGTATGTATGTACATATGAACATATATACACATATATCAGATAAAACAAACTGACTTTAATTCGTCGTAAATTTAGATATACATACGTACCCGCTGATACTTAATGTTTTACACATATCGAGTGGTTTGCCATATTTCCACATGATTAAATATTTTAAACTTTTCGTTAGAGTTCAATCTTTTTATTAAAGTTCCTATGTTTATGTGAAACACAAACAAAAAAAAGTTTTAAAAGCTGATTATTAGAGGTGATAAAACGTCGCTATGGAACTCGATAGTATCGATAGTCGATACTTCAATATGATAATATAATATAATATTTTAAGCCGATAATATTAGTATTAAAAATATTAAATTAAGTGAAATTAGTATTCAGGAAACACTTTTTTTAATAACTTTTTTAATTTAATATTAAGTTGCAAATAATTGCAAAAACTGCAAATAATCTATGAGCTTTTCCCAGCGAATGGTTTGTGTCTATGCTAGGGAACAAAGCGAAAAAAAAGATTGGATCAATTCACTTTTTAGATTTTTTAATGATTTTATGAATACTAAGTATTCTATTAAATGTCTGTATCGATTACATTTAAATGTTCGCTCCTTCTTATATGCGCTATTTTTATCCAATTGTTACTGTAGCCAAAAACGTACAAAAATGCCATTAAATTTAAACGAGATTTGTGCTAATCTCATGATTTTTCAATTTACATCTTGTCAATCCTATTAATAAATGAAAAGAAGAAAAATTATTTGAGAACTTCTGATAACGTCTCACATATTTCGATATCAATTTGGCTATATATGTAAGAATAGCTATGAATTCAAAGTTATACCTTCTTGGAAAAATAACAAACCAAACGATAAAGCACTGAGACAAAGCCAAATGAGGTCTAAAATTTCAAGAGAACATCAATAATTCGCATTAGATATCAACTTATTTGCAATCTGTTGAAAAACAAACCGTATCTGCACCCAGAATCAGCATACAAATCGCAATGACCGTGGGCCCATATCTGGAGAGTCCCCACAGCTGATCCAAGATAGATACATTTTCTCCAACCTGATTATTCTCAGCGGGAGTATCTGCCTGAGGCTCTTCTGAGCTCTATATATAATGAAGGAAATGAAAGAGCCATTAACTACTAATTAAGATCATCCTTTTGTTTATGGAAAGGTAACAAACCATTTCTGTGATGGATTTATTTTCTCCAATCTGATCAAATGCACCGGATGTATCTGCCTGAGGGATTTCTAAGTTCTATAAATGAAAGGTAAGCGCGATTAATTCTATTTAATACGATCGTTTTTGTGTTTAGGAAGGTGACCAACCTTATTGTTGCCGACACATATCATGCCAATAGCCATTATTCCAGCCACCTGATTTTTGAATTTATGTAGCTGCTCCAAGATCGTTTGAGCATTGTCATTATCAACGAGTTCAAAGCTCTGAACAGCTTCCTCAATGTAGGTGTGTGCCATTCTTATATTATCCTTGTAGTTTTGGTAAAAACTTTGAAATTCAGGAGATTGTTTGAGATCTTGGTGCCAGCTATTAATATTTTCGTTCAGATCAATATCATCATTGTTGACGCTATTAATATCTTCGTTTACGCATTTAACACCACTGTTCACTCCATTAGGATCACTGTTCACGCTACTGATATCGTTTTGTATAGTATTATTGAAAAAATGCATAAAATATTGGGTTATGCGAGCTGCGTTTGGATTTGGTCGATCACGTAGCAAACCCATGCTTATGATGAAAGACATAAAGCGAATAAAATCCTTGTACTCCGACTTTAGTTTACCGGTTTTTGGATCTTTTAGACTTTGCAATCTGAAAATCAAAATGAAGAGACTTTAGAAATCGTTTGTTGATTAACAACTTCACATACTTATCCCCTAACTCCTTGGCAATAAGTTTCAGTTGGTTTATATTTGGCAAACCGTTCGATACATTCATTACCAAAGGATTCGCATTATTTTGTATAGTTTTCCAGGCTTTGTTTGGTGCATTCATTATAACTGAAATATCCTTATTTCTGATGGTTTCCCAAGCCTCGTTAGTCATATTCATTATAACAGGCATGTCCTTGTTTTTTACAGTTTCCCATGCCTCGCCCTGCCTGTAATTAACTTTTTTTAATTAAAGTCTGTACTTGATCAGAGGGATACTCTTACTTCGCAAAGAATCCAGCTATTCCATGAAAAATGTTGGATCGTTTTTGATCATTGTAAGAACTTAAACCCTTGTGACCTTCTACATAGTAACTCACATGATTCTTTTTAGTTAAGTTGCTGCTCTCAAGTTTTTCTAATTAACCAGACAAATTTAAGAAAGAGAATTGTAGATTAAAGATCCATGACCATGACTTACCGTCTGGATAGAAATTCTCTGGTAAGATCCAACTGGTAATAGCTGCAGATTGTTTATCATTGAGATAAAGAGTAGTCTTGTTTTGCAAATTCGAATTTCTTATACTGTTTAATTCATTTCTAGCTACAGATGATCGCCCTCCTCTGGCTTTCTACAATAAAAAAATGTCGAAAATTGAATTAATTAAATTATCAGAAATTATAAATTCATACAGATAGTAAGCAGTGGAAAAATAAAACATAAAAATGTATAGTTAAAGTTTAATCTGAATCAGCGTATAAATCGACTCTTGTTAACTACAGTCTAGTAAAAACAAAATATTCTAATTCTATAGTTTACAAAAGTTTAGTTTACAAAAAAATAAATTTTCTTCAGAATAAACAAAACTTATTTATGTTTCTTATTTCCTTTGCCACTGACAATGAGTAAAGCGTCATATTTCTGCTGATCAAGATTTTTTTTCGCCTCTGCGACAATGCAAACACCACGTTATCAAAGGCTTTACATACATACATTAGAAAAATGATATAGAAATACAAAAAATCAATCAAGACAAACAAAATACATATGTATGTATATAGTATTTGAAAATGTATACATATGTAGATGTACATACCGTTTGATAACACAGCCCATTATATATAGCAAGTTGTTTGCCATGTCTCGTCATAATAATAGTTAATTAGATTTCAATCTGCTCTTTAAAGCTCTTTTTTGTAGATAGAGATGATAAATTATTAATAAAGAAGTAATTATTGATTACTATTGAACTCGATAGTTATCGATGTTTTTCTAAAGTCTTATCGATATTATTTGAAATAATAAAACTTCACTTTCTGCTTGGCAAGACTTTTCAATGGTTAAGTCAGCTTATATCAGCTTAATAAATTGGGAAAACCATTTTTATTTTTACTAAACAAATCACTTAACTTTTTCAGATCTGATTTATTCATTTATAGTTCAAAACTCATACCATTAGATCTTAATTGAAGATTTTCCTAATCAATTTTTGTGTCAAAAAGTTTTAATGTTATAAAGATGTACGGTAATTTGTGGAAATCAATAAAATATATGAATATTATTTAAACCCTGAAATTTTCAATAGTATTTCAAAGACAAATTGTTGCTTGAACTAAAAGTGATACATTCATATTGATGTCAAAGTCCATGAAATGTAACATAGCCAAACCAAAGTTATGTAGTTTTCTGTTCATAAACGTTTATATGTTATTGATAATTAAATAAATTGTACGTGCAGTAATTGAACACTTAACTAAAGTGCTTGTTGCTTGTAGACTAAAACTAATTTTGATGATAGTTTTGCCACCAGTCTAAAGTAGAATCCATATTTAAATGTTTTCTACTTAGTTAAATTTCGGGTTTGATCGAACTTACCTTTGAAAAAGTTTGAAAATGCTTCAAAGCAACCATATAAGAACGTGTGCTCTGATATGGGTGGTATGGGTAGTCCACATGATTTCAACTTTTTAAACTAATTACATACGTATGTATGTAGGTATATACCAAGTTTTAATTTGATAAGACCCAAATTAGATTTTATGCCAAAAACGCGGTAATTGGACCCAATGTGCAGGGTTGTAAAGAAAGAACATTGAAGTGAATCTTTTTAGTACATTTATTCATTGCATGCGTAAAAGTAAAATTTGTTTCATACATAGCTTAAAATGTTGATTTCGGATTTCCTTACAATTTGTTGAATTTGCATTTTGGTTTATCTTTCATTCGGTTTTTGTATATATGTATGTATGTATATGTATATGTTTCTATTCAATATGTACATTGAAAGTTGTCGAATAAATTACAAGAGTTTGAGAGTTAAAGAAATAGATTTGAGTTGCTTTTTTGTGTCTTTAAGGTACATTATAGTATTTTGGTATTTTTTGGTTTTGTTTTCTTATCTTTTTTCAACACGTTCAATTTGAAATATACATAGACAATACATCAATATCAATGGAGGAGTTAGATTTGAGTTAAAACATTTTTTTGATATGTTTGATATGCAATTGGCGTATTTTGAAGGACAAAACATGTTAGTACAAATACATATATATGTATATGTATATGTATGTGTGTATATGTTTTCAAGTATATTTAAGTAAACGGAAATTATCAAGGTTCCATTTTGGTTTAGTAATTTATTTATATTTATTTGATATAATTGTTTGTTTAAATGTTTTATTTCCGCCTTTCTGTTTGTTAGGTTTTTCTGTATAAAAATATAACAAATTATAAACATTTCGTTGTCTCTGCACTTCGACCTCATACTAGATGGTTTTCGAAACGAAAATCAATTGATAAAATATACTGCGGAGGACCTTCAGTCTTTGTTTTTTGTAATATATATTTTTTGCATTATGTATATTGCTTCTTGATTTTTAATTTTTTTGTTTTGCTTACTAGATTTATTTATGTCTGGAAACTGTTTAGTTTCTTGGGAGGGAATTCAGCATAATTTTGGTATTTAAAGACAATTAAATATATATGTTTGTATGTATTTAGCGCTATTTGAGTTCTTTGCTGAAGATCCCTAAAGAACTAAAGATGATAAAGGGCGTGGGGAGGAGCAGCGGAGGGTATGGACCTGGCGTCGGTTTTTAGATTAGAGAAGAACAAGAAAAAAAGTATCCTGGAATCGTTTGATTTGGATTATGTATTGTATATGGAATATGCAATCAATTAAGTTCTTAATATTTATGTATGTATGTATATATATTCTTGTTCACATTGAGATGATATGTTTGTAGGTATGTACGTTTTTCTGAATCGAAAGTTCACGAAATGTATAACAATTAAACGAATTCGTAGACAAATTCGATATTTATAATAATTACAATACGTAAATTTTATCTAAGCCTAGCATTAGGAATATATACATACATACATAGTGCATTATACATATGTACATATAGAAATCTGTATGTATGCATGTATATCTTTTTGTGTATGTATAAAATAATTTGTGGCTAAAAAAAGGGCATTGTCAAAAACTATGTTAATAAAATCTTAAATCTCTACATTTTTTATTTGTTTGTTTTAGTGCAAAATATTGAATATTTATAGGCAGTGCAGCAATAAATCTAAAATAAATATAAAATAAACATATGCATTATTTATATATTTATTTCTAAGTATATGTATATAAATATTTAACTATTTGTTTTAATGGGGTTTTGTCTAGGACCAGCATGACACATATTAAAGGTTTTTTTTTTTGGGGAGGGGGACTTTTCTACAAACTAGGCAAAAAATTATAAATAATCATCAATAATAGTTTAACAATAAAAACTTTACTTATAGACTAGGAGATTTTTGCTTTACTCTTGTATATATATATATATATATAACATTTACTTGTATATAATATAATTTGGTTAAGTGTCTATATATATATATATAGATATATATATTTGTTGTGTGATTTCCTTTCTTTGCCACTGATTGCAGCTGATATGTTTCGTTTTCATGGTTGAATTTTAGTCATTTTGATATGTAACATAAGTGATTAGCTAGTTTAGCCTTGAATTGCGCTAAAAATTTGTTCATTATAGTAGATAGTATTTAAGTAATCATAGTTTAGTGGTAATAGTAATAGTAGTAATAGTTGTAGATTTTCCATTTTTTCTTGTTCTTGTATGATATGTTTTAGTTTTCACAAATGTATACTATATAGTTAAGTATTATGCACACATTTAATTCAGCCGACATTAATGTCTAAAATACATTTAATTGTCTCGAAGTTCTGTTTTCGGGACCCTCCCCCAATTTCTTTCTCCCTCTCTCTGTCTCTCTTTATCTGGTGTCTCTGTTATCTCCTCTATCTATTGATTACTCTTTTCAATTGCAATCAATTTTAATTTGTTCTTCACTTACATGCTATAAAATCACATTTAGTTGCTTAATTAATTTTTATGCTCTCAGACACTTTCCCCACTAACCAACGAGACCAAAATACCAGAGGGTTATTTGGTCAGAGAGAGAGGGAGGGAGGGAAAGAACATATATAACCTTCGAACATCATCAATGTAGATATTGCTTTATTTACGAATGTATATATACTATATAGTGTGTATATATATATTCATTTTCATGGCTTTCTGCACACAAAAATGCGCACAGTAAATTCTAGTATTTTTTCTTACACATCTTTTTTTTCTCGTCTCTTTCTCTGGCGTTTGGTGTTAAGGTAAATTTGCATCCCATTCCCGATTTCATTTTATTCCATTTCTAGATGCCTGGCTTGGTTTGCTGTAGGTTCGGTAGGGTGGAAGAATTGCAATTTTTCAATACGTACACATACACACACACACACGCACACACACACAACGAAAAGTTCGCATAATTGAACTGTCAGGATGCGCTCCTCTACTGACTGCCTGCCATCTGCCGTTTGGCTGGGCAACAGGCAAAATATATTGCAATCTGCGTTCATTTTTCACCCAGTTTTCCGGCTGGTCGGTCTCTGTTTGCTTCACGTTGTAATTAAATGCGCAGTCCGCCGTCTACCCTACCCACTTAGCCGCACATTGCACATTGAGAAAACAAATACCAATAACCAATAGCAAGTTGAGGCCCAAATTGGGGGAGTTTTCGGCTGTTTTCTGTTGTTGCTTTTACCATATTTAACCATCAGTCCATATTTCTCAATTGCAAAAACCGCAGCGTAGTGATGTTAGTTTTGTATTGAGTTTTTACTCTTCCGGCCAACCCAGATCTTCACCAACTAGTTCATAGAAACGTTGATTGTATTCAGCAAAAAATTTGCGTAAT
Source organism: Drosophila paulistorum (assembly GCA_018152135.1). Lineage (NCBI taxonomy): Eukaryota > Metazoa > Arthropoda > Insecta > Diptera > Drosophilidae > Drosophila > Drosophila paulistorum. The sequence continues at coordinate 42,310,699 of JAECXG010000822.1, forward strand.
CTGGAGACTACAATGGGGTCCACATGCGGATGTTTTCGTCCTTTAGTCTCACGCAGGCAACGATCTCCATTGTCATAGCGCAGGCAATAGAAACCCTTTGTCTCATTAAAATAAAAGTGTTCGCTTCTAACACGATGCTCGATGCCTGCCAATGAGAGAGAGAGAAAGAGAGAAAAATAGTTTAGAGATTTAATTTTTACAAATATACAGCCACACTTTTATCTTTCCTTCTTCTACTCACCCAGAAAAGCCTCAATACGTTTGAGCTGTGAAACGGGATCTTCGATTAGACGATCTCCATTGACCACCAGTAATTGCTCGCGTGGAAAAACCTCCAACCAGCGATGCAAATGCACATGATACATGGATATACTAAGGGGTCGATATGCTTCGTTAACAGTGCCATTGGGAAATATGGCCAGTTCCTCAAAGGACCTAAGAGTAATGGTTAAAGAAAAAGTTAAAAAAAATATAAATAAATACCAAAAGAGAAAGAGACTGACAGGGGAGGGGGCAGTCTGCAAATTGAATTGACAACAGCTGCAAATGAGCAGCTCCAGTTTCCATTTCCCTCTGTCAACAAGTGACGCCACAAGACCGAACTTTCCTCATCAGTGACGCAACGCAAAGGCGAGGGTGGACAAGAGCCAAGGACACTTTGTCGGATTTTCGGGCAACTTTCATTTGCAGTTTGCATTTCATTTGCATGTCAAGTCGCAGAAGCTAGCAGTTAGGGGGTGTGGTTGTTCTTCTCCTATTCCTCACTTACTTGGCTGCCAATTGGGCGGCATTTGGAGTTGGCGTTGTCGTCGTGGTTGTCATCATCATTGGGGCCACCCTTCTTGTGTTGCTTATCATCTTTGTCTCCTTGGCACCGGCTCCACTGCCACCCAAAGTATTGTCATAGCCATGAGCTGCCTGAAGTTTAGCATAGAGCAAAGATTGTGATGGCATCTTGTGTGCTGTTGCTGCTGCTGCTACTCCGCCTGCTGATGCCCCACCAACACCACCACCAGAGCTCTCGGCCAATGGTAAAATGGCTGTTGCCGCATGGCTACGTAATTGTGTATAGTCGGATATGACCCTGGTCACAGGTTCACGCACAATCAGCAGCAGTTTGATGCTAGCATTCATGGCTCGTACGCGTTCCGGCACCTGCAAGTGGCCAAAAGAGTACAAGAATTACGGCAAATCCTTAAATAATATGAAATTATGTGAGCCCGTCTCGACCCTGCTCTAGAGCATCTAATGAATTTATGGTGGATAGGCCAACAAACGCAAACGGCACTCAACTTGCACTTTATTAGACAAAATGCACAGGGGGCAATTGATATGGCCAAGTGATACATGAATGTGGTCGCAGCAGGATAATAAATCAAACCAAAGACCACACACAAAAAGGACACACAAGTTGCTTCATAAAATCTTTATTAAAGTCAATTTTTCATCTATAGAATGCCAAAGAATTTCCACAATTGTTGTCCAAGACAAAAGCACCTTAAACGTTCGTAACCCTGTTGAACGGTGTGTTGGCCTCCCTGCTGACTGCGGATGCCGTTGCAATGCCGCAGCAAGTGTTCTGTGAACAATTTAATTAAACCGGAAAATATTGCCTTACAATGTCGACAGACCTCCCAGTCCCCACCCCATATCACCCATTGGGTTGGAGGCTTCTCAGTCCTTGAATTTGCCACGTTGTATAAATAGCCGTGCAAATGGGCGAAACGAGCCGAGTAAATAAAGTTAATCAATTTCAATGAGGGCTCTCTAAGTGTGCAACAAGTTTATAAAAAAAAAAAAAAAATTCAGCTTCATCTTAATGAACCATTTTCATATAAATATTTAAAGTGCAACAGACGGGAACAAAATTATTAGGCATATATATAAAAACCAGAGGGCCGGGTCTAACTTCGACCGCGTCAAAGTTTGTATACCCTTGCAAGTTTGTTAGTAACTCTTTTATCTAAACTAATTGTTTTATCTAAAAAGGGTAATGTTTGCGAAAGAACGGCCATCAATTTTAGCATAGGATATAACGAACTTTCTGATGAAAGTCACTGTTTTCCACCGATCCTTCCTATGGGAGCTATATGATATAGTTACCCGATCTTTACCAAATTCGGCACAGTCATTAACAGATATATTAAACTGACAAATGTTAAATTTGAAAGCAATCGCATCAAAAGTAACGAAGTTATTGACAAAAGTCACTGTTTTTGACCGATCGTTCCTATGGGAGCTATATGATATAGTCACCCGATCTTGATCAAATTTGGCACAGTGGTTTATAGTTACAATAAACTTACTTATGTTAATGTTAACGACAATAGCTTAAAAAGTAACGAAGTTATTGAGAAAAGTCACTGTTCGTGACTTTGCCGTTTGTATGGGAGCTATATGATATAGTGGTCCGATCCAACTGAATCCGAGATATACAAACCCTGCAGTATATACAAGCCTACGTGCAAAATTTCAGCTCTGTAGCTCTTACGGTCTAGGAGGAGTTCGCATCGATCCAGACGGACGGACAGACGGACGGACGGACGGACGGACGGACGGACGGACGGACGGACGGACGGACGGACGGACGGACATGGTTATTTGAACTCGTCTCGTCGTGCTGATCAAGAATATATATACTTTATATGGTCGGAGATGCTTCCTTCTATGCGTTGCACACTTCTGACCAAAATTAATATACCCTTTTTGCAAGGGTATAATAATGTCAACATGAAGTGGCATGAGTATCACAATAGACCCCAAGGGGGGCGAAAATTCCCATAAATGGTCCAGGTTAAAGTACACCATGGGGAAAATTGTATTATTTATAACTAGCTTATTTTTTTTGTGTTCAAATAACCAACGAAAGAGACCAACTATGGAGAAGAAGGCATTTCTTTTGTACAATTTTTAGTGGGCTTAAATGGATTTAAAACTCATATACTTGAAAGAAATAGAAATATATGAAATGTTTGCCAAATATTAAGACTTAACATTTTAAGAGTAAAGAGTGCCTCAAGGCACATATCGATATTTTTAAAATCATTAATAGGGACCATGTTTTAAATCGTTTGGGAAATTAATTTTAATAATTTAACATTTTCCAGAAACTATTACTTTTCATTATTTATTAAATTATATGATTATAATCGATAAAAATATATATATGTACACATAAAAATATGTAGAAAATGTATGTATGTTTGTATGTTAATAATTATTAACAATTTGATTATAATCAAAGTTTAAAAACAATCGCCCAAAACAAATTAAACTGAGGAGCCTAAAAGTATGCAAGCAATTTGAAGTAAAATTTGAAAATATAGTTCTAAGGATACAGATGACAATAAAACTAACTTAATATGGAAAAAAGGAAGGTAAATTATAGATGCATTTATAAAAAGTTTACATCTAAAGCCATCAAAATAAATGCCCTAATGCCCACAGTGCCGAGTTTCGCTTAGCTAGTTAATGGAAAACATAATAATTCCAGTGAAATTGAATAAAAGAACGCTTGGCAAAAATAACTTTAATGCTGTGGCGCTCACTTTAATGTGTCAGGTTTGGGGATTTCTGTTTATAGAGCGCGGGCGCCTTACGTCAGCGGATGTGTGCCGATAAATATTAATAACGACCTTAATGAAGATTTACCAACGAATGGAAAAGAGGACAAGAAAATGACGCTGGCCAAGTAGAAAGAGAAGGAGACGAAGGACAACCATTGCATTTGCCTTTTGCCGTGTCAGGTGCATAACAAATTGAAATGGAGCAAACTCTGCTGCAACTCACAACGCACAGCAGTTAAAATTGAAACCAAACAGGATAAAATATTGCCGTGTCGTCATATGACACATGCAACTTCCGGCTTCAGCTACATCGCGGCCCCGAAAAATATATAGGTCCGGATCTAAGTGCCACTCTATGGATGCGGCACCACTTCGAAAAACAAATTGCATCAGGCAAAACCAATTTTTCTGGTACACTCTGCGGGCAATAAATATAGATAGACCGACCAGAAAAAAAAACAACATTCATCCACTTGGGTGTTAGATGACGGCGTTTGGCAAATGAATTTGCAAAACATTTCCGCTTTTCTAACATTGCTCAGCCATCTCTATCGCTGGTAGGTTTTCTTTTTTTTGGATGAGAGGAGGGGGAAATTCGTACGGACATGGGCACGGAAATTGGTTGGGACATGGCCAAGCGTTTCATTTTAATTTGATAGATGGCAGCTGGCGATGCAGAAAGTGTAGGCGACCAACCTCCGAAGCCAGTTAATTAATAATTACGGTCAGGCATGTGCAATGGAACTAGGCTAACATATACACACACACACATACACACACAAAACCTAATTGCCAATTAGACATCAAAGCAAAAAGTGTGAGTAAGAGAGTAAGAGAGAGAGAGAGAACAAGCATTTCACTTACCTCTGGGGATACAAAGTAGCTGGGACTTTTCTCAATGGTTATTTGGCCACGAAACGAGTGGGGCATCTTTTTGCGATACCATTCTAGACCTTTTAGATAGTTTTCGTCTCGGTCGAAAAAGTGCACTTCACCTCCAGCCTTTTGGATGCGTGGATGTAAATACAACATTTCGAGTAGGGCCCTAGTTCCACATTTTCGCACACCAATTATGAGGGCCTACAAAACGAGTAGAACGAAAAATTGTGTCGATTCAGGAAATGAAAAGTAATGACAAAATTGTAGCAATTAGTTTTCTTCTTTTTTCATCACTTACCTGAGGCAAACGACGCGATGTTTTAGGAAAATGCACACGACTCGAAGGAAATACCATGGGATGGCTCAGTTGATTCGAACTGGTGACAGGTTTCACAAACACAGGCAAATGATTCGAAGACAGGCCCGTCGACGACGAAGCCGGTGAGGCTAAAGCTGATGCTGAGGCGGCCAACGAGAGGCGATGCCTCTCATGTACCGCCTGAGCTGCCTGTATATTGTATACGGCACTATCGTAGAGCACATGAAAGGTGAGAAAGAGTGAGATCAGCATAACCGTTAGAAAGACAACGGCCAACTTTGGACGGGAAACACCAACGACAAGTATGCAATCCGTGTGCGATGTGTCAGGACCCACTGGACGCATGGCCGATTTGGGTAGCCATCTGCAAAAGGAAAATGTGAAAGTGGGGGGGAAAAGGAAATAGATTAGAGCTGCTTGACAATTAAACTAATGGATGCCTTTCGACCACTCTTGTCGTGACTGCTGTCGTCGTTGTTGTTGTCGTCGTTGTCGTCATTGGAATTGGTGTTGCGAAATTAGCTCAACGACACTTTTGCCTTGCGGCCTTCGTCTATGGGGCAGTGCTTAAGCGAATTCCATTATAAACGCTTCCGCTTAGACCACACAGTAAAACACAGCCAGGATTATTACAAGTATAAGAGAAAACAGTGGGGAAGGGAGTAAGGAGAGAGGATTGCTAGGACTCGTCTAATGGATGACTTCATTTGCAGCATGCCGCAAAAGAGGGAGACAGACGACAGAGTTAGACCTGCCGTTAAGTGCATTTTCATATACCTTTGCCGTAGTTGAGGATGAGGATAAGGACCAGAAGAAATGTGGGGCACAAAAAACCATGTGGCAACAGGCAGTCTTTTCCCCCCATCTAGATGCCGCATGCGACACCTCGTTAAAAGTAACGACACACCACGGCTAAGGCTGGAGGCCCGCCAGGAGTCACTTCACTCAGTTTGTGGCGCGCTTTTGCACACACACACTTTAACCTCAGTAGAACTCTACAAGAAGTCGACATGCTTTAAGTTTACCACATGACGCCCCCCATCCCATCACCCTCTATATTTGCAGTAACAAGGAGGAAGTGGGCTAGAGAACTGGCCTCATTTTGCGACCGCCCTACCCCTTGTTTTTCCTTTTGCCTGCCTGCCACTTGACGGCGATCTGCATAAACGCACCACGTTCCCCCGTTTTTCATTTTCCTGTTTCGAATAGTTGTTGCTGCTGCTTCTTCTTCTGTTGCCGCCGTTGTTTCAGCTGTCGCCTGTCACGCATCTAAGTTGACAGGCTTTGAGCTCTAGAAACGGCTCTGAACGGCAGCAACAGCATAGTTGATGTTGCCTTTAAAACTGTGGCATTTTCACCATTATCCTACAGAGACTAACTCCCATCTTATTTGTGTCTCTTGTAGAATAAATGAATGAATGAATGAATGGAGGATGAAAGACTGAATGAATAGGCAAAAGTTGTTAATTCAGCTTAAACTGCCAGAGAAAGAGGCAAAGGCAGAAAGGGAGAGAGTGTCAGACATGATAATATAAACATTGAAACGAAATGAGCAAAACGTTAACGATTGGCCTCCCGTTAAAGTTAATGCAATTTCCATTTGTGTTGCTGCTGTTAAAATGTAAATTTTATTAAACCATTCAGACGTGCGGCCATTTTGGCCAAGACGAACCGACAGTCACAATTCAATGGGGAATGGACCTTTTTATATCTACGTTTTCTCTTCTCTTTTTTTTACGGATTTCTTATCGTAACCCTAAATGATTTGTTGGCTTGTTGTTATGTGGCACACTGAAAGAAGGACAGAGACAGACCGAAGGTATGAGGGTCAAAAAGGGAATACTCACAGAATATCCAGCGGCAATTTGACAGAGCAATCGCGCAATGTCGCCTGATGTTGCTGGTGGTGTTGCTGCTGTTGCTGATGTCTCTGATGGTATTGCTGTGGGTGGTCATTGTTGCTGCTGCCGCTGCTGCTGCTGCTATAGTGGTTGAGATGGTGATGAGAATGCTGCAGCAGATGTTGGTATTCATGTGCCTGCGACGTCTGCTGAGCGGCATTTTGATAGTGTTGTTGCTGTTGTAGCTGCTGCTGCAGGGGCTGCTGCTCATTGCTGCCGCTACTGCTGCTGCTTGTGCCACTGCCCGCACGTCTTTTGGCGGCAGTCATCAGTGAGACAGTCAGTTGAGGTTGATTTTGTGGGGGAGCAGGAGCTCGATTGAGGCCCCGAAATGATAGCCTTTGGCGGTTGCAGCCAACTAATTGGCCAGCACGTTGCTTTTGCACGTCTTCTTCCACTGACCAATGTGTGGGTAGTTGGGTAGTTGGTTGAAATTTATGTGCCACCCAGAGCCCGGAGCCCACTTAAGGAGCCCCCCTTTTTTGTATCCTCTCACTGATTTGCTTCGTTATTTTCTTGCTGCTCTATCTAATTAAGTATCAGGCAATTGCGAATGCAGTTCCAGTTTCAGTTAAAGTTTAAACTCTTTCTATTCTTGGTTATAAAACGGAAGCCCATTATCTTTTAATCTTTATTCAAAGATCTTTGATATTTTTGGGAATAGTCTGTTGCCGTTTTTCAGAGTCCCCCTGCATCTACAAAAAATATAAAAGGTATAATTTTATAACGAATTAATATAAAAACAATAAAAATACATAAAATCAATTGAATTTAAATTTTAACTCAAGTTCTATACAACTTATATTCGATTAAAAATTGGAAAACAAATTTAGTCAATAAACTGCAACTGGTAAAAATGTTTGACATTCATAATGTTCCTCATGCCTGTTAGAAGTTTTAGCAGAGTTTAATATTTCATTATTATTTAAAACGAAGTATATTTTATACCCATGGACATTGGAAGTACATCTCTAGTGCCATAATCAAAGTATCTAGACTTGCCCTTATCTATTATTCCAGTCTATATTTCATCACGCATAAAAGCTTAAAAGAATATTCGTCATGAATGTTTCCAGTTCAGTGTAGACTAAGCAGTCTTGACCCCTAATGCCTATGTCATTAAGTCATCGTGATATATTTGAAAGCACACCAAATAAAGAATTTAGTTAGAGACTATAAAAAAAAGAATTTCGTCAATGCTTTACCCAATTAGCATAGAAATAAAACAATTCAAACTAATTAAAATTCGAGTTCGAATTGAATTTTGTGACTTTAGTCATTCAATTGCAACGACTCGACAATGTTGGAACTTTTCAATATACCTCATGCAGGTAGGAAGTTTAAAAAGGATTTAAAATATACATAAATAATAAATTGAGTTTACTTCCAGATCCATTGAATCTGCCCTTGATGCATGGTTATGGACCCGTCTTAATCATAACGGGCCTTTATCTAGTCTTTATCCTAAAACTAGGCAGATGGTTTATGGAAAAACGTCAGCCATATCAATTACGTGGCATTCTTAAGATTTACAATCTGTTTCAAGTGGCCTACAATGCGATTATGGTTTTAATGGTAAGATCGGAGATCTTTAATTTACTATTACCATAAGCGTCATTATTCTGCTTTCGTGTTTAGATGGTGATATGTTTGGTGGTTTACAAACCCTACAATTTCAGTTGCATGACTCCTTCGCCCTTGGATCATGGGGCGAAAAATTGGGAACGTTTTATCGGATATGCCTACTACATTAACAAGTACTTCGATTTCTTGGACACAATATTCTTTGTGCTGCGCAAGAAGTACAAACAAATCACCATTCTTCACATTGTCCATCATGCAGCCATGCCACTGGCCGCCTATTTAACTATGCGAATCAATGGCTATGGCGGCTTGCCGGTTACCGTTTCCACCGCCAACACTTTTGTTCATACCATCATGTATAGCTACTACTATCTGGCATCACAAAATCCCGATTCGAGCCAGAATCTGTGGTGGAAAAAGTACATAACCATTTTGCAGATGGTTCAATTTATAAGCGTGCTGATCCATATCTTCTGGACATTACAGCAGGAGGACTGCTTTGTGAATCCTCATCTAATCAATGGATTTATTGTAGCCGGAATCTTTTTGATCACAATGTTTAGTAATTTTTATATAAGAACCTATATGCTATCAAAGTCTAAGAAAAAGTAAAAAACTAAGATAATAGTTTTGTAAAGTCGGTAATAAATTTAAATTTAGCACGACAAAATCAAACTTTTTATACTCCTGCAGAGGGTCCTATTTAATTGGTAGGGACGAAACGTTTCTGACCTTATCAAGTATATATATTCTTGATCAGGCGTTTTTTTTCATATGAAACATGGTATTTAAGGTTTTTATCACCTTTGTGTTTTACTACCTTTTACCAAATCAATTAGTAATTAGAAAAATCGTTGATAGATTTGGTATATTTTTATGAAATTCAAAATTGGGATAATGTTGAATGTGAAACATAATGTCCCAGAATTTCAAGCACAGCGGTTACATAAAACATACATAAAAGCACAAAAAAACACAACTCGAAACAATTTCAATGTTTTTTATTTGGAACACGCATAAAAATTAAAAATAGTATATCCAGAATTTCCAAATTTAAATATAGCAGCCATGACCCCTAAGGTTGAATCCGTTTGAAAACATTTTGAACACACTATTTCCTAAATAAAATATTTTACCATTTAGGCTTTAGGAGCCTACAACAAGGCATACAAATTGGAATTTATTTTACGCTTAATCTAATTAACATTTGAATAAAATGATTTAAACAAATCTAAGTTTAATTTCCTACGTTCGAATTTAGTCAATGAACCACAGCGGAAGAAATATGTTGGACACTCTCAATATACCTCATGCAGGTGAGCAATCTCAAAAGGATCTACAATCTTAAAAGGATAATAAATTGATTTTACTTTCAGATCCCATTAACCTGCCTTTAACACATGGTTTTGGCCCCATTCTAATAATAACGGCCCTTTACCTAGTCTTTATCTTAAAATTAGGCAGATGGTTTATGGAAAAACGTCAACCTTATCAATTGCGAGGCATTCTTAAGTTTTACAATCTCTTTCAAGTGGCCTACAATGGCATATATGTGGTTACTGTGAGTTGTCCGTTCACTTAAACATGGAGAACTTACGGCTAAAAATGATGATTACGCGTTTCCTTTCAGGCTGTGACTATACTATTGTCCTACAGACCCTACAAATTCAGTTGTTTGGCTCCTTTGCCCTTGGATCACGAGGGAAAAAACTGGGAACGTTTTCTAGGATACACCTATTACATTAACAAATATATCGACTTCTTGGACACAATATTCTTCGTCCTGCGCAAGAAGTACAAGCAAATCACGATTCTTCATATTGTCCATCATGCAGCGATGCCAATGGCGTCGTTCTTAACCCTGCGCATTAATGGCTATGGCGGCATGCCGGCAACTGTTTGCATGGCCAACACCTTTGTCCATACTATAATGTATAGCTACTACTATCTTTCTTCACAATATCATAATTCAAGGAAGATTCTGTGGTGGAAAAAATATGTAACCAAATTGCAGTTAGTTCAGTTCATTGGCGTTCTTATCCACATCTTTTGGACATTACAACAGGAGGACTGCTATGTAAATAAACATTTAATCAATGGATTTATTGCAGCCGGAATATTTTTTATTGCTATGTTCAGTAATTTCTATATAAGAACATATGGTCTGTTAAAGTCAAAGACGAAGTAACAATCTAAAATTTTATTTTGTCTCCATTAACTGTAATTGTTATTAAATTAACCTCTTGATATTTTGCTTACATGTCACAATCGGATAACAAAATATTAGAATTTATTTCAATCAATTTAAGAGGACATCCTATCGATGAACCCTCTTGCAGTGGAAAAATCACTTCGGCAAATTATAATTTTTTATTGATACTTTTAGTTCTTCTCAATTCGCTTAGTTTGTCACTGCTCTTCTCCATAAAAAAGTATTTCAGACAAATTCAAATTGCCGTAGCAAGTACAAGTGAGTAAATAGAATAAAGAAATAAATGCAAATTCGAAAAACATCGCGATTCTGTTCTGTTTCTTTAAAAAACTAAACGTTTTTATATTTTACCTAACGGTGTGCTCAGGACCAAAACAACAGGGCAATAAAAATCGATTCCATTGTAAACTTGCCCACTACCTATTCAAGTCGAAACACATATACATATACATATACATTATAATATATACATATTCATATAAAGGGTGAATATTTATACACAATTTGCATAGTACTAAGCTGTAAATTAAAATCCATCGATTTAAAATTCTAATTCAGTTTCTTTTTGCATTAGACTTTTTCAAAAATCGTACACGAATTTAGTTGAAAAGTTGCAATAGCGATACAATGTTGGAAATTTTTAATCTACCTCATGCAGGTAAAAATTCTTGAAAGGATTGAAAATACAAATAATTAACAATTACCACTCAATTTTACTTCCAGATCCATTGAAACTGCCCTTGATGCATGGCATTGGTCCTGTCTCAGTCATAACGGGCCTTTACTTATTGTTTATCCTAAAACTAGGACGACGGTTTATGGAAAAACGTCAACCTTATCAATTGCGAGGCATTCTTAAGTTTTACAATCTCTTTCAAGTGGCCTATAATGGCATGATTTTGTTAATGGTAAAATCTGAGAACTCTTTAATTCATACAACAAGAGTATATTATGATAACTTTGCTTTTGTTTTCAGACAGTGTCAGTGATTTCGATTTACAAACCTTACAAATTTAGTTGTATGGCTCCTTTGCCCTTGGAGCATGAGGCAAAAAAATGGGAACGTATTCTCGGATATGCCTACTACATTAACAAGTACTTCGATTTCTTGGACACAATTTTCTTTGTGCTGCGCAAGAAATACAAACAAATCACGATTCTTCACATTGCTCATCATGCTGCGATGCCAACAATCTCGTATTTAACCCTGCGAATCATAGGCTATGGAGGCTTGCCAGTGACTTTTGTTACACTCAACACTTTTATTCATACTGTCATGTATAGCTACTACTATCTGGCATCACAGAACCCTTACCTAGGCAAAAGTATTGGGTGGAAAAAATATATAACCCGACTGCAGATCGTTCAGTTCATTCTCGGACTCAGCCACATCTTTTGGACTTTGCAGCAGGAGGACTGCAATGTAAATAAAAATATGATCAATGTATTCATTGGATCAGGAATCTTTCTGATTGTTATGTTTTGCAATTTCTATATAAGAACTTATGTTTTTTCAAAATCGAAAAAAAAATAAGAAAATAAAAATGTTATGGTGTATTATTATTATTATTAAAGTATAGGATATAGTTGTAAACCATCAACCTAACTATATTTTACAAGCACTGGAAACTGAGGACCTTCGGCTCAGACGAAACCACATCCAAACACTAGCCTGGGATTCGAACCCGGATCCTCGTTGTTCAGTTGACCAAATGACTGGGCCACTTAAACAACTCATATACCGCGGACTGCATAAAGTAATATTATTACACGTTGGCGACTTCCTATTTACGAAGTACATAATACTTGTATATAAAGGGTGAACATTTACATATACATGCACAATTTGCATAGTTCTAAAATGCATTCTTAAAAACCTATGAAATTCTTATTCAAGTATAGAACTTGTATTAGACTCAGGTGAAAATCGTACATGAACTTAGTTATCAAATTACAACAGCTGGGCAATGTTGGACATTTTCAATATACCTCATGCAGGTAAAGAATCTTGAAAGGATTGAAAGGATTTAAAGTACAAAAAAATTAACAATCACCAATCAATTTTACTTCCAGATCCATTAAATCTGCCCTTGATGCATGGCATTGGTCCTGTCTCAGTCATAACGTGTATTTACCTAGTCTTTATCCTTAAACTAGGCAGATGGTTTATGGAAAAACGTCAACCTTTTCAATTACGTGGCATTCTTAAGTTTTACAATCTCTTTCAAGTCGCCTACAATGGCATGATTTTGTTAATGGTAAAATCTGAGATAGCTTTTACTCATAGAAAAAGAGTATATTACTGATAATGTTGCATTTGTTTTCAGACAGTGTCACTAATTACGATTTACAAACCTTACAAATTTAGTTGTATGGCTCCTTTACCCTTGGAGCATGAGGCAAAAAAATGGGAACGTATTCTCGGATATGCCTACTACATTAACAAATACATCGATTTCTTGGACACAATTTTCTTTGTGCTGCGCAAGAAATACAAACAAATCACGATTCTTCACATTGCTCATCATGCTGCGATGCCAACAATCTCGTATTTAACCCTGCGAATCATAGGCTATGGAGGCTTGCCAGTGACTTTTGTTACACTCAACACTTTTATTCATACTGTCATGTATAGCTACTACTATCTGGCATCACAAAACCCTTACCTAGGCAAAAGTATTGGGTGGAAAAAATATATAACCCGACTGCAGATCGTTCAGTTCATTCTCGGACTCAGCCACATCTTTTGGACTTTGCAGCAGGAGGACTGCAATGTAAATAAAAATATGATCAATGTATTCATTGGATCAGGAATCTTTCTGATTGTTATGTTTTGCAATTTCTATATAAGAACTTATGTTTTTTCAAAATCGAAAAAAAAATAAGAAAATAAAAATGTTATGATGTATTATTATTATTATTAAAGTATAGGATATAGTTGTAAACCATCAACCTAACTATATTTTACAAGCACTGGAAACTGAGGACCTTCGGATCAGACGAAACCACATCCAAACACTAGCCTGGGATTCGAACCCGGATCCTCGTTGTTCAGTTGACCAAATGACTGGGCCACTTAAACAACTCATATACCGCGGACTCCATAATGTAATATTATTTGCAATCTGTCCACATAGGACAGTAAGGAAGTTTATTCAAAGATTACATTTGAGTTGTAAATGCATAGCAGAATCATCATAATTTTTGAGACTTCCGTCAGCTCATAATTCAAACTCTGGTCTTAAGGGCAATCCAGAGGATGATACCTTTTCAGACGGCTGACGCTCCAATTGGGTGGCTATGTGGGTTTTTTGGGTCTAATTTCATTTCTAATTCAAATAAGCAATGCTCTCACGATTGAGAATGATCCTATCACTTGCGAGAGCACCGAATATTTTGCAAAGCTCTTTATTTTCAAGGCGCTAAGTTAGCGGCAGTGTCCTAGAGTTAGTTGTATCCTTTTGTTTTAAAAATCACCTTATCAGCATATAAAAGAACTCTCCCGTGTAGACTAACAGAGGGACAAATGCACTTGTGAGTCACCTGAAAATAGAATGTTAACTGAATTATCATTTGTACACACAACTGCAAATTTTAAAAGTAGGTCTTTGTCTACTTGACAATACCTACAAATAAAACGAACTGATCTTATGCAATCCAAAGTACCTTTACTTATATTTTGTTGGCAATGATAGGCAAAAAATTGTGCTTAGTATGCACAGTGGTCTATTTTGATGAACTTACTGAAAAAATTCAATAAATTCTGAAGGTTTTGGGAAAGCGCGCAAATTAATCGTAAAGCACAAAACAATATTTTGGAATTGATTAATAATGTGGTTGAATTCCGGTTCATGCGACAAAAAAGATTTATCTCATAATGTACTCAGTTATTGCAATGTTGGATTATTTCGATTCCACAATCAGTAATGCGGTATTTCTTTCATATATTTAACGCCTGCAGTGCAGTCTCTCAGATTTTTAACAATGGGTTTGTCATTACCTACTAAAGATTAAAGATTAGTGTTATGTGTGAAAAGCAGCTAGCATTTCGATTCTGGGATTAAAATGTGTTAAAAAGTACTTTTCGGAACCCAAAATAATTTTCTTATCAAATTTTCTGTGTTTTACGGAACCAAACAAGACAAAAACAACAGTCGATTTTATGACGAGAAACGTCATAAAACTTCCTATTTACGAAGTACATAATACTTGTATATAAAGGGTGAACATTTACATATACATGCACAATTTGCATAGTTCTAAAATGCATTCTTAAAAACCTATGAAATTCTTATTCAAGTATAGAACTTGTATTAGACTCAGGTGAAAATCGTACATGAACTTAGTTATCAAATTACAACAGCTGGGCAATGTTGGACATTTTCAATATACCTCATGCAGGTAAAGAATCTTAATAGGATTGAAAGGATTTAAAGTACAAAAAAATTAACAATCACCAATCAATTTTACTTCCAGATCCATTAAATCTGCCCTTGACGCATGGCATTGTTCCTGTCTCAGTCATAACGTGTATTTACCTAGTCTTTATCCTTAAACTAGGCAGATGGTTTATGGAAAAACGTCAACCTTTTCAGTTACGTGGCATTCTTAAGTTTTACAATCTCTTTCAAGTCGCCTACAATGGCATGATTTTGTTAATGGTAAAATCTGAGATAGCTTTTACTCATAGAAAAAGAGTATATTACTGATAATGTTGCATTTGTTTTCAGACAGTGTCACTAATTACGATTTACAAACCTTACAAATTTAGTTGTATGGCTCCTTTACCCTTGGAGCATGAGGCAAAAAAATGGGAACGTATTCTCGGATATGCCTACTACATTAACAAGTACTTCGATTTCTTGGACACAATATTCTTTGTGCTGCGCAAGAAGTACAAACAAATCACGATTCTTCACATTGCTCATCATGCAGCGATGCCAATGGCCTCCTTCTTAACTCTGCGAGTCAATGGCTATGGCGGCTTGCCGGTGACTGTTTGCACGGCTAACACTTTTGTTCATACCGTTATGTATAGCTACTACTATCTGGCATCACAGTATCCCAATTTAAGCAAAACTCTGTGGTGGAAAAAGTACATAACCATTTTGCAGATGGTTCAATTTATAAGCGTGCTGATCCATATCTTCTGGACATTACAGCAGGAGGACTGCCATGTGAATCCTCATCTAATCAATGGATTTATTGGAGCCGGAATCTTTTTGATCACAATGTTTAGTAATTTTTATATAAGAACCTATATGCTATCAAAGTCAAAGCAAACGTAAGAGACACAAATATATTTCACTCAATTAGAAACTTTGAATTATTTATATAAACCTTTGGAATAATCGTTTTTATTTCCAACGACATCATTTGCACATTTGTCGCATAGTTTTGCCAATGCAGCGCAAATGACATAATCTAAGACTTATAGGCATTGACGTCAATTTGGCATTTGATATAGTCTATGGATTTTATAAATAAATCGCTTTAATATATATTTCCTAGGTCAATAACCATTCGTATTCGTAATAGCGATCGTAGCAATTAGTTTAGACGTAGTTTAACACTGCTCTATTGCAATAATAGAGAACAAAAAATCAATCGTAATGGTAATATTTCTTTAGAACTTTAATAGATACGACCATGGGCATAAATAGAATGTAAGACAGAATTATTTGCATTACAATAACTAATCGAGAAAGAAAATATGAAAAATATCCACAACTTGGTTTCGGACTTCATAAACAATTAACTTTTGTAACTTCAGTTAGTGTATATTTTTCATCCCTGCTTCTACTTGGCGGCAGTTGACCAAATTAAATGGAAGATACCAAGAAGATACCAAAGGCCTATTGACTGGCAATGCACTATGGTCTGGATGTCGATTTTTTTGGCATAAAGTCCAAATTTTCATGAAAAATGCATCTGGAAATGAATCGGACTCACAATCTGATTGTGATTCTAATTCTGAAGAGGACATTCACGACATAGAGCTAGATAAAGAAGACGATGCCAAGTAAACACAACAAACAAATAAAATTTTGAACTATCTATTTTGTGCATGTTTATAATTATTAATTGGTCAAAACAGTTCCGAATATTTAAAAATGCAGCCTGAAAGTATGCAATCGGTTCAAATGTTATAGTTTTCGACAAATCGCGGTAAAGCCATGGTGCAATTCCAAAAAATAAAAAATTGAAATTTTCTTTTAGTATTTCCAGCATGCTTGCAAAATTTCAACTGTAGTTTATGCCAAAAAAATCGACATCCAGACCATAGTGCAATGATAGCTAAATTCTAAGAATGCTTTATATTTTCAGCCTAGAAATAGGCAACTAAAATTTGTAGAAAGATGTAAACCAAATATGAAACGGCTGAGCTTTCTGTTTTATCTATAGATACCTATTTTACCTATATCTAGATGATGAAAATAAAATATAAGGACCTATACTACGGAAGATATATTTGCGTCAATGTTGGCGGATTCACTAATGAATGAAAATGAATGGAAACTTGTCTTGGACGAAGTACATTCACCCCATAACAGTTGATTAAAGTTCTTCACGTGTTGATCTTTGATTCTTTAGGACTAATTCACGTATTTTGGCACTGCTCTACCTCAATAATAGTGTTTGAAACATAAACAAATTGAAGGTAAGACAATATTATAAGAATTACATTAAATGTCCCAAGGGCAAGTGAAAAAATAGAATAGTCGTTCGAATTCTCCGCATTTCATTAGCGAAATACGATTGGAAACAGACTGCAAATTATTCTCTCACCAGGGGCAAATGAGGTTCAAAAATCGTATAATCAACTCACTGAAACAAGCCAATAATTAAGCAAAGTGCATTTCCAATCAGTCCATTGAAATCATTTGGACGACCACATTCACCATATTCTTTGAAATGTTGAATTTTTTGTACATACCACAAGCAGGTAAAGTGAGGCAAGAAATTATAAACTTTGCGTAAAATAAATCAATAGTTATATTTATGTAGATCCCAATCCATTGCCTTTGTTGGACTCACCATGGCCAATTGTGTTGATACTGAGTGCATATCTTATATTTGTACTGAAAGTGGGCAGAATTTACATGGAAAATCGTCAGCCATATAAACTAAAGAAAGTTTTACAGGTCTACAATCTCCTACAGGTCTTGTACAATGCCATTTGCTTTGGAGTTGTGAGTCTGAGATATTAATTGTAAAAATTTTGATTTAGTATATGGTTCAATTTGCAGACCTTCTATTATATAATCATTGTAGGCATATGTGATCTACATTGCATGGAAACCTTTCCCCAAGGTCATGAGCGAAAGACTTTGGAGCGCTCTGTGCATTTTGCCTTCGTATTCAACAAAATTCTCGATCTCATGGACACGGTGTTCTTTACACTACGCAAGAGCTACAAACAGGTGACTTTTTTGCATGTCTATCATCATGTCTTTATGGTTGCCGGCGGATATACATTGAGCCGTGCGTTTGGAACTGGCGGACATTTGAATATGCTGGGCCTGCTCAACAGTTTCGTTCACATAATCATGTACTTCTATTACTACCTCTCGGCGGAATATCCTGGAGTAAAGGCAAGCATTTGGTGGAAGAAATATATTACGCTGACACAGATTGTTCAGTTTGTAATCCTTTTCTTCTATTCGTTCTATGTGAGAGTATTTTCCCGCCCGGATTGTGGAGTACCACATGTTATGCTTTATATAAATATGCTGCAAGGAATGATTTTCTTCTATCTATTTAGCTCTTTCTATGTCAATACTTATTTGAGACCATTAAAGAAAAAAGAAGATTAATTAAATACAAAATAAATTTCTATGTACATATTTCTATTAACATTCAGTCAAAGTTCTGTTGGCTTTATTGCGTTTGTAATAGTTTTAATTGACTAAATACAAAATGCACGAAACACAGTTGCCCTGTGTTTATTCAGTGACTTTTTGAATAAGAAATGAAGTAAGTGCACCAAGTGAAAAAATATAAATTTCGACGATGAAAGTCTATGAAATTTGATTCGATTGTCAACAAATTTCGAGAGGTAATCGTTTACTTGTTGTCGGTTACTCTGTTGTTTGCTGAAATCTCTACCTTTAATTATAAAATTCAATTTTTATTAGGATCTCTACTGAAACTAACTGTAAATGGCAATTGAATAACTTGCAAGAAAAATACTTATGAACACAGTAAGGAATTCATATTGGTAAAAGAAAGGAAGTAGTAAAGAGTTCTATACCCTCCCAACCATGAATCTTTGTTGTTATTTGTAAAGATTCCCATTAAAAACTGAACAATATCAACTCATGTACCCATGTCACTAGGAAAACAAATTATAAAGCTTAAGCAATCATATTCAAATTCGTTATAATGTCAGATAGAAGCATTTCTTTTCTTATATATTAAATTTTAACAAAATATATACCGACAGATTTTAATTGCTTTCTGGTATAACTCAACATTTAAAACATTCAAACTTTTCAGACTTGAAAAACAATAGAACTCAAAGCAAATTAAACTATTCAATAAGAGGGACTAAAACTAGTAGTAGTTTTCCATCGGGAAAGATTTCTTATGCCTGTTACATGTGTACATTCGAAGTTAATTCACAAGAAATGATACGCAAGACTAAAAATTTATCTAACCATAAGCTCTTTAAGGTTTGATCTTTCTTCCATGAAATTTACTGATCAAATTATTTTTAAACTCGTTGAATGACAAAGCTTTTCTCGAAAATATGAACAAACACACGAATGAAATAAATAGAATGAAATAAATTGTTTGTACTAGCATAGACAAATTGAACACAAAATTGTAAACCTGAAATAATGAATTTATTTAAATAATTTAACATTAAAAGTATGTATTTTAATAGTTACGAAAAGTTTCAGAAAATATGGTTTTCCAGTCTAATAGTAAACCTGGAATGTTTTACATGCACTTTTACATTATTAGAATTGGATTAATCTTCCTTTAACCAAGACATGGGACTTTTAGGACTTAAAAAGCCTTTAACGAAATCCTTTTTCATCTGCTTACACCTGTAAAGCTTATTAACGTATATGTATGTATGTGTTAAGTAGCTTAAACAAATTCATGAAAAGTTATAAACAAATTAGTCTAATCATGAAAACTCTGCAAATTCTTAAATTTATTTAACCACTTTGTTTCAATTACTTTTGCTTAGCATTTAAAGTATGTCGAATATCCACAGAAGACTTATAAACCTACTTTGAAACAAATTTGTTTCTCAAAATCTACACATTTCGGTTTTTCGATAAACGATAGGTTTTTGAACTTACTAATCTATGTTTTTTAAAAAATAAAATATTTCTATCAGTGTATCCTGTTGCTTTTAAATGCTTTCACATAAATCATTTAAAATAAAATTCCATTTTTTTCATAAGCTCAAAGTATTTATTCATTGGCTTAAATGTTAGTGAAAAGCAAAGGCGTTTAAGTATAGAACTTGTTGGCCGGAAAAACAACTGTAGGCAATCACACAGACACTCAAACACACCTGGTTTATTCCAAGTGGATTTTCATCTGTGTGTGTGTGTGTGTGTGTGTTCTCCTTTGTTAGCTATAGCTAGAAAAAGCTTGATAAGCATAAGAAATGGAGGTAACGAAACGAAACGGTACAAACCGGAGGGGGATCTCGAGAGAGATAGAGACATAAAATGGGAGGTTGTTTGTGTGAGAGAGTCTGCCGACTGCACATAACAAGCTGACAGCATGTCGTGTTTTTTCTCCTCCTTCTCCTACACTCTCTTCAACAAGACCAGCTGATAAGACAATTGGGAGGAAAAGGAGGGCATCATACAGTACTATAGCTAAAGCCTGCAGCTGAACGAGTCAAACTAAAGCCGGAAATTTACCGTATTGTATGTGGGTACACATGGACATATGTATGTACATACATACATACATACGTGCAGATGTTTAGCTACATATGTACATAGCTATGGCAACAATTGCATTCTCCCGGTGAAACGAAAACAATTGCAGCAAATATGGCAAAATGCGAAGCAATTGAAAAACAAAAAGCCTTTTGGGGGTGGACGGGGAAGAGGAGCTACAAAACTGAAATCCGTTTTCACACTTTCTCAAAAAGTGAACAAAGACAAACACACACACACACACACACATCCACACTCCAGGCCAAGTATAAGAGAAGAAAAAAAAAAACGCACAAAATTGCCTGTGAAATGAACACGATGAAGACGTAGATGGAGACGGATACGGATACCGAGGCAATATCTCGACCAACTTGATGCCGTCTTTTGTGATGCAATGGAGGCAATAAAAAGTGGGAGAAGAATTGAGAGTGGGTGGGGGAATTTTTTTTTTTTTTTTTTGCAGTACCCTTTAGTTGCATTGATATGCCGCACTGTGTGTATCCAGAGAGCCGTCCGAGAGTGGCTCACTTGAGTGAGTCATTGAAAAGTTTCTCTTCAATTTCATCATCAAAGTGAAATCGCCTTTGGTCAGATTGAACACATGCCGTTTATATTTTTATTCAGGCTTTCGGGAATTTCTTTTTGAAATTTCAAGTTCTTTATGTTTAATGAACTTTGTTAAGCAATTTACTTAAAGAAGAAATCGAAAAGACTAATTATGAGTTATTTTTAAGAAACGAAAAAGAATAATTTTCAATTAATCTTTGACTTTACCTTCGAACAGCAAAAATATAAATAGCTAAAATCAATTTCCACAAAAGAAATGATCAGGTTCCCTCAGGAATATGTTATAAAAAAGTTCAAGATTTAAAGATTATACCCGTTTTCATAACGGTTTAAAAGTACATACAAACACACACACATTTAAGCGACTGCAACTGCCAATTGAGTGGTTAAAGCTTAAGAAGGCGGTTCAGAGGAAGGTGGAGAGGTGAGTATAAATTCCTAAAGGTATTGGCAACTTGGCAACTTTCCCATAATTTACACTTTTATCGAACGATAACAAACAACCTGCATAATGTATGACTCTCACCGGTGTAAGCTTCTGCTCCTCTGCCTCTTAGCCCGGACAATGTGTGTGTGTGTGTGTGGCTAAGACAGGTAAAGCATGATAAAGGGCCTGAATGCAAAATGCATTCCACAAAATGTGCGTGTCAGGTAGTCCCAAAAACTGCCAAAGAGAAAGAGTTTTAGGTGCAAAGTTTTTACATGCCAATCAAGGCCAACTTGCAAAAAGGCAACTAAAATTGACATAATGTCAGCTTTTATATCCCTTTCACACTTTCCCTTTCTTGCCTCGTCCTTTGTGCCTTTTGTCTTTGGCATGACCTCAACCTCAATCTGATCTGCACCTGCAAACGACACCTGAGTGAACTTGAATGAAAATAACAAAACAGAAATAACAAAAATTTGCATCGAAATGGCACCCCAAACGACCATTATGGCATTGGCAACATTGTAAATGATGAACATATTCCAGAACCATTCAAATCCTTTTATTACCCAGGCCTTTAAAACAGGCGTTAATAGAACGCGCCCATTTTGTCCTGCCCTACCCTGCCCTACCCGGCCCTACCCTGACTGTCTGTTGCTTTGAAGGCATACTTAAAATTTTAATTCGCATCAATGGATTTCTGTTGCCTGTTCCTCCGCCATCTGCTGCTCTTTACCATAAACTCCAACTCATTTCATACATGAATGGGGAGCCAATACATTAAATTTTATATATGTGTATTCTCCCCCCTCCAATTTGCATATATGTAGATTTTGTGTATGTGTAACATTGATTGGATTTTGTTTGACTTTTAGGTGGCCGAGTCCTAATCGAAGTGCCTGATATTTTGGTAAATGCTAAAAGGGCCCAAAGAAACATTTGCCAAAACCAAAAATTTGCGGCTGTCTCGTTGAGTTTAATGGGCTGTAATTATGGCAGCAACCATTGCAGCAATAACCACAGCAAAAAAAATTGTAATATTAACTCGCAAGCTGACATCAGTGTCATTAAGCTTAGATACCCTTAAAATGATATAGCAACACAATAAATCGGTTATATCTTAATAAACTACCCAATAACCATTCTTTAATATAGATAGATATAATAAAATAAAAGATGAAAGCCATTTCTTCTATGTTAATGAATGTTTTGAAATGATAGCAAAAACTCAGTTTAATACTCTACAAAATAAACACTAACAAAATTCGCTTATGCTCATTTATGTGAGGGTAGTCCTCACTGTTAATTGCAGCAGAAGATACATTTATATGCTCGATTGGAGAATCGAAATGCAAATAAACAAATAAACAATTACCAAAAACATAATAAACACAGATGGCAGCAGCGAGTCAGATAAAATAGTAAATACATATATAAATATATGTACATACTTATATATCAATTTGATGAAAAGATATCATGTTATTTTGTTGTTAATTTAAACAAACAACTATTGTTTTGCTTCTTTTTTTCATTAAGTCTATTGGCCGTAGATGTCCACGATGAAACTGAAACCATTGTTACGTTGGCTCTTGAAATGGATTTTGGCATAGGTGGCCATTGGTCCGCCAGCTACCAGAGTGGCATAGCCCCCTTCGCCGTTTCGTATCTGATCGGTAACCACAATTTGGGTGATGGTACGAGGCCACTGTTTTGTTTTTGTGAATAAAATGATAATTGCAAATGCCAAAATTTAAAAGTATGCATAACTAACCTTTTGCCTGTATACATAATCATGGGTCACAACTCTCAGAAATCTAGACTTTACGGTTACAACTTCTCTGTGCAAAAGTGTATCCCGATATTGACGAGCTCCCCAGGTGACACTGTTGCTTCGACCACGACCGGATCCTTCACAAAAAGTGGCTACAGAGACGATGGCCACAGCCAGAACGAGGCAAGAAACTTTCATATTGCTAATTAAGTTGATATATTCAATTGATAAATTCGATCGAACGGTTTTTATAGGGCCTCAATACATCAATGAACAATGCTCTCCCTCCCTATATATTCCTAAAACACAATTGTCAGCGGACGGACAATTGTTCTGCCTCCCCTCACAGAGAGAACAATGCCAATGCGGTTTGAATAAAAGCAACTGCTGCCCTCAACTAAAGCTGCTTTTAAGTAAGTCCCCCAATTAAGAAAATATGTATTCAAAACATACAAATAAACGACTGAAAAGGTCCCAAAAGTCTTATTCAATAGCAGAAATTCTAAAGGTTCTCACGAGCGCCCCAAAAAAATAATGAAATAAAAACTAGAGCGTAAGTAGAAAATTTTCAAAAAGGGGTTTACCACTGAATGGTTACACATGAGACAGCCTAAAGAATGGAAAGTTTTTGTATTTCTTAATAAAAAACAAATTCTATATAATAAAAAAAGATTAGAATAACCAAAGCAAAAATTTGAGGGTGTTTTTTCTGTTTCGTTTCTTAATGGTTTTAGTTTTTTAAGAAAATTGTTAAGTATATATTTTAAAACCCTTTGATATTGTATATATTTTAACCACAAAAAAGTATTATTAAACAAAGAGTAAAAGTCAAAAGTTATTTTAATTGATTCCTTACAAAAATAATTAAAATAAGAAGCTTAAGTGAATTAAAAAGCATTTAAAATATGAAAAATTAAATGGCGAATTATGTATACCCTGCATTTTTTTTTTTTGAGGTAAATTATTTCACAGTTCGCAACTAGAATGAAATGGTTTAAATTTTCAAGTTTGCAGTTCCTAAAAGTATGCTTCACTTTCTTCACATTTGCATTAAGAACTTCTTTAAACATTTCTCAATTCTCAAACTATGGATTCTTTCTTTGCGCTTTCTCTCTACGCTTAATAATTTATATAATCATTCGTTTATTAACAATTCATTAAATTTCACATATTTTAAATAAAATATAGCCTAAATTATAAAAAGGAACACCTCAACTATTTCTAACAAGAAATATATGGAAAATAATAAAAAGACGTCTAAAATATTTGCCTGATCTATGATTTTCCATTCAAATTCAAGCATTTGAAACTGTGGCTTACCGTTTTTGAAAAAAAAGAAGCAGTTCAATCAAAATATCAGATATCTCACACAATCTTCACTTTACTCTCCATAAGAATGTGGATTTGATGTCCTTTGAAAGACAATCGCAAGCTGTGGTATTCTTTCTCCTATAACGATACAAAGAACAAAAAACGAGCCTCATTTTGTCGAGCATCTGGCAATGATTAAAAACGCACTGAAATAACCCAAGATGTGAAATATTCAAATACATTTATTGCAAAGAAATGTCTCACTGGGCAAAAGAAGGCTTTTTTATTTTGTTCTCTTGATGCTAAGCCTTATTCGGGTTGTGGGTGAGTTTTTTGTGGGTGAGTGTGTCGCTTTAAATATCACTGCGTGGGTTTGCATTACGCTTTTCGCTTGTTTCTTCTGTGCCCTGGAAAGCTTTAAGGCAAATATTTATTTAATTTTAACATCTCCACCTACATTGGCTGAAATACAATGAGGGGTATGGGGTAGGGGGTAGGGGGTGGCAGAGGTTTGGGTACAGAACCACCGGGGTGGCATGCCCCGTTGCACAGATCCAATTTACTCAAGTACAAAGACCCTGTCGCGTATATTGTTGAAATTTTATTGTGCAAACATGAGAATGTCTGTGTGTTGGTGTTGGTGTTGTTGTGCGTGTGTGTATGTGTGTTGTGTGATTGTGCGTGTGTGTGTGTTTTATGGTTGCCACGTTGGTTTTTCTCATTTATGTGTACAAACAAACGCAAGAACAACAACAACAACGACAGAACTGTTGGGGAACTGTTGTTAAGTGTCTACGGCGAATGTATGAGTGTGCGTATGTGTATATGTGTGTGTATAGATCTGTGCATGTATTTGTTTACCGCAAAAATAAAAAACGATTTTTGGCAAACAAATCAGCAAAAATGGAATTTAGTTGGACAATAAAATGCCACAAGCATAATAGAGATACCTAAAAAGCAATAAATTGCTGTCTCTCTTTTTACTGTTCTCCACTTTGGTTCGAATTTATTCAGTTTTTTATACCCTAGACAATACAACAAACAAAGGGGTATATGTATGTATGTATATATCAGTTACAAGAATATATTTTACCTGCAGCATTTGCAATACAAAATTGTAAAAAGACGCATCCTTTTGCCATCCCAAGTGATTTGTTTAACCAGCTAGAGATGACACCTACGCAAAACGTAATGGCTTTCAGAGAGATAGTCAATGGTCTTTGATGTATGGAGGAGGTGTTGTCTCTAGTGAACATTATGTATTTTCGTATAAGTTTTGTTTATAATCATCCCTCTTTATCTAGCTTAGAGATCATGACATGAATCTTTCTTGTTCTTGTTCTTGAACTTGATCGAATGTAAACTTAATTAAGGAATAGATTTTTTGTCATCCGTTTTAATCAGATCAAATATAATAAGGGAAGATGATGGGATTGGAGGCTAAATAGAGATTTCGTCGTTCTCTTATCCTGTTTCTATAAACTATTTGGTTAAGTCACAAATTTAATTCTAACTAACTAAGTCTACATGCACATTGACTTAAGATCTTTCGAAGTAGGGAAACATTGCTCCCTAAAGTATGCAATACGCTGGAAAAGTGTAAAAGTTTACTCTTATATATTTACATTGTAAATTATACGTATATTTTCTATATTATATAGTAAATTTCAGATCCTGTTCTAATGCAAAATATTTCACATAGTTTCATGAAGTTTTCAAAGGCTATACAAATTTTTCATCAGAACAATTCAATGAATAGAGAGCAATTTAAATTTGATCATTTAGAGTTATTTTGCCATTGTGTTCTGGTTGCCATCTTGTTGAAGCAATTTACTGTTAAAGCACTTTAAATAATTTTTAATTAAAACAAATGGCACTCGAAACAAAACACGCACAGTAAACACAATAACCAGAGGTGAGGTGTATCCACAGTAGGTGGATAAAAGAGGTGGTGGTGCAAGAGGAAGAGGATGATGAGTAGAACAAGTAGATAGATAGAGGACCAGCAAGGAGTAGGAGAGCAAGGAGGAGTAGTAAATGAAACAGACGTGGCGTGTAATTACGGCTGACACAATGCCAAAGAGGAGAAAAAGAGATAGATAAAGAGAACACACAGAAGGACAGTGTGAGTAAATGTGTGTGTATGTGTGTGTGTGTGTGTGTAGAGAGAGTGAGTAGCGGAAACGTTGTTTGTGCATGAAATCAAGTTGATGTTGATGTTGTTGTTGCTGTTGACACTGCACGGCAGCAACATCAGGCACCAACGATGACGACGGCGACAACAACGAGCAACACTCCAACCCCACCCTAAAAAACACACCTCCCACCAAAGTTAACAAGTTGAGACAGCGGCAAACAAAGGCATACACAAACTGCCAAACAACTTCATTTTCGTCATAGTTTTCACGCTTGAAAATTGGTTCAGCAGCAAGAACAACAAAAGGTAGCCAAAATGTAATTAGAGCTGAGAAGTTTTTTTTTTTTGTTTTATGTTTTGAAAAGCCTCTTTAAAATTATACTTAATAAGCAAAATGGGCTGCCCAAATCCTTTTATTAGCTTCATTTTTCCAGGATTTTCCTTTTTTTTGGTTTTGCATATAAAACTGACCCCATCTTAGGAGCTTATCCCATCCTCTAACCATCTGCCTCATATGTTTATGCTCATGACTAAGGACATTTGATAAAAGCCACTTAATGTAATAATGTTGGCTTGGTTAAGGCCACAACTGAAATCTGCTTCTGCCGTCTTGACAATATCTAACTTGAGTGGCGCATTTGACAGCAGCTGACACAACTAAGTCCAACGCTTCTTCCCACTCTCTCTCTCCCCTCTCACTCACTTTCCACTTTAGCTGCCAACTTGAGAGCTGCAAATAAATACCATTTAAAGCGTAAATATGGTAAACGATGTTAACGGGACGCCTCAAGTGTCTGTTGGCGGTGCTGTCAAAGCCACAAGAGAGGCAAAGAGGCAGTGGCTGTGGCAAATGTCTTTCATTTTCCGTCTGCCTCTAATATGTGCACTGAAAGAAACTACTTTAATATAATTAAAATTAAGTAATGGAAGTTATTTTGTATATTCTTTTATGTTTGTGTAAGTAAACATTCTGTTTCTTAAGAATGTCCCATTTGAAGTTGCCATTCGGTACTCTTATGCCAACTCATGTCATTCAAATTCAAAGAAAACAAATCTTTCTTCTTTGTATAGAAATTTTTTTCTGCGAATTTCCATACCAATATGAAACTAGGCTGTTAGTTGAACTGTTGAAATGATGTATTCGACTCGTTTGGCACAGCCAATGTTGAATTGGCATAGCTATAGCTTGACTTCCTAGAAATAGATGTGCAAAATTAATCAACTTCCCGTTGTTATGTTTTCGAACAATCAAATTTGTATATGAGCAACACAGAAATTTATTTGAAATTTCATAATAATTCGCAGTTCTATTTTTACAGATTCAGGTTATGAAATACAAAAGCTAAAATGATATCCAATGAATCCTTTAAACAACTATTACTAGAGATCTTAATTAAGATTATCTAGATATAAGTAAGAATATGCATGATTATTTTTGAAATGTATATATTATGATTACTAATCACTTTTAGAATGATCAGCAAATTGAAAATATTTTACTCCATAACTTCCTCAGTTATTCTCCTCAGTGTATATTCATTTTGACAATGATATTGCGTATACGCCACTTGGGCAGCCAAAAAGATATTCAGTGACAATTACGCTGCACATTTTGCACAACGACACTTGTTGATGGGTGGCTCGATTGGCATAGGAAGGAAATTAGGGGAAGGGTAGAAACTGAAACTGGAGTGCCTATTTCATCTTGCATGGAACACAACACACCACCACAACCGCCACCCACTCGATCTGGACTGTCATGGTGCATATAAATTCAAGTTAAATTGGCACAAGTTTTGGCCCCTTGCCCAGCTGCCAGAAGACATTTTCAATGAATGCGAAATTCACTTCTCAGTTCATTGGTATTTGGGCGGTTTGAATGGCATTTCTGTGTGTGCGTGGGCATAGAGAGAGAGAGAGAGAGAGAGAGAGAGAGGGTGAGATGGAAAGGGGGAAATGGATTACTTGCCTCGTAAGCCACAGAGCCATAAAATTATTTCCAATCCCAGCGCATGCAAATTGCATTTGGCTTTGCTTTGAACTCAATTCGCAACTTTTTTTTTCATTTCGATTTTTCTTGGTTCATGCTTTTTTCCTTTGGTTCTATTCCACTCTTCCCTTTATAATTTAAGCTGACGTTTCCTGTCACCAAGTCCTGCAGAGAATTGTTGATAAGCCAACCAAATGAGTTTCACATTCCTTCACATAATCCCCACCCCCACACACACACACACACACACCATAACCCGAGAACGTGCTTGAGTGGTGAGTGTGGAAAAACTTGGCAAACAATGTGAATTACTTTTCATATTTAATTGCCATGCTTTTGGCCAGAAAAGTGCAAGCCAAATGCCATATTAAATTCAAATTGAAATTGAAAATTGTTTGCCAAGATTACACACTTACATACAATCAAGAAACAAAACGAAAGGCACGAAAGGCACAAAAGTTTTCGAAAAGAACAAAAACCAAAAAAAAGAAGAAAAAAATACCAAAGTTACTCGAAATTAGACATGGTAAGCAAGTAATGGAGACATCAACATCCGCTAAGGCAAAACGGAATGCTTATTATTTGCATAAAATTCTCGAAACTGAGGCCAAGAGAATGCAAATTGTGTGGCAAATTTAAATGTCAGTCAACAAATTCAGTTGTTAAACTCACATTACCAGCACCAGTCGTAGCAAAACAAAAGAGGGAGAGGGAGATGGAAAAGTTATTGTTGCTCATACGCCATGTTGCCCCCAAGAAAGAGCCTTGGCCATAAGGCCACCATAGCCCATGGGTTCTTTGTTTCTTCGATGCTGCGCTTAATCGAAATGTGTGCGTGACACTGGCAAAAGCCAGCTTATCATTTTTGTAATTCTAAAGCCAACACAACACTCACACAGCCACAAACTCACACACACACAGATATACAAAACTTTGCACTTTGTTTTTGGGTGTTGGTTTTATTTTCTATTTATTTATTTTTTTCCTTCGGCTTTGGCTTCCCATTCCGGTGTCAATTTAAAGTTTCGTTTCTAAAAAATCGGACGGCAAAAAAATAAACCGAAAAGAAATAGAGAGAGAAAAGAAGCCAAAAAAAACTTTTTATGGCAAACTTTGCACATTTCTTGCCGGCTTTTCTTTTTTGGATTTTGTTGGCTCGCATAATCGATTTGCTTTTGCCTTTTCATTTTAATAACTTTTTCACGAGTCAGCCGAGGCTAGCAAAAGTACTGCAACAATTACGTGCACCTAAACAACAACAACAACAGCAGGAACAACAACAATGGTAACAAAACCAAAACCAAGCAACTGGCAACCGGCAACTAACAAAACAACAAAAGGCAACAAAACGAAGCGAGAAACTGCAGCTGGATCAGCAGCACGAGGACCAGGACCAGGCACCGGCATCAGAACCAAGAGTTTGCCAATTGCGTTACTTCAAAAAAAAAAAAAGCAGTTGGATGGGTAGGCGAACGGAGTGCAAACTGGGTTAAACACTTGGCCAGAGTTTCCACCTGAGTTTCGTAGTTTCCCTTGACATTTGGTGCGGCAACTTTGTTGCTGTTACCCGATGTATTCAAGTGGATGTTGCCTTGGTCATAATTGAGGCACGCGCTATAGAGTAACAAATAATCAGAGGCCACAAGTGGAATGGGGTGTGGTGTGGCATGCCATGGTAGAGGCAGAAGTGATTTCTGGTCGAGTAGCTGCCGCAACAAAGGAATGACTTTGCCAATTGGATAACAAAAGGGAACAAAACAGACACGAGAGCGAGGGAGAGGAAGAGGTAAAAATAGGCTAAAGTTTTGGTTTACCTCTACAGGAAGAAGACAACAGAAACTTTTCTCGTACATTACCATTAAAATTATAAACTTAATACAATAGAAAGGCGTGGAATATAGTTTTCTTATGCACAAACTTATCTCAAAACACTTTCTTGATTATGAAATGTGATTATTCTACATTTATCGAGCTTTGCTTTTCTTTTCTTGTCCATTGGAACTTTTATTTTATTCATTGATTTGTTTTAAAGCATTTTTAAATATATTCAAACAATATTTTGTGTAGCTCTGATCAATAAGCCAAATGAGAACTGAAGGATTAGACTATTTAATAATGAGTGTGTTTGTCAGGTCAATACTATATACATACATATGTATATATATATATGTAAGTAGGGACATCGAGATTGAAATTGACAGATTTATCATTTCTGTTATTATCCCTATTATCATAAAGAAAGGCAGATATACAAAAAATTACAAATAATTTGCTATGTTGTTTTGGTAAATAATCGTTCAAATATCCGAATTTAAAAGTAAATTTCTATGAATTAAAAAAAAATAAGTAAATATTTACTAAACTAATATGTTACATCTGATAATCTTTCTTCGGAATGATGTAATTCTTTTGTAGATTCAAAATTCAATGACTTTATAATATTTCTCTACCATTTGAATAGTTTTACTCACCTAGAATTTCGTAGAATTTTTAGTTTGGTTGCCGCACCCAAAACTGCAAAACGGAAAAAAACAAAACATAATTCATAATTAATATTAACGCATTTTCCATCTTATCAATAATAAATGTGACTAATTTATTTACAATATGAAAACCGCATTTACCCTTGGGCAAATGTAAAGGACAGAGATACCGAGAGCAACTATGTGAGTGTGTTGTGTGTGTGTCTGTGTGTTTCCAATCCCAAAATGATTGAGAATGGTCAGACACATGTATAGATAGATACACATATGTACATACATATGTGTGTTCTGTTCATGGCAAAACGAGCCATTTTAATTCAATTGAAGTTGATTAAAAATTAATTTTAAATTAAATGTAAGAGCTCAATGAAATTGTAGTTACAATATAAAAAGAGCAACAGCAGCGAAAAAAAGAACCAAAAACAAACAGTTAAAGTGTCGACCATTAGATACCTATTGAAACAAATTTTCATTTACTATAGAATAAGATGAATTGAAATCGAATCGAAAGTCATAGAAATCCTTCTCATTACTCTGCTAAGGTATAAAGGATACTAAATTAACAAATTTAATGAGATAAATCTAAAACCAGAGGGCTAACTTCGACCGCGTCAAAGTTTGTATACCCTTGCAAATTATTTGTTACTCTTTCCTTATCTAAAAATTACGAAGCTATTGAGAAAAGCCATTGTTCGCGACTTTGCCGTTTGTATGGAAGGTATATGATATAGACACTTTATGTTTAATAATAGATAGACTAACATGTCAATTGAGATAGGCTAATTTAGCACCTAAACAAATTATATGCAAGACACAACAAACCTTTTTGTTCAGCAGCTCAAGCCTCAATTACAATCGAGAGGTCTATTCCTGGCTCATCGGTTATCACAAATTGATATGTATACCTATAGTTTTAAATCCAACTCTTTCATTAATGGAAGTTAATAAGAATTCTTATCTTTTCAAGTAAAACGCCTTATTAATATATTTAGATACATAATAACTATTAGGGGGAAAAAAGCAAAGAAGTAGAAAAACCCCAAGGTAATTTATTACAAACTAAATTAAACACTAAAGTAAGACTAAAACTACATCTAAATTTATATGCGAATATGTTGAATCATGACACTTGGTTACGAAATTTTGTATATTTAAAACTTTCAAATTTCATAGGCACAAAGATGTTGCTCTTCGTTTTATTTACATTGCAGCATTTCAAAATGTGGACAAACTATAAATAAGATAAAGACGAATGAAAGCTTAAGCCCTGTAGATCTCAATACCGGACTAAGCCAACGCGCAAAACATTTAGTTCTCAATATTTTAATGCAGAATGAAAGACATTAGTCTGACTTTAAAATAAAGACATGAATAATTCAAACACTGAAAATATTGCCCGAATTAGAGCTTCGTGAAATTTGATTTTTATCAATTAACCAATTTGAATTAATTAAAAGAATTAACCTTAATCTTTTTTATATATTTTTTGCTCTGAAAGTACGGGACAAAGGATCCCTTAGCAATTGCTAATCCTGCTTTAAACCTAATCCGGCATTGAATAAAAATCGAAATCGCAGAAAAGCAGCCAACGATTCTTTGTTAGCAACATACGATCATACTTCAGAGGCTCAAGGCTTGTCGTTCTGCATAAGTAGCCACATTGAAAAATGTTGACAAACGATAAGCAACAAGCTCCCTTATGATATAAACCCTCGTTTGAGTGGCATAAAACTTCAATCAGTCTCAACATTGGATTCAAGTCCATCGGTTCTGTCTCAAAACTAAATTCAGTTGTCCATTTTGTGTGCTAACTTACTACTATCAACAATTTAAGGAATTAATTTAACTCTTTGACTTTTTAGGAGAAAACTTAAGAAACAATACAAGATGTTGCAAAGCTGCTGCTTCATGCGTCTCCATACGGGTGGAAAGGTCCTTGGCTGGATAGGGGCTCTTGGAGGAATCCTTTTCGTCATAGGTGTGATTTACCTAATGGCTAGTGGGACTGAAACGCCTGAATTCCATTCATGTAAAGCAATGCATTTTCAATGTTAGTTCCATTTGTGTTAAATGTTAAATTATTTTTTAGCCATTGCGGATAAATGCATTTGGTTGTTTACCCTTCCTGTGATGATAATTTGCTCGATTCTTCTCCTTGTAGGCATCAGTCAGGTATGGAGCAAACAAATTTGTGAGATAAAACTAAATTTGTTAATTGCTTATTATGTTGTACATACACAGAACCGTCCCGGATTTCTTCTATCGTGGCTGATCTTTGCCTTACCTATCGCTATATTATATTTACTTTATTCATATGTTCAAATGTGAATGGATCAAAGTCCGGCTATGCTATGCTATATTAATATTATGTGTACTTTGTGTTTTTATCAAAAAATATATTTTATGACTCTTTCCTTTTGATTTCATTCTAATTGTAAGACGGAACGCTTATATTTATTTCTAAGAACAGGAAGCAAAAATACAATATTTTAAGAAATATTTGTATATTTTGTTGAGCTATTCATATTTTAACTAGGGGCAAAATATTTAATCTATTATTTTATCTAAAAAGTCAAGTGCATGCCTAAGAAAATAGGCCAGGGAAGAGTGGGGCCAATCGGCGCATTTTGTTTTATATTCATGGTTTTATGTTTCTTGAAAACTCGCCTACCCCATTTCTACAGGGTATTTGGTAGAGCCGAAAGAAAAAGACAAAGCATGGTGAGGAAAAAGGGCAAGATTATTGACATGACATGACACAATGGCAAAATGAGGGTAAAAGTTGATTGGGTGGAAAATGGCAAAAGTTGGCCCTAGACACATGTGGGCAGAGAATTGTTAGAGACATTGAAAAGATGGAGGGGGTAGGCAGGGTAGTTAGGTGATGCGGAAACGGAAGTTGTTGCAAAGTCCGTTGAAATCAATTTTAAAAGTAAACTTGTTACGTGTACAAAGAAACAAAGCACAAAGCAGAGAGAATCGAAAAAAAGAAAAACCTAAAAGGAAAACCTCAAGAAACCAGAAACAAGAAACAGAAAACGAAAACTAATTGCAGCGTTCATTTGGTGCTTGTTAATGGGCCTGCAAACGAGCTTTTGCTTGAAACTTGCTTTCCTTTTTAGTTGTTGTTGTTGTTGTTCTTTTTATCGATTGTTACACACACGCACACACAAACACTTGGAGATACACATGTTTTCCACATTTCCACCCGCCCCAACAAAAAGAAAAGTTTAGCCAAAAAATTTATTTGCCTCATTTTCTGCACATTGTTATTTTTTTTTCCCCTTATTTTTCTTTTTGTTCCTTTTTTGTTTTTGCAAAATCTGCGTGTGTGCAAGTTACAATGTTTTACAGCTGCAATTAAAGTTAGTTAAACCCCCTCGACCAAACTCCCTTCTTCAACAACTTCTCACTTAAATTAACTTCACGCAAATCCCCTCTCTTTCTCTCCAGCAACTAATGGCAATTTATGTGCGATAATTTTTGGTACAAAAACCTGAAGAGAAAAGTGCTAGCAAAATACTTGCAAAAATTCTTTCATTAACCCCAATTTCCCAGTAATTGCAATTTTAACCCCCGAAACAGTAATCAGTCTTATCAAAGCCATTTAATTGCCATAAATCTGCGAGAAAAATAAGGTAAAAAGAAGCAAATCAAAACAAAAAAGAGAGCAAAAAACTATAGTAAGGGAAAGTTGTTAAAAACCCATTTAAAATTGTCACCGTAATGGCACGCTCAACTGGGCTCAATGGCAACTTTATATTCCCTGTGCCACCTCTTCCCCCCTCTCTCACTCACTCCTCTCTTTCACATCGTGCCACAAGTTGCATTCTCCATATCCAATTTCATCTCTGTCTTGCCACTTGCAAATGGCAAGTTGATGCCCGAACCTTTCTGCCACAACCCTCTCATGGGTCCCTTCCTGCACAACATGCACTCGAGATGTTAATTAGAAAACTCTTGAAAATTATTAAAAACTTTTCTGGTTTTTCTGACAGACAAGCCAGCAAAAAGGTAAAAAGAGTTTGCCAAAAGAGTAGAAAAGTGTTGCCAACTTGGCAAGCAAAAATGTTGCAAGAGAAATAGATTGAAAGTGTTACGACTATGAAAGAAACCAAGACATATTGAAATTAATATGACTAAAATATCATAGAAACTTGCAAAGTAACCAAAAGTAAAGTAAAGCTTACTTCCTTGAATAATTTTAAGTAAAATATTATACACCTTATATTTATTTTTTGTTTATTAAACATTTTGTATACTTTTTAGTTTGGTTTTTGATCTTACTGCTAAAGAATAAATAAAACTATATTAAATTTCAAATACTTCTTCCTAGAAAGTTGAAAAGTAACTAAAAGTAAAACAAAGCTTTCTTACTTCCTAGTTTGGTTTTTGATCTTACAAATAAATCAATCGCTACATAAAGGAAACTCTTTAAAAGTACAAGTAAAACATTTCAGAAAGTAATTAAAATATGTTTTTATAATAACATTCATTAAATAAGTCTGAGCAAAACTAAGTAGGACAACATAAGTTCTTCTGAATGAAATGTTTTGAATTGACTTTGAGTAATTTATCTTTTGGCTTTATAGAATCTTCAATCGCTCTGAGGTCAAATATTCTACGAACTATCATAGAAAGAATTCAGTTTTAATGATTCAAAAGTTGAATTATTATATTTAGCACTACTCAACCTGAACCTAAAATATTTCACAAAATCGTTTTAACTTGTCTTCTACTAATATCTTCCGTTGCCACAAACTTTTGCCAGCTTAAATGAATTAGCCATCAAA
This sequence comes from Drosophila paulistorum, assembly GCA_018152135.1. Classification (NCBI taxonomy): domain Eukaryota; kingdom Metazoa; phylum Arthropoda; class Insecta; order Diptera; family Drosophilidae; genus Drosophila; species Drosophila paulistorum. Next base: position 42,346,556 of record JAECXG010000822.1, read on the forward strand.
TTATATTAATAATTGTCAGTTACAGTAAGTTTAACACGTTTTTTCATCTTACTTAACTTATTGAGGGGATGTTGAATTAAAGTACCAAATTATTATTAAGCCAAGCAGTAAATCATTCTTTGTGAAAACTTTCTTTTGTTTGCAATTCAAAAGTAAAAGTTTTAATACAAAAGAAACAATTTAATCATTAGGAAACCATAAGCTATATTTTTATAAGCATTACTACGAAAAATGAACTAACATTGTTAAATTAAATATTAATTATTTTGGAATTTTTGTTTCCTATTGAGTTCCAAGAATTATTAATTGTTGTTTTAATCAGAAACAACAGTATGTACATTAATCTCTTTATTAATAGAAATAACTTATCAATTATTTATTAATATAAATTATTAATTAACTACCTAAATAACAACTTCATTTGCTGTGCTTAAATATAGCAACAGATATTAAATTAATGCAATTAGTTTGCTTTTAATTCATACGACAAAATGCTTTTGCGTCATTCAGGGATGTTTACTTTAAGAATCTCTCAGTCAACTGTGATCATGAACAGGCAACACGAAATTTAACATGTAGACAACAATTATACAGTCTGCATCTGTCACGGTAGTCATAATGTTAAATATGTATTAAAAATTAAATACAATTAACGTAGGCAAACAGTTCGACAAGTTGTATTGAAAAGCTGTCACAAATGAGACACATGAGGAGATAAATTTGGCTTTGTGGAAAATATTTTTATAAATTGCGTGGTTTATCGTTTTTGGAATTTCAGTTGGATAGCCAATTGAATTGAATTATATATTTATATGTATGATAGGTCCAATATCAATGTATCTAGTAAGTAGGGTATAACCAATATACCTAAATAATAGATTTAGCCTAATAAATATATAAAATCCGTAAAATATGTACAGATACCCCATATAGGATAGTTACTGAATCGTAACAATTCAATCATATTGATAGCAAGTCGAGAGACAAGGCTGATGTTCCCTTCTCTTTTGAAAAGCTAAAGCTCAGAATATACAAAATTTAACTCAAACTTAGCCATCTGTTTAAATTTTAAATTAATTTGACTGCTATAAATTTGGTTTTTGAATGCTAATTGAAATAATTTAATCTATCTAAATTTAGTTAATTTATATTTAGAATATTCAAGCAATATTTCAATCGAATTATTTCCCAAAATTCAACATATTTTAAACGCTTTAACCATAATCAATTTTTAATTTCAACTCATTATATATAATGCTATCAACACAGAAAGAGAAAATGACAAAGAAAGCAAAATAAATTTCATGAGAGGAACAAACCTCAATCTCCATTTGAAATAATTTATAGTTTATTTCACTTTTATTTTAAAGTGTCATTTTTGAATTTATTTAACTGTACGACTGTTGATTAACTGTTAATTACAAACTACCCTAAAAGAACACCATTAATGTAGACTAAAAACGACATAATTTAATTTTCTTTTAAAATTTCAACATACTAAACCACTCAACTAAGAGATTTTAATTTCACATTTGATACAATAAGGAAAATTATGGAACGTGCTGTTTTCCACTGGATAAATGAGTTTTATTCTTTAAGAGAAACTCAGCTTATTGTTAGGTAAAAAAGTTCAAAAGAAACCAGATATAAGGGATAAGCTTGGTAGAGTCTATTATTTTTGGAATCGATACATCATTAATCATATATCAATTAAATTTCTTAGAAACCACATTAATTGTCTTATGTAATCAGATCTCAATAAACTCACTCATCTACATACTAAACTACAGGGAATGTTCGTTTTAGTTCAAAGTAAATCTTTAATTACTTGCCTCCAATTTGTTTTTGTCTATCTCGTATGTATTTATTTCACCATAAACCGACATATCATCTTATCTGGTCTTATGCTTTTGTCAATTTATTTGATTCTCGCATTTCATTCATTCAAATTAAACTAGTCATAAACACTTGGATGCTAATAAAAACATATTCACAAGTTATTTACACATTTTTCCAGCCATAAATCCATTACGAAAATGCACTTAGCGCCTTACATTTTATTTAGCAGCAAACAAACTGACCCAATCCAGATAAGCAGGAAAAGCAAATTTAAAAACTTGAGTGACTGAATAAGCGAGTGAATGACATTGAATCTGGGTAAATGAATCTGTATTACGGCGGCTGCGGTTAGTCGTTAGAGCGACCTCCAAGTGTGCACAGTTCGTCAAGAAGATGTCACGTAAGCAGACGAAAATAGAGATCACTTCGAAGGCAATGCCGCCAACAGAAGCAGAACCAGAACAATGGGGCAATGGCCTAGAATTTCTATTCTCTTGCATCTCGCTGTCAGTGGGATTGGGAAATATTTGGCGTTTTCCCTATATAGCCTTTCAGAATGGTGGCGGAACCTTTGTGATACCCTATTTGATAGCCCTGCTGGTAATTGGACGTCCTGTCTATTATCTGGAGATATCCCTAGGACAATTTAGTGGACGAGGAGTAATTAAAGCCTTCGATGTGGCGCCTTTGATGAAGGGTGTGGCTGCTGGTCAGGTGGTGGCCACTGCATGCTCCATAACCTATTACTCCAGCATTATGGCGTTGACTTTGCGTTTTCTGGTGGCCTCATTTAGTTCTGTGTTGCCCTGGAGCTATTGCTGGCCCAGTTGGGGCGGAGATTGTCATGATGGTCTCGCTGTGAATGCCACCGGAAAGTTATCCCCTGCCCAGTTGTATTTTGAGTAAGTTGAACGAAGAGACGGGAAGTTTCAAATACTAAGTTATTCTCTTTTCACTGTAGACGTGAAATCCTTCATGAGGTGGCAAATATTAATCAAGGGTTGGGTCTACCCAATTGGCAATTGGTTGTCTGCCTGGCTGTGGCTTGGCTAATTATTGGAGCTGTTCTCATCCGTGGCATTAAGAGCAGTGGCAAGGCTGCCTATTTTCTTGGTGTATTTCCCTATGTGGTCCTGTTGATTCTGCTAATTAGAGCTGTTACCCTGCCAGGAGCCTGGGATGGCATTGTCTATTTCTTTAAGCCCCAGTGGCGGGAGCTTTTGAATCCCTTGGTTTGGTATGCTGCAGTTACACAGGTCTTCTTCTCTTTGGCTATTTGCTTTGGCACCTTGATAACCTATGCCAGCTATAATAATTTCAATCGAAATGTCTACAAGTGAGTTGGTGGTGGTTTTCTCTTTGAGGACTATTTTGATTTCAATCTTCATTTTTTTTTTATCAGTGACATTGTAATCATAACCACTATGGATTCATGCTCCTCCATTATAGCAGGTTGCATTACTTTTGGCATTTTGGGAAATTTGGCTAAGCAAACTGGCATAACAGATATTGGCAGTGTGGTGAAAGGTGGCGCTGGTTTGGCCTTCATCTCGTATCCAGAGGCTATAGCCAAATTTGAATATGTTCCACAGGTAAGTTATCGAGAATATTCAGCGCCCTGGGCGCCCTAAAGCACAACTACCTAAAGATCTTTGCGGTCCTTTTCTTTCTCATGCTCTTTGTCCTAGGCATTGGCAGTACGGTGGGCATGGGTTCGTGCATTTTGCGTGTCATACGGGATCAGTTTGGTGCACGTGCAGGACCTAGTTGGGTCCTCGCTAGCTCACTGGCTGCCTTGGGTTTTGCTGTGAGCATTGTCTATATGACACCGGGTGGACAATTTATATTGAATCTGGTTGATTTCTATGGTGTATCATTTACGGCCCTCATCTTGGCCATTGGTGAATTGTTGGCCATTGCCTGGATCTACGGTGAGTGATTAGTCTCAATGCAAAAGTGACTTACTTAAAAGCCTAATCTTTCTCTCTCAATCAGGTGTTCAACGTTTCTGTGCAGATATCAAATTCATGATGGATATTGAGACGGGTTGGTATTGGCGTATTTGTTGGTCCTATATCACACCTGGCTTGATGTCGGCTGTTCTTGTTTATACTCTGCTCGACATGGCCGCTTTAACCTACAAGACAGTACCCTATCCGACAATGGCTCATGGTAAGTTGATGAAAGTGAGCGGGATGAAAAAGAAGTCTTTAGGCAAAGTCTTAAACCTCATGCTTATCCCTTCATCTTTTTTGCGCAGTATTTGGCTGCCTTTTGGCTGCTTTGGGTCTAATTCAGTTGCCCGGTTGGGCACTCTATGCCATGTTCAAGCATCCCGGCGGCACCCTTTGGCAGGTGAGTCTGTTCGTCCATTTGTTTGTGTGTGTGTGTGTCTATCTGGGATAACATGAAAATCGTAATGCGCTTTTCTGCTTCTGTTTCTTTTTTGGTGTAGAAACTATGTGCAGCCAGCCGACCATCGGATACTTGGGGACCAGCCAATGCTCAGGTTGCCAACTAACCTAAAGCAAGAGCAAAAACAAAAACAACAATTGTTGCTCTTAAAGGATTTATTCGTTGTTTTCTTTTTATTCTTAGTGTATATGTATGTATAATATTATATTGTTTAGAGACAAACAATGAGAATTCACTTGCAGGAAGCTGCAAGCAGTTTTAATTACCCCAGGGCGATGAAGTGTATAGAAAGGAAAAGAGGAAAGGGAAAAGGGAAGAACGAGAATTTGGTGAATGGGTAAACGGGGCGTGGCGCTGTTTGAAATGGCAGACATGTCGGCAATGCGGAAATGCGCAAATAGCAAATGAAATACTAAAGCCAACTGGAGAAGGGAACTGGCGAAGAGTTAGTGAAACGTAAATAAAACATTTTGTGAGCCGTTGTTGTTGTTGTTCGACGTTTTCATTTAGAAGAGCGCTAGAACAACTACAACAAAAAAATACCAAGGAAAATGAGGAAAAATCCTGAAAATGCGGAAGAAGCGGAGGCTGCAAATCAAAATGACTGAGACAAAGTTGAAAAGTAAATATGCAAAAGTCACAGAGAGCAAGTGAAAATGTTGCATGCCTTTTAGATATATGACAGCGCATTTATTTACATGTAAATGTGTGTGTATGTGTCCGTGTGTGTGTCAAGTGTATGTTGACTTTGACTGACGTGTCGTTAGTGGATGAAGAGCTGGAAATCATTCTAACGTGGCGTGTGTGTTGTGTCCTCTGACACACCCACCAAAAAAACCAAAAAACGAAAAAAAACAAGATATAGAAAGGAACTTTTGCGATTCTTTATTGCTTTAACGATGCGCGTAAATCTTGACATACTTTCAGCACCCCGCCCATTATTAGTAATGGTCAAAGGGCGCGCCCACTCACATCACTGTCAACATATAACTCTTGCCCTCTCACTCGCTCATTCACTCACCTACTCACTCACTCTGTTTCACGCTGAAAAGTAGACTATACTTTTTTCCTCACCAGCTGCTCCATATGCATTAGAGGAATACAGTGCTGGATTAACAGACTGGCAACGCCATGCTAAAAAATTGTTTCCCATCTGCTAAAGCGCAAGATTATTTTAATTTTAAAATACTTGTTGACTAAGTAATAAATTTAATGTTTAAGAAGTAAATAATATGGAGTCTAGACAAATTAATAGAACGTTTTTATTGTGCTACATATGTAAACTCGAATATTACAGGAAAACGTATAACGTATACGGCGGGGATGCTGTTTAATTTTATGCTGAAATTCAGCAAGTAGTTCCCCAATAAGAATTCAACAGGCTAACAAAAATATTACATAGCAACTAGTTCTAACTTGAATAAAACTTTAAAAACATGAAGGTAAGCTTAATAAGTATAAAGTCAATAGAAAAAAAGGCAACAACGATTTATCTCAAGGGAAAACTTTTACTTTTTCGTCTTTACCTCACTAAAAATCAACCAAATAGAGCAACGCAATATAAAAAGAGCAAGACTAAAAGGTAGACACTATGAAAATCTCTTTCTGCTTCAAAATGAACTAGAAATGCGAATAAATAAAGATAAATATCTCAATTATATGTCTTTCAACTTTTCAAAATGCCATTTATTTTCATTTTCAACTATATTTTGTTGTTGAAAATAGCTTTGCAAAAACTAAATTTAAAAGGTTTCAAACTCTGACAAAGAATTCCTTCTAGCCGCTCCTGTATATCCATGTATGTTAGTTATGCCCTCTGTCCAGCATACGGACTTATGTAAAGTGGCTATTCCCATTCACTCGTTGCCTGCCTCTGTCTCTATAACTCCATAAAGGATGATGATAATGACGATCATCAACTACCTGAAAACCAAATGACGAAAGCAGCTGCCAACTTGCTTCTAGTGCACGTCACTTGACATGACATTCCTCTATCTCTCTACCTTCTCTCACACTCTTCTTTCTAAGTCTCTATATTCTCTCTTCCTCTCCTCCTCTATTCCTCTTTCTGTCTGCACTTAACATGTGTAAAGAAAAAAAAGGGAAAATTCACAACCTGCATGTTGAACTGTCAGCATGGCGGAATTTGAGGGAGGAATTTATAGCCAAAAAAAAGTTGTTGGTATGCACTTTATATATCGTACAACATGATTATTGGCTTAAAACTTGAAACGTTTATCGTGTTGGCTTATAATACTTTCTCTTCACCTCTCAATCACTCTATTTATCTTTCTTGCTCTCTCCCTCTCTCACTCTTTCGGTTTCTCTCAATAAACCAATTCTTTTGCTTCTGCTCAAAAGGACAACATGTTAAGTTCCATTCGATTTCAATTTTGTTGAGGTGCATTTTTGTTAAAAAAAAAGAAGAAAAAACAAAAGAATAATTGTTAGGGGGTGGATATGGGTATAATTGCTATGGCCTTAATAATTTGGCTAAAAGCCCAAACTTGCCTTTTACCTCAAATTGATTTTAATTTGTCCCTTTTTGTTTTTCTGTGTGTGTGGTTTGGGTTAATAAGATGTGATTAAAATTGTATTAGACTTGATTGGTAGCTTCTAAGCAATTACTCATTAAATCAATAGAGATATCTATCTCTTTCTCGGCTGTCTCTCTCTCTCTCTTTTTGTCTGTCAATCTTTCTGTTTCCTGTCTAGACAGCATAAATTTACGCGTAAAATCATCTTAACTAAGGCATTGTTCTTCTTCATTTTCTTCTGCTTTTATTATTATATAATTTATGTCATTTACGAGAGCATTTGCCGCTTATCAAAGTCACAATAAATTAATACAGAGTCCACCCACTCCATACCCCCCCTTCCTCTGGCCAATGTCTACCTTCATATACATCTTCATCTGGCATCTCCATTGCCAGTTCCATACCAAGCAAAGCCAATTACGCTTATTACATAATTTAGAAGCAACAGCAGCCCACGCATCCTGTGAAGGGAAAGTGAGATAACCTGACAGCATAAACAACAACATTGTCAGCAGAAAACCGCGATAGCCGCAAGACGACCCAAGATACACAGGGAGAGAGTGTGTTTTTGGGCAAGATTGCGTGGGAAGAGGTGGGCAAAGAGCTGGTAGTGGAGAGGGGGGGGTCTAAAGCAAAAGTGAAAGTCGTCAGTTTTGTGGCAGAAAAGGCAAGTCAAACAATTAAGAGGCATTCGAGTCCAGGCCAGAACTAAAAGCCTTAAGAGCTGATGGCGATTTTTAGACCAGAAACCCCAAGACCCCGAAAGCAAACCCTTAGCTTCAACGAAATTTCTATACCCTTTGCCAACATACATGGCGTATGTGTAATATATTTCACAAGATGCCCTTCTTTCAAATGATCTAAGGTATCTAAGCACATCCATAAATATGAATATATTAAACATATATGTAGGAGTAATCATTAATACGATCAAATTAGTTGAACAATAAGTTTCTTTATTCTGTGATTTTAAATCTTTCAAGACAGGGAAAAGATTACCTCATCTCAGATAGACTAAAAGAAGAAGGCATGGGGCTATAAGAAGTAAGTCTTGGAGAAAAGATATGGCTATAAGAATAAAATGTGAGAAATCTGAATGCTTTTTATAGACTATCTCAGCATTTTGAAGTCATATAAAAGGCTAACCCTCTACTAAATTGGTTATACTTCCCTTTTGCTAGGGTAAATAAAAAATAAGCTACTTTCGTTCATTCACAATGACCACTCCCCTATATGCTTTATATACATATGTATATAGCAGGTATACCATCCCGATAACAGACAGTCCAACATATAACCCAATGTTAAAGTCAGAAGTCTAAATAGGCAGCGAAGTGTTGAACAACTTTTTGGCTCCTTTTCAAGAAAACAAAAAAGGAGTTCCCAATGGTTCCCAAAATATGTGTGTGTGTGTGTCTGCTAATGCGTGTTTATGTCCCAGGATGTCTCAGGATATGGCTATATGTATGGCTCAATATGTATGTGTGTGTGTGTCACTGTTTCTGTGTATGCGTGCGACAGTGAAATCCTATTAAGAAGTTTTCTATCGCAAATTAAAATCTAAATACGCTAACAAAATGATGGCGACGTCTGCGCCACGGGGCAACCAGAACAAGAAGCAAAAAACAAAAAAAACCTGACAACCAGGTTAAACAAAGACTTGCCACGCCCCCAACCATCTAGCAAACTCCTCTTTTGAGTTGTGTCTGTCTGCTTACAGTTTGAATTATAAGCCAAAGCGCAAATTTAATAAAGGTTGTCTCTAAATACGAGACAAGGACAATTTCCTCACCCAGCGCCCCGTCCATTCATTCATCCAACCCCCACCTGGCCATAGAATTCTCAGGCTTTTTCTAGTTTCAGCTAGACTATGACAATGTCAAAGAGTTTGGTGCACGCAATGTGGGCGTGGTGGCTTGACAGGACCAGCCCACCTGCGACGCCAATGACAATGTTGACGGCAAAGTTTTCGCCTGGCAAATGGTAAAGAAAAGTAAGAAAACAATAAGAAAAAAAAACAAAGTTTTCCTTTTCTTTCTGTTGTTGTTATGGTTGTTGGCTTATTCCACATCCACTTTCTCGTTTCCTTTCCTAGCCTTTTTGTTGTTTTTTTTTTATTTCTTTTTTTTTTTGTTTTCCTTAAGCCCTTTATTAAATTGTGGAGCCCCAACAACAATTGACAGCAAAACAAACGATTGTCATTGTCAAGTGTGTGCGTCAACCTTTGAACCAGATCCTGGTTCAAGTTCTAGCCCCATCAGTGGAGGGTCCTGCTGCTGGGCCCTAGTCGTTGTTCTTATCCTGGACACTCTGCCTGCTTTTTGGTTTATGGCATGTCAAGTATTTTGTGTGTGTGTGTGCGCGCCTTTTGTTGTGCGGTGTCCCCTGCTCAGAGTCAGTTTAAATTGAATTGTTAATTCGGCCAACCCTTTCTGTCCATCCATCCATCCCTCTTTCGTGTGCCAGCAAATGTATTGGCCACAATTTTTATTCTCTCGTTGAACCCTTTTCCTTTACTTTACTTGACTTGGAATACCCTGTGTCAAGAAGGGCTAAAAATGGGTATCCCAAGGTATGCGAAAGAAAATGTGAAGAAGTTACAACTTGATCTTGAACTTGAGTTTGAAGTTTATTCAAGTAAATATTTGCCAAACTTTATTTTTAAGTAGAAAGTTGTCGTACAGAAGTATTTTAAACGGGAATTTTAAACAAATTTATTGTAAGCTATAAGAAAGTTCACATATAGCTTCAAAACTAAATTTTTGAAAGTTACCCTTAAGTAAAAGGTATCTGAAATGCTTCTACCATTTCGATGATAAATGTTTCGTACACATAATTTTTTAGTTTCGGTTTTTGGTCATAGTTTCTTCTAGTTTTTGTTTTGGCCTTTGTTGCCTTGTGCAAACATTCACTCTGGCAGTGACAACAATTGGTCAAACAACAAAAACAACAACAACAACATTCTAAAAGCAACATTGCAACATCCGTTTTAACAAGTCACAGGCAGGAGTAATAGTTGAACTGAAAGAATTTTAATATACCCATAGAATCGGGATGCAGGAACAACAGAATAAAAAAGAAAGCATTTCTCTATCTGAACTGGCAGCTTCCATTATTATTTCTAGCTGACATTTGCATATCCCACTTTCGTGTAATGGGGCAGTGAGTCTGCGTTTTCTATCCGCATTGTTCCCATCCTCTGTGCTCTTTGCTTTCATTGTTTGCATTTCACTGCTGCTGCTTTTGCTGCTCGATTCGTGCTACGCCTTGTGGCATGGTTCTCGACGCATAAATCAAGCGCCAAGCACAAATATTTTCCAAGTGACAACAAATATATAATGATGACCAGCGCTCTTCATGCCCTCATGCCACTTCACGTGGCGCACCTGCCAGGTGCACGGGGATTACTATGCAGGACTCGGACTAAGCCCTGGACTAGAGCTTTCGTGTTGACTCTGGCTCTTTGGTGGCTAGGGGGATGGAAGGTGGGGGCCACATTTACTGCAGTTGCCTGCCCGTGCACTGATTATACTCTAACCCAAACATCAGCACAATGTGCTTAGACAGTTTCATCGAGTTGTGAAAATAATGAATTTCCATTGAAAGTTCTCTGTTAGTTCAGAATGTTATTAAAACGAATTGTGATTGGATTCAATGACAACATTGGCAAGAGTTTTGTGGGCGTGTATGCAAACAACATTAAAAAAAATAATGCAAATTGCTAGAAGGAACTAACAATGGAAGAAATATTGAAATTCCTAGAATTTTTGTGAAAGGAATCATTACCATCTTTTAAGCCTTTTCAATGTAAGATTTTTTATTCGTAAAGAAGTTTTTTTTTTTGTTTTTTAACTATGAACCACAAAATACTACAACCCTTTTTTGCTTTCTGTTCGTTATAATTCCCAATTAGTTTTAGCGATTAAGATATGGTCTCTGGTTGTTAAAAATCTTACTCACTTCAATTTCTTTAAATATTTATGAAACCTATCAATCACCCAATCAATATAAAATATGTAATTTGACATGACCTAAAAAGCCATTGACAACTTTCAATGCATAGTTGTTACACTTTACAGCATAAAAATTGAATTTGTTCATCTTTAAAGTGATTTAGTTAAAAGACTAATCAGAATGCAGACACCTGCAAACTATTAAATATTTATGGAATAAAGTGTTTGGATTGACAAACAATATAACAAAAGTTTTACAAGTGTTTTTAGGTGAAGTAAAAATGAAATCTGTAAATGTATTTTTGATAATGTGGTAAAGTTTCATTTAGTTCTTAGTAATTTTTTTGTTGGAATATCAACCTATTTAAAGGTACATATTTAACTAAAACCAATATTAAGAAATAACAATAGAAAAGGCTGTTTAAATTTTTGGGTTACTTAATAAACTTACACATAAGGTTTTGGACTTATAACCTCTGGTTTGTCATACAATAATAGTTGGTAATTCAGATTGATGTGGGCTAAACATTTTCTATTCAAATGGAAAAATATTTTTCAAGGTATAAGCAACTCATTAGTGGTTTGAACCTATTCGAACCATATATTCAAAAGAACTTTTATATTCAAAAGTTCCATGCAACATGGAAAAGCAAAGTTTTAAATTTTTAAACTATAACAATTTTTTAAAAGTTTTGTAGCCAATAAATGACTAAAACTAGGATGAAAGTGCACGTTTTTAGCTACCAAACATTTAACAAAATTCTTCATAGTTTTTCAAAGTTGCATACTTTGAGGGGCAACATCGAAACACTTCATACCTAATCTCAAAAAGGTTCTTTAGCTCAAGAAAAATATACAATCTGAAACTAAGAAATCTAATAGTATGAATATATTTCTCAATTTCATTAGGCTAACCACAAATAAGAATATGGTGCATCCTTATGAGATATCAATAAAGAATAAGATTAGGTTACTTGCTTCAAAAATCTTCAACACTTCGACAAATTTCTGTCAACAATTAGAGCAACAAGTAGAGCATTTCACTTATTGCCTTGTACCTAATAAAATATTCTTGGCTGTTCTCAAAAAAAAAGGAAGAAAATTGTTCTCTTTGGCCATTGCGACGTTGCGGCTTGCGCTTTGCTGATTTCGTTTTTGATTACAGCAAATTGTTTTTCCTACTCGCTTTTCTTTCTCAAATTTTCCCCATTTTCTCTCGTTCACTGGCTCTCTGTTTTACATTTGAATACAGTTCTTTTTTTGTGTTTCTGTGGTTTTGTGTTGATTTTGTGCAGTTTTCTGCACTGTTGATTTGCATTTTTCCTCGCCTCCCCTAACTCCTGCCTACCAAGCTCTAACATGACCCCATCTGAAACCCACCTAAACCTACTCCACATCGTTCACTAGGACATTTATTAAAGCTTTAGGTAGCTAGCTATGTAGATACAATAAATAGTAGTCCAGGTTAAGTCCCTAATTACTTTAACCATTTGATAAGTTCTATGCAAATATAAATTGCGTGTCCTAAACTCTATGGATTCACATTAAATATTGATGAATGTTTTTGTTGGTCTTGTAATTTGAGAGCTTTAAATAAATGAATAAATAGTTACACAATTGGGATTTCACTTTTATGTATAGTTGATGACCAAACGCCAATGTACGCCATCATGATGATGATAATAATAATGACGCTGATGGCAAATATTAGATTAGACCACAAAATTTTGTTTTTTGGTTTTTTGTTTGGATCGTTAGTAGTTTTATTTATAGAAAAATGTTGAAGTTTGGTTGCATTTACTCTGGCCGCAAACTAATTGCATTCGCATAGAAGTTGTTGTTCTTGTTTTTTGATTGCCTGAAGCAGTAATTAACAAGTTTTTTGAGGCACAAGTTTTTAATGAAATTGTACCCTTTGGTTTGTGCTCATTCTCGTTTTTTTTTGGTTTTTTTGCCGGGTCAAATGTGTAGAACTAATGAACAACTACTAGTTAGTACTAAAGCATCCCCCATTCACCCAGTCAAGCACATTGATCAAAAGTGACAACTTCATTTATATATATTGTCCTGAATTTTGATGATTTGGCTTTTTGCCCTGAAAAAATTGACAAGTTGACATTGTGCTTATGAATATTTCCTTTGACTGCATTTCAAATATCAATTTCTACATAAAAAGTATTCTATACACATCCATATGGGGGAGGAAAGTTACCAATAGGCCAAGAGGGGCAGAGAGTCAGTGTGAGTGTGTGAGGAGGGGTGGGTTATAACCGATTACCTGGGCTCAGGGATTGGGCGTGGATCAACTCAGCAATTTGCTTCTGATAACAACAATCATACATACATCACATGTATTGTGTGTGCGTAGACTTATGTCATATTCATGGACAGGAACACGCACATACACATGTGCCACGCCCCAACGCCCACACACATTGAAGCACATTTCGATTAAACAAACCTACTCAAATATGCAATGACATTGAGGCAAAGGCAACTCAGCAGCAACCAGAACCAAGCCGCAAGCAGGGCAAAAAAAAAAAAAAAAGAAAAGTTCAATGGGGCGGCAATGGGAGGCCCAACACAATGATATATTGCAAGCGAAATGGCATTGAATATGGTTAAAAGTACAGTAAATACTTACCAACATTTGGCCAAACTCAACTTAAAAGTATAGACTAGTAAAAGGGATTCTTAGACTCAAATATACAAAGGTATAATATTCCTGGATAAATAAAAACAAAAGTAATGCAAGTCGTAACAAATAGTATTCGTTTTTTATCGAGCCAAAAAGAATTCATTTATTTTTTATGATTATGATTCAATTAAAAAAGCAACCAAGAAATAAATTATTCCAGTTATAAATATACATAATTGTTTTATGTATTAAATCAGGAAAATCATAAATAAATTTGTAAAAAAATCAATAAATATTTAGAGATGCGTAAGTTGCATAACAGATTATCCTTAAAGGATCTTGAAAGAAATTATTTTTAAGATACAAAATCGAATTGTCAAAAATTTAAGAAATGGAAAAACGATAGAATATAAGTCGAATAGATTCGAAGTTGAAACTAAATCGAAAAGAAGTCGAGAGAATAACTAAAACAAATTGGAAATGAGTCAAAAAGAAATCGAAAGTAAATCATAGACAAATCTTAAAAAAAAAAACTCTAACAAAGAAAGTGGAAAGAAATTAAATAACTTTGGAAAATAAGTCGCAAAAAAGAGTCGGATAACTGTAGAAAAGAAAAGGTCTTAGTGCATAAGAAGTCGATATCATGGCAATGAACATCAACTAAAGAGTAACCCCAAAACAAATTTTTGTTCCCTACTTAGCACTGCTTAGGGTTCACTTTAGCCATGGATTACTGTGCTTGCACAACACTAAACAAAGGATATGAACTTGAGTAATTAAAGTAAAGGGAGCAGAGGAAGAGAAAACCTAAAATTTTGTTGACTGCAATTATATAACGGGATTCAGTTGGCGCTAGTGTTGCAAATGTCAACTGCAAAATGCATGCAACATGGCCCGGTTGAACAGTTCTGGCAACGCTCAAGGATGCACAAACACACACATAGGGAGACAAACATACAAGCAAACACACACACACACACACACACATAGAGCGAGAGAGAGAGAGAGAGAGCGGTAGTTATCCTGCTTGCGTAACGTAAAACTAGCCTTGAACTGCAGTCGTGCGCTTTCAATGGATTTGCATTCGAAGCTCAACACGCGCGGCGGCCACTGCCGCCTACTCTCTCTCTCTTTCTCTCTCTCTATCTCTGTCTCTCTCTCTCTCTCCCTTGCACTCTCAAGGTCACGCGACGCCTACAATCACACACACACTCAAATATGGGGCAGCAGCCAGAACTGAATTGCATGCCCCCTAAGAGCTGCCACAAAAGACCTTACATAAAATGGCAAAAAAAAAAAAAAAAAAAAAAAACAAGATTGGTTGGCAGGAAAAAAATCCACAGCAAATGTCATGAAACTGTCACCAAGTTGTCTTCTAATTGCCACTTGAGGCAGCAGTGCTAGCAGAAACATGGACAGACACAGAGAACCATCCAAGGACCAAGGGGAAAATGTCATGCAATTGGATTAGCTATTGGCCCAGCTACAGCTAGCTAAATTCCGAGTTTGAATAAAAAAAAAACTCAAACTTGAAGAGTTAAACCAAGAAAAACATTCAAAAGAATATCAAGACACAACACAAGAAGATGGCAAAAAAAAAACAAGAAAACTTTTCAAAGAAAGTTACTATCAAAAGGAATAATCAAAAGGAGTAATCAAGTGAAATGAACTAAAACATAATATATACAAAAAAAAAAGAAAAGAAAACTGTTCTTGTAACCTTCAAGTTTAATGTAGAATGTGGAAAATGCATAAATAAAGAGTGTAAAGTAAAGAAAATATTCAGCATAAAATCGATTACAAATGCATGTATGGATGTATGTAAGTATGTCTGTTTATGTAGGCACTCAAAAGAATGGAATTTCGTGTATAAACATTAAATATTCATGCTACTCATCAATTTAAAGTAAGTATGTCAATATTTACGAATATTGTAGACAATTTTTTATATTTATTTATTGTTCCTAAACATTAAAACATCTAGATTTTGTAACAAAAACATTGTATTATCCTCAATCTTTATCTCAACACGAAAGAAATCTGATAATGTTCTACTTTTATTATTAAGATCTTTTGATTTTGCGTCTATCGTGAGACGATTTAAAGGAACAGCCAGGAACTGTTTTAATAAACATTTTCCAAGCCGGAATGATAAGCATTTTCTATATTACTCTAAATATATAATTGGGCTTAAATAGATCTCTTTTGTAAAGAAAATATTAAAAATGTTATCTTTGAGAAACATCAACAATATATTATTATTATTATCAGTATAGATTCGTCTTAGACGAAAACTACACTTTGATCAACACATAGAAACTAATGTTTTTGGCGCTTGTTTGAGATTTTTTGGTATGCACATTTACTACTCTGATAGTAAATGTTTATTTTATAAACAAAAACGAGCACTCCACATTCATTACTTGAAAATAATGATGATTTTGTGAAAATTGTGACTATTTGGGGCGAGCAAAATAATAGTAGTGCATATTTTGGAGATTAAAATAATTCAAATTATCAAGTTTTACTTCAAAGAAATATTGTTAAATTAAAGATACATTTATTATTAATTAATTATTATTTAGTAGCATGACCCTTGTTGGCAAGTACAGCTGCACAGCGACGTGGCATGGAGTCTACCAATACTTGGCACCTTTCAGGTTTTATTGACATCCATGAGCGCTGTACAACTGGCCAAAGATCCTTTTTGGTTGTTGGTTTTGCTGCAGCCACTCCCTTCTTAACGTCGCACCACAAATTTTCGATCGGGTTAAGATCGGGCGACTGTGCGGGCCACTCCATTAAGTCTACCCCTGCCTTTTGAAAACAAGCTTTTGCCACTTTGCTGGTATGTTTGGGATCATTATCCTGTTGGAAGACCCAACGAAGTGGCATCTCCTCCTCGGCATAGGGCAGCATTACTTGCTCAATGATTTGAACATATAGATGCTTGTCCATGATGCCTTCGATGAGATATATAGGCCCGACACCGTAATACGAAAAGCAGCCCCACACCATGACACTGCATCCACCGTGTTTAATTGTCTTAGTGGTGTATTGCGGATTGTATTCGGTGTTCCCTTCCCTCCAAACAAAACAACTTTCGACTCATCCGACCACAGAATGTTGCGCCAAGTTATCGGAATAAGTGTTGGCGGGTGTTGTGCACTACTATTTTTTTGCTCGCAACTGTACATATATTCATACACTAGCCGGGGACTCGAGCCCGGATCCTCGTTGTTTGCCTAATTGTCTGGGCCACTTCAACAGATAGATAGGAATAGAATACTCAACATAGAAGAAGCCATAACCCTGGTAAAGCAATTCTGCTTGGGACGTACCGCCGGGCAGGCAACTTTTTATGTATTCATGATCCTCAACTTCTGTCAGTTTGTTGTTATGACGTTTTGTTACTAATCTTAATAAATGAATTTAAAAAAAAGAAATACTTAATCTCGTGTCACAGTTTTCGAAGTGATACTCCTCCGAAACGGCTTGATCGATTTTGATGAAATTTTTTGTGCTTATCCGGTATCTATGAGAATCGGCCAACATCGAAATCATACTGGCGAGTGCGAATAAAATGGGTTTTACAACGGCTTTCCGTGTATCGATCGCAGCAGGCGGGCCATTCATTAAATACAAATTCTCCTGTTTCAGTTACACACGAAATAATGGCTCCTTAAAAAGCGAATTTGGATCGTCGTACTCTCAGCGCAGTGATTTCTTCTGATTATGTTTCGAATAGGCCTATAGAAGAGCGGGAATTGTTACGGGGGACGGAGCGGCTATGGCAAAGGCAGAGGATTATTATGGAACCAGCCGTAAGCCGTGCAGCAAGGCTTGCTTCGCTCGCAAAGAAGTGAACTGCATAGGGGAAGGGTAGCTAAATCCCGCGCACAGACCGCGACTAGATCGACATGAGGAAGATGTCTACTTCTGACTCAGTAAACATCCGGTGGCGAAACGGAGTTTGCCGGGTCTACTAGTATATATATATATATATATATATATTCGTATTAAGTATTTCTATGCTGTGCTATCTCGTTCGACATTGCAAGTTTTTGGTTAAATTCCATAAGTTTTAATGGAAAGCTCTGCAAAGTCAAACGTGTTTCAATCGCTTTATTAGTTTACTTTTAGAAAATACTTACTTTTGGAAAATATTACTAATTTTAACTTTTGAAGGACAAATAACTAATTGTCAAAAATCTTCCGACTTAATTTCTCTTAGCTGCTACACAATTAGCAACAAAGGAGGAAATCAGGCATAAATCCGTCAAGTGAGTCAAATGAGGACATTTGTTTAATAACTTGTCTTTTCGCTGATTCTTTTTTTTTAAACTAATTGTAAGCATTCTTGGAAACCAATAAAAGGGCTTTAAAATATTTTTAAAATTTGTGTCTAAAATTGAGGCTTAGACGAAGTTGAAGTTTATGAATGATTATATCTTATTTTTTGTTACCATTTATTTACTACCATTTTACAATTTTATATCCCTAACGACTTGATCTGAACCCGGCAAAGTCCTTGAATGGTCACAGTGGGAGTTGTTAAGTGAATAAATGCCATGACATTTAGATAAGTGGCTGCTAGAGAGAATTCTTTTTTTAATATGTGTGTAAGGGCATGCCACATTAATAGTTGGTATTTTTTTACAACTTGACTTACTTTGTATTAAAATATCTCTAATACTAATACTATTTTACATAGTTGAAAGTTTTTGTCAATTATTTTGAAGTAGAATCTGAAGTGGCAATTGGAATATGAATATTGAAATTGAAATATATGGAACGATTATAAAGATATACATAAATGCAACTTTACATTCTAATTAATTGCTACATAAATGGAATTGGAAAACGGAATCATCTTTTTTTATATTTAAACTAAAGTAAGAAACATTTATTATGTAAATTCTTGAACCGTTGCCATGGAAACAGTTTGCCTTTTGCTTGAAATTAAGTAATTTTATTTAATATTTGTGCATATTTTTGTTTTAAGCTTTCCATTTAACTAACTCAATGTGTTTAATATGAAATAATTTTCATGTTTACTCCAAGCTTTTTGCATCTCTAATTAAGAATGAAAGTTTACTCGATCTCTGTTTCTCTCTCCTTCTCGCTAACTCTCTGATTCGCTCCAAACTCTGTCTAATGAATATTTAGATGCTTTTCTATGCTAAAACAAAGCTGCCCTCGCATTTGCCACTACTCTTCTGCCCACTTTGTCCTCGTCCTTGCCACGGAGAAACACAAACAGAGAACGTTGTAGCATAGCTTGGCCATTTAATGCCCTTTCCGTTTTGCTTTTGCTTCTTGGCAATACATACATACATACACACCTATACATACCTATACATATTCCTGCCCTTAGGAACTCCCGACATTTGGTTATGCTGGCAGCTCTTTCATTTGCTTTTTACCATTGCCCTCGCAGCAGTCGCTGCTGTCGTTGCGTCGTGTGCAAGTTGGCCATAAAAATGGAGTAACATTTATGACCCACATCAGGCAACACTCACACAGACACACACAAATACATAAATATACACGGAAAAAGCAACGCAGAACTGCTTGTTGGACTCAAAGGGGGCTCTGCTGCCAACGTCTACATCGACGTCAGCGTCGCCTGCAAGCGTAACTTTCCCAAGGATATTTTATTTTACTGTTATTCCATTTGGCATTTCGCTCTCCCCTTTTTTTTTTGGTATTTTTTTCTTTCGCTGTTATTGCTCCTTTCGGCATTCGACGTTTACTTTTCGACTCCTAGCAAATGCGCGTATCCATGTGTTGGATTCATTTTATTCTTTTATATATATTTTACTTTGCTTTTTTGTTCAACTCAAACAGACATTTTGCCAGCAAGAGATAGAGAGAGAAAGAGAGAAGATTTTCAAGGACAAATATGCGTATCCTGCCCACCCGCACTGCCGACCACCCCTAAATAGCCTCTGAATAGCAATCTTCTGTTTTCTGTTTTAAAGCCCTTTCATGTGACTTACCGTTTTTTGTTGTTCGTTCGTTTTTGCGCCATTAAGTATGCTACATATTTGTGCTCACATGCTAAGGATGTGTACGCTGCACCTGCAGAGATGCCGCCACCAGCCCGCCACCAACCGCCTCCACCACCTCACCGCCTTTGGCGTTTCTCGTCTTGCCTCGCACTTTGACCCAGTTCGCTTTGTTTTGCGTGTTTATCTCGTTTCTATAGTCGTAGTCCAGGCGGCTGCTGCTGCTGCTGCTACGGATACGGTTGCAGCTGCGGCTGATGTTGCCGCCACTTTTTGTTGCATGCCTCTTGCTTTGGCCTTTTTTTTTTGGCCGTGTTGCCGTTGCTGTTGTTGTTGTTTTTCTTGTTTAAATTCTGACCGACTTTGAAAACAAGCCAAGAAGCACGCACACACACACACAGAGAGGGAGAGAGAGAAAGAGAGAGCGAGATAAAGGGCCAAGCGGCTAGAGTAAAATTAAAAATTTAGAGCTCAGCTCAAAAGTATGCTATGGCAGATTATTTATTGCAGTTTTGCTTCTCTCACAAAATTCTATACCGTAAAATTTCACTTTACTTCTTGTTGTTGTTCGTTCGTCTTCTTCTTGTTATTATTGTGTTGCTTTTGCTAATTTTGTTACTTTCACTTTGTTTGAAAGGCTTTCACCGCCATAAACAAGCACGAGTGCGTGTGTGTTAGTGTGTGTCTGTGTGTGTTTGAGTGGCTGTGTCTGTATGCGTGCGTATGTGAAACACACGTGTGCGTTGATTCGTATGTAGAGGTGTATTGTGTGTGTGCGTCGACATTGATTTTTCCTTTTAATTCAACTTTAATTTCACTTCAATTTATGTTCATTTTCTCCATGTTGTGTGTGTTTTTGATGTCTTCTTCTTCTTTTCCGTTTGCTATTTTCATTTGTGCACCATTTCACTTGGATTTTGAAGCATTTTTTTTCTTCTTTCTGTTCCGTTTTTATGTTTTCTTTTGCGCGCGCGTGCTTAACATTTGTATGAGTGTATATACATCGTCAGAGTGTGTGTGTTGTATGTGTTTGTAACGTTTTTAAGGATTTTTGTTTGGCGCTGCGCACGCGATCCGCTCGCCGCAACACTTCACACACTTCTGAGCGGAGCATCGAAATGTGATTCACTAATATTTACGTCCTTTTTATTTTCTCTCTCACTCTCTCGATTACAATTTACTCTCGACTCTCTCTCTCTCTCATTGTACATTTGCTTTAACTATCTCTCTTATTAGATTTCGCTCACTCTCATCTCAAACTAACCAAGCGGCGCCAGAATGTCTACGCATAAATAATACGCACGTTTTGCCTTGCGAAGAACATGGAGAAGAGAAGTAAGAAGTAAGGAACACACAGAGCCTAAGGAGAGATGCAAAAACTCTTTGCTTCATGTGTAAACTCTTAGTTTGGAAAAAGGAGACAGGCTATGGCGACATGACTTTATCATCTACATATCAATCTAGCAGGATTTTTGTTATTCTTACTTTTTGACATTATTTGAAAAAATTCAATGCGCTTGTAAATTAAGTTTGTGTTACTAACTGTATTTGCTGCAAGAACTAATTTCTGGCGGAACTAAAGCTTGTAATTCGACCCCTAAAGTATGCAATAAAAACTTAAAAATGTCCTGGGTTTAAATAGTGGTCCTTATTTCAAGTATAGTTTACAAATAACCTTTTTTGTAACATTAATTTTATTTTTTAGGGGAACTGCCGGAGTATCTAAGGATTTGAATTCCCCCAAAAGTTTTAAACATACTTCAATATAAAATCATTTCAAATATTTTTCGTACACCCCTATTGAGTGCCTCTTTCATAATCCTTTCTTCTACAATGACTTTTGTATCAAACTATTTTGGAATACTCGAATGGCCTTTATCCTATACTCATAAATATAATAAATATATCATTATGAAATTATTTTCTCATATTAAGAACTCTTCAATACAACTTAGTAATATTTAGATACTTCTATCATATATCATTAAACTGTTCTATTTTGAAACAATTTGGAACCATTTTGATTTCGAGATAATAAGTCCCTGCGATTCTAAGTATGCTTAAAGTATAGTCAGGTATTAACTTTAGTCTATGCAATTTATTATCGTATACTTTTAAAAGTTATAAAAATGTTTACCTTATTATTGTTTTCAATATTGACAGCCTTTCTATTCATTCGCCTATGCCTGAAAGTTACACCTGTTTTCTGACTACGTCATAATATAACTGTAAACAAAAATTACACGAGAGTGTTTCCCTTAGAGTTGCTCTTGCTGTATTTCGCTCTTTCTCTATTTCTCTCTATCTCCAGCATTTGCCATTCCTTTCAATAGGATCATGCGCCTTTCTTAAACATCTCTCTTTTGCCCATTGCGCAGCTTTATAAGAGACCGCACTAGTCTGCTCCCCAAACACCCCTCCCCCAGGACTCCCCCATCACAGTTTAGGGCCAACTGTGGCCTCTTCACTCTTAGCATGCCAAGCACGTGAGTTTTTGTGTTTACTTTTTAATTTTCTTCTAGTTCTCAGCCTCAGTGGCTCTTGTGCCACCTTTTGGCTTTTGTTTTTCTTTATCGCATGTGGGTTTTGTTTTTCTTTTTGCTTTTTTGTTTGTTTCATTCATGCCCTCTCTATTGCTTTCTATAAGTGTGTGTGTGTGTGTGTGTAGGAGGGAGAGAGGTGAAGATAGGCACTTGCCCTTTTTTTTATTTTTGGTAGATTTCTATGGAAATTTAGAGCAAAATATGCCTCGAGTCCCATGAGTTTGAGGCATGCATTCCTATATTTTGTATAGCTTTGCATTTTGCATTCATATTTATGTGTGAGTGTCGTTTGTGTGTGTGTGCTGCCATTTTGCATTTTGTTTTTGGATAATGTTCAATCATGCATGCTGATTGTCATGTGGTTGGCAGATTCTCAAGGATACCCATAAACATTTCGAAACATTTTGTAGATGAATTTGTAAAAATGTCTGCTCAGCTGTCCTGTGTTGGTTACAAAATCATGCAAATGCAAATGATGCTAACACTGACAATGATGTCGAAATATGAACAAATAAAGCATCCATATAAATCGACAAATCGTTATATGTTGTTATGAGAGACGACGAGTGTGGGGAGCAGAAGATATGCCCATAAATGCCATCACTAGCAACATATTTCCATGAGTAATTGCCTTTGTGCATGCACTGAAAACCATCCGCATTCATTTCTTACCCCCCACCTCCCACCGCCACCTCTAGTCAACATCGTCATTCTAACCTATCATCATAGTCAGGCGTATTTGTTGTCAGTTTCGGTTGGTTTTAAGCCATTTAACCAGACCTGGCTGGCTGACTGGCTGGCTGGCTAGCTAGAAGGCACTGTCAGCCAGAGCCATAGAGTGAACGAGAGCCAGACCAGGCCCCAGGGCCAACTACAACAAGGTAAACTGTTGATTTCATGTGGCTTCGCGGCAACTCCCTGTTGCTGTGTTTCTGTGGCTGTGTTTCGTCTGCCTTTTTGCCTGACAATACAATAAGGCACATGGCCTGTCCCTTAACTAGCATAGACTACATACATGTGTGTGTGTGTGTGTGTAGGAGGTGGGGCTTCTATGTGCTTTGTTATGTGCTTGTGGGCTTCAATTCAGTCTGCTGCCAAAATTGCTTACTATTTTTAGTTGCGAGGACCTTCCTTTTCACCACCCAGCCGTCAGATTAGGCAAATGACATTAGACGCTTAAAACATTCAGCACTTTTCGAATTCAACGCAATTTACTAATTAAATTGACATTTCCATTGCCTACTTCAAGGCTCTACACAAAGAAAGTGAAAAAAAAAACAAACTTTAACTACATCTAATTAGCATATAGTTAAGTAATTAAAAGAAAAATCAATTAACATTTATTCATTCTCATCCTTTTTTTAGCCACTCTTAATTGTATGTCTGTCTGTGAAAATAAACTTTTTGTTGAAAGTAATTGAAAACCTGATTAGGGGCAAGTAAATCGAAATTCTAAATTGTCAAATGTACATTAAATGAGTCTAAATTTGTAGTTTCTTAATGTCAAACGAAAGTGTATAAATTAAATATAAATAACTAAAGGCTAATAAACAATACACAATTGGTAACTTAATTTGTAGTCCTCCTTGTTTAAAGAACTATTTAAATTCTCAAATGCTATATTTATATTACATCTGCTATTAAATGTCTAAAAAAGAAAAACTCTATCTAAAGTTTAATCTCGGCTAAAGCATAGCCTTTAGTCTGTCCAACAAACTATAAACCTGTCTATCTCTAGGCACGAGAACAATGTATAGTGACTAAACTTTTTTAGCACGCAATTAGACTAAAGTTCTAATCTAGCACATTTGTAAGATTTGATATTTCAGATATTGTAAAACAGATTTCTTTTTCAGATGTACCGAAAATACACAAAGAAACCCTAAAAAGGCACATTAACTCTATCTAAAATTGAACTTTTAAGTGTTTTGTTTTAAACTCTTATTTCGGAAAGAAGTTAATTGATAATATTGATTAATAGGTATAAAATTTGCGCGGCCGCAAAAAATTAAACCTAGCCCCAAATAGAGTTAAAAAGAGTTAAAAACAAATTTAACTAATTAAAAATTAAGCTTTAAAATTCATCACGGTTTTATATCTGTTTTTATGTATATTGATTACTTCCGAGTCGAGTCAAAATTCATAATATTGAACAGAATGAGTGTAGAGTTAAGTTTTTAAACAAATCTGGACCAACGCTAAAAATTTTGGACAATAAATTTGCACGAAAGTTTAATAAATTTTAGTTTATGGTATTCAAACTATTTTGTTTATTAAAGCAAGACTCAGAAAATGTTAATTAATAAGTTCAAAAAATGTATAAAACCACATCTAAATAAACACAAGTCTTTTTACGACCAAATAGTTGAGTCACTTTATATTTGTCTTAAAATTACCAAGGAAAATAATTGTTTCAAGCTTTATGATACAGAAAAGGTTATTGCCTTTGAAAAATGTATTGTAAAATATATTGAAATTCTATAATAATAAACCAAAATTCAAATTCGTAAGTTTAAAAGAGTATTAAGAGAGTATTGTAGTTATAATTTAGTTTAACTAGCTTTTAATTCTTCTAAATCAAGGAATAGAAACCTTGTTGAAGTTTTAACTATAGATTTTCCTATCAAGTTTCAACCTTTTTTAACAAAAGTTTTAATAAAGGTTTCAATATATGAGAATACAAATTTTTTAGGTTTATTTTTGTTTTTTGTATTTTGAATATTTTATCAATTGAAATTATAAAATTTCCATTACAGTTTCCAGTTGATATTATTAATAATCAAAATATCTCCTCTTTAATTTAAATATTTTTCATATGGTTGGCTTACACTGCGTATACGTTATTTATGGCTGAATAGTCCTTCATTGAGAATAATAAGGAAAAAAAAACAAAAACTAAAATCAGTGACCTAAAAAGCGACATCTGTTAATCGATTAAGTTGGGAAAACAAAAAAATCAAACTAAAATTCAGAAAAAATGTGTAACTATGAGAACGAAGCTTAATCAATTGGATTATCTCATAACAGAATGATTAGAATATGGTAGAAAGATTTAACATTTCGTTTGATTTTAGATCGTTTTAAAATAAAATGTATCTTTAAGAAATATATAACTTTCTACAATAAAAGTCCAACTACGCCCATGCAAATTTGATAGCCTACTTTTTAGTGTCCATTCAAGTTAGAGCATCTCTCAAAAGTATGCCATAAAATCGAGGACAGCAACGAGCGTACACAAAAGAAGGACATGACAACAGCATTTTCGAGGCAATGGCAATCCAATTCCTATTTTTCGTCAAGAGTCGATAATTTATGGTACATGGGGGAGGTCGATGAGCATTAAATAGACACCCCTAAAATAATATATACCCAATATACACACACACACACAATTGCCCTTTTAGCAATGTGTGAGTGAGTGAGTGAGTGAGTCCGTGAATCCTTTTCTAATTTTAAACCATAAAACCTTTCCCATTTCATTTCACTGCACACCAAATGCCATACAAATTTCTGTAATAGAAATATATGTATGTCTATATATATAGTGGTTAATGCTTATTGTCTGTGGTTTTAGCTTGATTTCGAATTTGATTTAGTCAAAACAGACCACAGATTGTAATTAATTGAATTTCCATGCATAGGTGCGATAGAGACAGAGGCAGAGTGAGGTAAACTGTTAATTGCATATGCAAATTTTAGCCACAAATATCAAATGTTAATTCAGAGAAACAACTAAAAACCACAACAGAAACTAATGCAGGACTCAACCTCCCACTACTGAGAGAATAACCTGAGACAGATGAACAGGAGCAATTTACTGGGGTGGGGTGGGGTGGGGGTGAAGTAGGAGAAGTTTTGTTTGTTTTTGCACTACGTGCGCGAGACCCCAAAAGATTGTCACTTGAATATTCCATGCGTGATCGATGCGCAGAGCTTTTCATTTTTACTTGAATTGAATTTACTATATATAGAGAAAGTCACATTCTTCTTTTGGCTCACTCTCTCAATTCCCCAATCTACCTATCCCTCACTCTCTCTCTCTGTCTCTGTCTCTGTGTCTTTTTGCTGGCTCTATCTCTTGGGCAAAATTAATGTCAATTTTTATGCTTGATTTATGGCTTGGCATTTTGGTTGAGGGCTTTGTGTCATGGTCGTGCCCTGTGCGCTATGTTGGCTTCATTTGAATTCAATTGCAGCAGCTAAAAGATTCGACTCTGATTTTGTCGCACCAATCTAAAAATATATGTATACATATATGACTGAAAGAAGGAAAGAGTGTCTGAAGAGCACGTGACCCGGTAACCTCAAAAAAAGAACAAAAAACGAAAAAAGAAGACAAGCCAAAAGGAAAGTGACTTGACTTGACTTGACTTGCCACGCCTCCGCATTCGTCTTCCTCTCCTCTGTGTCCGTCCACCTTGTCGTCTTCAAACACAGCTGCCAAAGGGCAATAAAAAATTGACAACACCAACGCCGAGTGTCACAGCAGACGGAAAGAATGGAAAAAGTGATACAGAGATGGAAACGGAAAATACCCAAAATGTGGGAGAGGCCACTGCTGCCTGCCGCCTGCTGCTACCGGCTTCTGGCCTGACACAGTTTTAAGTGTGGGCTTTAAGTGCTCTAGCATTTTGCTGCTGCATTTGCATCATAAAACTGGCAAACCTATATGATGCATATCCGTTTCCCATTCACCATGAACACCTGCGGCTGTCGCTGCCACCACACATCCACCACATCCACATCCACATCTACGGCAACGACGCTAACGATGACTCCTGTGTGGGGAGGTGGCTTAATGCCGGAAACACTTTGCGTGCAGATTTATGGCCAAGTCTAAAAAACAACGGTGGCTAAAATTCTGAGAGCTCAGCGTTTTTAATGCATTTAAATTGCATTTCCCCAGCTGATAAAACTGTCGGCATGTGAACCTAATTATCTCAAAAACTTCAAAAAACGTTTGCCCCAAGAAACACACTGAAAATATAGCAAAACCAAAAGTACGTGTACATGAATTTAACCCAAAAAAAAATAAAAAAAATTCACGGTTTCAGTTCCAGAGAAATAGAACGTATTTTCTGCCCGCTGTTTGACTGCCTTGAGATCGCTTTTAGGTTTTCTTTGGTCGCCTTCAGTTTGCACCATCATTCAATGGGTTGTCCTTATCGAAAGAATATACATATATCATCAATTAAATTTCGTTGGTTTAATATTAATTTTCATTGGGATTTCCCTTTTCTATATAACCTCTGTATTACTTGGGTATATTTGGACAAGTCAAAATATGCATTTATGTATATGATACATTTATACATATATAATTTACCATATACATATATTTTGTTGTATAATGAAACTATACATGTTTTAAACACATAATTTGGCTTCGGTCATATTTTAGTAAAATTTGCAGTAATTTGTCTTGTATTCTACTGTTCTTTTCTTCTTAATTCTAAATATCTCTATTTGGAATACAATTTGGGAACTTCATTTTATTAAAATGTATTAATAATTCCATTTGTCATCAACAAAGAAAATCTACGCGCCTACTAATCCAATCTGCATACCAAAATATGTGTCTTTACCTAAAAATAGTCTTTAAAAATACTAATCTATAAGATTTTAATTCATAGGCAGCACAAAAGGTGAGCTGGTTGGCTGTATAGCTATTTCAAGAACCACCAAGTTCTATTATCAACAGACTTTGCTAAAGAATCCACAGTTATAATGGCCATACCATGTCTTCAATGCTAAAAGTAGTTAGGAATTCAAACTACATGAAGCGAAAAAAGAACGCCAATGGTTGCACTTTTTTTATGTGCATAGTATGCACTGCATACCCTTGTGCGCCATCAGTATTAACCAACTAAACGTCGCGCCCAAATATTTTTGTTATAGTATATTGTACTGTATGCAAAACAAGAGGGTATGCTGTAAACCCTCTTGTGTGTGTGTAATTTCTTTCAAAATGGGCGTGGCAACAAATTTGAAATAAACTCGGTCACTGAACATGCCACACGAGTTTACATACCAAATTTGTTGGCTCTACCTCTTAAATTTTTCGAGATACGGTTGGTCGGACAGACTAGATCGAATCGGCTGTTGATGCTGATCAAGAATATATATACTTTATTATGGGGAAAGCTTTGTAAATGCCTCTTACATACATTTTGGCGACTATAATATACCATTTCACCCTATGGGTGCATGGTATAAAAATGTACAAAATATTTTCACCTGTTTATAAATAGGCAAGAAAGTGGCCTGTCTTTTTTTATTGCCTTTCTTTTTTAAATTAATTTCTTAATCTCTTTACTACTAAAATCATATTTTTTTCTGTATATTATTGGCAATTTCTTTTACTGCTTAAATGTTAAATATTTGGGTAAAAGTGGTCAGATAAAGTAGCAAAAATTTGCAATCACAGTCGAAAATAGCGGATTTATTTGAAGGGAAGTAGGGGGCCCGAACATAGTTACCCCCGGTCCCTGATTTTCTCTCTCAAATGCTTGAAATTGAGTGTCCATTAATCAAACGAGAACTAAAATTGTTTGTACACAAATTAAAATGCTTTGTTTTATTAAAATTGAGACTAGCCTTAGCTGGTTTAGGCATATAATCCTTGTATTTATCACATTCTAA
This sequence comes from Drosophila paulistorum, assembly GCA_018152135.1. Lineage (NCBI taxonomy): Eukaryota > Metazoa > Arthropoda > Insecta > Diptera > Drosophilidae > Drosophila > Drosophila paulistorum. Next base: position 42,375,134 of record JAECXG010000822.1, read on the forward strand.
TCATTCATTCTTATCACATTCTAGATTAGAATCATTCTAGATGAATAGATATTCAACGTTACCTTGAAAATGAGATGAGTTTTAATATTCAGGTTATTACAATGACCTTGAGTTGTAAGGTAATCCTAAAACGACTCTTAAAACTTTAGGTGGTCCAAAATATTTCTCAACAATTTGTAGCGCAGTGTAATTGAATATATTTTGTGACACATTTAATTTTGTGATTTATAATCGAGGTTTACACACTTACAAACACACACACACTCCGACAGAATACTTATCAATTTTATTGATAAGCTCTAAATGTAAACAAAATGTTTATATTTAATTTAAATCTGCTGGCAAGATGAGTTTGATGTCAGTTGTGAAATATTTTTCGAGACACCAAGAAGATGAAATTTATTGTGCTAACTGCATTGATGCTGCTAATGGCAATTTGGACAGCAGCAGCAGGTGAGAAAATTACACATTTTGAATTAATTAGTGATTTCAATCACTAAAATTCAATTACTTTCAGACTGTGTGACAGATCCGGAATCGATGTTGTGCGTCTTGGATCCTGATAATGGCAAATAGATTGTTTGAAATGATGAATAAACTGATCTCATAGAGATTTGCCAATGGAAATGAAAGTGGAAACAGCTAAGGCTAATCATTTTCTGTGAGGTGGGGGGATTGGGGCCACTTATGTATGTGTGGAGTGTGGCATGAAGTTATGTCTGTGTGTGTGTGTGTGTGTGTGTTGGTGTGTGTTGGTGTGTGTTGGTGTGTGCTTATGCTCTTGACTCTTGTTTGCTTTTCATTTGCTGTCCACTCACGCAGCAGTTGTTCGCTTTCGCTCTGGCCACTTGGCCAGTAATCTCTGTCAGCAGAACCTCCCCGCAGCCAACATTCCTGGCTTCCTGCACATAATCCGTTTAAAATGAGCACTGGCTATGTGCTCCAATTTACGCTGCTCCTGTCAGCTAAGTGCAGAGAAATTAATTTAACGACTTGGCGCAATTCAAAAAAGAGAAAAAAAAGAAACTGCAGCAATACAAGATGGTTGAGCTCTAGGAGGACCTCATTCCTCCTCATTCCTGTTGCGCGCGCAGTGAGAGGTGATGGGTGGAGGGAAGGTAAGGTGAAACGACAATAGCAACTTGACCTTGACACATTCGACGTTTCACGCTTGTCCTCGCCATGTTCTTATTGTGGTTGTTGTTGTAGTCGTCGACGTCTCCAATTTTATTTTTCGACTTTCACTGTAAGCTTACGTAAATTCAATTTTCAGTTTGATGAAAGCAAAGTTGGCTTAGTCCATGTGTGTGTGTGTGTGTGGGTGTGGGTATACGGCGCCTGCAGGTATGCAATACCTTTTACCAAACATCCGAGACGAGGGCCGTGTGATTTGCACAATCTGCACACAACTTGAAATTAAATTCGGCCCAGAAGCGGCTCAGGCTTAACTTTTTTTTTTTCTTCTCTACTTTTTTTTCGGCTGCTTCTTTTCTCTTGCGAAAGGTCAAAATGTTAATGTTTTTGAAATGAGCCAACAAACGAGAGGCGACGACGGTGAAGAAGAAGAAGATGTAGAAGCAAGACAAGAGTCAGGACATAAAACTGAAGGGAAACTTTTACTTTTTTTTGCACCCTTAAGGCAAAATGGAAGTGGGAAAACTTGTCCATGTTCATTCATCTCAGAACATGGTCGCCAGAAGGCAGAAATGTATGTATAAAAATAAAAGTAGGTAGATATATATTTGTATGTTGTGCAGAAAAGCCTACAAGTGGGCATGGCCTAATGTGATTTAGCCACACGTAACTCAGGACATAACAGACACACAGAGAAGTCGCCATGCCATGCCTTGTCTCAGCCAAAAACTGACATGGTTGGTGGTGTTGGGTGGGCTGTTGGATGGACTTTGTCTGTTTTGAACAAGATGCCCCAATGAAGTTGATTACTTTATGGCTGAGTGGTTTATTTTATGCTTTAGACGCTTGAGTACCAATTGCAATTGTTTATTTATCAATTGTGACAGCATCTCTGTCAGACAAAATATGCAAATATATTAATTAGTCATCGTGGGTATACAACATATCTACATATATTGCAATTTACCACCTATTCTAGTGGAGATAATGTAGTAGGAAAACTAACTTATTACATAGTAATTCCTGAGACTAATGAAAGCAACTAATTTTCACCTAATTTATAGTCAGACTTTAGTATATGTATATAGTGTAAGTTAAAAGGTAAAGCTCAAAACTTTTCACATAAAATGTTCTTTTAAAACCTCTCATATATTTATAATACAAGCAGAATAACAGTAGAAGATTGGCTGTAATTTACAATCGCTGTCCAATCACAATATAAATAAATAAATAAAATTTAATTACTGAACTGACATTATGTTTTCAATTTTAACAGTAAAACATAATTATTTGATCAAATGTTGTCTCATTTCAAATCTGCAATTCCCATTCGGTAAACTGATGAATTTGAAAGAACCGCGTAAAATATCGTCGTAGCTGGAAATAATCGATAACTTTCGGTTATCGAGTTGGCATTATCGGTAAGAGTTGGCATCGGTATCGATTGCGGGGGTGTAAATAAATGTAAATAAATGTAAAAAAAAAGGCAAACACATCAACAAAAATAAGCAAAGTAAGCCGAAATAAAGTTGAAAACGAAGAGCATCATCCATAAAAATGAATCACAACGACGGCACACGGATGGCTCTGCCTAAAAACCAACAATTATACGCCTAGTTGATTTGTTTTGTTTTTGTAATTTTAGGCCGTGTAAAAATAAGTATACGCAACGTTAAAGCTAAAGGAACGCAAAATGGCAGAGACTGCGAATCCCTTTGACATGGACACTTCCGGCTTTGATGCGGAAAAGTATCTGGAAAAATTGCTAAAGGTACAAAACGGAACTGCAGTCTTCCATGGAGAACTAATTTGTTGTAATCTTTATCTACTTTAGGACTGCTCTCTTCGAGAAATCATGGACACCGAGGCAGCTGTGGTCAAGGATACACAAACACTGCATTCGGATATGCAAACGCTGGTCTATGAGAATTACAACAAATTCATTTCGGCCACGGACACCATACGGAAGATGAAGAATGACTTTAAGCAGATGGAATCGGATGTTAATCTGCTCATGAACAAGATGCAGTCGATCACCAGCTTCAGTGAACAGATAACCGGCACTCTACAGGGCACAAGATCACAGCTATGTCGCCTATCCGAGAAGCATTCGCTTCTTAAGCGACTACAATTTCTCTCCACTCTACCAGCTAAATTGAAATCTTTGATTGAAGAGCAAAACTATGCTCAGGCTGTGCAGGATTACCTGCATGCCCAGAAGGTATTCGCTCAATATGGAAGACAGCCTTCATTCGATGGCATTCAGCGGGAATGTGATCAAATCATGGGAGATTTAAAGGACAAACTGCGGCGCGACTTCCAGAGGGCTGGCAATACGGCACAATCCTTGACAGAAATCGGGGAATTGCTACTCCAATTGGATGAGAAGACTTCGGATTTGGCCAGCGAAATGTTGACGTGTGCCGGCAAACGTTTGCACGAGCAGATTGTCATGTTGCAGGATCAGACAGAACGGGATATGCTGGAGTTTGTGGACATGGGCATCGATGGTTTCCTCAATGACCTGGCCCTGGTGGTAACCTCCTATTTCGATATGTTTGTGGCCAAGCACTACGAACAGGAACGGTAAGCCCATGTATAGATCAAGGAGTGAATTGGAGTTACTCACTTTTCAAAACCATTTCAGAGATGACTTCCAGGAGAACGCCTTGAATGCGTTAAATATCTTTCTAAATCAAAACATCGACAAGTACTTAAATCTGGTGCAGGATCGTGTGGAATCTGACATTGGCTATGGTGACACTCAGGTCATGTTGCGTGCCCTGGATCGTTTGCATCGTCGTCTGCAGGCCATGCGCAACATATGCCGCGGTCTGGAGGTCCAAAGGAACACCGTCGACATTATCATTGGGGCAGCACATCAACTGTGCGATGCCCATTCGAAGAATCTCAGGGATCACTTTGCCGACAGTCTCAGTTCAGTGCGTTTGTCTCTCGTCTCGGCTAAGAGTGATGCTGCCACTGGACTGAATCTATCGGAATTGATAGGCAATCTATATGTATCCATGGTGGAAAAGATCAAGGGTGTGCTGCAAGATTTGCTAATCTTTCTACGCACCGATTGGTCCTTTAACATCAAGGCCGAGCACAGAGGAGCCCTCTGTGTGGAGGGCATAAGGGAGAATCTTCTGATTGGCTTTCTGCGTCACATTTCCAAAGTGATGTGCGGCTTTGCCAATGCCTCAAGCTCCAGTCCACCTAATTTGCTATTGGTTCTCTCAAAAACGTGCCTGGAACTAGAGCAGCAAGGTGTCCACATACTGGTATAAATAAGAATCCACGATGTATTATCTAATCCTAACAAAACTCATTTCCTAGATTGCTCTGGTCGATGACCTCTATGAGATTGACTCGGAGAACAGTGCCACCTTGACCCATGAGACGGAAATCTGTGCCGAGATGCGTGAGACAGCCCAATCCCTATTAGATGCCTATGTACGACAGCAAGGCACAAATATCTCACAAATGCTACGCAAAAGTGTGGAAACTCGTGACTGGTTGAATTGCCTAGAGCCGCGTTCTGTGCGCGCCGTGATGAAGCGAGTGGTCGAGGAATTGGGTGGCATCGAAACGGTGGTGGCCAGCCTCTATGAGAGTTCCGGCAATGCTGGTGGTTTTCGCACCACAGCCAGCAGTGATTCCAGTCGCAAAACCTATTTCAGCAATTTCACTGCCTCAAAACCGCAATATCGCTCAAATTGGTCCAACTATACCCCCTCACAATTGGAATCCAGCTATGTGAGCAATATACATCGCTTATTCTCCGAACGTGTGGATATTTTCACTTCAGTGGAATTTACCAAGGCTTCCATTGTCATGGGCATTATCAAAATTGGCCTTAAAGTATGACAGTAAACAGACACAAAATTCTGCCCAGTCCTCTGCTAATCCTTTTGTCTTAAACCCTTTTAGACTTTGTTGGAGTGCGTCCGTTTGCGTACATTTAGTAAATTTGGTCTCCAACAGATTCAAGTGGATGCCCACTATCTGCAAATGAATCTTTGGCGCTTTGTCAGCGATGAAAAGTAAGTAGCAGAAGAATTGGTTTCCATTTAATTGCAATTCGTTTCGTTATTCGTTTTGTAGCCTGGTAAACTTTTTGCTAGATGAAATTCTCGGTTCAGCTGTTCATCGTTGTTTGGAATCTGTTCTAATGGAACCAAATGCCGTGGAAATTATATGCGAACGTGGTTAGTATTATTTTCTACACGAAAGACTCCAAAGACTTGAAAACATTCCAATTTTTGTTTAATCTTTATGCTAGCCTAAGGAAACTTAATAAAAAAAACCATAAAAAAAAATGATTTTAGATTATTTGCATTCGCATCACACTGCCTCCTGAGAACTTAGAGAGATTGTAAATTCCAGATCCTCAGCCTTTAAGGATTCACCACCGTCCAGGGTTTCAACCTCAGTGATTGTCCTGCTGGTGGTTGTTAGAAGGATATTTTGGGTTTCTCCCTCACCACCTTCAATGGTTATAATGCTAGTGCTACTGGTGGCACATGGAGTATTATTAGTCGCAGTAGATGACATTCGCTTTTCTGAACGGGCTTTGCGTGCCTCTTCAAACTCCTTGGGATGACATTTCTTACGATGCGAATGTTTGTTGGCATTTGAATTAAAGGTTTTCGGACAATGTGGACATTGGTAGAGGACTTCACCCTGCAGAGAGGTAAACGTTGGGCTACTCCAAGCATATTAGGACTGAAGGTTTCACTTACCGTATGCATGGTCATATGCTCTTTAAGGGTAATGGCCTTCTTGAAGGCCTTATTGCAGACACTACATTCGTGTTTGCGATCCAACTTATGCACATAACGCTGATGACTGAGCATGGCACTTCGATTGGGTGATACCTTGCCACAAATGTTGCAGGTGCACTCCTCATATGAGCTCTGATGCCGTCGTATATGTTTCCTTAGGCTATATTTATTCTTATGCCACGAGCCGCATATATCACACTGAACCTTGGGCTCAGTAATTCCAGCATGCTCCAATTGATGACGCTGAAAGGCAGCACGTCCGCGTATAACCTGAGCACAAATATCGCACATGGTTCCATAGTTGCCATGAACCATTTTAACATGGGAACTCAATAAAGAGATGTTTGGAAAACTAGAAAAAGGAAAACCCTCTGGATTAGTTATGGGTAAAGTCGACGGTGGGACATCAGTACCTACCGCCTTTCGCATATATCGCATGGAACATTTCTTTCTTTGTGTATAATACGATGCTGATCCAATAAATACTGCTTGGTATAACGTTTAGGACAATTCTCGCAAATAAAGGTTTTTTCTTCGTCGGGCTGATGCTTCAATAGTTCATGATTCCTTAGACATTGCTTGTCTGCAAAACTCTTGCCACACTCTTGACACCTGAAAGAAGGCAAGTGGATTAGTGAAGATGCCAAATGCGTGGATCAAGCAAGTATCAAATTGTGGTAATCACTTTACCACTCACTTAAATTTATCCGGATTGGCATGACGATCAATGTGATCGGTGAGAAAAGAACGCTTATAGAATTTTTTATTACAACAAATGGCATAGCCTTTCTTATGATGCGCCTGTAGCATATGCTTGCAGAGCTTCAAGAATGTTTCCTGTCCCTCGTGACAAATGTCGCACGTGAGACGCATGTGAGCGGCTATTTTTTGATCGATTTCCTTCATGGCATTCTTATAGTTTTTGTAACGTTTCTCTTTAGTTGCAGTTTCCTCCACCTCTACTGCCACCTTTCGATTGCGGCCACGTTTCTTGGCAGGAGCTACATCGGGAGATTTCTTTGTGGTGGCAGCTTCTGCTTTGCTTTTGGCAATGGATCTGGTTTCACGACGCTGTTCCGACTGCTCCGTAATTATAGGCACATCTTTAAAGTCCAAAATGTCCGTTTCGGTGGGGTCTGGGTCTTCAGTAATATCTGAGTGCTTCAACACGTCATTGAGAAACTGTTCATTGCTGAAGGAATCGTCGTTGCCACAGTCCTCGTAGTCAGTATTTTGAAAGAAAAAATCATCATTGTCGTCAACCACATGGTGACCACCACCGCCATCCGTTTCTGATGCGGTATCGATTTCGTTCAAGCCGGTGCTATTGGGTTTCAGTTCATTTTTGAAGGAGAATCTTTCAGTCAGCAGCCGATGAGCCTTCTCCACAGTGGCGTAGAACTCATGGAAGTCATTTACACGCGTCCAACAGCTCACACAGATGACCGTGGAAATTGGGTCATCACTCTTTGGCTGAAATGGACATGGAAATGCATTTGCTTCATCAGAAATTCAATCAACTCACCTCAAACCAAAAGTATTTGGCCAAAATCGAGGCCACATTTATTGACTGGCCCGCGCTATCGAATATATGTATAATGTCTTCATCGCTGGCAGTGTTCAGGCACAAGCGACAAATCATTTTTGTATCCCCGGGCCACGGGTCAATGCGTTGCGTTTTCGGCTCAAAAACAATAGCAAAAATAAACAAAACAATTCCAAATTCCAGCACCGTTTTTCGGCAACAACAAATCACACGTGTTTATCGATAACAGTCTCTAGGCGTGCCTATCGATTTAAAGGCAGTCTGGCAGCACCATTAAGTGGCATCACTAAGGCGGCATTTTTAAATAAACAAACATTAAACAAAATACTTTTTCTTAAAGATTTCTGGAGAATTTGTAATTTATTTAGATAAAGGATGAATTATTTAATATATTATATATATAATAACTAATTTCTCATTTGTTTATTTGTTGTTTCTGTTTGTTTGTTGTTGTTTTTTCGGTTTTTCCATTTCATTTTAAATAAGTAATTATTACATTTAAAATCACAGCAGTCTTTTAAAATTAGATTTATCAATTTGTTGTGTATTATACGAACAAAGTGGTTTGTTTTTGTTATATGTTTTTAAAGTTTAACGGAATCAAAGAGCTTACAAGGTAACGGAGCAAAAACTGCCTAGGCTATCTAACAGATTTCTAATATTATCCCGTATATAATATATATACATATATATGTATGTATATATTAGAGAACGAAAATTTTTGCATTGCACAATAAAATTTTGAAATAATATTAATTTATATATATATATATATATATCTATGTATGTATATATAGAAAGAAATTTTAAACTACATCGTAGAACATTTGTATGAAAAAATTTTTGCTACTGGAATGTAATTCTTCTTGAAAATTAGTTTGTTATTTTCTTTTTTTTTAAGAAAAAACTCGCCTCTAAACTACTACTATGTGGGGAAATTTGTCTCTCTCTATATATTAAGATATTATATATATATATGGTTTTGTTTTTCTGTACATACATACGTATCTTGTATGTATGTAATGTGCATAACTAATATATATTTATACCGTTTACTATATAGATCGCGTTTCGTTAAACTAACTAGTTAGGAGTCCGGAGTCTGTGATCTTTTGATTATGTTTCAAGAAACGTAAATGAAATTGTTTTTGTTTTTTCGGATAGGAAAACGATTAGAAAGTTATTTACAGGATTACAACATTGAATATATGTATATATCCATAATTGCTTATATCCGTCACAAGCTAGACACACTCACTCACACATACACACAGTTTCAAACACACATGCATACACAACATATTGGACGCAGACATTCTAGGATACGGCTTAAATCACAGCTACGCAGAGTTTAGGCAAGGCGAGTAGTCCATTTAGGTAGCTAAAACCAAACATAAAATATTGTAATAATCATAATAATAGTAACCAAAAAAAAAAAAAAACTAAAAACTTAAAAGAGCCCAAGGATCACAAAAGGATAACTGGGTGCAAGGGTGTGTGGATGAGTTTGGTTCTCAACCCGCCACCTGCTGCATGGTTATGGTACTAATCAATTGCTGACAGATTTTTCCATATTCAAACTGATCCCCCGAGATACGTCTCAGTTTGATGCCTTTGCCGGCACCATGATGATCACCACGATGACGTCCCTCGCACACTTGCAATTCAATTTGCAGGCCACCCGAATACTCCAGACTGAGATTTGTTGTCGCTGTCGCCGATTCGCCATAAGTGGACGACGACGCGTTGGCAGCCATTGCAACTGCCTCCGAGACACCATGATTCGAGCTGGATGAGGCACTGCTGTGTCGTGACTCTGCCCCACTATCCTCTGAGCTAATGCTACCCTTGTGTAAAATGAAACCCTTTGGCGGCATGGTGGAGTCAATCGTTTGCTTCACCATTTCGAGTATGCGTGTGGAGTCCAAATTGGAGCATTCATGCGGCAGGGGAACCTCATAGCACATCTCATCGGACATACGCCGCGAATCGCACATGGAATCGGGAGTGAGATGACCGCATTCAGTGTGATCGCCCATATCGGAATGTGAGTCGGATTTAAAGCCAGACGAACTGGCCGATGGCTCTTGGCAGGGTGATAAGTTATTCGAGTCATTGCTGAGGGAATCATCGGAGAAACCAAGTGACTTGTCACTGCCCCGACGATGTGCATCGTTAGCATTAGATTGAGTTTGTCCTTGAGGATGGCCTTGTCCTTGATAGGAGACGCCGGCAGTATGATTTGCACCTGGCTCACAATCCAAGCTCGCTTTACGGCCAATTCCACGCGTAATGGAAGGCATGTCATTGCTGGGTTCAGTGATAATAAGACCCTGAAAGAAAAGGTTTTCAAATTGCAGTGACATTACCGGCGTATGCGGCTCCAGAGAATCCTCACTATCCCGGCTATTGTCCGAGGAGAGGGCCACCAAAGTGATCTCACTTCCCTGGACATCGGTAAGGCATATTTGTGGAGTTATGCCACCCGTACAACCAGCATAAGGTGTTCCCGTACTAATGGTATGACACATCTGGCCATTTCCATTCTCCTCCTGTATGATACAGAGATTGGGTGATGCTGGTGGTGTGGGCACCACACGTACTGGCTGGGCAGGTGACAAATTCAATGGTTTCAAATCATAATACGAAGCAGCGGGCATAAACCAATTGGCTGACGCATAATCAGCAGCTTCACATCCGCCACCACCACCGCAAACATCCATGGACAGATCCAATGGCTGATTCGCAGCCGCTCCTTCGCTAGCTGCCGAAGTGCCCCGTGTTATAGAGCCACCAGCTCCAGCTCCAACGCTTGCGCCCGTGCTAAGGCCTGATATGCCCTTGGTTATTTGATGCAGAGGTGATGAGCCGCCTGCTCCGGCGACCGCATTAACTGGATTAAAAGGTCCAGTCCCAGGCAGATAAGGATTGGGTGAGCAACTGCCACTGAAACTGCTATTACTATTGCTATACACAGGCGACTGGCATCCACTGCTCGAATTGGAAGTGCTCGCCCCCAAATTGATATTACTAAACGGCCCAACTAGCTGGAGTTGGGGCTGCAATGGCAAAATCATGGCGGCGGCGGCGGCTGCCTGATGATATTGATAGCCACAGAAGGGCTGACCAAACGTTTGTTTTGCCACAGTAAGAGAAGCATTCACCGCAGATCCAGCTCCACCGGTCGGCAATGAAAGCGGCGATACACTATAACTATGCATGGGCTGTTGCTGCTGCTGATGATGATGATGAAGCAGATGACTCTGATCCAAATGGCCGCCACTGACAGCCGCCGTACTCGACGATGCGTGGGCAGTGAGTCCCAATTGCGGTGCCAAGTCGATGGGTACCACATGCGATGAGATTATTTTATTGGCTATTTCATAGCTAACACGCTGCTCCTTGACCAGACGATCCAAGGCAGGCATTAGGCCTTTGATGGCTTCCGGAGGAACCTCTATATCATGCCCCCGGCGCAGAGCTAACTGCATTCCAGTGGGCTTACCATGAATGGGTGAACCTATAGAATGAGAGAAATACTCATTAGTAATGCCCATATTAATACCTAGAGGAATCAAAGTGAAGCCGAAGCTGAATTGCGTTTTGTTAACCGAATTTCTGTTGCTTACCTGGCAGACTGATTGAATTTTCTAAAAGCGGCGGACTGGGTGCAACCAAAAAGTTTCTCTGTGCAATACCTTTCTGCAGGGATTGGCATTCCTGCAATGGTCCCTGAAACTGGGATTTGGAGCCCTCCGAGGCACGTCTCACCGGACTGTAGCGTCCTGGTTTAGCAAAATGACAAAAGAAAAAGAGAAAACCACACATAGAAGTTGAATGAAAAGACGCTCAAAACTTGAAATCCCTCGGTTATCAATGGGTAACGTAGCCGGGATCACTTACCACCCTCCTGTACAGTTGGCAATTTACTACTAGCACGATAGGCGCCACGATATTTTGCCGCCGTTGTGGGTGTCATTACCAGTGGCACTGAACCACCGGCTGCAAGTGGCAGGACACCTGTGGCAACATTGCCACCACCAGCACCACCAATCATACCGCCACCCATATTGGCAAAGGTGCCATTGGGTGGCGATTGACTAAGTGATTTTAGTGTGGGCGGCAAATAATCGCGATTCATGCGAGATTCAACTTCACGTATAAGCTCAGGACAAATTACTGGAGTTTAGGGGGGGTGGAGAGATGGGTCAAGAAGCAGTAGCAGTGGAGCAGCAGCAGCAGCGGCAGTGGGAGCAGCAATTTGTTGTTGTTGTTGTTGTTTGGTTGATTGGTTGCAGCAAATAATTCATTATACAAAAACCAAAAACAATGAAAAGAAAAAGTTAAAAAAACAAAAAACAATAACAAAATTAAATATAACATAAAAATATTTATAATTAATTGAAAATTATTATGATTATGTAAAGTAATTTAAAAATGTATAGAACAAATTAATTAACAATCAAAAAAATTACGCAAGTTTAATTAAGCAAAGCAAAGCAAATAAAAACCAGTGGCGGATCTATTTTTGTTTTAAGGGGCAAATAAATCTTCTACTTTCAAATGTGTATTCTTTTGGTTCCGATTGATTTTTGAACTTATATTGATCTTTGAAGTATTGAGAACATTGTCTTAACAGGATTTGTTTGATATTCAAAATATCTTCATTGTAGACGATCCAGCTAAGATATCCTTGCCGAATGCATAATGCCTTGGGGGAAAACAGTTAACAAAATTTTAAATCGAGCGATTAGCTAGGCTTCTCTTTACTAAAAAGTCTTCTCTTTCCCTCACAAAGTGAGTTTCTTTAATTTCAAATACTCTTTTGCCCTCCCTTGGATCCAACACTGATGTAACCACAGGGGAATCCCATGAAAGAGATTATGAATTGATTGATTTATGGCATATTTTTTCGAGCTTTTTGTGAAATTATTAAGTTGACCCAGACGGAGGTTTTTTAATTAGTTAATAAATATTATAAATTATTCACAACATTTCGTGGAAATATGCATAGTCAATGAATGGAATTTGGGTTTTGAAGTATTGATTAAGGAGGCAGAACAAAGTCGGTAATCGATTCCATATAATAAAAGGCTATTCAATTAGTTGGTAGAGTAACCCACCTGGTGGTCTTTCGGTGACAGTCAGTAGACCTGTGCGTCTGGTACGCATATTTCCGCCACTGCTGCCTGGCGGCGCTGCAGCCTGATTGGAGGTGCCCGGAGTGACCTGGATGTGGACCATATCGCCGCCAACCGAAAGATCCTCAGTGCAACCCACGGTGTGTCTCTTAACACATCCACGTTTCTGCATGTAGCTAAAGGAAATCAAAATAAGGTAACTTTAGTATAGGAGCTACATCAAGGAGTGACAAGTCTAACCTCTGTATTTCTTCGCTACACTCTTCTCCACTGTTTTCAGGGCAATATTGCAAGCCAGCAGCCTGTTCATTGAGGGGTGATAGCTCTTGATTGCCCGGGGAATTGATATAGTAGCCAACTGTATCCATTTGTTGAGGCTGAGCGGGAACTACAGCTGTTGATCCTGTGGCGGGATAATAAATATGCAAATTGGCTCCACCATCTGAAGCGCGACGGCCAAATGAACCTAAGGAAAAAAACGCCGAGGGATAAGAGTTAATAAGTAAAGGAGAAAAGAGAGGACAAACAGCTGATGCTGTACTCACTGGCTCCCATAACGACAGGTGGCTTGAGCAAATGCTGATCCTTGATGGTCAGATTCTGCAATGGTTGATTTTGCAGCATGGGCAGATTCATTGGATAATATGGAACATTATGTGCAGGATCCTGACATTGTGGAGCACACTTAAAGTCAATTGGTGGCACATTAGGATTAGCCAAAGCCTGCTCATGAGCCACATCGCCAGGACCCACTGTATGTCGTCTGGTATTGGCTGCTCCATTGATCCCACCAGCTGTGGCACTCAAATGATGACCATGAACCGGAGGCTAAGCAGAAAGAAAATCAATGTCAATTAGGGATCTTGTCAAAAGAAGCAAATCCTCAAGCTACTCACATCATTTGGTCGTGCCAGACACTCCAATTCAAAGTCACCGAACTTCTCTAGATCTACCGCAACATCCGTCCAACCAAAACCCAAAGCTGAACTCGAGGCATTTGCATTGCTTAAGGGACTGAGACGATCCAGAGATTCCTGCTTAACCATGGGCTCAGAGCGATCCACCACACCCGTTGTTATGCTAGTCTTACGGGATCTTGAGTACGCCAAACTGGCATGATGCTGCAGTCTTTGGTTTTCGCGTCGCTTCTGTTGCAATTTATCTTGCAGCAGATTATATATGGCATAGATATTATCGAAGCGTTGCTCATGCACCGACTGGGCAATCATATCGGCGGTTAGCCCAGGCAATTGCAACATATGCGTCATGACCACCGAATCCAATTGTGGTGTGGCCGAGGATGATGAAGAGACCATATCACTCGAACTCGCTAGTGATGAGGCTGATGCCGAATGTGATAGACCACTCGTCTGGGATCCCAATCCCTCCATGCAGCGTTCATCATCTTGCAGCTCCGATTGCCATTCACTTAGCCAGCGATGTTTGATAATCTGTTTGATGGCATAACGTCGATCGGGCTCCACAACAAGCATATTCCGTATAAGATGTTCGCATTCTGCAGAGAGATTAGCAAACGGTTAACAAAAGGTCTTCTTTTTCTTTATATTAATTATTAAACTAACCTTGTGACATAAAGAATGGTATGCGAAATTTGCCCAATACCACACGACTTTTTAGCTCCAATATGGTCTTGCCATCAAAGGGTAATGCCCCGCAGACCAATGCATACAGTACTACACCCAGACTCCAGATATCTGATTTGGGGCCATCGTATTCCAGTCCCTGGAATACTTCTGGCGCCGCATACGGTGGTGAACCACACCACGTTCTCAATGTGGAACCCTCCTCATAATGATTACTAAAACCAAAGTCAGCCAGCTAACAAATGAAAAAAAAGCAAAAATTTAGTCAAAACTTAAAGGATTTTGCATGTATATGCTCACCTTAATGTTCATATCCTTGTCGAGTAGAACATTTTCCGCCTTGAGATCACGATGGACAACACCACGTAAATGGCAATAATGGACAGCCGAAATGAGTTGGGTAAAAACACGTGCCGCCTCCGGCTCCTTCATACGCCCATTGGCTACCAGATGATCAAAAATCTCACCATTCGGGGCATATTCTGTTACCAAATAGATCATCGATTGGGATTCCATGACCTCGTAGAGGCGCGTGATATGTGGATGCCTCAACGACTTTAATATGGAGATCTCACGGAAGGTCTTGCTTAGATATTCCTCGTTGAGGCATGTCTTGTCTATGATCTTGATGGCCACCTGCAAACAATAATAACAAAAACTTAAGTAAGTTTATCGTAACGACTTTGGCATACCCTGCATTAAATTTAAATTCTTAAAGAAACATTCTTAGATGGCTAAGTCGCCTTGGCTGTTGATCCTGTTGGGGAATATACCTTTCTCCTTTGTATTGTTTTAATTCTAACAACATTAGGGTACCCCATTTCGACCTTTGTCTGCAGGGTATAATCAAAGGAAGGTCGCGTTTAGTTGTGAACTATTATTCTTTGGTGTCGATTGTTTGATTTGATTTGATTGGATTTGATTTGGCTTTGGGTTTTTGGGGTTTTCTGCGAAGGTGAACGAACGTTTGGTCAGAGACAGAGACAGAGACGGCAAGTGAGAGAGAGAGAGAGAGAGAAAGAACGGGAGAGCCCAAGAAGGCGGCAGAGCACTGAGTACTGAGAGCAGCGAAATTCAAGCTGTGTGGGTTTTTGTTGCCAGCCGAAAAAGTCATAAGAACAAGAGCAAAATATGTCTTGTTTGGTCGGCTGCAACAGTGGGGCAAATGTCATGAAAATATTTTAGAACAAATTTCTGCAAAATTCAAACATAATTTTTTACTGTAATTAGAAGAAGAGAACGTCTAGTTTACGACCTCATAAAGCAAACATATTCCCAAACGCAATCCATTTAGTCATGTCCGTCTGTTCAAATTACTTCGAAGACATATTTTCAATCATAAGAAACCGACTCGATATAGCTTAAAAGCTAAAAGAATCAGATAAATCACCATAACTTATGTATATCTACTTTAGGCAGGGTCGTTGAAAAAGTAGTGTTAGTGAGAAATATCTCATAATATAACAATTCTTGGAATATTTACATTAAAAAATATCTCAGAAAACAGAAAAATCACATCTATTTTATATTTAAGAAACAAAACTAATTCAAGGAAACTTGTTAAAGGAGGAGGACGAGAGTCGAAATGGCTCACCTTGGAAGGGGTTTTTGATTTCGGCGTTTGATTTATCATTTAGAAATTTTAGAATTTCGACAAGACTTTATAGAAACGATTTCAGTTACTCAATTATTCCATATATTACGTAACATAGTCACATTCATTTTACTAAATGATTCATTATGTTGATTCAATTTATGCACCATTGCACCACTGTCTATGTGACGGGGTGGGGGAGGGTCAGGTGGGTAGGAGGCTCTCAGTCTGCAGCAGTAGCACCGACAGCAGCAACAACACACGATGACAGCGCCATACATGGTGCGCGTGTTTGGTTCTGTATCTGTGTGAGGTGGAAGATGACGATGACGACGACGATGGCGAGGTGATGATGAAGGTGATGGGCGCTAATGCGGAGGTTGGGGTTGGGGATGGTTGAGGGTTACGGAGGAGGAGGTGTTGTTGTTCCTCACAAGGGAGACGAAGACAAAAACATTCTTTACTCACGACTTTCGTCGTTGCCGTTGCCGACTGAGACGACGACGACGATGGCGAGTGTTTATTTGCCTTTCGCAAAAACATTTCAATAATTTAACAAAAAGTTAAATAATTAACAACAAAAGTCAGCGCGCGCGCCCCCACTCTCCCTTCCTCATTGTGCGTTTACCACTCTCTCTCTCTCTCTCTCTCTCTCTCTCACTATCTATCTTTCTCTCTCTGCTCGGCAGTGACAATGGGAGGCAAGCAGACAGACAAACAGAGCGCAACGCAGCATCATCACACCGGTTTTTATACCCTCTAACCATAATGGGCTTACAAATGAGAGGTATATTTGGCAATCGGCAAAGTTTTGCCCTCGCTGGGTAAATCTAAATTGTTAAATAACCATTAAAAAACTATTAATTAACTTAAAGCATGCTAACTCTGTGCATTACTACAGAATAAAGTAAAAGTGTCATGGCTTCGACTTTGTTATACCATGTAACACAAGAAACATCTACCTATTTTAAATTCAAAAGTATTCACAGTTATATTGTATGTATGTATGTATATATGTACTCTATGAGCAAACGCAGGCTATGGTTCTTCTTACTCATTCAAGCCCAGAAGAACTTTTGCCCACCCAGCGGACAATTTTGCCCTCCTGATTCTTCTTGTGCTTATAAGTTGGTTATTTTTTACTAGATTTAAATGAAACTTGGTGGAAAAATAGATATTGAAAATAGGTAGCAGTGTAACAGTTTTTTAAAGGTATCTCAAATATTGCGATCTCAGGAGCTTAACAGTCTTCGATGTCTAGATTAGATCAAGTCTACTATTAATACTAAACACTTTTTACTTTAAAGTTGTTTAAGCGACATTTTAATGGATTGATAGTACATATAATTAAGGATGTGCAATTAAGATCATCGCTCCTTGTTCTTAATGCAAATTGTAATTGAAAATTGATGAAAAATGCCTAAATTTAAGGTATCTGCAAGTCGGCTCTAATAACTAAACATATGTTATTTGTAATGCTGCTGGGTTTTGTTGTTTCGGTTGTTGCTGTAGTATTTTGTCTGCTATTCAACGTTTTTAAACAAATTCGTTTCCTCTGTTTTTGTGGTTTCTGTTTCGTTTCTTTGTTGTAAATCGATGGCGACAAGCGCCAACACTTTCAATCAAATAAAATGCACTAAAGGCAAAATAATAAAACATATATAATACATATACAATAAATAAATACCTATATAAAATATATAATATGTATACATCGCGGGGACTTTGAACTTCACAAATATTTGTTTAATGCATTTCACGTATGCGTAATATTTAAGCACGAGAAAGATTCTCGTATAGTATATAAGCAGATGGGAAGGGGAACAGGAACAGGGAGATGATAGGGAATTCTCTCTTCCCTTTGGTGAAATGTGTATTTGACACTTTACATAATTGCATGAACCGCTGTGATGGCTGCAACAGGAAAAAAAACTGATTTCAAGCTGATATTGCGCCCTAGGAAATGCCAGAGCCACGTGAACTGGAATTCACAACTGAACTTTGTTGTGGGTAACCTCCCTATTTTTCCCAGACGTCCCTGCGCCTTGAGTCCTCTATCCCTTCCATCCTCCCCACGCGTTCCAATTCATTTTTACCATAAAATGATGCACGACAATTGGCCAAAGTGTTTTGTCAGCGCAACTGACGGGCCAAATGAAAGGCACATGAAATGCCATTGCCACGTGTCATTTGACCTTTTTTCTTCTTTTAGCGTCCCTGCCTCCGTTTGGAGGGTCTCTGGCTTGGCGGTCCTGGTGAGCGTACGCGATGAACCCAACCTTAAGCCTTGATTGCCGAGACATTCAAAAATAATCGCAACAGCAAAAACAATGTCGTCGTCTTTTTTTTTTATTGTGAATCCTTGGGCACCCCCTCAAGGCGAAATGGCATAAAGGTTCTTTGGTTATTGATTTAAACAAGAAACAACAACAACAACGAACAGCAACAAATAATGCCCAGGGCAAGGTCTCAAAATGTTGATTATGACTCTGACGACACGATGAGTGAGTAAAATTTCAATAGAAATTAGTCAGCTGGCAAATTATTGAAGCTAGACCTTAATTATGTTGCACATGGAATCGTGTTCCACTTCTTGAACTAATGAACTAATTCATTTAATCAATTTCTGTTTTAATTTGAGACAAGGGCATAACCGAAACCGCTACCAAGTTTCATATTTGTATGGAACCGTTTCATATTGAATTGTGTAAAGCATTTCGGAAGCGTTCCAATTTCACATCAAGGATTTCTTAAGGAAAAAACAAGAGATTGATTTGGCAAATCTTTAATACAAAGTTGACCATTCCAGAATGTTTTTAATAACTTTCCATTTCGTTTCGTTCCTGGGTTCCACGTCAAGAACCCACCATAAAAAACTTTGGAACCATAGCCTACAACCTTGCACATTAATTTTGATAACCGATTAGAAAATATAGAGGAGTATTTCAATCAAAGTTCAACTGTTTCCCAAGACAAGCTTAAAATCAACTAGTTTACAACGACAATATCAAATTTATCAATGTTCTTTACACAAACATAAAAATATTTATTACACAATGTCAACATATAATTTGAATACAAATGCAACTAATTTTGAAGCAGTTCCAATAATAATATTTCTTTTTTTTTTTTAATTTCAAAGACTTTGTTTCCACACAAAACTGTTTTCCTTCTCCATTTTCTCATATTGTTCTTGTAGCATTTCCAATTCCTTGGAGTTTTGGATCTTCAATCTCTCCAGCTGACCATTGAGACCCACAATGCGTTCCCTTAGAGCATTCATTGTGTACAAGCTGAGTCTGTCGAGTTGAAAGACATCTTCCCTTAGGGAAGCCATATAATGCCACATATCCTGAAGTTCATCACGTTTGGCAGTTCGATAGGTTTTTAACTTTTCGTCTAATTCGAATTTTAAGCGTTCGATTTCATTTATCAGACTAATTACAGCCGATGAACTATGAGGTCTAGGATTGTCCATACTCTTGGTATTCTGCACAATGTCAACTTCATCTGCTTGGAGGTCATCATCCTGAAAATTTTGGGGATTCAGTTTAGTTTGATTGCATTCAAGATACTTTTGCTGAGCCTTGAGTCGTGCCAGTTCGCACAGTATGGCGGTGGGCGTGGCTGTTTTCTTTTTCCGAATTGGCTTCGGAGGTGGCATTGGCTTTTGTTGCCGTGGCATTCTCCGGTTCTCACGCTCCTGCTCCTGCTGCAGGAGCTGCTTCACATCATTGGCTAAGTTGTAGTTGTCTGCCATTTGGCTTCACTGAACATGTGACTCTGAGTTGGCCAAAGCAAATTGTAAAACAACAACAACGTTGCACAATCTCCGTGGCCTGCCGCAGCTCAGTGAGAGTCCTTGCAAGTTCTGTTGCTGTTCTATTGCTTGGATTTCTTGTTGCTGTTTACACGCGGTAATCAAACGTGTGTTTATGTGTGTTTGTGTGTGTGTGTGCGTGTACGGGTGTTGCCAGCCGATACCGCCTCAGACTACGTGACTCCTAGGACCTTAAAGTGCCCCCCTGCTCATGTTTAATCGATACAGCGGCAGTGGCAGGACCTTTGCTCCACCTTATTCTCGTCCTTGTTGTTTTGTTTCGTTTCGTTTAGTTACTTCCTTTTTCCTTCATTCCTTTTCTTTTGTTTTTTTTTTGTGTTACTGCACTCAATTCAGTTTTCTCTTCGGATAGGCCGTTTGCAAATTTGCTTCTTCTGGGCTCTCTCCCACAACTTAAATTGGAGGTTCAATAAACTTTATTGAGGCTTTAGGACAATTTTAAAATTTCGAATTGCTTAGTTCTAAGGCGAATGAAAAATACTTATATCGATTTGTTAACATTTCCATGGCCTATTTTATTTCACGTGCCACAAAGTTGTCAAAGTGCGATGAAAATGAGGTTGTTCAGACTGAGGTGGGGGGTTTGGTGGGTCACAGGTTCAGGCTTTATATTCTGATGAACTAATTAGAAATCGTCATAAAACATTTGTAAATTCAGAAACTTAACCACAAGCCAAGCCATTACCTAAAATGTTATCAGAGTTTAATTTCAATTACAGAGAGGACGATATATTTAATTATCTATTGATAAACTATACTTGAAATGAATATTAAATCAAAACATAAAGCTAATATATCAAGAGGCGAATCTGGAGTCATGCAATGGGAGGATCTTTTCTCTTTAAAGTATGCAATAGGCTGAAAATGTATTCATTTTTTGTCCATTCCTTGAAAACCCAAATTATTTAGATCTTTGTAAGCATTTTTTGGACTTGCCGTTTCTTAATGCCAGAATACATCAGAAAAAACAAGATCTTAGACTAAATAATCCGTGAAGGGCAAGATTTAGGGGCGGGCAAGCGCGACAGTTTACAAGAGGAAACTTCCACAGAAGAAAAACCCTTTGAAAAATTACAAATTTTGCATGCACTTTATTGTAACTTAATAACTCTTAACTCTTAATACAATAAGAAAATTGGTAATTGGTTACTGACGAATTCAAGTGTTTGATCTTTTAGCTGAAAGAAGTGAGAAATTACTTTAAAAACGTTGTGAGATAAAATATTTTACAAATTTCCTAGAATGATAACCCAATTAAAAATGTCAAAATAAAACAAATTCAACACTGATTAACAAAAAGTGACATAAGTTTTTGAACAAGTTAGTTAACTAGATAAAACAAATTGTTGTTTCTGGTTCTTATCGGATGGGAGATAAGATTTTTACAAGCCTATCATCATATAATACGGAGAATTTCAAGCGATCTATCCATCAAATGGAGCTACCGTTCGCTCATTTTTTGTTTGAGGACTTTGGGGGCTTGTGAATTGTTGGGAGAAACACAGAAGCACTTTACAGTTTAAATGAGAAGAGGAAATACTTGAGCTTACTTAGTTATCAGATTGCTGCACAGACAGACACACACTCTCTTTCTATGTGTGAAGGCGCGTGCTGATGGGCATACTCCCCCAACGCATTCCAACTGTAATCTTGCTCTCTTTCGAGTATGAGATAGTGGGCATACAAAGAGAGAGCGAGATGGAACGATAGAGGTAAAGAGCAAGCGCGCACGTGATTGATTTGCGAATTTGTTGGTCTTTGTGGCTAGCTTATGCGTGGTTTGTGCTGCTTGTTGTTGTTCTTCTTTCGCTGACAAGGAGCAATTGATAATACTGCCCTCACCCGCCTCAAACCGCCGTCGCCCCCGCCCCCGTCTTCTTATCAACGTTTATCGACTATGTGTTTAGAACAACAACAACAACAACAACAAACAAATCAACAAGTAGCAAGTAGACACACGACAAATTCGAACGCGTTCGCTTTTGCCCTCGGTCACTGAAATGGGAGATGAAGTGAGGAGTGGAGTGAGTGGAGAGACAGCTCCCCTCCCCCCGCATACAATCGGCCTTTTAGATTTACTGCGCACGATTTTTTTTCGCTGTTTACAAAAAAAAGAAACCGCAGACAGTCAAAAAAGAAAAAAAGACACACACACACACACAAACAAAAACATCTAGCAAAAAGCCGCGAAATAGTTAATGAAAAGGTAAATAATACTCTCCAACAAAAGACGAATTCATACGTTAAGTCACGGCCCAGACGTCGAGATACTTCGTAACAATTTGATGGCGCAAAATTTTTCCCCTAACCCAAGGCACTTCCTCCCATTGTAAATGGTCGATATCATGGCGCCACTTTGCCGATTTTGTTCCATTACTCCAGAGAACTTTGGAAGAAAATGTGGCATTTTTCGCAGAATAGAAATAACTTTTTAGCAGACGGAAAAATTTTATGTGAAACTTTGTCGATTGTGTCGAACTGGGCTAACAACACTACGGCCGACAGCTTGTATTCACTTAGCACTTGTTATTCACGTTGTATTTAAGATAATTTGATGAATACATTCCCCTGTACATACATACTAACACAGGTGGACAAAGCAAAAAGAAATTTACAAAAATGAGACAATTAACGATTTTACGAAGCTAAATTATTTGGAAATATTATTACATGTTCTTTAAACTACAGTCGAGACTCGATAAATCGAAGACCTCAATATTTCGTAAGAAACTGCTGGTCCCTTGACAAAAACTTCGTCCATTGGAAAACCGGGTAAATCGAGAACCTGTGTTCTGTTCCCTTGCCATTTCGAATTATCAGGACTCGTTTGTACTTGAAAGTCGTTCAAAAATTTCTTGCATAGGTGGTATCTTTCTTCTCTTTTCTTCATCCATAATATCCAAACATTGGAATACCTAATTTAATCCTTTTTGAATAGACATAATTTATCCCAACCTTTTTTCGCCGTTTGTAAAGTTTTAATTAGCACTAAACCATACTAAAATCTTATCCACCCAGGACAATTGCCTCCTCTCGCCTTCTCTAGATTCGACACTTATGGTACAGCGCATAAAATTATTTACATAGATATTTATGTATTCTTATTCTATCTTACAACAGTGAAGACCTACTAAATCTACAATTCTTGTTGCTCTCGAGTTCGAATCCCGACGTAGGCGGCTTTTCCCTCCGATAAAGCAATACTGAGAGGTAGTTCCGTTGGGGATAATGGAAACGATTGTGGTTAACGAATCATTATACCCTTGCAAAAAGGGTATATTAATTTTGGTCAGAAGTGTGCAACGCATAGAAGGAAGCATCTCCGACCATATAAAGTATATATATTCTTGATCAGCACGACGAGACGAGTTCAAATAACCATGTCCGTCCGTCCGTCCGTCCGTCCGTCCGTCCGTCCGTCCGTCCGTCTGTCCGTCCGTCCGTCTGTCCGTCCGTCTGGATCGATGCGAACTCCTCCTAGACCGTAAGAGCTACAGAGCTGAAATTTTGCACGTAGGCTTGTATATACTGCAGGGTTTGTATATCTCGGATTCAGTTGGATCGGACCACTATATCATATAGCTCCCATACAAACGGCAAAGTCACGAACAGTGACTTTTCTCAATAACTTCGTTATTTTATAAGCAATTGCCATAAAAGTTGGTATTGGTCAGTTTTGTGTTCTTATTAATAATTGTGCCAAATTTGATCAAGATCGGGTGACTATATCATATAGCTCCCATACAAACGGCAAAGTCACGAACAGTGACTTTTCTCAATAACTTCGTTACTTTTTAAGCTATTGTCGTGAAATTTAACATAAGTAAGTTTATTGTAACTATAAACCACTGTGCCAAATTTGATCAAGATCGGGTGACTATATCATATAGCTCCCATAGGAACGATCGGTCAAAAACAGTGACTTTTGTCAATAACTTCGTTACTTTTGATGCGATTGCTTTCAAATTTAACATTTGTCAGTTTAATATATCTGTTAATGACTGTGCCGAATTTGGTAAAGATCGGGTAACTATATCATATAGCTCCCATAGGAAGGATCGGTGGAAAACAGTGACTTTCATCAGAAAGTTCGTAATATCCTATGCTAAAATTGATGGCCGTTCTTTCGCAAACATTACCCTTTTTAGATAAAACAATTAGTTTAGATAAAAGAGTTACTAACAAACTTGCAAGGGTATACAAACTTTGACGCGGTCGAAGTTAGCCCCGGCCCTCTGGTTTTTGTATTCTATCTTACAGATATTAATGTTAACATTTTCAATATACCCTAGTATAACCTTCAAAATGATGGGTACAAAAAACTTAACTATTTGTTGTTATTTCTTTCACTGTTTTTTATTTTTTTTTTTTATTATTGGTCACAGTCTCTGGCATATTAAGTAGATCTTCAAACATGTTTTTCGGTCTGCTGGCCAAGACTTATCTATGTATGTAAGTACGTATATGTATGTGTTTAGCATGGCATATAGAAATAGCTAAAGATCAATCAAAGTAAAGAGAGTCGAGAGTGAGTGAGAGATCCACTTAATTGCATCAATTGGAGCATTTTGTTGTTGTTAATGGTGGCCCAATGCTGGCTGAGTCTGGCTGGATGGCTGGCAGGGCTAGCTAAAACAGTTGCCAAGGCAACTCGCAATTCACGCGCCATAAATTCCAATTCAATTAAAATGCCAATTAAGTACAAAATAATTTTACGTTTTTATCATTTCTGTTTGCTAGAACAATCCAAATTGATTTAAAGCATAGCTTATAAGTAAACATTTGACCTTTATAATGCAGTCAACTATCCTTTTGAGTAATAAATGTAATTGGTGCTATTTGAAACGTCACAAGCTGTTAAGTTTAAATAATTTAATACATTTTCTACATGCAAATCAACTAAATGTCTATTTAGTTGCAAGTTCAACCTCAAAGGACCTATTAAGGAAAAGGATTATTGAGTATCATTGCATTATTACACGAATTCTAGTACTTGAAGTTTCGAGTTTGTTTAAAGAGATGTTTATTGAGGTCTTTCTTTGCCGCCTCTTATTTTTGGGTTTATCTTAGAAGAGATATACAAGTTAGTTCTATTGAACATGCAAGAATCATATGCATATAGTTAAAAATCGTTTTTCAAGTTTAAATTAACTTGTAATAATGATAAAGCGTGCAGTTTTATGTCTCGAATGTTTAAAAAGGAGAATTTCTTCTTTAAAAAATCGCATTTTCGAACTTTGTGTTAGGTCAAAATAGATGAAACTAGGTTAAAAGTTGTTTGTTTTGCAAATCATGTCGATTGCTAATCCTTAGATAACAAACTAAACAATTTCTGTTCGCTTAACTTTGAACATTTTGCCATTTTGGACATTGATAATGTTAATAATTATTTGCAAATGCGCTTAAGAGATAAGGCTAAGCTATATAGCAAAAGGCAATAATGCCCAAGCATACTTTGTACATGCCAAGTACATATACCTAGTATATACATATATATACATTGCATTTACACACACCCCAATATATAAGATAAGTGTAGGTGCCCCCACAGGTGGACCTTGAAATTGACAAACAGCTGCGTGTGGGTTTTCTGTTATCGGAAAGAAAGTTAATTGTGTCTAAAAGAGAGACAGAGAGAGAGAGAGGGATAACAATATATTCTTTCTTGTGGTTGTCGTTGAATTTTACAATTGCGAATTCTACGATAATTATTAATATCGATATACCGAAACAACAAAAAACAAGAAGAACAACAACACGAAAATGTGTGGTGGGTGGTGTTTGAAAAATAAAGCTCCACGTGCTACTTATTCACAAATTTACTCAAATATTTAAATGAACAATTTACATCTTTCATTGGTGTTGTCGATAATCACTGTTTGAGTCATGTTGATACCCTTCAGTATCCAATCAAACTATCTTTTAGAATTCATTTAGGCAGAATCATGAAACTAAGCTTGGAAAGTGGTTTAAGTAAAATCCTTAAATAACAGATCGAGGTTAAAAGAGTTTTTGTCACATTCACCAACTTTTTTCGCTTCATTTCGTTGCAATTCCCAACTAGTTCTAGCGTTGAAGACATGGTATGGCTATTGCAATTCTGGAGTTCTTTAGCAAAGTCTGCTGATAATAGAACTTGGTGGTTCTTGAAATAGCTATATAGACAACCTGCTCACCTTTCAGTGTTGCCTTTGTGTTCTTTTGGAAGATTGACCTCGAGCCGGCTAAATTGCAAGGTTTGATTTAAATTTCAAATAGGTCGTAGTCTAACCAGAACGCAAACGAATCTTTTGCGTATCGTCTATTTGATTCAATACAGTAGGATCCGGTTATAACGACTCCGCTTATAACGTCCGTCCGGTTATTGCGACTTAAAACTCTATGAGTTGGTTGGTCCCAATACAAACTTATATGAAAGGGCCTTCGGTTAGTACGTCTTCCGCCGGTCCCTTGAGCGTCGTTATAACCAGATTCTACTGTAGATCGTTCCCTAATCATGACATAATTGACTCCTTTGTTGGGAAAAAATGATACCCTAGCCACGACTTCTCTTGATGAGTTCTATTTCTTTCTTTTAATCAGTTTCAACTCACTTTTGAGTCGTTTTTTTAATCATTTACGACTAAAGTTATCGATTAAAGGTGGGGTATTCGATTTAAAATCATATTTTGTATTATACGCGACATTTTGAATAGTGTCAAATCGTTTTAGTTTTAAATTTTAATCCAGTAAAAACATAATAAAACCAATTAAACAATTTTAATGTATTGCTTCCATATAAAGAGGATAAAATGTCTATAATTCAAAATCAAAGCTCATAAATTTTGCTAATATCCCTAATTTTCTGAACAAATTTAAATAATTTTTTACAATTATTCTGTGCAAAATGTATAAGTATTGATCTTGAGTTTGTTTAGTACTCAATATAACTAATACGCCATGTTGTTCAACATTTTAGCACTAACTAGTTTGATTTTTGAGATATTGACTGAAGAAACTTGATGTTTATTATTTATGATAGAAAGAATATCGATGCCAAAAACCAGTCATTCATATAATGGGGGGTGGGGGACCAAAACTGGTTTATTTTTACGCGATTTTTATCTATCATTAAAATTAATGTAGTTCTTTTAATGGTATATTAGGTATCTGAAAGTCGGCTCCGTGACTTAATGTTATGCTGTTTGGCTATTCCGTTCGACACATCTGTTATTTGGCTTTGTGTGTGTGTGTCACTTGACAAACCCAATTATCATCTGCGGACAGCTGCAGCTGTTTTGCATGTCCAGCTGCTGTCCAGAAATCAATAAGTTTTTTCTTTTCTTTCTCTTATCAGGCATTACAATATTATGATAAAACTTTCAAGTGCACTTGTACTTAAGGAACTTTAACAACAGGAAGAAAAAAGAAGAAACGGAAACCAAAATTTGTGAATGTAAATAACAAGACAATGTAAAATTCAATTACTTCCTTAAGTGACACACACACACACACACAAACATACACCGTTACGCATACAGATGGAAAACCCATTAGCATCGTTTTCTTTCTTTGGGCCCACAGGGCGTATGTGTGTGTTTGTCTCACTCTTTGTGTGACAGAGATAGTCATACATTTTAAACGCTTACAAATGCGTTTCAATTAGCATCTGTCGACTTGTCGATTTACTTTACCATACATATACTTATATATCCAATACACACACACACATGAATTACCTATATATGTGCATTAACCCCTTCATACAAACAAATAAAAAATACAAATTAGAATTGTCTATACTCTTTTGGTCCTTTATGGTTGACTTTGTCCAACAATAAAGTTTATATTACTTAAAAGATTTTTAAAAAGAACTTAAATGCACCAGTAAAACAAATATTTCAAATTTGTAATAACAAATGCATTTTCACATGCTTTTTACAAGCATATCTTAGTATCTCGTTCACTCAAGCATGTGAGCACCCTAGCGCCACCACCAACCAACGGCCAACTCCGGCCTTATGGAAAAACGGGGGCGGAAAGGGGCGTGGCAAAAATTTGAAATAAACTTGACCGCTCTACATACTACATGAACCTACACACCAAATTTGGTGGCTCTATCTTTTATAGTCTCCGAGATCTAGGCGTTCATACAGACGGACGGAGATGGCTAGATCGACTCGGCTGTTGATGCTGATCAAGAATATACATACATATATACTTTATGGGGTCGGAAAAGCTTCCTTCCTTCTGCCTGTTACATACATTTTGGCGACTCTAATACACCATTTCACCCTATGGGTGTATGGTATAAGATCCACTGTGATATCTTTTAAATTTTAAATATAAATACTAATATGATTCAGTTAATAGTTATTTAACAACATCTTCGATCTACAAGGTAGTTTTTAGTATTTAATTATTTAAAATTCCCACTAATCTTAAAAATTTGCTAAAACTATTATTTCATATTGATCAGCGATTTGTGAGAATAAAGAAAAATACTGTATTATCATGAGAAAACCTATTGACCTTGGTTTAGTTTAATAATATTTGTCAATTTAAGTTAAATGTTATTGAGAAAGACACAACTTATCTAATAAAATAGTTTAGTTTGAGTTAAAGCTCGTTTGTTTTAAATTTGATAATTTGATTACACATAAAAGTTGCATAAAAGATCTAAAATGTAGTAAGAAATGGTTTAATCAACTAACTTTTCTCGGTTAGAGTATATAAGAACAACAACTACAGAAAGCAGCAGCAGCAGTGGCATCACTAGCAACAACAACAATAGCAGCAAAAGAGGTAAATTTGTATTGTCAATAAATTGTGTAAACAATAATTATTATACACATATTTACGCGGCAATAAACAATAAAATACAAAATTCTTACTTAAATCAATTTGATTTAACCAAATGCGCAAAAAACACAGCAAAAAAAAAAACGTCAAAAGAAAGTTACTCATTTAGGCGGAAGGAATCTCATCTCATATAGTAACATTCATTTCTTTATATGTATGTATATAATTATATATATTATAGATCTGTGTGATCCTAATTGTTTTGGCATACAACAATATTAGACTAAATTATGACCATTTATCGCTCTGTTACTTTTTACACCAACAGCCACAGAGAAGAAGAAAAAAATGTGAGTAACTTGTAATCGAAAATATTTTGAGATCATCGCGAAGATAAAGAAACTCGTTACCTGTTAATATAAATTTATCACTCTGTTTTTTTTCTTGTACAAACCCCCAAATAACTTTAAAACAAAAACTAATAACAAAACAATAATATATAACACTACTCTATCTACATTTTTGAAAACTTTTAAAATTTTCAGAAGGATAAAAATTTGTTTATGCTTTAGATCAAGGTCAAAGGTCGTTTATGACCCGTCATAAAACTCGAGACACACTTCGACTGTGTGCTTCGACTTGCAAAAGTATCTAACCTTTTTCGCTGCCCAGCCTCTGCCGGTAAAGAGCCACGGAAGCCAAAAGAGACACTACGTGGCCATCCTTGCTTTAGATGTAGGTACTCTGATCGAATTAGCATTATGCTGGCGTATTAATAGTTGTCAAGAAGGTCCTGCATGAGTTGCAATAAAGTGACATTCGAATGTACAACAGCTGAATTGAGTTGAGTGAATATGAGTACAAAGCGGAATGAGTACGAATGAGTGAGTGATTTCGCAAAGCACTCGGACGCACAATGTTGAAGCAATGAGTACGAGTGAAACAAGTGAAAATGAGAGGATATTCGACTGTATTCGAATGTCAAAACGGTTGTTGTTGTTCTTTTTCTCTGCAGAAGAACATAATTGATACTGCCAATTTTCTCCATTGCTCCTCCATTTTCACCTTCCATTTTTGTAACTGTTAAACTTCAGCAATCCACACGAAATACAATGTATGTTCTGTGATACCCGAGTAATTCGAATATTTTCAGCATGTCTCATTCTCACTAGATTCGCTTTGCATGAGTGTCAAAATATACCACTACTCTATACACATTCATTCATTGAGTGCTTCTCACTCATTCATTTCTATTCCATTCGAATGTACTCAGTTTTGAGTATTGAGTGATTGGAGCCATGCAGATGTCTAGTCCTAGACATAAAAATCAATTTTATGTATTTTGTTGTATAATTTATTCACCCTTTCTTCCTTTTAATTGAAATCGTATCGTATCGATTTAAATCTTGATTGAATCGAATTCAATCTTATGATTTTGTACCTATATCATTATATCTCTCACATTACAACAACAAACATTTCAAATTTAAACCAAGATGATTTATATCTAGAGCCTGGAACTAAATGCATATCGAAGCCTTAGACTAACAAGGGGAACTTCAGGTATGCGAATCACCGATTTGGATGAATTTTGGATATGTTGTAGAATACCCCGTCATATATGTATATTTCGGCGCACTATTCTATATTTTCTTTATAAATCGCGTCTAAAGCTATGTAAGTAAAAGCTACACCATTCGGATATTTAAAGATTTATTTAGATAAAGATCTAAAGATTTCTTTTTGCTCGTTGTTTTTCTAGGATCTTTTAAATAGCAAATAACTTTAACTTTATAGTGGTCCGATTCGGCTGAGTCCGAGATATACAACCCTTGCAGTATATACAAGCCTAAAATTTCAGCTCAAGCCTAAAATTTCAGCTTAAGGACGGCAACTTATTGGTAATGCACTGGATATTTACATAAATTGCTTATTTGTAGAAAATAAAGGAATTTGCCTCACACAAAAACCATAATTTTCTTCATAAACTGCTAAACTTTCCATAACCAAGAGCAATATTTTTGGCAAATTTCACTTTTCTTGATTTGCCAAACACACAAAAAAGCGTTTTATGCATTGAACTCACCTTTGTTTTAGTGACAATATTCGTGGCCAACTTGACAACGGCGAAATTGCCCTTGCCGATGGTCTTTTCCAGTTCATAGTAGCCAACGCGAAGGAGCTTATCCACGGATATTTTACTTGTCGATGGCACTTTGTAGTTTTGTGGCGTTGATGTCGATGTGGATGTGGATGTGGATGCTGTAGCTGAAGCTGTTGGAGTGGGTACATTGGTGTTGGAGGCCATAGCTAAGGCTGACTTTCTTCTGCTGATGCTTCTGCTTCACGATGTGGTTGTTTTTTTTTGGGGGATATCAATTTAAGGGGAGAGAGAGACACTTGGAGAAGGTGGAGCAAGAGGAGGTTGGCTCTCGTAATTGCTTGTAGCACAGGAAATTTCACTTAAAATGCATTTTCTTTTGCCTGCTGGCGGCGCAAAAACTTACACACACACAAAACACACGCGAGAGAGAAGGGGAGAGTGGTATGGTGGGGACACTCTCATACACACACACACACAAAGAGACAGCAGCGCCGCCAGCAAAAAATATATTTAATTTAATTCGATTTGGAGCGCAGCTTTAATTGAAGGCTTTGTGTGAGCCAGCGCATATATACATATATATATATGGAGATTGGTAAAATCGGAGAGAGAGAGAGAGAGACAGGGGATACAAGTAGAGGGGAGAGAGGGCAGGTGGGGTCAACGGCAGCTAGGCTGCTTTAGGCTGCTGCTGCAACTGCGACTGCGGCGGCTCCAACCAAAAAAGATTTGCCGCGGGGCCATGCCCCAACAAAAATTTGAAACGTTTTCGACAAAAATTTCCGAAAAAACTTTACACTTTTCTTTTGTACTTTTCTTTTTGATTTTCCTTTTTTTTTTTTGATTTATTCTTTAAATTTTTGTTCCAAATTTTTGTAATGTTTTTTTTTTCTTTTTACATTTCACAATTTTTGCACTTTTTTGTGGCACTTTTTGTTGTTGTTGTATTTACACCTTTTGAGTACAAAGAAAGAAAAATGTATAAAATATTTATATTTTTTTATTGTTATACACATTTCAATATATTTGATTATATATTCTTGACCAGCAACATTAACAGTCGTGACAATTCCTGGAACTTCAAGATGATGAATCATAAAGCTCCATCAACCTGATCAATTGTTCTATATCCTTATACCCGTTACCCCCTACTATATGTATATCTCTATGGAAATGTGTTATACAATATTATAATTAAAAAGCATTAATCATACGTTAAACAAACTCCGAGTTCATATATTAAAAACTAGAAGTAGTTAATCCTTTTCCACGTTGCTCTTTTGTTTTTCGTCAAAAATTGTAAATTTAATTGTTCAAACCAAAAGGAAATGTCTTGATGTGCTGTAAGATCGTTAAAAGAGCTATAAGCTATTTGACTATGGGGCAGTTGGCAAAACTGTTGGCCAAATATCAACAGATTTGGACCAGCCCAGTCCTTAATGGCGCGAGGTGAGTTGTCAAAAGGCATTTGCGACTCAAACTGGTTTACTTCCGATGCGGCTATAAGCCTTAGAGCCAACATCTTGTAACCTTTTCGTTAGAATTGCGCAAGCAATCGGAGTACTTTCCATAATAATTTCAAGAAAATCGATTAAACATATTTCTCCTTCTTTACTGTTACTGTACAACTAAATATTTTAAGTTTATTGTTCGCAAATATCACTGGAATGGAAGTGTAAGGTATTACAGTTGTTTTGTGTTGTGCTCCTCGAATATTCTAAATTATCCTGTGTAAGAAACAATTCGTTGGACCCATAAGATTCAAATTCAAATTTTACTCATCATAAAACCAAATTCAAAGTGTAAGATATTCGCCAATTGTAACATACATACATATAAGTTAAAGTTACGAAGTTAAAGTTTTGTTTGGCCAAGTAAAATTTCTTAACCAAACTCCGATTTTCTATCCGACTCGGAGTTTTGGGGGGGAAATTTACCCTATTTCACCCCCCGTAGATCCGCTACTGACGCACACCTATTAATCTGGCCATGAGTGTACCTACACATGTACACACATACATATGAAGTTCATATAAAGGGTGGGCCAAAAGAAGTCATTCAATGTTGTTTGGCTCTTATGGCCGGATGACTTCTTTTGGCCCACCCTGTATAACTCGATCGGTTTCTTTTAACTGAATTTAGGGTATTTAAAATTGTATATATTATTCCCAAATCTAGCTTTTAATGAAGAGTATTTAAGCTTTGTTGTAATTGTTAAACTGTTTCAATTTGCTTAGTCTTAACCTTGGTTATAATATAGGTTTTTTTTTATCAGTTTTTCTTTTATGCTATTATTTAAACTTGGCTGAGGTTGAGGTGTGGCAGATAACCAGAACAGCAACAAAAAGAATACAAAACTGTTATCTCTTTCAACAGCACAAAAACAAAAAACGAGTACATAAGCAACGAAGAGAAGCGCAACGCATAGAAGGAAGCAATGAAAGAGATAGATGCAGAGAGACACACAGAGAGAGAGCGAGTAAGAAGTAAAGTAAAAACCAGTGTCTGATCAACTTCATTTACTTCTTGGCATCATCTCCTTTGCCTTTGCCTTCGCCACATCTCCTTGAGAGAATGGGGGAGAGAAAACTTAATGGGTTAATGTCCAGTATCAAGGTCGCCGTAAGACCCAGACAAATATTCTCTACATAGTCGGCAATTCTCTTATTCCGATTCTCTTGGTTTGTTGGTCTTTTCTTATTGAAATTAATTTAGTGCAAAACACAAAAAAACACATAAAGCGAAAAGTGAGTGTTGCCTTAAGTATTACTAATGCCAATTGAACAACATACAAAAACACCCACACAAAAAACAAGCAAACCAAACAGAGAGAGAGAGAGAGCGTGAAGGAGATACATACATACATAAGTACATATTATAAACAAATTATTTATTTTGTTGTTGTTGTTGTTTTTTGGTGCTAAAAGATCTCAGACAGCTGGACAACAAGAAGAAAAATGAAAACTATTTTTTGTAGTATTTGATTTCACGCCAAATTTGCACAAAATAAAGAAATTGAAAGAAAAGCATTTTGCTTAAATTTCTTTGGTGTTTTCTTTTTAATTTAGTTATTGCTGCTTACTTTCATTAAGAACTCCTACCGTGTACACACACACACACACACACACATGACCATACACAGGTAACCACTTGTCCAATGGAAATGCGGCAAAAGTCAAAGAGCAAAATCAGAAACTGAATGAACTTCCAAAAAAACAAAAAAAAGTGTATGGGAAATAAATTGAAGCTGGGAGCCCTAATATGGTTAAGTTTTACCGTTGCCGCTATTATTATTTCCAATGATATTTCCAATGCACATGCGAAAGAGAGACTCCAAAGAGGAACCCCAGCATCGATGCCGGGGAGCACTAGCAGCGGGAGAGCGGGGAGCGAGGGAGCGGCAGCGGCAGCTGGCACGTAAAGACGTCACAAGGTGCTTGCTTGCTTCCTGATATTTTTGCGTAGTAGCGTGGACATCACATCTCTCTCACTCTCCCTTCCTCCCATTGTCTCACTCTCATTCACAACATTAAACTGGGGCAAAGTGGTCTAATTGGGAGGGAAAGTGGGAGGTAAAACGGGAGTCAGAGTGAGTAGGAGAGAGAGAGAGATTCTACTCATTTCAAAGGCGAGGTATATTTACTTTGTCGTAGAATTTGCAACTTAATCATCTACATTAATTTAATAATGAATGAACTTTATAAACTTTTGAGAACTATGTTAATCTGTTAGTTTTAAGAAAAGGTTTAGATATTTAAGCCCTTTTCGATTAAAGAATTTAGAATTTTAATGCCAACACTAACCAAAATGAGGCCTATTGTAAAGGACCTTTTTAGATTTTTATATGGAACTTCAAATTAATCAGAGCTAAAGAAGTAATTAGTAAAGATCCAAATGTTCAGTCTATCCAAAAATTCGTTTCTTATTAAAGATTATTGTACAAGAGACAATTAATATAAATCATGGAAAAAACCAAGACATAAGTTCTTAAAAAATCACTCAATTCTGTTTACATTTTCAATCATTATGTCAATTTATATTGATACATCAATGTCTTTCAGTCCATCAATATTAAGTAAATTAATTTAAAAAAAACTTTTTAAGACGAAATGTGTACATAAAAAAATAAAAACTTATTCTCCCTACAATTGAATAAGATGGATAACATGAAAAGGGTATTGATATATCGGGTCTTCTTTTAAAGGAATTTCTAAAGAACACAAGAGTAAAGACCGACCATGGGAGACGTTGCGGGAAGATTTATACTCAGCAGATATCGGAAATATAAAATAGAAGCATTCTACACGCGTATTCTAAGGTTTTTTTTATTTGTTTTGTTAGTTGTTCTTGAAGTTTGTTTCTTTAAGCAACAGCAAAAAAGAAAACAACAAATAAAAATACAAATCAGAAAAGCGAAAATGATTTGAAAATAAAAAACGAAAAACAAAAAAACAACAACAGTAAAATAAATAAGCCAAGACAAAAGAGACGTAGAGAGAGAGAGAGAGAGAGAACATGACTTGGACTTACATACAGCAGCCCAGAGCCAGACAGACAGACTGTTGGCATCTAGCAGAGGGGGACAACAATGAGTTGAAGAGGGGCAGTGTAGATGACAACCGACAGAGAGAGAGCGAGTCCCACATTGTTTGCAAAAGGGCAAGCACCAAGGTGGAGAGATAGAAGAGGAGAGAAGAGTGAGAGTAAGACACACACACAAAAAGAGAGGGAGACTATTGCGAGTGGCAGTGGTGTGACTGTGAGCATGTGTGTGTGTTTGTGTGTATAGAAGCGGGGGCGCGCAACAGTTTCAGGCCAAAGCAGAGGCGTGACAGGTTAACGTCTATGTGTGTGTGTGTGTGTGTGTGTGTGTAAAGAGCAGGCAATGAGGTAAGTAAGAAAAAGGGCACAAGTAGTTTCAAGGAGTCAAAAAACAACTAAGCAAACAAAAAAATACAATATAAAGAAGCCTGCACACACACATCTCTTGTCGAGGTCAGACTTTTACAAACATATATTCATAAATGTATTGCAAGTGAGAGAAACAGAGAAAACACCTGTCTGATAACAGTAGATCCCTCATAAGTCAAAACAATTAACCGCACGGTGTCCAATTAGACCACTAAACATTCAATTGGCTTTCCTTCATTTGTTTTTTTTTTTTGTTCGCCTTATTTGCGTTTTACTGGAGTTTGCTATGACGTACGCACGCACACACCGACATACACACACACACACACACCACTCGCAGGCGTATTGGCAGCGCGCACACTCACACATTTGCTGCTGCTGGGGAAAAACGGAAAAACAACGTCACGACTTCCAATAGTTTTTCAGTGGTAAATTTTGTGGCTGCAATACATAATTGCCATTCATGAATACGAGACATTTTTCCCGTCTCACTCTACCACCCCCCTCTTCCGATGTTTGTTGCTTTTGATTATTTGCTTTGTTGCTGCTTCTTCTTCATTGTAATCGCCATGTCCGATGATGTGGGCGTGAGAGGTGACAAGAGGGAACAAGATAGTACAGTTCGTGTCACGTCACGAGCGAGAATTACATGTAAATTTAGTTGTTATTGTTGCTGTGTTGTCTTTGCCTCCCTCAGCCTCCACAAAACACACAAAAGCTGCTCAAACACACAGACTCACACACACACACTTTCATACTTTTATAAATTTATTTAATCTTTCGTCGTTTCATTTGCTTTTGCTCGGCGCCCGCTTACACATTACGATTTCCATCTATCTATAATATTTGTTGTTTCTTCCCTTCCTTCTTATTTCTTTTCTTTTTGTTTTTGTTATTTGTCGCTGGCAAGATTTCTCGTTTCACGTTGAATTTATTATATTATTTCTCTTATCACTTGTGCTTGCTGGTGTTGTTGCTGGATCTTTCCCGTTGTTGTTATTGTTGTCGCGTCGTTTGCACTGAACTTGAACGCGTGAGCGTCGTGTACAATTGGTTTGCTGCTTTTGTTGTTATATTTTCT
This sequence comes from Drosophila paulistorum, assembly GCA_018152135.1. NCBI lineage: Eukaryota > Metazoa > Arthropoda > Insecta > Diptera > Drosophilidae > Drosophila > Drosophila paulistorum. The sequence goes on from JAECXG010000822.1 coordinate 42,411,658, forward strand.
TTCCTTTCACGTAGTATTTCACGATACTTAGTGGCATTGTTGCTGTCGGCTATTGGTATTTTTTTTTTAAATTTTTTGTAAAATTCTAACTGCAGACCGAGCGCAACACACTTCTTATTGGATACGCGCTCGCGAAACGACTGGCAGTGTTGGGAAGCATGTGCATGTGAACTTGTCAAATCGATACATTTTCCAATATCGATACTTTTTATTTCCGATAACTTATGTATTTTTCAACACTCACTTCACAAAATAAAGAGGCGCCAATCATTTTTATTAATCTTTAAAACTGAGCGTGTATATTTGGCATAAAAGAAAGATTTTTTTTAAACTGATAGAACTCGCTTTCATGTAATGAGTACTCCTAGCTCAGGAACTAAGCTATCGATAAGACTATCGATAGTTTCAATGCTTTAAACCCATTAATATTTTAAAAAATATGTGCTTAAGTTCATAAGAAAAATATTAGTTTTGGAAAATTTATATTTTAAATAAAGTGGTTCATTACGTTATCAACGATTTCTTGATTTATTTACGAAAACTGTTTTGCACTACTCAGTTAACATCCCTACTTTTTTATTGCTCTATTGGTGTTTAACATTCCCAGTATTATGCACATACACAACACCGAAATGAAACGCGCGGGTATTTAAATTGAACTTTTGAATTGTCTAGAACAGTAAGAATTGAATGGATTAAAAACGAAAATGTTTTTAACAGCAGCCATTCCAAACTTTAATATTCCGATACATTTCAAAAATAAATAATATTACATTGACTATTATTTGCAGGCATCAGTTACGTCACACTCAACATCCGCATATATACACACACCAATTTTCTGTTTATCTAGATTCTATGATATTACCACGCATTTCCATTTCAATTCCACCTAGGAATCCTTAATCCCTGTTCGGCATCTAATAAATCAATTTTTGAATTAGTAAAATTTCTCTATTAAATTTATATACTTACTCTGTTGTACTTTTGCCCATTGCATTTACTTCAAGGACTTTCGGAAATGATGAAGATTTTTTCCAAAGCGCATCTTTTGCACAAACTTTCGCTTATTTTTAGTTTCAAATCTGCGTAGACTGTTAACACTGTCCATTAAAGTAAGACATTCTTTCTTCTTCAGCACAGTTTTGGGTAATTCTTGGTATGGGAAGTAATAATTTTATAACTATAATTTATTCGTCATTCAAAACTATTACCTCGCTTTTCATACCATCCTGGATTCACTGTTTTCACCCATTGGTTGGTGCTAATTTGAAAATTGCTTAGCAATCGAGCAACGCAACCGGCATTTACCATTATGAATACAGTTGAATGGAAATCAAATTTAGGAAAAATTACTATATAAACTATTGTAGATGTAAGAAAATTTAGTTGTTTATCGAATTGTTATGGGAAATGGAATAATTTTTTTAAAAGCCACACAAGTAACACCTTGTACAAGTGACTTTTATAGTTAGAGCAAGGCATACTAAGATATATAGAAAACAAGGGTATAAAAACAAATTAAAAGATGTAATGAAAGAAAGTTCGTTCGTTATAGCATTAAGGCCTTATGTGCCTACAGTGCCGTCCACAAATTTAGCACATTCAGTGTGTTTTATATGCCACTTTGTAAGCCATTCATTAAATTCCATTCGGTATATCACATTACATCATTTTATATTGGTTATAGTAGTCCAATCGGCCCGATTTCAGGATATATGCTGCATACGATTTCAGGATATATGCTGCATACATTTAAAATAAGTTTAAATATTAAGATTCATTGCAATAGCTATACAACTGTGAGAATGATTTGAATTGAAACAGACAGACACTCACCTACTTTACAATAGCCTCTGCAAGAGAATTAAAGAGATTTCAAAACAAGGTTGACATTTGCTATAGGCTTTTTACCGAACATTTAAAAATCCAGTTAATGATTTTAAAAAGGAAGCATTTTTGAAAAAATGATTACAATTTTTGCATTATAAAGTTTCAATTCAGCTTAATTTTTGTTGATGAAAAACGCACAAACATAAAGAGAATACTAGAAAATGTTGACAATGTTTAGATGATCGAAGAATAATATTCATCAATCTATCTTGACCTTAAGATATAGCCCACATGAGCGTTTCTTAGTTCTTCAAAATGCCTTCAAAAATGGAAACGAAGAGAGACTTTATGTTAGTCAAATCAGACCAGATATTAGCCACTAATTGCAATAAAAGTCAATCTATTCCATAAACCTCATTGTTGTCATTGCCTTGATTTGCCCGTCAACGTTTCGGTTCCAATAATATTTGTGGCACGTCACGTGCATCCAAAATTTTAAATGTACGCACAGATCTGAAATACAAATCTATCAAAAAAAAAAAAGGAAAAAACCTTAATTGAAATAAAAATTCCCAAAGTCAAGAAAAAGAGTCCAAGCGAAACAAATCAAAAGAAACGGCAGTATGGTCCGGCGTAAAGGACTAATGGGTGGCCTGGCCAAGCAATTGTCATTGAGTGCCTACCAGAATCTAGTCTCGCCATATCGTCAGCAACCGGCAGGGGCGGGGTTTGCGCCCCAAACCATTATACGGCAAAGGAACTTAACTCCCTCGACTCCTGAATATTGGCATACCATGTGTAATAAATTAGTTGGAGCCATGCCACGCATGGCCACTATGACTCAACCTGATGCCAGTAGTCGCAAACTGAATCGTTTGCGAAGGAATTTAATGAAGCCAGCGTCAACATCAAAAGATTCTATGCCTGCTAATGCGTTGAATGCCATAATGTCTGGATATATGCAACCACACCGGAAATGTCAACCCGCGAACTGGGTTCACCCTGGAATGGAGCTACCCAAAGAATATGGAATAGTGGGACGACAGCCACATACATCACCTACGGGTGGTGTAAGGCCCGGTTTTGGGCAAAGTTTTGAACCGCCGCGGCAACAAATTCATAGTTCGTTTAATTTTGGAAGGTGTGCTGGCAATTTTATTGGCGAAGAACCACAGAATTGTCCATCTCGGACATCTATGTATGCAGAAGTATTAGCAAAGTCCAAAGAGTTTACTCCAGTGAGTATCTTAAAGAAACGTTCAAGTTCTGAAGCTGCACGTGAGCCACCCGGAACTAAACCTGCTCAGGTGATAAATATTTTCCGTCAAGCAGAGACCCCTAAAATGGGTAAAGTACCATCATCACAGTCATTAAACCCGCGTTGTAAATTCAGTGAACCGTTGGTAGTCAAAGCAAACAGCAAGCCCAAGTCATCTGTGAAAAATGCTATTAATGTTAAGCCACCATCCAACCATTTAAAGAAGAGCCCACAAAAGGCGCAACCAGAGGTAAGAGCATATCAAGAGCAATCACAGCATTGGCACTCACAGCCAACGAGCATATTCAACTTTGGCAAGTGTGCCAGCCATTATTTGGATAGCTCTCCCGATGAATCGGATACAGAATCCATAATGTATAAGGCAGCCAATGCTATGGAGCATGCGGAATGCAACCCAAAGAAGAGTCCTTCACGGGTAAATTATCCTCTTGCGCCTGCTTCAGCAAAGGTTCCTGAAGTTTTTCACATTGTGGGTAGTGTACCATCCGCCAAGCTATCCTCGGAGTTACCCAAAAGGGCAGTTAAAGTGACGTCCAAGAGATTCTTAAAACGTCTAGCTCAGCGTTTCGAGTCTGGTAATAATACGAGTACCATAACCCTTACAGAGGATAATGTTATCAAACCGAGTAAAAGTGCTCGGTCTAGCCAAACAACGCTAAGGACGTCCAATGAACTGAAATCACCGCCAACAAGCACATGTAACTTGGATTTGGAGGCACTCAAGAAACTATTACATCCCGAAAAATCAACTATAACAGAGGCCATGCCCACAAAGGTGAAATCGGAAACTAGAGATCCGCTGAATTTCAATGAACTTCTCTCTGGCAACAAAGTTAAGAACATGGAAGATAATCCCTTATGGGATTCTCTAATGCGTCTGGTTGTTCACATGTGTGACGCCAAGGGAAATGACCAAAAAACCGACTCTCCAGCAGCGGTGGTAGCAGAAAAATCACGATTAAGTGCTGGAGACGGTCACGAGCGAAAGCCCAAGCAATATTCTGTGTATCTATTGGTTAGTTCCGATGAAGAGGATGGACATGCCATTAGCCAGAGGACTAGTTCGCTGCCCATAGAAGTCAAGTCTACCAAAAAAACTGTTAGCTATAGCAATTTAACCCATAAGAAGACCGAGTATACCGAACATTGCCATCAAGTGTATCAACAAGAACATCCTAAAATTAAACGTAGAAAGAGAAGATGTCGCCGTAATCTTTGTGATACTCAATCCTCCTGCCTTTTCCCTGAGCAACTGCCCATGCGTCGTCCCTTACATTGGCCCAAGCCGGATATGTCAAAGCCAGAAAGTAGACAAATGCGAACCAGTTCAATGCCTAAGAAGACAAATGGATTGCGTCGTAAACGTTCTATGAGCCTGGCTCTGGAGCAACATCAGCGTAGCTGGCGAATGTATGAGAATCAACCATTAAATGCTCGTGCCTTACAAAAGGAATATTGTCGTCTGTTAGGTTCTAGTCACTCGAATTTACGCACAGCGTCTTGTAAGTAAGTACAGACCATGGAGGAAGTCTATCGCAAGACTTCAACTATGTTCTGCCCTTATTAACTAGGCATACCGTTTAGTCCTATGTTCAGTTCAATGTAATAAAATTTGACTACTTTCGAGTAAAATCACAGTTGGCCTGTCTTTCGATGTTTCATTAGTAGTTATAACTAATTTCTACTTTAAAAATCTTTCCAAATTTTTACATTAGATAATGTGACAATAGACACCTTCCAATATAAACTCAAACCGCAATTTTTGGTGTTCGCCAATGTTGGATATAGATGAACGTCTGGCCCAACTGGGTCTCCTTTACCACCAATTACCAAGAGAAAGTTATCTGGTTATACGAAATGGAGGAAGTCTGAAAGGTACATCGACAGACGATCCCATATGGAATAGCAGTCAAGAATCTATACCACAATCCGTTCAATCTGAACCATCACAAGCTACAATAGTCCAGCAGGAGACCCCTGAAGTGGTATCAACTCCAGCATCCCTCAAAGAGAGTCCATCATTTGTTAGGGTAAAGTCAAGTTTTTTGGGTCTGGAGTGGAAAGTACCTAAAATGTCGAGTCGAGTTCCAGGCGGTAAAAGTGATTATTATCCAAACTCAACATTCTTAAAGAATCCGATTGTGACTAAGAGCGGTTATGGTTTGCCCGCAAGAACTTCGAAGAACCGAAGCAAACATAGAATGAAAGAAATTGAGATAAGGGGTCGAGAATATGACGACGGCAATCCCAACCGCAGTTGCATTAGCAGCTGCAATGTTCCCAATTACTGTGATAGAAACTCATGCGGCAGATCTTCTTCCCATTATATGGAATATAATGGTTATAGACAAGCAATAAAAAAGAATCCAATTATACAGGAATCAAACTCCCGCTTAAGTCGGTCGTACAGCTCACCAACAGTTAGCAAAAAAAAGGAAAAAAAGAAAAAGATCAAGCAAAGTGATCAGGTGGATTGCGAGTGTGATCCGGCAACGGCTCCAAATTGTGAATGCGAAACAACTAAAGATTTTTGCAAGCGGAGAGATAAGAATAGCAAGAGCAATCGAGGCTATAATAATTATGCAGAGGAGGCTTACTATCAAAAAGCTGTCACCCAAGTATGCTCAGAGGCCGAATGTTATCGTAGTCCAAGAAGACGAGCTCCTCAAAGGGTTTGCTCTAATTGCCAGCATGTATCACAGTCTTATCGCGAAACAAGGCAAGCCAGAGAACAAGAATCAAAAAAATCCAAGAAAAAAAATGATCTCACTTGTTCTTATGACGTGAATGAACCATCAGATTACCTGGAATTGGCATCGAGAAGCAAGCATGCAGCACTTAAAAATCCTCTCACGGTCTCTCGACCGGATTACTGCGAAGATGATCTACTGCCACATGAGAGCTTCAGTGATGAGTACGTAAGGCGAAGAACTACATTTGCTAAGCAAGGAGAGACAAAGTGTCGTCATAGAACTCCACCGCGATGCTCCAATGAGACACTAATGGAGAGATCTTTAAAAACATATAGATATTCCACCGAAAATAGTTGCAGGAGTCCATCGCCAAAACCCCCTCGAAAACGTTGCCCAAAATGTAACAAGCCAAGAGCTAAGCAAACACCATGTCCTACCTGTCAACCGAGAAGTCCCCCACCACCACCACCATCAACAGCACACAATTGTTGCCCAATGTGCGGTCTTTATGGAATGATGCCACGTTATACGCTTCCACAGATGAATCCGTGTGTACCTCCACAATATATGGGCATGATTTGTAGTTGTTTGCCAAAAAAAAGAACTACCAAAAAAAACAATCCTAGTTGCGCTCTTCGGGCTGTGCCCAAGTTTACTCCAGACTGCAGTTGTGTAAGCTACAATTAAGTTCAAGGTCGGTTTAAAATTTTAATTCTGTTTCATTTCTAGAAATCATCAAAGGCTACACCCAAACCAATCTTCAAGGTGATATGCCGACCACGTCCAAGCAAGGATTTCTGCAGGATTTCAATTCCTTGTGATAATTTGTTAAGGAACTGTAAGCGTTGTAGCGGCGGTAAAGGGACACAGTCATTCGATGATCAATGCTGTGGAAGTGGAGGGAGTAGGTAGTAGCATTAACAACAAATATGAAAATATATCTTAAAAAATTGAATTCACAGCACAACCACGCTCAAGTTGTCTACATCACAATTTACAAGAAACCAACCAATCAATGCAACGAATCAATCAGCAGAGACAACGAAGAAACCAACGATCGACATATCGAATCATTCCAATTAGTCGACCACCAGATCCTCCAACTCCACCGCCATCTACGATTAGGCGACCAATACCTCCTCCTTCGTGTCTCCTCACTTCTCTGAATGCAAGAGTTAATGCCAAAAATAGTCCCAATGCTGCTAGAACCAATCAACAAATACTGCGAACTAACCGACCAGTACAAAGAAATTACCCCAATAGTAGCCGACAAGAACGTCCAACATTGGCGACCCCTGCACCTAGTCAACCCGCACCTCCTACTTCGTCTCATTTCACTCCTGCAACAACGAGTGCCAATGCAAGGGATAAATATGCTACCAACAAAACCAACCCTCCGTTACAACGGACTAACACTACAAGTCGACCAGCAGATCGACGACCTCCGACGCCTCCTGCAGCCAGGCAACCTAAAACTCCTACTTCATCAAAAGATTTGGAATATCAAGCAGCTAGTTTATCAGCAGGCATAACTCCCTCTCCGTCAAAAGATCACTTGAATGCGCCTTCTTCATCAACAGATGCGAAAAGATTAACAAAATCTGCGGAAACAGTCGCGGATGCCACAGATAAAAGTGATGCAAATAAAACCGACCAACCAATACGACGAGCCGAGACCAATAGTCGACCACCAGAGCGAGCACCTGCGGCGGGCGTTGCACCCAGCCCACCCAAGCCCCCCGACGCTCCTGCAAGTTCAACCGCTAATACGAATGTCAATAGGAACAACCAGCCGATACAACGTCCCAGCCAAACATTAAGACGACCGCCAGAGCGTCCACCTGCCCAGGCCACTGCACCCAGGTCACCCAAACCTGCCACTTCGTCAACTGGGGTTCCTGCGAATACAACTGCCAATTCTGGCGCCGTTAAGGCTAACCAACCAATACAACGTCCTAACCAAACAATAAGACGAACCAACACTACCGGTAGACCACCAGAGCGAGCACCTGCGGCGGCCCCCGCCCCCGGCCTATCCAAACCTCCCACTTCGACTACCGGCGCTCCTGCAACTACAACCGCTAATTCGAATATCAATAAGAATAACCAACCGATTCAACGTCCCAACCAAACAGTACGACGACCCAACACTTATAGTCGACCACCAGAACTTCTCAATTCGTCGGCTCCTGCATCCAGACAAGCTCCCAATTCGTCTGTTGGCACAAAAGATAAACCTAGTCCCAATAAAGCCAACCAACAGATGCAACGATCCAACAGCACAAATCGTTCACCAGCATCAGGCCCAGTTCCAGCTCCTGTGCCAGCCACTGCTCAAGCTTCTGCGCCAGCTCCTGTGTCAGCCACTGCTTCAGCTCCTGTGCCAGCCACTGCTCCAGCTCCTGTGCCAGGCACTGCGCCAGCTCCTGCGCCAGCCCCTTCGCCAGCCACTGCTCCAGCTCCTGTGCCAGCCACTGCGCCAGCTCCTGCGCCAGCCCCTTCGCCAGCTCCAGCACCAGCTTCTGTTCCAGCGCCTACACCTGCCACTACAACAGCTCCTGCGCAAGTCTCTTCACCATCGAATACCCCAGCCACTGCTTCAGCGCCAGCGCCAGCTCCAGCTCAGGCGCCAGCCACTGCTCCAGCCCCTGCGCCAAGACACCCCATACCTTCAAATCCATCTCCTGGACCACCTACAAATCCCAATAAAACTAAACAGCCGATGCAACAAACAAACACCGTTAGTAAACAACCAGAGCGTCCACATCCGACGGCGACAGCCAAACCACCTAGCCGCGCCAATACTCCTACTTCCCCAAAAGATCGCTTCAATGATGAAGTTCCAAGTTCTGCAAGAAAACCGCAACGTAAGCCAAGATTTTCCGGAACGTCAAATGCTAATAACAAAGATGACCCTAATAAAAGTGCGCCAAGTAAGGCAGCTGCAAAAGAAGAACCCAAGGCCAAAGAAAATGTTAATGTCAACCAAGCAAAACAACAACCCATCACCAAGATTCCTCCATCTGCGCCAGTCCCTGCACCAGCTCCTGCGGCAACGCCAGCGCAAGTTCCCACACCGACCCAACCTGCATCCTCTCTAAGGAGTTCTCGGAGTGCGAGTGTTAATGCGAAGGATAAACCGACAGCCAATAAATCTAAAGAACCGATACAACAAACAAACACCGTTAGTAAACCACCAGAACCTCCACGTCAAACGGCCCCGAACCCAACACCTAGCCGTCCCTTACCTCCTATTTCCTCAAAAGATCGCTTCGATGATGAGACACCAAGTTCTCAAAGAAAAACGCAACGTAAGCCCAGATTTTCCGGAATGGCAAATGCCAACGCCAAAGATGATCCTAATAAAACTGCACCAGGTAAGGCACCTGCGAATGCAACTGTCAGGGCTAAAGAAGAAACCAAGGGCAACGAAGCAAAACAACAACCCATCACCAAGAGTCCTCTTCCTGCGCCAGCCCCTGCACCAGCTCCGGCATCAGCCCCAGCGGCAGCACCAGCGCCAATCCCTGCACCAAGCCATCCTACAAATCTTAATGCGAAGGATAAATCTAAACCGAATCAAACTAAAGAAACGCTGCAGCAAGCAAACAACGCGAGTCAACCACCAGAACGTCCTCCACAGAAGACCCAAATGCCAAGTCGACCACTACCTTCAACTTCGTCGACAGATCGCTTCGATGGTGATATATCCAGTTCTGCGAAAAAAACTCAACGTAAGCAAAGATTTTCGGCAATGGCATCTCCCAACGCCAAAGATAATCCCAAAACAACGGCGCCTAGTAAGACATCTGCGACAACAGGTGTGAGTGTTCACGAAGAATCTAAAGCCAACCAAGCAAAACAACTATCCTACACCAAGAGTCCCCCAGCTACCCCGGCTCCTGCATCACCCACTGCACCAGCCTCCGCGAAAGCTCCTGCTCCAGTTCCTGCGGCAGCCCCTGCAGCAGTAATTACACCAGCCCCTGCACCGAGTCTACCTACTTCGTCTCTCGCCACTCCTGCGAATGCGAGTGTCAATGTGAAGGATAAACCCAAACCAAAAGATAAAACCAAGCAGCCGAAACAACCAACAACCCAACCGGTACAGCAAGCCAAGCCTACTGAACCACCCCCTTCTTCGCCCTCTACACAAAACCGGCCTCTCGGTCGAACTTCCAATGCTAATGAAATTCTTAAACCAAAAGAAAATCCCAAAGCTAAGGAACCTCCAAAAGCCAAAGAAACTCCCAAAGCTAAGGAAACTCCAAAGTCTTATGAGGATTCCAAAGGCAATAACACCAGTCAACCAATGCAAGGAATCAATCCCAAAAGTCGACCCCCAGAACGCCCAATTCCATGGGAACCTGAACCAACACAACCTACAACTGAAACAACTCGACCCAAACGTTCTGCATCGCAAAGAACATGGTTTCCTGCAAGTACAAATGATAATGCCAGAGATCAACCAAATGCCACTGCACAACCCACGGCGAAATCTTCCGCCAATGCCAAGGTTGAACCTCTTGAGAATAAAAGTCCTGTGCCTAAAGCTAAAGAATCTACCAAAGCTAAGGAACCTTCTAAAATCAAAGAAACACCGATAGCTAAGGAAGCTCCAAAGGCCAAAGAAGAGTCCGGTGGCAATAACACCAACCAACAAAAACAGCGAATCAATCCCATGTATCAACCACCAGAACGTCCATTTCCATCGGAGCGTGAACCAACCCAACACTCACGCGTTACTAAGCCAAGAACATGGTTTCCTGCGAGTACAAATGTCAATGAAGGAGATAAGCTCCAAGAAACTGCGCAACGGCCGGCAAAATCTTCTGAGAATACAAATGCTAATTCCAATGAAAATCCTGCGACCAAAGAATCTGCTAAAGCTAAAGAACCTGCCAAGTCTAAAGAGCCTCCCAAAGCTAAGGAACCTCCTAAGCCCAAAGAACCTCCTAAAGCCAAAGAAACTCCGATAGCTAAGGAAACTCCTAAGCCCAAAGCAGATTCAGCGGTTACGAACACCAGCCAACCAATCAATCCCATGCATCAACCACCAGAACTTCCAATTAAATCGGAGCGAGAACCTAAGGGACACTCACGGTTTACTACATCACGGGCATATTTTCCTGCGAGTACAAATGTCAATGCGAGAGAAGAGCCCAAAGACACTGCACAACCCACCATGAAATCTCCTGGAAATACAAATACCAATGCCAAGGTTGAATCTACTACCACTGCGCAACGGACGGGAAAATCTTCTGAGAATACAAGTGCCGATGCCAATGAAGCCCCTAAGCCCGAAAAAACACCCAAAGCTAAAGAACCTCCCAAAGCTAAGGAACCTCCTAAACCCAAAGAAACTCCAAAGCCCAAAGAAGATTCCGGGGTCAATAATACCAGCCAAACAATCAATCCCATGTATCAACCACCAGATAAACCCGAAAAAACGAACAAAGCTAAGGAACCTCCTAAACCCAAAGAAACTTTCAAAGCTAAGGAATCTCCTAAGCCCAAAGAAGATTCCGGCGTCAATAACACCAGCCAACCAATAAATCCCATGTATCAACCACCAGAACGTCCAATACCATCGGAGCGAGAACCTAAGCGACACTCACGGTTTACTACGTCACGGGCATATTTTCCTGCGAGTACAAATGCCAATGCCAGAGAAGAGCCCAAAGACACTGCTCAACCCACGGTGAAATCTCCGGCAAATACAATTACCAATGCCAAGCTTGATCCTACTACCACTGCGCAACGGACGGCAAAATCTTCTGAGAATACAAGTGCCGATGCCAACGAAAACCCTAAGCCCGAAAACACACCCAAAGCTAAAGAACCTCCCAAAGCTAAGGAACCTCCTAAACCCAAAGAAACTCCCAAGGCTAAGGAAACTCCAAAGCCCAAAGAAGATTCCGCGGTTAATAATACCAGCCAACCAATCAATCCCATGTATCAACCACCAGATAAACCCGAAAAAGCTCCCAAAGCTAAAGATCCTCCTAAAGCTAAGGAACCTCCACCCAAAGAAACTCCCAAGGCTAAGGAAACTCCAAAGGCAAAAGAAGATTCCGGGGTTAACAACACCAGCCATCCAATAAATCCCATGTATCAACCACCAGAACGTCCAATACCATCGGAGCGAGAACCTAAGGGACACTCACGGTTTTCTACGTCACGGGCATATTTTCCTGCGAGTACAAACGTCAATGCCAGAGAAGAGCGCAAAGACACTGCACAACCCACGGTGAAATCTCCTGGAAAAACAAATACCAATGCCAAGGTTGAATCTACTACCACTGCGCAACGGACGGGAAAATCTGAGAATACAAATGCCGATGCCAATGAAATCCCTAAGCCCGAAAAAACACCCAAAGCTAAAGAACCTCCCAAAGCTAAGGAACCTCCTAAACCCAAAGAAACTCCCACAGCTAAGGAAACTCCTAAGCCCAAAGAAGATTCCGGGGTTACAAACGCCAGCCAACCAATCAATCCCTTGTATCAACCACCAGAACGTAGAGTTCCATCGAAGCGTGAACCTAACCGATACTCACGGTTTACTACGTCAAGGACATATTTTCCTGCAAGTACAAATGTAGCCAGAGGTGAACCCAAAGAATCTGCACAACCAACCGCGAAATCTTCTGCAAATACAAATACCAATGCCAAGCTTGAATCTTCTACTACTGCGCAACGGACGGCAAAGTCTCCTGGAAATACAAGTGCCAATGCCAATGAAAATGTTACGCCCAAAGAATCTCCTAAAGGTAAAGAATCTCCAATAGCTAAAGAACCTAAAGCCAAAGAGCCTCCTAAAGCCAAAGAAGATTCCAGTGGCCATAACACCAAGTCAAATGACAAAGCGAATGATAATGCCAATTCTAAGCCCACCGGCAAACCGTTCCGCCGAGGAAGTTTTCTTCAATTGAGTCCAGCAGATGAACAACCCGAACCCACACCACAAGGTGATCACGTCCGAAGAAATTCGAACAAACCAATGGTGAACAGGGCGCCGCCTACACAACCTCGAGCCATGCCGGGGTCAGCTAACCCAGAGAGAGAACGTGAAACAAGACCTCCAACGAGCAATACCACAGGATTTTCAGTATCTGGACGGGGGCCCTTTTTCAGACAATTTCATAATAAGTCTCCTAGAATAAGGTTCAAGTTTTGGAATTGGCGTAAATCATGATTAAAGACACGCTTCGCAGATTCCAACGAAACTTACAACGCCTTGCGGCAAATGTCAGTAAAGTTTTTTCAAAATTTTCTGCCATGACACGTTTTGGAATTAATAAAAATATAGGCCACTACAGGAACTCAAACGTTCGTAGGAGGGCTGGTCGCGATGACAATCAAGCTGTAAATGGAAGTGGCAATGCCAAAGCAAGATCTCCTGCGAATACAAATCTCCATGCCAATAGAACCAATATGCAATCGATAAATCGGACTAGCCAATCAATCCAAAGAACCAACCTTAATGGTCGACCACCAGAACGTCGAATTTCGTCGCTCCATGCACCAAACCGACCCATGCGGCCCACTTCGTCAAACGATCGCTTTAATGACGAGAAGCCTAGTTCTTCGAGAGGTGTGCAACGTACGGTGAGGTCTTCTGTGAATACCAAGGATAGTCCCAACATAGCAAGATCTCCTGTAATTAGTGCTAATTCCAAAGCTTCTGGTCCAGCGTTTTATCGAGGAAGTTTTCTTCAAGTGCGCCTATCAAATGCTCAATCCCAACTTAGGCCTCATCCAGTTCCTATTCGAAGAAAAACGGATTCGAATAAATCTTTGGTGTCCAGGTCACAAGTTCAGACTATGTCAGGGGAGAGAGGTTATGACGCCAGAAGACTTGGACACAATAGTACAGGATTTTTAGTACCCGGACGTGGACCTATGTTGCGTCAATTTCATAGTTGTTGTGGTTTAACTGCTAAGCCTCCTAAACTAAGGTTTAAATTCTGGAGTCGTAAATCGTCACAAAATGCGGACAAAGTGTCGGAATCAAAAAATGCCTCTGCAAGTTCTAATGACAATCGCAATGCCTAGCCGATTATGTCAATAGAGCTTTTCCAAATTTTCGGACATGACACGATTTGAAACCGGCAAAATTAAAGGCCACTATCGGAACTCAACCGGTCATAGGGAGGCGGTTCGCGATGACAATCAAACTGATTATTCTGAGAATGATTGCGCCCAACCACCAACACCGCCACCAGAAGAATCACCACAATGCAAGAAACGAGGATGCCCGAATAGTAATGTTCCACGAGAATCGGGCGAAAATATTTATGTCCTAAGGAACTGTAATGAGTGTCATGACTATACGGTAAGGCCATGCCGAAAATGCAATTGTCCGCTTCGACGACAATCCGTTGAGAATCCGCAACCACAATCACAGGACAAGGCACATTCATCAGAAGATTCCAGATTGACACAGCCTTCTACATCCAAGCCAGAAGAAAGACAAAAGATAAATCGTCGTCGATCTGGTGGCTCTTGCAAGGACCAAGTGTGCCAACTATGCGGACAATATGATATAGCTGAAGCCACACCTCCTGGCGGTTATGAAGGAATGTGTATACAGTGCAATTCCAAAATCCAAAGTGCCATGAACACCTACTATGCCCAGCAGGCTCAAGGACAGCCGCCATGGCCAAACTATCAGCCGGCACAACCCTATGTCTATCAGCAAGCTCCTATGCATAATCAATGGCATAACCAAGTGCCCAGCACTGTAGATCCCACAAAGGAGGCACCATTTAATATTATTGTTTTGCAAGATTGCAACAATAATAATGCTCTCATTGATCAACTGACTAATGCCATTAGCCGTATAGGAACTAATCCATCGCAGGGACCAAGACTTTCAAATGGGTTTAATGGCCATGGCTATGGCAATGGTGGCCTCATTGATTACCAGTATCTTAATTACAATGATCAACCTCCAGCTCCTCCACCGCAAGACATGTATACAAGGCGATCATTTCAATATGATGATAACTATGACTTTCAATATGCCCAGAACCCTATTTACCAACGTCCTTACAATGAAAATCGTAAGTATTTGACAACTTTTTTACTGACTCTAATCTAACTAATCAAATAAATGCCACTAGCAAATAAGAATCAAAATCTGCCAAAGTTAGAAAATATTAATGATGAGTATCAAAATGATGCCCCCCTCAAAGATGGAAGTCAGCAAGAAACTTGCAATCTAAACAGTTGTCCACTCAAAACAAATGAGCCGCCGAGTGATTCAAATGGTTGCTCTTGTGATTGTGGTTACTGCCGAAAGGGATTTGAAACAAAAGAAAAGCTGGCCGAACTAATTGCTCAAGCTCTGGAAATTTTTATTATGGGAACAAAAGCTAAGAGCAAATCCGATCACGAAAAGGATACGCATAGAAAGGAAGCCAAGCCTAAGATAAGACAGGCAAGGGCAGGAGCACGAATTAGTAAAGCTAAACCGAAGGTTGTTCCAATAGCACGTTCAAGAAGTTCCTCACGTGAGAATACACGTTTAGTTTCCAGAGATGGTTCTAAAATATCCGCAAAGATGGCAAGTATCATTAGTAATGCATCTTTAAAGGAAAATCTGCCAAAGAAATCTTCAAAAATATTTGAGAGTGTGAAAAGCTTTGAGAAGAGGCCAACAAAAGAAAGAAGATCCAAGCGTAATAGAAAAGTAACTCAGGGCAGAGTCAATTATCGCGGTGGTGGTGGTGGTGGCTCTGTCAATGAGCTTTCTGATTTTCTTAAACGTTCCAATCGAGATCTTCTAGGTAGTAATAAGGGAAGTAAAACTTTCTTTTTGCCCAACTGCGCGAAAAATCAATGCAAGTCCGGTTGTGGTGGACGTTGTGCAAAACCTCCGCATAACTGTAACTCTGGTTGCAAGGGCTGCTGTCGAGCAGCCTGTTCGAAATCAAATACGGGTACTGGTGGTGTCGGTGGTGCTGATGGTGGTGGTGGTGCCGATGGCGATGGAGATAATCGTACACGACCAATAAGTTCCCGGCATGCTCGCTGCTTTCAATGCAATTCAGGCAAACCCGGTCATCGACAATGGCATGAATACGATGCCGATTCTTGCCCCATGAGACAAAAAGATGGAGGAGGTGGAGGAGGTAAAGGCAGATGTTGTGGAGGTGCCGGCTATTTGGGAAAACGTTTAGGGGGCAAATCTCCATCCATTTGTGCCGTCACTGGACTCAGTAGAATAGCCCATTATAGACCAGGCATGTTGAATTTTCCTGTCAATTATATTATCGATGGCATTCATTCAAAACGCAGTTCACTAGTGCGGACTGCTGCTGGAGTGACCCTTCAACAGGGACCCTTCCTAATGACTGCCACCCATGCACCACATTTGCCGCGCATTCCTATGCAACCAAACGCAAACGAGACTAAGAAACAGCGAAGAAAATGGCTTTGAGTTCCAAGTTTTTGGGGCGTCACAACAAATTATGTTTTATAAGTAACGCGAGTAACGGAGTACCTATAATGCATAATTTTCTGTAGTCGCCTAAAGTCGACGTAGTGGCTTATAGTTTTTATAATAGAAATTCCCATGTATATATTCGCAATAAACCGGTATGGAAAAAAAAAACAAGTGAAAGGGCTTCCGCTTCCGTTTCCTCCTATGCTGGCCTAGATTAACTTCTTAGAGCGGTGCAAATCAAAAGGCATACAAATAAGAAACACGGGGACAAAACAATTAACGCCACAGGCGTTTCCTTGCCCATTTCTACCTCTCTCTTGCTCTCTCTCGGATATTAGCCATTCGTTCCAGAAGGGCGCAAAGTCACTAATCACCAAAAATATTGAGAATGTTGCTTCTCTATCCTCTTTAATTTTTTTTCCTGGGCCTGAACCTCTACGTGATGGCACACAAAAGGGCTCGGCTCGGAGTCCAACAGCTTCCTGTTGGACTGTGTTTGCCTGTGTGAAATGAGCCTCTAATTGCCTCGCCTAGCCACATGTCCTGCCAGCGGAAAATGTTAATTGCAATCCGAATACAACGCACTTTTCCACACACACTCAGCAGGACATCCTTTTCCTTGTTATTGTTGTTTGCCAACATTTGTTTTTACAATTCTTTTGCTCTCTATCTCTTTCTTTTCTCACTTTATCCGATCGTGCCGATCGTTTTCGTTTGTATTTGTGTACAAAGTGCGCGCCTTCCATGCATTTCCGCTCATCAGGATGAGATAGAGAGCTAGAGAGAGACAGAGAGATGAGAGCAACAGATGATTCCTTCTGCTTCCCGTTCGGGGTTTCCTATTTTGGGTTAATCCTCACATAGTTAGTTGTGTTCTTGTTTGTTGTTGCTGCCAACAAGTAAGCAAGCGAAACAGGATGCATTTTATTCCTGCAGGAAGTGCAATTGTCTATGATCGATTTGTGAGATTTTCGGTGTGAGTCAAATATTTGCCATGCCAAAAATAAAAAAAACAAAAGAAAATGGTTTTAATAAAGTAGTCGAAATTAAGATTGGAAAGGGATAAGTTATCTTTAAAGTTTATTTACCTGTTTAGAAGCAGCAAACTGCATAGTTTATTTTGGGGGATTTACATATGTCAATATACAATCTATTAGATCTATTGGATAAAAATTGTGGGACAATCATTTGAAGATTATAAAAATGTAGTATTAATGGACAATGTACCCACAAGAGCTAGTCAAATGACTAGAGGTGTATCCATGTCTGCGGGTGGTATAGAAAAGTCAATATATGCAAAAATCACAATAAGATAAACATATGTATGTATAATGTATGCATATGAAAATGACACTTCTAAAAAAATTGCTGAAAAATTCAACTTCCGGTTCGGTTGCAATTGCGCTGACTTAACTTAATTTCAAAAGACTAAACAATAACGTTCAGCTCTCTTTCGGTTAATGTATGTCTAAATATTTGGTACTTTTCAAAAAGGGCGCCCTTTCTCACCCAAGAAAAAATGTGCTTCCGTAATGTAAGTAAGTTTATTTATCCATTAAAAGCAAACAGAAGAGAAAACAAAACTTAAAAATTTGTCAACGTCAAAAACAATTTTGTGAGCTTTCTTCCCATGTATTGTAGAATAGACATAAGTATGTAAGCAGTTGGTTTTGTATGTAGTTCTTGGGCATCTAATGTGGTTGATTGTGTGTTGCTGTGACACGTTTTGTAAGTATCTTTCGGTACGTTTTTGTTTGCCGTTAATCAGATTCACGACTCAAAGACACACAGTAAGGCATTTCTTCACTGCGTTCACTGTTCTCTTTATTTAATTTCATTGTTATCATTTGAAAATGCCTTAATCCGAATTTATGAAATGAAAGCGGAAGTCTGCTGAGGTTGCCCGCTTAGGTCTTGGGCCTGGGCTTCGGCATGTTTCCCCATTGTCTTCACTCACTCACTCATTCATTCATTCATTTATTCATACAGTGTGTAGTGCCTCAGGTTCTATCTCTATGAAGGTTGTGTGGCATTTTCAAATCTGATGTTTGGGTTTTACGAGCGCATTTTCAGCTTTATTTTACGGTTAACTTTGTTTTGGTTTCGTCTTCGTAGTTTTTTTTTTACTGATTGATTTAAACATTTTTGTTTTTGTATACCCTGTATCTAAAATGTAAAAAAAAGTAGCATAGGCACAACAACATAGTAGTAAATTTGGCAAATATAACAATCGATTCTGCTAAAATTGGGTTTTCTCTAACTATTAGATCTTTTTAAGTTTAATATGCATTTATATGCAATTAATATCTAACGAGTATTAATTTGTAAATAGTATCCAATCAATCTTACTTTATTTTAGTACCTATCTGATTAATCATACCGGAAAAGGTAAGATAGATCCTTTTGTAATCCTCTTTTATGCAATTCCTTCGTTCATTTCATTCCTTAAACAAACAAGTTCACTTTTCAAACAATTTCACAGTCGGCTACATTGAATAAAGGACTTAAAATTTATTACTAATTGTAATAACATAAAACAAAAACATTTTGAGTTCATATCTGAATAATTTTACCGATTCGAGTTAATGCAATTGTTACCAAATGTACACTACTTGTCGTAAAAATAAGAACAACTTATCAATCGTATTCGTTTTAAATCTTAAGGTAGTCACAAAATTGTTTTATTCCCTTATTTAAAATGATCATAACATATTTATATAGGCTTTGCCATTACACAAATTTGTCTATAGTTTAATTTTTTCTCCTTTTAATGTTTCTATTCAAGTGACATGCAGTATAATATTCTAATAAGCCATACATACACTTATTTAACACTGGGTAAACCTTGTTCGACTTGCATACTTTCTATACAGATTTCGTGTTTCACTTTTGAAGATAGAAAAACGTTGCCACAGCCTCTAACTTAGCCTCTGCCTCGGGCACTGGTGGTGTTAATGATCATATTTTTTTTACGAGTTATTTTAGTCGATGTTGTACATAAAACTGATTAGTTTAATTACCGCAAAAGGTTTTTTACCTCCGGCTAAAAAGGGAAACTATAAACAACAGATTTTGATAGCTTTGTCATCTTTGTGGAAACACAGGCAGACAGCTGCTGATGTTGCAGCATTCGGATCTGGCCTGGCTAGGGCTTTAAACAAATGCCTCCCACAATTCTAGAATTTCATGAAAATTCACGTTGAAAACTTTATGACTAACTTGCCACACAGTCTGTTTATTGATTTATAGTTCGGGAAAGTGCCAATAAAACATTGCACAAGCAATGCTCAATGCCAGAAGCTACCCAGGATCATGAGGGGATTTTCCCTATTTCTCCTATTTTTGCGTTTTTCTAGTTCATTTTTCGACTGTGAACACAAAATGTACTTTCCTGTATATTTTCGTAATGACTGAAGATGCGAGGGGAGTCAGAAATTGTTTTTTTTTCTCTTCTAGGCCCATAAATCGTTTAGAAAGCCCCCCCAAAACTAAAAATAGAGCAGCCTCTGATTCTGCTTATGTATGATAACATTTGATTAGAATTAGACAGAAGATGAGGGACAGAAAAATGGAACAAGAGTAAGAGGGAGGATTTTGAAATATATTTTTGGAATTTGATATATTTAAGGCACACGCCCTGTTTTAGTCAGATGGCTTAGCTCAAGTATGTACACTCAGAGGAAAAAATTGGAAACACTTTAAAAAACATTTTTTATGTTTTATGAACACTTTTGTTAAAATTGATCTAAAATTAATATTTTATTAGATTACTAGCTAATTCCATGCTTTGTACTTACATATCTGAATTCTCTTGTAATTCACAACTGGTTTAAGCATGAAAAGAATGGATTGCTAAGCTCGATTCAACACAAAAGATCTTTGTATTTTGAAACCTTTCTAACTATATACTCTTGTGATTCCCAACTGTTTTAAGTGTAAACAGAAAAGAGTATCAAAAATATCTAGTTTTGATAGAAACTTTTTATATGATGTAGTTTAAAAGTTTTTAAAACAACTGAAATACCAAAACAAACAATAATAAATAAATATACTAAATAAAATTTCAAAAAGCGTTGCTAAAAATATAAAAGAAGGACAAATAGAAATAGAAATCTTCAGTGATTCCCAATTCGTTCAAGCTTGGTAAGGCGATGTACATATATTTTGATTGATACGATATTTTTTGTCGAATAAAAATCTTTAAAAAGTGAAAAAGTTAGTAACAGTGTTTTTTAATAAGGCTTTTCAAAAAGTTAATAACTGACTTTAAATGGGCTTCAACAGCTTTCATCCTACTACATTCAGTACCTTCATTCGTCATGACCAATCAAAGGTTCAAACATAAACCATCTGGATTGATTTTTTACCGAATCGACTTATTTTTTCTAAGTGTACAGGCCTAACTATTTGTAGATACATACATAAGTGATGCGGTGCAATCGAAGTGAAATGAAAATTAATTCAACTTCCTTTCTCATTTATGCACAAACACTGGTAACCTTTAACTCACGTAATTGAAAATAAACAAGCTCTAAGCAAATAGTGTGAAAATTGAAAGAAAAAAAAAGAAAAAGCAATAGAAATAAATAAAAATTACCTCACAGATTGTATAGAAAAAGTCACGTACCAGAAGAGGAGAAGCAGACCAGCAAACGAAAATAATGAATAATGATAAATAAATTTTTGTTCAGTTTTTCTTGCCCTAAGCAAACATCCTTTTTTGGCAAATGCCTTCCTGTTGTAGCGCTCCTTGCGATGCTTATCACATGTGAGTGAATGTATGTGTGTGGATTTAGATTTCTATACAAAACACACACAACAATAGACCCATAGTTCGTTGCAATTGTATGTTAGGCAGCTGCTGCGTATGTGGACAGGATGAGATATAGGATTCAGGATTAACTGTAAACAGAGAGAAAGAAAAAAAAACACTAAGAGCATTGCTCGGCAAAATCGGCTCAAAAAGGGAATGGGCAAAGAAGAGAGAGAGAGAGAGAGATCCTTTGCCGTCAAGATCATTATTTTGGAAGGACGCCGCCACAATCAATTAGAGCGTTCAAATTAAAAGGACTTAATTTATTTGCTGATAAAACTAATGATAACCAAGCCATTAGCTCCACTTGAGAAAAATAAAGGTAAAGGTGCAATTACAGTCTGCACATCTTATTGCCTGCTATAGATAATTTTCTATGGAATCCAGCTGCTGCAATTTGAGATCACAGTATGTAAGAAAAACTACGCGTGCCTGCCTCTAGGCTAGAAAATTCGTTTGAATCTTGTCGACGTAATACGAGAATTTTACTTCACGCATGTCTCTGTCTCCTGTCCATAAACTGAGAAGATGAAAGGATTCAATTGTGGGGAGGCACTTAACTGCCAGTCAGTCACTCAGTCGGTGTCAGACATATGTCTGCATGTAACACATGTTCCAGGATAATCATGTAGGTACACGCACGCGTTTTAAACTCCACTCCATGTCATTCGAAATGAAACAAAAAATTGATCCTTTTTGGCTGCCAGAAGGAAGTCATACCGCAGAAACCCCAAGACACAAGCATAATTTTAATGCAGCAGCAGCAGGAAAAGGGATTTCCTGTAATCATTCGCGTAGGTCTAGGAAGGGTTTCCCTTGGCCTGCATAAATTAGTCAACCAAAAACTATTCCCCTCCTTGGACTATCCATGTATCCATGTATAGATGGGCACGTGATGGCCAGTGAAATTAATGATTGCCTTATTAATATGTAGGCAAAGATATTTTTCTTCAATAGAACCTTCTGACTACTGGAAATTAAGTGTAAAGTGATTAATTGCTTTGAAAAGGGGCCTCTCCTTACAAAGAGAAGAAAGGAGAAACTTCGCAGAAAGATATAAATTAGGTGACAAGTTAAAGTCTACAGATTTTAATGGATATTGAAGGCAATTTAAAAATCAAGAATGCACAACCAATAAATGAGGGCATACTAATGATCATTTGATGACAGAATGACGAAACGATTAATGGATTCTTGCATATCTAATAAGTATGTTTTAGAGATTTTCCCTTAAGAATCAAAAATTACTTTTCCTAGAAAAACAAAATTGTTTATTTTAGATTGAGCATATTAATATTATATATCGAATATGTTGAATGTTAAAGATCATAAATGTCTTTGGATCCTTTTCACTAGATTGCTTGATAGGTAAATTAAATTTGTAATGAAATCATAGAAAAACCTAGAAGGTTTTATTTGAATCTATGTTATCATTAGCTGGATGACAAATATCATTGCCATATACATATTTTCGCAAGTAGAAATGCTCTTGTCATAATTTGATACATTTTTGTAGTTCTAAGAGATTTTAAGTGATTTACACCTGCAATTTCTTAACTGTGGTTTAATTAAATTTTTATCTTCAAAATTTTGAAATATATGTAAATATTAATGATTCATATAGATTTTTAAATTTCTTCAAATGGGTTGGTTGAGGATATTTTACCCCAAACTCAGAACTCTTTGAAATTTTTATATTTATACCCTTGCAGAGGGTATTATAAAATTGGTCAGATGTTTGTAACGCACAGAAGGAGACGTTTCCGACCCCATAAAGTATATATATTCTTGATCAGCTTGAGAAGCTGAGTCGATATAGCCATGTCCGTCTGTCCGTCTGTCCGTCCGTCTGTGCGTATGCGTTTTACTCAGCCATCTTAAGAGATATCGGGTTTTTTTTGGAGACTCTTTATTACCTGTGTGAGATAAAGTATGAAAATCATCGGGACTACTATATCATATATTGTTTAATAATCACTAAATGTGTTTTGAATTCAGTAGTTTGAAAAATATTTGAGCATATTCATAATACGACAACTAATGCTGTTGATGTATGAAATTTCACTTTTCTTATCGAATTAAATATAATAAAGAACTGCAAGGGTATATAAACTTCGGCAAGGCCGAAGTTAACTTCCATAGCTCGTTTTTTTTTAATTTCAAATAATTCAGGTTATTTACTCTCAAAGTTTTTTCCCGGATTTAAAATTCCTTTAAAATTGGTTGATTGGTTGGTTTTTATCTTCACAATTGGCAAAAATTGGTTGGATAGGATAAAGACTATTAAATATATAGGCAATGATTATTACATACTTAGATTTCTTTAAATCTTGGTAGTATTATATATGTATATATATGTTGAAGGTCTTAAATTAACCAATGAACTATCTATCGCAGCTGTACCACAGCCTCTTAACATATGATTGAATGTGACTCAAAACTAAAGGGCCCGAACGGTTAAACTCTTTTAAATGAAGCTTTATCAATTTGCCCAATAAATTTTCGTTCTTTCAACAAACTTTTTAATTTGGCTCGGTCATAATTATGGTACGTATGCGGGTACCCAACCCCCAACCAATGTAGTGCCCAGTCTCTGGAGTTAGTTTTGTTTTTAAATTTTAAGGCGTTAGTTTGAATTTCAGTAAATGGTGGGGGACTGCGTCGATAAAAATAATCACTCGAGCTTAGAAGTTCGATAATTATGCAAGTGCAACCCTAGCGAGGAGGCATTACGTGAGATCGCATGCATTGGTCACACTCTTTTCTGACGAATTTCCGCCCTGGCAAGACGCCTAAACCACGCCGCTCCTCCAGAAAAAAATATAATCTGAAATTTTCTCGGCCATCAAGCCTCATTATTGACTACTATTAATCCGGAGCATTTGGAACAACAATTAAATAATGCTGGTCCAAAGAATCCCCCCCAAAGACTGTTTGCTAGCCGACAGCCAGAAGTCCCACCCGGACCAAAACTTCTCGATACATTCAGCCCGTACATGTTGGATTTGGCCTGATTTGTGGTGCTCTTGCCCATCATAACATCTGATAAATCGGGATTGCGAGAGTTTCTACATATATAGGCCAAACCTGATCTGGATTCATTCCGGATTGTGTACACTACACCAACACGATCTACAATTATGCCCACAGCTGTCAGCAAAACAGCTGAGAGAAAGAGAGACAGACCCACCAGAGAGCAGCAGATCTGGCACATGCGCGCTGAGAAATAGAGGTAGAGAGTTGGAGTGGGAGCAACCACCACCAACACATTTTCTCATTCACTCGTGAATGAATGAATCACTCTCTCTCTCTCTCTTTCTCTATCTCTGCCTATGGGTTTCTCCGCTCAGTGGACAACAAAACCCGCTGCATCAAGCTGATCGCAATCAGTTGAGAACGTGAAGTGCGCGTGAACAGAAGAAGAACGTGAGGTCTAGACGAAAAAATATATTGAGAAAACCGAAAACGCTATCATAAATACTAACGACGAAAATATATCTTATAGATACTTTGGTTTTGCGTGCAGTTTGTAAACTGGAAACCTCTCGGCAACAGCAACAACAAAAAGAGTAACAGAAACTTGTGTGTTTAAGTGAATTACTAAAGAAACGTAGCTGCCAATTGCAACAACACAAAACAGAAAAAACCAAACAACAAAAAAATAAACTTTCGAAACCTGAGATAGAAAAGTAGTTCAGAGCGTGAAATACTCGTAAGACTTGACGGTGGCGGTGTGAGATACATATATTTTTTGGCGAATTGTGAAACAGTTTTTGATCTGACAACAGAGAGAAATAGCGAAAAAGCGAGAGATAGAGAAAAAGAGCCGTAGAGGCACCACAAAAGGCAGTAAAGCGAAAGCGAAACGCGACAAAAAGTGCAATTTTCTACTAAATATATACAAATAGCTACTATATATATGTATATATATTGCTGGCATTCCACGTAATTCAACGCAGGAAGTTCTCCATATTCATAAACAAGACCTCAACAACAGATCCATCAACATACATATAATAACAACAATAATAATACAAAACCAAACTCCGCCATAACGGATAGGCTCCTTTTGGATTAAACAACAAATAAACACAAGGTAACTTAAGCTCCGTTTATGGGTCTCATTAACACATAGTCCACACACACACTTGACTCACACTCACACTTAATCGGACAGATATATATACATATACACACACCTTTGGACAAATTAAAATTCGAAGGTTTCCTCCCCATTAACCATAATACAAACTTTGAAACCAAAGGCAGTTTTTGAAATACCAAAGAATGCGCTCAAATTTTTTATGTTTTTCTTTCGTAAGTTATAAGTTTGGGTATATTAACTCTACTCAACTTGAAATTGCTTTCAAAATGCTCTAAGATATTAGAAAACAAAAATCGTGGATAAAAAATACTTAAAGAAATCTCTTGAAAACTTGAAAGTTAACTAAGAAATCAAAGATCTAAAATATGTGTTCAAAAAAAGTTTAGAATATGTCTCTGAATTTCAAAAATAGAGTAGGAAATACGAAATTCAGAACTCTTTCAATAAGATCTTATTTAAAAATATCAATATACAAAAAAAATTGCTAAACATTCTAAAGTAAACACTTAGTTGGAGCTGTCAGGATAAGTTCATCTTCTCTATAGAAAGTGTAGATCCTAAGATCTACACCTCAATCACAATGAGTATAAACAAAGTGTATAGATACTTCGTTATATATCCAACTAAAATTTGTAGCCTTGTCCTCTCATGCTGTGTGTGTGTATTTAATTTTGTTGTGACTTGCTAATTGACCTCTAAAAAGGTGCTTTGTAATTTTTATTGTAGTGTTTTTGGTTGGAAATTAACATAAACGAAACCTTTAAGCCGAACCAAAAACTGAAAGTGGAATGAATCAATAATGACGATCGTTCATCATAATGACTTCAAAATCCAAAGAGGGGGGAAAAAAACTTCCTACAAAACTAACTGATATTCAAAGTCACCATTTGAGTAATAAACACTAGAAGGTCGTACTAATTTTTGCTCAATAGTTTCAATACCCTTACGAAAAGACATTGGAAATCATTGTGAAATGGAATAAAAAAGGTTGCAAAAAGATAAAAATTAATAACAATTGATTGCTTAAATGACAACTTGACTAAAGAGCAAAGGCGCTTTTACCATATATAGTCATACATAACTATATAGTCATTACTTAGTAAATATATACAAATATAGTCATCAACACTTTAATTTTAAATATCAAGACTTTAGGAAGATCTTAATGTACATTAACAGGTAAACTTAATAGGTAAACTTTAGCTAAATAACTCATTTCATTGCGGTTTAATGTTGTCGTAAAGTTGAAAATTGTGATATTTTAAAATATCCGAAACTATAATCATTATGAGTTTTATTTTAAAAAAGTATTTTGATAATTATAATATTCTATTTTTTGAATAAGGATCATTAATTTTTGACTAATTTAGTAAATGACGATTTAGTGGAAAATATTCCGAAAGTAATTAACAAGTAATCCAACAAGATTCGTTTTCAAGCTATCAATGGGTTAACCCCGACAGATTGAAGGACAACTTGTTGTCATTATTTTACACAGGATCTAGATATACATTTTACAAGGAAACAAATAGTAAAAGAAACTTCGAAATTTGAAATATGAATAAAGAGTTTTGGTTGGGAATACTTGAGAATACTCCAATTTGATTTCCTGTAGATCAGTTAGTAGTCATATGACTATATTAGACTTTAACATACTTCTCAAATACGTGGCACAATTATGTCTTTCATAAAGAATCTTCTCTTTAAGTAAGAGTATAAAAAACAGGGCCAAGAGTGTCTGGTTTTTGTTGTTGTTGGTCCAAAAAACCGCAACAAAAGAGCCACACAAAGCGACACTTAAAATACCAAGACAGCAGCTGCAAAAATGTTGTAGCCAAACAGAAAAGAACCGAATAAAAGAAACCCGAGGAAAAGGGCGAGAAAGACAGAGAGAGAAAGAGCAAAAGACTCTGAATAAAAGATACAAAAACCCAAGTTCTACCAAAGTCAATAAAAATGCAGTTTTTAGATGAATGCGCGCGCATGCGCAGAGGATCCTTTCATTCATCCTTTTGGCTAAGAGGGGGGGAGCGGGGATGAAAAGAGAGCACAGGAAACTCAAGCAAACATTCTGTAGAATCTTTTGCAGCTGCTCCTTAAAAAAAAAAATTATGCACCTGGTTGACTATAGAATTCTTAATTAAATTTTCATGTATGTATGTATGTATGTGTGTGTGTGTATGTAGAGCTCTCTGTGACTCACATTTCTTGTTTTCCAGCTGACCCACTAAAAAGGAAATGACAAATCGAACCAACAAATCGTAGCTAAAAGTTTCAATTGCATTTCCAAAGATAGTCGAAACATTGAAATCATTTATTTACTTTGGCCTGATAAGAAGAAATTCTTCTGTGGCAATTTCCTGTTGAGGTATAAAAAAGTTTCTATGCTTGTTAAAAATGCATTTTTAGTTTCCTTCACTATATTATTTATGAAGCGTGTCAATGGAGAGGTGGAGGAGGACAATCGCCCTCCTTTTTGGCTCGCCTCACTTCACCTCGACACGTGCTGGCTGCGTTTGGGGTGTGAATATTTTACTAGACACTTTTTCATGTTCAAAGGCATTTTCATTTAATTTCCAACTAAAAACAATTTTACCCAACACACACACACAATCACACACACAGACGCCAAAATGCATTTGGCGCCATTCCGGTATTTTATTTTTAAAATGCAGACAAAAACAAGAGCAAAAAGTCAAATGTATGTACACTTACATGATGATCATCATCATGATCGTTCGTCGTCGTCGTCACACATCCGTCCATCATGTGAAATGATGAATGGGGAATGGAATGGCCAGAGTTCACCTCCCAAATCCCCCATCATACTCTCCCTCTCTCTCTCTCATACTCTATGCAGACGTCAGCCAGACGTCGCCGAGTTGCATTGATGGCGTTACATGATTTGTAATATCAGCAAACATACGTCACATCAGCAACATTTTTCTCTTTTTTTTTTTTTGCGGAATCCGGTTTGTCGATGTTTATTTTTATCAAGATTATCATGTGTCGTACGTTTGTGTTGCACATTTTGGCCAGTTGGTTTATTTTGGCTTTGCTTTTGGTTAAATGTTATCAAAAGCTGCCCATGATGACTAGATCCCACACAAATTCACATCATAACTGAAAATAAGAGAAACGGAAACAAATTGGCCAAGAAGACAACAAAAACGAGCTATGGAAGTTAACTTCGGCCTTGCCGAAGTTTATATACCCTTGCAGTTCTTTATTATATTTAATTCGATAAGAAAAGTGAAATTTCATACATCAACAGCATTAGTTGTCGTATTATGAATATGCCGCAAAAATACTAAATACAATACTAATCTATCGAAAATCATCGAAGTTAAAATTTTTAAAATTGGACACCACAATTGCCAACGGCTCACACACACACACACATACAATTTATGAATCCGTGCTGTGTGTGTATGCATGTGTTCTGTTGATTTGATGATGACGTAGTAGGCAGCAAGCAGCGCTGCCGGCAGCGCTTGAACCGATTTGTTCTGACTGTAACTTGTGTTCTATTTATCCGATCAGGTTCAAATTTTGGGATCTGAGATTTTATACCAAATTCTATTATATTGGTAAATTTCATGGGGATACTCCAATTTTTATTTTATAAAATTTTTTTTGCAAAAATTTTTGTTCCAGAGCTATATGATATAGTAGTCCGATCCCGATGATTTTCATACTTTATCTCACACAGGTAATAAAGAGTCTCCAAAAAAAATTTCAACCCGATATCTCTTAAGATGGCTGAGTAAAACGCGTACGCACAGACGGACGGACAGACGGACAGACGGACATGGCTATATCGACTCAGCTTCTCAAGCTGATCAAGAATATATATACTTTATGGGGTCGGAAACGTCTCCTTCTGTGCGTTACAAACATCTGATCAATTTTATAATACCCTCTGCAAGGGTATAAAAAATTGAAGAAAGCAATAAACAGACTAAAGACACTGAAAATATGCATACAGATAAACAAAAATATATAATGGAATGTATATATCTCTAGATGTTCAATAAGCAGGGACGGTTTAAGATTGACATGGTTCAATGAGAAACTGAAATACTTTAGATATTGAAATAACTTAAATGTTCTCGTCTGAGATGTGAGAGAAAATTGGTCAGAATTGAAATAAAGATTAAGTTTTAATAGATTGTTTTTATAGATCAACCGAGAGGATCAAACACTTTCGACAATTCTAATAAGAGTGTGCCAAAGGGTTGCCAAAGTTCTCAAAGAAAATATTCAAAATCTAACAAATTGTTTAAGGCTTTTTGGGTCTTTTGTACATCTTTATCTTAAAGATACATTTTCATTTTCAAAACCCTTTAGACTGATCAAAATGATACGAAAATAAGAACAGTTATAATTGACTTATATTGAGATCTCCAAAACTGATTAAATTTCTCATTTCATTTCGACAATTTCATCAATAATAAAATATTCAAAATCTAACAAATTGTTTAAGGCTTTTTGGGTCTTTTGTACATCTTTATCTTAAAGATACATTTTCATTTTCAAAACCCTTTAGACTTATCAAAATGATACGAAAATAAGAACAGTTATAATTGACTTATATTGAGATCTCCAAAACTGATTAAATTTCTCATTTCATTTCGACAATTTCATCAATAATTCATTGAGAACTTGTCAATAATTCTTTGAAAGTTTGATACTGAGAAAAAGTGAATGAGAACTTAAGTAAATTAAATAAATTAAGACATTGATCGTTCTGTAAATAAAGTTGAAGAGTTGCACTTATTGGCATTTCAATTACAAATATAAAAGTAGGCAGAAATAATTACTGACAAGTACTTGAATAAATATAGACATATACATATAAGTACATATGTACCTGAAAAGGTATAGATTATTTTCGTTGTACTGGACATACAACATTTAATTAGGGTCCAAAGGTGTAGTATGAATTTAAAAACATTTAAAAAGGTTGCAAATTTTGAACAAACCCGTTAAAGTTATGTCCACAAAGTTTAGTTTAGTTTAGCTTAGTTTTATATACATATGTACGTATTCTTTTAGGCCAAAGACCCTTAATTAACTTAATGCGCTCCTGTTGACAAGTCGCAGTCATTCAATTATACATACATACATATAATATGTGTCTGTTTGGCTGTGTTCTTCTTCTTCATTTTTTTGTGTTTTTGTGGGGAGCCAAATTACGCACTTAAAGTGCTCGCCAAATGACAGGAAACGCGTCATTTTTACGAACTTCAAATTACGAGATTTGTTTGTATCTGTAGGTATATTTCGATGTATGTATCTTGGTCTTGGTCACACACATATGTACTGAATGATGTTTATTTAGTAGCTGTTACTAACTAGTAGCAATCACAATCAAAAGTGCAGAGTGTAAGATAGAGAGAGAGAAGTCAAGGCAATTGTAATTAAAACTGGCTCATATGAACATTTATATATCGTACAATTTCCTCTGCAATTGTATATGGCTATCTCTTTTCATTGGCATATACATATGTATGTCATTTCCTTGAAACGTCTACCTCTCCCTGTCTCCGCTATCTCTTTCGCACTCTCCCCCGCATTTGCTGCTTCCTTTCAACTGCATCCTGTGTGTGCCTCTGTGTGTGTGTGCTGCATGCGCGGGCGTCGTTTGGCGGATATGGCAGGGCAAGACTTCCTGTCATTGACTTTGTCACACTGCGACACTAAATAGTAACAGAAAACCATTTCCTACCCAAAAGGCACAGGGAACAACAACAACAACCACAACATTCGCCTTATGGCGCGTGCTTAACACGCGATTTTCGTTTTGAACGGGCGAAATGTCATTGCCATTAAGAGAAAAACCGAAACAAAAAGGAGAACAAAAAGCTATCGAAATCAATCAGACAAAACCAGGCAGACAGACAGAAAGACAAAGTCAATTTTTACTCAAAACGAATCATTTTCTTATTCGATTGTTGACAACGGAAGTGTGACAGACACACACACACACACACACACTCTGAGTCTGAGATACAGATACTTGGAATGCATACTTTCAGATACATTTTGTTTTTGAATTGTGTTCTTCTTTCTACTCTGAGCTTATTAAGTCAACCGCCTAACCCCTTCACCTCTTTGACATTTGTTCATCCCCTTAGTACACTTAGGCGGGGTCATCATCTACATAATTTTTGTATAATTTCACACGCCTGTCTCTTTCGTGAGCGTGGGAGTGAAATATTTCATCTACACTGTGAGAAAATTAAGACGCAAACTACTATATAACTAAATATGTTAATATTTATAGGCTATTCACTTGTCTAATTAAGTGGGCATAAGACAGATAATTCATTTCACTGAATTAAGGGAAATCATGCTAAATTAATTAACTTGAAAGAATTTAATGATGATTTTGTTTTTTAATTTTAATATGTTAATCAAGTTGATAATTGATCATTATAAAGATTTTTATTTTAGACTTAGAATTAAGAAGAAAACTCCAATTATCTACCCATAAAACAGAACCTCTAACAAAATAGTAAAGTGGCTTTTAATCATTAATTTAAACCATTAAAAACTATGATTAATTTGAAGAAGTTATTCGTTCAAGAATTTTCATTTTACTCCCTAGATAGATTGCCACCCTTTAGAATCATTACACTTTAAAAACAACGTATACAATTTGAACAATTAAAATTTTTTTATTTTGATATGTGAAACCTAATGATAGCTTAGATCTAACAATAAGTCTATTAAGTTTTCTACAACAACTTTGAGAAAACCCACGAGGCTTATTATCATTAGGTTTTGAAATCTATTTCTGAAAATTATGAAAAGTTTTTTGTTTTGTTTGGAACTCTTTGACTAACTAATTAATAAAAGCTTACATTTCAATGATCAGAGTTAATACTCTTAGGTGCGAGAGCTGAATATGTTTTAAATGTCGAATTTAATGTTTTCATGGAATTCTCTAATATTGTCTATATTCTCCCAAAGGGCTTAAATGTCGTAAATTTCACTTATATGTATGGGTCCTTATGCGTACATGTTTGATCCAAATAACCATAAACCTTTTTCGTTTTTGGCTAAACAAAAAGTTTGCATACGAAATTAACAATAATTTTTCAACCTGTAAAATTAATAAACTAAAATACGTCTATAATACAGAAGCTATTTAAATGACAGTGTAAATTGTAAATAAACTAACGTGAAATGGTCTAAGACTGTTCAAAATTTCATCAGAGAGAATCTTCTAAAAAACATAGCAAATTATAAATGGTTTTTACAGTTTCTGAAAGTTACTCTAAACACTTCTAAAAGTCTTGTTTTTCTTCTTTTTTTTTGAAGTGTAACCTTATTCTAATCCGGATGTGGTCAATATAGCAGAGCTGCCCACCATGGGTGGGCATACTCTGTTTAGAAAATTAGAAATTGAAATGAAATAATTACAAAAAAAAAAAAAATACTAAATTCTCTTCCCCATCGTGAATTAGAATTATACAAAGCTCATGCTGCGAATGTGAGTGTGTGTGTGTGGACGTGGACCGCCTGACGTTTTCTTTTCATGAAAGAAAAGCTAAAAAAGAAAATGCCCTCTTAAGGTGTTTCTAATACTGTCACATTAGTTAGATTTTAAAATGTTTTATGGGCAATGATAAAAGGGCGTGGGTCGATAATGACGTGCCATTAGGGTCAAAATCTTCGAAAACCCAATTTCCATTCAGACAAGTGGATGTGGTCCCCTTCCCTTGAAACATTTTTCTGTCGTTGATTCATCTCTCATTTGTTTACCCCTTATTTTTTTGTGCTTGAGTTTGAAGTTTCGTGGGAAACTTGGAGTTCTTGTCAATGAACTGTATAATTAAATACAACTTCTGTTTCCCTTAAAGAAGCAAAAGCAGAAGAAGGCTCCTTTTTACGCACTTCCTTTTTCGACTTGCCCGGAAAACAATTAAAAGCAGGCGAAATGACAAATGGTTAAAGGTAGAGGCAATGGGCAAAGGTTTCAATTCTCTCTCAGGGAACTTCTCCCCGGCGGCTTCCGTTGAATGGTCTTGATTTGGTTTTGGCGTGGCTTGGCTTGGCTTTAGCATTCGCATTGACACCTTTTACGTTGCCAGCGGATGTATCTCCATTCTGAGTTTTCTTAGTATTCGTGTTCGTTTTCGTTCTCTCTCCCTATCTCTTGTCTTCTTTTTGGTTTTGCCATTCTGTTTTTTTAGGTTTTGTTTTGCTCGACATATTCGCAGCTGGCCCATTGCTTAATTATTTCCGCCTTTAGTTTTTAAAATGGAAATGTAATCGATGGTTGGTTTCTATGTCAGAGCCCAAAAAGACCCCCACCCCTCTGCCAGCCACCGTAAAAATTTTTGTTGTTGATCGATATGACAACCTAATGATTATTCAGCGCTTCCTTTCGCGTGTGATCCGAACCCGCCCCAAAAGTCAACAAGGTCAGATTTAATTTCGAAAATGTTGTTGTTTTTTTGGAATTTGTTGTTGTGTTTTTTAATTTTTATACTATATGTAGTATTATTATTATGATTATTGTTTATTTGCCGTTGTTGTTGCTACTGTTTGTTGCTGCTGTTGCTGCTGATGTGCGATTAAAACAATTGCCAGCTTGTGAAAGCATTTCCGTTACCGTTCCCCTCCCACATGGGCCCCCCTGCGTTTGGAACCCATCAACTAACACGACAATACTGAATAACCATTCGAACGACCGACTAAACAGAGAAGCTAATGAGTCACTTCCATTAATCAGCAAACCTCCACTCTCTTTCACATACATTTACTATATCTTTCTCTTTTTGTCTCTCTCTCTTTCTCTGTTTGATTGCAGTCGATTTTACGATGGAAGTGGAGGCCAGCTACCCCAAATATGCCGGACGTGTGCCACCCCTCGATCTATCTCAGGTCAATGCCGGTGCCGAGCAACAACTGCAACAACTGTGGGCAAATGCAGGAAATGCCACACAGAAGCGTCATCATCCCTACCATCAAGTGTTGGACAAATGTCGCGGCGGTTTGGCCCTAATCAGTAGTAGTGATGATAATAACAATAATACAACCAATATTCCCATCATCAACACCTCCTCCACCGCTGCAACAATGATGATGGGCAATAATCATCATCATCATCAACAAACAATCCTGCATCCCATGGGCTCGGATGGTCTACCCTTAGATCCTCGTGACTGGACCAGAGCGGATGTATGGAAATGGCTTATCAATATGGCCGTTTCAGAGGGTCTTGAAGTCACTCCCGAATTGCCACAGAAATTTCCAATGAATGGCAAAGCCCTGTGCCTCATGAGTTTGGATATGTATCTGTGTCGAGTTCCAGTCGGTGGCAAAATGCTCTATCGTGATTTTCGTGTACGTTTGGCCAGAGCCATGGCTATCCTATCCTAAGCATCAATCCAAATCCAATTTCAAACTCTTGAGTGAATTTACAAAAACCCAAAATAGCATTACTAATATCGAAGTAAATCTATTTTAAGTAGGTTGTATATAAATTTTAGTTTGAGTTTAGCTCTTAACTAGTCGCTAGGGCTCTCACTAAGTTTTAAGTTTTAGTTCTTAATGCATTTGGTTTGTAATTAATAAGTATATTAACCAATATGATGATGAAATCTTCCATCTACCCCACAAAAAGGTGGTGCATGGGAGGAAGTTGTTTAAATGCTGTCCTATTAGTTATCTAAGTTACAAAACAAAACGAAAAACACAATGAAAATGAAAAAAATATAAAATGAAATTTTATAAAGTGAATATTTGAATATTTCTTTATTTTTGGTGGCATTTCTTTCTTGTTTTCAGAAAATTTGAGTATGTATTCTAAAAAATATTAATAAAACGATAAAAGCATTTCTAATAAACTAAAAGAACTATAACAAACTGACAATGAATACTCTAATGAATACTCACATACTCTATTTGAATACCGAATGCACTTGAATCGTTGATTCATTATGTGATTTATACTAAAATACTTCACTCATTTATTCATTACACATAAGCATAGTAGTGCATTCTATGAATACCCAAAATACTTCGACAGTTTATTCATTATGTCATTTACACTCCAAGTATTCTTTGAATACCCAAAATACTTTAATCATTCATTCATTATGTGAAGTGTACTATAATAGCTATGAATATTCAGTATATTCTGAATGTTTTCATTATTCATTCATTCGGTTACACAGATGACTTCATTTGGGAAAGTTTGTTTAAACATTAAAGATTCTTAATATTTATTTTAAAACAAATTACCATACATACAACTTAAGAACAAGAAAACAAAAATATGTAATGAATTCCAAAAGTTACATACATATATAAAATTTTATTTTTAAATTCGGCTAAAAATCTGTGATAAATAATTGCAAATTCTTCGTGTTATATTTAGCCCTTTTAATTGATAGGTATATCACTTATCAAGATCGGATTGTTAAACCTTGGCAATTTCGCTTGTTATAACTTTGAGAATAACTTCAAAGATCATCGATCGGTTTTTGAAAGACTTTTCATATATATAAAGATAAATCATCCTAATCATTTTAAGAAAGTTTCTCCAAACGAAGAGATAGATTTTAGATTTCTATTTTGAAACTAGCAATACATTTGATTTTGCGATAATTAATTTCACTACTTCAACTCTTAATAGCATTTATAAATTGGGCCCCAAAAGTACCGCCCCTGTTTTGTAGCTGGAAATTAGTTTTCTTAGCAACGCATCTTATCTATGCTAAGAGATTAATCTTAATTAGTTCTAGTATATGCAATAATATTGTAGACTTCTAGCAGACATCTAGCAAACTGAGTTTCATTTGTCTCTTTTGAGTTACAACGAGTAGATCTTTGGGTCTGACATCTGGCCTACTTGGGATTAAAACTAATGCAGATAAATGTAACAATGTTTAAAAAGTAGATGATAACTGAAATATTATGAAAGACATAGTAAGTTAGTAGTTCAGTTAACAAATACAAGGTGTTTGTGGGTAAAGTTTACAATATATTCCTCTAGACAAAGAGTACGTTTCAAAATAGACTGATTGATTAATTAGGCCTGGTGAGAACTTAAGTTGGTTACTTTTTTAACAAACTGGATGTGGCCTAAATGGAAGGTTAAGTGATTGACTTTTTCAGGCGTTGATTTGGGTGTTTGTTGTATCTAAAAGACGATTGTCATGGTTTTCAATTTAAAGTTTGATAGAAATCACTACGCTTTTGGATGACCGAGCTTACAAACCAGCAAATGTTTATTCTGAAGTTTCTGGAAGATCGGGAAATCGAATATCTAGTGTACTAAGTGTACTAAGCAAAAGGTAGAGAGAAAAGAACCAGTTTAAATAGTATTAATTAGAGCTGCAGTTGTTTGTATTTGATTTTAAAATGCTCTTAAGTGATACATGGTTTCCTTGTACACAATAGAAGAACAGTCTGATCAAGGACTTGATGGAAAGGATAATTAATATGAAAGGTTAGTAGTAGCATTTTAACTGTTTTTTTAAATAATGGACTTGGATTTAGGCAATAAAAAGAATATTAAATTAGGAAGAAAGATGATCAAAACTCTTTAAGAAACTATTTACATATAAAATAAAATAAAAAATTATAAGCTAAGCAATTGTGATCAATCAAAATTACTGGCTTTATTTATCAGTTAGAATCATTTGAGCTTATAATTAGTTATATTATGTCAGTATAGTAAATAAATTAGATAAGGTTGAAACTATTCAATACATACTTATAAGTACAATGTGTATTCCCATTGAGGCCAAAGTTTCAATTTAAACAAAGGGGACAAGAAGTTTTTTTTAGTGATGTTTCATGCTTGCCTAGTTATTTGGGTTTTCTTTTTCTTGTTTAATTTTTTATGTAGTGTTTATATCTTTTACAATTTACAGAGACAGAGGTAGAAACGCTTCATTCCCGATGCTTTCAATGGACTCTTCACTCGACATTGACAAGATGGAAAACGTTTGCCCAATTAGCACATCATTAGGGTTAAACGAAATGCTCTAAAGAACACTTTAAAGTCTGTTGGAGGGGGAGGGGCAGACAGAGTTGAGAGACGAATGGTGGAGAGGGAGGCGGACTGAGAATTGGAGACTTGCTCAATGAAGTGCAATAAACTCTTTTGTTTGCCTTAGCCAGAAGTTAATGTTGGGCAAGTTTACGTTATTGTTTAGATGCCATACAAACATATGTATGTACCAATAGATCACCCAAGATGTTTATTTTTAGAAGGGTTTGTTCGTTGATTAATGGCGGGATCTACTAGATGGGGCTTGCTTTTTTCAGTTTGCAAACACTACACCCAAAAAAATGAATCAGAGAAGGAGACAGACCAATGGAGAGGGAAAACAATTATGACTATGACAATAAGGTTGAACGATAATCAGTAGTAGCTTTTGGCATCGGTAGCCAAATAGAAGCCGGATAGACACACAGTGGCAGACAACACAAAAATATTTGTATACTCAAGCGCTCCATCCGCCCGTGCATCCGCTTATTTTTTCTATGAATGAACCCAGAACGACACAGAGAGAGAGAGAGAGAGCGATAGAGAAAGATACAGATACAGCCATCAGATACAGATACAATGAAATTTTTGTATGCTGCTCTTCCTGTATGTGTGCATTCTCATTGTCGCTCTCTCTGTGTTTTCTGGGTTTTTATGTGTAACTTTGCATTTAGTGCAGTTTTATACATATATGAAAAATATACTTTATATTTGAGTCGTACAGTTTGGAAGCATCCGGGATGTAGTTAAAAAGGTAAAGGAAGTGAGACAAATGGGCCAAACCAAAAAAAAAAAACGACAAACGCATGAGGATCGATTGGCAGAGAGAGGCATAGTGAGACCTTTTTGTTTTGTGGTGGCAAGGGCCAAACCATTACCCTTCTTACCTTGTAATATGAAACAGATGTCGAGAGATCTTTCATGTTGTACCTGTGTATTCACATACATACATATGTGCCACATGCCACAGCATTTCAACAGCAGCTGACATTGAGTAAATATTGCCTAGGTTAAGGAACAGTTGAACAAACCCCAAAATATTTCATATATGTAGGTCTTGAAAATTCAACAATTTTAACAGGTTGCAAGTTCTGTAAAGTGGAATGTGGCATAGCCATATGTTTACTTATCTCATTTGCTCTTATTGAATGTGTAACAATCAATCAGTAAGGAATTTCCCTATCAGAAGTTGGTATAAGTAAACAATTGATCATTGAAGTCTTAGATAAGACTTTAGCTCTTCTATTCAATCCCAATGATTCAAGACAAAGAGACGCTCAACTGAGTTTCTACATCAGCAATGGCAGTTAATAGATTCAAAGCAGAACCTAGAGATGACTAAGTTAACTGAATATAAGTTCATCCGACTAGGTCTAATACCATAAAGATATGGCATATGTACATACATACATACATATGTAAAGCGACCCAACAAATCGGCCAACAATTGAAGCTTTAGTAAGAATACAACAAATTATTTATTGATTAATAAATACCCTCCAAAAGTAACTAAGAATGAAGTCGATGCATCCAAGCCTAATAAACAATGTTAATCCCATCAGAACCAATTTGAAATGGAGAAACTAATAATATAATTGTTTTAATATTGAATAATATAACTACAAACATTAAAAAAAAAATCAATTATGAACTTTAAGGTAGTTTTTGGTTGGAAATGTGGCCTATAGGCAACCCAGGACCTTAAAAGGTGAAAGAAGCTTTTATACCCATAAAGTAACCCAACCTAAAAAACGTCTGGAGTAAATACAATTGCTTATTAAAGTTGAGTAAAGAAACAAAACTATTAATTTTACTCCATGCTGAAAAGAAATCCAAAAATGTTGAGCTTTAAAGCATAGATAATAGACCTTAAAAGAAGTCCTTGTTTGTATACTATAAAGATTTTTGAAAGAAACGATAACAAGGATACACAATTTTGAAAAGAAAATTAAAATAGATTCAAACAAACCTAATAATCTCTAGCCGGCAGAACTTATATCAATAAGTCAAAGAAGGCCAAATAAATCATAGCATTAAACATTTTCATTCTTCATCTGCATTGCATACGTTCGGGGGCAAATTACCTCTCGTTCACATACCCAGTTTCCCAATCATTAGAAATGCAGATCCCAATACAACCAATCATTTACCTTTCCAATGTTTCTTTATGTAAGTAAATCAATCAAAAGATTGTTAACAGATGCATATAAGCTTAGCAAAACACAAATAGAGACACAAAGAAAGAGAGTGAGAAAGAGAGAGAGTGAGAGGGGGTAAAGAGGGAATAACAAAACAAACGAATAAATCATCTAAAGACCGAAGAAAATTGAGGAAATGTGCCGCTTATGTAAAGTAGAATATCCGTTGACCGCCACCGAACGATCGGCCAAGAGAAGAGAGCGACCCAAAAGAAACGGAAGAGCGGAACAACGAAGGTGCGAAAACAATAAAAAAACGGACGGAAGTCAGTTCACTAGACACCGACACCGACACCGACACCGGCAGTGGCAGCGGCAGCGGCCCCGGCACCAGCACCGGCAATCGGTGATGACAGTTCCGTCGTCGTCGTCGTCGTCAATCGCTTCTGTGGTTTTTCCCTACTGGCTACTGGGCTTAAGAGCTTAACAGAACAGACTTTTGCCAATTTATCGAAATCTTTCCAATCTTCACTTCACCCTGCCCCCCACACCACAACTTGAACCGCATCCCATACCACATCGCTTTTCCGGCTCATACACATGTCTTTTGCTCTCTCTAATTGAATTTCGTATATCAGGAAATGACTAAACTGAAATGAAAAACGAATAATGAAATGGAGCGGGGAAGGCGGGTTGAGTATTGCTTGAATATAATTTTTCGGGGCCTTCAAGTGGCTTTTCTTCAATAACAGGAATGGCCAAAGAGAAACTTTGATTGTGTAATTGAGAATATAAAATCATACAGGAGCGCATTTTTGTCTTACCATCAAATGTGGGCAATTTTAATAGCCGAAAGTTTGAAATCTTATAAGTATTTTTTATACCTTAGCAGTTATTAATTTTATTACCTGAAAATAGAGAAAGTGTCTAGCTTAGGTCAAATAATATCAACTTAGTCTATATTTTCAAACATTTAGAGGTAAACATGTTTGAATAAAAAATATTTTTAAGCATGCCATCTTCATAGAGGTGAATTTTGTTGATGACTTGCTGACATGTGGATTCCACAAGATGTTGCCACATGCCACACAGCATTCCAAAATTGGATGCAGCACATGAACAACTTGAAGCTTAGTCGCTAACAACTTTAAATTAAATTAAATTTTAACATTCAACTCGTTTTATTTACTTAAGTGAAGGTTAGTCGGCGCTATGTGGTATTTACTTTAGTTAAATATTATGTGTTTGTTCTTTCAAAAATCAAATCAAAGCCTTAAATCTCTTTTAAATCTCTTTTACATACTGCTACTTTAAATCTATTTTACTCAATTCCCAAAGAACTTTTTCAAACAACTCTGTTTTTAATATCCTGAAGACCTAACGAAATCTTGTAATTTTTGACTAAACTAATCTAGTTTTGAATTGATTTGAATTGGAAATATCTAAATCGATGCAAAATTTTATTAGCCTACTTAAATACTTTAGAAATTTCAGTTAATTACTTAAATACAGCGTGGGCCAAAAGAAGTCCGTGGGGCCAGAAGAAGTCATCCGATGTTGTTTGGCTTTCATTGATTCTGTTTTTAAATTATGTTTATTTAAACCTTGAGGATTTTATTGGTCAAATAAACAAATGGTTCTTTTATTTAGAATGAGAGACAAACCACATCGGATAACTTCTTTTGGCCCGAGGGACTTCTTTTGGCCCACCCTCTACTTAAAGACGAAATGAGTCAACAAGTTGACTTCATATACCCTTTCTTTGAATAAGTTTCGTTTCTTTCTTACATAAATACTTAAACTATATTAAAAAAGTTGATTTCATATATCCATTCTTTGAATGAGAAACAAATAAAGTTATTGATACTGAAATATAATTAATATATACATTAAAATTAAATCGAGAGTAACAAACCAAATATAAAATTATCTATGTATATCTAAGGAAATGAATTCCATAATTTCACCAAATGAAATGCGATATGTATTTGTAAGAAGTTATGTATAAAAATAAATTTGTATTAATATCAAAAGTCCATATCTATATTTATATTGTTAAAAGTGCAATAAAAATTTTCTCTTACTTCCGCTATTCCATATCTGTTTCCCTTTGCTATTTTTAAAGGTTTTAAGAGCTGCTACATTGCTGTGGGGATGAACTTAAGCCCCACATCATAAATCCGGCACTGGTATAGCAACAGATCTCTGAACTCCAATTCTGAATTCAACGTCAGTGGCCTTTTTAATTAGTTCATTGGCAGCAAGGCGCGATATTTCCCACGAATTGTTGTATCCAAAAAAGAAAAAGAAAAAAAAAGGGTGCAGATGGAGAGGGTAAACAAATGAAATGAATCAACACAAGGAGGGAAGAAAATAAAATATGGAAACAGTAAAAGAAAAGAGTTTTAGAGAGAGTGGGGGAGGGGTAATAAATATTGAAAGCAGACACTTGTTGTTCATGCTATTTGGTTGGATTAGCATTTAAATTGTAAAAGATACTTAGAAACCAGCTAGAATTTCAACTAAAATATACATACATACATATATGACTGAGAACGAAAACTGCAAGTTTCAAATGGTTTATTATTATAAATATTTTAAAGTGCTAAATTGAAAGATTAAGTTCTCTTTCTTTTCTTGTTCTTCAATGGCAATTAAAACTATTGCCTAACTTCAGGCGGTCCACAGCATGCTCCTAGATGAATTATATCATTTCCATTCAAAGCATTTTCATCTTGGCCATGGTAAGCAGAGGCCAAAGCCCACCCATGTGGCATATCTACATTGCCAACTTCCGTTAGAAGGCACCAAAATACACTACAGAAGTCTTTCCTAAACGAATTGAAGAGCACTTCAAGTTGTTCATTGAGCTTATGTTTGTTTTCTTTTCCTTCCATTTCTTTTTTTGTTTTTTGTTTTCATTTCTCACTCCCACGCTTTGTTGAGAGTTTAAGCATGAGAAGAGAAAAATCCCGAAAAAAAAACAGAAACAAGAAAATAAAAGCTATGTGAAATGTTTGAGAAAAATGTTCAAAGGGGGTTCAAGTGGAGAAGGCAAATGAAAACTGTCATTTGCAGCACATAGATACACACACACACACAACTCACAGAGGCAGAAACAATGAGAATATTATGCACAAAGAGTGAACTGAATTGCCCACAACCAGAAGTAGGAGAAGTTCATGGGAACGAACTTTGTGGAGCCACCGCCAACGAAGTCAAGTGTAAAGAAAGAAATAAACGGAGGCTCTTCCAAAACCCACCGATGTGTGGGCATATCATCAAGTGCACTAACCATCACTAAATACACATACATATGTTTGTGGTAACTAAAAAATTCTATGTAAATTCTGTCGCTTGACTTAACCCAAGAAACTTAAGTAATTGTAAATTGAAATTATTTACTGTCCTCAGCTGGTCCACAGTTATACAAGTGCGAAACGCAATCGGGGGAAGGCAATTAGGACAATTATAGGGCCAATTCCCTGTCTTAAAAGACTCCTAACCGTGTTAGTCTTTAAATTCGGCCTTAAGTCCAGGCCTTAATCTAATAATTATAACTGCTTAAAAGAATCTTTCGCGTCGTTTTGCCCATGTACGGATCTAGAAAATATATTCGGGGGTGCTTTATAAATAAATGTTGATTTTGGGCTTAGAAAAGTCAATAGTTTTCGAGGGGTTTAAAGGATTGATAAAAGTTGCGAAAAGTAATAATTGATTCAAAAATGCAACGGCCATACCATACCTTGAGCGCTGAAACTATTTGGGAATTACAAGAAGAAGGGTAAGACGGAAAAAATATGGCTTAAGCTTACAAAAGCAGATAGCTCCTTGAACGCCTTGAAGATTACTACAATAGCTGCACCGTTAACAAACTAACCATTTCACCCTAGGTAATTATATTCGATTTGTTTTTTAGACAATCCAAATTGTTAAATATATAACCTAGCATTTCAAATTTTTGTCCATTCACAACATTGATATAACTATCAACTTGGACATTTGTGTTAAAAAAAAAATGTACATATTTTTTTTATAAAACCATGTGAATTATAAATTTGAGTACATGGTAATCCCATAATACCCACTGGAAGTCAAATCTGACCACTGCCATGGAATAACGCACTCGAATTTGGATAGTTTTGATATGCTAATGGAGCAGCTTGATCCCTCAAATGGTTAACCTTATCATCCAAAGATGCCTTATTAGCATAATCAAACCTAATTCATACCTCTGGTCATCTATTTTAATAGCTTGTTTATTTTAAAATTAACTATGAATTCTATGCATTTGGAGAAATTTATTTGGGATGTTGTAAAATTCATGTTTAAGTTTATTAAAACTCAACAAGAGACAAGATTCAATAACCCAACAATAATGTTTTAAATTTACTTTCAATTGTTGTTGGTCATCGCAAAAAAAATCGTGAATTTTATAAAACTTGATATATTTAATACTTTAAATGAATTCCATTCTATGTATGTGACCAAAAAAGAGTTGGGTTAATTTATTTACCCAAAAATAAGGGAAAAAAAAAACAATTAAACTTACTTTAAAAAAGAAATGTACCAGATTTGTTTAAAAAATATTTGAAATCATGCCTTTTTAATCCGACGAATTATTGCCCAGATTGGAGTAAAATCTCATATTTGATACTAATATTTTTTTTATATTTAATGATTAAACACATTAATATTCTTGAACAATAAAGAAAAAAGTATGCAAAAACAAAAATACCTTCGATTCGAAATATTTTAACAATATCACAAAATCGATTACGATGCTTGATAATTACAATATTGACGAATTTGCTTAATTTTTAACTAATAAAAGAATTTTTATGTAACATCATTATTAAAGCCTGAAAATAACTATTTTGGTATTTCATTTAATAAATACTTCAACTAATTCAAGAAAAGAAAAAACAGTAAAAAGATCTTACAACGAATTAGTTTTTTTTCGAGCGTAAATGTATTTTATTCTGACTATTCTTTCGATGGGTTGGGATAATTTATATAGGTACCTAATATTAAATGATTTCTTATTAAAGGGTCTGATTTTTATTGCTCTGCTCATTACTGAAAATTTTAAAATTTCATTTAATTTTCTTACTCAATCGATTTACAAATTATTTTTAAGATCTTAGGTCCATACTCAATTGCATTTAATTCATGTTTTCTATTTCCCCTTTTAAATGGTTAATAAGATAATTAA
Organism: Drosophila paulistorum; assembly: GCA_018152135.1. Lineage (NCBI taxonomy): Eukaryota > Metazoa > Arthropoda > Insecta > Diptera > Drosophilidae > Drosophila > Drosophila paulistorum. The sequence goes on from JAECXG010000822.1 coordinate 42,456,200, forward strand.
TTCATATATGTGTATCTACTTTACACTTATGTATGTATGTATTTTGTATTCCCTATCAAAAATGCAATTATGTCCACAATCAAGATGTAAGCTAAATGTTTATTTATGCAGGCAGTGTGGGCGTGTCATCACTTTCAATTTTGAGTAGCCAATTTGAGTGACACTTTTACTTGGATGGTTGTTGCCTGTTTGCCTGTTTGTCAAGCTGCCTGCATAGTCCGAGCCAGAGACAGAGGAGATGGAGGAGCTGGTGTAGTAGTTTGTGGAGCCTAGACGAGAGAAGGGAATCGTCTGCAGTTTTGTCTGGTTGGCGTCTGCCTCGTTTCCGTTTCCTGTGCATAAATTTTAATGAGCGCAGAGTCCACCAACAATATCAATTGAAAGAAAAAGAGGCGGCCCTTTACAATGTGTCTCTTTTACCTTGACTTTCCACACACAGCAACAAGAAACGAAAACAACAAAAACAAAACCAAAAGCATTGGCAAAGTCATGGCTATGTTGGCCATAAATTAGCGCAACCAGTTTATACACACTTGGCCAAGCTACCTAGCAAGAAAGGAGAAAACAAAAGAAAAGTCCAAAATGGATGAGGCGGCAGCTTTCCCAAGCATGAAATTTTTGCACAAAAATATTTACTGTCCGGCCACACACACACACACATGCATACACAAGCATATCCATAGCATAACATGGCTAACTACTTAGTTGGCTTGGCCAAGAGGAGAGTTGGCAATCGAAACTAGTTTTTCAGGTTCGGCGCATGGTCGCAAGTCTTGGAGTCAACAATTGCATGGCGCATGCCCACAAGACTGGCATAGTTGGGCCTCAGCCTGGGTGCATTCGAAGGAAACATTTGTGGAATTTTAATTGCAAGGGAGATGGCAATGTATGTACACACAAACATACAACTCCAGTGAGTTGTAGTGAGAACATACAGTAAGTACATATATCGCGTGATTGTGATAGATATAAATGGCCTTTAGATGGCATGGATCTTGTGAACTGGATACCATAACGATAAGATGATATGCCTAGACCAAACCAGACGATGACGAAGACGACAATGTTGTTACTCATGATAATCATGTTGTTGATCATCATCATAATGATGACGAAGAAAAACCAACAGAGCGAACAAAGCAAACCAGAGAGAAAATTCCATACATTTAAATAGACACAACTACTTTTGATATACCCTGTGAATAATTATTGAAATACTTACTAGATAACATAAATCCGAGAAGAAATCCTAAATTGAATTGCTATTAAAATCTTTAAGACTGAGAAAACTATATGAATGCATTTCTAGAAAATATCAGTATGTATGTATGTGAGCAAGTAAAATGGATAAACTTAACCCCTTTAAGTATGTAATAGTTTGTCAAAAAGTTTACTTGTCCAGATGTGAAACATTTGCCATGTAACTCTTCAACTCCTAACAATTTGTCTAAAAACATTTTCTGCATTGAAGACCACTTTTTAACCACAGAACATATCAAAAGATTTTCACTTGTAAAATGCGAATGTATTGAAACCCATTGCATACTTTCGGGAATACAATTCGATGTTTTCAATCTTCCAATTGACAATCAATGTTTTATAATAAAATATATGAACTTACCCACTAGACCAATTTCAAAAGCCAAGATAATGATTTTGTCAAAAACAATTTTTCTAACTTATAGAAAGAATGCCGTGAATGCCTAGTTCTATCTGTTATTACACACCCATTCATTTTACAGGGTGCTTCTGAATGTAAAAAAAAAAATTTTTTACACCTTGCTCGAATTATAAGTCGTCGACATTTTTGCACTTGAGGTCTGAGAAAAATGAGCCAGCATAAATAAACCAAAGCGAAATAGAATAGACATTTGTATCTACTTCTTGCTCGGCTGCTGCTGCTGCTGCTGTTGATGATGATGGTGATGGTGGTGCTTCTGAAGTTGGATTGAAGATACATCTAAGTATATAGTGTGTATCTATGTATATTTGTATTTCTCGGGTCGTCTAGCCAGTGGAGCATACACATAGAAATATACTTACTCACACGGAAGCCATAAGTAGCTAAACTAACTAACAAAAAAATAAATAAGAAAAGAAAGAAGAAAACAAAACTAAGATCTCTCTGCTCATGTTTCGGTTTTTGAACCCCAGCAGCAGCGCCTGCTGGAGCGTGATCTTGCTGATCGACGCTCCGCGCCACAAAGAGTGCAAATCACTTGGCCATAAACATGCTCAAGGATGCGATCGGTATTCAATCGCAGCTGCATATGTATATACTGAGATGATGCGTGCAAATCACCCAAAATTACAGGAAGCAAAAGCACTTGCCGAAATGGCCAGAAAAATCATTCAATTATGTATAAGCTGGGTAAAAGATTGCATACCATTCGACCAGACGACAGCTGCTGCAGTCTCTGCATAAATAATAGGCGTGGCCACAATGTGTGTGTCTGTGTGCGTTCCACACCTACATGTATATGTATATATGTATGTATATGTAATTGCATAACCGAAAAAAATGCTGGCTTAAAGGAACTGACCTGAAATCGGGAAATTTATGAGAGGAAGTTAAGGGTATCATATCATAAATGTGGTCAAGTCTTAAGGCAAAAATGTCGGAAAAAAATAAATCAGATTTAGTTTTAAAGGTCATTTATACTTACAATGAAATACAATGGATCAACAGCAAATCAGTTCATTTATATTTTTGTGTCTTCTTTGAATTTGGCGCTTAATAACGACTACAGAATTTAAATTGTGTTTTAGTGTTGTAAAGTGTTTACTTTGTTAGTTAGCGTTGACAAAACGTTGCATTAGATTGAAACTCGAATACGCTTTTAATTTTAGTTAGTAACGAAATATGTAAATATATATATTAGGTTGAAAGTTTACAACTATATCCTATACTTATAATAATAATAATAATACTAAAAGAAAAATATCCTATGACATAAACGAATTATTTATTTTATTTTATCTCCGCTCAGAACAAATTCTTTTTTTCACTCTATTCACTGTTTTTATGTCCGCACAATGCTCCAACCCAAAAAACACATATAATATGTCAAGTGAATTTATTTCTTTTATTTATATTCACAAGGAGTGTGAACGGATTAGTGAGGAATAATAAAATATAATAATAAAATCATTAATTCTAACCATTTTCTAAATCATTTCGAAATTTATTTAATGTTATAAAGTTAAATTTGTCTGTTCCTAACTTAAATAAATTTTCAAAACAGTACTGGTTTTCATTGTTTGTTATATTTTATGACAATCGATTCAAAACTCACGAGCCTTAGAGGGTTAGAAAAAATATCGATAACATTGTGAAAACATATCTTACACCATCAGTACTCGATACCACTAAGTACTCGATACCACTTAGTAATCGAAGCCCATTTACCACGCATTGTTTGTAAATTTCAATTTCGGGAAGCCCAGAGAAAAACCGAGTGCTCTTTAAGCTGCATATTAAGTAAGCATTTATACATAAATATCACCTTACAAGGTATAATAGATACAAAATTTACTTGTTTTTGCTAAACAAAACTTATTTTAAACTCATAGAAATACTTACACACATGCATATACATATATGTATGTATGTGTGTGTGTAGAGACCGGGATAGCGGAGCAAACATTCTCCGATCTATGCATGCATACATATGTATGTACGTATGTACAAATGTATGCATACATACATATATATATAATTTGTGTCTAGTCCCAGCTTCATACAGATTTAAAAAACTTGTAAATTTTTCAGCTAAAATGGATAAAACCATACTGAATCTAATGTTGTCGAATCTTGAAGGTTCTCCTGAAGAGCCTATATCTGAAACCAATTCGGTAAATATCAAATAAGCATTAAGTTAAAATGATTCTAAAATAAATGTAATTTTAGGTATGCGATGGTTTCGAGTTCATGGGTATTAGTGAGTGCAAAGAAAACTGTTATCGGAAAATGAAACCAATTTTGCAACAAGCAGCTCAGACAATTAAATTGAAAGATCGTCAAATTGATAGTCTTATTAACTTGGCCCTCAAAAACTGCACTGCATCGAAAAATGCAGAAACCGACAATCTGGACAATCTGGATGAGAAAGACGCTATCATAAAGCATTACCAGACCAAAATTAAGCAATTAGAAGACGAAATAAAAATAATGAACAAGAAACTCGAAGGCCATGTAGACAAATATCCCAACAAAATGGTATATCGCACAAATTTTGACGTTCCCGTCTTGTTAACAATCGAAAATGATGTAGCTGGTCCTGGATGGATAGTGATTCAACGTTATGAAATGTGCGAAGGGGCATTAAAAGAAGTTATTTTGCTTGATTCAAAGATCTTGGACGATCTCATGAAAGATCAGCTATATGAATTATACATTCATATTGTTAATGAGGATGGAAGTACTTCGTATGCGCATTATAATACCTTTAAAATCCAACCCAGTTATTATACAATTCAAATATTGGGTGATCTTAAGACATCAATCGAAATTTCTGGGAGCTTCGTCGGTAAAAAATTAGGCGAATTATACAATCATTTCGGGCATAAGTCTATTAAATTTCAATTAATGATACGACAAAAGCTGAACTTATTTTTGCAGCAAGTTCTTGATGATAAAAAATGAATATTATTGCGCATCGACTATTTAAAATTTTATAAATTTAATTCGGTTTTGACTAAAACTGTTTTGATTTCTAACCCAAATGTAATTTTTAACTTGACTTGAGTAAAGTGAATAAAAACTTTTATCAATTAATTCATCGATGTATTCAAACCAAATTGACCAGAAACGATAGAAGATTTGTGGAAAACCTAACGTGGGAGAATCATTTAATTAGAAATCAGAAGCAAATATATTCAAAGAAATATCAAATTTCTCTATAAAGTAAAAACAGTGTGCAAAAATATTCTGAATGGAAGGGTATTGAATCTTTGCAGTAAATAACTATCGAAGAGACACTCCAGTGTTGGAGAATCGGAGAGTATTGTTATCGATATATCGAGTTGACGGCGTGCTAACTAAAGTTGGCCAAGTTTTGGTGTTCGTTTATTTTTATTTTTGAATAGATAATTTGGTATAACAAAACAAAATGTCAATGCGAGCACTCGGGGTTCTTGGTCAAGCTAGGAACGTGTGTCGTCTTGGAGTAGCTCTCAGATATCGAGGAGCGTCAGCCGTAAGTCTTGCATTACGAAATCAGCAAGGGCCGGCAGTAATTTCTGGTGAGTCTCAGTTTCATAGTTTCCGGTGTTTATGTAACTCTGGATTTTAGTTTTTCCCGCTCGTAGATTTGCCACGGACCCAAAGGCCCAAACACCAGCGGAAGGAACCGTAGATAAGCATGAATTTCAGGCGGAAACACGTCAATTGCTGGACATAGTGGCTCGATCGCTCTACTCTGATCATGAGGTCTTTGTGCGTGAACTAATCTCAAATGCCAGCGATGCCTTGGAGAAGTTTCGTTACACGGCTCTGAGCACAGCCGAATCGGAACTATCTGGCAAGGATCGTGCTTTGGAGATTAGAATCACAACGGATAAACCGCAAATGCAGCTAATCATTCAGGATACGGGCATTGGTATGACCAGGGAAGAGTTAATTAGCAATTTGGGCACAATTGCCCGCAGTGGCTCAAAACAATTTCTGGAGAAGATGAAGCACGAACAGCAGGCTGCGGAGGCTTCCTCGAATATTATTGGCCAATTTGGTGTTGGCTTCTATTCGGCGTTCATTGTGGCAAATCGTGTTGAGGTTTACACCAGAGCCGCTACACCAAATGCTCCAGGATTACGCTGGTCAACTGATGGCAGTGGCAGCTATGAGATTGAGGAAGTAAAGGACGTTGATTTTGGCACCAAAATCGTATTACACTTGAAGACCGATTGCCGCGAATACGCCGATGAGGATCGCATTAAATCGGTGATCAAGAAATATTCGAATTTCGTGGGCTCGCCCATTCTCTTGAATGGCAAACAGGCCAATGAAATTAAACCATTGTGGCTGCTGGATCCGCAGTCTATAACTAAAGAGCAGCATCAGGATTTCTATCGTTTTATTAGCAATAGCTTCGATTTGCCGCGCTTCACATTGCATTATAATGCTGATGTGCCATTGAGTATTCATGCCATTCTCTATTTCCCGGAGGGAAAACCTGGTCTCTTCGAAATGTCACGTGATGGCAACACTGGAGTAGCTTTGTATACCCGCAAGGTTCTTATCCAGTCCAAGACCGAGCATCTACTGCCCAAATGGTTACGATTTGTAAAGGGTGTGGTCGATTCTGAGGACATTCCTCTGAATCTGAGCCGTGAATTGTTACAGAATAGTGCACTTATACGTAAGCTTTCCAGTGTTATAACCACTCGGGTTATTCGCTTCCTTCAGGAGCGTGCCAAGAAGCAGCCGGAGGAATATGAAGCCTTCTATAGGGATTATGGTCTGTTCCTCAAGGAGGGCATTGTCACCTCCAATGATAATGCCGAAAAGGAGGAAATTTCCAAACTTTTGCGTTTCGATTCATCAAAATCAACCGAAGCGGATGGCACGAGTGCTCGCCGCATGTCTCTGGAGGAATATTCCACAATTGTTGGACCGGAACAGAAAAATATCTACTATCTTGCTGCCCCCAATCGCGTATTGGCCGAATCATCTCCCTACTATGAGAGTTTAAAGAAACGCAATGAGCTTGTTCTCTTCTGCTACGAGGCATACGATGAACTGGTCCTAATGCAGTTGGGTAAATTCAAGAACAAGCAACTTGTGTCCGTGGAAAAAGAGATGCGTGAAGAATCCAAAGATACAGCCTCTCTCTCAGATCTTGGTGAGGGCAGTCTGGCACGTTCCGAGCTGGACACCCTGATACCCTATCTGCAAGATGAACTCAAGGGTCAGGTAGTTAAGGTCAAAACCACCACGCGACTAGATTCGCATCCATGTGTCATCACTGTGGAGGAAATGGCTGCAGCCCGCCATTTCATACGCACTCAGAGTCATCAAGTGCCCGAAGAGAATCGATTTGCCCTGCTCCAGCCGGAACTGGAAATCAATCCAAAGTATGATATTACATATAAGCCATCTATTTCCATCATTCCATTAATTTATTCCCTTGTCTTTGCAGGCATCCCATCATTAAGAAGTTAAATTCATTGCGTGTTAGCGATCCAGAGTTGGCCCAGCTAATAACCAAACAGCTGTTCGCCAATGCCATGGTCGGGGCTGGCCTCGCCGAAGATCCCCGCATGCTGTTGACCAATATGAACAATTTACTGACAAAAGCCTTAGAGAAATACTAATACAAAAATCACAAAATCCTAATTGTAATAATGCCAAGAAACTAAACTATTAATAAATGTTGTTTTTTAAGTTGTTAATGCTACGTATACAAGTAAATGAACTTAATACAGCTCTTGTGAAATATTCTATGAATAAAACACTCCATGAAAAACTAAGAACTGAATTTAATTGAATTGAACTGGACTAAACGTAACTACTTTAATTTTCTATAATCAAATTGTTGTATTTGTTGAGATTTTATTAAGAACATATGAAATGTCTTTACATAAAATTCAATTCCCATTTTGATTTAGAAATGCAAATCATTTGACTTTTTTTGCCTTTGGTGGCTTTACATCATCGCAGTCTTCGCCCAGGATACGTCGACGTTCCTGCTTGATGAACTGCTTGCGCTGGGCAGGAAACAATCCACTTGCCTCCCTCACAATGTTCGCCTGCGATGCATATAAATTTGGATTGTAGTTCTCGATAGAAGTATCATCCCAATTCTCATCCGCTTCGATCTTCTCATGTTTTGTCTCCTCATTGAGCTCGGCAGCCTCGCTTAGCTGATAATGCATTATGATTTTACGATCTTCACAGTATAAGGTATGGGTATAAAATTCAGCCGCTGGGAGAAGATGCGTCTTGTTGAAGGGACAAACTAAGAGTTCCATTTTATCCTTGTAGATTTCTTTACATTTTATAACATGTTGCTGAAGGTTCTTGCGCAGCATGGTATGAGCCTTGTTGAATGGGCAATGAACTATATCTCCGGGATCCATAGACTCCATGACTCAGTGTTAAGAATTGGAATCTTAGTTGGTTTGAAAACGGCTAATAACTATTATAAAGTTATTATGTATGTATATGTTGTGAATTGAAAGAATTCTGGTTGTAGACCGTAGCCGGAGCCTATTCTGCAAACAAATTAATATGGCCACAATTCTATAAATATTTTATTTAATATGGAGTTTTAGAATATAAATTTTTACCAAAATGTTCTCGCAAATTTAAACTGTCACTCGGAATGAGCTTTTCGTCTACTGCAAAAATGGGAAATACGGGATAAAAAATACAGGGAGCGAAATACTGGGTCAAAAAGTGGGAAAGATATAGCGTTATTGAATATTTTAAATTCTTAAATATTAAAATTCAAATATATATTTTTTCCTCTTTTTAGGATACTATTCAATTATATATTGCATCGTGTTGCAGAAATGCCAACATATGCCCGGATAATAAAATATCACATCTACAAGATTTAATAAAAGTTATTGGGTATTCTTTCAAAATAGGGGCAATTTGCACTATGGGGTCGTGTCGCTTTTAGTTTTGCAAGCATACAAGTAAAAAATACATTATTTTTACATGTTTTATATTTATAAAGTTAATTAATTTGATTTAATAAAATATTTCAACTAAAATTAAATTCATTAGCTATACTATTTAAAAAATAAGTTGTTTGATAAATATCAAAGATAAATACTGGCAAATTTTAAAAACAATTGCCAACAATAGTGGTTTAGTATTTTCCAACGATTCGCTTGAAAATGTTTGCTGGGTAATTCTCATTGTTGTTTTTGTTATTGCTTTTTGTTTTATTCGCTATTGTTGTTTTTATTCTCAAGCTGGAAGGTTGTGCGGAGTTTTTTTCGCCCGTTTGTAAAATTACAAATAACGGAATTGCAAAAATTCAATAAATTCATAAAGGATTAAAATAAATTGTTCAGCATTTTTGAGAACGCGATTTGAGTATCAATCAAAGGAGTTGTTGAAGTTCCTTGTTGGGTGTGTATCGCCGTGTGCGTGTGTGTGTGTGTGTATTTGCGAGAGTACATGTGTGCATGTGTGTGTTTGAGTGCCGATGGAAGTGCAGCTGTCGTTTTAAACAAATAAAAACTGCACAATTAAAGAAAAATTCATAGCATTAAACGAAATAAAGTGCAAAATTCAATGCAAACGGCCAAACCAATCGAAAAACCGTAAACCAACGAAAAGGATCCAAAAAGTTAAACGCCCAAAAAAAAAAAAAAAAAGCCGCCGGCCAGCCAAAACCGAAGCCGACGCCAACGCTGCAGCTTGTTGAAACACTCAACTTACGAAATGTATTCGATGAATTTGCAAAAAGAAAAAAAATACAGCTGACACAGTGAAAATTGAATATATGAGAAATATTCTTCATACAAATTGTTAATGTTAAAAAAAAAATTAAAAAGAATTAAGAAAACTGCGCGCGGCTGCGTGTCTGTGTATTAGTGACCATGTGTGTGTGTGTGTGTGTGCAGAACAGCGGCACACAAAAGCAAAAGAAGAAGACGCAACACACAAGAAGAAGTAGAAAGATGATGGCCGCCTCTCTTCTTACCTTTTACCTGCTTACGGCAGCACAAATTCAACTTGAAAAATTAAAGTTGCCATAAATTATGTTTAAAACTAAATTATAAATGCAACAACACACGGCCAACTGTTTGCGTACTTTCTTTAGTTTTCATTTAGTTAACGAAACAATAATTAATACAACTTTATCCCTATACAAAAAGAAAAGAAGAGAGAACCTTCGCTACCTCTCTTCATCTACATCTCTCATTCTCTCTCCATCTCCCTCTCCCTTTCTGTCTCTTGAGTCTGTGTCCGTAGCCATATTTTTTTTCTCGCTCTCCCTTTGCTTTGCGTCTCTCCTTCGTTTGCTGCCGTTGCCGTTGCCGTTCTTGCCGTCTGCGCTTTGTGCCGCATTTCTAAGATAAAGAAACTCGCGCGTCTTTTGAAATTTTTTTTTATATTTCTTGCGTTTTATCTAAAGATATATTTTTCGTTTTCAGTTAAAAAAAAAAAATAATAATAATAATAAATAAATAAATAAATTGAAGCAAAAAGTATTTTAAACAACGAATTAAGAAAGAAATTTATTAAAAAAAGCAAAACAAAAACAAAAAAGAAAACGAAATGTCTGAGGAAGTCGATCGCAATGATCCCGAGTTAAAGTATCTCTCGGTGGAACGCAATCAATTCAACGATCCGGCCACACAGGCCGAATGGACACAGAAGCGTCTGGTATGGGTGCCTCATGAGAATCAGGTGAGTCTATGCTCCTTCACTTTTCAATTATGACAAATACAAATTGAAAACTATAAAAAAAAGGGCTACAAATTCGTGTCGTGGTTGACTTTCACCCCAAACGAATAAACGAACGAACGAATGAACGAAGAAGAAGAATAATAAGTCAGCGTCGCGACCTGAAAAACCTGTAGAGCTCAGAAGAGCTCTAGCGCGTCCCGTCCCGTCCCGTCTGTCTCTCGGTTTGTCCCACCATCATATAATCCATCCATTGCCATGTTGCGCAGGCGTTGGCCGCCCGCTCTTTGCCGGTTTCGTTTTGTTGTTGGGCGCGTGTTTGACCAGTTTATTTGTTTGCCTCTTCTCTGTCCCATTTCCAGGCATTCCCACAACAACAACAGCAACAAAAAATGATTGGGTTTTTAAGCCGATTAAATGGCCCACTAATTTATATATTATCCAAGTAAAATCAAAGAAAAATGCAAGTTGAGGTAAAGTTACGGTGACACAACTCCCAAGCCGGTTTACTTAATACTCTAACTTTCCTTTCGACCATTACTTGTTAAAGTCCTTTGCTATTCCATGTTTTTCAGTAGGAATCTTATTGAAAAGTACAAAGGATCCTTTTCAAAATCTGCTAAAAATTTAAGTCCTCAACTTTAAACCAAATGAAACCAAAGAAGTTGTAAAATATGTCGAAGGACTAAAACGGGTAAATGGTTTGGTTCATCGGCGGATCTAGGCGGGGGAAATGAGGGCAATTGGGCTCCCAAAAGTATGCAATAAGCAGGAGTTTTCAAATATTCTGTGAATAAAAGTGAATCATCCAAGCAAACATTGCTTGCATCCAATTTTTAAGTTAAAAGGCATTCTAAAACAAATGATGAATACATTTCCAGCCTGTTGCATACTTTAAGGTGCAAATTATTCACATTTCACCGTCTGAAACCAAATTTAACCACAATTACCTCATTTGAATTTTTCCTTTTCTTGTCTTTTTGTGTTTTTTATTGACTTTAACAAAGAAATCAATTTAGTTGTTATCGCTGTATGAATATGTACATATGCTTGTGTGTGTGTATGTGTGTGTGTGTGCGATTCGTGCTTTTTCTTTTTCGCCCTGACGCACACTCATCGATTGACAAATGAATCACTATCTCAATTTATAGTTGGTTTTTTGTTTTTGCTTTTTCACCGGCAACTTCTTTGAATTTTGTTTTTGAGTGTTTCTTAAAGTTTTCGCACTTTTGTTGTTGTTGTTGTTGGTGATAAAATGAAAATAAACATCCGTTTCTGCATGATTTTCTGCTGTTGCTTTAAAATGATTCACTTTACACACACACACAAACACACACACACAAAGAGAGTTAACTTATTCATTAAATTTACCATAAGAAATTTAACCGTTAACATTTTTGAATCAATTTGCATTTGGCGATAAATCGAAGCTGCATATCGATATTGCTGTCTCTCTCGCCCTCTTTCTGTGTGATTGTGCCCATGAGAGTGACTCACACACACACACACTCTTAGTCTCTCTCTCTCTCTCACAGAATCAGCAAGAGAAACAGAGCGATAGCGAAGAAAACAAGTTTTGTTTTTGTTATTGACTCTTGCAAATGAAAAACAAAAAATTGGGTATATTGATTTTATTGTAATTAAAAATTTAATTTCGAATACTTTAAATTTTTATTGTAGTTAAGTATCAATTACTTTCAATTAGTCTTTTGTCTTGCAGTAGCGGATCTACGTGGAAAAGAGTAAAAAAAACAATCCTCCACTGGGTTCTAAGCTTCATGTGCACAATTTGGGGGTTCATTGCGTATTTTTGAGGTTATGTAGCATCACACACTTCTAGATTATCTAGTCTAGACTCATCTGAGTCTTTTCGGAATGCCACATAGTTCTCTCTTCCTTAAGGGAACACATTGTGATGTGTTTCGTTCTCTTATGCCTTTTAGTTTTGTTTTTTGAAAGACTTTTGTAAGGATACTCTTGGCGCTCGATTGGGGTGAAGGGGGAAATCGAAGTCAAAAATTTGTTTGACAGAGTAAAAGTTCTTAACCAAACTCTGATTTTCCCGGCTTGGCTTGGAGTTTTGGGGGGGGAAATTTACCCTTTTACACCCTCCGTAGATCCGCTACTAAAGTTACCCGATTTTTTCCTAGATTAGAACTCTGAGCAGTAAGGAAGACCTACAAAGAAGCAATTTGTCGAAAGAGTTTTGAATATTATTGTTGTTTTACGTTATTAAATCCCTCCTGAGGTGGAAGCGGCGCCAGGACCCAGCGAGGAGACTCTAGAGAAACTACTGCGACGGCAGGAAAACGCAGTCGGTGAGCGCTTGCAACTGAAACGCAGCCGAGCCCATTTTATTATTTAATTATTACTTACTTTTTTTACTAGACATACTTACGAATTATGGCAAAATTGGAGGTGTATGTAGACTTTTTTCCTTTACTGTATTCCAAAGTTGGTCTAAAGATTTGTCTAGGGGCTTATTATTGCCGATCGATGAGTATTTAATGCAAATGATCAACCGATTTGCTAGGGTATCAAAAAACTAACATCACAGTTCAAGCTAGCTTACCTGTCTCTCTCTCTCTCTTTCTCCCCGTCTTTGTTGCTCTTAGGCTCTTTCGTTTATAATATTCTAAATGTATTGCATTTAAATAAAAATAAATATTCTTAGTTTTCGTATTTCATTTCGACCTTCTTCTTCTTGAATGGAACTTTGCATAATTTTTTTGTTTTTTGTCTGTTTTGTTGTTATGGCTTATTTGTTAGATGTCATTCAACTGCTGCCTGCTGTTTGCTGTTGTTTTTGTGTTTTTACAGTCTTGAGATAAACCAGAAATGGTAGCACTTTTTCTCCTTCTGTATTTTGGGTGACAACTTCATAAAACGAAAGAAGCAAAAAAAATGAAATAAATGGAGAGACATTTTTGTGTAATTACGTGTTTACTTAAATAGCCATTTGTTTACCGAAACTTACCCCCCTGCCCCACCCTTGGCTTGCTTTATCAACCTTCTACAATGGAATTTACAAAAGAAAATAAAAAAATAAACCTAAAGATAAAGAAAGAGAAGGAACGTAAAAAACAAAAACGGCACGGTCGATTGTCAGAGAGACAGCCACAGCAAGAAACTGTCAAGATATGTAAAGAAATTTGCATATAGCACAAACTGTTGCTCAGCTGGAATGTCTAACACACACACACACGCACACACACAGATACTCTGAGGCATTGGCAACACTTAACTGTAATGGGGAATGAACGAGAAAACAGCTAGACCAGAGTCAGACAAGACAACAAAAAAGGCTAAGAGCCAATTGTGTCAACACTCGCAATCCACCACACCCTTCTCCCCCCTGTCCTGCTATCCCTAGACCAACTGTTTCAACAAAAATTTTATATATTATAAACAAAAATATAATAAACAATGAATGGTTATTGTGTGTTAACTTTTTATAATAACTTTAGAACTTTGGGCCAACGTAAATTGGGTTAAACTAACTTGGTAAAGAATTTGCCTCTCAGGCCCTCTCCTCTCTCTCTCTGCTAATAAGATACTTTCTTTATTTTCATAAGTAAATATTTATTTTAGTCAAGTTATCTTTGATTTGTTTATAGAATAAACTTTCTTGAGGCAATTTTCGATTCTGATTCATGCAAAACTCTTAAGAATTTGTAGACATTACAAAGAACCAAGAAAGTTTCGATGTAATTCCTTTGTTTTAGGCAATAATCAAACGATTTTACAATATTTTTGAATTCCTTGTATGTATATATATATATTCTTAACGATATTTCGAGTGATTTCTTGTTAAGAAGTCTTTGTGGAAGGATTTGCAGATGTTGATCAATGATCACCCATTGAAGAATTGATCACAGATCATTCCGTCCGTTGGCCACTTCTATTGTTAGCCAAATTGAAGTTGTATTGAGGTCTTAAGCCTTCTTCTCTGGCATTCGTTTCGATTGGTTAACCAAACGCCAAGCGTGACAGATCATTAAAAAGAACACACACACACATAGAGAGAGAGAGAGAGAGAGAGAGAGAGAAATACACACCCACATTTACATTGATTTTTCTTACTTATTTTTATAACCAACAAACCGCATTGTACACATACCTACCCACCCCTCTAACCCCCCCGTGTTCTAACCCTTTTGTACTTGTGTTTTTTTTGGACGACAAACGTAGCTGCTTTTCGTCCGGTTTACGGTCAACGAACCTCCCGAAGCTCTCCGTTCCGTATCTTCTTGTGTGCGTGAGGCTCTCGGTGTCTGTGTGTGTGTGCCTTGATCGATTAAATGGAATGAAAATGTATAAAATAAAAGAGTAACAAATTATGCCAAGAAAGAGATGGAAAGAACGGCAAAATATTGAGATAATTTTTGGGAATTCTTTTATCAACTTTATTCTGAATTCCCCTTACAACTCTAAGTTTGGTTTAGTTTAACAGCAATTATATAAATAATATATATTCTAACTGATCTGAACAGGTGGCTTTATTTATAAATTCAATTCAAGTCAGTAACAAACAACAAAAAATAAATAAATTTAATAAAACTTAAAAAAGGATTTTAATAATTATTAAATTTGTTTTAATTTTAATTATATTCTTTTAATTTTACAAAATCCAGAGACAAATTATACTTTAGCTGGCTCGAAAATGTCATTCAATGCCCTTTTGAACGTTTTAAAATATTTATAGGGTAACATAGAAGTCGTTGACATGCTCTCTGTTCGCTTGGCTTGAGAAAAAAAATGTAAACAAAAGAAGTTATTAAGTAAACAGCAAAACGAAAATAAATATACATATTTTTGACCATACGCACCATGACAAAAAACAAGAAAAACAAAAGAAATTTAGGTAAATGTTGACTACATTCTATAGATATATTTGTGGTATATATTTACTTGATCAAGTTCAAGGCTAAAAGAAAAAAAAAGGCACAAACTCTGCGCTAACAAGGAGAGTTTTAGCTTTTTTTTTATGTGTTTCTTCCCTTTCCTTCACCTCCTCTCATAGCTTTATCATCTTTTGTTTTTGCTTCACTGATTGCCTGGAATTCAAAACGAGAAACCAAAACCAAAAGAGAGAAAAGGCAGATAGCAGAGTGAGATAAAGAGAGGGGGAGAGAAAGAGCAAGGGCTGATGACCTCATCTGCCCCCATTCTACTTTTTTGTTCCTTCTTATTCCTAATGACTCCATTTTTATTTCAATTCAAAAAAAACCGCTTAAATATATGGCCCACTGAGTTTTTTATTTTGCAGCTTCGCCAAAATGTCTTTCAAGTGACGTGACGACCATCTGTCTGACAAAATTTTCGACAAAATAACGTTTCAAATTTCCATTCCATTGAAATTTCTATGACTGGGACAAATTGTTGTCAGGGTTTATTCTTCTTCTGAAGCGAATCTTGTGCACTCGTTTATGCCTAAACGTAATCTCAATATTACATTCGAAAGAAACAGAATTTCCAAAGGGTTTCCACACAATTTCGTTGTATTTTCCCCAAAGTCTACGCAAATAATAATTTTGTTTGAAATTTTCATTCTAATTTTAGATGATCTCTTGTTAAATCCTTCGATTTTCTCGTTTAGACACCTCTCATTACTAGCCATTTGCTACTCGTCGTTCGTTTCTTTTCGAAAAACAAGTTTATTGCATGTTTCCCTACATGTTTCAATAACCAATGTAATATATTATATAACTTCTCATTTCTGAAATCAAGAGTAATAAATCAACTTGTAATAGAGTATAACAAATAATGATCTCGATCTTAATTACAACTACATAAACAAAGAAAATACCGTCACCACGTATAATAATAAACTAGTTACATTCTCGCTTAATTGAATGCTTCAATAAGTTCTATGAAAAAATCCGTTGTTGCTCGCCAAATGCCATCAGTGCCATATAAAAGACTGAATCTGTAGTTTCCAGTTGCAAGAGGCAGTCTCTCAAACATCTTGTCCGTTAAAACCCAATTTTGTATTCGAATATTGTGCTATAAGAAGAAGAATGGCACAAACGAAATCTCTCTCTCCTCTACTCGCTACTCGTTACTCGCCACTTACCTTGTATGGACAAGTGTGATTAACGTTGCTGTAATTTATAAATGCCTGTTCTTATCTGCTTTGATGTCATACTCACCGTTATATTCCGCATTTTAAAATCTTTCAATTGAACATCCACATTTAGTCCAATTTTGTTACGTCCCAGAACTTTCAAGTCGCACTCCTTGAACTCACTAAAGGATAAATTAAAACTTGTACATTGGAAATTGGTAAATTTAACTGCTCCATTCGAGGATTCTAATCGAGACAAGAATAAAATTGAAAAAATCACAAAAAGGGAACTTTTAACGACGAAAGGCTGAAGCTAAACTGAACAAATAAAGTAAAAAACGCAATTCCAATTGCGCAAGTGCGTGACCAAATCGTCATTACGTCGCTTATATCTTTAAATCGTTTTTAAACCCATTGAATAATATTATATATCGCATCTTAATTACGGCTCCCTGATTATTCTCACAATCAGAGGGAACGACACGGTTGACTAAATATATCATTCCAACGATGTTATTGTAGATTTAAAACAGTTATTATGGGTAAACTTCTCTTCTCGCTACTTGTAGGAATGAAGTTTATTTATTTGATTATTTTTAATAACAACCAAAAACACCTACAGCACATCTTATATTGATAATTTGATTGATAAGCTTCCCCTTCGTCATCTAATATTTGCTTCTCGCTACTTTTATAAAAGAAAATGGGAATCCGTTAATTAATATCTTTGAAATCTCTCGTATCGCATTTCTTAAACTCACAAAAGGAAACGTTTAAACTTGTATATTGAAATTTGTTAAATTTAACTGCCCCATTTAAAGATTTTAATAGAAATAAACTTTATTAGAAGTCAACGAATGACTGACTATGCTAATAACTAACTAAAGCGCGAGTGCTCTATGACCAAATCGCAATTAAATAGTCAGCTTTAATTGGTCTTTTAAGCCCTTTATACTGCGAATCGTTTTTGCAGCATTAGGGTTGCGTTGATTAACTAGATTATTTCAAAAATATTGTTATAAATTCAAAACAGTCGATGAAGTAAACTCGAACTAGTGATTTTAGTTTAGATTAGGCTATATGTACATATATACATCTACATCAGTGGTCCGCACGGCCCATTCCCCGGACTAGGGCCCAGTTCTGCCGCAGCGCTGCTTTCTCACATACACTGTAAATGGTCGTGTAGGTTCGGCAACGGCACTTCGCAAACAATTCGACTCGTGCTTGTCGGAAAAAAATGATTCTCAAAAAACAAATTAGTCCACATGTCAAATACACTTTACATTGACTTCTCATCAATAGTTATTTGCTTAACACCCGTCTCTCGCTACTTCCATAAAAGAATGTTGTATTTTTAATGTTTCAAATTTATTATTAGCCAATATAAGAAAATATTGTTTTTGTATATTTCGCTCAAATTAAGGCTTCAACAAGCTCTAGAAAGAAATCCGTTGACGCACGCCAAATGCCATTCGTTCCATATAAGAGACTGAATCTGTAGTTTCCAGTTGGAAGAGGCATCTTCTCAAACATGTTGTCTGTTAAAACCCAATTTATTATGCGAATATCGTGCTAAATGAAGAAGTGCATGAACTCAACTTTTTTCTCTACTCGCTACTCGTTACTCGCCACTTACCTTATATGGACAAGTGTGATTAACGTTACTGTACTTTATAAAAGCCTGGTCTACTATATAAAAATATGGATAACGTTTCGGATGTCTTTTGAAATCACAAAAATCAAATGTGAAATTAAACAAGAATGGCTTATATCCATTGGCTCTCCTATACAACGCCATATTGACCTATAAAACGTTTAGAGAATCTTGATTAAAGAATTTTGTATCGGCTTATATGCCACACTTACTGTTATATTGTGCATTTTCAAATCTTTCAGTTTGACGTCCATGTTCAAACCAATTTTGTTACGTCCCAAAACTTTCAAATCGCATTGCTTGAACTCAGAAAAAGAAAGGTTGAAACTTTTACATTGAAAATTTGTGAATTTGACAGCTCCATTTAATAGGTACAAATGAGACAAGAATAGAATTGAAAAAATCGAGAAATAAAGCATTTTTTGAGTAAACTTTCCTGGACGCCAACGAATGACTGACTATGCTAATAACTAACTAAAGCGCGAGTGCCCTATGACCAAATCGTAATGAAGTAGTCACCTATAAATGGCCATTAAGTTTTATCAATCGGATCTCAATTAAATCTGCATAGGTTTTTACACTTTGCACTTGTTTGTAGTCAAAAGCAACACGTCAGATCAATTTGAAGAGCAATTATTATATATTTTAAACACGCACTAAATTTCAACGAAAGAGTTCTCCTACATATAAACCTCAACGTAAATTTGACAACAAATTATCATTAGAGAAAGACAAATAAATTTACAGGAAGATTATTTTTATATATGAGGATTATTAACAGCTAAAATATTATTTTAATCAATTTTGACCAACAAGTTAATACATTGATACATAAAATCTATGTTAACTGTCTAGATTTCGGCTTCTTAATCCGATTTGAGGTTATTCCTAAGAAAAGATCATTTAATTTCAACAAGTTCCAAATTCTTTGGTACTCTAATCGGGTTGTATCTAGTTGTAATAGTTTTAGCGTTGAAACTAAGGCAAGGCCTTGTCAAAAATTTTGCTAATATTATTCTATCAAATTTCAATAGAATATAAAATTATCTTTCTCATTTTTGTATTTTGTGGAAAGAGTAGAATAATGTCTTATTTATGTGTTTATCTAGAAAGCCGGAAAGGCTCCACAGATAATGTGAACTCTGGAATGAAGAGGAAGATAAAGCAATCGAAGAGGGGAAAAGAAGAAAGTTGAACGAGCCGGGAAGAAGAGATAAACAAGGCATATATATATATATGTATATATTTCTTTTATACCAGAAACTGATCGCTGGGGCGTGCTCATGTTTAACTTAATGGAGCTCTGAAAATGGAGTTGGGGGTTGCTGGATATGGATAAGGGACTGGATCTGGTTAGTGCAATGGATGCAGATGCTTCTTGTTTTCTTGTTGTTGCTTTTAATGCATTTTTGCTGCAGTTATAGCGGCACTTCAGTTGCAGCACCCTTTAATGACTGAATTACGGTATTGCGTGTGCTGCCTTTTGCTTGGGTGCATGTGAGAGTGCCAAGTGTTTGCCCCTGATTTGATTAATGTCAATGCGCCACAGCAGCAGGCAGACAATCATCGCTGTTGTTGTTTTTGTTGCACTTGAATTCTAATTGGAACTAGATGCGGTGGCATGCAGCAGCAGCAGCAACCTCATCGTTAGTTTTCCACAGAAAAAAAACAATAACATTTAAAATGCAAAACTGCAAATTGTGTACATTCCAATCAAGTCCATAGATTGCTGATCAACATAAACTAGAGCAGGAGGTGGAACTAGTTCTATATAATATCACCCTATCATCAAATAGACATCCGTTTATTACTTAACTTTTAGGTGAATTAACAAAACTGATTACATGTTACCCTTTCTTTTACCCAAAAGAATAGTTTCCCCCTTATTTTGGGGGTGGAAAAACCTTAAAAATTCTTAAGTGCATCAGATTTCGGAGATTTCAACCTTCGTCTAAAAACTAAAGTCCGAGAATATGTTTTAAATTCATAGCCAGTACTGTATGGGGCAGTAATCTCTGATCTGCTGAGTTTCATATACGACAATATTTTATAAATTTACATGTTTTCACTAAAGTTCAATGAATTTCAGTTGTTTTGCTTCATTTTATTAAATAAACAACGTACTTGGATGGGGCAATAGGTAAGATCACTAGGCCAGTCACAAATATGACCCCGTCAAATGATTGATCTTTCAAGGTTTAAAGCGGAAAATACCGCACTAGGCAGAAGAAAAAGATATTAGAAACTTCACGATCGTTAAGATATTACAAAATTCAAACGTTTCAATTTGAAAAATACTTGTGTTTTATAAAAGTTTATAAATAAATAAATCTTATGATAGATCAAGGTTTCGATTTTATGGGAGTTAAATATAATTAACACGGTTTTAAAAAACTTAAAAAACGGAGGTTTCGTTTAATAAGTTCAGACTCTCTTAAAATTAGTTTTGTTTTGCAGATCATGAAATTATGTTGATAGGAATCCTTAATGAATGCTTAAGGAACGTTTCTTCATTCCTAGGTTATATCTAAAATTTTATATATTATTTATGCATTTTAGACAGAAAACGTAAAAGGATTCTTAAGAAAATCAGCTTATCGTTTTTTATTTGGAGTTCCTCTAGAATTTTAAAAGAAAACAAGAAGTAGCTGATTTTGGCTACTCTGAACTTCATATAATCTTGTAATTCCTTCAGTAATTTCCTTAAAGAAGTTTCGTTTCGACGAAATAATTATTTCAAACGATTTTTCTATATTATGAATTCATAAGTTCATAAGTTTTTCATTAGAAAAATGCCGAGAATCTGTTACTGAATATACATACAACAGGCACATACATACATGTATATAAATTAGACTGTTAGCTTTAGCCTTTGCATTTAATTTTTAAACTTGACGAAACTTGTTGATGTTAAATATCATTCAATAGCTCTTTCAATTATTGCAAACTATTTCATTTCTATTGTTACATTTCAAATTAAGTCTTCTTGTGGTTCAAAGTATATAAACTTAGCATTACAAGTATGAGAAATTCATTGGAACACAACCAAATGAACACACAACATTAATCACAATGAGCTAATGAGCAACCAAATTGAGAGATTTAAACATAAATTGATGTATTAGTTTAAGTAAATCAAAGCTAAAGTACATACATCTGTATGTGTTTACTTATATATAGAGAACGCGTAAGAGAGAAAGCCTTGAACTTGCCTTGCCATGGATGCAATGGCAATTTGTTGGCATCTGCCTCCCGTTGAGTTTAACTCTTCTACCCCTTCTCCTCCCTGATGCATGTCTCGGTGTCTTCCGCTCGGTCTCTCTATCCTCTTCTCTTATCTGTCAACTATATTGTTAGTCTGTCTCCTGCCCCTGGACCACTTGAACGAACGAACGGGTGCAGTCAGAGTCGAGTCGTTGTCGGCCGGTGCACAATTATTTCTTATGTTGGCGCTTGACTCATGCCGAGATGATGCGCCGCCAAGATGTGTGATGCACTCACTCAACAAACACCACTAAAGAAGAACACCATGCCATGCCATGCCATTGTTTTTATAATGCCGCCTACCCGCTGAGCTATAAGCTGCGGATGTGCCCGCCACTCTCCCCTCTCTTTAAAACCATATCTTTCTTTTACTTACTTTACAATTTATTAACTCTACGTTTTTTCTGTGTTTTCTTTTTGTTTCAGGGTTTCGTTGCCGCCAGTATTAAGCGTGAACATGGCGATGAGGTCGAAGTGGAATTGGCCGAAACCGGCAAACGTGTCATGATCCTACGCGATGATATACAAAAAATGAATCCGCCAAAATTCGACAAAGTCGAGGATATGGCCGAGCTGACATGTCTCAATGAGGCCTCTGTATTGCACAACATCAAAGACAGATATTACTCTGGCTTGATCTATGTAAGTACACACACACAAACAAAAACAAATACAAATACAAAAAAAGACATTAGAGGCATTAGATGATTTTTTCGTTGGGGTTGAGGCGGAGGGGGCCCAAACATGTTGAAAGTTTCCGCCATGTGACCAGCTGTTGGCAATATGACGACGACTAAGACAACTTTTGCTGTCTATCTGTTTAAAAAGATAATGATGATGATCATGATGCTGCTCCTAACCCGATGACTTGTCTTTAAGTAAACAAAGCATGTGTCTTTTTATTTGGAAAATTGAAACTGTCGTTAGTTATTTGCTTAAAAGCTTGGCAAATATTTGACACACACAAATATTCATTCAAACTTATTCACACTCACTCGCATCGCAACGCATCAGCAAAACTTTGCTTTTTCCATTTATGGTTCAAAAAACATCCGCTCGTTGATTTTATTCATGCCAAAAACGTAGGCGAAACAAATTACAATATTTGCCGAAACAAAATTCAAAAAAAGAAATATAATTTTCAATCAACAAAATCAAAAAAAAAAAAAAAAAACAATTTCATGACAAACAATTTGTATGCAATGCCATAAATTTCATCCAAAAACAGAAAGTCAAGCAAGACTTTTGTTTATTTATTTATTTATCTTTTTTGTTTTACTTATATAAATCATTGAATTAAACGTCAACGGTGGCAGCAGTCAATTGCATCTTCAATTAATATCGATCACATAAATTACCAAAACAACAAAACAGAGAATACCAAGAGGGTGAAAGATTGTGTGTGTGTCTACCATGTCGAATTGAAATGGTGGTTCAAGTGACTTTAGGGGAAATAATTAGTAGCATTAGAAACAAATGAGCAATTCCATGGCAGAGTCTTCAAATCCTACACCCTGTACAAACAGGTTATCATTCCTATCAATAGAGCATACAACTCTATAAACCTTCAAATTGTAGTCATTTGGTGCTCCAAAACCAAGTTGCTCGTATTTGTCCAACGGAATGTGAATAGAATAAAGTTCAACCCATTTGTAGATGAAAGCAAGTTCAACTCTAACTCGTAATCCGAAAAGTGAGTTCTTATCGTTCAAAGTATTACAAGAAAAGGAAATATAATTTTTGTTTTTATTCTCTCTTATTGCTAAAAGTTTTAACACTAGCATCGACATATCGGCCCAACTTAGCAGAAGAATCCATTGTGAGAGACTTTCATGAGTCCCATTTTTACGATCCTCCATTCTAGCCAAAAATGCAGCATCAGAGAGGATTTTTTCGCAGACTTCTTTGCTGATATCAGACAAAAAAGGAACTGTATATTGCTGCACACCCAAACATGGTTAGAAATATGTTTTTAAATTTCAATTTAAAAAAAACCAGAGGGCCGGGGCTAACTTCGACCCTTGCCACTTTTTTGGTAGCTCTTTCCTTACAAAGGCCATCAAAGTGGAAAAACGTTTTATCTAAAAAGGCTAATGTTTGCGAAAGAACGGCCTACAATCTTAGCATAGGATATAACGATGATATTGATCAAAGTCACTGTTTTCGACCGATCGTTCCTATGGGAGCTATATGATATGGTCACTCGATCTTAACAAAATTTGGCATAGTTGTTTATAGGTGTAATAAACTCAAAAATATTAAATATCACGACAAAAGCTTAGAAAATAACGAAGTTATTGAAGTCATTTGCAAGGGCATAAAAACTATAGCAATACTCATGGGACTGGCTTCGCTATAACCGATATTCGTTATAAACGATTGTGTTTCCATACAAGTTTGTATGAAGCCTATCAAACCTTCCTTCGTTATAAATATAAGTAAACGGTGTTGTACAACCGGCAAAAGGCGGTATAACTTTAAATATTTAGTAAATGGCAAGTACAACTGGGTTTTCAGAGTCATATATTCTCTAAGTAGCTCTATTCGTTTCTCAAACATAAAATACTTTGTTCTATGAACTTGTTAGAACTAGTAAAAGAAAGTTGTCATAACTTTCAAGCACCGAATCACTCGTTTGTGTCCTTGAATGCATTCATGCCATGCTCTACCATAGAAGTCGACAAAACTCTTTAAGTATTTATCAAATGTTGCTGTAGAGAGGAAAAGGTTTAAGATCTAAAAAAGTGCATTCCGTCTGTCAAGTAGTTTTATTGTTTTCGTAGAAATTGTGAAATATTCTACATGAGTTTTTAGAAGTGTGCAAGGAAACTGATCAAAAACCATTTTGCAGGCAACTTTCTCAATAAAGAGAAACAACTATGTATATTAGCCAACTTTGAAACCAAGTCGAGCCTAGCCTAAGAGGCATTAAGCCTGACTTTTCTTTTGGCTATTTCTGTTTTTTATCGCTTATAATGTCCATCTTTAGATAAACAATTATATGAATTGCAATTTAATGAAAATTCACTTAACAAATAAATTAAAAATGCATTAGACGAAAGAGTCAAATTGAAAATGGAAATGAAAATGGTTTCACAACAACAACAACAGCAACAACAAAACAGTTGTTAGTTATTTCATTTGGTTTGATGATCCACCCTCATTAAAAGCCATTAGCAACATGTTGCCAACAAGTTAGCTGCCGCCTGCAACTTGTGTTACTCAGCCCGCAATCAGCAGGGCTTACAAATTATGTGCGGCATTTTTTTTCCTTCTCTTCGTGGTTTTTTTTGTTGTTGTTTGTAACATACTTAACACAATTCCCTATTGTTGTTGTTGTAAAAGTTTTAAATTAAATGTTGATGATTTTTGATGTGGGCGCTTGCTTGAACTGCTTTGAATTTGTTTATGCTTATTTGTTGCTATTGCTGGTTGGCTGGGTTCAAGCTTCAGCGCACACGTAGCAAAAAAAAAAAAAAAAAGATATACATATAAGAGGCAAAAAAAAAAGAGTAAACAATTTTGTGGGCCAGTTTTTATATAGACATCGAGACAACATTTTGAATGCCACGCACTTTTTTTCTCAGTCGTCATTTGTCGTTGTTCCATTTTTGCAGAAACCGAAAGAAAAAGAAAATAATAAAGACAAATTTTCAATCGTTAAAACTTGTAGTAACATGAACTTTTGAATACACTTTACAAATAAAATAGTAATGGGGTTTGTGGTATATAGATTCACTAGATTTACGGCTAGGTCTTTATCTATTTGAATATATTCATTATTGTATCAGTTAGACTGCATTGAGACTTTTTTATATGGCTTTAGGAAGGTCTTGAACCTCCATGTTTCGCATTGAGTTGGCCTATAACCCATCTGAAAGCTACACGAAATATTTATATGAACACACAAAATATTTATTAAGCTTTATATAGAGATTGCAATTGAAAGTTGAAGGACAATCAACAGACTTTTCACTCTCTGCTCTCTCTCTCTCTCTTTCTCCAATATGCGGCAGTTTTACCTAATCGTGCCAATTTTATATAACCACAATTCACATTTTTACTCTTTGACATAGCAAAATTATCTAACTTCAACTTTAACAGACTTTTTAACTACAATGAAATGACGTATGCTCTCTTAATAAATTCATCTAAAAGTAGTAAATTCGATTTCAAATTTATTTAATTTGGAGAATTTTCTATCCATTAGAGAGAATTATTTTTCTTTATAAATAACTTGGAATTTTCTGTATCAGATTTCTATTTTCCATGAATCAAATTCTAGGCTACGGATACGTTGTTAGTATAATAGTGTTTATTTTATTCAATTGGAATCTATTACAGACTAAGTAAAAGGATTTTATCCATAGAGGGAAGACGATATTATAGAATTAAAAAAACTGATTCGGCTTGGATTGATCGAAAGATGAATAAAATTTCAATTTTGCGAATGCGTCAGGATCAACAAATTTCTTCATTATATCTATTGAATTGCTATAGGTATTTACTAGTTACTTAGAGACCTCTCGAGTTATAAATAGAAGAGGTTTATTATATAAGGGGTTTCATTGTATATCCAAGGCTATATACCAAGCCCTCCAATTCCAAAAGAGAACTAAGCCAAAAATTGAATAAAAAGTTAGAATTATTTTTATGCTTAAAAACGTATACTTATTTAATTCCTTAGTTCTTTTGTTTAGATATTTCAAATTCTATATAATTTTAGGAGAAAAAACTCATACCAAGTATTTTATATTAGTTTTAGTTCGAAGTCTAGAACTAGAACTTAGTTCTAGGGGATTCCCCAGCATTCAAAATATTTCTTCAATCTTTTAAATATTTGTATTGAAAGAGAAGAAAAAGCTAGATAGAAATAAGATCACAGTTTAGGACTTCTCTTAACAGAGTCTTTAGTAACCAGGTTCCTTTGTGAGCTCTTGTAAATTAAGTAAGGATATAGAAGAAAAATATCTAGATATCAATAATGCGACTTCTTAAAGACTGATCGTTGAGATGGTTAAATGAAAAGTGTAAACAATTTGCAGGGTATTTAACTGGCTAATGAAAATGAGCAAAGACACTTGCTGACGTTGCTAAATGTTGGTGTTCTGTTCTTGCAGCTTTCTGTTCGTTAATTATGTTAATTTGTTGACATTTAATTTGATTTTTAAATTTCATTTAAAATTAATTTGCCTGGCAGCTGTTGGCCAATCCAAAAATTGTCAACACCTCGCACACACTGACACAAACACACACGCACACGCACTAGTAGAGAGAAAAATACAAATATGGGCAATTTGTTTGGACATGAAATGGGCGTCAAAACCCACCCATGAGACAGGCGGCCGTCCCTCCACCTCCCGGGTTTACCTGCCCCCACTCCTCTGTCCACCTTTAGCAATTAGTTGCGGCTGCTTGCAAAATGCAATTGGTTGTGGCAAATGTCTTATACGTACACATCGCATTCATTTAGACATCTTCATTAATGTCTTGAGAAATTTACCAATTAATTGATTTATGATTTCCATTTACCCCCTCCCCGACCCCCTGATTCTAGGCCCATTGCTTTCCGTTTTGCTTCTAACTATCTTCTAATTGAAATTGCAAATTCCTAATAAATGCGCCAAGTGCAATTCACATTTCTCTTTAGTTTCTGCTGTCTCTTCTTATGTGTGTACGTGTGTGTGTTTGTGTGTGTCTATTTCTTGGTGACACTTAATTTGTTTTGCCAGATTTGCCATTTCATATTTCATTTTTTGTTGGTGCATTTGCCGTTTTATTTATTTATGTTGCGATGCGATGCGTTGCATGCATTTTGCGGGCATATAAATTATATTTACAACTTTTTACAAAAATAAGTATAAGTGCATATATATATATATATTTCAATCTACACAAAGAGGGTGGTCTATTGATACTATTTAGGTTTTTGCTTACATATGTAGTTGCTTGTGTGTGAGTGTGTGTGTCGGTGTTCTTCTTAAGGGGTGTGAGGAAACGAAACGTTCAAAGGCGCCGACATTTCACTAAGCTTGCAACATGTGCACAAATGGAAAACTTAGTTTTTGTTTAGACTTAGACCTTAAAAATAAATAATACTCACACATTATTAAGATGGATACCGGATACTCTTTACCCCAATTCGAATTCTGACCTTTATTCAAGTTGAAAATGAATCTTACAAAAGTTTTCAGTTTGTGGTCCCTGAAGAATTTGCTTTTAATGATAACTCAGAGCATTCTTTAGGTAGATTTGTCGGTCAATGTATTAGTCTTTCGTCTGTTTTATTAAAGCTATTGACCAGGCAAATATACTTTACTCTGTTTTTAATTCAATTCTGCGTATTTTGGGCAGATCAGGCAAATTAAGGCAATCAGGCAAATTAATCAATCAGGTTTGGGTTAGAAATCAAATTTAAGGACAACAAATTGTAAATAGCTAAAAGGCTTTGAAAGTTTCGCATTCCCATTCCCTACTTTCAGCAGGAATCTAATAAAAAATCTGTCTTTATAGATTATTAATGAATTAAACCTTCAACATGCCCACAATCTCATCAAATATTTAATTAAACGTTTTATTCACGTCCATAACTTAAGAGTATATATGTATGTATATATTCATCCTCAATTTGATTAACTAATCAAGGTAATCCAATTTTGATTCATTCGGGATAACATGCTAAATTTTGCACAATTATCTTCATTGGATGAAAAGCGATCGAAAAATAATGGGATTGAGAATCTGGTCACAGGAGACTCTAAAATATATACAAAAACAAACCTTATTCATATTAATATTAACTTGTTTGCATGGATATATCTCTAATGCTTAGTATTCTGATCTGAACAACAACCTTTAACCACTGATGAAATTTGAATTTACTTTAAAATTGTTTCAATCTAATTGCTATGAAGTGAATCTATGATCTTTTTAGTCGTACAATTAGTTCTAGTCAATTTGAAAACGAAGATGAAGAACAGACAATAGAAGAGTACAGTATTAAGCCCCGTTAAAGGGTAAAAAGTCAGAAATCTGTTTCACCACATAAGGAGAAGATGATTTAAAGATTTTCTGCCGAGATATTTTATCTTAATTTGATAGTATAATCTATTAAATTGAATTTTAACTAAAGTAAATATCGTTTACTTAAGGACAATGAAGAAAACTGAAGATTTAAGAGTTCCATTTATTGTTTTATAATTTCTAGTTAGAAATCGAATTTTCTTGTTAGCTAAATTGTTTGAGTTGTCGAATGATTATTTGAATTAAGCTTACCTCACATTATTATCATGATTATTAACATGATCATGATCATTGGCGTTATTGTTGACGTTGACGTTGACTTTGTTAAAGCTTAATTGAAAAGCATTGCACGTTCATTTACTTAGCCGTCTTCTCCTCCTCCTCCTCTTCACTTGGCTTGGCATGTAATTTAAGTGCCGGTCTCCACTCATTTACATATACATATATGTATATAAACATATTTCTACCGAGCTTCGAGAGCTTACCATATATGGCCATAAATCTACAGATTGACTTGCACACACACAATCTCACAGGATCGTAGCGAATGAATTATGATGTAAGCAGGACAATGACTCAACACAACAAGAAGAACACAAAATTAAGAATCAGAACCGGCAAGAGAAAGAGAAAGAGCATGTGGCATAAATTAAACTGTTTTTGAACATCGTCACGAGTCAGGGCCACTTCTAAACGATTGCCAAAAACAGCGAAACGAACGACAGGCAAAAAACAAAAAAAAACATCAAGAGAAAAAATAAATATCTACATGTTTGTTGTGTTTGCTTATTTAGCCATTTTTGGCCACCTTTTTTCTTGCCACTCATCGTTCGAGGTTTTTGGCCAAAATGTGACTCATCAGCAGCAGCAGCAGCCGCGCTGATCGAAGCGACCTAAGAAAAACTTGATGGCAAATTTTGAAATTGAAAAAAAAGAGCGTTAAGGCCAAACTTTCCATTTCATTAGGAGAAATAGGAGATTGTGGGGGGCTCCTTATAGCATTAACTCTTTTTTTTTTTGTTTGTTTAATAAACGCCGCAACGCTGCATACTTAGTGCCCACGCCGCGATATTTGTATCTGGGGATTGAACCTAGTTATGTGTTTATACAATATGCATGTAGGCAGATAGGTAGAGATATGTAGATATATAGGTAGGCTGGGTATTGGTTCGTTAGTTGGTCGTTTGTTTCTTGTCTATTAGATTGGAGATTTCGATTCAAGATATTAAATACATGCGTTTGCTGTTTATGGTGCTACCTGTGGCGGACTGTCTGTCTGTCTGCCTGCCTGCCCATGGGCCAACTTTAAAGCACATGTCTACCGGCTATGTGGTGTGTGGCTGTGTGGCAACAACATTAACTAGGCCACTGAACATCATGTGTCAAAATGAAAAATCTTTTACTAATGGGCCAAAAATTACTTTTTGGCAAAACTTACATCTTCAAAACTTGAAATTTGTAATGTATGAAGAAAATTCAAGACGATTTTAACCACATACTAAATATGAAATATCTTTTTTTGTTTTCTAATATAATTTCAGACATATTCCGGTCTTTTCTGCGTGGTGGTTAATCCCTATAAGAAATTGCCAATCTATACCGAAAAGATTATGGAACGGTATAAGGGTATAAAGCGACACGAAGTGCCTCCGCATGTATTTGCAATAACGGATAGTGCCTATAGAAACATGTTGGGTGGTAAGTATCAATTATAATTTGATGAATAAACAACTAGACAAAGCGGAAAGAAGAAACTAATTAAATGGTAAGGCAGTGAAGAGGTAGTAGGAGAGCAAATTGTGTGTAAAGTGCTCGAAAAGAAAGAAATTAACAAAAAGAAACAGTTATTAGAATGCTTTAGAACATTTTTGTTAAGTAAATCATCAAAAATTTTGATTCTTCGATAATTATGTATACGCAATGTGGTCCCATAAGAGGGGGGTAAAGATACATAGGCGCATTTTGTTTTGCATTCTAATATATTTGAAACTTTTATAATGAGTACTAGGAACTAGACTTTCGACTCTTTTTCCCTCTTAGTTACAAGTTAGTGAGATTTCCTTGGACTCCCTTCACATCGTTTAAAACTCACGTAATTAATCTGTCCTTATTACTTACATATGTACAAAAGTTAAAGACTTATTGTACGTAGTCTTCGATGTCTTTTTCGAAATCGAATCAAAATATTTATATTGGTATTCGAGTTTTGTATAACTCAAACGAAGATTCGAGATTCTTTTTCTAAGTAGGGAACGCACAAGTAAGTTTCGAAACGCCAAAACCAGTTGGGAATTATAGCCTTACGCTTGAAATGCATCACTTAGGCTCTTAAACTCAAAAACTTGTTCTTTTAATTTCTAAGCAAAGCTAAAAGTGTAGACAAATTTGATATGATCCCAAAAATTTATTCATCAAATCCAAATCCTAATTCATAAAAGAAAGAAGTAAAAAAAATATATATGTCATAGACAATTTGACAATAACTTTTTCTAACAAAGTCCAAACACCGTTGACTCTGAATTCGGTCTCCGATAAAAAGAAAAGCTCTAACAAACACTTTAAAATAAAAGTAAATCTGTAAAATTGCCAACAGGGCTTATAAAACATTCAACTTACACACAAGGAAGGAAAGATTAGAAAACTAAAGTCTTGGATATTATAAACAGATCCACAAACAAAGTCTTGTACAAGTAAAAGTGACATACAATGCATACGCATTTACATTTTATGTAAGGGAATTGCATTTAAATTCTGTCTGCTTATCAATTACATATAAAACCCCCAAAAACTTTTGCAAAGTCTGTTTCAGCGTTGGTATTTATTATTTCAGACTTTATCGAAAATTCCATGCCATAGGTAAACACAAAACAGAAAAAAACCAGAGAAATGTGTATACCCCCGCGATAGATAAGATAAGAGACCTCCGGTTTTGAATTCAAACATTAAGGGTCTTTCACTCTCTCTCTCTCTTGCTTGATTTCCGCGAATTGTATGCGCAATGCGAAATATTTTAGTAAACGACTAATCAAAGGCCAGGAGAGGAGTCATCCAAAAAGCAGATCCCAGGTATTTGGTTATGACAGTTGCTGTTGCTCCACATTCGACTGAAACCATTCCACTTAATGAATGAATAGATGGTTGGAATGAATCATCATCATTATGATCATCATGATCAGCTGGTGAATGTGTTGCGCTTCTAATCAGGTAGCAAACTGGTTTCCTTCTCTCTTTTTCTTTTACCTTGCCTGAGCTGCAGTTGGTTTTTCTGTGTTTGGCTTTTGGCTTCACTGACTTTTTATTATACTTTATCCTCTCCTTCCCTCATATGAATATTCATATATATAGATGTCCGTCCGTCGATGTCGTTAAAATGACTCACCTGGTTTTTTGTTGGTGGGGGGAGGTGATACATACCTTTATATGCATACATATGTATATAACAACAAATATTGCGTATAACCATATATGGTTGTAAAACATTTTGAAAAAAAATTCTGTCAAACGAACAAAATGTTTAAACAAAATTAAATTGTCACCATATTTGACGCTTAATAAATTTCCATATTTGCCTTTGCATTGATAATTTCGACTTTAGTTAGCCAGCTTCTATCCCATCCCATCCACTCCCAAAATGAAAAGGTGTGCTTAACTACCAATTTGGCTTCCCTTTTCATATTTTGATTTATACATTTTCGTCGAACTTGGGGCAAGCCCCAAATGCCGAGATGGTAAAACGCAACTCCTCCATTGCCCTGAAACACGCATTCGCGTTTGTCTGGGACTGGACTGTGACTTATCACCTTCTCAAGTTGGAGAAACTGCAATATTTTGTTTTTGTTTTTTTTTGTTTTATGGCACATTCCAATGCCTTCTCTCATAATAATAATATTGTATATCCAATGTCATAAGTTGATGGCAGGGGGGAGACACGCCTTGAACGCCTGAAACCGAGAGAAAGAGAACTTTTTGTTGAAACTCTAATGGAATTTACATGCCTAATATACTTTAGACTGCTACTTAGCGAGTACATATATGGAAATATATATCTTTTAAAGTTAATTAGATTTGGTTTATATTTAGAAATAAAATGCGTCTCTCTCTCTTGCTGTATCCCCTCCCAGATCCAGCTCCCTCTCTCCATTATTGACCGTATTTCCTGCTGAAGTTGAACATTTTTTGTTTTGTGTAATTGTTATTGTTCCGAATATTTTTCAAATTAATTTTAATTGAGCGCGCAAAATGATATCCAATAATAAAAACGACCATTAAATGCCACATTGGCGCCAATATTTAAGCTTTAATTTCTTATATATGTTTTTTTAATACCATTTATATATAACACTGAGAGAAATAATGACACATTGTAAAGAGGCAAATAAGAAAAAAACAGACCGGGGCTAACTTCGAACGCGCCGAAGTTTGTACACCCTTGCAAGTTGTTTGGTACTCTTTCCTCACTCACCGTCAAAGTGGAAAAACGTTTTATCAAAAAAAAAAAAGAAATGTTTGCGAAAGAACGGCCCAGTTATTAACCAAAGTCACTGTTTTCCACCGATCGTTCCTATGCGAGCTATATGATATAATCATATAATCTTTATCACAGTCATTAACAGATATATTAAACTAACAAATGTTTATTTTAAAAGCAATCGCGTCAAAAGTAACAAAGTTATTGAGAGAAGTCCCTGTTCGTGACTTTGCCGTTTGTATGGGAGCTATATGATAAAGTGATCCGATCCGGCTGAATCCGAGATATACAAACTGTGCAGTATATATCACATGCAAAATTTCAGCTCTGTAGCTCTAACGGTCTAGGAGGAGTTCGCGTCGATCCAGACGGACGGACGGACGGACATGGCTCGTCTCGTCGTGCTGATCAAGAATATATATACTTTATATGGTCAGAGATGCTTCCTTCTATGCGTTGCATACTTCTGACCAAAATTAATATACAATATATATTTAATTTACAAAAATATTGATCGCGAGCCGGTAGATCTATTTGTACATCAAATATCATGGATGAGATCTGACAGATTTTATATGAAAGACATTATATGATTCTTATATACAGTCGAGTCTCGATAACTTGTAACTCGCTAAACTGATCCCCTTGCCATTTCGAATCGAGATTCGACTCCATCCCATCATCCCCGATGGAACTACTTTTCGATACTGTTTCACGAGGAGGAAAAGTACCACATAGGACTCAGAAAAGGTCCTTTTCCTTACTACAGATGTGGCATATTGGTCTACCGTAGGAACATTCTTTCGATTGATCCAAGATTTTAAACTAAAATATATTTAGCTAAAGCATATTAAAAATTCCGAATTTTTCTCTGCGTGCATAAAAAACTATTTCTTGTTGTTTATTTTTTATTTTCTCACTCCCCTTTTTATTTTTATGTGGTTTGATTACTCCTCCTTCTCCGCCTCCCCCAGCTACTTCTCCTTTGTATTGTCGTTTACGAATATATTCGTTCATTTATTTGATCATTTGTTGCTTATGCAATATATGTATGTACATACATATATCTCTAAATGCCGCCGTTGGAGTCGTTAAAAACTACACACAGAAATCTCAACAAAAAAGCGCGCATAAAATGAGGTTCAGTCCATCTATGGTTATGTGTTATGGCCATAATAAGTACGGGGTCGGATCGTTATGTTTGTATCTATCTCTGTGTGTGTGTGTGTGTTTGTGTGTTTGTGTGTGTATGTGGAAGTTTGTGTTTTTTTTGTGGTTTGCAAAATCTATTTTATGGGATCATATAGCAGCCTCGGTGCTGCCGTTGCTGCAATCTAGTTCTCAATGATGATATGGGCATTAGATCAATGTTATTAAGAGGCGCCACATATCACACACACACACGCACACATCGAAGATATATGTATGTATATCAAGAAATTGACAATCGACAATTTTATGGCTTTTTATTTTCAATTGATGTATGTCTCTTCTCCTACTCTACTCTGGTTTTTTCTTCTTTCATTTTTGCGTTTATGAATTTGGGTCAACCCAAAAAAACAAAAACAAAAAATCAAGCCGAGGTTTTGCTTACAGAAAAAATTATTTATAAATGACTGCAGTTGTTATTTTTTTTGTCTTTTTCTTAGGAGATAGAGATGTGAGCGAGGGGGGGAGGGGGCGAGAAAGGGAAAGGGATTTATTGCTTTGTCAGCCAAAAGGTTGTTCAAATGAAGTATGTCACTCACTCACTTATCACTTATTCACTTTTTGCTTACAGATCGCGAAGACCAATCGATTTTGTGTACTGGCGAATCGGGTGCTGGCAAAACCGAAAATACCAAGAAGGTTATACAGTTTTTGGCCTATGTGGCAGCCTCCAAGCCCAAGGGTTCGGGTGCGGTAAGTTTTGGCAACACACAAATACGAAATAGACACAAAATAGATATATGTATACATATGGAAGACAAAATGCAGCAATTGGGTGTTTAAGAGTCTTATTATATTCACATTAATGACACGCCAAGTTGCACAATTGTTATGCGTAGTTGTCATTGTTGTTGTTGCTGCTGTTATAATAACCATTATTGTAATTAATTACAATTTCCCATAGTTTTTATAAAGTTTTGAGGAGGGTATATATGTTTGACTTAAATCTAGAAAACAAAGCACAATATAAGTGAGGAGATGACTAAATTGACTAAGTAAGGAACTCTTTTCATCTTCATTCTAAAACTATAAATGACTATATCCTTAGCCATAGAAACATATGAAGTGGAAGCTTTAATTATAGATCAATATCTATGGACTTATCCTAGAGTTATGGCTCTAGTTACTAGTGATGTAAAAAAAACATCGATGTTCTCTTGGGGATGTTTCTTCATGTTTACCGATGTTTTTGTTGATGTCGATGTTCAACGATGCATCGATGTTTAGGCAAAACTTCGTTTCTATTTGTCACTAATGAAATTTTAACATATAATTCAATGAAGCTGTCTTTAAGAAGCCATTTTAAACCTTACTTAAGCTATAACTTTATTCAGATTGTCAACAAAGATAACTTAAAGGGTTTTTCACCGACTGACAAAATGTTAACAGATTTAATAAATTAAACAAGGTCAAATCATGTAAACGAGATTTTATTTCGGAAACTAAAGCCCATAAATATTTTATCAAATAACAATGAGAAAAGAAACCAGCGGGCTTCAATATTTTATAAATACCTTATTCATTTAAGATTAATTTACTTTATTAACTTTATTAATTCATAAAAACATCAGACCTACATCGATGCATCGAGATATTAGCCTGATGTTTTAAGCACCATCGATTATTAACATTAAAACAATCGATGAACATAGACATCGATGTTCCTATTGAAATTTACATCACTTCTAGTTACTTATTTCATTATTCAATTCAGCACTGGACTCCTTTAAATACTCCTCATTTGAATACTTTTAAAACTTCGCTAGTACTTAATGAATTCAATCGGATAAGAATCAAAATTTGAATAATACTGGTTGAATAATAAATTTTGTTTGTTAATTCACATCGAGGAAAAAACGCCACCTACATCGAAATTCGAACTTGAGAGCAAAAGAGTTACAGTCGACTCTCGTTAATTCAAACCTACGATAATTCGAACCTCTCTGTAACTCGAAGTTATCACGACTCCCCTACAAAATCTCTTGATATTCGAACCATTTAATATTTAGAAATCTCGATAATTCGAAATATTTTAAAAGTCCCTTGAATTTCGAATTAACGAGAGTCGACTGTAGATGTATATTTAGAAGATTATAGTTTGAAAGAGTTTCGTTTTGAGAAACTTCATTATAAATCAATAAACGAGTCTCTCAAAAACTCCGAGTACTCTCACGTAGAGCATTCAAGAAATAAACTTATCGCCATTAAAAAGCCTTAGTATTTTTAGTGTTTTGGGTGCTAATGAGTAAATTATATGAGTAAACTATATAATTGAATTGTGTTTAAACTCAAACTCAATGTATAAATGTATAAGAAGAATTCAAAACTCATAAATAAGCACAACGTCTGTCAGGCTTAGCCAATAGAAATCTAAATAAATATTCATTTTAAATTCGAATATCTTGATAAGATCGAAACATTCATTAAACCAAGATAAAAGAACCAAAGGCAATCCAAATGTAATTGAAATTGAAAACTGCTGGGTATAAACAATTCGTGACGTTTGTGTTTTGCTCATTGATGTATATACTTTTATTTTCTTTATTCATGTCGGCAAATTGGCTTTTATACGCCCGCAACTCTTTTTTTTTCTGTGGCACTTTTGTTTGGGCGTTTCAATTGAAAAAAAGAAGAAATAAAATAGAAAAGAAGCAAATGAAGTAAAAAAATAAACAAGAAAATGTTCAACAAAAAATGAGGGCAAACATTTTTGCCCAAAAAAAGAAAGAAAAGC
This sequence comes from Drosophila paulistorum, assembly GCA_018152135.1. Taxonomy (NCBI): domain Eukaryota; kingdom Metazoa; phylum Arthropoda; class Insecta; order Diptera; family Drosophilidae; genus Drosophila; species Drosophila paulistorum. The sequence goes on from JAECXG010000822.1 coordinate 42,492,991, forward strand.
AAATAAAACTAAAATCAAAAACCAACCTCTTCAACATCATCCACCCCCCCATCCACCCTCCGTGCGTGACCCTCTCGTGATTCTGTCACAATTTGTGATGACAAATTTCCCATCGTTTTCAATTTATTTGTTAATGATGAGAAATTGAAAATTAAATCACTTGAATTGCAGCTGTCACGTTGAAGTTTCAGTTGCAACGAAACATTTGTTCAAACGATTGGCTCCCATAATTGGTGGGCTTTCAAAAATCCAATCCTGTTGCTCTTGAGCTCTAAACACACTTTAATTTTACCAAAATTTTTGTATGTTTTTCGTTTTACTTTACTGCCTTATATGAGGCGCGAACGTGATAAGCCACATCGTAACCAAAAAGAAAAAAAAAATGAAAAGCAAACACAAATGTTGTTATGATGATGATTATATTTGCCATAAATAGAAGCTGATATCGTGAACCAAACGAAGACTGAGTCAACTGGAAACAAAAACAGTTTGTATGTTTGCCTTTGATTAGAAATTAGATCATGTTACCTGCCAAGATACAAAAACAACAGCAACAACAATTAGAACTACCGCAACTTGGTTAACTAACTATAATGGAACGATAGTTATTGTTTTTCTTTATCAATTGACAAGATAAGAAGGGCTAAAATATTGAACGTAAAGTCAAGTCCCATTGCATTTGTCATACACATACAAACCCACATAGACAACAGAAGACAAAAGTAAACTAAAGTTTTAAGTTTAATCAAATCTCTGAAAGTTGTAGAAACTTTAAAAGAAACTGCAGGAAAGACATAGGGAATGGATTTTTATGTATATAATCAAAATTAATTTCAAAATTATTTTTTATTCAACTTTTACTAGATTTAGATTCCTATATTATAGACTTTGCCCATCGAATGCCTATATAAAGAAGTAATTTCAATTCTACACAAGATAAACCAAGTCACTGATCTATCGAGTCTTGAAATCTTCGGAGGATCTCCATATACATTTAAAGTCAAAGCTGTGTGCTTTAGTTGGAATTTGTAAGAAAAGATTAGGAAGTGCAAATTTTAAAAACATATGAGCGAACAAACTTGCAAAATATGAAATTAAACATAAGGAAATATAAAACAAACGTATACAATTAGACTGAATCCTTTCAGGACCAGTGGACACTTTGATTTGATCATTATAATTTGCTACTAAAAGGATAAAGGTCTATTCTAAGAAACTGAGAAATGAAGAAGGAAAAAATATGAGATTTTTTTTAAGACTAAGAAGCCTAAAAAATCCCAAAACAGGCAAATCAGATAAGGAAAGATGACAAAATATTTGTAATTTAGTTTTTCTTGATTGAAAAATTTAAATTTATTGAAAAAGAATTTTAACTTATTTAAAGCTATTGACTTAGTTGTAGTATACGAAAACTAGGAATATGTATGTAGACATATACTACTCAAAAGGTTGTCTTATAATGGGAATTCCATGGGTTCCTCTTGAAATATCCTTAAAATTAAACAAATATTCATACAGAGGTAAAAGCAAGTCAAGGTTTAAGAGATAATATTTAAATATAAACATATCTTTGGCAATATTTATGGAATATTTTTTTTATGATACTGCTTGGGAATTATATATTTAAATATAAATAAGAATCAACTTGATTTATTTTTTGATTTTGTTTTTATTTTTTAATGGTTTATTCTTTCTTTTTTATTTATTTTCATGTGCAAACGTTATCTTTTTCTACCCAACACACACACCACCCACACATGTATACTATATATATATATACACCTGCCTACCTACACACACACACACACACACACATACACCTACACCCACCTGTTGTACATTACGGACTGGTTGTTGTCTTCACTTCTACTTAAATGCTACTATTGATAAATGAATTTTTGTATATTTTGTATAAAATCGAAACTGAATTATCGAACTGAAACAAAAATCCTCCTACCACACTCAATCGGCCAAAATCAGGTGCCGCATCCTGCCGTGCTCATTGTAAGTATGCAAAAACTAAGAATGAAAGAAAAACCCGAATGAAATTTTAATTATTATTCTTTTTATTTAACAACTTAACAAGTTATATAGTTGTTAACTATACTTTCGTAATAATAAGTTATTATTTTTAAATGTTTTAAGTGTGTTTTTTGTTTTTTTTTTATAATTTGTTATCAGTCTCCTTTTTATTTTGTTTTTAATTCTTGATTGTCATTAAAATGTTTTATTTTTATGTTTGATTTCACAATATTTCAAATCTAATTTCCATTCCATTATAGTTTTTTTCAAATTAAATTTTATTTATTTTATTTAATTAAAATTCATTTAATTTGTTTTTTTTTTTTATAATTTGTTTATTTTTTTTTTTTTTTATGTCAAATTTTTTCTTATTTTTTAAGTTCTGATTCTTTTTTTTTTGAGTTATTGATTGTCTTTTACATTTTTTGTTTGTTTTCTATATTTCGTTTTGCTTTTAAATGCTTGGAAATTGAAATAGTTATTACTCTCGTTTCTTTATGATATTTTCTTTCTTATTTTGTTTATCATTCGTTTTTTGTTAATTCTAAACGATAATGTCAACCTTCGTTCCTAACTGTCATATATATATATATATCTTTCTCTCAATCTCTTGTTCCTAATCCAAATAACTATTCATGCCAACTCGCTATTATCGCCTGCCTACGCATTTTTTAGAGTAGTCATCAAGAGACATTTGCGGTAAAGTATCACATCAGCCCCGCCCATGCGCCCAAAATTTTCTAAAATTTAATTATTTTAATAGTTAATAAATTAGTGTATATATTTGTAAGGCACGTATTTATTTTAATGGTGGCAGTTTTCTTTTGGTACAGTGAAACTGACTCCACGCAACGTTTATTCATTTATCTCAGCTCCTCTATGCATACATCATACCTTTCAACACCTTATCCTACCTTATCCTAATCCTTGCAGAATTTTTGCGTCAACACAAAAGATTACGTAAATGTCAAATGTAATTATCACCGTCATTCAATAGCTGGACAATCGCTGAAGATTCTGAATTGTCAATCATCAATCAAATACCCAAATGAGAAGAAGACGCCTACTGTTGATTTACTATTCGAACATAAAATGATCCAACTATCGGAGGTTGTGGTGGTGGTCGTGGTTAAGAGATTGTCCAGCGTCCGAACCAAAATTTTGTTGTATGTTTAGTTGAGAGCAATTGCATGTTGTGTGTTCCTTTGTAGAGAGACTAAGACTAATATATTCGTACATATCCGTTATAGATTTATTTGTTTTAAATGTGTCCTGTGATTGTTTAGTCTAAGTAATTTGTTTTGTGTGGCTAACCCCCTTCTAAAAGCAGAAGTAATGCCTGATCTAATTAACTAATTGCCATGCTTTTCTTTGTTTTCCCATCCTTAGGGTGAACTGGAGCAACAACTATTGCAAGCCAATCCCATATTGGAAGCCTTTGGTAATGCCAAAACTGTAAAGAATGACAACTCATCGCGTTTTGTAAGTGATTATATGCTTATATTAACTTTATGTATACTAATTTGTTGTGTTAACATTTCTTGTAGGGTAAATTCATTCGCATCAATTTCGATGCTTCGGGCTTTATTTCCGGTGCCAATATCGAGACATATTTGCTGGAGAAATCGCGTGCCATTCGTCAAGCCAAGGATGAACGTACATTCCATATTTTCTATCAATTGCTGGCGGGTGCCTCACCCGAGCAGCGTGAGAAATTCATTTTGGATGACATCAAATCGTATGCATTCCTCTCAAATGGCAGTCTGCCCGTGCCCGGTGTGGATGATTATGCTGAATTCCAGGCGACGGTTAAATCGATGAATATTATGGGCATGACATCGGAGGATTTCAATTCGATATTCCGTATTGTTAGTGCCGTATTGCTATTTGGTAGCATGAAATTCCGTCAGGAGCGTAACAATGATCAGGCCACATTGCCCGATAATACGGTAGCCCAGAAGATTGCTCATCTATTGGGTCTGAGTGTTACAGATATGACGCGTGCCTTCTTGACGCCACGCATTAAGGTCGGCCGTGATTTTGTGACCAAGGCCCAGACCAAAGAGCAAGTGGAATTCGCTGTCGAGGCCATTGCCAAGGCATGCTATGAACGAATGTTCAAATGGCTGGTGAATCGTATCAATCGCTCGTTGGATCGCACCAAGCGGCAGGGTGCCTCATTCATTGGCATTCTCGATATGGCTGGTTTTGAGATATTCGAACTGAATAGTTTCGAACAGCTGTGCATCAATTATACGAATGAGAAGCTGCAACAGCTCTTCAATCACACCATGTTCATTCTGGAGCAGGAGGAATATCAACGCGAGGGCATTGAATGGAAATTCATTGATTTCGGTCTCGATTTGCAGCCAACAATCGATTTGATTGATAAGCCAGGCGGCATAATGGCTCTGCTCGATGAGGAATGTTGGTTCCCCAAGGCAACGGATAAGACATTTGTCGATAAATTGGTATCGGCCCATTCGATGCATCCGAAATTCATGAAAACCGATTTCCGTGGTGTGGCCGACTTTGCGATTGTCCATTATGCTGGACGTGTGGATTATTCGGCAGCCAAGTGGCTAATGAAGAATATGGATCCGTTGAATGAGAATATTGTGTCCTTGTTGCAGGCATCACAGGATCCGTTTGTCGTGAACATCTGGAAGGATGCGGAAATTGTGGGCATGGCACAGCAGGCCCTGACCGACACACAGTTCGGGGCGCGCACCCGCAAGGGCATGTTCCGCACTGTGTCGCATCTGTATAAGGAGCAATTGGCCAAACTGATGGACACACTGCGCAACACGAATCCGAACTTTGTGCGCTGTATCATACCCAATCATGAGAAGCGGGCGGGCAAAATCGATGCTCCCCTTGTGCTCGATCAGTTGCGTTGCAATGGTGTACTCGAGGGTATACGCATCTGTCGCCAGGGCTTCCCGAATCGCATACCCTTCCAGGAGTTCCGTCAGCGTTATGAGCTGCTAACACCGAATGTTATACCCAAGGGCTTTATGGACGGCAAGAAGGCCTGCGAGAAGATGATTCAGGCTCTGGAACTGGATTCGAATCTGTTCCGTGTTGGCCAGTCAAAAATCTTTTTCCGAGCGGGCGTCTTGGCCCATTTGGAGGAGGAGCGTGACTTTAAGATCTCTGATCTGATTGTCAACTTCCAGGCCTTCTGTCGTGGATTCCTTGCCCGTCGCAATTATCAGAAGAGATTGCAGCAGCTAAATGCCATAAGGATTATTCAGCGTAATTGCGCTGCCTACTTGAAGCTGCGCAATTGGCAATGGTGGCGTCTCTATACCAAGGTGAAACCATTGCTGGAGGTCACCAAGCAGGAGGAGAAACTTGTCCAGAAGGAGGATGAGTTGAAGCAGGTGCGCGAAAAGTTGGATACCTTGGCCAAGAATGCCCAGGAATATGAGCGCAAGTATCAGCAAGCTCTATCCGAGAAGACAACAGTGGCCGAGCAGCTGCAAGCCGAGATTGAACTCTGTGCCGAGGCCGAAGAGTCGCGTTCACGTTTAATGGCCCGCAAACAGGAGCTGGAGGACATGATGCAGGAGCTAGAGACACGCATCGAAGAGGAGGAGGAGCGTGTCTTGGCTCTGGGCGGCGAGAAAAAGAAATTGGAATTGCATATCCAAGATCTGGAAGAGCAACTCGAGGAGGAGGAGGCAGCACGTCAGAAACTTCAACTCGAAAAGGTTCAATTGGATGCCAAGATTAAGAAGCATGAAGAGGACTTGGCCCTCACCGATGATCAGAACCATAAGCTCATCAAGGAGAAGAAAATTCTCGAAGAACGTGCCAACGATCTGTCCCAGACTCTTGCCGAGGAGGAGGAAAAAGCCAAGCACTTGGCTAAGCTAAAGGCCAAGCATGAGGCCACCATAGCCGAGTTGGAGGAAAGAATGCACAAGGATCAGCAACAGCGTCAGGAATCCGATCGCAATAAGAGAAAAATCGAAACCGAAGTGGCGGATCTCAAGGAACAGCTCAATGAACGGCGCACCCAGGTGGAGGAGATGCAAGCCCAATTGGCGAAACGTGAAGAGGAACTCACCCAAACACTAATGCGCATCGATGAGGAATCGGCCACCAAGGCCACCGCGCAAAAGGCTCAACGTGAACTTGAATCCCAATTGGCCGAGATTCAAGAGGATCTCGAGGCCGAGAAGGCAGCCCGTGCCAAGGCCGAAAAGGTGCGACGTGATCTCAGCGAAGAATTGGAAGCACTTAAAAACGAATTGCTTGATTCTCTGGACACCACAGCAGGTATGTCATAACAATTCCCAAATTTAAAAAAAAAAAAAAAAAAAGAATCGAAAAAAAATATATATATTTACTATGAAGTTTCCTAAAAAAATCATGTTAAATTTTGTGAATTTTCCAGCCCAACAAGAGTTACGCTCAAAGCGAGAACAAGAATTGGCCACATTGAAAAAATCTCTGGAAGAGGAGACTGTGAATCATGAGGGCCTTCTCGCCGAGATGAGACACAAGCATTCCCAAGAATTGAATGGTATCAACGATCAATTGGAGAACCTGCGCAAGGCCAAGGCTGTTCTCGAGAAGGCCAAGGGCACTCTCGAAGCCGAGAATGCCGATTTGGCCACCGAATTGCGTAGTGTAAACAGTTCGAGGCAAGAGAATGATCGTAGACGCAAGCAGGCTGAATCCCAGATTGCCGAATTACAAGTTAAATTGGCCGAAATTGAACGCGCCCGCTCCGAGTTGCAAGAAAAATGCACGAAATTGCAACAAGAGGCCGAGAATATAACAAATCAACTGGAAGAGGCCGAACTAAAGGCCTCCGCTGCAGTGAAATCAGCCAGCAATATGGAATCCCAGCTAACGGAAGCCCAACAACTTCTCGAAGAGGAGACACGCCAGAAATTGGGTCTCAGCTCCAAGTTGCGTCAAATCGAATCCGAGAAGGAAGCCCTGCAGGAGCAACTCGAAGAGGATGAGGAGGCCAAACGGAACTTTGAAAGAAAATTGGCCGAAGTCACGGCCCAAATGCAGGAGATTAAGAAAAAGGCCGAAGAGGATGCCGATTTCGCCAAGGAGCTGGAGGAGGGCAAGAAGCGACTTAATAAGGATATCGAGGCATTGGAAAGGCAAGTCAAGGAGCTTATAGCTCAAAATGATCGTCTCGATAAGAGTAAAAAGAAGATACAATCCGAACTGGAAGATGCCACCATTGAGCTAGAGGCACAACGCACGAAGGTAACTAAAAATTTCTAACATTAAGAGAGAGAGAATCCATTGATGTTAATAATTTCTCTATGTCTATATAGGTGCTCGAACTGGAGAAGAAGCAAAAGAATTTCGATAAAATTCTCGCTGAAGAGAAAGCCATATCAGAACAGATCGCCCAAGAGCGTGACACGGCGGAGCGTGAGGCTCGTGAAAAGGAGACCAAGGTGCTGTCCGTATCCCGTGAATTAGATGAGGCCTACGACAAGATTGAAGATTTGGAAAACAAACGCAAGCAATTGCAAAACGAACTCGATGATCTGGCCAACACGCAGGGCACAGCCGATAAGAATGTCCATGAACTGGAGAAGGCAAAACGCGCCCTGGAATCTCAGCTTGCCGAGCTGAAAGCACAAAACGAGGAGCTCGAAGATGATCTGCAGCTAACCGAAGATGCCAAATTGCGTCTGGAGGTCAATATGCAAGCGCTGCGCTCTCAATTCGAACGTGACCTGCTGGCCAAGGAGGAAGGTGCCGAGGAGAAGCGTCGCGGTTTGGTCAAGCAATTGCGAGATCTTGAAGCCGAACTCGATGAGGAGCGAAAACAACGGACAGCGGCTGTTGCTGCCAAAAAGAAATTGGAAGGCGATCTGAAGGAGATTGAGACCACCATGGAAATGCATAATAAGGTTAAGGAAGATGCCCTCAAGCATGCCAAGAAGCTGCAAGCACAAGTCAAGGATGCTCTACGCGATGCCGAAGAAGCCAAAGCGGCCAAAGAGGAATTGCAGGCACAGAGCAAAGAAGCCGAACGTAAGGTCAAGGCCCTGGAGGCGGAAGTTATGCAATTGAGCGAAGATCTAGCCAGTTCGGAGCGTGCCAGAAGAGCAGCCGAAACGGAACGTGATGAACTGGCCGAAGAGATTGCGAATAATGCCAATAAGGGATCCCTAATGATCGATGAGAAACGTCGCCTGGAGGCCCGCATAGCCACCCTCGAAGAGGAACTGGAAGAGGAGCAATCCAATTCGGAAGTCCTACTCGATCGTAGTCGCAAAGCACAGCTACAGATTGAGCAGTTCTCCACCGAATTGGCCAACGAGAAATCCAATTCGCAGAAGAACGAGAACGCAAGAGCCCTGCTGGAACGTCAAAATAAGGAGCTGAAGGCCAAGTTGGCTGAAATTGAGACAGCTCAAAGGACCAAGGTGAAGGCAACAATTGCCACTCTCGAAGCCAAGATTGCAAATCTCGAGGAACAACTCGAGAATGAGGGCAAGGAACGTCTGCTGCAACAGAAGGCCAATCGCAAGATGGACAAGAAGATCAAGGAGCTGACCATGAACATTGAGGATGAGCGCCGACATGTCGACCAACACAAAGAGCAAATGGATAAGGTAACACAAATCGACAAACTTTACAACATTTTCCCAGCTATAATTCTGGTTTTCTTTGCGTACCTGTCCACAGCTGAATAGCCGAATCAAGCTGCTGAAGCGCAATCTGGATGAGACCGAGGAGGAATTGCAAAAGGAGAAGACACAGAAACGTAAATATCAGCGTGAATGTGAGGATATGATTGAATCGCAGGAGGCCATGAACCGTGAGATTAACTCACTCAAAACGAAATTGCGGTAAGTAAAATGTTTGACTTAGTTATGGGTTTACAATTTGATGGACGACTCTTATTCTTTTTCCTTTTCGTTTTTAAATTTCAATATTTTTTTGTGCGTTGTGTTTAGCTCAATACAAGTGGCAGAGACCGAAAAGGCCAAGGCCTATTCGCCCAAAAAGGATGCTGCACTCATTATGAATTGTGAGGGTCTGCATTAGGTGGTTCTGTCCCCAAAAAAAAAAAAACCAAATATATATAAGTTTCTTGCTTTTGTTTTATCTTAGGCGCGCGCTGTAAGTGAAGGCTCCTTCAATGGCCATGCATAAATCTTAGTCGAACCACATCCCACAAACAACAATTAAAACCACAATCAAAATAGTCTCTCTTTCTGTTCTGCATGTTAGGATCCACTTCCAAAGAAAACCAAAATGTTGTGTGCCCATTGACTAATGACAATCCCAGAAAACCACAAAACTAGTTTTGTCCCTCCTTTTGTTTCTCTTGTTTGCTGTGCCCCCCTCCAATTTACTTTGCACGTGGAAATTCAGCAATTCTTTTGTGATCTACAACTAATCATATATTTTTCCCTCTCTCCTTAGACGCACCGGCGGCATGGGCCTCAGCTCCAGCCGGCTCACGGGCACACCATCTTCCAAGCGGGCCGGAGGCGGCGGCGGCGGGGACGACAGCTCATCGGTGCAAGATGAATCATTAGATGGCGAGGATTCCGGCAATTGACGCGTTAATTATTAAAAATCAAGAGAAAGCAAAACAAAAAAATAATAAACGACTATATTTAATGTTTCTTTTATATAATTTCTCTGTTATTTTTTATATAAACTATTATACATACTTAAATTAAACAAAAAAACAAAAAACAACATGAACATCCACATTTTTATAACGATAAAAAAAAAGTGTTGTAAAACACATCCACACAAAATTCCCATAAACTTCAGAATAAAACAAAAAATAAAAACATAATATCCCTAAAAACAAAAATATACATATATAGAATATTAACAAAGAAAACGAAACGAAATTATTATTAACAATCTTCCAAACAAGATAACCTCTTCAAATCAATTACAACTAATGGTCGTCAATGTCTCACAATCAATCAACCAACACAACCTACAACAACAACAACGACAAGAATACATTTCCACAACTTTTTATACCTTAAAAACAAAAATTAATAACAAATACAAATTCCCCTATAGAGAGATAGTATATACAATTGATGATGCAATATGTAATACATGCATTTAATACAAACAAAAAACAGAAAAAAACTAAACACAAAAAGTAAAACAAATCAAATGTTGATCAAGCAACTAATATACGAATTTCGTTTTTGTTTAGAACTAAACAATAAAAAATATTTGCTATATAAATACAAAACAAAAATAGAAGACAATGTTATAATTAACACTATGGTTAAATGGGCATCTGATAGCCAGAGTGTGGAGTGTTTTTCAGAAAGGTTTTTAATGGAATCATTGAAATTTTATAGGTACATATCTTTAAATCAGTCCACAAAGAAATGTTTCTTAGTTCTACAAACGGCCATCAATCCATACAACCATTTAGAAAGAAATGCAACCAAAAGCTAGAAATAATTATGTATTGCAGTTTGTTTCAACTATTTTCTTTCAAAGGTTCCCCTGAATTCTATAAACTTGAAATTTAAATTGATCTGTTATTTCAAAATTAAAGTTTTCAAGAAGATTTAGCAAAGTGTTTTATGGCCTCTTGAAAAGATGCTTATTCTACATCCGATTCTTGATCACTTCTGCGTGAATCATCATCGTTACCCTGAGTTATATGGACAATAACTATGTCCGATAAAATGGGAAATGGAAGAATATTTTGATCACACTCGAGTCATGTTTGTAGCTCAATATTTGTGAATTGGTCCGTCATATTCACTTTTTAAATCACAGATAATAGAGGTAATCACGGTTTGTCAGTGACAATGGAACAAACTCAACTTCATCCCGTATAATAGGAGTGTCCGCTTAATGGGAGCCCGGATAATCGGAGTCCAACTGTATTTAAAAATGGCTAGAAATGCTCATAAACATTGCTGATGATTTATTGCATTGTAAAGGCCAATTCAGTATCTTTCGAATCATGTGAGCTGGATAATACGGTTCGTTCACGAGTTATTGAGAAATATTTGCATCAAAGGCATTAAAACTAGATCGTCGCGTAACGAGTTTATCCATTTCAGGTAGACATGTCTACAAATCTAGTGTAAATTAGTGTAATTCATTTTAATTTCCAAACATGGCCGCACTCTTTAATTGAAATTAATATCGATTAATACAATTGACGAACCAATTATTATAAGTTTTCACGACCTTTATATGGAATCAACATATTTTTCTGCTCAAGTCTTATTCACAGTCTAGGAGACGCATGGTTTTGGGCCAAAAATATATGATACATGCCATTCTATGCAAATGACAAAAGTATGTAATCTTCGAGGTAAGGTTCAAGTTTTTTCTGTCTTGAAAGTTGATCTGTCTCAAAAATGTGCCAAAATGAAACCCAAAGCCATACCAAGCAAAGAATTAAGATAGTAATAATTTAGACCTTTACATTACTGAATACGTCAAAAAGGAACGTAAAATATTACCATAATCGGTTTTAAACTTTTCATTAGTAATATGAACTGAAGCATTGCATGAATACATTCAATGGCACACACGGGTGATTCAGTTTTCGATAATTTTGACAACTCACTTTAGTTGTTATAACTTACATACATATGTATGTAGGTCATGAATTTGTGAATTTAGAGTCATTGGCTTGTATTGGAAACCCTCTCACCCTTGGTATTTTTATATTCATGAAACAAAACTCCTTTTTAAAATTTTCTGAGGATATTGTCATTAATAGGTTGAAATGAGTTTTGTAGTCCTGTGCTAAAATGTTAGTAGTATAAGTTTCTGATTTATGACTAGACATGACAGGCATTGAATATTCTGTTAAATGTGTTCATAATTAAAATACATAAAATGAAAATCTAAATGCGAACTTGTCGTTAAGGTGTTTTTTTTTTTTTTAACTCTTTAATACATTGCATACACATTATAAATTCTTGTTGGAGTTTCGTACTTGTTCGCATGTGCAATAGACCAATGACCACCATAACCTAAAGAAGGATTGAGGAGCACTATGGTGGATTGGTAATAATTAAAGGGGACGAGGCGAGAAGAGGAGATGGAGGATTTACCCAAATTGATACGTGTCTATCGGGCCAATGAATGTCTATGGAATCCCAATTCATTGGGCTTCTACAACACAGCCCTACGGGACAGTGCTTGGCGTCGAATTGCATTTATGTTTAGAGATTCCTTTACAATTGATCAATTAAAATCACAAATCCGTAAATTGAAACGATACTATGTGAATGAGTGTCTGGCCATTGAAAGTAGTCAATGTCAGGGATTAAGTCATGTGCCACGTTATTCATTCTTTAGGGATCTAAGTTTTTTGGCTGCCACAAAATCATTTCAGTTGGCCCAGATCAGGGCCAAATTGTGCAATGAGCAAATCAACTGTACCATTGAGGATGCGGATGCCTCTCTGTTGAATAGCAGTCAGGAACGCATGCCCAGTGTTCATGTTGATTTTCAGACACCCGCATATGGATCCTATGAGGGTAAGTTGCGATAAAAGTATTAATTTATATTATTCACCCATTCAATGCTTGCTTAGCTTCGCTGAATGAAGAAGAGGCAGAGGAAGCTGACGAAGCATTTGATAGTTATTTCAATGAGGAAAGGCTTAATACTTATATACGTGCTGAATCGGGTACAGATCGTTGGTATCCCACAGAACATTGTGTTAGTTGCTCCAAGAACAAATGCGATGATGAAGATGTGTGGAGAAATAGTAGAAACAGAGGCATTAGGAACCAGCCTAGAGCAGTATTGAGTAAAACCTATATTCAAAGCGAATCCACAATAAACGATCAATGTGATTGCAAATGTGAATGTAATCGGGATGAAGATGCATCTGAACATGAGTTATCTACAAGTGGTAGCAGATCTTGGAAACAGTATGAAAAAGGCAGCAATCACAGCGATGTCAGCGCTTGGCCTAGTGCCAATAATTCCCAGTCGATTAGACACGGTGCAAGCAATAGCACTAGTGGCACTAACACGCCATCCATCAGGTATAGTAGACACAACTCCCCATCAATAAGGCATGGTCGGGGTAGTGGCTACAACTCAACAACGGAAGACACTTGGCCAGGACCCAAGCTTTGTGGTCAGACTAGACCTAAAAAATATCTTGTACGCTGTAAACCATGTGCCAAGACGCGTACTTCGGAAAAGAATTGTGGACGATATTGGAAACGTAACAATGAGGCCATGTGTCAGAGACTAAATGCCAAATTGTCCAGACAAAGTAACGAAGATACATATCAATGTTCGTATAAAAGGCAATGCAATTTAGATCATGGGCGTCGTAGATCTTCGGGAGCTGAAAGACATGGCTTAGAATCAAATCCCTATGTCTATCCGTGTCAGGCACAGCAACAGATAGTTCCTTTGGGAACCTCTTATGAGAATGCAAAGATGCCTTTTTATTTTAAAAAGAAGAAGCGTAAATATCACTATGAAGAGCAACCAGCAGTCGGATGTATTCAGCAACCTCTACACACCAATTGCCATTGTTCGGGCAATTATAATGGGTCCACCATGATGCCTTGTCCATTACATCAGCATAGCTTCCAGTATCAGCAACCACAATATCCACAAATTCCAGCACCACCCACCAATCCTATGGAATATCCACCCAATATTGAATACGATAATGCACCACAAAATGCAAATGCACCACTAAAGCGCGTAAGTCAACCATTAGAGGAGCCACGTTCTGGAGCAGCCGCAAATGATCTGCAGCCTAAGAGAACATCTGATCAACCACAAGAGCTAATGGAGAATCCAAGACCTATCCCGCCTACTATTTCACCACGTAGAGATACTGGTCAATCCGAATATGTGGTTAATCCTGCAATTGAGCGTGATCAGAAAGAAAATAATCCTGAGCAGGAATATAGATCTTCATTAGAACGACGGCAGAATCAAGATCCTCCTGCATTTAACAATGAGCCGCAATGTAGATCTTCACTTGAACGACGACAGCAAAATCAAGATCATCCCGAATATGTAGTTCATTCTGCTTTTCGACGAGAGGAAAATTATTCCGAGTATGAAAGTCCTCCTCAGTATGTTGTTTGTCCCTCGTACGATCGAGATATTCATAGAGAATATCGACGATCGCGGCGTAGACATGATAGTGATATGGAATATGAAGATTATAGACGCAGGCGGCACTCAAATGATTATATCGACGATCGAGAAAGTTACTCAAGGTACAGAGAAAGGCCGGAAGAATCGAGAAGAAGAAGTAGGTCACGAAGAAGAGAGAGAGATAATATCGAATATGTCGATTGTCCTGCATATAGACGAAGATCTTCTAGACGACGACATTATGATGATGATGACGATCAACCTACTAATAGACAAAAATCATCCCGTAATAGTAGACATAGTGCAGAACAAGAATCCAACAATAATCGACCGCATAGGGAAAGTAAAGAAACAAGAGATGAGGAAAGTTGCGATGAGGATTGTCCTGGCTTTAGCGGGCATAGACAAGATAAAGAGGATATAAAACCGCCTCCTAGCAAAGCCAAGCCTAAAATGGAAGACAGCAAAAATTGTGGCAAGAAAGAGTGTCCGTTTGTAAAAAAAACACAGCAACAAAAAATGACTCCGAAAAAACCCATAGAGGAACCAAGGGCACGAAGTCGTAGCCAATCAAGTCCTTCACGACCTCAACGAACAGTCAAGACTGCAAAAGGACGATCAACTTCCAGGTCAAGAAATCGTAACGCAGCCTCTGATATGGATGGTATAGAAACAGAAACTGAAAGGAGCTATCCAATGGAGTGCGAATGTGAAAGTGATTCAGATTATAATTATACGACAGGAAAAAATAGACGATCCTATAATGGCAAAAGGGGAGAATCATCAAATCCTCCAACAGAAATAGATACCGAAGTAGAACAGGAGATGAGGTGTAAACAACGAAAGCCTTTAAAATGTCCCGAAATGTGTGAAGTGGCAGTGGAAACCGATATCGATATGACACTCAAGGGAAGAAAGTGTACGAAAGCTCCGATTCATTTAGAGTGTTACTGTTCCACCGAAAGATTGGAAAATTCAAACAATTTGATATTATGCGAATGTGATACGGATACAAAGAGCGCAGATTCTCGAAAAGTAAAACAAAAATCTAATGGACACGGGAATAACTCTAAACGTGCATCACCGAAGCTAAATAATAAGAATGGTCCAACATCATCATCACCAACAAGAAAAACAACAGCTATGAATACGGGCAACAAGAATCGTCAACGGTCTGGCTTTGAGGCTTCACCCGAATCGCCTAATGCCTTTCAAGCCCAACCGGCAGCAGCAATGACACCGATTGTAAAACCTGTCATTCTAAAATCTTTTTTAATGCCACCAACCATTGCAAAAGCCACCATGGGCATAATTAATAATCATATTTCCAATTTCAATCAACTTCTCCTAGATCAACAATGTCTGGCCAATAAGCCAGTGGTTCGTTGTTTGCGTAGGAAACCCATACCCAAGCCATCGCGTAAGAATCAAACAAGTGAACATCCGCCTGTCGTGTTGACTGCTAATCCATTTCAATCCATCGATTTCAATGCCACCAAAAGAGATGTAATAATACTCCATCCTCCAGCTAAGGATTTTCGCCCGTCAATAAATTCCTTTGGCATGGATGACGTGGAAGTCAAACATGTGAAAGTTCAAAATGCTCAGCCGGAAGCTAAATCACAATCTCGAGCACCTCCTTCACCGCCGCCAGTAAAACCCAAGCGAGTAATTCACTAACTTGCTGATAAAATAAAAAACCAACACCTACTACCAATTCATTATAGTTGCAATTCTTTCCCCATAATAAAACAACCAACAACCACCCAAAAATTGAACAGTATTTCAAAAACAATACAATTAACCCATCGATGGGGTGTTACGCTTCAGTCAATCAATCAACTAGCTCCTTGGATAATTAATTTATGACCCTTCACTTTCTTTTGCCAAACAATTATTCAAGCGTATCGAAGCATTGGGATCATGATGGTTTATTAATATATATCTAGATATGGGAAGTTCTTTTTTCCGAATTCTGTTAGCTTAACTCAATGCACATCTAAGTGATTATATATAGATCATTCCAGAATTCTTTAATTACATCATTTCTGAAAACCTCAAAGTTAGTTTGTTACTTTTTTCCGCCAAAAGCATGAATTTAGCGTCCATAATAATGTTTAATAATAAAATTCAAATAATGTTTAAAAATATAATCATAATGCCACCCGCAACTTATCAAGAATACGTGTTCAGTAACTGGCATGCTAATTAGGTTAAGCCTATCTTTATTTACTTTAAAGAGGCCTCATTAACTGTCTGGAACTAGTTAGATAGTTGTCTAAACAGTATTAGTATATATATAAAAAAAAAACAAGTAATTAACGCATTTTTAAATGTTGTGAAATAGTTTATTAAAATTATAAGAAAAGCCGTTCGAAGATTGTATAATTTTTCCTGTTTTATGGAAGTTTTCCTATTTGATTTTTTTAATAATTCCCAATCGATTGCAAAGCTAAGTCAATATATAAAACTTACTGATTAATTATTATGGATCATTGTCCGATTAGACAAAGACATATAGAAAGATTGCAGAAAATAGAATATTTTAATTCGGAATAAATGTGATTCAGATAGACATTCGAAATCGGTTAAACGAATCAATCTAATCTTAATAAGACTATTTACCTATAAGAAAAATTTAGCTGATCATCTCAACGAATATGTTGAAAAGGAATCCTAAAACGTATTTTATTCTGCATTTGTTTAGGAGTACCACAAACGTTCTCGTCCTTTTGTGTAGTGTTGTATCAGTTTATAGTCTAAGCCTGACCCTGACCATATGTTGTTCGGTTGCACAGGGCAGTGTAACATATGGCCAGTAGACATAGACACGAGCCAGAAATGAAAGAGTCTTCTCCACAGGAAAGTTAATTGATGTGTGTCAGAGCTCATCCCCTCATACCCCGAGTGGCTCCTCCCTCTATCGCACACTCTCTCCACTCCATCTCTCTGTGTGTGTGCTGTTGAGCGTGAAAGTCACAAATTATAAAAAAAATAATAGTGAAAAAAAGAAAGAGAGAAGATCCCCTGTACATGATAGCGCCAATTTGGCACAAGCTATGACCGACGCGTGCCTCTCTTGCTCGGTTCGGTCTCCTGGTGTAGGCGTGAATATAGCAGCAGGGGAAAGGACCACAAGAGGGACAGAGAGGTGGATAGAAGAGGCATTCAACCATTCTAACCCCTAACTGCTGTGAGTGTTTGTGTGTGGTGGTAGCTTCTGTCTCTCCTTCTGGCGATCCTTGGGCTCAACAGTATGGTAATTGCCCACGGTAAGCAGATCCTGCCAAAAGGGACATGGGGCAAAGGGTCATTTGCGGGCCATTTACACAAACTTGGCCAGCGGTAACAGCGCAGCAGCGGTGAAAATATTTGTAAATGGTAAAATCATCTTCAAGGGTTGTTGGACTGACTTCAACTTCGACTCCGACTCGAAATTCCAATTCTGACGTCGACTTCCATTTCACAAAGTCTCGTCATCAGTCAGTTGCAAGGCAACTTGCGTGCTGTTTAGAACTCTTCTTATCCGCCATGAGCTATTATTACTCATCTGAGGACGATCTGGGCAACACGAGCCCAGAGTTTCAATTGCAGAATTATCATCCATATATCTCAAATGATTGGCAATTCATGCAAGTGGATCCTAAGGACCAGCAGCAGCAGGAACAACAAGAGCATCATCATCTCCATCATCATCATCAGCAGGAACAGCAGCAAGAGAAAAAGATTATAAGATCGAGTCTAAGTGATCAAACCACTCTTAGTCCCACCGTACAGAAGCGAAGACGTCAGGCAGCCAATGCCAGGGAAAGGAAACGTATGAATGGCCTTAACGAAGCTTTCGATCGCCTCAGAGAAGTTGTGCCCGCCCCCTCAATCGATCAGAAGTTATCCAAATATGAGACATTGCAAATGGCTCAATCCTATATATTGGCCCTCTGCGATCTGCTTAATAATGGCGAAGATGTAGACGATGCGGCTTCTTATACGATTTTTGGCGGTAGCGAAAGCAGCTACGAAATGAACGGAGGGCAGTAGAAGAGATACAAATGAGATAACCAAAGTGAACAATGCGTAAAAAGTGTTTTAGTATAAAAAAAAAATCGAAATATAAGATTCGTTGTGATAGTTAAAATAAATAATAAAAAACAAGAAGAAATAAAAAAGATAATAAACATGGAAAAACTGGTACTTAAGTTTCAGAGGGGAAAAACGTTGTAAATTAAAAACGAACTCAGGAACTTTTTTCTCACGAGAACTCATTAAATTAAACGCAGCGTTTGTTTAAGGTGCTAAACTAATGAACTTCTTTGGAGAAACTTTCACCGCTAAGATAGAATAATAAAAGAGAAGAGTTAAACGTGGAATACCTTAGTTTAATCTAAGCACAAGTCAGTATATTTTGTAGTATTCGATTAGATTTGCCAATGCAATTGGTAACATGGCCAAAAGTAAACAGTATCTTGAATATTTGCGATTAGATTTATAATAGTTAATTTTAGAGGTTAAAACCATTAGATTGCATGGGCAGTCAGCAAAAAAGAAAGCAGTCGAATCAACTATCTAAAATTGATAATACAGCATGAACAATTGTTTTTGAAACTCAACTATCAATTGTGACTATGGGTTTATTCTTAAGCAACTAAATGTAAATGTCGATCATATTGTTTATTATTTGGCGTCTTTTTAACGCAAGGTTTCTTTTAAAATTAATAATTGAATAATTGAATAATAATTAAAGAAAGAAATTTTTGGAGGGAGAGTCCTAATGGCACTTTTGAAAGTTAATTAACTCATTAAATTACATTTCTGATATATTAAATAATAGGGAAATAAATAGAACAGGGAAAAGATATTTCATATATTAAAAATCAAAGAAGCTAACTTCGGCTGTGCCGAATTTTATATACCCTTGCAGACCTGTAACTCAATTCATCACTGCAGAGTCAGAACATTCCAAATTTAAGTTCCTTATCTTTTTCTTCTTCCCCATGCTGCATGCGATTGGTACGCATAGACAATAGGTACAGTTTATGTAGCGTTGTGTCTTTTTCTGTGTATGCGTGTGCCGTGTTGATTCGAGCAATGACATAGTAGGCAGCGCTGCCGGCAGCGTTTGATTAAAGCCGATTTATATTGACTGTAACTTGTGTTCTAATTATCCGATCTGATTGAAATTTCGGGATCTTATGTTTTATATCCAAAGCTATCGTATAAGTAAATTTCTTAGAGATACTCCATTTTCTTCATCTATGCTTCTTCTATAACTATATGATATAGTGGTCCGATCCTGACAAAATCATACCTTGTCTGCTCCGGACTATAAGTAGTTCAAATATAAAGTTTCATTTCGATAGCTCTTAAGATGGATGCGTGAAGTTGATTTACACAGACGGACATGGCTATATCGACTCAGCTTCACATGCTGATCAAGAATTTACAGGAAACGTCTCCTTCTATGCATTCAAACATCTGACCAATTTTATAATACCCTCTGCAAGGGTATAAAAAAAGGCTTACGCCTTCCTTGTGAGTGAGTAAGCAAATATAAGTGAATATGTTTACTAAACTTGTTCTTTTACTCACTCGACTTACTTGTTTACAGACTCACTCTCTTTTCTCAACAGACCTTTGTTTTAAATTTCAATTACAGTGAAACCTCGATATAACGAACTTCGTTATAACGAAAAACCCAATATAACGAATTTTTTGTTAAGTCCCTTGAAAAAACCTCGTTTTTACGAAGTTTTTCATACAAAAAAACACTATAGGTATAACGAATTTCTGAGCCTCTTAAGAGCCTCTGAGAATTTCTTAAAAGCCTCTATGTAGCGAAGAAATTTTTCGAATACCTCTATACAACGAAATCCAAATATTTACCCCCTTTCAGTGCAATTTAGCATTATTTTGGTGGAAACAATGTTTATAACGAATTTTTTTTCAGATTTCTTTAAATTTCGTTATACTAAGGTTTTACATTTCAGTACCTATAGCGAATCAATAGATATAACGAATAATTTTGCGATCCCCCTCAGATTCGTTATATCGAGGTTTCACTGTATATTAACATTTCTGCTTGTGGCTATATACACAAATTTCCCATCACTACCAACATAATTTTGCTGTTAGTCCTGCGCATGCTCCTCTCATTTGGCCAAAAATGGCTTTAATAGTGAAATACCAAACAAACGACTGGCAGTTCGTGTCGTGTTTTGAGGGACAGCAACAGGACAGGACGACGACAACAAAAACATTCGAGCCGAAAGTCTCCTTATCAATTCAGGATTGAAAACGCAGCACGTAAACATAGCAAATTAATCCTATTCTGTCCATCATCAACATAAGCAGCAGCAGCAGCCGCACGACAAATTACTAGGACAATGTGTCTATATTTGGGAGTAATGGAACATTTGGTCGATGTTGTCGCCTATTGTGTGTGCCGTGTGCTGGAACTATCATTGTTCACCGTAATTATGATTTTTGGTTCGGCCAAATCGAAATTAGAATTGACTGATGACCACCAATGACCCAATCAAAATAACAATAGGATGAGGCTAAGCCGTGTGTAAGATGATTTCAATTTGATATAAGCGAAAGACTTTTCTATATTCAATAACTAACTACATACACATAAGTAACATATACATCTACATATATGCATAATGCTATTTAATACGTACATGTAAAACCAACAACAAAAAAATAAATAAAAAAGAATTATATGTAGAATAAATTTATGTGTGTACAAAGTTTCTTGCTGTTTTGTTATTGATACTCTTAGACAGAGGGTATAACGAAATGCCTTAGGCTTTTGTAATTAAAAGAATCAAGCCTCTTGGACCATATATGTATGTACATATGTATTCATTTATTTATTCTTGGTCAGCATCAGATCTAAGAAGCATGAGACATACTCATGGCTTTTGGGCTCACTGTGTGCAATGTTCTTAAACAGTTTAAGAGATATTGTTCCAATAGGTAAGTTAAGTTCTTCAGTTAGACTAAATTGAATTACTAGAACATTCGCCTGCCATAGAAACAATCGGTGGAAAAAGTAGCCAATTATGTAACGCTTTATGCTATATGTTTTCTCCTTTTTTAGGTTGTCTTCTTTTCCCAAATTCTTTAATCACTTTATATGATAAATTCCTAGATAACAAGACATGCAAGATCAAGCCTAAAATCTTTAGATATATCATGTTTAGATATAAGATATCATTAGATATAAGACGTTTTATTTAACACGTGAACAAATACTCTTAAGCAATTAAAAATAAGAAATTTAGGGTTTATTTAGGGTTTAGTCCAAATTTTTTTTATAACTAAATAAACTAAGATCCAATCTTAACTGTAAAGCCCGACCAACTTAATAGATCGTAATTTAAATACAGTTTCGAAACTTACAAGGAATAAGGTTAGGATTCTACGGTTTAACAGTTGTGGTGATGGGTATAAAAGGATATAATCCTTTAAAGTTTAAATGTTAAGTGACTTGTGAGTCTGACAAAATGCCTCCAACTTAAATTACTAGGTGTTTTTTAAACCGAAATTTTAAATTCCTTTATGACACCAAAAATTATATTTTAAATCCCTCCAGGACAAAGAACATTTTACTTTATAAAGTGAAACATTTTAAAAGAGTCCCAACTCTCGGCCTTGAATAATTTGTTTAATTTTATGCACTTTGATTAATTTTATTGCATTGAGGACAAGTGGAAAGGTTTATGCACGAAACTGTTAGTGTATGTCAACTTCGTTGCTTCCTTTGATATTTTGGTTACAAGTGCGAAATTGGTATTATGGGCCATAATTTAGTTGGATTGTTGGACTTAAGTTGTTTACATTGTTTTGTTGTTTTTGGTTTTCTTTTTTTTCACAAGATGATAAAGTATCGACTGGGGCTTACATGTCCTATTCCTGCTCCAACTCCAATGTGAGTCCTCTAGAACAAAGCAATTGCGATTACTCTCCTCCAACTGTTTGTCTGCCTGTATTTATGTAGTTGTTTACAGCCGTTGGCCGTTGGCTTTGCATAAATTTATTCAAATTGTACGTGCAAATGGGAGCCATAACGTTTATTACCCATTTTTTGGTTTAGGTAAAGTCAAAGTAGGTTAGGCTAAATACGTTTAAACACATGTCTATTCTCATTCATTCGATTCAAAATCTCTCACTCAAAGCAGACAGAAAGAGCTACAAATCTGTAACAAGTTTTTGTTTTTAAAAGGAACCTAAATACATACATTTCTTCGTTTCGATCAAAACTGTATTAGCCAAAATTGCATCATGGACAATGTACCACAAAATCCGGACATGGATAATCCAAACATTCAGGTAGATAGCGTTGTCTATGATTATATGAAATATCCCAATAACAAATCAATGAAGCTGGGCAAACGGTCTAAACCAGGCAAATCGCATAAGTTGGGTAAAACGGTTTCCTTCAAACATATTGTGGAAAATTTCTCCTTTAACGATAACTGGAAAATGCAAATGAGCGAGAGTAAATTGTCCTCGGAAGATGACCAGGTAACTGATTAATAGGGTAAATCTAAAAAGGATCCCATCTAATCCCCATATTTTCCCCCAGGGCAAGCGTTCAATGCTACAGCGCAACTACTAAAACAAATGAAGCTAAGCAGCGAATGACCAAATGTTTTCTTTTTCGTTGGAATTTTCCCGTTTCGAATTAAATAAAAATTGAAATTGCAATTTTCTATGGTTTTACTTCTGAAAACATATTACAACGTAGCTGATTCATAATATTGCAAATGACAAAGTTTCCACTATCGTTGCCACCGAATTCTCCAGTTTTGATACCCTCACGCATGGTGCGTAACATTTCGTTCCATAGATTTGTGGCACAGGATTTCTGATCTACATGATTGAGCAGATCCACACAGGTAGACACAATGCCATAGGGACTTAAGGTCTTGTAGTTTGTCAGAGATAGTTTCGTCTGCAAGGGCTTGAATACCGCATGATTGTCACTCTTTTCAATGGCACTGAATAGATTCGCTCCACCACAGACTCCACTGCAAATGGTGGCCACAAATGTGGCATAACGATCACTGGTCATCAGGACATCAAAATGATTGGGATCGAGTATTAGTCGACTGACTGTATCGTCCAGTTCCATGGTCTCCAATTCTAAACAACTATAGTCCTTGGCATGTATATATTTGGCCACATCCACGAGGACGCCATCTGTTACTGGCCACTCGCTGATCTTGTGAATCACAGTGACACGTTTTCGTCCCGCCTCTACAGCAGCTTGAAAGGCATACTTAAGGTATCTTTCCAAATTCTTTTGAATCACAACGCTCAGAGCCTCAACTACTCCACGTACTGGCACGTATTCCAATTCGGCATAATTGCCCATATTATTTTGGGCAATCAACTGGATATCGACATCGGGAAAGCGACAATTGAACCCAGGAAATGTGCGCAGTCGTGACATAAAGACATACAAATCGAGATCGTGACAAATCTTCAGGGCCTTCTTTTTGGCCACCGCATCGTGAACGATTTCAATATGAACGGCGGCACGATTTCGTAGCACTGAATTGAAATATTCATTCTCCTGATCGACTCGGATGCGTTGCAGTTCCACGGGAACGCGAGCACTCTGCAATAGAGTACTCACATATCGGCCACCCTGTTTGCCTATCAGACTCTCCCCGGTGAGCAGGGAAATGGTGGTAATTCCTCCATACTTTGACTTTGGCAATACATTCACCGGCAAGACCAGCAAATGACCCTTCGCCACAACTGCCTCGACTCCCATGGTATTGACCTCGGAATTCACTTTGGATTCCTTCTTAGAGGCTAAACGGCGGCGTAAAATACCATTTAGATTGCGTATTTTGAGTTGTCGGAACATGATTTATTCAAAAAGAGAATTTGTGTGTTGTCTGAATTTAGTTAAACTGGCCTGAATTAATACTCGAATTCGTTTTGATTTTGGTGTAAGTTTAGCTGATGGGTAACTTTGATGTTGTAGCAGTTTTTCCTCCTATATATCCCAGCAAGCGGTTTTATCGGCACAAGGACAACCGTCAATGCCCCAGTTTCCTATACGGATTTCGGTTTGGGTGCCCACATGCTGTGGTCCCGGCACTCTCCAAGCATTGCTGCCCATATAATATTTGTATGGCAAATAATAGAGAGGATTTTCCGCTCGCAATTTCTCATGATCCTTGAGCAAACGCATAGCCATTTCGGGAGAAGTCCTGGTGGCCTCCAAACGATATTGCCTTGGTCTCACCTGTCTAATGCTTGGCTCCAGTTTCAAACGATCATGCTGAATGTAGGCAAAGAGTTGTCTATCCAGTTCATCCATTTGTTGTTGCCGAATCTTTGCACAGTTCTCACAACGACATTTGCCACCATGATAGCAATATCTCTTCTTGCCATCCTCATCGACCATCAGGAGGGGCACACATACTGGATGAGGATTCGGCTGCGGTACAGTCTGTGTCTGATGGGATACTTGCTGTGGAATAGAATACATCTTCTGGCCGGCCGGATTTGTGTAGTTGTAGTTGGGAATATAGGCAAAACAAAAACTGAGACTACGTCTGGTTGACTGAAATTTTGTTGGGCATGTGAGAAACAATATAAACTGACTATATCAGAGAGCAAAAGTCAACGTTTGCTAAGGTCAAAGGATGGATTTTGGCACCACGTGGAGATTTAAGTTATGGATAATTGCTAATCCTTGTCGGTCCATTGCAGTAAACATTTTCACTCTCCTGAGTTGGATCTTGTTTAGCCTCTAATCTTTGTTTGCGCACCATTTGATGATAATATTTCACAAGTTCACGTTTACGCACTTCCTCAAAGAATTCCCTCATTTGAGGAATATCTTGTACAACGCTCTTGGAATATGTAAAGCAGTTTTCATTCAAAGTATTTTCCCTGTTGCCATTAGAATTTGCAATTTTCTCTGTTCTAGACGTTTGTTTTTTCTTCATACTAACGACAGAAGTTTTTGACATTGTTGTATTATTAATCCTCTTGGGACTACCAATGAGTACGCCACCACGATCTGAATGATTTGTATATTTCCTCACATAAGTATTGCATCTCGTAAGGGAACCAGTTATTGAGAGCATATACCATTTGTGGGGCATTTTCTAACACATCAGCTACGACGATTGCTGTGATTTGTATTTTTTTTTTTTACAATTTTCTTTAATTTAAAATGTTTAATCAAAAAAAAAACTGAGCAGATAGTATAAGAGCACTATGCCCCAAGAGAGAGAGAAAGAGGGAGAGAGTGCCTTAACGCTCTCTTAGTGTGTGGCCATAATAGATAAAAACCAAAACCCGCTCACTGGGAACGTTCAGTCTACGTCTAGTTTCTAACAGCTCAACATAATGGCACTGCCGATCGAAAAGGAAGAGGAATGGCTAAGTTCCATTATATTACCAAAATTACTGACAGACGGCAAGCTAGTGGATAATTACAATGAGGATAAGGCCGATACATTTGAGGTGGAATCAATAGACATCAATGTAATTGGAGCCGCTGAAGCCTTCATGTTGACCCAATGTTATCGCGCCACAATCAAATTTGTTTACGCTGGCGAACATATAACTAGTAAATTGGTCATTAAGGTAAGAGGACATATACTAAATACTTATATGTATCTATGGTGAAATTCCTACTGAGATGACAAACCATATAATAAGATAAAGTCCAAGTTTAATGAATATATATGCGTCTATGACAATAATAAATTTTACATGTGCAAACAAAGAGACACAAACAGAGAGGGAGAGAGAGAAAGAGATAAGTTTGATTGGCGCTCAAACATTTTGTAAACATGACGAAATATTATAAAAACTGATCAATTTAGATGAAATTTTGATTCCGAAAACAACAAACAACGTGACAATCAATTCACATAACAATCTAATCCCATTGTTTGCTATCAACTAACGAGTTTTTAGAAACACTTTTTACCATGTTTACTTTTGTTTTTTCTTTATAGAAAACACCTGAAGTGCCAGAAGAGATATACAAATCAATACAATTTCCCCAACTGTTCGGTAATGAAATTGATTTCTACACTGTAATATTACCAAAAATCCAAAGTCTGGCAGGTGGGAAATTCGCAGCACCAAAGTATTATTATAGCGATCAGAAAGTAGCTTCGGCTACCATAATATTGGGAGATTTCGCTACAGACGGCTGGCGTGTACCCAAAGATCGAGTGGGTCTCAGTTTGGAGCATGCTCGCATTGCTATGCAATATTTGGGACGATTCCATGGTTTTTCCTATGCTTTGAAGTACAAGGAGCCGACGAAATTTGCTGAGTTAACGGAGAGATTGAGGGAATCTCGTTATGCGAGTGACGATATGCATCCGGATTGGGCATTAATATTGAAAACAAGCTTGAAACGCATGCAGAATTCCATAGCTAAGTATCAGCCGGATGTGGATGAGGAATTTGCAAAGAAATTTATCAATTTAACTGAGGATTATCTGCATTATGGAAGGCAACGGGTGGCTCCGCAAGAACCCATTGCCACTCTCTGCCATGGTGACTATTTGAGGAACAATGTGGCCTTTAGATATGATGAGAATGATCAACCTTTGGACATTATGATGTTCGATTATCAGACACTGAGATATTCATCGCCCATGATTGATTTGACGACATTCCTGGCCATCTCCGTTTATGCCGAGGTGCGTCACAAACATTTTGATACACTTTTCGATGATTACTGCCAAAACTTGTTGGAATCCTATCGAAAACATTCGGTTGTGGAGTTGCCCCAATCCATTAAGTGAGTAAACTTTCGAATTTAAATAAACTAGTCTTGCTAACGTTTCAATAATTCCAGTCGCGAGAACTTGCTTAAGGAGTACATACGTTTCTTGCCCTATTCTGTGTCCATAAGTAGCAGTTTCTTACTCGCCCTGGTGGAACCTCAAAATGTTTCTGCTGCCGAAATGATGAATAATCAGATGTCACCAGAGGAATTGATAAAGGACACAATGCAGCGAGGAGGTGAAATTGTTGATCGTGAGGTTGCCCATCAAGTCAAAGAAATGTTTGATCTAAGTCGCAAATATAATGTTGATATTGCAGAAGGCATTAAACTAAAAGAGTAATAAATCAAATATTAATGTTATTAAAGTTTTCTTTCAACTTATTCCTAATTGACGGAGAAAGGACGTATTGGTCAGATCAAGGTTTTCAATTTGGGTTTGGGAAAATCTCCATCATTTCCATTTCCCCTTTCTATTCTTCCTCTTCTAATTGTTTCTATTCTACAATAACGTTTTATATCGGCCATGGTGAGAGACTTGTTCATTGATGCTGTCATCATATGCAATTGTTTCCATCTCTATTTAACATTCAGTGAGTATAAGATCGCTTATATAGCTCTGAGAGAAGTCAAATGAGAGAGCGATGATGCTAGAGAGGCGCAACTACTTTGCTCGAAGCGTTCAGTCATTGCCTATTAGTTAAAAGTCAAACATGTCTCTGGTTATTGAAAAGGAAGAAGAATGGCTACGTTCCATTATAATACCTCAAATATTGAAAAATGGCAAATTACTAGGGAATAGTACGGAAAGGGCAACCAAGTCGACCTTTGAGGTCTACTCAGTTGATATTAACATCATTGGAGCCGAGGAATCTTACATGAATACCGAATGTTATCGCGCCACAGTTAATTTCAAGTATCGCAGCAAGTTTCTAACTAGAAAATTGTTTATTAAGGTAACTCACTCATACATACATATAAACACGATTAAGTTTTTGCATTTTTGCACGTCATGAGATAAAAGCCTATTTTATTCAAATTGTATAACAACAAACATAAATAATATAGGCAGCTATACAAGTATATGTATTTATAATTATCAAACTGATTGCCAGTTTTGTGTTGCTACTCCTACAAAAATACTTTGATGTATGACGAAATTTCACTGAAATTGGTTAAATCAAATGTTCAAGTGGTCTAAACGGTGACTGGGCCATATTATAAAAGTCATCACTATTTGTAAGATTCTCAGGATATTTTGAAAAAGAAAGACAAATAATAATTAAAGTGTTGAAAATGAGAATGTTTTACAAAATGATTTTGTCATTTCATCTGTCTAGACTTAAGCATGAAAATGCAAAATTAGAAAATTGATTATAAATGAAGGAAGTCGTCTCGCCGACTTTGGTATACCATACACTCATCTACTATCTCGCTCACGCAAGCTTACGAGCACCCTAGCGCCCCCACCAGCCAACGGCCAACTTATGGAAAAACGTTTATATGCATAACTTGGCTATTTTTAGTCCGATTTTGATCAAATTTGGTATTTTGGTGGATATTAGTGCCAAATTTGTTTGTACAAGGTAGATAATGAAGGGAGATAATCGAGTTTTTTAAATTTCGGGGGCAGAAAGGGGCGTGGCAAAATCTTTATGCATACAAAATGTGCGCATTTACTAAGCAAATATACATACCAAATATGGTGTCTCTAGCTGCAATAGTTTTTGAGATAAACGTTTTTTTTTTAATTGCGGGGGCGCGAAAGGGGCGTGGCAAAAATTTGAAATAAACTTGGTCACTCTACATACTACATGAGCCTACATACCAAATTTGGTGGCTCTATCTCTTATAGTCTCCGAGATCTAGGTGTTCATACGGACGGACAGACGGACATGGCTAGATCGACTCGGCTGTTGATACTGATCAAGAATATATATACTTTATGGGGGCGGAAAAGCTTACTTCTGCCTGTTACATTTTGGCGACTTTAATATACCATTTCACCCTATGGGTGTATGGTATAAAAATCTTGCATATAAATTTGGTTTATGGTTATTGTATATCTAATCTAATCCTAAGGTGAATGAGTTTTTAGTTGAGGCATTGCTGAAAACTAAAGTTTATTAAATAATCCTTATCTTGTTTTATAGAAAACGCCCTCCATGTCAGCTGAAGAGTACGAGTCAACAACATATTACGAGTTATTTAGTAATGAAATTGATTTCTATACGACAATATTGCCCAAATTACAATATCTTATCGAGGAAACATTTGAAGCCCCAAAGTATTATTATAGCGATCAGCAAGTAGCTTCGGCTACCATAATATTGGGAGATTTTAATACAGATGGCTGGCGTATGTCTAAAGATCGGACGGGTCTAAGTTTGGAGCATGCTCGCCTTGCTGTACAATACTTGGGACGTTTCCACGGTTTCTTCTATGCCCTAAAGAGCAAGGATCCGATCCAATTCACTGAGTTAACGGGAAGACTAAAGGAATCGCGATACTTGGATGATGATGTCGACGAACCCACATTCATAACTGAGCCAAGGTTTCTACGCTTCGACAAAGTTGTAGCTGAATATCAGCCAGAAGTGGATAAAGAATTTACAAAGAAATTTATCAATTTAACTGGGGATTATCTGCATTATGGAAGGCAACGGGTGGCTCCGCAAGAACCCATTGCCACTCTCTGCCATGGTGACTATTTGAGGAACAATGTGGCCTTTAGATATGATGAGAATGATCAACCTTTGGACATTATGATGTTCGATTATCAGACACTGAGATGTTCCTCGCCCATGATTGATTTGACGACATTCCTGGCCATCTCCGTTTATGCCGAGGTGCGTCAGAAACATTTTGATACACTTTTCGATGACTACTGTAAAAATTTGAACGAGACCTATCAAAAGTATGCAGAAAGCAAATTACCCATATTTCTTATGTAGGTAACCTTAGTGAGGCTTCTTTTGAATAGTAATAACTTTTGAATAATTTCAGTCGCGAGAATTTGCTTAGGGAGTACATACGTTGCTTACCTTATTCTTTATCCATAACCTGCAGTTTTTTATCATATTTGGTTGACGATGATGATGAAGAGGAAGGAAGGATGAAGAATGGAGTACAGGAGACAGCAAGTGAAATTGTTGATCGTGAGGTGGCCCATCAAGTCAAAGAAATGTTTGAGCTAAGCCGCAAATACAATGTGGACATAGCAGAAGGTATCAAAACCAAAGCCTAATTAAAGCAAATTGAATAAATGTTAAATTAGTTTGTTTGACATTTCCTGTATGGTCATTCCTACTTGTCACCTGAGAACAATGGTATCCATTTTTTCTTTTGTTGAATAAGTTACTTCCAACTAAATCTCAGGAAGGAAGAAATATTTGTTCTCTCTGTGTCTGCAGCGTTAACGAAATGCAGGGCTAAAGAAAGCAGCAAAATTGCGGTATCCATTATATAAATTTACATTTTTCATTTTTATTGTAAGCAAACTTGGAAGCACATTTTTTTTCGGACTTGCCGCAACATGTTCAAAGTTGATTTTTGGAATTTGGTATTTTTATGTGTTTGAAGTAAGTTGGCAGCGCTGCAGTTGTGGCATTTTCTTAAACCAGCTGATTGACGATCTGGCAACCTTTCGCAATTAAACTGTTTCAATAATGTCGGCTCCAACGCGGTCACAAATCCTGCTCCTTTATAAACATCTTATCCGTTACGGCAATCACCTGAAATTGACTGACAAGAACTATTTTCTGGGTCGAGTACGCCACGAATTCCGGGGAAACCGAGAGCTTACCAATCCCCTTGAAATTGAGTTTAGCTTTAAGGTATGTTGATCTGACCGATTTCATAACAAAATATGTAAATGTTTCATTTGTTCTCAGCGTGGCGAAACTCTATTGCGAAAGGGCCGTATACTCTAGCCATGTTACGTCGCCTGGTGTGGTCTCCATTGCCTCCATTTAGATTGCTGACACAATGCCGCTTCAAGACCACTGACCACTTGGACTACTCAAGATATCCCACTTTACAGGAATCAGATATTGAGGAGACGTTTATGCGAGGCAGTGGTCCTGGTGGTCAGGCTGTTAATAAAACTTCCAATTGCGTGTTCCTGCGACACCTGCCCACCAATCTAACCATCAAATGTCACACGCATCGCTTGGCTTCAAAAAATCGTGTCGAGGCAAGAAAATTGTTACTGGAAAAACTAGACGAACATCTGAATGGAGAAAACTCAATAGCAGCACAGATTAAAGGACAAGAACAGAGAAAGTCCTTGGAGCGAAGACGGCGACAAAATAAATTGCAGGAAATGAAAAAGAAATGGCAGGAACGTGAAGGCAAAGACATTGAAGATATAAAATAAAATTGAATTATATATTTACTTTATGATTATGTTTACCAGCTGGAAAAGTCACCGAATCCTGTTTTCTTTTTCTTGGCATTAGTAGACGATGGCAATAAATCGTGCTGGGGCTTCTGTTTTCCCAGAGCAGGATTATTTAATTTCAGATATTTACCCA
The DNA here is from genome assembly GCA_018152135.1 of Drosophila paulistorum. Classification (NCBI taxonomy): domain Eukaryota; kingdom Metazoa; phylum Arthropoda; class Insecta; order Diptera; family Drosophilidae; genus Drosophila; species Drosophila paulistorum. The sequence goes on from JAECXG010000822.1 coordinate 42,524,431, forward strand.
CACCCTCGCGATACACTTTCAAGGGTTCATTCAGTTTTCGCTTTTGTTCTGCCTTCTTTTCGGCCTCTTCCTCTTTGAGAATTGCTTCTGCAGCTCGCTCTTTGGCCAACTGTTCGACAGCTTCGGCAAACGGATTGACAAACACTTCCGTCTTTTCTATAATAATATCCTCAATGGGTCGATCCTTGTTATCCACTTCAATGTTTTCCATTTTCTGCAAGGTTTCCAAACCCCCAACCAGTTTGCCAAAAATTGTGTGTTTGCCATCCAAATGCTTACAGGATCGATAGGTAATGAAGCTGAGGAAAATTTGTTAGTCAACTTCAATATAAACAAATTGAATTCGAAGGGACTTACAATTGAGATCCATTCGTATTGGGTCCCGCATTGGCCATGGAAAGGACCCCTCGTCCTGTGTGTGTAAGATTGGGTTTGAATTCATCTTCAAATTGTTTTTTCCATATGGATTCACCGCCTGACCCCGTGCCAGTGGGATCTCCACCTTGTACCTTGTTAGAGGAAATAGTTTAAATATTTAATATTGGTATTAAATAGACCCATTTCACTTACAATAAAATTCCTAATGGATCGATGGAAATGTACGCCATTGTAATAGCCATCCGAGCAATGTTTTATAAAATTATCGCAAGCTCTGGGTGTCTGATCGCAGTAGAGCTCCAAATTAAGAGGACCCAAATTGGTGGTCAAGCGCACATAGCCCTTCTTTTTGACCCTCTCATACTTGACCAGATCATCGTCCACAATGGCGGCCTCACTCTGCAAAACTGGCATCATGGCTGTCGATGTAAAACTGGCAGCCACTTCACCGGTGGAATAATGTGCAGCATTAAATTTATCCGCTACAGGCCTGGAAGTGCTCGCCTTTTCCTCCGCTGGCTGGTAATCTTTCTTCAATTGGGCCAAAGTTTCTTTGGTCTCTAAATTCATGGTCTTGATCCTTGTACTTGATGGATCTTTGCGTTCCAATTCCTCCTCTTCGGTCAGAACACGCAGATTTTTTCGTATATGATGAAATGTCGATATATCAAACTTTTCTAATTTTTGTGGATCCTGTATGGTAATAATATCCTTGCGCTGGAATGGTGTGTCATCTATCAAATCCTTCCAGTTCTTTGTCTTGATATTCAATTGATCGATGGCTTCCCAGCAGTAGACATTGCCAGTCGGAGCCACCGCAACAATATGAGAATTCTTCGTAAAGGGCTTAAATAGGGCCGGGCAATGATATTCATCGTTGGCATTTTTGTGGAAATTTAGCTTAATCAATGTTTTCGAGTCCATCTTCTGTCCCGTTATCGGATTCACTTTGAATGTCTTGAGGAATTTTAATACAGCTTCATATTCAAATACATTGCCCTGCAGATCACAATAGGGCACCTCAAAGGGGGCCAGAGTAATGCTGCAATGCTCGTAGGGAAGACGTTTGAATTTCACATGGTCGTTCTCTAGAGATTCCACTTTTTTACCCCCATACAATTCACCCCACTCCGTGTACGTTAAGTACCTACAAAGAAAGTTAAATAATGTTTTCTTAGCAATAGTTTAATAGATTATTTCTTCAACTTACATTTTATCCTTCTGATGCTGTCGCTTTCCCATTTTGGCGATTTAATCAGATCGTCTTTTATTGCAAAATATATGATACAGACTGCGTAGGTCACTGCAGTTGTTGGCCTTAGAGATAATTGCTGTTCTTAGTGCAAATAACTAAATTTTAAACCATTTAAAAACATAACAAATCCAACTCGTTTTATCAAGCAGCTGGCGGAGTTGCCATATGTTTGTGGTAAATTTGTGTAATCGGTATTCAAAACATAATGGATAAGTTATCGAAATTGTAACAGCTGTCTGCCGCGCATCTCCAATCGATATTTATTTATCGTGGCAAAATTTTTTGTTTTCATCCAACATGCGTTGCTATTACGAGGAATTGTCTATACCACGCGACTCAAATGATTCAGATATCAAGACAGCCTACAGGAAATTGGCATTAAAATGGCATCCAGACAAGAATCCTGATTGTCTGGCAGAGGCAAAGGAGAAATTTCAGCTCATTCAGCAAGCCTATGAGGTGCTGTCGGATGCGCAAGAGGTAAGAATCGTGCCAAAACTATTTTTATAGGAATTGGCAATATTGTGAAATATGTTTCTTTGTTGCAGCGAGCTTGGTATGACAACCATCGGGAACAGATCTTGCGGGGTAAGAACTCCGAGTATTCAGAAAAATGCTTGGATGTCTTTCAGTTTTTCACCAGCTCGTGTTATAAGGGCTATGGAAACGATGACCAAAGCTTCTATAGTGTGTATCGAGAGGTTTTCGTCAAGATTGCCTTGGAGGATCAAGAATTTACAAACGATTTAGATGGCTTGGATTTGGCGCCAGAGTTTGGATATGCAAATAGTAGCTATGAGGATGTGGTGGGACCTTTTTATGCATATTGGCAGGCTTATACCACCAAAAAGACATACGAATGGCTGTGTCCCTATGATGTCAGAGAGATTAAAGAGCGTTTCATTCTGCGCAAAGTGGAAAAGGAGATGAAGAAAATTGTACAAGCTGCACGAAAAGACAGGAGTGAAGAGGTTAGTCCAAATGGAAACGTTGTTGTCTACATTTTGAAAATTCTTCCGTTCTCTTTTAGGTACGTAATTTGGTTTCGTTTGTGCGCAAACGGGATCGTCGAGTCCAGGCTTATAGACAAATCCTAGAGGAGCGAGCAGAGGCCAACCGGTTAAAGCAGGAGGAAAAACGCAAGGAACAGCTGAGAAAGCGTCAACAAGAGCTGGCCGAGATCAAAAAGAATAAAGTTGTCAATGAAGGCTACGAGGAGCAATTGAAGCAATTGGAACTGCAATATGGCAGTGAGACAGATGAATATACGGATGAAGATGACGACGAAGCTGAAGACGGCAGCGACGATGATTCCAATGCAGATGATGATGACAATGGGGAATTGGAGTTGGAGTATGTAGACGATTTATATTGTGTGGCTTGCAATAAATCCTTTAAGAATGCAAAAGCTAGAGCCAACCATGAGGAAAGCAAAAAGCATCGAGAAAATGTTGAACGTCTGTGTAAGGAAATGGAAAATGAGGAAGATGCCTATCAACAAATGGAAGACTCTTTAGATGATCTTCAACTTAATGGTGATCATGAAGAAGATGCGAAGGAGGAGGATGCGGAAGCGCACGCATCAGAAGTAGAAGAGGAAATATCAATTAGTAAACGTGATAAAAAATCTAAAAAATCCAAAAAAGTCACTTCAAAGTTGTCAACCGAAGAGGACATCGATGACCATCCCGAGTTCAAAGCCCTTAAAAGTGAATCCGAAAATGAAGACGATTGGAATAATAAAGGAAAGAAGTCTGCCAAGAAGAATAGGGCCAAAAAATCCAACATCAGTAAACCTAAGGAAGAGCAGTCAACTGCAACGAAAGCGACAGATGAGATAACATCCGCTCCTGCTACCAAATTAGCAGCCGCCGCTGCCGATTCTACTGACCCAACCATAAGTCCTCAACACACCTGCGTCACCTGCCGTCTCGCTTTCGATTCGAAAAACAAACTATTTGCTCATCTCAAAAAGACAAACCATGGTGTCTATATACCCAAGGACAAACCAATTGTCGAGGGTAAACCACCAAAAACAAAAGCCGCCGCCAAAAGAGGAGGCAAGGGCAACAAATAGAATGGAATATACATAAAACTGTTTATATTTATATTACTCTAAAGTTTAACATTTAAAATTGAGAATTAAATTAAGCAAGTTGTAAATGAGAATAGATGATGAGTTTCGGAAAATGGAATTATGGAATGCAGACCAGTTTGCTGCCCTCTTCCACACGTCGTCTAACACGTTGGCGCATATTAGCTGATTCCGCCGTTAGGCTAAGACCGGCAGCTGCAAATGTTAAAAGTACACCAATTAGGCCGCAATAGAATGACATTCCTGTGGATAAAGAATAGACAGCTTAGTCACAATTTACAAAAATGATTAGATATAATATCCTTACCTATACTGCAATCATTTGTATAGAATGGTTCCACATCCGTTCCGCACAAGCGTTGAACTCGTTCTGCTCGCCAACCCAAAGGATGTAGGAATAGAGCCAGCATTGCACTGATGCCAGCCACCACCTGGGCACAGGCAGTCATGTTGTGAATGCTTTTGCCAAAGGCCGATTGCCGGCAACAGGTGACCAGAGTCATGAATACAGTTATCGAGAGTAGAACAACACCCAAAGACATAAAGAACATGGCTGCCTTCCATTCACTCGGATAGACGGTGCTGTCAGTGGCAAAGCCATCCAGATCGAAACGTCCACAATGATAGGTGGTCGTCACCTGTTGCTGCATCATTTTGCACCTTGTATTGATTCCTACCGAAGACTGCCTTGCCATTTGATCGCTTCTCGGGCCAATAAGCCATTTGGGTGTGACCAAGGCAGTGGCAATTAGCATATTCGCCACCAGGGTACAAAGGAACCAGACTAGACTCCCACTTGTAATTATAATATAGCACATGTTGAATAATTTTTGTTCTCTCTTTTCTTCTATCTATGTTTTGTTGTCACTCCGTTAAAATGCGTCAGCTTTGGGCGGCGGATACATAATAATGTCTAAGTACATAGTTTTTTTTGTTCCCATCCACCACTAGAGAACTTCCTCCTTCAGCCAGCTGACCAGCCCCAAATTGGTATTGTTTATTTTATGCTTTCGCCCGCTTTGGCCGTTGTCTGGTTAATGTTTTATTCACCCCGCACACCACACTTACACACGCACACACACAGCCAAAAATGGGAATCGGAGTGGGGAGAGATGAATGGGAACGGGTGCGGGCGAAAAAGACCGCCTAGTCCGAAAACGAAATCGTTAAAATGTCTAAATGGAATTTTATTTGCTGGCTACAGCTTTTTTTCCACCATTTCTTTTTAGTTTTTTCTTCGTTTCTTGTGTGTTTTGATTTGGTTTTGGGTTCTTTTCGTTGTTTTCAATTTTGCAACTTTGTTCTACACTTTGTTTTTGAACTTCCGTTCGCGCAGGCGTCCTCGTCGGTTAATGATATTGATGCCGTCATAGCTCGACGAGACTTGAAGACCGAATGAATGGGCGCGCTTTGAAATGAAACCAGCTGCAGTCTCTAAAAAGCCAGACTATGTGCACCCCATCCGCCACCGCTGCCGCAGGGGGAGAACAACAACATGGAATGGAAATCCAGACATTCCAGAATTGCGCTGAAAGACAAAAAAACAAAAAAAATACAACGTTCGTTTCATTTCGTTCGTTCACTCTCTCTTTCTCTGTCTCTCACTCACTCTATGTTTCTGTTTCTCCTATGGCGCTCTCTTATTATGGTTTCAATTGGGTGAGCACACACATGTTGGAGTTGCATCTGTGGGAGATGAAGGCGCACACAAACACACCCACCAGTGGCGGATCATTTCCTCAAATATTTCCAAAAGCTACATTAATTAGGTTCTCTAGCTGCCCACAGATGCGCTCCTGTTCATCTATACAGCTGTGTTCCTAGTTGTTCTCCCTTCCACTCTCTGTATGATTCTCTCTCTCACTTGATGATGAGTAATACTGCGGCGGCGTCTGCTGCTCGATTTAGTTTGGTAATTCAAATGATCTTTTGTTTGGGGGCCCTCGGATCGATGGTTATCAGTTAACGCGTCCATTTGGGGCCCAGTCAATTGCATCATCTTAAACCAGTGGCGGATCTACGGGGGGTGAAATAGGGGAAATTTCCCCCCCCAAAACTCCGAGTCGGATAGAATATCAGATTTTGGTTGACAAATTCAACTACTTGTTTGTGCGTGGATTGCGAGACTTTTTGTGAATATATTAAGTTCATATGATATATGTATGTATTGACTTATTTTTACAATATACAGTTAAAAAACAGACCAAAACATTCTAGATAGCCAGTTGAGAGCTTGATGGGTGCTAAATTGCTATCACGCGTGTTAATCACGCGTGATGTCACTGAAGCACATGGTAAAATCGATAGTCGTATGCGCGCTAATGTATTGATTAATCGATCATCGTTTTAACTCAGCTGTGCGTACACTGCCAGATTTCTCCACAAGTTAGATCACATCAAAGTAAAGGAGCTTTTGTTTTTCGAGTTCATTTCAATTTATATTTAAACTAATTGTAAGTACTGTGCAATCGATTTATGCAATAGCATAGCTATTGTTTGTCGCTACTGAGTGCTGAAGCGTTCAATGTATGGAATGCCCTTCTTGGCACCTGAAACGTTCTAGAAAATGGTGAGTATAAACATATGCGTTTTTCTGGGATGGCCATAGTGGCTCTGAAAAATTATCCCTAATGAGTAATTAGAAAAAATGTTCATAGAGTTGATTAATTTCAGTCTCGCCAGCAGCCTTCGATTGCCACTTTTTTTCAACCTCTCAAAAAAAAAAAAGTTAGAAGACGTCGCTTCAGATGAAACGTATCATGTTGACGAAGATCAAGTTTCGGATACTACTTCCGAAAATAATACTACATTGACACAAGGAACTCAGAATTTGTCGAGAATTAGTTCACTAGGCGCTTGTTCATCGTTTATGACAGACACAAATGATAACCTAGCTTCTATGGTTATGCCAGAATTCTCCAGCGACATAGGTCATTTTATCGGCAAGAAGATAAGCGATAGGGTTAAAGGAGAACTTTTGGAAAACCCTTGGATACCATCGAAGAATTATATATTTCCTTTCTGCAGCAGAAATGTTTGCGGAAAAGAGATTAGGCATTATGTATCACATAAACATTTAGTTGATCACAACGAATGGTTGGTTTTTTCTGATGTCAAAAAAGGGCTCTATTGCAAATACTGTCCATGGTTCACAACAAACAATTTAGGAGGTTACCAAAAAAATACTCCTTTAGGTATACTAGTCACGCAACCGTTGGTTAACTTCAAGAATCTAGCCGGCAAGTTAGGGGATCTAGAAAGCCATTCTCAACACCTTTACCACAAGAATGCAGTTGTTGCAGGCAAAGATTTTCTGAAGAATTACCACAATCCACAATTCGACGTCCACAATATCATAAATGAAGAACATCTGTCTCAAAGCCAAGAAAATAGAAAATTTCTAAGGTCTATTGTAAGAGCAGTTATTTTCCTCGGACGACAAAACATGCCATTTCGTGGGCATAGAGATGATGGTGAAGTTTCAACAGAATCAGTTCCTGCACGAAATGAAGGAAATTTTCGGGCACTGCTGAAATATCAAATGGAGTCAGGAGATATAACACTAGAAGACCGTCTGAAAAAAGCTTCAACAGTCGCAACTTACATCAGTAAGACAAGTCAAAATAAACTTATCGACTGCTGCAGAGTTGACATTCAAGAAAAAATCATACGACGTGTAGCTGACGCTGAATTCTACTCTATAGAATTCGACAAAACTTCCGATTTATCGGGAAAAGCACAGGTAACTAATTTTTTATATATTGCTGACTTTAAATGACGTGTCTAGTACACTGAGGAAAAGGATTTTTCATAGTTAGAACTGTCTTCATTTATAGTCAATAACTATTTCTTATCCATATTTCAATTTCAATTAAAAAGAACTTAGTATGTTATCAACAAATCGAGTTGAAGTCCAATTAAGAGGTATTTAATTATATCCAAAACAAGCAATTTGTTAACATTTAACAAATTTTGATTAATTTGTATAAAAACAGCACATATCGAGTGTAAATGATGTATTTTACGCAAAGTTTCGGCTCAAATCATCGTGATCGTCAATCCAAATCGTGAGCGAAAACGTTGCGAATCATTTACACTGGACATTTGCTGTTCTTATACAAATTAATTCAAACGTGTCATTTTAACCCAAACTTTGAATAATACAAATGAACCATCCTTTACGTTCACTGAAACAGCGACATTGGAAACAAATTAGTAATTTTATAGTTATCAATTTCTTTTTTGTCTAGATAAGTCTCATACTTCGGTACATGGATTTTTCTTCTGGTAAACCACATATCAGAGAAGAAATCTTCTAATATTCAGTCAATTCAAAAAGTTTCCGACGTCATACGAGAGGTGACAAAATTCTTCCAGAATGCACATCCAAAACGTTGTACAGCATTATCAAAATTACTTGGACACAAGCTGAAAAGTTTATGCGATACAAGATGGGTCGAACGACATGATTCTGTTCTCCAGTTTGTAGTGGATTTGCCGAAAATTTTTAAGGCGTTGACCAAAGTGAGTAAATGGAACAACAGAGAAACAGCGGGTAAAGCAACATTACTTATTGCTGCTCTTAGCTCTTTCGACTTCATCATTGCGCTGTTTTCTTTGAGTGATGTTTTATCCTTGACACGACCCCTCAGTGTAATTCTTCAAAAAGAAGACATGGATGTGGCGAAAGCTTCCCAAAAAATTAAATGTCTAGTTGAAGTTTTAGCAAATCAAAGGCAAGAGGCCGACGAGAAGTTCAAACAAATATACACAGATGCAGAAAAATTGGCTGAGGAATTGAATATAGAAGTAAAGAAACCAAGAACAGCAGGTAGACAAACGAAACGTGAAAATCACGACACGTCTAACTGTGAAGATTACTTCCGAGTCTCCATGTATATTCCACTTCTGGAAAATATTATTGAAGATTTAAAAATTCGATTTTCTCAAGAAGTTCTAGATGGCTTCAAATTATGTTCATTGCTTCCAACAAATGTTAAGGATATGACATCAAACGAAAATACAGTTTTAATCAACTGTTTAATTCAACGATTCGGCATTCTACTTAAGGAACCAGAAAAACTTTTGCACCTGAGACTCAAAGGAGAAATGACCCACTGGCAGTACTTTTGGAAAAATAAAATAACCCAGATTTCTCCGAAAAACTCTGCGATACCAGTTAGTGCTTTGGAAACATTGGAACTTTGCGACAAAGATGTCTATCCTACAATTCACGCTTTGCTCAGAATTTTATGTACACTGTGCGTCACAAATGCAAGCGCCGAACGGTACTTTTCAACCTTGCGACGTATGAAAACATGGCTAAGAACAACCATGCTACAGAATAGATTGGTAGGCCTAGCACTGCTGAATATTCATTATGACATTGAAGTAAGACCAGAAGATATCATTCAACGGTTTGCAAATCTAGGAGCACACCGAATGGTTTTGTAATTTATGTTTGAGACAGCAACTTATTTGTGTTATTAATCTCATTAACGTATATTCTTTGATGAATTGTAGATTTGTCATCTACGCGTAATATAATATACCAAAAATCCAGTTAGAAAACACTTCTATGTATGTATGTATATATTATTTTTGACTTAGTGTAATAAAATGAAATTTTTTCCATACTTGGTCTACAAAAATTTTTGTCTTCGATTTCCCCCCCCAAAATCGAATGCACGGTCCGCCACTGTCTTAAACACATGTGTGTGTGTACACAAGGCAATTGTTTGCCTGGCTGATCGTGACCGAGGCTATGCCGATAGCTGAAACGGTCGTTGGCTGGACAAATGAATATTGTACACAATTATTACAGCATTTCACTTTCACTCTCTCGGTGCGCCGTTATCAGCTAGCAATATGTATTTAGAGGAAATCACTTGCAATAATATAGTTCAAGATGCTGTATCATCAGTTAATACTTCTCTTACCAATTGTCGTAGTCCAGGCACATTATTACTATGACTATGGATACAGGGAGATTAATGAGCCGCCACCGTTATGCTCCGATTACGAAATGTTGATAATAAATACGCGACAATGTGTGCGTCGCTGTAATATTGTGTGTCGCGATGGTGTGTGCTTTGAGGATGGGCCATGTCCTTGTGATAATCAATATACAACGTCACAAATAAATGGTTTAGTATGTGCCGCCGAGTGTCTACCAGGATGCAATAGGGCGGGTGGTTATTGTGCCTCCCCGGACTTGTGTATATGCAAAAAGGGTAGAAAATACTATTTTGACCCTTTATCGCAACGTTGCCGACGAAGGAGACCAAAATTGCTGGACATGTGTCAAGGGTGAGAATCAACACATCCAATGTGAACATACATATGTATCTATATGGTGATATCCATAACCATTTTATTTGTTGAACAGGCGTTGCTCTAATGGTAAGTGTTCGCCGGAAGGACAATGCATTTGTTCGGAGGGTTATGAACTGGGATCAACTCTTTTACATGGCCAACAATGCATGCCCCAGTGCACACAGTGAGTATAGGAGAAACTTACCATGGCAAAGAAACATTTGAGTGATCGCTTTTTGGTTTCCTGCCGGTTTAGCAATTGTGGTCCCCGGGCTTATTGCTTTGCTCCCAACATGTGCGCCTGTCGTCATAAGCATCAGCATTATGCATTTAATGGTATTTGCACTGAAGACTATTGACCTTGAGGCGAAAGACCGAAACGACGACGACGTCCATTACCAACGTCACTCCCATGAATTTTTGCCAATGCATCTTGTCTATAAATAAATTATTTTGTTTTTCCGTTATGCTAATAAAGAGCTGCCCAAACATTGGGAGCGTCTAAATATTTAAATTTAATTTATAAAATTACTTTATGGTGCTTCGACGATCGCTTAAGAAATGAGAGTAAAACCTGACTATGTATGTGTGTACGTGCTCTCCAGTGGCGTAGGTTGAAAATGTTTAAACTTTTCAAGTTCTTTCATAAAAGGGGATAGCAAGCTAAACCTGTTCTGCCGCTACAAATTGCCAATAAATAAACAAAAAGTGATGATAAGATCTTGCTTTATCTTTGAAGAAATTTAAATACAGGGTATTTATAAGGCCGCTGCTTCATGGTTTCAGATAAAGATTGTTTTAAACAAAAAACTAAAAGAAAATGACAACAGCAGCGACGTTGACAGCGGCGTCGGCGCTAAAAGCGGAGCGCGTGTGGCGTGTTTTTGTTTCCATATTTCTTGGAGGCGGGTCTCGCCTCTACTAGTGATGGCAGCGTGGTTGAACAATCTTGAGTAACACATGGAAAATTTTTGGCAAAAACATTAAATTCTGCTGAGAATAATTACTAAAGGAAATAATAGAATTTAGGGAAATAGGGAAATGTTTAGGGAAATAGATCTACATGTACATGTACATTATATGAGCAGTATTGGCACCTCGGATGACTAGTGCCAAAAAATTAAGTAAAATATAACAAATTACAATAAAATATTGTTATTGTAATTTCGATGCGATTACTTATCGCTGATTAAACTGATCTGATCATTGCTGCTTTTACATTAAGAACGTGAACCTCGTGACACGTATCTGCTCATCTCTATTTATGTTGGCAGCGCTGCCAGCAGCGCACAAGTTCCTGCTTATATGCTTCTGCTTGTTCTCCATCCAACGGGGGTTTTTAGTTGGAGTTTTGCTTTCGACTGGTGCGGCGGTAGCCATTTGTTGCTTTTTTTTTGGGAACTTTCATCCGTGTATCCCCGTGCACTTTACTGCAGTTTTAAAGAGCACAATAAAAGAAGGAAAAAAGCGCAGATTTGCAATTTTAATTAACTTGAACCGCATTGCACTTTCTCTTGCACACACTTAAAGACAAAATGGGCCAAGTCAAGGTACGTACACACAATTACATACTCTTCTGCATGCATATATGTATGTATGTATAGCTATATCCTGTTATCCTTTAAATGCGACAAGTTGGCAGAGCTAAAAAAGCAGCAATAAAGCGTGGGAAAAACTCATACCACACATTACAAACTAAACTAAGCTAATTAATTGATTAGAAAGAAGCCAGAAACTAAAACGCGTGTGTTAACAATTTATCTCTCTGTCTATGTGTGTGTTTGGAATTATGTAAGCATGTTGTCCGTGAGTCTGTCCGTCAGCCGGGCATAAATGCAACGGGGCTTTGTGTAATGACATTGAATCTAAATAGAGCAGGTGCGGATGTGGTTGCGTGTGTATTTCGATTTATTATTATTGCAATTATTTATATGCCCTCTAATCAGATATATAAATAGTATCTACATACATGTATGTAGGTATATATCATGTGTGTATGTGTTTGTTGGAGGCGTAGCTGCTGCGCAATTTGAGACGTACGCACGTCAGCTTCTCCAAAATATAAAACGTTTTATTAGCAACAATAATTAAGCTAAAAAAAGGAACTGTTAAACTGCATGGTACACTAAGAAACCGGTTAATGCATTAGCACCGATTCTCATACGGGAATAAAGTGAGACGATGACAAAACGTAGACATCTGCGACGTTGACGGCGACGTCAGCGACGGCTCGTGTCTGGCCTTATCAATAACATTTTGATTCGAAATTCGTCTTAAGGTGGGGGCTTTGCCTATGCTTAGAGTGTGGAAAATATTTAGATCAGTGATAAGCCTGACGAATTGTTTCATATTTATAGAATCCAAATATCTTGACCAAAGAAACCTAACCTAACTTTTTATCTTTTGCCCCGCCTTGCAGAAAGCCTCATCTGCTCTTAGCAAACTCTTCGTCTACGGTGCCTTGAAATACGGACAGCCGAGTAACTCCATTTTGGCCAGCTCTGGAAATGGTACTGCAAAATTCTGGTGTCGGGCCACCACCACCCAGAAATTGCCCTTGGTTATCGCCACACGGTATAATATACCATTCCTATTGAATAAGCCGGGCGTTGGATATTATGTAACTGGTGAGATCTATGAGGTTGATGATCGTATGCTTAACTCACTGGACAATCTGGAGGACTGTGAGGATATCTATACGCGTGAGAAGCAGGACATGAACATTGGCGTGGGCGAGGGGTAAGTGGGCGAGAGAGAAACCGAAACTTATATAATTTTGCCACTTGTTAATTTTCAATTATTTTTTTTTATACAGAACTGTACCATGCTGGGTTTATCTCTTGCAAAAGTATCCCGAGAAGTTGTTGTCCTTACCCTATTTGTCCAGTTATGAGAACAGCACCACCCATCCCTACATCATGAGACATCGCCGTACTCATAAACATCCTGCCCAGGATGATCTTAGTTATGAAGCAGCCCAAAATTAAGTTCAACGACAAGTTCAATTATTAATTGGCCAGTAGTTGCATTTGTAGATTTCCCCCTCAGGAGAGGGTGAAATAGACTTAACTTTATATATACATACGTATATACCTACATATATATTGATTATATATATTGACATATACACACCCAACATATTGTAATATATACATTAGTTTTTAGCGAACTGTAGCTTGTAATAAAATTTGAAGCAATTTCATTCGAATTTAATTGGATTGGGTTTCATGGGTGAAATTGAGTATAAATTTATATATGAACATATGACATATCTCATGTCCGGTATTTTTCCACTAAAGATTTCGCTCAGTGCACAGTTTCCCTGTGAATGGCAAAAATAGAGATAGTGGCGACGTAGCCAGTTACGCAGACGGCTCGATGTTTTTATGTTCTATGAATTTACATACACACTTATGTACATATGTAGAAAGAATAATTAATTCAACAATATATAAAAGCAGCATTTAAGAAAAAACTAATCACTCAGGTTCAATATGGCGAGCAAGGCGGTTACGTTGGCACTAGTTTTCGTGTACGGAACTTTAAAAAGCGGTCAACCCAACCATCATTGGCTAACCCTACCACAGAATGGCAAATCTACATTCCTTGGCAAGGGCAAAACTTCTGTGAAATTTCCCTTGGTCGTTGGCACAAGATACAACATTCCATTTTTGCTTGATAAGCCTGGACAGGGCAATCAAATAGAAGGAGAAATCTATGAGGTCGATAAGGACATGTTTGCAAAGCTTGACGAACTGGAAGAGTATCCCAAATACTATGATCGTCAACAGCAGCAAATTATTACCGAGAATAATGAGTAAGACGACTTAATAACCTTTTTATTATTGTCTATGTTACATAGATAGAATTTTATTTGTTTTTTTAGAACCTTGCAATGCTGGTTATATCTATTGCGCGAATTCCCCGACAGATTGTTAAACAAGCCCCATCTTACATCGTATAACGATTCTTCAGAGCAGCCGTATAACGAAAAGTCAGTGCGAGATCCTAAGATTGTGGCCAAAGACGACCTGAACTATTAAAATACTCATTTAATCATCCTATTCCAGCTACATCGAGAGCCATCCGGATGATATTTTCTCAGATGCCTGATAATGAAATAATACTAGGAAACGCCCTTTAATAAACGAATGACAAGGCAGTTTCATATTCTATTACAATGATTCTAATCAATTCCAATATGTGTTAAACAAATATAAACAAAGGCAAACTTACTACTTGTACTTGGTGGGCAGAGAATAAACAATTAAAAAAGCATAAACAAAGTCATTCTTGGAATTATAAATATCAATATTAAATGCCATTTTCGAGAACGAATTGAAAACAAATACTACTTAACATTAGGACTAACTGGTATTCTCGCTAAGGCAAAAAACCCTAATACATTAATAGCTTAGTCCCATAAACAGATGATCATTACTTAGCCATATACATATAAATAGTTATTGCTTTTGTATTTCGAAAGCGCAATTTCTTAGAAAAGCTGCCAAGTAAACCGAAAAGCGGTTTATCTTTCGAAACTTGGATGATGCTCTCAATGACATTTGTATAAAAGATAACTAATATATCAAGAAAAGAACATAGAAACTCACTGAGCTTGTACAAAAGTAACGTTTATAAACGGATTTCAACGCATGGCTATTATTCATATTCTATTACAATTTGATTCCATAATTTTATATCAAAAAAAAGAAAAATGCATAATAAAATAACCGAAATGAACAATAGTAGTAGTCGTACTTGGTAGGCAGGGGTCCGAGGAGCGGGCGATAGGTAATGATGAAAAAAAATGCAGATGCAGGCCACTTCGAGCAGCCGCCGGCCAACAATTTCGTTTGTTACCTAGCTATCCGCTTCATCGTCCAGCGACTGGAATCGATTGGTGACCGCCACCGGTGCCGCAGTTGTTTCCTGTACACGCTGGAAGCGTCCACCATGACGGACTTCTTCGAAGGCGGGTTCATTTTTCTTCTTACGTTGCTCCTCGGGCCGTGCGGCATTGAGGGTGGGAAAGAATTCCGTATTGGTAATATCTGGAGCGGCACGACGTGGACGCAAACCGCCGCCACTAGGTCCGCTGCCGCCAGCACTGCTGCTGGATTGCTACAGATACCAACATACAAAGATGAACAAAATGGTCTTCTGTTGGGGGAATTTAAAAAACTAAACTTACGCTAAAACGTAACGCGGGTGATATATAGACTTTCGATGACGGTTTCTCTACTTCCACGGGTACGGGAATTTGAGTGACCTCCTCAGCCGGAATCAGTTTCTTCCATGGACCATGACCGCTTCGCTTGCCGCCATTATTGGCATCTGCATTAGCATAACCGCCATCGCTATCTTCATCTTCATCGTCGTACTCCTCGTCCTGCTGCTGAGGATTTTGCTGATTTGGCTGCTTCTGCTCATTTATATTCAGTTGGCCAATTTTCAAGCCGCTATAATCTTTACGCTGCTCCTCTTCGAACTCTTTCCACTCTTCCTCCACAGGAGGAGGCTAAGATAAACAAAGACCGACAACAAAAAACGAAAAAAAAAACCAAATGCCAAATGAATATTGTGAAATCATCGAACACAGTCATTCAACTTACCGCTACGGACTCTGGCACCTTGACAACATTTTCGTTTTCAGCTGCTACTGCCACGCCGCCGCCGCCAGCTCCGACTAGAGGTTCAACCTTTTTTGGTTTGGCGGCAATCTCGCGCTTGGTGCTATCCTCCAGATTCTTAACCAGCTCATCGGTAGTGACGAACTTGGGCTTGTTAGACTTCGACTTCTTCTTGTCTTTTTTCGCAAAAAAGTCGTCTAATTCGGCCATTTTTTGCCAGTGCCAATTAAAATCTGTCCAGATAGCACGTTGTAGAGGGAAGGTTCACGTTCACGTTACCATCGATTTATAATCGATAAAGAAAGCGTCATCGATAAGCACCAGTAAAACGATGTTTTTAGCATGTTTTAAAAAGAAAAAAATAAAGTAAAATGTATATAAACTATCTACCTGATTTTTTTTTTTTTCAAAACTAAAGCCACCAACTCCACAGTCCAGTTCATGCAAAAAAAAAGAGTCCCCAACTTCGAACAAAAGAGTAAAAATCATGGAAAATAGTACCAACATTGAGCAAGGGAGTCGAAGGGGAACGATGACACTGGTAAATTGGGATAGTTCGATGTTTTGTTGCTTATCAAGATATCGTTGATGGGTTATCGGCGACAACTGTTTTTACTTTGTCGATTCGAGAAGTCAGTGTTGAAAACTCAGTGTTGGGTATTATTAAATTATGTTTGAATAGGTCAGCGCCAAAAATATTGAATACATTTCCGTTGAATTAAAGAAACTTCCACCCTTTTTGGCCGTGAATTGAATGAATTGTTAAATTATAAGAATATTAATAAAACATTAAAATTAATCATAAAGATTTAACAAAAATATTTTTTAAAAAATTTAGACTTTTCCGCCTAATGGGCCTAAAGCATTTGCACCGTTTGTGTCCCTTTAATTCGGACCTGGAGAGATATTCATATCAAAAAGATTAGGTATCCTATTGATATATTTGATTTATCGATAACCAATGTGCGCGCTAAATTTAAATATTCTCTTTCATCGTTGATGTTTATGACTACTGCATTTTCGTTTTGCATTTTATTGTAATTTGCCAATTCAGATCAATGTCGTTTAACCTGTTTTACATCACAACTTGACCTTTTGCCAAAAACAAAAGGGAAGCACCAAAAATCTGCCAAATTTATTACAATATTCGCAACATTTGCCAAATTTACATAAGAGATTGATAACCAAATCATTAAGTTTAAACTGAAACTATTGTGAAATATCCCAACAAAAATTAACTATCGAAAGAAACAAATCCATAGCTAATTTCTTGTTGCATATACACATAAGTCTTTTCGCATATATAATGGATCCATGCATATTTATGTACATAGACGATGGCAGGTCAAATATAACAACAAAATGTGTTTGCAGTCTGCAAAAGTTTTAGGTTTAAATATAGTTTCCCTTAAATTAGCCAAGTAATATATATTTATGTATTTCTGCGCCAAACATTTGCCACTCACAAACACCGAAGACTTGCGGCAAACTGAGACGGCGTAGACCCATCGAATTGGCTCTATAACCAGTTAATAGATGTACCGAATAGATGCGAATCCACTCCAAAAAATCCATTCATATTGACAAGCTACAACCAGGCGGCGCTCAGTCTTCATTTGAACGTCGTAGAGTGCACAACATTAACGCGATTGTGAAACAAACAAAAATAAAACTATAAATTAAAAACGAGCAAAAAAATCGACAAATTTTAACATTTTTCAAAGTGTATTTTTAATTAACAACAAACGCACTACATTAAAAGGTAATTAACAATAAACATTTTTGCACGCAACCGTAAAACAAAATCTGATTTGCACCAAATCGAATTCTTTATGGTTCGCCTTGAATGGGGAAAAAGTCAACTCAATTTTTATTGCAATTTCAATTTCAATTGCTTTATGATGACCCATCCCACTGAGGCATATAAAAAAGTAAACAAA
This sequence comes from Drosophila paulistorum, assembly GCA_018152135.1. NCBI lineage: Eukaryota > Metazoa > Arthropoda > Insecta > Diptera > Drosophilidae > Drosophila > Drosophila paulistorum. The sequence goes on from JAECXG010000822.1 coordinate 42,542,047, forward strand.
TAAATATTATGATCGTCTCATTGTCTTGGAAACTTTTCATTTTATGTCAGTTAGTTGTTGTCTAATATATCTTGAGCAATTAGTAAAAAAAAAGAAACATTAAAAGGCACAAATGCCATCATTTATCTGCCCAACGAAGCATTTAATTGGAGATGTTTGATCATTTAGTTAGTTGACGTTTGCTCCACTTGGTTGTCATTGCATTTTGCTCAAGATCGTGTCAGGGTCGGGTCATGAACTTACCCAGAAAACCAAAAGCAAAAAAAAATATGTTTAAATTAAAATGGTTTAGGGAAAATTTTTCTGACGTTTTGCATAAATCATGATGTGAATTAGGTTTATTGTTTTTGGCCATGCGCCTTGGATGCCACATGTTGATTTTTTCCAATCACCTTTTGAGTCTCTAACTTTTTTTTTTCTGGTCAATGGCAAATCTTAGCTTGGCTATCGGCTACAAAAAAGTTGATTTACATATTCCGGGGGGGATTTTTTTTTCTCTTACGTTTTTCATTTTCGATTTCATGGTTTAATGTGCAAAGCCAAGTGTTTTTTTTCCCCCCCTCCCTGAAGTATCTCATCAAAGATGTGCACACTATTTTGATGAAGTCCGCAGCTAGATATATAAATGTTTTAATAAAATAAGGTCAAATGCGTTTTAAGTCTTTAGTGATTGGTAGCTAATATTTCAGACATATTCTTTTTCTTTGCATTGTCGATTCTGAGGGTTTTCAGATGGGCAATAACAAGTAATTATATTTTGTATTTTATTTGCATTGCAAAATGTAAATACAAAAACTCTGAAATCATTACAACTAGCCAAATGATTAAGCTTTCCGAATGGTTTTAACCGGTTTTGGGTCACAACTTAAAATGATGGCTATAAATGTATATATACATATGTAAAGTTAAAAAAAAAGGAAAAAAAAACATATTAAGTCTTGTCATATTAATAGAGCCAGTTAACATATTACAAAACACATGAAGCTGGCGGACACGCCTCAGTGTCAAAAATTTTTTGTATACATTTTTTTTCATGAGAGAATAAAAATGAGAAGAATTCCATTGACGAAATTGAAAGTTTATAGTTTAAATAAAGATAAAAATTAGACAATTTCCAATTTAAATTAGACAATAAAATTAGCTTATATAAAAAGCACTTCTGTTTTGAAACTCTGATACTTGGTAATTAGTACACTATCAAAAGTTTTAAAATACTTGTGTTATAAAAACTTTGTTTATTATTTTCTTAATGCCTTTGTTTATAACTATAACTAACAGACGAGACGATATGAAATATATCTGTTTGCTAAGATCTTCGGCAAGTTCTTTGCCTTATTTTTTGAGAATTTATTTCCAAATATTAGTTACATATAAAAAACGCTATAAAAAGTGCACAACTCGACTAAGTAATTAAGAACCTGCTCATTCAGAAGTTCAAAAGTTTGTTCCATAAAATAAATTTTCCATTGTTTGTTATTATTTGATTTAAATTTTCACTTTAAATAGAAAACCTTTATCTAAAGAAACGTAAAGTTAAATTAGCAAAGATTTTGTTTATTCTTTATTTAGCCAGAATGTGTTCTGAAAAAGTATTTATTTAGTTTGGTTTAGTTTTCAGAATTCAGTTACTTATAATTGGGCATTAAATATATATTGAAATTAGCCTAACTACATTACTGTTATTTTTTTTGTTAACTTATTGCATTTCTGTCATTTTTCAAAGCTTTTGTGTGTGTCTTTTGATTGACTAATTGATGAATTTTCACTTCATCCGGTGGTTATTTGATTTCCCAACTAAATTGAACAGTTGTTGCATATGCATACATATATACATATATGTTGTCGCTATCAGTTTGACAATATTTTTCCCATTTCCCTCTGTCAATTTATAATCAAATATGAAAATTTTGTATTAAACAATAATCTGTTAGTTGGAAATAGTTTACAAATTTTGAATATTGCATGCAAGTTCGTTGCCTAAGTCTTTCGTTTTGACAGACAGTTGATGTGGTTGTCTCTGTTTCTTCATGTGATTTTGTGTGTGTGTGTATGCGTATTGATGTGTGTGTGTGTGTGTTATGCTTATGACTTCAGTTTTAGTTTCAATTTTAATTTGGACAAGTTGGTAGACTTGTCTATCTTAAATTTGGAGCATTCCAAGTGAAGCGGCTGTTTTTCTGTGGCTGTTGCTAGTTTTGCTGCTGCTGTTGGTGACGTATTCATTAGGCAGAAGCGTTTTAATTGGCCATAAACATGAAAATGAGGCTAAGCAACAACCACAGATATACGAACACCTAAAATTATATGGCAGGCGTTAAATGACTTGATTTCTGAATTGGCATCAACTGCAGCTCACCAGCTTTGACCCAGTCAAGGCGCTCTCTGTCTCCCTCGCTCTCTCTCGCGGTCCCTCTTTGCCATGTCAGTTCCTCAACGTAAATGTCTATATATATATGTATACATATATTGTAGGTACACTCCGTAGTTCAAGGTGGAAGTTATAACTACATCTGCATTATATTGCCGAGTCATGATTTCGTTGCAATTCTTGAAGTGGGAATCCTTGAGTGGATTACGGATACCATTTGTTATGGTTCATAGCTAACGGTGACAACACGATGCAAACAATGCCCAAAAAATAAACAAACTACCTACCTACAAGTTGAACTGAAACCCGTTCAGTCTTCCATGAAATTACTCGTCGTTGCTGTAATCGCAAATGTCATGATGCGGCGGTGTGGCCAAAGTGCAAGGCTTGGATTGCAGAAAGATATGCTGATGTTTATATGACGGATGTGACCAAGTGTAACGCAAAAAAGTAATATTCAACCTGACTCTCTCTCATTCCCTCTCTCGATGAGATTGTGCAAGTGCATCCAATCACGATTGCGATTGCAAACCCGCTCACCGCCAACGCTTGCAACCATTTGGAGAGGAGAATAACAGGAGACGACTACAAAAATACAAAACTACACAATTCACTTAGACATTTTATGCAGACTTCTTTTGTGCAATTGCTACCAGTTTGATTCCATCCGCCGCTCTAACTTTAAGTCCAAGTGTTGTTCAAACAAAAATACAACAAGAAAAAAAAACCTTACATAATTCCCTCTGCCCCGAACCAAAGAAATGCGAATCAAAATCGTATAGAAACCAAACAACCGAAACCCGTTTGCAGAAACAGAAACAGAAAACGACGGCAACCTCAGCTGTGGCAGCAACTACAGGCAGGTTGCATTGAACGCGTGCCGCGATTGAAACCAAGTTGTGGAGAGTTCACAACTCTTTGGCCAGAATTAGCCCAGTTTTTCCAGCTACTCTTGCAACATATTCGTCTGTCGATTATTGCAATTGGTTTTTCTTGACTGGTTTTTACTTTCCCGGAATGTGAGAGTCAGCTAGAGTAAGTGAGTGAGTAAATCAAATAATTCAAATTGCCGTCACATCTTAGCCATTCTTCTCCCATTATCACCATATATAATTTAACATGATCTTTAAGTTATTGACTAAACATGTCAATTGGATTGGATATTGTTAGGGTGAGAGAATGAGAATGAAAGTACGTCTAGACTTTTGCGTCATAGGAAAACTGGTTCACTGGGGCACGTTCTTGTTTTTATCTTACTGACAACTAAAATGTGTTCTGGGACGTTTAATAAGGGCAAAAAGCACCCTTAAGTATGCTTTAGACTGGCAAAGAATATATTCTTTTTAAATTAAGTAGATCTTTTGGTTCCAATGAAGCCAACTCTGTTTTATAAATAATGGTTTATTGCTAGATATTGATGGATATTTCATAGGTTCATTCAAATGGCAAATTTTCCTACTATTGCATACTTAATAGAGTTTAACTAATTCTATTTTGGCATCTTCTCTTTTTAGATAATCAAAATGACTGTGGATCTATCGCCAGTGCAAGAATATTACAAGGATAAGACAATCTTTATAACTGGAGCTTCTGGTTTTATGGGCAAAGTGTTGCTAGAGAAATTGCTGTACTCATGTCATTCACTCAAGGAGGTCATTATTATTGTCCGTCCGAAGCGTGGCAAGACACCAGAGACTCGTTTGGAAGAGATGTTCAAATTACCAATTTTCCAACGCATCAAGGATGAGCGTCCGCATATGTTAAAAAAGGTGGCCATTTTCCAGGGAGACGTGACCTATGATTGTAAGTCCAAAAGAACACAAAATACACCCAAGTTCCCATCCTGATTTTCCCTAATTAATTACAGTGTTGGGTCTCAGTGGTGATAATTTGAAGCATGTGGTTGATAATACCAACATTGTATTCCATATGGCTGCCACTCTTAAGTTGGAGGGCAATCTTCGTGATGCCATCGATATGAATTTGTTGGGCACACAACGTGCTCTCAATGTGGCCAAGCAAATGAAACAATTGGAGGCCTTTGTTCATCTATCGACGGCGTTTTGCAATTGCGACCAGGAGGTAATGTACGAGAAGGTTTATGAGTTTCCCCATAAACCAGAAGATCTAATGCGCCTGGCCGAATGGATGGATGTTAAGACTTTGGATGCCATTACACCCGATCTGTTGAAGCCTCATCCCAACACCTACACCTATTCGAAACGTTTGGCTGAACTTTTGGTACGCGATCATTACGAAACGATGCCGGTTATCATAGCTCGTCCAAGCATTGGTAAGTAACTGGAAACGCAAACGACCAACACATGGATAAGTCTGTGTGTGTGTTTGTGTGGGGAGAGTTAGTTTAGTATATATACTAGTTAGTAGGTATATAAGCGTATTGTTTATGCGGCTTGGCTTTGGTCTTTGCCTACGCCTTATCCATCTGTATGCTGTGGCAGCTTGTTTCTTTTATTAATGACATTTATTTTGCCATTATTTTACAATTTTTATTTTGCGCTTTACTATTTCCCCGCCAGAAATTAAAACTTTACAAAAAAAAACATGTTTCTATTTCCCCAAAAAAGCCACCTGACTTCTTTTGTCGAAATTGAAACAGGCAATTTGCAATCGCCAAACTATCTCGTTTTGCACCTTAGCCGGGTCAAGAGGCTATGCAATTAATTTGGCTTAGCTTCATATCTATGGCCCTAAGGCAATTTGCTTACCAATATTTTTAATGTATTTATATCTTTTGGCCAGCTGTTGTCCATAAATATCCCAAAAAATGCTGTACATACAAAACTAATGATCATTTGCAGTACGCAATTGCAAAACTTTCGAATTTTATTAAATTATTGACCGGGCTTCCAATATATTTTGTAATTATAAAGTTTTTATTTATGTTGACTAGATATTTCAACTGTTGAAATTGAATTTTAGTTAGGCATATTTATGTTAGTATCGAGATTATCACTCTATGTTCTTACTTTTGAGTAATTCAAATGATTAGTTTAGGAAAAGAGGGAAAAAAACATAAATTTATTAGTTAAAAATTTGTGGATACAGACTTTTAAAGGGGCTAGGTGTATACTTCTTGAAATATTTCAAATATATTGTATTTAAAGTTTAAATTTCAAATTATCTCTATTAAAATATTTTTAAATTAACCAATAGTCAAATGTTTACGACAACAAAAAAAGTGTCAATGTAGCCACGAAAATTGTGGTCAAACAAGTCCCAGTAGCCAAAAGACATAAATTTATCGTTAAACTATGATTTATAGAAATGAAACGCCTTTTTAACCCAAAACAAAAACGTCTTGTTTTACTGCAAAATTGTAGATTTTTCGACCTTTTCAAAGATTTTAACAAGCAACTAATTCCTACACACCTATTAAAAAAAAGGCTATAGAGTGGTTATAGAGTGACAAAGCTTGAAATCTGTCATTTTGGGCTACCCCATACACTTGGATCCGTCCATGTCAGTACCTAAAATGTTTTGTTATTAATAAGATATTCCAAGATGTAATAAGAGTTTTTTAAGAACTATTAGTTTGATTGCCTATGACATACTTTAAGGGGCTAGTTCTCAATTAGTATGATTGTAAGAAAAATGCAAATCCAATACTCGTTATTTATGTTTTTAACTGTCAAATTGTTTTCTTGTCGTACACTCAATACAAATTCGATCAGATTCTGATTTAAAAGAGTTCCAAAAATTTGTACATTTAATGACATTAACTTGTCCAACATTCCTAATATGTGTTTTGAAAATTAAGTTCAGAAAAAATAATTAAACTCACTTGTTGAAACCATCTGCAACTTAAGATCAGTGTGATTCGAAGAGTTTTATTACTAATTAGCAACACTTTTGATGAATTACCTTTACGTATGACATAAAAAAGCATTTTAAGAACCAGTTGCTTAATGGCCATAATAAATATATAGCTAACACAACTTCTTTCATATGTATCTACATATGAAGGCGCTTCTGATGTATGTACTTACGTTCAGTTAAGTACCGGCTAATAACAATAAAATTCTAACTAGGTCATAACCACTCCTCAGACATCAGTAGTCATTAGACGAACTGCAACAAAAAAAAAGCAAAATAAAAATTTCCATTCAAAAACAAACTTAAATCTATATAGTCGCAATGCGTTGAGAGATATGTAATTGTTAGATTAAGACAAAAAAACAAACCTTTAACACCAAAAACCAGTTTAGTTTTTCTCTGCCAATAAGCCAAAAAGCAGAACACATTTTTACATATATGTAAATTAGTATAGTCAATGAATGGATTTTCTTATTCTTTTTTGTTTGGGTTAGTTCAAGGCCTAAATGACCTGCATTTTGGCTAAGAATCCATAAGTATCAATATTGGCCAACTTGATGGTTTGGCTAACAAGCTGTCAAATCTTTTAGCACGGTCCATGGCTATTTGTTTTTGTTTATTTCAGGGAGGTAGAGAGTTGAGAGGGCCAGAGAGGTGATACATAACCATTACCATTAATTGATATGCATAGCAATTGCTGTGTATATAATTTTTACAGCTCTTTAGAGTTAGCTTTGGGTCAGGAGACCATTAAGTGGGTGTGCCCAGGGTTGGCTTTAAATGTGTGTGACTTTTGTCTCAGTTTTATGTTTTCTTCTTTATTTACTTTTTGTGTTTCGCCTTTTTCGCCGCCTTTTTTTTTTTTTTTTGTTGCTAATTTATTAAAATGTTTGGGTTTTTTGTGTTAAATGCTTCTGTGATTTATGCTCCTTCCTTTTATCGTGTGCTTTTTCTGTGTGACACCAACAAAAACAACAACATAAACAATACCAACATCAATATCAGGAACAAACAAACAAACATCAACAACAACAAAAACAACATGTTTTGGCCAAGAACATCGACAACAACAACAGCAAACAACAACAACACAAATATGACAAGCTTACAAAAGAAAATCTGCATAACTCCTTGAAATTACAAATTGCTTATCAAATATAACCCAGGCACCTTACCCCCACCCAGCCCCCGTTTCCCCAAAAGCAAAATCAAAAGAGAAAACCGCTTTAAATATCCCCCGCCGCCTGCTGCCTGCCGCCTGCTGCTGCTCGAACTCCTGCTGCTCCTGTAAGGGCTGCTGCTGATGCTTCGCTCAATGTTTGTGCCTAAAGGAGTTTGGATCATTGTTATCTCCTACTCCTACTCCCCTCCAAATGCAGTTTCACCATCGGCCTATGAGCCAATACCCGGATGGGTGGATAATTTGAATGGCCCCACCGGTTTAATGGTGGGTGCCGGCAAGGGAGTCATACGTTCCATGCTCATCGATACGCGTTTCAAATCGGAAGCCATACCCGTGGACTATGCCATCAATGGCCTCTGCATTATACCCTATCAGTTTTGTCAACTGACCGAACGTCCTGTGGATGTTCCAGTCTATAATATAACCATTGCCGAGCATCGAAAAATGCAATGGGGTGAGGTCATTGAGTTGAGCAAGAAGATTGGCTATCAATATCCCATGGAGGCGGGTCTTTGGTATCCTGATGGCTGCATTACCACCAATAAATTGCATCATAATATCAATGTGATACTATTCCATTGGTTGCCAGCCTATGTCATCGATTTCATACTCTTTCTCTTGGGCCAAAAGCGTTTGTAAGTGTGACGAATGAATTGGAAGACATTGAGAGACTATAATGTGTCTGTCCCTTAGCATGATACGTGTGCAGACTCGCATATCGGTGGGCTTGGAGGTTCTACAATTCTTCACCATGCGTGCCTGGTACTTTAAATCGGATGCCTATACCTCACTATGGGAAATGCTCAACGACAAGGACAGAAAGAAGTAAAGTATTGATGAATGAAAGAAAAAAGGGAAAGTTAAACTAGCGAAAATTATTCTAGTTTCAATATGGACATGGATCCCGAAGAGACAGTGCCAATGTATATAGAATCCTGTGTACAGGGCGGTCGTCAATATTTGATGAAAGAATCACCCGACTCCCTGCCACGTGCCAGACTCCAGCTTAAGCTGTAAGCAAGAGGGGCTAAACCAAACCTCTTTGATCTCTAAACATATATAACTTTTTATACATTTTTAGCATGTACATTTTGGATCGTGTGTGCAAAACTGTAATCGTTGGCTCATTATGCTATTGGTCCTATGGCCTCATATCGCGAATGCTTGGCCATTGAGATGAAGAATTATATATAGCATATGATGATGCAGTTCAATTTTCAATTTGCTTAGGTTCGCTTCTCTTCTTGGTGGCTTTAAATTCTTTGTTAAACGTTTTCTTTAAGTGCAATTCTGTAAATATAAGAATAAAAATATATCGTTTTGTTTCCCTTAAGTGTTTGTGTTCAAGTCCAAGTGTTAAGTGTTGATCCAGAGCCAAAAAACAAAAGAAAATTAAAAGCAAAACAAAACGGAACCTCACAAACAACACAACAACAAACCAAACAAAGTTACACAATACAAAACACAAAATTGAAACAAATTTTTAAATTTTATGCCAAGATCATTTTTAAAAAGTATTTTTTGTTTAACTTGTCTGATATTCAAGTCTAGTTTCTTTTCAACTGTGTCTAATTTTTCAAATTGAAAATTTAAATTTTTAATTATGTAAAGTTATACCGAAAATCTTTGTAAAGAAATGATCTTATGCAAGCTGTTAAAAACAATTATAATTGGAAGAATTCGAATACTACTCTCTGAAATTTTTTAATATTTCTAAATATCAAATAATCCTATCCCAAAATGATCCACCATAAACAGAATTCGATGTTCAGTTTTTCAACATTTCGAATATACCCACGAGTATCCCAAACTAACATATCCTTAATAAAAGGTTTATAAATTAACCTATCCTAAGAAGAATTCGATATCATATCCAATTCGCCTATCCTTCAATAATCTATCCTAAATTAAATTATCCTAAATTTATCTATCCTTAAGAAAAATTCGACAAAAGTTCCTTCTCAATTAAGAAAAAGTAACCTATCCTTTATCAACCTATCCAAACTATCCTTATATGCTTAAAATTATATCACATATCGGTTAATTCTTTCATAACCCTCACACACACTTCACATTCACTCACACTTACGTACATTTAACACACACCACGCTCACACACACACACACACACACACATGAACACATATCTATGGCTACGGTGATTATCATCATGGGACGGTATGTAGAACCTAAATGAAATTTTATCCAATTTATCCTTTTGAACATTTGTTAATTTCATATTTTCCTTTGAATTTCCTCCCTGCAGTATCGCCGGCAGCCTACGAGCCCTTGGAAGGTTGGGTGGATAATCTGAATGGTCCTACAGGTCTGATGATTGGCTGCGGCAAAGGTGTCATTCGTTCCGTTTTGGTTAATCAGCAAAATAAGGCTGAGGTGATACCCGTGGATTATGCCATAAATGGGCTGATTGTGATACCCTATGAATTCAATAAGCAAGCACAGAGACCCGGCCAAGTGCCTGTCTATAATATCACAAATGCCGATCATCGGAAAATGACCATGGGCACTGTCGTTGAGATGAGCAAACGTATCAATAAGCAAATACCCTTCAATGCTGGTCTCTGGTATCCAGATCCATGTGTGACAACCAATGAATATTATCATAAATTTAATGTGCTTATGTTCCATATGCTGCCCGCCTATCTATTGGATTTCCTAATGCTAATCTTGGGCCAAAAGAGATTGTAAGTTTGTCAAGTCTTTAATCCAATTCGATGATTAATTTAAAATATTTCCCTTTGTCTTCAGCATGTTGAGGGTGCAAGAGAAAATCTCTACAGGATTGGGTGTTTTACAGTTCTTCACATTGAATGCCTGGTGTTTCCGTTCCGAGCAATATGGCTCATTGTGGAAGAATCTAAATGACCAGGATAAGCAAATGTAAGTAGGAAAACTTTACCAGTGTCTGGATAAGTCTTGAACTTGTTTACTTTTTCTTATAGTTTCAATATGAACATGGATGTCAAAGAATCGGAAGAGGAGTATATGATCAATTGTGCCAAGGGAGCACGTAAATTTATTCTCAAAGAAAAGGATGAGGATCTGCCCAAGGCTCGTGTCCATATGAAGATGTAACTATAATAACCATTGACTTACTCTCTTTCCTTTACTGAGATTCTATTCTTTTTTAGCCAATGGATTGTTGATATCGTTTGCAAGACTCTGATTGTTGGCTTCTTTTTCTATTATCTTTTGAAATGGTCGGGTGTTCTGGCTGTTGTATTTTAAATGGGTTCAATGGGCGGGATTGAAAATTGTTGATCGGTCACAGGCATTTATTTACTATATAGTCAAATAGTCATAGTTATAGTAGCTAAAATGAGGTTCCAAATGAATAAAAACATTCCTTTTTTGTAGGTTTTTTGTTTTGTATTCCTTTGTTGTTTTATTTTCCATTTGTTAACTTTAGTTTATAGATCATATTACCATATGATAAACTAATATTGTTAAACTCAACATCAATTTAGTTACACCAGCAGTAACAGAACCACTTCCCGGCTGGGTGGATAATATGAATGGACCCACTGGCGTTTTAATCGGCGCGGGCAAAGGTGTTATACGTTCCATGATAGTCAATGGAGATTTAAAATCGGAAGTTATACCAGTCGATATAGCCATCAATGGGCTTATACTCATACCCTATCATAATAGTCGTGTGGAAAAGAGGTGGGCATTACAAAAATTAGCTTGTATTAAGTATTTTAAACTAAATTGGGTTTTTCTTGTTAGACCTTTGCAGATTCCCGTGTATAATCTGACTGTGGCGGATGAAAAGAAACGTACTTGGCGTTGGATTATGGATGTGGGCCGTGATCTGGGCAAGAAATATCCCTTTGAGGCGGGTCTCTGGTATCCCGATGGCAATATGACTTCGAATAAACTTTATCATACATTTTGTTGTGTAATGTTTATGTGGTTGCCGGCCTATTTTATAGATTTTCTTCTACTCATTTTTGGCCAGAGGCGTTTGTAAGTGAAACTAAACAAACAGTAGATCCTGCATATATTCATTCCTTGTACCATTTCAGCATGATTCGTGTACAAAATAAAATATCTGTGGGCTTGGAGGTCCTGCAATTCTTTACCACACGTCAATGGGATTTCAAGTCAACGCATTTCGAACAGATCTACAATGATATCAACCAAGATGATAGAAAAAAGTGAGTTGTATACCTAAATAGTCCCTAAGAAAGTCTAATTAATTTACGTTTATAACTTTACAGTTTCAAAATCAATACCGATGATGTGGATGATTATGAATATCTAAAGATAAGTATGCTGGGCGGTCGTCAATATGTTATGAAAGAACCTCTCACTTCTTTGCCCAAAGCACGCATTCAACTTAAATTGTAAGTTGTATTTTAACATCTTTATATGCCTCTAATTATTTATTTTTTCTTGTATTTTTCAGTTTATTTATGTTGGATCGTATATGCAAAACTCTCATCTTGGGTAGTCTTGCCTATTGGTTGTCCTCGAAAGTGGGTCTGATTGATTTCATACGCTCCAATTTTGAAATACTTCAGAAATAAAGTGGAGGTCCCCACAGACATTTTATATTTTGCATCATCAATTTTTGTTTGGTTGGAAAAAACTCTTTTGGATTTTCTTTTAACATTTCTGATTCATCACATGCATTTAATTTTAACTAATGAAATATTTTCAGGGTTTATTCTGTATACGATAGATTAAAAGGCACTTAAGTACAAATCAAAATGCTTTTATTTTCATGGTTGGGTTTCGAAGATAACGCAAGTCAAAGAATGCAACGTAAGGCAATGAAACTATTGCAGCACTTAAAACGAAAATAAAATACATGATTTAATATTATTTTTGTTTAATAAATTAATTAATTATTAAAAAATCATTTAAGAATCTTTAAAGAATCAAGAAAAAGGAATTATTATCAAACCATAAATGAAAGACTAAGGAATCATAAGAGTACCATTATGGAATCAATAATGTATCATTAAGGTATCATAAAGGAATCATAAAAGAATCGTCAAGGAATCATTAGGGAATCGATCAGGAATCATTAATGAACCAATTATGAATCATTATTTCCTTAATTCCATTTCAATTGTTTGGCTAGATAAATAAATAAATGTATTTCTTATGATTCTAAGCTACAAACTTTAACAAGAAGAACCATAGAATCCGTGGTGTTTTAATTCAATTTAAATTAGTTGCCATTTTACAACACTATACACATCGGCGACGTTCATATACTTTCTTGCAAAATATGTAAAAGTAATATAATATGTGAATGTATAATGCAAACGATTTCATTAGTTATTGAAAAATTTGAATCAGTAAGATCACAAAACTTGTTTTTTTTAGAATTAAAATGTTCAGCTAGAGATTCTAAAGTAGATGATATTATATACTTTATAATTTTTCAGTTTATGTGTTATAAGAGCGTCTTTTTTGTAATATAAGATAGATTTTCTTAACGTATGTAAGCTTCAAATTCATATGGCTAACTTTCCTTCAAAGCCTGTAAGTATGCAACATTAAATGGTGAATTTAAGTAAGGCAAAGCAATGTTTCGCTCACTCATATAAGCAAAGCGAATTCAAGTTTCATCAAATGTTGATCAAAGAGCACAACATTACCGCTAGTAATACATATATAAGGATTTCAACTTCACAGGATACAAACTAAGGGAAAGGATTCCAAATAAACGATACTAAGATCAAGTTTTAAGTCAATCTGATTTAGACACAAGTTTTATATAGTGATAGTAACCAAATTCTTCTCGTCATTGATATTGCTGGCACAGCTTTGAGACGTGGAGTGAAGTTTTTCACATTTCAGTCGGTTTTTTGATCTGGCGGATTGCAGTCGATACAGCGGAGGAAGCATCCAAATAAAAAGTAAAGTGTTTCGCCAAATCTATCACTTACAATTTCAAAAATGAATTTTGTGTTGCATTTTTGGGGAATTTTCGAAAACGTTATAAGATGATGAATCATCTGGTTTAGCTGAAAGATTATGCAAATCAACTGTGTTAAAGATGATGCGACAATATGTCTCTTAAGTGAATCAAGTGATGAGTGTGTGTGATACAAGCTTAGAGAAATTTAAATATTGAAAACGGCGTGGATGTTTATTGGTGAATCATTTTAGTGTAATGCAGAAAATAATACATTAAATGAGATGAATGTTTTAAGGAAAAAAAAAACCGCAACCCACACGACAGCAGCAATGACTGATATACGCGATATATAAAAACAAGTTTTAACAGTCATCAAACGACAAGTCAAGGTTAAGAAACTGCAGATACCACCACCCCCCCAGGGCTATAAAAAAGCAATTTCAAACTTATATACACCTCTTTGTTCTAATGATGCCAAAAAATAAAAAGTTTTGATTGAATTGCATTTTGATAAATGATTATAGAAATGTTGGCTTTAAGCTAAGTTAGTGACATCATTTTTCAAATAAAATTTGTTGTGCCAGTGGGCAGAAGGCAATGAAACATGATTGTTGGGTTGCCCTTAAATGGCAATACCCAATACTTTATATAGAGAATTGTGTTGTTGGTCAACAGGCTTTTAAACTGACAAAGTATTCAAATGGAATAAAAACACGAAATGTCTTTAGAAAAAACATTTTCTCAAAATTATACAGTAAATTTTCATAACTTTCTAGTTAGTCTTACGGCATAAACAATAATTACTAGTAACTACAAATCAAGTCTATCCCTTTTTATACTAGCTTGTAGCTACTAGGCGTCGCGAATTGTTTACTCTTTAGGTACATAAATCTAAAACTGAATACTTTAATGGCATATTCGACCATTACTCGTAGGTAATGGTCACTTAAACGAGCCTCGAATTGAGCCCCTAAGTTTATTCAATTACCGATTTGCATGATTTTTTGGGGTTTCCGTTCAATTAAACTTACATACACAATTTGCATATAATTTATGACTTAATTACAATTAAATAATATGCTGATTAGTCTATTTGTGGCTAGACGTACTTCTAACCCATATACATTTGCATTTGCTTTTAGGCTCCGCCCAAAAAGAACAACAAACAAGCAAACAAAAAAAAAAAGAGTTTAGTTTATTTTATTTCATTTCATCTTTTTTTCTTGCTCAATCGTCGAATCAAAAGCTACGGTAGACAGAGGCGTCGCTTTAGCCGCTGAAAAAGGGTGAGGCCTATATGCATATACATACATACATAAATAAATTCTTTTTCATATACATATGTATGTATATGTTGTTGAGTTTAATATCAATTGTGTTAATTGCTCATACGTCATGTTGGCTTTAAATGAATTGGTTTAGCTTCCCTTTTAATTAAATTTGTTGGAAAAGTTTTGCCGGACAAACGATGAACAAATGTGCTCAGTGTCTCTTGATTGTGTGTGTGTGTGTGTCTATATGATCTCTCTTTTGTTGTTGTTTTTCTGTTATTGTTAAAACGTTTTGCTCTACATAGAGGCCGAGTCAATTGTTTATGAAGTGCACAGAATATATGTATGTACTATATAATTTCGTTTGTATATATATAGAGCCACTTTAGTTAAACATATGCGAAAGTACATACGCATCAGTGTGTGTGTGTGTGTGTGTGTGTGTGTTGTGTATTGTGTTTCCAGATAAACATTTCTTTATATCTTCATTCAGTTTTTATTTGGCGGATGCTACTTGAAAGTTCGTTCAGCATGAAGTCATGCTTCATCCTCAACAAAAACCATAAGCAACCCACATCCATCTCAATTATGAAGTTTTTTATGATGACAATTTCGGCAAAACTAAAAAACAAAAAAAAACATATATAAAAGAAACTCTAATTGCATATATGTGTATATAAATTTTCTGTTGGGCTTTGCTTGTTTCAGAAAAACTGCTGAAGCAACATTTTGTTATGTACATATCCGTTAGTCATAGAACTAAATCTCATATTACCTAAGCGAATGGAGAGAAAAGAAAGAGTATTTGTAATCGTCAAGTCGAGTCTATATAGCATTTAGTATCTGTTGTTTAGCTATCATTATATATACAGTTGCTGTAAAAAATTTGACACATAAATAATAATTTTTAGTTATTTTTTGGCGTTCAGTTAGTTATTCTATTGAGAGGAAGTATCACAAATTTTCTGGAAGTATATATATATATATCTTCAAGGATTTCTTTTCATGAAAAGTCATAAAATATGGACTCTATGCATATAGACTTTGTCCGGAATTCACCGTTTTTTTTCTATTTATTTGGTCTTTATAGTAATTTAAGAAACAATGTTCTGTCTTTAAATTGGCTTATTGTATGCGAAATTAATAACAAACATATTTAGACAATTTTTTAAGTAAAACAAAATGGGAAACATTAAATTTTTTTTATATCTTATTAAGCAGAATTTGTAAACAAAATAAAATTTTTTATTCTTTGTTTGTATTCAAAGTCTGAAAGTGTTTCAAAAAAACATACAGATTTAAGGTATTCAATAAATATAAATAAGGAGTTTACAAACAAGTTTTACCACATAATTTTCACTAATTAAAGTCTAAAGTTTGAATTTGTAACATACTAGCAAATTCAAATCTATTAAGTGCAAATAAAGAGCAGTGAAAGGGTATACATTAGTCGTTAAGTCTAATTCTATATCGTGGCAACTTCTTCCTTTGTGATTTTCATATGAAAAGTAAACATTGTGTGTTGTTCTGCTTAAAGTGCATAAAAATGGCTTGCTATAAATTGTATAAACAAAATTCAATTTTTTTTTTTATTTCGATTAGTTTGCCAATAAACAAGAAGTCTTATATAAGCACACATTTGGTGTATGTAGAGGAATTTGAATTTGATTTGAACGCCTTCTCGAGTATCTCACGATCTCACTACATACTACATGCCACGATCCGGTCACGCCTTTTCGCCAGACATAAGGCAGGCAGGCATCACGTATTTTGGAAATAAAGAAAAATTTTAAGTTCAAAAGCTATAAACTTGTCAAAAAAGAAAAGACAAAACGTAATACACAAACAAAAGTAAAGAAAATTACTCTAGGAAAGTGTGTTAAATCTAGGCAACGCTTTTGAATTACCTATTGGTATTTTATTAGTTTTAGAGGTGTAAATTTTGATTATAAGTTACTTCAATTCAGCAATAGAAGTAAAAGGAAAATATGCTTGTTTGACACTTTTCGATTGAAGAGGGGAAAAATATGTGAGTTTTACAAAAGCTTCTTTGTTATGTTATTGTCTTTAGTTGACTCATATATATTTCCTTATCCAGACATTGTGAAAGTAAACATAGAAGTTTAATGCATATATAATTTTATATATTTTTTGATTCATTTATATATTGCATTCTAAGATTGAATGACTATTAATAATTTTCAAAAAACATTCTACTCTAGGACATTGAAAGTTTTACATATCTCTTTTGTATTCTTTTTCGGACTTTTTTTTTTGGCACAACTCTTTTCAATAACTTTTCTAAGCATTTTCTGGGTTATTATTTTTTTTATTTGGGTTTTCTCGGTTTTTGGTTTTTGGTATCTCTAAAAAAATGATTTTGTTGCGAAGGTCGAGAATTGTGGGTAGGAGAACACGTTTCCAGTTTACTCCCTTAATATTGAACATGCCAAATTTGGCATTTCCATATCTAATTTTAACCGAAAATCGTATTAAAAATACACTGATTATACGGAGAAACGTTTGTAATCAAGAGAATTTAATGCATATCTATATATATCAATTTAGTGTTATGAATTTAAACTAATTGATAAGTGGAATATCTAAAGCTTATATCATTTCATTGTTCAATTTAGAAATATCTAAGTCCGACAGAAATGTTAAACCCTAAATGTTGTGGTCAAGGCAAGTTAATTATATATAGGTTTTGTATCTACTTGAATAAGGCTGAGAATATATGTAGATATAAACATGTATATACCAAATTATTAAGTTTCAATATGCTTTAAATTTACTTAAATTAGAGCGACTAAATCTTTAAATCATTCCCCACAAGGTATTAATTTGCTTACTATATTTGGGCATCATTAGTAAGGCCACAAAGTAAAGTACAGGGAATTTTAAAGTCTTTAAGTATTGTGCAAAAACTTCCGTTAAAAGTTGTTATTTTTTATATATTT
This sequence comes from Drosophila paulistorum, assembly GCA_018152135.1. Lineage (NCBI taxonomy): Eukaryota > Metazoa > Arthropoda > Insecta > Diptera > Drosophilidae > Drosophila > Drosophila paulistorum. Next base: position 42,559,565 of record JAECXG010000822.1, read on the forward strand.
TTCCGCTTTTTTTTGTGTGAATTTCTGTAAATTGCATGCTGCAGGGGGAACTTGTTGAACAGGTTGGACCAGATGCCAGGCGCAATTGCATCCGATGGAAATGATTTGGGGCCAACGAGTCACAGTTGGAAGATGGAGTTGTAATTTTTGCCAACAGGAAAAGAACTTTCAAATATGTATATATATACATTTTTTTTTGTTTAACTTGAACCGGGTTTAATTAGTAGTCAATTTGCCTAGTTTGAGTTGGTCTTACGCCATTTTTTTGGAATGAATATTGTCAAAGCAAACAATTGAAATGTTTGTTAATTGCTAAGCCAAATACAAGTAATTCGTGTAAAAAGGTGTTTGAGATGGTGTGCGAGAAAGACGAGAGAAGAAGAAGAGGGTGGGGGAGGGGGGAGCTGTATACAGAGACAAATATTAAGCCAATTAATGGAAGTGATTGTGCGACTTTGGTTTGAACTTCTTATCTGAATTCCCCGCAGAGAACATTGCCCATGAGTCAGTGTTATCAGCTTTAGGGTTTAAATATACATAAACGGGAGTGGATTTTAATAAGAAAATCTTAACAATAACTTCCCAGGAGGGGGTCAAACACACACACGCACACATACACTTAGACATCTTATTAATCGAGACCTAATTGGGCATACAAGTTTTTTAACATATTTTTAACATTAACTATTGTTTCCGAATACAAGCAGCTGCAGAATATTCAAATTAGCCAAAAAGTCTTATGTGCGATTAGACGATTTCTCACACATTTTAGGAAGAACTTGCTGAGTGACTGCCTGACTGACAGTCCACAAAAAAACAAAAAAGAATAGAGAGAACAAAAGTAACATGGAATTAGCCAGAACACAGAGAAGAAGCCGCCTTTAAATTTACGAAAAAATATTATAAAAAGCCAATAAATTCAACACCCTCAAGGCAAAAAAAAAAATATATATATACATATTTTAGGCATGAAATTTTTTTGAAGCATAAAGCGTAACAAATTGATTGCTAATTGATATTGATATGTCGATTATTTTATAATTATTCTTTATGATCGTTAAAATCAGAACCAGTTTGTAGTTTAGATATCTATAAAGGAGTTATTTGGTTTTTTTTTGCGCCACTCCCGCACCACAGAAACCACTTAAGTTGGCTTTCTTTAATTAACCCAATCTCAGCTTAAACTTTGGTAAAACTTGTTGGGCAGCTTAAAACTTCAACTTGACCATCATCATCATGATCATTGTGGTCATTGTAATCATGGGGTTCAGGTACATACAGAAATGCCACATCCAACGCCTTCTCCAGAGCTCGTGAAAATCAACGTAGCATGAAGCTATTGTCAAATGATTGCGGATGCTCTTTTTTTGAGGGCTCTGTGGTGAAGCTTGTGCCCAGTGAGTGAAGTTTCAAGGTTTTACAAAGTAAATACCATCTGCCAAATGCCTTTCAATTTGGGGTCATGCCACTTGAAAACAACAACTAAAACAATGCGGGCCACATAGACAACAATTTTTTTTTAAGTTCACAATAATAAAGATGACCAATGTGACCAAAAAAGTTATGCCTCTTACGATTAGAACTAAGCATATAAAAAGTTACAGATAGAGATAATAATCTATATATGTAGAAAATTACTACTACGATTGCTTCATATGGACTAAATTATAAAACAAATGTAAGAGCCAGAAAACATTTCCAGATCTGATTTTATATATTTTACAATGAGACAAATGTAAAAAAAAAATAGTTTTTTATATATCGGGTATATGGCTTCTAAGAAAAAGTCCAAATATTGTTTTAGTCTTTTTCGTTTAAAGAATTTGCATTATGACATCGAAAACTTATTTTAGGGTTTTTGAATTGGATATCTTTATAAAGCCCTTAGAAACGCGACGATTTTGGTGGTTGTTTTAAACTATAGATGTAGGTTCATAAAAGTCAGTAAAGGGGTCTAAAAATATTAAATAAGCGTTCCAGAAAATCAAGAATTTTCGCAAGAACCAAGTAAATAAATATCTATATAGATCTTTTGAACTTCTTTCTATTAAAAAGTTAAAAAAATGTATTCAACTTATCGATAGAAAGCCAACATCTAATTTTATCCTCTCCTACTTTTATCATTTTGCAGCACAATGGATCTAAACAATTGTGGATTCATTGATCCGCAGGCGCAGTTGAGTGCCGCCTTGGAAAAACATGATTTACGTGAATTTCACACAGCTCTGGAAATGGGAGCTCGACCAAATTTACAGGATGAGCGTCATGTAAGCATTTACGAGAAGGCTCTATCGACGCCAAATTGTGGCCAATTCATTGAGGCCTGTCTAAGTCATGGGTGCAATGTAAATTATGTAAGTTTAAGCCAGAGAGGAAGAGAGAAAGATATACTTGAGAGATAATTACCTTGTTTTTATTTTGCACAGATTAATCAGAAACTAAACAAAGCTGCCATTAACTATGCTGCCGATTCCCGAGATCCAGGAAATGTGAAGGCTTTACTCAGACATAGCGGAGTACAAGTAGATCGTAAATATGGCAATTTGACGCCACTCAATTCATTGGCCAAAAATCTCAATGCCGAGAATGTGAACCAAGTAAGAGAGTGTATGGAGCTTTTACTGGAATATGGAGCCTCACCCAATGTGGTGGATCAAGGAGAAATGACACCATTGCATCATGTGCTGAGGAATAACAAGATCAAGGCTATTAAACAAGAATTGATATTGCTATTTCTGGCACAAACGAAATTGGATATCGATAGCTATCGCAACGGACAGGTTCGCCAGATGTTGGAGCAACAATATCCAGACTTTCAGTTGCCTGAGAAACGTGAAATTGGTTCACAAATCGATGCGGAGAGGCTAATGCGCACACTCAGAGATGGAGATGAGCAACAGTTTGAGCAACAGTTCGGTGAATATCACTTGAATCAAAGCGGCATAGCTGACAATTCAAAGAACACGCAACAAGAACAGTATTCGCCCTTGCTAATGGAGGCCATCAAGCGTGGTAAACAGCGAGCCCTTGAGGCCATAATGGCAACGGATGCCATTAGGATTGATAGCTCTCATCTGGAATTGGCCATCATATGGGGTAATTGGCGTGCCTTGGACAAATTGCTCAAGGATTCCAATTTGAAATTAAAGCCAAATTCTTCCCTACTCAACTCAGTGATTGGACGACTGAATGAGCCTCCTTTGGATGATTTCTGTGATTATCAGCGTTGTTTTGAGTTACTTTTGGCCAGTGATTTGGTGGACATAAATGAGAAAGATGCTGGCGGTAAAGTGCCCTTACACTATGCTGTCAAATATAGAAACCAAAAGGCTATAGAGACTTTACTGCGTCATGGTGCTTATATAGGAACCAAGAGTGTATTTCAGGACTTGCCCATACAGGATATGGCTCCGGAATTGCTGGAAGAGCATTTTGATTCCTGCATTACCACAAATGGCCAGAAGCCAGGTGTTGAGGGTTTCGAGATAATGATCAACTACAAGAATCTGATGCGTCAAGAGAAACCGGACAGTGGTAAAAATCTGCAGTATTTGCACGATGAGATGTCCCCCATAGCCTATATAGCTGAAACCAAGGAGTTTCGTCATTTGCTCCAACATCCATTGATATCGAGTTTTTTGTTCTTGAAATGGCATCGCTTGTCGGTGATATTCTATTTGAATTTCCTACTCTATACCCTCTTCACCATATGCATTATAACCCACACTCTATTGAAATTCCATGAGAGTGACCATAAGGCATTGACGGCTCTATTTGGTCTTGGCTCTTGGATTGGAATAATATATCTATTGATACGTGAATTTATACAGTTTGTCATGTCGCCAGTGTTTCACTTTTGGTCCATAACGAATGTGATGGAAGTGACACTGATTATACTCTCCATATTCACCTGCATGGAGGCATCGTATGACAAGGAGACGCAACGAGTTTTGGCTGTTTTTACCATCTTGCTGGTGGCCTTGGAATTTTGTCTTCTTGTGGGATCTTTGCCAGTTTTATCCATATCCACGCATATGTTAATGCTGCGAGCTGTATCCAGTAGTTTCATCAAAAGTTTTGCCCTCTACTCGATATTTGTGTTGACCTTTAGCTTGTGTTTCTATATACTATTTGGCAAGCAAGAAGAAGAAGCCAAGGAAGCAGCACCAAGTGGCCAGAAGGGTGAGGATGAGGCAGATGATGATCGTTTTAATACCTTCTCCGTGCCCATGGAGGCGTTGATTAAGACCATTGTAATGTTGACGGGCGAATTTGATGCTGGTTCACTTAAATTCGGTGGCAGTCCTTATACATATTTTATATTTTTACTCTTTGTCTTCTTCATGACCATTGTGTTGTTCAATTTACTCAATGGTCTGGCTGTAAGCGATACTCAGGTGAGTAATTGGCAAGAACCTGTAATTCTATTGAGTAGGAGAGCTATAGCTTTTTGATCTCTCTTTCAGGCCATCAAAGCCCAGGCGGAACTGAATGGTGCTATATGTCGTACGAATCTCCTAACACGCTATGAACGTGTCCTTACGGGTCGTCATGGACGAGCTGGCTTTATAGTGCAAACTGAACCTTTTCGTAGTATATGCAGACGTCTGCTCAATATTTATCCCAATTATATAACCATACGTCAGATCTATATATTGCCCAATAATGGCAATAGAGTTCTTATACCCATAACCGATGATTCCTATGAATTGCAACCTTTAAAGTCTGGCCAAAATGGCAATGGCTTGGCCAATTTCCAACCATTGGCCACAAATCCATCACAGGCACAGAAAAAATTACTTGATCCACCATTGCAGTTGATGCCCAGCAATTGTTGTTGTTGTCCCCTGTTGTCGGGCAAATGTTCACAAATTGATAATCGTACAGTTAAATTGGCTTTAGCTGTCATCGATAAAAAGTCCACAACCGAAATTAAACAACAAAGAGAACAAATGACGGAAAGACGACTTTTGCATATCGAACAACAATTGGAACATTTGCTACAACTGATGCAACAGCAGCAGCAGCAACAACAATAAACATCCTAAATATAGTTTACTTAGGTTAATTTATACAAACAAGAGTTGATATATGTAGTCCAGAAATTGGTTTTTATTAACATACGAATAATTAGATTTAACAAAACCCCTTAATAATTTGTCCATTTTTTGGTTTTTTAGTATATAATGATTATATAGACAGTAAATATTGTATAAACGAATATTTCTTTACTGTTGTTTTCTTTTTTTGGTTTCGCTTTATCCTCTTCTTTTTTTTTTGTTTTTGTACCCGAGTAAATATATATATATATTCTTGTTTTAATTGCAAATGTTAAGAGTTATGTTTTTGTTTTTTGGTTTGGTTTGTTTGTTTGTTTGTTGGTTTTGTTGATATGATTCGGTTCAAAATGTTTTCTGTGTCACATTATTATTAGTATAATTTAATATTATTATTTCTTTTTTACACATTTCTCTTCAATAAATTGTTAACAATTTTTGTTTTTGTTCGGCGGATCAAATCAAATTAACCAACCTTAACGAGAGGCAATTTATGGCCAAAATTAATGATTAGGCTAAAAAAAAAATAATCAAATAAAGAAAAAAAAACTGTATAATATATGCAAATTTGATTTGATCCGTTGCCTTAAGGGCTTAGCTATTTATATATATATATTTATATATTAGCTATATATAAATATTAAACTATGCCACTTAAAAATTGATTTTCATTTCTTAGAATGCTTTAAATTTTGTTATTCATTCATTTATTGATCTTCAGGCGGCAAATTAGAAATTAAAAAATAATTGACTTTTGTTTTATATCAACGAGCATTTTTTTTTTTGTTTTAGTTTTCTTTATGTTTCATTCTCTTTGGGTTAAACGTTAACTTGATTTTATTCTAGTTGTTATTTTAGGCAAGAATAGGAAAACAAATGTTGAAAGTAAAGTGGAGATTTTAACCCAAATTTAGCCAATCCAACTTTATGCACATATAGTATATATATAAATATATGTGTCTATATAAATGCATAGGTCTTTTGTTCTTGTGAGTTGCCAGATTTTAGCTAGTTCTTACTTTGTTTTTGGTTATGGGAGCAAAGCAACATCATTGACTATGATCAGGATCATTATACTGCGGCTATACATACGAATTCAATAATATCTAAATGTTAATGTTGTTTTCTTTTCTGCAAATTGATTTTGTTATTAATATTCAATTTCTTTTTGTTTGTTTAAGTTTATTGTCGTTATATTCTATGACTAAATTAAATTTCTTTCTGTTAAGCCTCTCGATTGATACTAAAAGCGTTTATTTCAATTATTATTATTATTAATTTTTCTTGTTATTATTAATATTATATTGAAGACAACTAAAATTATAGCTTCTCTTATGTTTTTCTTTTTTTTTTAGTTTTGTTTTTGCTTGTGACTCTCGGTTTGTTCTTTGTTTTTCGGTATTATTATTATTATTATTACGGCTGATGATTGAGATGAGGTTTCTATTGCTATTTCGTTATCAATTTATCGTTTTGTTTGTTTAAACCTATGTAAGACAATATATATATAAGTATGTATATATATATATAATCCTTGCAACTGTTAGGCTATAGACCAATATTTAAATATCACTTAATTGACGAGTGTTTTTTTTTTGTTTTATTATTTTTATTTGCTTTTTCCTTTCCTTTTTATTTTTCTGTTAACAATGTCTAATTTAAAAGTTATGATTTTAGGTTTTTTGTTTTTTTAATGGTTTTTGTTTTGTTTTTTGGTTGTGTAAAAATTGCAGTTAAAATCACAAGTTAAGTTTTTTTTTTCGATTATTTCTTCGGGTTTTTTGAGGGGATTTTCTTGGTGTGTAGGAGAAAAAGGATTCTGTAGTTGGTACCATTTAATTTCATCATCATCATCATCAATCGCCATAGCTATCGCTGTCTGATTGTCTGTTGTTCGAAGTTAGATTAAAAGATTCATAGAGTGTTTAAAGTGTGCGGTGTCAGTGTGTTTGTCTGTGTATAAATAAACAACTTAAGTCCAATCACAAGATGACTTAAAAAGAAGCAAACAACATATTTAGTGTTTTTTTTTGTTTTGTTTTTTTCTTTTAAAATAAAGTTTCTTGGAAACTTATAGTCGAAGTCAAAGATGTTTGTTCTTTTGTTTATCGTGGAAGCTTGTATAGGAGACCATTTCGATTTCGGTATGTTTTTGTTTTTTTTTCTTTGTTTGTTGCCTTTTTTTGATTTAAGTTTTTGTTTTTTTAGTTTTACGTTTTTAGTTAGACTAAATGAATTAGTTAATAAATAAGTACATATAGTAAAAAATAATTTATAGGTAGAGAATTAATAAAAATGTTAATAAAAGTTCTCACTGGTCTTTTAATGCACATATTGCTTGGTTTTCAATTTTCCTTTTTTTTCGTATTTTCTTTGGTTTTTTGTTCTTTTTTTTAGGTAGGACTGCTGTTTCAACTGACTGTTGTTGTTGTTGTTTTTAGTTTATAAACTTATGCATTTAGTTGGTACATTTCGATTAATAAGAGTTATTTACGGATTGCTCTATATATATATATATATTTATAAAGATAATGCCCAAGTGGGTTGCCTTTGAGTGTGTTTTGTTGGTTTTTTCTTTCTTGTGTGTTACTTGACTTGGATTTGGCTTAAGTTCTCTGATGTCATTAGTTTTTCAATTTCTTTCTTTTATAGATTGATTGATTTGTTTTCTTTGTTTTTGGAGTAATGATTGGAGTGTTTGAGTGAAGAGGAGTCTGTACAATAAACCTAACTCTTTTGTTTTCATATACTAAATGTATTTATGTATATATTTTCAATTCTACTAATACTTCGCATTTTTGTACTTGAACAATCGGTAATGGAATTATAACGAAAAAACATTTCTTCAATTGTTGCTAACTAATTATATATATGTATGTATATAGTATGTATGGTAACTATAGTTATATTTATTAGCTCATTAACTTTGCGTTTCTTGTGTTATTTTTTGTTTGTCTAAAATACTTCCTTTGGCATATGTACAAAATATACTACATATTATATATAGTATAGTATTTAAGAAGAAAGAAAACTGAATAGTTTTACTAGTTTATATATAGTATGATCTGCTAGTTACATATGTATATGTGTAGGTCTTTTATAGTTTCAACCCAAATCACTAGAGAAAGAACAAAACAACCTTTTTAAAATATTCACGATATGATTCGTCTACTGATCAACCGATTGATCCATCAACTGATTGACCTGAATTAACCAATCCAGTTGACTTCATAATGTATGTATATGTATGTAGGTATGTATATATAATCTATGCTATATAAATATTATAGTCTAATTGATATATAATGTTCTGAATATAATTCTGATCTTCTCATCGTATTTTTATGTTTTTTTATGCTTTTGATTTCTGATTCTGTACCGGTTTAATGCACATTGTTGTTAACACAGAGTTATAATTATATTGATTTCATTTCATTATACTATGGCCCATATATACTATGTACTATGTATATAGAAAGTTTTTTTTTTATTTAGATAGTTCCGTTTCCGCGTATGTGTATATCTATATATATATATATGTATATATCAATCTCAGTTTATGAACAATAAGAAGTTCTTTCTGCTGATAAAATGCCTAAAACTTTAACTCATCGCATGATCAAAATAGTAATAGATATAGAAGACTTCTTTATAGAAAGGATTCTAAAAATAGTTAGTTAGTGGCAAATTATAGAAATTCTGTAAATCAAATATAAAGAACAACAGCTAACTTTTATAGGAATTTCACTTCATTGAGTTAATTATATCAAGATTAACTAATTTGATCTTAAAAAAAAATAGACTAAAAGGATCTTTAAAAATAAAATTTCATCATAGTCATTAAGGAAAAGAGTTGATATTTCATTACAATACTTAAGGAAAAGAAATTGACGAAAACATCATTATTATTCTTAATTAAAGAGCATCGAAAACTAAAAGGTTTAAGGTTTTGTATTGACCTCGGTTATTGTTAACCTCATTGAAGTATAAGATGTTTCTCATCTATCGAGGACTTCATTTAATATTTAATTTCTGTGTCTAATTTAAAAACATAGATTAAACTTGCTGCCTTATCAACTCCGAGGATATTTTGAGTTTTTAAGTTTTAGTATTAAATTTTTCATTTAACAGAAAACAAATATCAGAAATCAACGATATCTTTAAATAGTTAGAATCAAGAACATAGAATCAATTTCGAGGACTTTCTAGGCCAATTATAAATTCCATTCTTCTGACAGAGCATAATCCAATCACTTAGGCACAAAATTTGATATATATATATATATGTATTTGTGTGTGTAAGTTTGTGTATATGTTTCGAGGCGGTTTGTATAAAGCGACTAATTAGTTTAGTATATATATATAGTTAATCCGACTATCTTTAACAAATGCCTAAAACCTAAGAGACTATAAATTCTAAATGAGTGAAATGCTTTTGGGAATCAGACAACTGGAGGTTGTCAACTTGTCGATGAGCTGCCATTGTTGGTGGTGTTGGAGCTGCTGCTGCTGATGGTACTACTTGTGGCACTGCTCCTCTGGCTATCGTTGACATTCTCCCCCCGCTCTGAAGGTCATCTAGTCTCTGTGGATTGCGATGACTGCATGGTTGTTGGATCTTCAACAATTTCGGGATTATAATCGTAGAACACTTGTGAGGTATCACCCTGCACATTGACATCGATAGGAGCATGCTGCGGCTGAGAACTATTCTCCTCGAGGCCGATATTACTGAAATCACCACGTGGCGGATCTTTCGGACTGTCCACCATTATTTGAACTGTTGAGGGCATTTGCATATGTCCGGCAGCCAATTGACTATCCGATGAACCACTACTTATACGTATTTGTGGTGGCTTTGGCTTCGATTCATGGCCCGTGCCTGAATAACCTTGGTCATCGTCCTCCTCATCCTTGTATTCCTCGCTCTCACGATGCACCAGGACATGAACCAATGTGGCATTATCTGGCCGCAAGCTAAGCGTATGTGTTGGATGAGTTTGTTGATCTGGTGAGGGTTTAGTCACTATAACCTCCGGAGCAGGTCCTTCGGCTGTAATGAATGAATTAGTATTTCAATTATCGAATCCTAGAGGATCAAATAAGACATCAATTGACAATCGACACATACAGACAAAAGCGTTCTTGTTAAGTCTTAAAGCGCTCTGTGCTGACAAACCTCGTTCTAGGGGCGGTTTCTTGCGTATAAAACTCGAGGCACGCTTACGATTTGGAGTTGGAGCCATTTGCGGATGCGGATGAATTTGGGTTTGTCTATCGCTCTCGCTCGTAGCGGCTGTGGCTGTTGCGGAGGCGGATGTTGAAGTGGTGGTTGTGGTGTTGGTGGTGTTGGAGGTGTTGGTGGTGTTTATAGCGGCTGCTGTTGGTGAGTTTTTCAAGGGAAGGGGAATTGTGAGACACAGATTAGTGTTGAGTGTTAAAAGGCACAACATAAATATATATATATATAGTTATATAGTTAAAGATATACAGAGGAGAATATACAAAACGAGGTTGGTAGGTAGGTATATGAGATACATAATGTAAGTTAGTTAGTTAGTTTGTGGTGTGATTAAAACAGTACAGAGATAGTTTGGTTTTAGTTTTTAGCGATAAAGGGAGAGTTACAGATCGTGGTCTCGGTGGAGTAACATGAGAGTATACATTATCGATGTGAAGCCATGATTGATTTGTTATGGATATTTTGAAATGGTTTTATGGTTGAATATAGAATTGAAGTAAGTAAGTAAAGTGCATTTTAGACTATAGTTAAAACAAATATGTACAGGAGTATATGCATATATACAAATTTGTTATATTTATAGATATATTAAATATATTAATGCGTGATTCTTGAAAGGTGAACTGAGTAAGTTGTTTTTTGGTTTTGTTTTGGTTTTTAAGTAGTAGGCACTTGTCAATAATTACTTTTTCTATGTACTGAAGGTGAGGTTAAGCTGTCATCGACAGCATCCTGATGACGCAAAAAGAAATTATAAAAGCTTCGGCGACGAGTTGCTCTAGGCGCTTCCACAAATATGCTACCGCTAATAGTTGATCGATAATAACAATAACAATAAACATAATGATAATAATAATAACAATAATAATGATCATAATCATATATCGGTATATAACATAATAATAATGGTAATTAAAAAATTAATATAGTATATGTCGGTAAGTATAAGAGTTACATGTAGATAGAGAGACAAATAGAGAGAGCGAGAGACAGAGCGAGATCAAAAAAACGGGGCTGGCTTTTAGTAACATTAATTAATTAATTAGTCGAATCAAAGGGACCGCAAAAAAACACAAAATTCTATTTCATATTCAATTAATCAATTTTTATCCATCTCAAATAAACAAAAAAACGTTCCATTAGTTGAACTAAAATATATTTAGATCATTAGTACTTAATAAGGCCTGTTCTTGTTTCCGAATTCGAGTGATTTTCTTCTTGTTTTTTATTTTCTTTAGAAATTTAGAAATATATTCTATCCTACACCCTTTTTAAAATGTTTTATGTGGTATTTTTTTTACCTTACACTTTTTTTAAAATGTTCTTAATAAATTGTAATATGTTGCTTACATTATTAAATAGTAATAGATAAATTGGGATCTGGCATGAAATTAAAAGATGTTTTCCCCATAGAGAATCAAAAAGTTCTTAAATAAATTCAATGTAAAATAAATGTTAAAATCTCTAGAATTATGTGTAAATTTGGGATTTGGGATTTGGGATCTTATTCAACTTAAAATAGGTAAGCAAAGTCATCTGTGGATTTAGATTCGGAAACAAATATATTCATAGAGGTCTTATAAAAAACGTTAGGTAATTGCGGACGATTTGGAAACGAGAACAGGACTAAAACTAGGCCACTTAAAGTTTTGATTTTATACGATTTAAAAAATACACGAAATAATTTTTGAAATTTTGCTCATAAACCTTTTTGATTAAGAAGCTTAATAAAAGAAATTTAGAAATACAAGTAGACCAAATTTCAATTCAATTTTAGGCGAATAGAAGAGTATATATGTATATAGGCAATTCTCCAGATAAATCTGTATTTCTAGCACTTGTTTTATTTTTTATTTTTCAGAAAACGTTGAATATGTACGAATGTCACGTTCGGCAGTGGAGAATTGCCTATATAAAATTAATTTTCTTAAATAAAATTAAGATTTGTTTTTTAACTAAAAGCCAGCCCTCGGTTTGATCCACAAATTATACACAAATTTGTTTTTTTCTTTATATAGATACATATATAGATTAGCGATCCATTAGGCAAATATATATATCGAAATTCTCTGCAATTTTTCGACGAAAAATACTTGAAAACGAAAATCTGTAAGAAGCAAATGGGGGAAATGAGTCGTGGGTTGTTTTTTTTGTTTTCGAATTAAGGATACAGTTTCGGTTAACGAATTCGTGACGGTTTTGTTTGATTTTGTTTTCTAGCCAATTTCAAAGATGCAGTCAGATTGGGCCATGTTATATAACAATGCGGCTACATAAAACTGAAGGCAAGGACTAAAGAATATACTATTTGTTGTATGTATATATTTATAGATGGTTTTGTTTTTGTTTTTTTGTTTTGTTTTTACTAAACAAAGTGCAGCGAACTCTAGGGCAACTTAGATAGATAATCAAACTGAAATATGACTATTAAAAAGTATTTTTACATAGAGACAAAGAGAGCGAGCGAGCTAGCAAACGGATTTTGGCGAATTTTGCCAGTCTTATTATTAGTATTTTGTTTTTTTTAGATTGATAGAGATCAAAGAGAATTACAGAGGCGGTCCACTACTTACAAATTATAAAATTTTGTTTAGTCATTTTACTCGAATGCAATTGTTTAAGTATTAACTGCTGTGGCTTATTTAGTATTTGATTGTGGCAGTAATGAGTATTTGACAGAGTATTTGAGGGTACAAAGAGCGAGAGAGAGAGAGAGAGAGTTGAAGAGTATTTAAAGAGTCGTTTTTGGTTTTGCTTGCGTTCGCTTTAATGATGATTAGTTAATTTGAGCGATTTTGTTTGAATGTTGAAACTAGATATATATAGAAATTTTCCATATATATATTTAAGAGTATATATATATACTGGGTACTGATACTGAACATGATTAAGTTGAGTTTTGTAGTTATAGTAGTAGTATTAAGTAAGTAGTAAGTAGTAATAGTACGTGAGAGCTTTTGATTTTGTTTTTTTTTGTATTTTGCTAAGTTTTTGGCTAAGGAGCTGATGAGATTTTAGATAAATTTTTGCCTTTACCTAAATAATTGAGGCCACTAGGCTGGGAGCCACTTCGTAAAACGGCTGTTACCATATCGGCGAGCAAGGACTCATAGTTTAGGGAGATACAAGAGGATATGCTAAAATAAATAGGTCTTAAATTCATATACACACTGTGGATAATAATAACAAACAACAACAAAAATGGTTATAGATTCATGGTGTGTGATTTGAAGCTGAACAATTTGTTGTTTTTCTTTTGGTTTGGTTTGGATTTCGCGGCAGAGGCAGAGAGTCAAACAGGGAGATAGAGAGGAGTAGTAAGGAGCCTTTCGTCTAAAAATTGCATTTTCATTTGCGCGGCATTGGTAAATGTATAAATGTGTGTGTGTGTGTGCGTGTAGTGAGAGTGGGTGTAGTGTGGGTGAATTAACTACCGTTTGCCCAGCTCATCGCTTTGTTGCTTAATATCCTTAACCACATCATCGGCCCCAGAGACAAGCATTAATGGTAAATTTAGCCATGGACCAGCCAATTCGCTTAAATCAGACGCATCGGAGGCTCGTGAGGATTTCCGTGAAGAGGCACGACTCGAGCAGGCAGTGCCCCTGCGGCTAACCTAAAATTAGATGAACCAAAATTTACACAATGCATAATATTGAAATTTATTTAAGTAACTCACCTGCAGATGGAAGAAATTCAGGGCCGATAGCTTCGATTGCCAACCACCTGGACTGGAATTCTGTGTGGCACTATCACCCGAATTGGAACGTTCTTTCTCCCTCTTGCGCCTGCATATAAAAGAATCATAGATCAAGTTACTAAATAATTCAAATAATTCAAACAAAATTCGTTTAATATTCATTTGGACTAGTTTTTGGTAGAGGGGTTGCATTAAGGACTTCTTCTCTATAGTATGTATGTAGTTAATGAAGGGGGGAGGAGTACCGCAAATAGTCTTTCCAACCCAGCTGTATCGTTTTGGCCGCCTTCTCCTGACGCTTCCAGATCCGTGTCGATGAAACAATTTCCAATTCTTTACGCGTTGGAAACTGTTTCTTGAACTTGACATCCATTTGTTCCTGCAACTGTTTGAAGTTATCGGTCTCCTCGACATGACCTAACACGTGCTTAACCAGCGCGTGCAAAATATCGAGACAGTGTATTTTATTGCCCCTCGAAATGGGCAGATTAAATGACACTAAAGCGACATTATTGGGCTTCGAGATGCCCAATGGTGGATCGAGAGAGGCAATAAAATCGGACAGTTGCGAGAAGTGTATAAATTGGGTGGCATGTGGATCATATCTACAATAAGAAAAAAAAGAATACAAAATACATCAATAGAAATTCGAAAACGTTTAATTCCTCGTTTTCAGATCAAAATGGAATGTTATCCGATAAACCTACTTGGACCAGCGTATATAAAACATTTCCAAATCATCCTCAACAATTCCAATCTCCTCCTCTTGATGGGCCTGATTGAAATTCTCCAATATTATGGCAATGTACATATTGATCACAATCATATAGCTGATTATAATGAAGCTAGTAAAATATGTTATCGCAAGCAAGGGATGGCCACAATCTCCATTCGTTTGACGATTGAAGAATGGATCACAATCCGGTGGCTGTATCATCAGAGATTCCAAGACATCATTCCAACCGGCGGAGGTCATCAGGCGAAACAATAATTGCATACTACGACCAAATGTCTGAAAGTTCACCATATCATCCAGGGCTCCCTGTAGCTTCACATGACCAAACAAAGACATGCCCAATATGGCATAGATAAAGGTAATCAGACCAAGCAGGGCTCCAATATTAAATAGAGCTGGCAGCGACACAACCAAAGCGAATAACAATTTCCTTATGCCCTTGGCGGCCTTAATGAGTCGCAAAATACGTCCAATACGGAACACACGAACGACACGCAACAATGTGGGACTAATGGGCAGATCAATCATAATGTCCTCCATTAAAATGCCAAATATACTAGCCAAAACCAAGAGGAAATCAAAGACATTCCATGGCACCGTGAAGTAATGATAACGTAGACCCACAATCTTAACAATTGCCTCTGCGAAGGGAATATATATTGAAATGATTTGTAAGATCTGTTATCTTCATCTCAATTTCCACTTACCCAGACCAAAGACTGTGGTAAAAAATGCATTGCTTACTTCCAGTATAAAGAACACGGCATGTGGTTGATCGTAGTGCTCTATGCCCATGGTAAGCATATTTAGAAAAATCAGTACAAAGATCGCAATTTCGAATCTGTGCATAAATATTTATCAAGATTAATGTTAATTTTTATATAAACCTTTAAAAATTCAAGTAGCAAGGGAAACCGCTTCGACAAAGCCGAAGATATAAAGGACTATATATACATAAGACTAAATCTAACTAAAAACTAAAACTATTTATATATATTTATTTTTTTTACATGCCAAATTTGATCTAATAAGTATTGGAAAAAGAATTTACAAACCCCCAACCCCCCAATGAGTATAAAAACCAGAAGGACTACATTGATTACATAGTAGTAAGTAAAAGGAGTTTAATTTTAGATAGTTAGTTGGGATAGTTGGGGAAAGTTAGAGAGAGTTTAAAAGTGCTGCTAGTTACAACATTGATTCATCAGGCATTCGATAGAGATTCAATACATTATTTTTGATCAATCATTCTTTTTTTTTCTTTTTTGGTATTCAAAATTAATCAAAAATATTGCAAGAGCTTTAAAGTGAATCATCATCTTTAATCATTCACAAAAAAAAAGTGTTTAAATGAATTCTATCACCAAATCTTATTATTTTTGTGGTCCTAAACTAAGATAGAACTAATTGTTACGTAGATTTAGATTTAGAATAGGAAAACAAATTGTTTTTAAAGTTTTAAAGGATTTAGGATTTTCTTAATTTGGTTTAATTGTTTTGTTTTGGTTTTGTTTGTTGCTTTACCTTCTCGAATTGGATAAATCATAAAACATAGCTAAAAAATGATTTATGGGTCGCTTAATAACTTTCTGTGGTTTCTTTCGTCCCAATTTTTTCATGGCCGTGTAATAGTGTTTTTGAGATTCGGTGAGAAACATTTCCAACACTCCTCCTTCATACTATATTTTTAATAAAATATTTAATAAACAACACAACAATAATAATAAACCAAGAGTAAAAAACGAACAAACCAAAGTGTTTTAAGAATGGAGAAAAAAATGTGAAACATTTAATTTGATATATATATATACATATATATATATACACAACATCGACATTATCAACAATATATGTTTTGTTCTCGTAAGAGATTTACATTTATATACAATTGCCATGGGTATGGGGGTAAAATGGTAAAATGACAATGAATTGTTGGCAAAGATTCTTTCGTGGGCCACAAATAAACTTACCTTCTTTTTGAGCATATTGAAATTATCAATGATAACTCCAATGAACAGATTCAGGGTAAAGAATGAGCCGCATACAATAAATATAACAAAATAAATATATGCATATAAATTGGCTTCTCTCTGCGGCTGTAGATCCACTCCACGGGCGTCGACTGCATCGGCCATCACCTCCATCCAGCCCTCAAATGTGGCCACTTGCAATAGGGCCAGATATCCCATGCCGACATGATCGAAAGTGATCTTTGAATTGATCCATGTATAGTTTTGTTCTATGCAATCCCATTTGTCGTTCACCTCCTACATTAAATTATTGCATAATATATATTTTTTAATTTGTTCGTCAGTTGGAATTGATTATAGGAATTTCCATTTCAATATGGATTTTTTTGTTTGTTTTGGGTTCGTTACTCACGGTAATTGGCAGCAATTCGCCGATTTCATTGACGCATTTGAAAAATTTACCACCAAAAAATTGTACACCCATTATGGAGAATATTAACCAAAAAACTAAACAAACCAAAAGTACATTGAAAATTGATGGTATTGCATACATGAGAGCATTTACTACAATCCGCATTCCTTGCCACCTGGAATAGAAACATTGGGTATTTTTGTTGGATTGGTTTTCTTGTTGGTCACATGACATTGGCGATTATCTATAGATTACAGGATTATTTGGACAGGAGGAGTATATGTATGTATACTTTGAGGGGGGGAAGGGCGGTCAGTTTATTTAAACAAAGGTGCATAGAATTGATGAATTGATTGATGAAATGATTTCACTTTGACTACAACAAAGGAACGGAACTCTAAAGGAAAAAAAAATTCAATTTATTTGCCAATTAATCTAGTTATAAATACTATATACTTGGAATTTTGAAATTTTTCGTTTTTTTTTTTAATGATATTTACAGTAGATTGAAAAAATTATAGTCATTCGGCAATTTCGGGAATATCTTATGATCCGATCTGATCTGTTTGAATTGATTTTGATTTGATTTTGCAGTCCCTAGACATACTAAATATAGGTATATATATACAAGTCTAAGAAATATATATACATATAAAGGTATATATATATATATATACATAAATTATATACAATCGAGAGAGGCTATGGAGTTTTAGGATGGTGGTTCTACATGTATTTCTATTCGAAATCCATAAAGAAGATACGAGATTGTATTAAACACTGCATAGCTCTTTGTTTCTGTTTATCCTATTTCTGTTTTTCTTTTTTGTTTTGCTTTGGCGTTGTCAAATGTCTGAGTGCAGCCTAAAGATCAAATATCGATTAGGATCGGGGTCCACTCCATGTCCAACTTACCGCGAGATGGCTCTTAGGGGTCTAAGGGCTCGTAAAGTACGCAATGAGCGTAAAACCTTCAAATTTTCATTCTCCTCAATGAGTAGAGAAAAGACAGAGACCTAAAAGGGAGGGAATATACATACATATATATAGTTGGAAGATTATATTCATATATATGACTACTCACAAATACTATGATGAAATCAAGTATAGTCCAAAAGCTTGTAAAATATTTGGAAAAGCCCAAAGCCAACCATTTTAATATCATTTCCACCACAAAGATCAAACAGAACGAAAAGTTTGTCCAATAGAGGACACGTTTCAGTGTCTTATTGCTATCCAGATAGATATCCTCGAAGCAGAGCGTAATACTCGACGCAAAGATCAACACTAAGACAAACCACTCAAAGGCCGGAGTATCGACAACCGTCAAGACAGCCGTCCTAATGCGTGTCCAATGCTTGGCACTTGGTGTATCCATGCAGGACATAAACCAGGGACAACGAAAATAGAAGCTATAAAGGGAAAAAAAGGATGAATGGGATTCGTTTTTGGTGATGAACTCTACTCACTGATCGTAGCATTTTTGGGGAAAACAATCATCTGGCACTTTTGGCGGCTTCGCTTGACCGAAACTGGGAAAAGTCATGGGATCATTGTAGGCGCCCTGCGAATTACGTCTCCCACCGACAGTGAGATCGTCCACGTAGGAAACCAGACAATGCCATGGTTTTTCGGTCAGACGTGAGAAAGCCGATGCTGGTTTTGGGGTCGTTGATGCAATGGTGGCCACTCCCTCTTGTGATGCATGAGGATGCAACAGTGTCTCAGTCTTTTGGCTAACCTCGGCCACTCCCGAGCTATGCGATTCGGTGCGGGCGGACTGAAAGGATGCGGCTTTGTCTAAGGTCGATTGTGGATGCTCCGAGCGTTGTCGTTTGCCGGCCATGGCATGTGCATGTTGATGTGGATGTGCATGTGGTGTGGTTGTTGTCTGTATACTTGTTGCATGAAAATGCTGCTGATGCTCGGTGAGAGCAGCCAGCGGCGGTGTGGCCTTTAGCGATGAAATTTGCGCCAGTGTTGGTGGCTCAATGTTCGATTTCAAGGATGTGGGCGGTGTGGCTGGTACGGTCTTTGATTGCTTTTGCTTCTGTATTAATAAATTCTCATACGAATTGGTGCTCTTTAGCGATAAACTATCCAATTGGCTTAGCTGCTGTGGATCACCATGTAGGAATTTTCTTGGCATTTTCTCCGATTCAATACGCAGCGTTGAAATTGGCTTTTCCTCTTCGGGCAGTTCTTCCAGTCGTTCGATAAGTGAGAGACGCTTAAAGCGATCGAATTGAAGGCTAAATGGATCAGTTTTCCGACGCATAAATGGTGATCCAGCTCCACTGGCTCCACCGGAGCTATTGCTAGTTGCCGCCACAGCCATGGCCTCCATGGCTATGAAGGGGGCATGAATTTGATCACAGATTTTACGTATCTCGTTCGAGATGCTAAAGTCTTCGTCAATTTTTCGCTGCTTTTCCAAACTGCGACGTTTCAATTTCACCGACTGACGATGAGCTGTTGAGCTAACCGAATGCGATCGTCTGGGCACGCTGGACAGATCATAGCTGTCATAGGGATTCAATGGATGCACCACCTCATCGGCTGTGGTGCGTTCCGAGGCAGCTGTTATATGCGCAATGTGATCCATAATGGCTCGCGTGGCCACATCAGCTGCCGGCGAGGGTTCAGAGAGTGTGGATAATTTTCTCTCTAGCGAGGTGGTGGAACGTTTAATCTCTTCCAATTCCTTTTCGAAACTTTGTATAATGTTATCGAACTCGGAATGCTCCGCAAGAGGTTCACTACTGTCCAATTGCAGCTGCGAGGAACGATGCGAACGCATAGGTTGTGCCTTATCCTCTTCCTGCAGGAATTGAAACAACTCCTTCTGATCACAATTGAGCAATTCTTCGCGCAAATTTCCACCCTGCTGTGATAAAAGCTCATCCTGGTCAATGGATATGGAATTGAGCGAATGACCACTCGAATGTCTTCTCATATGACTGCCGCCCTCTTCTGTTTCCGTTTTAATTAACGATTGTCCACTCGACTGTGACAGGCGATCCAAACTTTTGCGATAACTGGGCGAGCGTGTGAGCAAAGATTTCTGATACTTGAGATAGGCCTCATCATGCTCGGAGGCCTCTTGCAGAGAGTCCACCCGGGCAAATGAGCCACTACGTTGATCATTGACATAGGGATCTGTATCTGTGGAATTGTAATGGCCCAGCAGGCGCAGTTCTATCGATTCGGTGTAGGTGGCCTCATCCCGTGAGTCATTATGCTGGGTGCCCACTCCCGAAGAGATTTGATGCTGCAACCGACTGCGCTCTGGCAAAAGATTCTGACTAATCTGTGAACTAATGGCCACCTCATACGATGGCGGCAGGGAATCGCTTGTCGAAGGCATTTGTGGTTGTTGCTGTGGCAGTTGCACTTGCTCCAATTGCTGTTCGCAGAGCAAAGGTTCCTCATATTCAAGGCCATCGACAATTGTATGCAAATTCTCAGCCAAAGGAATTTGATAACCAAAATCTGAGCCAGAGACAGGACGATTCATAGACTCCTGCAAAGTTTTAAAATGTTTAAGGATTAGCATGAGATTTTTGAATTTACCGAAATTGTTTATTCACCTGATAGCTTAATCTATGAAACTTGGTCTCGGCCAACAGATTGGGTTTATCCAATTCAAGAACTGCCTGCGATTGCCCTTGCCCCTGCTGCAGTTGCTGCTGCTGATGCTGGGCCTGCTGGGCTTCCAGGACAATTTGCTGGAATTTCTCAGCAAATTTACGCTCTTTGCGATCTTTGCGCTCTTGCCGCTTCTTACGTATCAAATCACGAACCCTTTCAATGCTCCGGGCCAGTTTCGATTCCTCGCCAACTTCCTATGTTTGTTGTTGTTACCAAAAAGTATATATGCATTAGTTTTGAACATGAAATGATCAAAAGATCTCAACTACTTGATTCGATTGACACAAATTGGAGGCAACATAAAAACACATTATTAACAATTAGTTAAGAATAAATACATATATAATTATATAGATTGGGTTTTTTTTGGTTGCGCTATTTACATTTATTAGAAAATTTTGTACTAAGGAATTTTTGTTTGTTTAAAAGCAAGCTACAGTTTTTTTTTTCTTTTGATTAATTGGAAAATAGGAATTTTTTTTTTTTGGATTTAAGTTTTTTGTTTAAAAAATTACCTTTTTCTTGAAAATCTGTTTAACGGTTTTTTGTGTATTTAAAAATTTTGTTTAGTGTTTTTTGTTTGTGTGTGTTTTTAGTGTTTTTTAGTTTTAGATTTTTAAACGCATGGTGCAAAGTTGACAACAGAAATGTTTAGTTAATTTAAATAGTTTAGTTAAAGGTTAAAGGTAAGTTTGGTTTTTTTTTTTTTATGTAAGTGCATTTAAAACAAAAGTTTGTTGATTTAATTAGACCTACATAGACATACATACATAGACATAGAATAAATATAGATATAAATATATATATTCGAATTGGCCCGAATTAAACTTCAAGTGGGTCAAAACATTCAATGAGAATTTGTTTGAGATGTGAGAAATAATATAAATAAAATTGATTTTGTGTATAAAACATTCTGGGATTTTTGTTTGATTTTTTATTTATTTAAAATTGGGTGAAACATAAAATGTTTTGCTCTGATTTTGGGTGTATAATTCAATTGGCATTTTTCTTGTTTTTCTGGTGAATGAAAACCCACAAATTGTTTAGTCATTGGTTTAAAAATTTGGTTGGCACACACACATACACACAGATTTTGAGTACACACACAGAGTTTTAGACATTTAGACATTCCACAAACAATATTGAAATACTTAAGTTAATTACTTAAAGTAGAAATCAATCGATTTACCTCTTTCTTTGACTTGAGCTCCTCCGAATTGAAACTATTGAGCAACAAGGCCAAGAACAAATTTAAAACCATAAAATTGCCCATAACCAAAGTGGGTAGAAAAATGGCAAAACAAGTGGAGGCACCTTGCTATAATTGGGGGAACCAAAAAAAATAATAGAATTTCTAATTTCAAATATCTGATTGACAAGTAAAACTTACCTCCTCTTCAGCCCGCATACAATCCCAAAGAGGTTCAATCCATTCGCCGCATAAAATGCGAAAGATCATCATAAATGAGTGAAAGAAATCATTGAAATTCCATCTAGAAAATAATAATGCATCAATTATAAATCTCCAAGATCATAAATAGGATATAAAGCCCTTACCTCGGCACTGGATCTGGATCAAATTTCTCTGGTGTATAATCTTTGGAGAACAATTGCATGCCAATCACAGCGAATATATAGATGACTATGACCAAAATCAGTGTTAGATTACCCAAGGCCCCAATTGTGGATATTATAATGCTCAATAGAACCTTCATAGTGGTCCAGGATTGAGCAAGTTTCAACACACGTAACTAAAAAGCGGGAAATTAAATTTCAAGAATCATTCCATTTTAGGAATTTGAGAATTTCTCACCAATCGTAGACCTCTTAAGACACTTAGACCATCAACCAATTCGAATATTATATCCAATAGACTTGCTGTCACAATAATCAAATCAAAAATATTCCAACCACATAGAAAGAAATCCTTGGATAAGGCCATTAGTTTCACTATACACTCGAAGGTGAAAATTGAGGTGAAAACCTAAAAAGGATTACGATTAGAAGAAAAAGCGAAATTGGCTAGTAAGTAGCAATACTTACCTTATTGCCCACATCGAGGGCATTGCGAAAACTCTCGCTCATGCCATGATGTTCCATGGCCAGAAAGGCAGTGTTGAGCACAATACAAAGGGTTATGGCCAGCTCAAAGAGTGGATCGCGTACCACTTTATATAGGCAATTCTGGAATTGCAGCCAACTCTCATAATCGGCACAGCAATGAATGCAACGATCACAATTTCTATCCGGAAGGTCATCTGCATGAGAAACAAAATGTGGAAAGAAATTAAAACTAGTCGAAATCCTTTGATTATCTTATCATTTACCTATAACGACAACTTGCGATGAGAATTCCTGATGTAAGGCATAGACATTATGATTCTTGATTCTGGCAATATTCCCATTACATTTGATCAGTCGTACTTCGCGGGGCGACAAGGCCAATTCCACAGTGGATACATGTCCAAGTAGTTCATTGGATGCATCCTGCTCCTCATGATCGTCGTCTACCACACCGGAATCATCTTGTGAGGATTCACGATTGACACCACTGGAATTGGAACTAGTCTGACGGCTACTGGCCACCAATTGACCCTTGTAGTCGGAGGGGTATAGCATATTTGGATTCTTGACATTGACAGTTGTATCCTGAAAGCTAATACGATTCTTTGATGCAGCCACCTTGGTCACCTCTTGCTCCTGCTGGTCGTGTTTGGTTTGTTGTTTCTGCTGTTGGTGCTGCTGCTGATGTTCTATTTGCTGTTGATATTGCTTCTGGGCTTGTAGACTAAGTGCCGATGGCCTTTCGGTGGCACTGTGACGTGGACTCGGTCCCGGACTTGGAGTGGCCGAATTCGATTTATTGTCATCCTGGCCATTGCCATTACCATTGGTTCCATTGCTGCCATCTTTGCCGCCTTTGCCACCCTTTTTTCGTCGCGTCTTCTTTTTGCTATACGAGGCCAGAAGCACACCCTTGCGTGAGTCAATTTTCTTTTTATTGTTCTTATTGAGCTTCTTCACATTGAGCACTGAGGGATCAAAGCTAAACGTGGAATCATCACGATGATCGAGAAGATCCTTTTTGCGCTCTTCATTTGTGATTTCGGCTTCCTCCTCGTAGCTTAAGGCCACAACGGCTAGCATTAGATTGATTAGGTAGAATGACCCAAAAAAGACAACCACAGTGAAAAAGGATACGCTCATGGGACCACAGGTGGCCAATACCTAAACAATGGAGAAATCAGTGTGATGAATGAGTTTAGAGGAACATCAAAAACAAATAACCAACCATATTGTAGACATTCTCCCAGTAATCCAAGGTAATTAACTGGAATGTGGTTAACATGGACCACATGAAATTGTCGAAATTGGTATAACCATGATTGGGATTTTCACCAACACAAATGCACACATAACCCAATGGACAATGCCGTGCACCTGTTAGATTGCCACACAACATGGGCATCTCCTCTTCATCATAGAGCCAATTGTCCGTATCGTTGACCCATCTGTAAAATAATAACAAAGAAAATTTAACCAACTTTTTCTCACCTGGTGAAATTCAACTTACATTTGCCAATCCAAATGCGAGATGTTATTCCAATCTGTGGGAACCTGCCGCACGCACTTGTTCCTCAGTTCACCCATATACACTTGCAGGGCGAACAGGGCAAAGACCATCAAACAAAAGATGGTCAGGGTCATGACCTCAGCCAATTGGCGAAAGGAGTGCAGCAGCGCATTGATAATAGTCTTTAATCCGGGCATTATGGACACCGTTTTGAGAGCACGCAACACCCGAAACGTACGCAGCCCGGCCAGATTGCCCACCTCCATGCCAATAGTGGCATAGCCACTAGTTATTACCACAAAATCTAACCAATTCCAGGGATTTCTTAAATAGGTGTACTTGTTAAGCAGAAATCCTTTGGCAATTATTTTGATGACCATCTCAATGGAGTAAATGGCCAGGAAAATGTATCTGTAATCGAATCATATGTTAAATAGGGCTCTTCTCGTATTCCCCACTTGAGAAACTTACTCGGCTTCTTCCACTGTCTCGGTCATGGCAAGGAAAATACAATTGAACAAAATTGTGGCCATTACACAGTAGTCGAAAAACTGATTTGTTGCTATATAGACGCATACTCGACGGGCTGGACTCCAAGGATGGAAGAGAAATAGGCTTTTGGTGCCAGTAAAGCGATGTATATAATTTTTTCGAAATCGTTTCGACACCACACAAAAAGTCTGAAAAAAAAATTTGAAAAAAAATGTTTTAGCGCCGATAGAAAAGTTATCGATAATTCATCAGTGTTGGTTAACCTCATCGCCAACCATTGTCTTATCAACACTCTGCAGCTGTCACTGTCGTTACTACTCGATACTTTAGTGGTACCGTTTGACTTATTTTGAAAAAAACTTGCAAGCCAGCACAAATCATTATTTTCGCCATTGTTGAAATGTTCAAATGGTTTATGAATAAAAAATGTTTACCAAATTGATATGAAAAAAAAACATAACACGCAATAAATAATAATAAAAAATAACAATTTACATTCAATTGCTATTTATTATTTTCTGCATTTCTTGTAACTAGTTATTTTAAGTCTTTTTTCCGTTTCTTTCAAATTTAGCTCGATTAATTTGGCTTTTTTCTTGGGCCGCTGTCACTTTCGATGCTACTCGATACTCTTCGATACTACTCGATACTGAACTGTCAAAATTGCCACGCTAGAGTCGTCGAGCTAAACTTCCGCTGTCTATTCGTTCTTTCGTTCTCAAACCGTCGTCAAGACTAGAAGGAAAATGAGAGCTAAGGTAATTTGCAAATTTCAAGTGAAAAAAAAGTGAAGAAAAATAAAATGTGCAAAATAAATATGAATGAAATGAAAAGTGCAACAATATAATTGTTTTTATCGGCTTATTTCATTGCAGTGGCGTAAGAAGCGTATGCGTAGGTTGAAGCGTAAGCGCAGGAAGATGCGTGCACGTTCCAAGTAAGCTGTGCCCAGCCATCGACCGCTAAATGGTAAGTAAATCATTCACACTCCTCTCGCTCCATGCTATATTGCTGCCGGCCATTGTCCAGCGGAGCCCCTGCCGTCACGCGACATACTAATTTAGTGGCTTTTCTTTCTATTTGCAGGAACTTTTTGACACTACAACAACACCAAGTCCGTAAAGAGCATGCCGTTTTAAGCCAAATCACGAATTTTCGCCCTCTACTTTTGACAAGAGAGAAAGGGACGCGAAAGGGCGGGATCTGGCCCACGTAATTTTCCCACACACAAAAAATACACGAAGAAATCTGCATTTAAAAACGCACTTCGAAAAATTTCTTGTTGAAGTTTTCTTCTAAATAAATTACTGGAGTTTCTTAACAAAATGTTCCCCAAGAAAAAAAAAACCCAACACATGTGTTCAATTTTTGGTGCGATAGTGGAATTTTTTGCAGTTTGCTTCAACCTAACCACATTTTCTCTTAAGTGTGTGAGTGTGCGTGCATGTAATCATGTGTTTGCCTGTGTGGAGCACATTTTGCTTAGTTAGACAAACCGGCGGCTACATATAGTTACATATATGTATAAGAAATTGTTTTTATCTGTCCAAATTTATAACTATGAAATATTGAGAAGTTGCGGACGCCATCCGAAAGAAGAGAACCGAGAACCTTCATTATTAACGAAAGCGGAGGAGTAGTTCGTGGCCATCAACAAGCTAGCTATGGGACTTGGCAGTCAAATCAGCAAAGCCAAATCGTCTCAAGAGTCAAGGCCAAGGCAATAAATTCTTGGCCTTAATCGGCTAATACAATTATTCAAATCACATAGGAATCTGGCTACTACTAGAGCAGCAGTTCCCCCCCTTCTGATGTGGAGGAGGCGGGAGAAACAGATGTAAGGGGAATACTATTCTGGGCCCGCGTGTCGTGCGCTTCTCGTTCTCGTCAGGTTTTTGTGCTTTTGGTGGGTTCCCTTCGGAAATATCGATTTGCTGGTTGGTGGCACCCCAGAGGAGAAAAAAATGTTGAAGCCAGCAACACACAGTCAAGTCAGTCAGTCAGAGAGCGTTTGTTCATTAGCGCCTTGATTTCTTCTTCAATTATATATGCAGATGTGCCCGCCCTTTTTTCCTCACCCCTTTGGGCACCCTAACCACGCGCACACCCCTTCGCCTGAAGGTCGTTTGTCACTGTAATACACACATAAACGTCTCGTTCAGCCGAGTAAGCAGAAATTTTAATGTAACAAGCAGAAATTACGATTTTGGTTTGAGTTGGTTG
Source organism: Drosophila paulistorum (assembly GCA_018152135.1). Taxonomy (NCBI): domain Eukaryota; kingdom Metazoa; phylum Arthropoda; class Insecta; order Diptera; family Drosophilidae; genus Drosophila; species Drosophila paulistorum. The sequence continues at coordinate 42,586,622 of JAECXG010000822.1, forward strand.
GTTGGATGGATGAATGGGTATGGGTATGGGAGAAGGAAGAATGAGTGGGTGGTGGCGTCGACCGCCGGTAAATGCCACTGGCAGGCAGTTAGTTCCTTTTTGTGGTCTGGAGCAAGACAAGACACACAAGATTGAAGAAGGCGGTTGGGGGGACGCCAGGTGGAGGAAGCATGTGTATATGTGTACTTTTAAGTGCATAAAATGAAAAGTTGTGTTCTCGGTTTAGATCTCAGCCTCGTCTCTGTGTGCGGGTGCTGCTGTGTTGGGTCTGTGGTCTTGTCTTGGGTGGTTTTCTGTTTGGGCAAACATGCGGCGTCTGTGTCCCATCATCATCATCATTATCATTATCATCATCGTGCACAACAGAAACAGACTGAAAGTGTCCTTGTTGTTATCCCATGCATTTGTTTGCCGGCTTCCCCCCGTGCTCCACCCATCCCGCTCCAACATCAACCAACCAAACAACAAGCTGTTTTCAAGCGTTCTATTAAATGCAATTAAGCACTTTGCTTCGGATTTTCCGCCATACATTTGCATTAGAAAACTTTTAGTTTTTGCTTTGCCGCTTACCATCTGGTCGGTCGTGTGGCTATCGTTATCGGGCAGGATATAGAGATGAGCAAGCAATTATATTCGGTGACTAAGTAAAGCAGGGGACATTTATTTATCCTGCACTAAGAAGAGTGCGATGGGTTTCCGTTAGTAATTGAAATGGTGAAACTTTTGCCAAGAAACTTTTCACATAGTTCATTTAGGACAAATTAAATATGGTAATTGATCAATTTAAGTTGAAGGCAAAACTATATTAGATATATGTAGATGAGTTTAGACCTCAACATCATCAATCTTCTAATGACTTTGACTTAGTTTTAGTGTAAGGTGCAATAAAAGCAAAGTAAATGATAGAGAAAGTATATTAAGTATGTTTATGTGTACTAACTAATTGATAAATTAGAACAAGTTGACTAAAGAGTTTTATATAATTTTGAAATAAGATTAAAGTATTCAAATAGAAAATTCAAGTTATTTATGCACTTTGGCTACTTTTTAAAGTAAAGTAAAGTAAATAACTATCAATTATTTAAGCGTTTTGCGTTTTACCTGTTTCAAGTTTAATAAACAATTTATAAATTAAAGTGCTAGTTAGTTTTTAATAGAAGTTAAGTAAAATATCTATGGCTAAGATAAATATAACTCTGGTAAGTAAAATATAACTCTTTTTTGACACGATTTAAATATCGGTGGACAATTTCTTCATATAAATAAATGGACTTAAAATAAAATGTTTTTTTAGAGCATATTCAGTTAAATTTTAACTGTCTTTGATCTTTAAACTAAGAATACCAAATAACGTTGAACTATTTTTTAGAAATGGAAATCTGTTTTTCTTTTCTGTCTTTTCTTTATTTGCCTGCAAGTGTCAAATGATTGACATAAGGACGCCATTTGCAATTATTATGACATTTTTGTTTAGGTTGATTGTGTGCATGATTTGTCTACTTTTGTTGTGTCTTAAAGATAAAAATAGAAAGCTTCAAATTTAAAATATTTGCCAGCTAATGGACTCGACAGTTCTCAGTCACGGTGACTTGTTCTTGTCATTTGCATATCTGAATGCCTGAGGCTTTATCCTGTGGCTACATGCATGTTTATTTAAGCCCCACCCCCTGCCCCCCTTGACCAGCTCCTTTTACCCAGCTACAAACCACACACACACACACACACAGAGGGAGGCAGTCCCGTTATTTAAAATTATTTTACCACGACACGTGTATTTTTATACTGTTCTGGCCATGCCATGGAACGCCGCCAAGTCTTGAGTGTATGTACACCGCTACCACCACTTGCATGTTCGTCTATAATTTGTCCGGGCTGCTGCGGCTACCCCACCAAGAGTGTGTGTGAGAGAGAGAGAGGGAGATGGAGCAGAGGCGAAGGCGGCGGCGGTGGCCAGTTTTGTTTGAGTCACGTAAATACACCGTGTTGTCAACTTTGCCAGTTCCTGTGCCCGGTGCCCGTGTGTTTGAGCTCGTGCATGAGCCTGGTGACCCATATAGCCCCCTTCCTACCCACAGAAAGGTCCTCCCTATCCCTGCACCTGCTACACTTTACTTAACCTCACTGTTTTGTGTGTTCTTCTCTGTGTGTGTGTGTGTGTGTGTGTGACTGTGAGTGTTTTTTGTTTGTTTCTTTCTTTTGTGGTTTGCCTTTCCAAAAAACAACAAAATTTATTCTCACTTTTTTCTCTAATTTAATTGCCGCGCCACATTTGCGCTGATTTCCGTTTTATTTTAGCTGCCATCGAGGGCTGTTTTAGGCATTTCCATTAACCTGCCAGCTTTGTGTGCTTATGTTTGCTGTGAAAAGTGCATTCGCTTTACCCCCCATCCGCCCCGTTGAGACCCAGCAACCATTTCTTTTACATTTGGCCACAATGGCGAAATGCAGCAGCAATAACAACAACAACAAGGACAACGAGAGCAAGAGTTACTATACAAAATGGCGGCGTCTCGTTCCATTTCCCGTTGTGCCACTTGCAATTGTTATTGCAGTTGACTTTTCTTTTTTTTCTAATTAGTGCCGTTCCACTTACCTCCTCGTATATGAAGGTGTCAATCTCCTCCAGCGGCTTGCCATACATATCTTCCGGAAAGGGCTCGAATTTTCGGGGCAAAACATCGCCATCCTCCACGGAGGCCTTGGTGCGCGGATGGAAGCCATATTCGCGCACCAACTGTATGTGGCGATTCTCGTGCTTGACCTGCGACTTTTGCGTGTAGGCAACGACTTGATGTTTGGCAACTGCAATATAAGAAGGCCAAAAAAGGCAGCAGAGAGAAGAAAAAGGGAGAAAATAAAGAAAAAGTGTAAAAGATTAATCACTCAACTTAATTTTTTTGTTTTATTTTTTTTGGGTATGCACGAAGGGGATTTGCTTGTAAAGGGCGCTTTTTGCTATAAATAAAAGGTTTAACCAGCCAATTAATGTGTTATGGTAAAAAATTCCAATTAAGAGTTTGTCCTACTTCCCACAGATTAAAAAAATCTTTTACAATTAAAATAAGTTCTGTATTTTTAAAGATTTTGCACTCAAAAGTGGAAAAATATTATATTTCAGTTAACAGAAATTATGCTTTTAAGAGAAGATATCAAAGAAGCTAACTTCGGCCATGCCGAAGTTTTTATACCCTTGCAGTCCTTGGCAATAATTTTTATACCCTTGCAGAGGGTATTATAAAATTGGTCAGATGTTTGTAACGCACAGAAGGAGACGTTTCCGACCCCATAAAGTATATATATTCTTGATCAGCTTGAGAAGCTGAGTCGATATAGCCATGTCCGTCTGTCCGTCTGTCCGTCCGTCTGTGCGTATGCGTTTTACTCAGCCATCTTAAGAGATATCGGGTTGAAATTTTTTTTTGGAGACTCTTTATTACCTGTGTGAGATAAAGTATGAAAATCATCGGGATCGGACTACTATATCATAATTTATAATTATTTTAAATAAAGATTTATATTGTTTAATAATCATTAAATGTGTTTTGAATTCAGTAGTTTGAAAAATATTTGAGCATATTCATAATACGACAACTAATGCTGTTGATGTATGAAATTTCACTTTTCTTATCGAATTAAATATAATAAAGAACTGCAAGGGTATATAAACTTCGGCAAGGCCGAAGTTAACTTCCATAGCTCGTTTTTTTATACCCTTGCAGAGGGTATTATAAAATTGGTCAGATGTTTGTAACGCACAGAAGGAGACGTTTCCGACCCCATAAAGTATATATATTCTTGATCAGCTTGAGAAGCTGAGTCGATATAGCCATGTCATGTCCGTCTGTCCGTCCGTCTGTGCGTATGCGTTTTACTCAGCCATCTTAAGAGATATCGGGTTGAAATTTTTTTTGGAGACTCTTTATTACCTGTGTGAGATAAAGTATGAAAATCATCGGGATCGGACTACTATATCATATATTGTTTAATAATCATTAAATGTGTTTTGAATTCAGTAGTTTGAAGTATGCGTTTTACTCAGCCATCTTAAGAGATATCGGGTTGAAATTTTTGTTGGAGACTCTTTATTACCTGTGTGAGATAAAGTATGAAAATCATCGGGATCGGACTACTATATCATATATTGTTTAATAATCATTAAATGTGTTTTGAATTCAGTAGTTTGAAAAATATTTGAGCATATTCATAATACGACAACTAATGCTGTTGATGTATGAAATTTCACTTTTCTTATCGAATTAAATATAATAAAGAACTGCAAGGGTATATAAAATTCGGCAAGGCCGAAGTTAACTTCCATAGCTCGTTTCATTTTCAAATTTGTTTCTCTGCAACTCAATTCATCAATACACAAACAAAACATTCGAATTTCTCTTTTCACTACAAATTTTTCCATCATTCCCTAAGCAAAGCACAACGTTTGTTTTAGAACTATATGATATAGTAGTCCGATCCTGACAATTTTCATACTTTATCATTTCCGGGCTAAACGTAGGTCAAATATTAAATTTCATTCCGATAGCTTTTAAAATGCCAGCTTGAAGTTGATTTGCACAGACGGACGGACAGACGGACATGGCTATATCGACTCAGCTTCTCATGCTGATCAAGAATATATATACTTTATGGGGTCGGAAACGTCTCCTTCTGTGCGTTACAAACATCTGACCAATTTTATAATACCCTCTGCAAGGGTATAAAAAGCATCTTCGAGTGCCAATCAAAATTAAATTACTCCTGCTGTATTTGAGGTATTTTCTTTATTTTACCACAAAATATTTTACTTTAATTACTCAATTTAAGCAAAATTGGTCTAAAAGAACGACTTCTTATGGGTTATGGGCCAAAATGTTTTGCATTTAAAAATGTCACAAATACAATGTTTGCATTTAGATGCTGAAGGCAACAAAGTCTGTCTATTTCTTATCATATTTTAATGAAATATATGTAGCTCATTTAACAGAATATTGAATTCACTATGTTTCGTTGTTTATGTGTAGTAATTCTATGGAATAAGTTAATAGAGCAACGCCAATTCGAGAGACCAAAATCAAAATACATCAAAATTCAGTTTTTTGATTTAAGATTAAAAAAACATAAATAAATATGTCTAGAATTAGACTTCCTTTACTTCTACTTTTTACTTTACATTTTCTTGTGATATACGTGAAACATGTTTTTGCATCCAGTAGAAAGCTCGGACACATCTCGAAATGGCAACCAATTTTGAAATTTAATTTGAAATCGTACACTGAGAAGAATATCCGAAGAATATTGGAGCATTTTTAAAGCAGACAAACTGCCCTTAGTTTAGCTGTCACACTGTGCGTATACGTTATAGTGAAAGAGGCTTCATTGCTTTGGGGCTGACTGAGACGAAATGCATTTATTAAATCTAAAATAAATAAGGGAAATACATTTTTTTTAAAATTCGAAATATTAGTTCCCAAGTCGGCACGTAGACTTACTTAGTTAAAACCTTTTCTAAATTATTAGTTTTTGACTTTACTTTTTTTCTTTTTGTATTTGTCCATTTAATTTTTTTGTGTTCGTTTTCTTTGACTACAGACCGCAGATGAGCGAGAACTCGACGAAAGTTCAGCTTCTCCAGGCAGTGGGTGGGGGGCTGGCCGGAGCCTGTACACGATTTGTGTGCCAGCCATTCGATGTGCTGAAAATACGTTTCCAGTTGCAAGTGGAGCCTGTGAAGGGCAGTCACGAATCATCGAAATATCGTGGCATGTTGCAGGCTTTGAGTTCCATATATAAAGAGGAGGGATTGAGTGGCGTTTGGAGGGGTCACAATTCCGGCCAAGTGATGAGCATTACGTATGCCTTTGTCCAGTTCTGGTCGTATGAGCGCTTAAAGATATTGGCCAATCGAACGGAATTCTTTTCCAATCGTCCACTCTTGACGTTCTTTATGTGCGGCGGCTTGGCTGGGTGTTTGGGTACAATAGCCTCCCAGCCATTTGATATTATACGGACAATGATTGTGGCATCCGATCCGCATAGTCGTTCCAGCAAGGTTGACATCTTTAGCGGCGTGTATAAGATAATACAGCAAAAGGGATTACGTGGCCTCACGAGGGGTTTGCCATTCACATTGATTCAGGTTTTCCCATTGGTCGGAGCGAATTTTCTCATTTACAAATTTCTTAATGAAATGGTCATAGTGGCTCACGAGCGTATAACCGAAAAGCCCAACCCACAACGGACTATTCCTGGATTTATTTTGTTTATGAATGGTGCACTTGCTGGTGTAGGTGCCAAAGTCTTTGTCTATCCAGCGGATGTGGTCAAGAAGCGTATACAATTGAGTGTTTTCGAGGATGAACGCAAATCCTTTGGCCGCAATCCCATATGCCCGACATTTGTTCAATGTGTGGCCACCACATATCGAGTTGAGGGCATTAGTGGCTTCTACAAGGGCATGTCCCCCACTCTATTCAAATCTGGCCTGACAACAGCATTTTATTTTACTGTCTATGATCATTTTAATCGTTGGTTCATTCGACCCTTGCGGGAAAACGCCGAGGGCGGTGCTAAAACGGCGAAAAATAAGTGAAATGAATGCATTCCTTGAACGGAGGAGGATATTCCGCTAAAGATTTTGGTTTCACAAAATGATTAAATTATTATATAAAACTAAAATTTATTTTTCTTTTTGTTTCAACAAGGCAAATGGGATGGATTTGATGGTATAACTTAAGTGGGGGGATTCAACAATGAAATGGAGCACATAGAGACTAGATGGCCAATGCTGTTTGTGGTAAAATCTAAGCCCAGCCATTCGAGCTGGAACCAGACCAACCGCCAGCAGCCGGTGCTGAGTAGCTATAACCAGCATCACCACCGCCGCCGCCGCCATGTGAACCGCTTGAAGCAGCAGCCACGGCAGCATATTGAGAGTCATCATGACCACCGCCATAACCACCGCCGCTGCTGTAGCTGGAGCCACCACTGTAGCTGCTATAACTGGATCCACCGCCGCTGTAGCTGGAGCCACCACTGTAACCACCACTGCTGTAGCCACCACTGTAACCGCCGCTTCCTGAACCGGCAGATGCTGCAATGGCAGCGACATTAGCCTCATCGTGTCCATGTCCTCCGCTGCTGTATCCACCGCCACTGCTGTAGCCACCACCGCTGCTGTATCCACCACTGCTTGAACCGGCAGCAGCTGCTATGGCTGCGACATTAGCATCATCGTGGCTATGGCCTCCACTGCTGTAGCCTCCACCTCCACCACCGCTGTAACCACCGTGAGACGATGAAGCAGTAATGGCAGCAATGTGGGCAACACCGTGATCTCCACCTCCGTAGCCACCACCATGACCATGGTCGGAACCAGAGCCAGCTGCCGCTGCAATGGCTGCAATCTTGGCATCATCATGACCGGAACTGTAACCACCGGAGCTATAGCCACCAGAGCTGTAACCACCGGAGCTGTGACCACCTTCATAGTGTCCACCTCCACCGCCACCGCCGCCGCCTGCATGGTTCTCAGTGATTACGGCATAGGTGCTTACATGGCCACCGCCTCCACCACCACCACCGCCGCCGCCGCCATGACCATGATCATGAATCTCATAGGCTTGGACACCACCGCCTCCACCGCCCCCGGCACTGTAACCGCCAAAATCATGATGTTCATGATGATCATGTCCGCCGCCGCCTCCACTTTCTGGCAAATGAATGCGTATATGAACATGTTCCCGACCAAAGGTGGGCTTGCTTGAGGCCAGTGGAGTGGCCACCAAGAGCATGGCAATCTATAGGTGTTGAAAAGCAATCAATTAGGATCCAATTTCCCCCTTAGTGTCTCTCCATCACTTTAAAACTTACAATGAAACGTGCTGCCATTTTGCTTAAGGATTCCTTTCAATATCCGTTTCTTTCTCTCGCTCCCTGTGAGTGTGTGTATTCAATCGGGCCCCGTCTGTGTTGGGCTATATGATTCGACTGGAAATGATTTGCCCAAAGACTTGGCACGCTGTTTTTATACCAAACCAAATGGCCAAAAACAGATTATGTAACTGAAGCCAGCGCTGCTGTGCCAGTCGTTGAGGCAAGTGCCAGAGATAATCTTTGCAAGAGAGAAGACGACGACGACGACGTCGCTGATGACGATGCAAAGAGATGAAGAGATGCAGAGGCGAAGCTACCTTACACCACGACCATCGTCGTCGACCACGACCCATTGAAGGCCACATTGTTTCGTTTCGTTTTCCATTTCATTTCTCACATCTTGTCATCTCACTCTGCCGCAAGAGAGTGTTGACCTTTCACCGCCTTTTTTTTTTTTTTTTGTTTTTGGCAAAACTCTAGCTCTGACTTCCCCCTTCTTGTCATCGTCGTCGCCATCGCCATCGTCGTTAGCTTGCGATCTCTTCCGCTCTTCCGCTCTTCCAGTCCAGTGCTCCACTTTCATCGTGTCTAGTGAAAATCTCTCGTCATTTGCCCTAAGCTTATTAGGTATTTGTACCTGTTATTTTTTTTGGTTGTCTATTTTTTTGTTTTTTAATTCGTATTTTACATTTTTGTTTTTTTTTTTTTTGACGTAAGCTTCAAATTTTGTAAATCGAAAATCAAATTAATATGCAACTTGACCAGTTCCAGTTCCACTGGCCCAGGGCCTTGATGCTGTTGTTTGGCCCAGCTGCTTGTTTAGTATATTAACCGTTAGTTATTTTGGTTACTTTTGCTGCTGTTGTTGTTGTTGCTGCTGTTTGTTGTTGTTTGCGATGTTTTATGAGTGTTCGAGAGTCTTTGATATGAACTTCCTATTGGCAATTCCTTTTTGTGCGGGGGGACTTGCATAACGTGGACCGTCTGCATCAGGTTCATGTCTACACACACACACACACACAGACACACATCTGCATGTAACAATATGTGTAATACATTGAGAGTGAGATTGGCCAAGGGTTTTTTTCCTTGTCATTTTTTATTATTTTGTTGTTATTTTTCTTTTCTGCCTTAATGTTGTTTTTGTTATTGTTATTTTCTCAAAGCCATTAAATATTTATTTATGACTGTCCGGTTATGGAAAATTTATTTGCCACCCAAATTGGCCGGAATGGTGGCCAACTGGACAGCTGAATAACCGAACTGCAAAAGTTCTATAAAAGAAAAAACTTTGCACACTTGCCAGCGACGAGTATAAAGGGGGGAGTCGAAGAGAATGGAAGGTAAAGTAAGTTCGAATTGCGAATACATAATAAAATTTCTCTTTCACTAAATGATAATGGAGAAATGCTGTGGAAAAGTTTCATCTGTTCAGCTGATTCAGTTATATATAGTTTTGTTTGAAGTTTGTTTCATTTCAGAAAAGTAATTAGTATCCAGAATGTGTGTTAGCTGATATGTATGTATTGAAACTTTTTCTGTAATTCATCCATTGTATATTTATGTTAACTATTTCAATTAAGTGCCAATATTAACTCAATGTATCCCAAACCGATTGTAATCGAGTTAATGAACTATTGATACAAATAGTTTATTGTTATTTGTCAAAACTCAAACCTCTCGATATCCAAATGTTAATGAACATGTATTCTACACTTTATCCCAAAAGGTTATTAATAGAATCCTTGAGAAAGTGATGCTTCAATCCTTGACAAACAGAAATTGGTACAAGGAATACAAAAGATTAAAGTTTGGTTAAACTACAGGTTGCGTACGCTATTTGAGGACAAAATGATAGTGAAAATAAAAAGCTTATATTTCGAACAAAATTGAATGAATCTTCACGAATATTTATATATGTATCTATAAATTTAATCAATAAAATTTCCATTGGCTGCTATAACCTTCTCGGACCTAAAACTGAAACAAATGATCCTTATTCATATTGACCATAACGGTATTAATTGCAGTCTTTGGAGAAGAAACAGTGTTATGAGGACATTTATTGGTTTCAGGCTCAAGTACGCCCCCTAATCCAGGGGATTAAGGTCTGGGGAACTGGGTGGCCGGTGTTATGTGGTCATGGAAATTCTCACCCATCCAATCTTGTGTGGCCATTGCCTTGTGTGATGGAGCAGAGTCTTGGTGAAAGACGTATGGGCTATCTCCACGGACACTTTCAATCCAGGGTTTGTACAACTGTCCCCAGGACCTCGATATAAGAATTCACTCGAAGTCCTTGAGAGAAGAAGTGTGGTGGCATGAAGTGTCCTTTGTTGCTCATAACACCCAAAACCATAGGAGTGGTTGGAAACTTAGTGTGCATGACCACTGGTACCTCTGTTGGATTGGAACATAGCCATCTATCATTTCTGCGGTTAATCTTCTGGTCCTGGTCAAAATGGTATAAATAGTAAACTTGCACTCATTCATTTTGCTCACTAGCTCATTTCACTATCCACTTGATCTGCTGCTCACTATATTGATCAGTTGTTCAATTGATATTTGCATCTTAATCAAAAAATGAACAATAAAATATTTAGTGAACAAACGAGCAAAAAAGAAGAATTGGAGTAGAACATATTCACTTACTCAGTTTCGTGAATGTGTTTCGTGCAATCACTCATATTCATTAGAATTCATACTAATTTTTAGTTATATTTATTTTAGTTGGAAACAAAATTCAATTCAATTTCTTTACATTTAAATGTTTTCTTGCTTTTCCTTTTTTTTTTATTTTTATACAAGACAGAGAGCCGCATGAATACATATATTCAAATTGACATTTGAAACATTTAGTCTCATAATGAATAGAATGAATGAGAACTAAACTGAATTGAATACAAAAACTAACATAGTAGTCGAACTAAATCATTCGTTTACTGCCCAACTGAATCGAATGATTTAAGAAACGAATCAAATCTATAAATATTGAATTATAAACACATATGTACATAGATATGAATGCATCGCCTGAATAAGCAAAACCACATTTCTATGAATACATACATAAGTTCTTTATCTAATTTTTTATGTAAAACATTAATGTTTTCTCTGTGAACCTTTTATTAAATTATGTATGCACATATTTGTTATGTCTTGGTAAATGATTTTGCCTCTTCTGAAAGGGCTAACAAATTGCAAAAATAGTTTCACTTTCATGGGAAACCAAAACAAACTGTTGAAAAAATTGCCCATATTAGTTTATTTTATTAAATTATATTGATATAGCACATATACATACACGTCCATATGTATATATATATAACCATATTAAAATTTCTTGATACTTGCCCAAGCATATATATTTTTTCTTCTCCATTTCTTTTATTACTTTTTCTCTTTACTGAGCAAGAAAGTTGACTGTTCATTTCAGAGAATTTTTATTAAAGATTTATTCTATTGCATAAATGTTGGGTTTAGTTAAATGCTGGTATTTGTTTTTTCTCTCTCTCTCTTTAGTTTCTTCTTAGTTTTAGTGTTATTCTGGTTTTATGTTAGAGAGTTGGAGCATTTTGCGGCAAAGTTAAATGATTTATTCATGTCTAATGCACTTTCATTTCTTGCTTAATCAAAAACTTTCTTAGCAAGAAACTTCTTCCGCTATTGCACAAATTCAGTTTTGAGTGCTTCTTGGGTCAATTGGAGTTAGGAAGCTGCTGGCCATTTCATCATGTTTCAGGGTCTTGCAATTGGGTTAGGTCAAATTTGTCCCGTCCATCATAGCTGGATGGATGATATCTCAAGAGTTGGCTTTTCTGTGTTTGTAACCATTATTGGGTTAAGCCTTGCCTTGCAGGCGGTCATCAGAAAATATATATACATACATATATATATTTTGTCATGCTCTGCTGCAATGTTGGCAACGGCAACCGAAAGAAAAAATAAAGAAAGTAACTATCTACAACGAATCGAGTATACCTAGCACCAAGTTATAAAGACGGTTTCAAGGTAATTTGCATGCCATTTCTCTCGCTCTTGAGCGCACTCAGTGTTCAATTTGTACTTTGTTCTCCATCTATAACTCGGCTAGAGTTATTCCGATTTTTATATAATTTAATCAACTGATAGACTTTGTTTATGTCATTAGGCATCCCAACTTTTATAACTTTATTCTATTTATTAAGAGAGCAAATTAATTCAGAAATCAATCTTACTTTTCAGACTTTATTATTTGCAATAAAGTTCTCGACAAAAACTACTGCGTTTAAATATAATAGTTTCATTTGTTTACTCTATGTTTCAGCAGAGGGACATGACTTAATCTACCTAAATTTTGATATGGATCACGAATATTTCGAGTTAAACATGTTTCTTACTGCTTTTTACATAAATTTCATTGACAATAATATACCCTACTCAACCTGCCTGTTTTGGGTACTCAAAGAAAAAACCAAATGTACCATGGATATTTTTGGTTTATTTTTTCGCCACTCATCATCATCATCAGCAGCTACATACAGTGGCAGCGACAGAAGCAACGTTGCTTACATCAGAGCATCATCATCAGCAGAGTAGGAGAGGTCATGGCCAGCGCCTGTGCATTTTGTATCTGTATCTTTCGCTTCACTCGCTCTCTCTTTTCCTCTTTCTCTTTAATTTACAGTCTCCCTCTTTTTCTCTCTCACTCTCTATCTATCTCTCTTTGTATCTATTTTCCTATTTCTCTATCTATCTGTATATTGTTGTCCATTGTTAGGGCTTTCGCTGATGATTAGCTAGTCTTTTCATTAGCATTGAGCGACTATGAGGCGATGGATGGGTGAGTGGGCTGATGCTGCTGCTGCTGCTGCAATTTTCATTAAACCGTTTGAAACGGGGCCAAAAAAAAAAAGGCAAAACAACAAATCAACAAATAAATAACATGCCTACATCTGGTTTTTTGTTGATTAACATTTCCATCTGTTGCCAAATCAATTAATAGACATTTAAATTCACTCGAATTGTTAACAAAAGCGAAGACAAGCCTCGCCTCGGTTGGTTGGTCATGAAATACCGTTACTTCTTATATAAAAAACTTGACTTCCTACCGTACATACATACATACAAACATACATTTGTACATACATATATAATCGAATATATCAAAAATCCAAAATCAAAAATGAAAAGCAGAAGCAACCAAAGACAACACCAACGCTTTAAGCTGTTACCAATCAAATGGGATACCAAAAAGTTTGTAGCTTACATTAACTAGTGGAGAGAGTGGGGGAGAGTGAAGAGGAAGGAGATTGGGTGAGAGGCCCAGTGAAATAACAAGTATTTGGGTTTACAAGAGGCGCCACAGGGCCAACACAACCAAAGCGAAAGAGGATGATGATGATGATGACTCTGGGTAACCGGTTGGCGGTCGCACATTAACATTATTGTAAATGCAACAAAGACGCACATCTTCCCCATATTGCATAATAAGTAAACCCGCTTGGTGCTGCCGCTTTGTGCTGCATCTTCATGCGGAAGCAAAATGATTCTCAAAGAGCCAAAATTGCACACAAACACAAATTCAACACAAACTGCAAAACCAGTTGCAATTGCATGTTGCAGCTGCATTGCTATGATAGACCTTTACACAAGTTCAATGGTGACTGGAATATGGATTCAGTTTTTATTTGGGCTTTGGCATAATTGCACTTTCTATTGCCAGCAGTTTCCTGAATTAAAAGGAGCTCTAAAATTGAATTGCAAGAGGATAAGAGATAGAGATAGAGTGAGAGATTGCAAGGATAGAATTTGCTAGAAGGTAAAACGAAACTAAAAATGCAGCGAAAATGTCGAACAAAAACAAACAAAAAGCGGAAAAAAGTAGGGAGAAGAAAAAGAGATGCAAAAATTGCTCTCTACATATTTAATTAGTTTCCGTTTCCGTTCATATCTGTAATCCCTTCCCGCCATCAGCCATCATCAGCCTTTGTGTGCCTCAGTGGGTGTGTGCGTGTGTGTGAGTGTGAGTGTGTGCGTTTGACTGCATTGTGTGTTAACCCTTTATTTTTCAGCGCCACATCCTCCGGCCCTTAATCCCCCCCTGACTCAATCTCCTGCAACCTCCTGGCACAATGGCAATTCTGGGAATTGAAGAGAATTTTGTATGGCGTTGCGTAACTTATGACCAGTCATCATCAGTCTGAAGTAAAACTTTTCTATAAAGGAATGACCGATTTTCATTTCCCACTCTCTCCACCGTCTCGCCCACACTAGATACATATACATATAGGTTTCACCCCATTTCCCCCATTTCGATTTCGATTTGTTTATCATTTATTTAAATTGCCCTTGGCAAAAAAAGGGTCTTCGGAGGCGCCATTAAGCTGGGTCCTTGGTCTTTTGAATTCGCATTTTTATTGGCCCTGGCAGGAAGAGGCTCAGACTGCAAGAGTCAGAGGTTAAAGTGTACCCACACCCCATACACACACACACACACTTATACACACTGTGAGCAATGCTCTTTAATTATGCTGATGAGCACAGAGGGCAGAAGCCAATAAAGCCAAGCACAAAACACGCACCACACACAGACCAAAAAAGAGCAGGACTAGAGAACTCACTCCATCCATAATCGACTCAAACACACACACACATAAGAACCTCCAACCTCCTAACCACCAGCCACCAACAAAACCCCAAAAACTTGGCACAGTGGATTTTTGTCCCTTAAATAGCTTAAAAACAAGCTTTTGATGTAGCTCAAGTGGAAAGCATCAACAATCAACAAAGAAAAATCAACTCAACGCAAAGTTTGTCATTCGTGCAAAATCTAAAATTAGTCGGAAAACTTGTAAATTTCTTGTAAATTGTCTGTAATAACACTTCAACAAAGAATTTTTGTATATTCTTAAGTATATATGTATTTATCATCTGCAATTAAATTTCCCTTTAATGAGCTAATCAGACTAATATCTAACAATTTAACTTAAAAAAGATTGACATCCTCAAGTCAAGATAAGTAGATTTCCATTACAGAGTCTGTTAATATAATGAAATTAGTTGTTGATCGGAATTATTAATAATTAATACTGGAATTATTTCTTTAACAACATTGCACAATTGAAGTAAGATATTATCTTATACATATATTGACCCTTAAATGTTTAATTAGACATTTGTCAAATGACATTCATTTTTTGAAGTAAAGATGGTTGGATTTGTTAGGTCAAAAGTTTGTCAAAAGAAAGTTTCTTCTTAACAAAAGTTGCCAATCAAGGGCCCTTAAATGGTTAATGATACATAAGCAAAAAATCAGCCCTAAAGTCATTAATATTATAAAATCTAGATAGATGAATTTGTTAGGTTTAAATTTGTCAATTATGAAAATGCAAAGTTCAGAAGCTACAGAAATATATTTCTTAACAACAATTCTTAAAGGCTGTAAGACATGTTTAAACGCTGAATTTACTGAAAATGAGTTTAAAATTATTTTTTTATTATAATAGAAAAACTATTTCTTTATTTTATTAGATTAAATAAAGAAATAGTCTTTCTAATAAGGTAAAAGTCTTTGTTATAGTTCTAAAATAAATTTGCCTCGAATCAAATAACTTATTTACACTTAACACTTAACACTGTGAACCACAAACGCTCTATGTTTGACCTTGACTTTATGTCCATCCGGCTGAACCTAGCATATTTATTTAATACATATTAATAGTTGTACTTAACTATCAATTTTTATGTTACTAATGTTTCCAGTGAGGAGCATTTAGCTAAAGCATTGCATACATCAAGGGGCGCACATTTAAAAAAGCTGAAATTATTCAATTTAATGAACTTTTCTTCTTTATAGACTTTACAACCATTAATGTTGGAATGTATAATGGAAAAGTCATGAGCTAGGGACAATAGATAGATAGTTCAATCAAATAAATCATGATTTCTCACTCTCTCACTCTCTCTCCAGCGAAAGAAACTAAAAATATTCAACATTTCCTTGTATTCTCCCCGAAGACTTGTTGGTTTGCAAAACTATAAAAATAGTATTCCTACATGGCTAATAAATGGTAAATTTCATTGCATCGAAAACCACTGTAAGTCGTTTTTAGTATGGTTTGCGTGCAAGTGCCGCTTGTAAGTGTCAGAGGAGCACTCTCAGTTCTCTATTCAGCTATGCTGCCCCTGTTCTCATTTTTAGCCAGATTTGATGTGTATGGGGTAGCTCTCCCCTCCCCCCCCTTTCAAGCATTTTACCCAAGAGAGCGAAAACTACATATGTACATATAGAGAGAGAGAGAGAGGCAAACAGAGATGGGTATTCACTCACCTTTCTCTTCATTGAGCGCTGTTTGATCATCACTCATCTTGACTGATTGTCGTCGTTTTGTGTGTATTATTATTATTTAGTTATTATTTAAAATTTTGTAATATATTTTTTTTATTCTTTATAATTTGTTTTTTTTTTTTGTGGGGGTTTAACCGAATCCTTAACGCAGCTGCATGTTTCGATGTCTTTGTCGAGGGATGCCGCAAAACAGGATTCCGGATTTAAAGGACTCCTGGCAGAGGCGGCGACGTTAGCGTCGGCTTTGTTGTAATGATAATATTGGCTAAGTTTAGCGTCTCTAATATTGTCAACGTTCGCTTTGTTAACCTGTTTTTGGTTGTTGTTGTAGTTTTAGTTGTTGCTGTTGTTGTTATGTTTGTTGTGCTTATCACGTTTGCCTCTTTCATGGTGCTAAACACTATGCGGAGAGGCGACTATGCAAATCTTATGACTATGAAAGATAAGTTTTGCCATACAAATGGCATATTGCTTAGGCTTTTTCTTTTCGTTTTCTTTTTTTTTTTTGGGCTTCTTTTGGCTCTGCCTTTTTCTTCTTTATTGTAATTTCCTTTTCTGTTGTTGTTGTTATTGTTGGTGTGAACGATTATTAGCTGGATTTACATTTTGCAGAGCTAGAAAGAAAATAGAAGAAGATTTTAAAATGTTATGTAATCTCATTAAATTGCTAAGAGCACAAGAAGAAGAAGAAGAGGAAGGCGTCAAGGGTAAGTCAATTGCCCGGCAATTGCTCTTTTTTGCTCTTCTTGCTCGTGTCATGTAACGGTAATTGGCAAAACGCTAATCCCTTACAAGCTTAAGACATTCGCTGCCTCTTCTTCTACTTCTCCCACACACCCACGCTCCAACACGCTTTCACACAGACTCACACACACTCATATAAACAAGCGCATTAAAGGAGGTAAAGGAACAGTAACAACAACTACATAATGTGTGTATGTAACGGAAAAGATAAAGACTAAGCGAGAGAGAGAGAGAGGGAAAGAGTGAGCTCTAGGTCTAGGTTAGGTGTAGCATGAGTAGGCCGGAAAATGAGCAACGCTTTAAGTCTTTAAAGCTTAACAGAGATAAAGTTAATTAACATTATGGCATCACACAAACACACACAGAGAGAAAGTAAGATACAAGAATTGATAAATGGCGGACAACAACACAAAGCAAAAAGCAATGAGCTTGACGTGGGCGTTGAACAAGCAGCAGCAGCAGCTGAAGTAGAATAAGAATGAGTACTAGAGTAGGTGAAGAAAGAGCAGATGATATAGTGAATGGATGAGGGGTGGGGGGTGATTTGATGGTTGGTGGGGGATTGGGGAGGTCGATGGGTAGAAAATAAGGCCAAGCTTCGATGCTTTGTTTGCGGCCTGTAGGCTGGCTTCCTGTGTTGTTGTTATTTATTTTTTTTTTTTTTTTTTTTTTGTTGCTGTTGCAAAAACTTCTTGACACGTCTCTCGCTTCGCAGTGAGAGAGACACAGTGAAACACAGGCGCTGCATGGAAAATGGAAAAGCGTTAGATGAAGAGGCGCCCATAAAATATTCAATATCAAGTTTGTCTGCCGAACCACCCAACCTACCCACTCACCCACCAGCCCACCACCCAATTCAACTCACTTTCACTGCCGCAATCTCAATCTCAAATAGGGCGCAGGCAGGTAACAGGCAGCAGGCAGGTGATGTTGTCGGTGATGTTCCATCTGTATACATATATATATGTATATATATTGTAGGTATGTATATGGGAATGTGGGAATGTAAAGAGGAGATGTAGCCATTAAGGCTAAAGGTGAAGGAAGCAACGGCAAGGAGACGCATCTCAGATGATGTAGGAAGTAGGAAGGAGCTGGCCACCCCCCCCGATACAGATACTCATTTACTTTGCTTGCGCCCTGCCCTGGGCTAAGCACACAAATCGTCAAAATATTTTTATTACAACAATAAGAAAACGGGCTTCACCTGCCCCCTTTTTCCATCATATCATTGCCCACCTTTAATACACACACCAACACACACAAACACACAAAACACACAATTTTATGTGTGCGGGGAGCCCCAGTAGGGCGTGACCATCAGGCAAGCAGGCAGGCAGGCAAAAAGGCCAGAAATCGCGGTGGAGTAAGTACTATATAGTAGGTGAGTTGGAATTGGATTTTAAAGTAAAATAAAACTTTTCTGTTTTTTGCGTTTGCCCCTAAAGTTGTGCTACACTTTTGTTTTTTTTTTGCTTTTGGCACGACAAGTGGAAAAATGTTGCCTAGTTAAGTGCACATCAAGAGCTAATTTATGGGCCAGCAGCGCGAACCCGCAACGCAAACCAAAACTAAAGCAAACCGCTTTCACATGTATTGTGGTTGTTGTGGCCTGCACACACACACACACACACGCATGCAAACTTTCACCCAACTTACACACACACACACACATACACATGCATGTTTGTTTGTATATATGAAGGTTAGTGCTTCGATTTACCTTTTTTTTTGCTGCTGTTGTTTGTTTTATTTGGTTTTGTTAAGTTTAAACATTTGCTAATTGTTGTTGACTCTGGGTTTTAATGGTTGTT
Organism: Drosophila paulistorum; assembly: GCA_018152135.1. Classification (NCBI taxonomy): domain Eukaryota; kingdom Metazoa; phylum Arthropoda; class Insecta; order Diptera; family Drosophilidae; genus Drosophila; species Drosophila paulistorum. Next base: position 42,605,378 of record JAECXG010000822.1, read on the forward strand.
GTGCAGTGCGTGGATGTTGCTGCTGCTGCTGCACTCGTTGCTACTGCTGCTGCGGCTGCTGCTGCTGTTGGTTTATGTAATCGGTGCTTGTAGATGCAAGTAGAGATACATGTGGTAGGTATGTATCTATGCGCTACTTACTAATTCTATTTTTAATACACACACACACACACACAAACATTTATGCATATATGTACATACACTGTGGGTACATATACTATACACTCATTTGCACTTCACTTTAATTTGGACTTTTACAACACTGAAATGGCCTTTACGGGCCTTAGCCACATATTTTGTTGTGCATCTCTTTTTGGTTGTATTCTATTTCACTTGCTTTCACTTTATTTATTTCTTACTCTTTTTGTTGTTGTTTTGTTTGGTTTTGGATTAATTACATTTCTATTGAATTGTTGTTGTCGCAGCAACTATGCAACAAGGCTGAAAGTGCGTCCTTCCCCTGCAACTACAACTACAACTACTACTTTGTATATGAAACAAAAAAAAAGAAAATTAAAAAAACAACAAACAAATAAGGAAAATAAAGAAAAAACGGTGAAAAATAAATGTAGAAAAGGAATGTAGGAAAAAGTTTACTTCAGGCACGCACATTGTTTGACACACATACACGCACACACACACGCGCACACCTTCAGCGTGCCACTGCAGACTGCGAAGTGTTATTACAATTTACTGTTGATTTCTTTCGCTAACCGAAAAGAGTCAGGAGAGTGCGAGTGAAAGACAGAGAGAGAGAGAGAGAGAGCAGAAGAGAAAGTGTGGGTTCTCGTTTATGCGTATTCGTGTGTGTGTGTGTGAAAGAGCGCGAAAATGTAGGTTAGTTTCCGCTTTATCCTGACGTCGTCGCCCTACAGTCAGTCAGCGTCAGCGCCACATTGCAGCACATTCACTCTATTTTTGGGCGCTGAAGAATTCTTTCACTATGTCCCTGCCTCTATCTCTGCGTGTGTCAGTCTCTCAGTGTGTGTGTGTGTGTGTTGCTGTCTCTCTGTATGTGTCTGTGTGCGCTTTTTAAATATTTTTCTCTTCATTTTTTTTTAGTAGTTTTTCTTTCTTTTATTTCTTTTTTTGTTAATCACATACTAGGGACGCGCGTCCTGGTCATGGCGACTGTTCGGTTCTAAGGTTCGTCGTTGACTGGCGACTGAGCAAACGGGTTTTCCTTTCCGTTTGACGTAATCTGCAGAGCGCGCGCCACATACAAAATTCCCCCTATTTAAAGGACGAAGCCGAATTGTGGCAGCAGCAGCAGCAGCAACGTGCGTGCTGCTCTCTGTGTGTGTTTTGACCAAAATGTCAAATGAAAATGCCGAAGTGTGCCAAGTTGCTGCCCCTTATTGGATGGCCTGCCGGCATAAACAAATGCCCAACTGTCGCCCCCCCGCACGCACACACACACACACGCACACTTGGAACAATGGGCATGGCAAATGTCCCTTTATTTGGTCGTCGCTTTTACTAGTGTTACTGCTGCTGCTGCTGCTGCACCGCGGGCTACCTTCTATTCTTTGTAGCATGAAGAAAGATATAAAACAACAACAATAAAAAAGAGACACACACACACACACACACAAAAACATTCATGAGAAAGAAATGCCAAAATGATTAAGCTTGAATATGGGCCACTGGCTAACAAAAGCAAATGGATGCTGCCGAGCTGCTCATCTGTCTCAATTGGCTGCATTTCGCTACATACGCGCATATGCGGCGTATACGTAATTGACCATCATGACGTATGCATGATATTTTGTAAGTAAATGCAAAGGCATTCTATAAGGTTTCATAAATTATTACTATAACAACAGCAAAGAGAAGAAAATTATTATTAAAAGGCTTACAAATTTTAACTCGCATTTTATGAGAAGCCACCATGGCGTATGCATAATATTTTCTATGTAATCGAATGAAATCTTATTAAAAAGTATTCAAATATTGAAAAAATACTTAATATTAAAAAGTTATGTACCAATAACAAATTAATGAAAATTGCCTCCCATAATGTATGCAAAATCTGTCCGATGAATTTTCCTTTACAACATTATAAGGCTCTTCTGAAATGTCCTTGTTCTAATAGGAGATCCATGAAAACTGTAGCGACCTTTTTTGTATTATTTTGTATATTGACTATTAGGACAATGACCATTTTATATCTATCATACAAAAAAGTTCTCGATAGTTTTCATAAAAATTCGCATATTACACTTTTTGGATACATTTTTTTGAAAACATAGAGAAAATAGTTTGAAAACTGTATTTTTCACTTCCTTTCGTTTGTTTATGAAAATCTTTACAAGACTTCCTCATAGACTTAAACCATTAAACCAATTTGCAAAATTACAAACAAACGATAAATAAAAAATATTTTTATTTTAGATTTCAAATATATTTGTGATAAATTGATAGATAAATTGATAATAAAATTTCAATCCATTGATACAGCTGTATGTGACATTAATTAGGTTTACCTTACCCTATCGTTATAATTATGTTGTAATATGTATACTCTCTTGGAATCGAACCAAAGTCAAAATATTTGAAAGAAATAGTGGGACTTGAAGTACTTTTAGCTGCGGTTTCAGCAGTTTGGATTTCGGTAGGATAATCCTTCCTGTACTTAAACCAAAATAATAATTATAAGCAACTTACAGGCTCTAAATGTTATTCAACGAAATTCAAGATGCTACCTTTATCTGAAGAACTAGAGCTAATACGTAAAAACTCAAATTTGTAAGTAAAATGAAAGTGTAGTTTTGTCGTCCCTAGTTGCTTGATAATTTAACTAGAACTATGTATAAGAATAATGAAAGAACCAACTATAGAATTCCAATCTTTATTATTCATTTTCAAATCCTTGGTTTTCAATGTCATCAAGGCTGTTTTTAATTTTTAATACAAAGACAAGAAGACTAAAGAGTAAATTAAGGCGTATACATATTTGAATTTTTGAAGTATAAGCGACTAACTCTATTCGGTATACATATATTATTTCTAATCTATATTATGTTCTGTTCTTGAAAAAGTTTCACAATTTTTGCCAAAAATAAATACAACATTTTATCAAGAGAATACAAAGAAGCTCACTTCTAGGGGCTCGTTCCGAACATCCTCTCTCCGGGCGCACTTATGAATAACTCTCCCTTTTAATTCACTGATAAGATGCTGCTCGATAGACTTCGTATTTTTCTCATTTGCCTTTCGATTGCTCAGTTTAGTTTGAGATTCTGTTACATTCGGAGCAAGCGGATTCAAAAGAATTTAAGTATAGAACTAAAAACATAATAAATAGTCAGCGATAAGATCGTGACCCAGTGGGAATAATCAAACCTTGAACGGAAGTTACGCCGAGGTCACAATGTGGTTACAGGGTTGGCTTCTTTTGCTGCCAATTCTGTTGGGTTTGGCTAATATTTCCAATGCCTCCACAGCGGGAAATCATTCGCTAAACTATGAAGCGAAAACACAATGGCTTTTAGATCAAGCCACTCAACGTATGCGTTCAATATACGATATGAAGCGACGGATTTTTCTTCAACTAACATTAAAGGGAAAATCGCCGCTGGGTGGCCAGGCACCTAGTAAATTGGAGGTGGAAATGGAAACCTATCGATTGCTCTATGAGGTGGCCGCCAATCTCAGTGTGGTGCCAGTGGAGCAACTCTCAGATCCTCTAATGCGTCGTAGGGTTCAACGTTTGTCCAAGCTGCAACTGCAAGGGCTACGTCCCACAGATTACGAACAGGCCAAGGATTTGCTAAGAACTATGCATAATTTTGTAAATGGACCTTTGGTTTGTCCAGGAGAAGATTGTTCGGCTCGTAAGCCGTTGGCCATGTATCCGCAGATTATGAACATGAATATGAGAACGAAAAACTATAAAGATTTATTGGAGAACTGGGTTAACTGGCGTCGGGCAATCAATGACAAAATAACAGCCAAGAACACGTTCATTGACTATGTGCGATTGCTGCGTATTGCAGCCACGTATAATGGGCACGTTACACCATCTCGTACTTGGTATTTGTACTACGATACAGAGAATTTCCAGGCCGAACTGGAGGCAGTGGTGTGGGAGATAATGCCCCTGTATAGGGAACTTCATGGCTATTTGCGACACGAAGTGCAGCGTGCCTATCCCAAGGCGGATATGAAAAATGATGGTGCCATATCGGCGCCAATAATGGATCAAATCTTATCACAGGATTGGTATTCCCATCAATTTTTTCAAACACCACATACAAGCAAAGAACATCAATTGCCATCGGTGGTAAGACGACTTGAGGAGGTCCTTGTGACTCCAGTAAAAATCAATAAGAAGGCAACTGAATTCTTTGAATCTTTGGGTCTCAATCATATGTCCGAGTAAGTCACTTTGAATCTCTGCAATCCACTGGTTTATTTGTTAACTTTTCTTGCACTTTTTCAGCGGTTTCTATGATCGGTATGCCCGACGCATGAACGACGATGAGGGCGGTCCTGATTGTAAGCCACAAGTTTACTATTTTCCACCTGATGTTGCCTTGAGATATTGCCCGAAATTGGATTACAAGAAGATGATGCAAGTCCATGGTGTTATGTGCGAATTGCAATATAATCTCTATAAGCGAAATCTGCCATTTGGTCTGGACTCGGAACCTTGTCCAGGATTTGGCAGTGCTTTGGCTGAAACAGCTGTCCTTGCCTCGGGCACACCAAGACACTTGCATCGTCTGCATATTCTGCTCAACGAAAGCCTTTCCGAAGAGCAATCTCTGAATCGTCTCTTCCGCATGGGTGTCCACACTCTTCTAGCTGTTCCTCAGTACTTTATCAATGATAAATTCCTGGTTGATGTGATGGACGGACGCATTGTTGTCAAGGACTACAATTGTGCCTACTGGAATCTTCAAGATAAATATGCCGGCGTCCAGGCCCCACTGTGGCGTAATGCCAAAGATTTTGATCCTGATTTCAAATTCTATCGTGGTCTTAATCCCGAAACTTCGAATACCAAGTTAATTAGAATGTTTTTTTCTTTGGTTTTTGTGTTAATCGTTTAAACTTTCATCTGTTTTACTTGCAGAAAATTTTTAGCGGAAATTCTTGGTTTTCAGTTCTATCGTTCATTCTGTCTGGCCAGTGGACAATATAAGCCAGGAGATCCCAAATTTCCTCTACACAATTGTGATTTCTATGACAGCAAGGCGGCTGGTAAAATGATAAAGGACATGATGCAATTGGGATCCACAAAACATTGGCGTGACATAATGGAGATAGCCACAGGCGAACGGAAACTGAGTGGACGCGGCGTATTAGAATACTTTGCCCCGCTCTTCACCTGGCTCAAAGAACGTAATAAACAATTGGACATTGAGCCTGGCTGGGATGCCGAAGATTGTGAGTAGATAATGAATGACATTGTTTGACTTTCCACATTTTCCATTCTTTTATTTTCATTACAGTTTGTCCCAAAGAATAAAATTGAAATTTAATTATTCGAATTCCAGTCTTGACATTTCAGTTTTGAGTTCACATCAAGTGGAATTACTATACATTTTTTTGTGGAAATGTTATTAAAAAGTCTTCTATTTCCTAATATTCTTAAAACCAATATTTTGAATGGTCAGTCTTGAGATAATTTTAAAGTAAACAAAGGGAAGATTGAAAGATTAAAATAAAATAAATACATACAATGTGAAAATATGAAATTTGTTGTACAAATATTAATCTGAATTAAGCAAAATTTAATTGGAAACGTATTCCTTTTATTAAAGTTTGCAAAAGTAATTCTCAAAAAGTTATATTAAATATCTTGCATGTTTTTTAAAATTAATAAAAGCTTCAAAAGAAACTGAGTAAGTTTTATGTATGAAATATGTTGTTTTTCAAAGGCGTATTTAGGACTGTGAAATGGGGGAACCATTCCCCATAAAGTAGGCAATAGACTGGAAGAGTATTTATGATTGTAACATTAAAATTGTCTACAAGCAATGTTGGCTTTTTTTATCCACGGAACATTCCAATACTTTTTTATATGTTTTAAAAAGGGAGTCTTTGGATACTTTTGAGAGCAAATTACCCTCATTTGCCCCCTTTATTAGCGGCTATGTGTTTACCCTAAGGAGATGCCCAGTTGATAACACATTTCTAAACTTACTACGCCATAACGCCCAAAAGTATGCTTTGCCTTGTGTTATATGTTATTACAAGCTTTTGTAACACAAAATAAAACGCTTTTATTATTATTACTTTTATTTATTTACAAAAAAAAGGCACTTTGGTAAAATGACAGAAACTTAACTTCTAGTTTAGGCATATTACGTACACATATGCAAATTATTGCATCATTTAAGTAAATAATTATATAGCATATGGAAGCTATGATGTGGATGTGGATGTGTGTGTGTGTGTGTGTAGGGGACATGGCTTGTTGCACAAGTATAAATATGTATGCTTTAATGTATATGTGTTTATGTAGTTAAATATAAATATTGTCCGAAAGTGATGGCCGAGAGATCGTTGCTGCTAGGTTTCCGTATTTTTTAGGTTTTTTTCACATGGTAGTCTCCGAGTCGGGGGGCGTGTGATAGTTTAGATTGTAGGCTGGCGGTCCGTTGTTAAGAAAAGCCATGGAACGTATACTCTCACGGGAAGCTGTACGTTTTGAGAATGACATGGTGCTTACATAGGCAGGAGATGGCTCTAAGGGAGGCGGAGGCAAATAATGTTGTTGTTGTTGCTGATGGTGTTGTAGTTGCTGTTGCTGTTGTTGTTGCTGCTGATGCAACGGATGTTGCTGATAAAGCGGCGGTGTACATGGCGGTTGCGGCGGACTAGCTGCAGCTCCACCCAAGCCAGCAAAAACATTTTCCGTATTGGTATAGGTCGTTGAAAGTGGCCTTGATCCATGGAAATTCGAATAACTGGAACGCACTGAAGGAGGACGATTGTTATACAATTCATCGCCATGTGGATGATGATGATGATGGTGATGATGTTGTTGTTGTTGCTGTTGTCCACCAGATCCACCCACATCATTTAAATGTGTGGTAGAGTGTTGATAACTGGGATTATAATGCCCGCCACCCTGCAAAGCAATGGGCGGCGGTGGTGGCATTAAAGTGGGTGAACTTGGCTCTTCAAGATTATCCAAAATGCCACGACCATTTGTATTGTAGTAAATAGGATCCAGTGGAATGTTCTTGCGATAGCTATTATAATATTGACTATTGCTCTTGCCCAGACTGCCCAATTGGCTGCCCGACACATTGTTCGTATTATTCATTATATCATCGTTCAGTGACTGCAAATTCGAGGCTGTCAAACTGAGCTTATCCTGACGATGGAATGAACCCAAATGCGGTTGCTGCTGCTGCATTTGTTGTTGCTGCTGATCCATTAGCTTGGTCACCGGATTCTGATGGTATTTACGCCTCGAGCTGCGTGTACTGCTGCGAGCATAGCTGCCACTGCTACTATCTGGACCGCCGCCGCCATGTTTTGATCTCAATGTCCCACTAGAACCATGATGGGAGCGCCTACTACTGCCGCCGCCAGCACCATTCGATTGACGTCCATGGGTGCCACGCGCCATTACCGAACGTCTCTTAACCCGTCGCGGTGTCATCGGTTTGGGACTCAATTCGCCGCCATTCTGATCGCCACGCGGATCTCCCAGACCCATTGAATGACTGCCATGTCGTATGGTATCGCTACTGCCGCCAAATTCAATCGAATACAGCGACTGACGATGCTTGGACTGTTTGTTAATGTGCTTCACTACAAGTGAAATTGAAAGAAAAAGAATTAAAAAGATTTGTATTTAAAGTTACGAAGCCACAAATTGCACAATGAACCAGTTGAGTGTTACCTGGAGGTTAAAATTATGTATTTGCTTTGGTTTTGGATCAGTTTTTCTTTTTTTGTTAAAATACGTTTACAGGGATTAGCTACAGAGCTCATGGAGAGAGAAGAAGATTCGATAGGGTTAATGCTACATAAAAGCCAGCTACCAGATGATGAGAAAAAAATACAGATTACAGAGTAAACAGGAAAAAGAGGCTCCAGCAATAGTTTCATTCAATAGTTTCTATTTTTCTTTTGTTTTAAGTGTGTAAATGAACATTTATTTTTGATTTTTTGAAGAGAAACGCGAGAAATTGGCACCATTTTCACACATTATCAAGATCATATTTCTATATAACTCTATGTATATATATATATTTATATATGTATAACGGCGTGTTACGTTTTTTTTTTTTACTTGGCTTTAAGCTTATATCTAGACTTATTTCTTGATATTACATATATATAAATGTATAACGAATCTCGCACTTAATTCAATAGGCAACATTTCTTTTTTTTGTAATTTGATTTTCGATTTTTAACAGATAAATAGATATATGTATCCAGATATTGTAAAAAAAAAAACAACAAAAGGCATTTATGTGATTCATGTCAATGTAGTTTTTTTTTGTTTTAAGAGAGGGAGAATCCTTCTCCAATTTTTGATATTAAAGGCATCCATTGGCTGCATTAGCTTTGCTTTTACGGTACTCATATATAGTATACATAGATATCATTATCTGCCCTACTATATAACTATATGTTTTGTGACATTATTTACTTTTTCCTTTCACTTGTTATCGCGTTTGATTTGCTTTTTGTTTTGTTTTGTTTTCTCGTCGTAGTATCACAGTTGAACATAAAAAATTACACATATATAGTATATAGGCTTTTGTTTTTTTCATTTCGTTTCGACTTTTTCCAATTATCACAACAAAAATCCAATGCGGAAAAAGTCGGCTCGCTATTTTGTGTCTCTGTGTGTGTGTGTGTGTTTGTATATGGTTTGTATGCAAGGCATCTGAATGGCATATTGAAGCGGCTTTAATCCTTAAATCTGTTTAATCTGTTTAGGTTAGACACAACACAAAACGAGCAATAACAACAACACACATATGCATAAGGTTTGATTTAGTAAATGGGATGGAGAATTGTGAGAGCGGAGGCAGAAGCAGCACCTATATATATATAGAGAGAGATAGAGATTGAAAAAGATAGATATATGTAGAGAGAGAGAGAGAGCGAATTAATTTATGAAACTAGGACCTACTTGAGTCTGGGGCGGGGGGACTGCTGATCTATTAGGCCTGCACACCTACTACGGAATTGCAGAATGAACGTGGACGTGCACGGCTTTTGCGTCGATTGACACGTGGAGCTGCCTCCTCACTGCCATCATCCATTAGCCGATCATCGCTCTGGGTACGCACTATATAACCAGGGGGTGTATCGCGTATTTGATCGCAGAAATTTGCCTGTTGCCGTGGTCGCTGACTACGGGGATTACGTCGCACCATGGGTGAACCATGCGGCGGTGGACCACCTGCACCTGAACCACCAGGCATTGCCACATGCTGAGTGGGCATGGAATATTTCTCAGCTATTTCGGGCGAGAGATCTGGATAGGGAGCCTGGCCCAAACGCTGATGGAAATAGATATGTGGACGAGGTGGCGGTGGTGGAGTTAAAATATGCTCTTGAATCGGCTCCTCCTCCTCCACCTCTTCGTCCGCTTCATTCTCTTCCTCATGACAGCTATGCATTGGCACTGTAGGCAGTGGAATCTGAGTGGGTCTGGTCAACTGACGATGTACCCTTAAGGGTGAAGGCAAACCATTCTGTTGATAGTTTAAATTATTATTTGGGCTTGATGGGAAAACCAAATGACCTTGCTGCTGCAAATGCTGGTCATTATTATTCTCCCCCACAAATAAACCATTTGGTGTGGGACTCTGAAAGGGCACATAAGTGATGCCATTATTGCTGGGCGAGAGCTGCTGCAGCGAAAAGTTATCATCATCATCCTCTTCCTCGACGAGATTACGCGACAAACGCCGCTCAATCGACAATTGTGAAAACTTGACGGGCGATGATGATGAGGCGGCGGCAATCGATTGCCTTGGAGCCTTCGGCTTATGATGTATTCGGGCAAAGTGGCCACCGCTTGGACCTGACCCTTGTGGGGTAATTGTCTCACCCTGGAATATGCTATAGTTGCTATTATTTAGCGAATTATTGGCCAAATAGGGATTCGAATTCTGCAGCGAGGCATACGACAAAGAGGGTGTAGTCTGGGCGGACATAGGACTGATCTGAGCTCGGGTGGTGGTTGTCTGATGGGAACGCTGCTGTTGGCGCCGCTGGCTGCGACTCAGACTGTTGTTAGTGCTGCTGCTCTCGCCGCTAGTGCGTTGGGTTAGATATGGATGGGATTGTGGCTGATGGGAATGGGCATGGGAATGTATCTGTGGTGGATGGTGTTGCTGTTGCTGATGTGGATAGTGTTGGTATAGTAGTGATGCATTTGTTGCTTGGTTATTTGTCATGTCTGGCGATTGTTGTTGCAGGCGATGCTGCTTATTATTATTGTTATTGTTGTTGAGTGTATTATTATTGCTGTTGTTGTTGTTGTTGCTATTGTTGCTATAGTTGCTCATGGATTGTTTGCTGTAGCTGTTGTGTTGTTGTTGTTGTGGCTGATGATGATAGAATTGCTGCAGTTGCTTATTTGATTGCATTGTGGCGCTTGCAGAAGTTGTTGGTATACTTGTATAGCTCACGTACATTGGATGGACGACTGTGTGCTGTGGACTCTTCGCATCGCCGTTCATGAAATCGACTGTAAACCAGAAATTGATTAAAATTGCTTTAACAAATCTTCATTTGTATATATGTAATAGTAGTAGGTAGTAGTAATATATGTAAATATAGACAGCAACAAACAAAACAAACAATTTGGAAAATGAATGCCTATCGGATTACACTAAGCATCAGCAGCAGCAGTGGCAACAAAATATATTTGGATTTTCATAAACTACAGTAGAATCCGGTTATAACGACTCCGCTTATAAAGTCCGTCCGTCCGGTCATAGCGACTAAAGTTCGATGAGTGATTGGTTGGCCCCAATACAAACTTATATGGAAGGGCCCTCCGGTTTTAACGACGAAAATCGTCGGTCCCTTGAGCGTCGTTATAACCGGATTCTACTGTACTTGATTACCCAATACTCTATTCTTTATAGTATCAATTTTATAATCGCACAAAGTTTAAAGTGTGAATTTTGAATATATTATCAGCTTACAATATAGAATTTTCGCTTCTTTGTATTTTGATGAATAATAAACAATATTTCTTATCTAAAGTTTTGATTCTAATGTTCTTATATTACACTAGAGTTTCAATTATCCACTTTTCCAAAAATATGAGAAGCTTTAACAAAAATTGATTTTCTTCATGTTAATTTTTCTGATCTGTTGAAAATTCAAGTGATTTGAAGTTAAATTCGCTTATATGGATGAAGGTCAATTGATTTTTCAACACAAATATGGTTTGAGACTTTTGATTTTTGCGTAGATTCCCGACCAATTTTGTGTTTTCGTTGTTGTGTTGATGTTGCACAGTGTAATTAACGATAAGCCATACAATCTTGTATAGTTTATAATCTTTTGTAATGATGATAAGAATGATTTGTCTTAGATTTAAAAACAATAACGATTATTTATATGAGGTATGTATGTATGTATATGTATGTATTATAATGTTGATTTGGTTTGGTATCACAATGGTTAATCATAGAAATTTTCTCTTTTTCATTTGTATGTATAAATATGTTTACAAAAATTATAATAACATTCCGAGCGAGGCTAAGGGACGAGGGGGTGGGTGGGGGAGACAGTTTACAAATCGATGATATACATGATATTTTATCACAATAAACACATAATAATAATAAATCTTATGACACATTTGATAAACAACATTCACTCTAAATGGTGGAGGGTTGGAAAAATAAAAAGTTTGGAGTGAGAATAGTGAGGATAGTAAGTGTATACAGTAATGGTATGTACAGTGCAAACACCCACAAAGTTATATATGTAAAAAAAATGACAAAAGGGTTATTATTAGACAATGCCCCAATCCCACAGTTAGAGAATACATGAAATGTATGTAGGTTGAACGTGCAACAATTGTACATAAAAATGTTCCAGCTTGCCACTTACATCTGTCGTCCTCATCGAGAAATATGCAGCTGATCAGAATCGCACCAAGTATACCCAGCAGCTGTGTGTGTGTGGAAAGGGGGGCGAAATAATAATAAAAATCATTTACAACAATCTTTCTCACTTAGTTTTGATTAACCAACAGCAACAGGAAAACTCACCGCCAACGCACACTGCACTCCCGAATGTATGATCTCCATTAGAGTGTAATCCAACAGACATCCATCCACACGTTCCGGACGCATTGGACGAAATGGATCATCTGAGGTTATATTATAAGTGGGCTTGCAGCCATAGCCATTCGCTTCGAACCAGGAAACGCTGCCAGTGCCCAGGTTAAGCAAATCGCTTTCCTGTAACAAACATTAATATATGTACATACATAGCATTCAGATCATGGATCTTTCCCAAACTATTGTCCATTTTACTTACCCTATCTAATTCACCAACATTTAAATAGAAACAAATGAGGAAAGCATTCCAACCAATCCATAGGAAATTCCATATGAGATACTGTCGGAACACACAACAAAAATAGAAAAAACAATTTGGGTTATCGCATAGATATGATAATGAGTTGTAGGAGGTGGATGCGGGTCTGGGGGGTACTTACGGTTATAATATATTTCACTCTAAAATGATATGCGCCATAAAATCCAAATATAATGAACAATATATGAAAAAAGTTAACCAGGATGGGTGCCCACATGTATCCGAGAAAATCGAATACCTGCCTTTCGATAATCGTTATCTGCAATAGAGATAGAGATAGAGAGAGAGAAAAGAAAGGAAATGTGATGTGAGTAAGGGAATTAAATGACTAAACCCATTTTTCTCATTATCATTACAGTAAAAATCAAACATGTGGTTACTAATACTAGGTGAAATAGACTCTCCTGAGCTATTGAACCAGTTAAACCTATCTGTACCCCGTAGACCTCCTCTATCCTTAAAACACTGTAGTTCTAACTATTCTTTGCATGAACCTTTTCGAGTCCTATGTCCTGATTACCATCTTCTGTATCCCGTAATCAGATCAGAAGCCTATATTTCTCTTGTGAACACCTCTATTTTAGCACATTTAGCTAGTAATTAGCTGTAGTTAATCATATTTTTAATTGTTTGTCCGTTTTATTTGTATTTGTCCATGCCCCACGGTCGGTCGGGCGGGAGGTGGACAGCGCTCTGCTTGGGCTCGCGCGAAACAGGCTATGTCCTGGTGTCGTATGGACCACTTGAACGTCCAGACAATATAATACTTAGGATTGTTTATATAATTAAACACTGAAGTTATCAAAACTTGGTTTTTTTTATTGGGTTTGAGGAGTTGTTTAAAAGGGGGACCTAAATACTTTATTTCGTTAATTATTTGGCTAGATTTTCACACAATTTAAGCCCCTCCTTCCTCCCCTTAGTTCAATCATCTCAATTTAGTCGAACTCGCCTTTCCTTTGAGTAGGATTTAGGCTGATATTCCTTGAAAAGGTGTATTTAATTCGATGAATGGGGAAACTAATTACGTTCCGGTTTTTAGATACACAGAAATAGATTCATTTTTCGTACTTTTCTGTCAATTTTTCATAGTTTTAAAAGTTGAGACTGTTTATAATGTATTGCTTAAAGAATTATGAAGGAGTCATGAACTTAAAGGCTTAAATCCTTATCTGCGTCAAGGAGCCCAACAAGTTTCCCAAGATCTACCCAAAACTCCTGCCAGAAAGGAGGCAACCCATTGCGCCGTACTCCTCCACCTATTCCTCCAAGAAGACCAAAAAACGTGCCATCAGCCGCTCAATCGCCCAGCCTCAAGCGAAATCGTAGCCCCAGCCAGGAACCAGAGAAAAGAAATGAAGTTAAAACTTCTGTCAGGTCATATAAGTCGTCGTCTTAATCGGATCCCTATTATTATTATTATTATTATTATTAAAGTATGGGATATAGTTGTAAACTATCAAACCAAACTATATTTTACAAGCACTGGCAACTAAGGGCTTCGGCTTAGACGAAAACTACATTCATACACTAGCCTGGGATTCGAACCCGGATCCTGGATGTTCAGTTGACTAAATGACTGGAATACTTAAACAACTCATCTACCGAGGACTGCAATCGGTTTCCTATATTTAAGCTAGTTTTTTATGGATATTTAATAACTAAATCAATCGTTTTTTTACAAGAAGTAAATTTAATATTTTTCTGAACTGAATTCATCAGAAATTTATTGAAATCCTCAACGCTTTAACAAGAATTAACCAAATTTAATACTAAAAGTATTCCCACCTATTTTATATATATATTTTTAAATCAGGCCTTATCAGAAGTGGCCTAAAAGTTCAAGCCCAAATTCTGTGGAATTGGGAATAACCGCAAATGTATGGATGAATATACAATCGAGTCTCGATAATTCGAAATGCCAAGAGAACAGAATTCTTAACGTATTACAGAGGTTTTCGATTTATCGGGTTTCCCAAGGGGCGAAGTTCTTTCAAGGCACCAGCAGTTTCTTACGAAATATTGAGGTTTTCAATTTAGCGGGGTACGAATTATCGAGAGTCCACTGTATATCTCGCTTTGGGAGAAAGTATTTTTTCCTAAGAACACGAAGCATTTAAGAGCTTATCTTTCTATAAATAATTTCCGGTAAATAGGTGAATATAATATTAATATATATGTATGTCTGAAGTCATAATTGTGTCAACACCTTTTGACATTTGCTCTAGATAAGCAAATGATAACAACAAACACACATATGCATGTATGTATCATTATTTATGTACATAATCGACTACGATCTATCAACAATCCCCAAATGGAAATCGTTAGATTGTAATTAGGTTTCTAGGTTGATGATTGGCAGAGTATTCTGCCGTTTGTGTAGTGTATGTAGTTCTTACCATTTGCAGGAAGCATGTTGACAGTAAAAAGTGTCGCCGCGTACACGAGCCCATCACAACAAATTGGACAACAATATCACATATTCATTTCATTCAGAAATTGGTGCCAAAAAAATGAACCCGATTTGTTGGGTTAATTTTTTGTTGTTTCGTTCTCCACGCGGTGGTCGTCAATTTCTTGTTGTGGTTGTTGCAGTTTCAAATACAGCAGTAGTTGTTGTTGTTGTTTTTAGTTGCATACCGTTTTATCTGGCTTTTGGTTTTGTTGTTGTTTTTTGTGTATGTTATCTCGTTTGTTTGTTCGTTTTGACTTCGTCTTCTTCTATGCCTCTGCGCATTTCCGTATCGCAAAGAAGAAGAAAATGTGGTCGAGCGTGGCAAGTGCAACGAGCAAAGGCAATGGCAACCTGACCTGCCTGCCACTTGTTCTACTCTTTTGCACCGTTCTTTCAGCAGGAGCCAGAAAGAGACACGACAACGAGTCAGAGCGGGAAAGAGAGAGAGGGAGACAGAGAAAAAAGGAGCCAGCTGCAACAAGGAAAAAAACCTGATCTGTGTGAACTAAAAGTAAATAAAAAGAAATTAAACGAAATGAGGCAGAGTTAGACGAAGATAGCTAGAGAGAGTGTGAGCGAGAGAGCGAAACTGTGCTTGGCCTCACTTACACACACACACAGACGGTTGGAAAGCTAGCAGCATAACTATACAACTACAACAACAGTTTTGCTGCTATCGCTCACGTAACTTAAAGTAAACCAACACAAGAAAAAAACACATATTCTTTCATTTTCTGTATACACAATTTCCATTCTGGCTAGTGTCCAGGTCAAGTCTAGGCAATTAATTAATTAACATTAGAGAGAGAGAGAGCAAGCCAAGTGGTACGCCCCCCAGGAGGGGCAATAGCAAATTACGCCATTTCCATACATATTTTTGTTTTTAGTTTCCATTCTCATTCTGCATACTAATTCAATTCAATGACTCGTTAATATTAATCAAATTAAACCACAACACCATAATAATTCAATATACAATTGAATGACGCGTTTTGTGTTTTATTCGCTAGCTGCTTCTGGTTATGAGTCAAACATATGAAACATTTCATTTTATTTCTCAATTGCCTTCCGCTCACTCATTCACACACACACACACATGCACACGCGGTTAGTTGCAGACTCACACACTTATGCTGCATGAAAATTCAGTTATTCTTATTCACACAATATGGCTAGAAATGACTTTATCGTTATCTGGTGGGCTAGGTCCATTCATTTTACATAATAATAATAGCTCCACTCTATTTCACTTGACACCGCGTTGGTTTTTTTTTTTATTATCACAAAAATTAACACCGATTCGCTTACATAGAGAGCAAAAACGGAGTCCACCTGACGATCCGTTACAGTGAGTGCGACAACAACAACTAATTTGTCCAGTGTGACCATGCCTTGGCATGCATTCAAATATTGTACTCGATACTTTTAAACAGTCGCAGCCATGGCATTGGAATGGTTTAAATTATTTATTAAATTCTTTATTTTGTATGGATTTATCTGAATCTAATTTTTTAAATTGTGCCTTGGGTAATCCATTTATAAATATCAGAGTTAAACCAACACCAATATAATATTTTTATAGTTGGCTTTTTTCTTTAAGTATTTTTGTGAATATGCCCGTTTAGTATTTGTTTTTTCTGTTGTCCGGTAACTCTACTGATACGGCCGGCATTGTTTTTGTCAATTTATTTTTGTTTCCAGACGGAAAAAAATTGTTCTATTTCGCATATATTTTCGAATGTCAGCTGCCAAATACCAGGACTACGACTGCACTATCAAGTGCGGATTACCCCAACATGGAAACTGCATCGTTGCCGCCCTCACCAAACGATCCATAGAGAGTCAAGCATTGGCCACGTTCATACACAAGTCCTGTGCCAATTTTGCCAATATTGTCGATGACCTGGTGAGCTCGAACATGTGAATTCTCTAAATTCATAACATTCCTGATCTCATCTTACCAACTCAGGGTCGCTCTGCTGTACACATGTCTGCTTCAGTGGCTCGCTATGAAATACTGGAGTGGCTCTTGAATCATGGTGCCTGTATTAATGGCAGGGATTACGAGTCGGGCAGCACTCCTTTGCATCGTGCCCTCTATTATGGTTCCATAGATTGCGCTGTTCTACTAATGAGATATGGTGCCAGCTTGGATCTGCTGGACGAGAACACCCAATGCCCATTGCAGTCGATTTGCAGGAATTACGATTGGGATTGCACCAGGAATACAAATAATCAGTGAGCAGATAAGATATACCATCGAAAATGATAAGGGAAACTGACCTATCTCTCTTGATTTCTTGAACAGGAACGATATACTAGTCTGGGGATCAAATAAGAACTACAATCTGGGCATAGGCACTGAGCAGAGCTCAACTAGTGCTCCCCAGACAGTGGATTTCTTTCGCAAAGCGAACATTTGGATTGAACAGGTAGCATTGGGAGCCTACCACAGTCTATTTCTGGATAAGAAGGGTCATCTCTATGCGGTGGGCCATGGCAAAGGCGGTAGATTGGGCAATGGCAATGAGAATAGCTTGCCAGCTCCTAAGCGTGTAAAACTACCTAGCAAAATTCAAGATGACTCCATCATTTGTATTAGCACATCACGTCAGCATTCCCTTGTGTTGACTCAGCGTTCCATGGTTTTCGCCTGTGGCATTAATACTGACCATCAGTTAGGTGTAAGAGATGCTCCCGAGCAACTGAATCAATTCAAAGAAGTTGTTAGTTTAAGAGACAAGGGAGCCAGTGATTTACTAAAGGTTATAGCCTGTGATCAGCATTCCATAGCATATAGCTCAAAGTGTGTCTATGTGTGGGGTGCCAATCAGGGGCAATTTGGTCTGGGACCAAATCAGCAATCGATAGTAGTTCCGGTACAAATGAAATTGCCAGCAAAAACTGTCATACGCTTTGTCGCGGCCAATAATGCAGCCACTGTGATTTATAATGACGAGAAGGTCGTTTCCCTGTACTACGGAGAAAAGACCAAATATATCAAGACACCAGAGTAAGTCATCGAGAAGAAGCTTTAAATTTACATTGCATCTTAATCTCCAATCCTCTCCTTTAGCTATGAAGATCTACAGAGTATTGCGGTGATGGGTGGAAATATAAAGAGTTCTACTAAAGGATCAGCAGCTGCTTTAAAATTACTTATGCTTACCGAAACTAATGTGATTTATCTTTGGTATGAGAATACCCAACAGTTCTACAGGTAAGTCTACATAGATACCCGTGATCATTCGTTTCTAATTCTCTCCTTTGCCAGATGCACATTATTACCCATACGTCTACCAGATATCAAAAAAGTTCTATATAAATGTAATCAAGTCTTAATACTCTCACTCGATGGTTGTGTCTATCGTGGTAAATGTAATCAAGTAACTCTGCCCCCCACCTTGGACAGGAATAATGGTAAAACGACTATAGACAATTGGACCAATAATGATCAGAATCGTACGGAAATCTCTCGGGAACATATTGTACGCATTGAGCTGACACGTTTGCCCAACATTGATCGAGCAATTGACATTTCGTGTGATGAGAGTTTCTCATCATTTGCTGTGCTGCAGGAGGCACCCACTAAATACTTTAAGAAACCTCCACTTCCCAGAAGGGAACATAACTTTAAGAAGCTCTACCATGATACCAGTGATACGGATGCAGTGCACGATGTGGTCTTCCATGTAGATGGAGAATTGTTTGCGGCTCACAAGTTTATCATTTATTCCCGAGCAAATGGACTGAGGGATTTGATGATGAGCTATTTGGATAAAGATATCTATTTAAATTTTGAAAATTTGACTGGCAAAATATTTGAATTAATTTTGAAAATGATATATACCAATTACTCGCCCGCTGAAGATGGTAAGTTATCAATGAATTTATTTCAATTGTCATGTCTAATCATTAGTATTCACTTTGCTTTCAGATATTGACTGTATTCAGCAGAGTTTGGATCCAAATTTCAGAACGAGAACTGAAGCCATCAAAATATTTCTCCATTATATTGAGAAATTTGGAATAAGTCAGCTATCCAATTTGCAGGTGCTGAGTAAAGTGGCAATAACACAGGTCAAACAAAAATTACAGCGGATACATCGCTGTGATTATCCTGAGCTCTATGATGTTCGCGTTATTTGTGATGATGGCAAGATTCTAGAGGCACATAAATGCATTTTGGTTGCGCGTCTGGAATACTTTGAAATGATGTTTATGCATTCATCGTGGGTGGAGCATTCTACAGTTACCATGGAGGCTGTTCCTTTGGAGTATATGGAACCGATTCTGGATTATCTCTATGATATGGACACAGAGGCATTCTGCAAGCGAAATTATACAGAGACTTTTCTCTATAATATGATTGTCATATGTGATCAATATTTCGTTGAATCACTGCAGAATTTATGCGAATCATTGATTCTCGATAAGATTAGCATACGAAAATGTGGTGAAATGTTGGAATTTGCTACCATGTACAATTGCAAGCTGCTGGAGAAGGGTTGCCTCGATTATATATGCCAGAATTTGGCCAGAGTGCTCAGTTATCGCAGTATTGAGCAATGCGAACCGGATACATTGAAACTTTTAAATGAACATTATCAGAAAATGTTTAATTGTATTTTTGACTATCGTCAGATTACACCCTTCTCCGAGGCCATACAGGATGAGTTGCTCTTCAGCTTTATCGAGGGTTGTGAAGTTGATCTAAAGGCCACAGTGAGATTTGAAGGGGCCACAGCTAAGCAGAATAAACAAAAGGAGATGCGTAAACAAGATGCACGTCATCAATATGAACAACAGGCCATAACAAGCATGATGAGATCGTTGAGCACCAGTGAAGGAGGTGAAACAGCAACTTCTGCTGCTTCAGCAGTCATTAATCAGACCACAAATGAGGCTAAAAATTGGTCCAAAGTAAAGGATAAGAAGGAGAAAACACGCAAACTAAGTGAGAGGCAGGAGCAGGTGCAGGTGCCTCCTCCATCTATCAAAGAAAAAACGCCACCTCCCCCACAATCGAAGCCAAGTGAAGCTACTCCCATGTCGCCTCAAGATGAGGCAACATCTCCCTTAAGTAAAAGTTTTAATATTGATCTCAGTTCATGGACGCCACAACCATCACAGAAATTATCACAGAAAGAACGCAAACGTCTTTCCTCCGAGTCTAAAAGTTGGCGCTCACCAGCACCCAGCACACAGGTTGCAACTCCTCCGCAGCCGGTGCCCAATGCTTGGGGATTACCTGCAACACCTCCAAGTAGTTCGTTCAACGATTCTTTAAGCTCACCGCCCACCGGTAGTTCAACGGATCCCACCTCCTTTGCCAATATGATGAGAGCTCAGGCTACAGGAGCCACAGCTAACTCACCATTGGAGCAGCAACCAAATAGCTTTTCCCGCATTTTAGCCGACGAGCGACGACAACGTGAATCCTTTGAACGTATGCGTAATAAATCACTTTACCATACCCAAATCGAGGAGACGGCCATAGCGGAACTAAGAGAGTTCTATAATGTGGACAATGTGGATGATGAGCATATCACCATTGAGCGGGTATCGAGGCCCTCAGATATCAATTTTAGCACATGGCATAAACATTGAATCCCTAATAATGATACTATATTCCAATCGTTGTGTAAATTTTCTTTTTAGTTTTATGTTCAGACAAATGTACCCGACCAAATTGATGGGTATATTAAGTTAATGTGCAATTGTTTTTTAAATAAACGTTAGGCCAATCTTCACAAAGCCTAAAGTATAGTTTTCATCATTATCATTAATCCTCCTCAAATGTAGAACTCTGAGCCGCCTGTAAAAGATTTATGCATAGAATGGAATACAGATTTTTCCTTTTTTTTTTGGATAATGAGTTAACAAAATTATTTATTAGATATTTACAAGATAGCTGGGGACGGGACGACGACACACAACAAAATGAGTCAACAAAAAGACAAGGTGGAGATACTAAAATACTAAACCCAAACAAGACCCAAATGAGATAACGAACAATGGCAATAAAATGAATGGCTAAAGATGAATTGTTGTTGATGCTTGATGACGTTGAATCAGAAGCACTCCTTACGAAATGAGAATCCATATTGATCACACTTGTAGCGTAATGTTTTGGCCAACTGTGGCGGGCCACAATAGAAGACGGTAACCTTGCCCTTTTGTTGGGCCTGCAATTGTTTGAATACCTTATCCCAATTGGGTCGTCCGGCATTTGTGCGGGTCTTTAGACCAGTAATTAGATCACGTTTACCCTAAAAATTAATGAGTTTGTGCAGATTAAATGGAAAGCAACTAAAGTCAAGTGGCTTACCTTTTCGTGAAGCAAATCCAAAGCTAATTGAAGACCCACTGCCTTCATATCGGTACGTTGCAGGGCGCTGGTGATGTACATGTGCATGTCCAGAAAACTGTCAATAAAATGGTCAAACATATTAATTTAATGATGCCAAAGCAAAGCAAAGAAATTACCGTTCCATGGCTCCACCTAGCTCGGCCTGCTCTATTTCCAGTTGAGAGAGCAAATTGACAAACCACTCGAATGAACGTTGATCTCTGTTGATCCAGAAGAAGTCGACTTTACGCAAATTCATCACCGATTTGGGAATCTCACTGGCCCATTCGAATTGACAGCGTGGACAACTGTGACGAGCCTTCCAATAGCGATGCATTATGGATTGCAGAATGCTGGCAAAGGGTGTTACACCAATGCCAGTTCCAATCAATACAGCATGCTGGGCCCCAAAAATATGACTCGATGGTGCACCATACGGGCCATCAATGAAGATCTATGAGAAAAAAAGATGCAAAAAATTCTAGCAAATGGTTTTCCCTATGAATTATATGTGTATGTTGGTGCGTGTGTGTGTCTGTGTGACCCAAACCTCCATGACTCCTGCATCAAGTGTAACCTTGCCACCGCTATTAGATGTAGAACCACCTCCGCCTCCTCCTCCACCTCCTCCGCCGCCACCATTACCATATGCCGCCGCTGCCCGATTGGACAGCGATCGTAAAAATGTAGGTCGTCGCAGCCGCGACTTTCGACTGCCCGTTGTCAATTGTGTGTGGTCCTTGGATGGGTGAGTAGGTTAATAATAATACCAAAAAGGTTAGTTCTACATTTCATTTCTACATTTTTGTGGCAGGATAACAGTTTGAATAGTGTACCACTTACCTCGAGCGGCTTGGATGATACAACCTCTGCATTAACACTTAGCCGACTTATTTGTAGCTTCTCTCCCGATTCCATTCCCAAATCTGTCTCACCTCCAATTGTGTGAGTCGGCTCCATTTGAGGTGTTTGCATATCATCTTGCTCTGTCAGATTGGGAGTCTTGAAGGCTATAATTGTTGGCTTATTACGCATATAACGAAAACTCTGGGCCAGCGATTTGTTTTGCGGGCTGAGATAGGCTAAGCCCACACTATTATGACGTCGTCCACCGAGACGTACACGCTTCTCATCGAAGGCTCTTTCGGATTCGGAACGGGCCAAGGAACGTAAGCTGCAAAAACAAAACACAGATGAGTTTTGGCCATTGATTAACTTTAGCCACTTACGCCTTGAGACGACTGCCACGTTTCTTATTGTTGTTCTTGGCACTAATGTCTGGCAGTGAGATGCTCTTCTCCAGCGGCCTTTGCTTATGATAGCCCCCTCCTCCTCCTGCAGCTCCGAATTCCTCACCGAAAAAGGCTCCATTGATATAACCCATTTTGGGTGTGGGTGTTGGCTCTGGTGTGGCATCCTTGCCCCGTGAGAATGTCCGCTGTAATGTCTTCTTAATGCTTCGTATGCGATTCACACCTGGATTTACACCTGCCTCAACTGTTGAGGTCTTTTGCCTATGTTGTCGTGGCGGACGCACTGGCGGTGCACCCATCTGTTGATGACTTTGAGCCAGAAAATCCATTTGCGGCGTTGTTGTGGTGGTCATGGCGGGATTACGTGTCTCATTCAACAACATGAAACTGGGCGTGGGTATGGCATGCATATGCTGTGGCTGTTGCTCCACTGACCCATCACCCTTGTGCAGACGCTGCTGTTCCCGTTCGAAATAACGATACAAACGATTCGTCCACTCACCCACCGTGCGTATGTGTAGCCACATATAATCCTCTTGCTCTGGTGCCGAACTTATGGTAAACGGATGCCATTCATAATTGGCAATCGCTGGTATATTCACAAACACATAATCCCCTGGACGAAAATTGAAATTGAATGGTCGCTTGATGACCAAATGTATGACCTTCGATGGCAAAAGCAGGCCAGAGCTAATATATGTCTTGCCATGCTCACCACGCATCCAGACATAACGTAAAACTCGCTCCACCACATAGACCAGGCCAGGCAATAGAAACCATTTCCAGAAATTAGGACCATGAAACAATGCCAATATCCAAAAGGGCACATACAGCAAATGTGTCCAATAGAAGACCTCAAAGCTGCCCTTACGCCGCACAAATGGTTGGGAGCACACAAACATCACCAAGAGTATCAGCAGCAAGGCAACACCCGTGGGATTGGCACAGCCAGGTATTAAACCAAACAATCCCGGACGATCTGTGAGTAACCATTCGCCTATGGTATAATGTCCAGCATTAATTTTCGGATCATTAATCACAATGATCGAGAAATTAAACAAATGCATAATGGTGTGTACCAAACTCAAAACCGATATGGTTATACCCGTGAGTTTGTGCAAATATACATGATGATCCAAAGGCAAATAAGATGATAGACCTCGACCTCTCAAATAGGTAAGTGAATGCCTTAGCATTAGAACCAATACCCAGGCACAATTAAAGTTAAGACATTGTCCTAATGAAAAAAAAGACAATTTAGAATTTAACAGAATATTGATGTATGTATATATATAGAACCTACCACAAGCTCTCGCTATTATGACAAAACCATTGCTGGCTCTATATTGAATGGCACGCGAGATAAACAAACATAGATTGACGGCTATGTAGAAGAAAAGGTATGAGACAAACACCTGATTGTTTTTCATATAGGCCAGCGTTAGCTGATGAGGTATGGTATTCCAAAATTTGCCATTAGATGCACTTGCTCCAGTTGGTCTATCCTCCGCCATGGGCACTAGCCAGCGATCAATGCTAGAAACAAAAGAGATTTTAATAAGTTCTTTAAACCAAAAACAGTGACGGATTTAGCCAGTCTGTGGCATGTAGCAATCGAAAAAACTAAATAAAAGTTCTCGTCGGGCTCAATATCACTTTGAAAATGAGAAGATGAATAAAAATCGGTCAAAAATTCGCAAAGATAATGTCATTTTGTTTATAATCATAATAAAAATTCATAATCTGTTTTCAGACTGTGTTATCGTCAATATCTAATCGATTTTAAAAAGTTTTATATCAATTAAATAGCAATACATACACAGGTTTCAAAACTTAAAGATTACTTTTATCCTCAAGCTTCAATCCAATCTCATATTTCAATTTAGATTGAGTGACATTATTCCAACTTGAAAATGAGCACATGAAGTTTTCAAATGCTTTGCAGATAGAAGTTTTATCGGAATACCATGAATATCTTGATGATAAATACAATGATTTAAATGCATTATAAATTATCTATTTCGCTCAGAAATTTGTAACTTGTCAGTAATCAAAAATCTTCTCCCTCAAGCCGCTGGGCCCGTAGTATTTTCTAATCCGGCACTGCCCAAAATAAGATTATTTAATAGATATTTACGTAATACTTAGATTCTCTAAGAGACCACCATGTTTATGCAATTGATTCTTGAGGGCCTCATAGGTTATCTCTCCACTATTATGTGGATCGGCATCTTCAAACATGGCACTGGTTAAATCCTCAATTTGATCCTCTGAAAATTCCATGCCATTTTCCTTAATGCAATGTCGTATCACATCATGCAATTCCTTATGCTGTATAAGACCATCACCTAAAATAGTTGGAGAATTCGATAAGTTTTACTTAAAACCAAATCTATTTGTATAATATTTACCATCTATATCATAGACCTTAAAAAGAAAACGGATTTTATCATCCGCAGATTGTCCAGAAAATTGATGTATAGCATCAATAAACTCTTGCAGGGATATTGAACCAGAATTATCCTTATCGAAAATTTGAAATACACGCTCTGTGAAGAAGGGCTAAATTATAGAAGAAGATTCAATTATTATTCACCAGCTTATCAATAACAACAATTGTCATTACTTCCCCAGCATTCTGTCAATTATAACTACCAACATATTTTCACTTTAATTATTCAATTACTAAAAGCAATAACTAGAACTAGTTACATTTTGTCGTATGAGGGTCGTCTTTTGAGTTAACTTAAATGATTAACCGTGCACATGGTCATAAAGAAAACTTTCCAGACTGCAGGCTTAGTTATCACGTAGGAATTTTTGAAATTTTATGGGGGCATCTCTTTTAGAATTTTGTATCTAAATTGTATTATGATCATGGTCAAGTTTTTTTTTTCTTGGACATATAGAAATTTTTGTATATGGTAATGATATAATCCCCTAAACCCCCTTTACTTAGGCGCCTATGTGAAGTGAACAAATCGATATTAAGATTGAGAAAGGGTCATAAAATTAGAATTTAGCAGTTTTGTCAACTGTTTTTAATTTTTCGAGACTGCTATACTCCAACCGGTAGCATGTCGGTGAATAGGACAAGAGATTTACATTTTAGATTATGTATTTGATCTTTTATTCAAAATTACTGGCTATGGCCCTTGTAAGGTCAGGTCACTTAATTAAACGCATTCCACTCAGTTAATAGTGTAACTCCCTATATTTATAACTGAAACTTTCTTAATGCTTAATTAAGATATTTAATATCTCCAATTTTTCTATATAAAAAACACTAAAATGGTTATAAATTAATATTTTAATGACATCCAAATTCTTTCAAATAAAAAAAAAACTCCTTTTGGATATTACCTTTGGTATACTTAAGTTAAGAAACTTTTGAGCCTATAAAAACTTCAGAATATTTATGTATTTCCATAAAAAATAATGAAATAGCAAAAAATCGGAAACCTTGCTTCCTTCTAGTCGCAACTGAAAATTTATTCGCCATTACTCTTAAATTTCAGAATATTAACAAATTTCTATGTAGTATATTGGGTATCAATTTTTTTTGCCTTGACTAAGAATAATATTAAAGTTATCTGGGAAAAATTTTATACAATAAAATAATAAACCGTTTCTGAATGTTGTCCACCCCAGATTAACTCCCAATTAAGTTTTAAGTAATGGCATTTGAGATTAACTTACATTTTTCGAGGTAACAATTTTTTGAAACTCTTCTCGTCTAATCTCCTGCTCATTGCCAACAGTTGAGCGAAAAAGTTGCTCCAATCTGGCCAGAGAGCTCTTATCGAAGCCTGTGCGTGGCCTTGAATTGGTCAAATGTGAAATGAATTCCATCACCTGATTGGTGGAAATTAGATTGGCACCATCCATATCAATAAGGCGGTACAATTTATCCAAAATCTACAATGAGAGACACACACACACACAAGCACACACAGAGAGAAGAGAAGATTAAACCACAATTGGCTTTCAGAAAACAAAAAAAAACAAACCACTTACACCACGCGTATGCCAAATATCGCAAAAGTTCTTAAAGCTCACTCGACTCCTCTCGCCGCATATCACATAGGCTACCGATTCAATTTGCTCGGCAAAATCCATTTGACGATCATCGCTGCAAGTAACCAAGCAGAAGGAGAAGTAGGAGGTGGCATTACCATTAAAAAAAAAAAAAGAAATAGAAACTATGGCACAGCTCCCCGCTGATGCTGATGCCCGTCGAGCTATATTTGTATTTGAATGACTTCATTACCCGCCACATGACAGTCTCAGATCTTGGCTCTTAGCTCTAGGCATGCGGACTATGTTAGCTGTTGATATATGTTAACACACAACACACACACACACACACACCTAGAAAGAGAGACACCGATCCAGATAGCATCTGGACAACAACAACTTGGCGTTGGCATTTCAATTTTCCAATTTTGTGGCAAGCTACTGTGGCATGTCTTGGACTCTGCCCAGAGAGGTAAGCTAATTGTTTTTGGCACTATGAACTTACGTTAAACGACCTTTAAGATGCTCTATCCAACGATCTTGCAATAGATGGCCATTCTGTTCCAAATCAAAGAGCTGGAAGAGTTTTTGCTGGAATTCCTGTAACAATAACAATGGCAAAAATAAAAATAAAAAAGCAAAAAAACAAGTTGTAAGAAATTTCAATTGATGAGATTCTCTTTCGTTTCTAAAGAAATGGGTGTTAATTAATTTATGATCACGCATTGTTTAAACAATTTAATTATAAAATTTATGGCAAAAGGAGATGAATGTTTACTCTCTCAATGAATGGGAATGAGTAGTGCGGGCGGGTGGGGGTTCAAACATAATCAATAGTTATTTCTACTATTTAACATTTTAATGACATTCAATCTCACGATATTTCTGCTTTTTCACAATCATATTCATTGATCTTCTGCAGATTAGCTAGAGGGGGAACCATTATCTTATGTTAAGATGATGAAAAATGTGTGCATATTTAACAGCAAAGAAGATGATCATGATGAAGATGATGAGAAGAGTCACTTGGTGGCGGATCGACTGGTTGGACAGCTTTTTTTTTGTGGACGAAGCGGTAAAACAAAACAAAATCCGAAATTATTTTTCAAAAACCCATCGAAAAGAGAGCTTACACACACAAATCACATAAAGATATATTTATATATACCTATATATCGAAAACGAGTTTACCCTCCCTACCCATGGGCAGTCAAGGTAAAGGACCAGCGCCAATACAAAAACAAAAAAAATATATGGCACAAGGTCAAATGCTTTCCCCCACCCCGACAAATTTCTCAATGATTGGTAACTCATTTGCATGTTCAAGAAGAAGTTGATGATGATAATGACGATCAAAGCAATTAAGTTTTAGAACATTGTCTGGAGCTTACCTCGTCCAGAAATAGTTTACGGAATGCCTCACGTGTGTGTTTACCCTCACCAAAGAGAGCACTGCACTCTGATATCAAGAGCCAACGTTGTTTCTCCCGTCGCGCCTCTAGCTCCATCGAGCTGCAATTTTTATCTAAATTAAGGTTGTAACGCTCCATGTAGAAATTCGATTGCAGCAGCTGATGATCACCATTTCGATGATGATGATGATGATGAAGATTCGCTTCCTGTTTGCCAGCGTCTTCATCTGCGTCACCATCATCATCATCATCATCATCATCGTTGGCTATCAGAATGCTTGGTGAGTTAGCTAAAGATGCCGTCGCTGTAGCTGCTGCTATTTCTGTTGCTGTCGCATCCGCCGGTGTTGCATTTGAATCGTTGGCAATATTATCAACACTAGGATAGTCACGTGCTCCACCATGTAATCTCTCTAGATACTGGGCAGCCTGTTGCAATACTTGGCTTACACCACTTTCAACTGTTACCACCTCAGTGGCTGCATTTTGCTGCATTGGCTTCTCCATGGGCAATTCATCGGAGAAGGATACTTTTTTGGGTGAACGCGATGGTGTTTGAGGTATTTCTAAGGATTTACTAGACGACACCGAACCGCGATGATTCTCACTATGCTCAGCCTTCAAATCGTTATCCATGGCATATCACAGAATAATTAAAAACTTAATTCGTATATTAATAATAAATATTATTATATAGGTACACAGAGAGAAAGAGAGAGAGAGATTGTGGGGAACGAAATGGAATTTTTAATTTTTATTTCTTTTTTTTTTATTTTTTAACCGCAATACCAAACGTTTGTAGCAACGAACAGCAACTGAAAGCGAAAGCTCCCCATTCGAAGGCATTCGAAACGATTTTCAACGAGCTGCAAATGATCCACCGAATCGAGGCGAGGGCTTCGGCTCGGTTTTAGTTCGGTTTCTTTTTTTTATTGAAATTGAAACGCGTTTCGGAAACGTGCCAAATATTGGTTTAATATTTCAAATCATTTTTCGTTTTTTTTTTTTTTTAGAATGTTTTTATAGTTATTTGCAATGAGTTGTAGTTGTAGTTGTAGTAGTGTGTAATGTGTATATGTAAGCCTATGATTGTCATTTTAAAAAATGGCCGCAGAATCCAAGTTTCAGCTGCTTCGTCATTTCTCGACTGATATATTCTAATTTTGGCCTTCTTCTTCTTGCCAATAAAATGCTATGTGTGTGTGTGTGTGTGTGTGTGTATTACGATAAGGTAAAGCATTGCCGTCAATATCTTCTTCTTGTGATTTTTCTTCTTTCTTTCTTATTTTTTTTTTTGTTTTTTGAGGTGTATGTGTTTTAATTTCAATGCCCATGTTGTGTAATAATCAAACTTGTTTACTTTGCCAGCCACAGAAAGAAAAGAAAAGCGTTCGAACGTGTCGCTAACCAAATTCTATGCCCCCAACAACAAATATGGCACACACATATTACTGGATTGTGTGTCCCAGTGAGTAAGTTAGTCAGGAAATTACTACGTAAGTTGTATGATTCAGTTCTGACAGACAGACAGACAGAAAGACAGACGCTTAAACGGTCAATTCGAATTGAAGGCCAGGTTAACACTTAACAAGACCTTTCAGCAACAATTGTTGTATTATGTATGTATGTCTTCTTGTGTTCAATCAACTCCGTAAGTCATCGAACTTCAATCAAATTGGAATATTGGCTCGGCGATTGCAATGTCAGAAAAACAATCTTAAACCAAACTGGAAGTGAGAAATCTCGTGCCGTCACAAAGGGCAAGATTTGTGGAGTAATCAAAATAACAATAGCTACAACAAGTTGATCTGATCTTGCTGTCATTTTCTTGCACAATGGGCCAGGTTAGTACCCAATGTTGATTAATATTCAAATTGTTTGTAAAGGTGAAATGGCTTCGTTGTCTAGATAACATTGGAAACTCCAAGTACACAGTGAAAAATTCTGATAATCAGAATTTGTCGTGCACTACATTTTATTTCCTGACTCAAAGTTCTAAAATTGATTTATTATCAAGATATGCTATATATTTTATATTGCTCTTTAAATTTGTTTAAAAATATCATTTAGTAGTTCTACTATAACTCATTATTTATTAAAAAACATCAAGATAATCTAAACAATAATATATACAATGCTTGAGGCAATTAGCAACATTTTAATATCATTAAATTCAAGTTTTTGTTAAAGTAATTTAAATAAAAAACAATTCATTTATTTAATGCTGTTTATTATTAATTAAAACTCATACATGTTTTTGGGAGACGTCGCGACGTGTAAAATTGGCCAAGAAGAAGGCTATCGAAACGTGGCCAATGTAAAGCGAACAAAGATAAAAATAAAAAGAAAAACAAATTGTTTAATCTTTAAAGTGTTTTAATTTGAATTTGTATAAAATATTGAACCATATTTCGAACTATTTAAAAGTCAATCAAAGCTATATAAAATAAATATTCTTCTGTTATTAAACCGTTCTCATTATGCCATGCATCCATAGTGTGAAATGATATACATATTAAGTTCTTCAAAATGTTTGAAACAGGGAGAATGAAGCTTTTCCGATCGCATAAAGTATACATATTCTTGATCAGCATCGACAGCCGAGTCGATTTAGCTATGTCCGATCTACATCTCGGAGACTACAAAAGATAGACACACCAAATTTGGTATGAAATTTAATATATTTGTTTACTTGATGCATGGTATTCTAAAGTCGGTGAGTCAGTCGTCTTACTTCATTTTAGTTCTTACATTTTTGCTGTCCCAAATCAAAAAGACAAGCCAACAAAAGAAACTGCAAACCAAAATCCTTTTAGTCAAGTTTTACTGTAAAATGAACTTTGTACCAACAATATTTAATAATATTTTCTGAAACTATCAAAGATTTGTTTTAATTTAAAGATTTAAAGACTTTTTTGAATTTGGAAAAAGAAAAAACTCGACGATTCAATGAAGATCAACAAAACTTAAACACGACCATCAGAATTTTCCATCACTGCTACTCCGATTTAGAAATCGCTTACTACTATCGACTATAACCAGAGAACTGCAATGAGTAATAAATTTTACGGTACACTCAATCATTGAGTTTGATTTTGTTCGATCCTATGTATTGAGTGATTGAGCTATATCGGTTTGAATCGAACGCTCACAAAAGTATTGCTAGTAGTTCATTCTGTATGACCACATATTTTCCTACAACTGATTGAGCGGAACGAATTTTTTGTTTAGGCAAATGAGAGTGACCGAAGATTTTTGTTTTGTTCGAATGATTTATCGTCTGTTTGGTCACAATCACACTTTTCGATTGTGCGTGATTAATTTGAATTATAAATATTTATTGAATTTTTAACATCGCCAAAACAAACATGTTGTAACATAGGTGATGAACGGAATGATTTGATTTTTTGTTTTGATTGATCCTTCTCAATCATACTCGTTGCAGTTCTCTGACTATAACTTTCGTAATAAACATCTTATGTTTATATTTAGAAAACGTTTTTAGAGTGAAATTAAAATTACTAAAACTGGTTGATACAAATTACATACTTTGTTATTTATTCCTTTTTTTGTATAGATCTTAAGTGAATTGATTATATTCTATTTTTAGTTTTTATTACATTAACGATTAACCTATACTTATTGATTAAGGGTCTATCCTAAATTTGATCCAAACTATTAGATATCGTTATTTGAATTTAAAACAAAATGTAACAAAAATTATAATATATGAGCCCATTGTGCCAAATATTTGATTGATGTGTTTTTTGGTTACGTCAATGGCCTTTTGTCCTCGACACCCGCAACTAATCTGGTTTACCAGTTGCTGCTGGGGAGACTGGGGCCTGCTGCTGCTTCCGGATCCAACTGGCAATTGAATCACTCATTGGCAAACTCAACTCACCTGTCTGATCATTAATTGTTGAAATTGGCAATCGCCAATGCAGAGTCCTCCCTGCGGAGTTGAGTTACCATTGTGGAGTGCTGCAATTGACACCGCTGCGTCCAATTAAAGCCGCCATTCCCTAGCCGGGTGGTCCTTGTTTAGAAAATCCAACTGGTTGGCATGCAGATTGATTCGATTTGATTTGGCTCTGGCTCTGGCTCTGGCTCCGGCTGTGGCTTTGGCTCTGGCCACAGACTTGTAGGCAATTTTCCAAATGACCAGCAGTGTCATCAATTTAAATTAAGTTCCTCGACTTTATCGCCGATGCGTTCTCCCCGCTTTTTTGCTTGCTCCATCATCATTATCCGAACAAACATGTCATTAGCCGACGGCAGCGGCGTCGCACAGAATCCTGTTCTCAGCTCCAGCCACTCCAACCCGCTCTGAACCCTATTTCGAGCCTAGAGATGGTTGGAGTTGGGGCTGGAACTGGCATTCCAAGTCGTTGACGGCGGCGAGCAGCAGCGGAAATTGGCCTAGCCTGAGTTGACTCTAGCTTCGACTCCATTACACCGCAACAACTTCGTTTCGATTCGATCTTTCAGACTCTGCTTAGACGCAGACGTGAATACATCGTCTCCTCCAAACGTCTCTTCGTCTCCTCGTTGTTGTTGTCATCGCTAATTAAAATAATTGAAATTTCTCACGGGAAACGCGCCATGGCGACACTTGCAAGCAGCAAGCAACTACTTCTGCCTAACTCCTTCGCCTCCCTCTCATCATATGATCCATATCCATATCCGTTGCAAGTGCTCGCGACTAATTGCAAATTGTCCACTAACAATCGCATATTGACAGCTGATGGACATTAACATGGATCATCGGTCGCTTCATCGTATAAATACATAAATTTCATTACCAGCCCAAAGACAGTTTCTACATAGGCCAAAAGAATTTTCACTGACCAGGCCTAGCCAAGTGTTGTATGTGTGTGAGTGTGTGTGTCTCGATCTGTGTATGTGTATAAGTTTGTCTAAAAACAGATCTTGATCTTAGCCAAAAGATAGCCAGACCAAAGTTACGATCATGCCTTGGCCCCATAAAGTTGTCGAAAATGATTTGCAGATCAAGATTCGAGCATACAATTTATGTGAAAAAGTTAAGCAAAAACGTACCAAAAAAAAAAAAAGAAATCGCAAAACAAGCACAAACGGACAACAACATAAAGAAAAATGTATATTGGCTAGACCTACGCCTATCTAACCAAGAGGAATACTCCTCCAATTAGTGCACCAGATTCAATCCAAAAGAATTTGAAATTCATGAAGAATTGTTTGTTAGTGCTAATAATGACGCCTTAAAAGCCCTAGATACTAAGTAAAAACCAGATGCGCCGAGTAGAAGAATTAATTCAACTTCGTTTGCTTTTTTCTTAAGAGTTGCGTGAGTTGTTTTCACTTTACTTTTTTCTTTACTTAGATGAGTTTGAGTATACATCACCCATGCTATATTGCAGCAGTATGACAATATATGTTAGGGTATTGGCAGCAATCTATAAAAATCCAAGATATAGCATCAAATTGTTCTTAGATATATCTCTTCTAATGCTTACCGAGGTCAATAGAGTTCCATTTAAAGCGTAAAGACCATAAATTGTATAATTCTCCAGATTACAGCGCAGATTGGTTGACAATTCAAAGAGCTAAGAAAATCAATTAGTTTAGTTTAGTCTCACTTGGAACTTAAACTAAAACTTACTCTCTGTCTCAGTGATATATCCTGAGCATAGATATTAAATTTATTCAAATGTCGCAGCATTTTATGAAACTTTGGCGAAAAAGTTCTTTAAACGATTTGTATTCCTAAGGAAATTTCACTAGACTTACCGATTGCTTTAACAAGCTAATACAAATTATGGTTAGAACTAATTTCACCAGCTCCGACATAATGGGATGACCATAATATAACAAAGCCTCGGTTATGTTCAAATTATTTTTTGGATGTTCCATAAGCAATCTCATGGTAAACATTAACAAATGGTATACATTAAAGACAATCACCGTGGATGCCTGCATAATGACCCACAGCAATTGAAGGCGACGACTCCCGATAGCCCTTTCACCCAGCTCCATAAATTGAATTTGCAGCTAATGAAGGCCAATGAATATAGATGAGTTTGAGTTTGGTTGAACGAAGTGGTAATGGAAACTCTTACCGACATAATGGCATCTATTTTGGCCAAAGTTTCTGCCACATTTGTCTCACACTCTTTTTGTTTGGCCACAGGCACAACCTTTTGCAATTGCACAGGAGCTGCATTTCGTGCCCAAAGTATGGGAGTTAACATTGTTTCGATTGATGTGTTTTTTTAGTCTAGTGAAAGTGGCTTTTTATAGTAAACTGTGTGGCTTATAGTCAATAGTTATTGGACCTTTGTGACCTTTTGATTGCAGGATAATCAAATATTAATTTAACCTTCGGGATTTGTTATTTAAGCATACTCAAAGGTTTTTCTGTTACAATTATTTTGGGGAATGACATTTTAAACTTACATGTATAACAATATAGTCTATGTAGCAGTAGCGGATCTACGGGGGTGAAAAAGGTGTAATTTGAAAATAGTTTTCAAAAACAAATATGCATATACATAAGTTAATTTTACAAAGAAATCCTCAAGTCCTTAGAAAGTAGGTACATAATATTAGGCCTTCACATTAAGGACATTTCTTTTTTTTGGTAATTAACATTTTCTTTTAGAGTTTAAAGGATGTGCTTCTTTATATTTTGTCTGACAATTTTGTTGTTAAACCTAATTAAACACCTTAACAACTTAGTATTTCTTTAAAATTAAAAATCTATTGACAATTTAGTTTCATTTATCCTTTTTGGGGTTTTCTAGTTCTTGGAAATGATTAGAAATCAACTTCTGTCTGTTGTCTTTGAAATTTTTTCACTCATTAATCATTTTAATGGATTTTCGTTGGCTGATCAAAAATTGTTCACATGTCGCCCATACTCAAACCAAATTAAGCCCTTGGGAGTGGCCATGTGGTCATGTTTGGGGACCCACCCGGACCCGCCCGGACGACAGTTGAACAAAGTGTGTGTCAGTTGCAGTCAAGTGGAGTCATAAAGCTCAACAAGATCTCGACGTTTGGTGGCAACAACTGCGATCAGTCAATGCAACAGACAGGACAGACTGACATAGCGACCGAGAGACCGATAGACCGATAGACAGACTGTTAGACAGACAGACAGTAGCAAAGGCTGAAGGCTGTGCGGGAATTGGCACTGGGAATTGGTTTTTTTGAATTTGTAATGGGTGGGCGGTTGAATGGATTTATGGCCTGCCCAGCGTCAACTTAATGAGTTGGTTGCATTAATAAAGCACTCGTAAGGAGGCCCACGAAACACTGCAACAACAACAACAACAACAGAAAATTCACAAAACAAAACAAAAAAATTGGAAATAAAGGCAATTGGATTAGATTAGACGATGGAGACAGAGAGACAGCACAGCAGCTGTCGTGACAGGTTGACTTCGACTTGGAGTTAAAGCAAAACGAATGAGAATTTATGGCCAATGGTGGAGCTGGACCAAAAGCTTGGAGCTTGGAGTCGGAGAGTGCGTGCCTGGGACGCAATATTTTATAATGACTTCATGAGAGCCTGGAGCTCCAGCTCAATAGTAGCCTCTGGGCTAAAAAAACCAACAAAAACAGAAAACCTCTAATAAAAAACTTGAGTGGCGAGTGTGTGTGTTGTGTGAGTTTTTTCTCTCTTTTGGTTTTTTTTGGCCAAATTTGGTGGCTTTGCTTTGATTCGTCGTCGCATAATTGCCAATTATCCCAATGTGAATCGTGGGCGATGTAACCAATTTCATATATAGAGTAAAAATGTTTCAAATGGCACGCAAAACCCTGCGGGTTGTCTACCCCCATGCGGTCAACAGGAGGATTTTGCAGGAGAGCAGGAGGAGGAGCAGAGGAAGTTTGGCTATTTATATGAGACTAATGTGATTGCATTTAATTGTTTGGTTTGCTTTTATTTTGTGGGGGGGCCTGGTCAGGTGCATATTGGTTGCCATTTATTAATTGCTTTTCCATTCACTTTACCAACTTGAATGTGGCACACACACACACACCCGCTGAGAGTTCTCCTGCACACGCACAATTTGCATTTTATTCAAATCGCATTCGTATTGGTGAGACTGGGGATAAAATTAGCCTCTAATTGGAGTTTACACGCTGCATTTTTTATGGCCAAATAAATTGTTTGCACCAAAATTAAAGTTTCTTTTTTTTTTTTGCTTTTTGTGAAAATCAAAATGAAAATCAAATGTGCAATAACAAATCAAGTGGAGTGTGCGCTTGTGTGTGTGTGTGTGTGTGTGTGTTGGAGCCATTCACTACGCACACTTGGATAAAGACAGCGTCTAAGGTAATGCCTTCTCGCTTCAACACTAGTTGATTATTTGGTTTTTTCTTTTTCATTTTCATAATTGCACTCAAATACAAATGCAATAAGTGTGTGTGTGTGTGTGTATGCGTGCTCACACCTGCATAAGTAAATCACGCATATACACGCACAGGTGAATGAGGTTGACAACAGCTGCAACTTGGCTAAAGTAGGCGTGTTTTTAATAGACGGCCTTAGACAACACTCACACACACACACACACACACACATCAAAATGGCGTCCATATTGCCACAAAATACAATCACATATAAATAATTGCAAAACGACAAAAGCAAAAGTGACAAACAAAATAAAAATGGTTGCATTTTGGATCTAAGGCAAAGCTTCGAAAAATGATCAACAAATGGCCAAAGTTCATGTCAATGGAAATGAGAATGTAAGCAATGAAACGAAATGGAAATGAAATCCCAATAATGAAAGCTTTTATTACATTTTTAAAACATTATTAAAGCTATCTCCCCAAAATTTAAAGGATTATCTGCCTTTTCCCAGTTTATTCAAGGAATTTTAGCGTAGAATCTCAATAATTAAATTACTTTTTTACGACTTTCTTTAAAGGAAACTTTGATTCACAAGGATTCCAAAGATTTTAGGATGGTGCTGAATCCATGGAGAGATTGGGAAGGTTCTCCCATCCAATAGCGTTTTGTTGTGATTTTCGAAATCGAAATCCCTCCCTCTATGATTTAATAATGGAGTGTCACATTTAGATCCTCTGGGCGTATACTTAATATTCCTTGTGGCATATACTTAATACACAATGCTCGAGATTTATCTTCAGCCTCGAAGTCCCCTAATTTAATATTCTGTGAACAAGAGTTTAAAAAAAGACTCAGATTAGAAACTGAGTTCAGAACTGTCTGTCCTTGCGGTATACATAAAATTTGTAAGGATTTATTATAAAACTAAATAAAAATTATAACAAGAAGTTGGTTCTTAAAATAAAAAGGATGTAGACAACGTCATTTAAACCTTAAAGCTACACACTCAAAAGTATAAAAAAATGAACGACGCCGAGCTGAAGAAAGTCAAAAATTAGTCGAATTACTGATACTTCGGCGGGTTTCCACACCCTCCGTCCTCTTCCCCTCACAAATGATGATATACATGGTTAGTACATGGCAAATGTTTGGCATTTTTACTATTTATTCATATTTTTGTAAGTTACACAAAGAGAGCCGAACTGTGAAACGTGTGGTTTGTTTACTCTGATGTAGAGTTTCATTCTCATTCATTTACAAACCAACATTTTGAAAAGCTTTTGTTTGTTATATACCAGGCTTAAATTGCTATTTCCAACTCAAACCTCCAAACCTAAGATTAGATGGTTTCCATTCTTGCGACAACTCTAACTACTTTAGAGTCAAGGTGGAAATAGGATTTTAATTAAACTGCCTACATCTTTGTCTATTTCTTATGAAGTTGTAACCCAACATTTAATTATTATAGTAAGAGCAACACGTTCAATTGAAATAATAAACAAAATAACCATTAGTTATCTTTTTCTTCAGATGGCAACCATAGAGGGCAAAGAGCTTGACAGGATTTAATAATTGCGTATTCATGAATCATTTAAATGAACAATTTACATAGTTATATAGATGTATGAACTTGTAAGAAATTTATTTCCAACAAATAAAGAATTATTCTAAGCCTTATTATTATTAAAAGTATTGAATATAGTTGTGAAACTATCAACCTAACTATATTTTTCAAGTATGTACTTGCAACCTTGGCCTTCGGCTGAGATATCCATAGACTAGCCTGGGATAGAGTTGCTGAATTGACTAAACCACTTAGACGACTCATTTACTGAGGATTACTTCTAAGCTTTATTTGTCCATCGATACTCAATAAATTCTAGTGTACATGAGAATAAAGACTAGTTTTCTGCCTGTTTCTTTCTATACAAAAGAACATCTTAAAAGAATTGTTTGATTATTGTGTTTAACTAATCGACATTGAGATAGGGCATCGGGAATAATTTTCAATTAGAATAGAAGAATAGAAGAAAAAGGTCAACCTAATATCCTTTTATAGCCTTGGCAGTGTGCTACGTAATGGAATAAAGCTATTCCAATTTTTGTTTGAAAATCGTATGAATATTTGATGTAACAAAAAGCACTGTCCTTGTAAAAGTGAGGGTATACTAACTTCCTCATGGCCATAATAAACTTATCCCTTTGGTTATATTCCCTACTTTCAAGGTGGCGTGAAAACAGTTTTCATTAAAACCGCATTAACTGTGTGGCAATTAAAAATTTTCAAAAGAAAAACTCTAAGCTTAGTGCAATTTTCTTGAATGTTTCTTCACCTTCTAACGCGTGTCATTTCCGTGATTCCTGGAAATCCGATTCTTTGCCTCCTGTCGTCAGCTCTGGGGACACAGTAGAGTAGGAAAAATCTCTTGTTACCCGCTGCTGCTGTTGTTGCCTTTATTTTTCCTTCTTCTTTTTTGCTGGCTTCTGCTGGCATGTTGAACATGTGCTTTTGGCAGCCCCGCTGGGGCATTGGCTTACCAGCATTGCAGACATTGCGGCTACCAGCCAAGATACATGAGTGGAAATTCGATATGCCATTTGCTTCAGCTCATTCTGATGGTGCGGCTGCTGCCCACTTGCATTTTGTTGTTTTTCTTTTTTTGGAAAAGTAAAAGAAAATTTTCCAATTAACTTCGTATTAGCCGACGCCCAATGGTTTGCTGAGGCTTGCTTCGGTTTTCTTTTAGGAATTTCATATTTCTGTCAGTTGCAAGCCATGTAACGTCATCTTCAACATGACAGACGCGGCTAATCCACACCTACCTGGGGGACGACTCTAGACTCCCCAACTCCAAGTGGAACTCTGTAAAAATTATTAACGCCATTAACGGCAATAGAAATATTTGTGTTGGCCAGCAAGCTCCTGCTGCTGCTCCTCCTCCTCCTTCTCCTTCCTCTTGGTTAAAAAAAAAAAAGAAAACGGGTCTGGTAGAGTAGAAAAAATTACAAGTCATGGCTACAAGCTCCACCAAACTCTGTGGCCCACAAATGTGACTAATGGCATTTTTTAATGCAGGCGCAATATGCAGATTAAGGAGAGAAAGAGAGAGAGACTGAGACTGAGATGATGCTGATGTTGATGCTGATGCTGATGTTGATTCTGGAGCCAGCTCCTCTCTTTGGCAGTTCTTTTAAGTTTATGGGCCACAATTTTTAACGCCTCGCCAAGCAGCCCAACCAAGCGTTACCCCCAGTGATCAGCATTTACTTCCTAGGCTAGGCCTATCTGATGAGGAATGGTGAAAAGACAGAGGAGAAAGAAGAGGGATGTGCTTGCGTGTGCTTTTCTGCAGCGTCATTAATTTTGCCATGAATTGACAAAAACATCATAAACTACTTGTTGAACAGAAAATCCACTTCGGGCGACATCGGTGCGGCAAGGCAAGGCAAGGCAACAACCAACCCACGCGCCAAGTCCCCAAGACCATGATCAAGACGATGTGGTTGCCGCCCGGCAGGCTCATGTTTGCCATGGGGAGACCAGCCACAAGATCTGGCCTCTTCTCCAAAGACTGAGCCTCATAAATATGCCACAAAACACTTTACAGGGGAGTGAGGAGTCGATTGTAAGACTTAAGTTTCGCTCTCAATTGACCTGTAACTGGAGGGCTCTCACTTCAACGAGTAAAAGGCGGCTCAAAGCCATCGTGTAGCTTTCATTAGGTCTATAAGTAAGCAACCGAATAAAAGAGTTACTTAATGAAGGCTATTTTCTTTGCAGCAATTTGCACTTTCAAGATATTTTCGAAAATCGACCCAAGAGGATAGTGAACTTAAGTTATTAGGCGTCGACATAGATTGCAATGGTTTTAGGTTGGTTGCATTTGACTTATCGCTTTCTATAAAGCAAATTCTGAAATAGCCTCTTTTTGTCAAGGACTTATGTATATATGTATGTACACATTTCGAATCATAATTTAGAAAGCCTCTAATAGTTTTAACTGAGTTAAAAGTTACCCGTTTTGTAAAATTCGCGCTGATCCATTGACCTTAACAATACCAAAACTTCCAAAATCAAAATCTTTTCAAATATTTTTGGAGTACTTCGATTAATATTGAAATTGAATTCTTCACATTCTTGTTTTTGATATATATGCAAGCCTGCTGCTTTATTATACTATTGTAATTTTAACCAGTTGTTTGTTTTCTTGATCAGCATGAAAAGCCGAGTCTATACATATATCAAAGTCCGTCTATGCATAAACTTCCGGCCCTTAATAAGAAAGCTACTGGAATGAAACATAATTGAGTTCAACTATGGCAATTCGTCGATTGAAACAGATAAATCTTAGATGTAATTCTAGATTTCGTAATATTTGGACACAAGTGGATTTGGAGATGTAAGTCTGAAGTATGGCCTTTCCACATTTCACTTACCTCGTCAATACTTTTGAAGACAGAAATTAAGAATAAAATTGCATGTAGAATCTTAAGTATGTAGATTGATCAACTTATCTTCTGTGAAAAATCGAGTATGTGTGACATTTTGCTTGATTCCTATGAGAAAAGTTGAACTTGTTCTTCGTTTTCGCCGACCATAGCAAATGCAATTGATCCAACTAAATTAGTTCCCAGGCTTCTTAGGCGAAGAATATTCATTTTAAATGGTCATTTTATGGATGACGTTATCTTTGAGCAGACACGGTTTGACCCACACTGCGTATGCTTAATGCCCATTTAATGTAATGATGTGAAACCGATTTTGGCCAGACAAATAAACAAACAAACAAACATTTACAAAACAGCCGACAGGCAATTGGATGTTTAATGAATTGGTCATGGCAGTTTTCCATGGCAGTTGCCTCTGAGTTCCTCTTTCTCTCTGTCTCTCTCTCTCACTCACTCTCGATGGCAATGGAGCAGCAAAACGAGTAGCTTTAGCCGCCACTTGGCAAAAAGGTAAATCGAAGCCGAGATTAATAGCGATAAGGCTATTGATTAGCATTTTAGCCACTGCCATTAGATGCAGTAGGAGCTGCAGTCGTAGAGAGGGAGTTAGAGGGGCGCCTAGAGATCGCAAAATGTACAAAATTGTAGACGAGCCACTCTAGATGTTATCACACAGGTTAAAGCCAAGCTTTTGGGGGAGGAGGAAGAGGGCCCCGTTGAGGTGTTACTTGCAAGCGATGCAAAGATAATTCAAGTCTCGGAATCTGGTATAGGAGTCTGACTAAAAAGAAAGAAAGACAGAAAAAAAAAACACACAAAATTAAGCGCATGCCGGCAATTTGCATAAAAGCAGTTTAATGTTGAAATGTTTTATTGGCATTTGCCAAAGAGCTCGATTACTGAAGAGAGGAGCCTATATCCACTAGCCGACTACGTGCTGGCAGTAGATTCGAGGATTCGTAGGAGAAGATGGCCTACCATTTCAAATTTGCAATGCAAATTTCTTTTGATTTTCCATTTTGTCTCCCCTCTTTCTCTACAATACAGGATGCGGCTGTAATTTGACTAAACTATCTGAACCTCGAACCAGATTAAAATGAAACTGGTTTTTTAATTATGAACTAAAAAACTAAACTAATAAAAAAAAATAGTAAAGTATATCGATAAGCCTATCGTAAGAAGCTGTGAGGAGGGAATGGGAGGGGCGGGGGCTTGGAGGTGGAACGTGCGTGTCCTAAAGTGGCAATTGCAGCTGCATGATCCACTGATCAAATGTCAATCAAAGGCGAAGCTGATGCTTCACACTCGACACAATCGTCGAACGACACACGGACAGCGTCTGGATTGAATGGATCGATGAAATGGACTGAACACTTAAACGACAAAACAAAAAAACTGGACACATTCATCACACTTAAGTGAGCGGTGGCCAAGTGAGCGCAAGGAGCGTTTGTAATTTTTCTGTGAGTTTTGGTTTTTCTATATTTTCAAAAGAACTAGTCTAGATCTCTGGGGAAAACTTTAAGAAACTTTGACTTACAATTACAATTTACAAGGATCACTTTATTTAAAGAATTATAGTTGCACAAGTGAGTGAGACTTACATAGAAACTTTGATTTATAATTCTGTAAATGTATTCAATAAATCTTTAAGTAAACTTTTAAAAAATGTCTTTTTATGAAACAATAAATAAATAATTTGTTTGCTTCTGTTAATCATAGTTTCAATTCAAATGACATTAAATGATCATAATAATAATTATATATTTCGTTTTCCTACTATATTGTAATCCAAATTTTCTTTATAACAAACAAA
The DNA here is from genome assembly GCA_018152135.1 of Drosophila paulistorum. NCBI lineage: Eukaryota > Metazoa > Arthropoda > Insecta > Diptera > Drosophilidae > Drosophila > Drosophila paulistorum. The sequence continues at coordinate 42,648,037 of JAECXG010000822.1, forward strand.
AGCTTAACTTTATAGAATTATACTTTTTCTAATTTTAAAAGTACAAATTAAAAATTTACTCCGAAAAATTTGGAAAAACTAAAAAAAACCAATTACCCATTTATTTTAGTTAATTTTAACAGAAATTTCTTAGCTATTCAAAAAAAGATCTAAATTTAATTTAATCTAAACTTCAAAAACTAAAACAGTTTTTGTAAGAAGTCCCAATAAATTGATATAAAATCTTTCAAACAAAAATGTTGTTCTTATAGAGTGTTGATATGTATTATAAAACGTATTTCCAATTTCCAATTGTAAAAAGAAATTCTTTTTTTTTTCATTTAAATTGGTTTTTATGAAATTTATTTTTATACTTTCATTTAAGTAGTAGTCGTAGTTTTTTAAAATGTTTAATATATTTGTTGAAACTTCTTCTAACTTACAGCCAAACAAGTTTAAAATATTTATATTGAGTATTTAATGAGTCTTTCTTATAAAAAGATGAGGATCTTTAATTTCTACCATAGACTTATAGACTAGATTGTTTTGTCGACTTTTTTCAATGAAATCAAATCTTTTATCTATTTACTAAATGGGAAAATTTAAAGAGATAGTCCTATGTAGTTGCACTTCTCTTGTTTTCAATCTTGTTAACTAGGTTGAAAGAACAATTACAAATATTTTTGGCAAGTTTGTTACCTAAAATCATCCAAATGTTTATCTCACTAAGAGTTTTAGATCGGTGCTACAAACTTTTGGCTCTATTAGTATGAAGTATTTATTATCTGGGATTACGAAAACTTGATACAGACGGACAAAGGGGCATATGTAAGTAAAAGAACTATATAAATAAAGTTTATAAGATCGGAAACGTATGCTTTTTCGGTGTTACAAAAAACTGATAAATTTTACAAAACCATCTGAATCATAAAGTTTACCTTGTTGAATTTTTAATTTGCTTTCATTCTTTTCTTTTAAGTTGCAAGATTTTTTAGTTGCTCCAGCGATCACTTCATTTCTCTAGGATGTGGCAAAAGCACCTGTTGAACGCTCCCTTTAACTATCATCATTAGTCGCCGCTGCCAGGCACGTTTGATGACGAAAGCTAAAGCCGACGTGCTGCTGCTGTTGCTGCCGTTGACTAGGCCCAGACTCAGGCTCTAATTGCAGAATTGGCAGCTGCGATCTGCGAAATGGCAGCTACCTTATCCAACTGTCAGCGGTGCGCCAATGATCTTGAACTGGTTCTATACAGCGAATATGTTTTTTTTCCAGTATTTCTTTTTTGTATTTGCGGTGGTCCCAGCAATCACACACAAAAATGCTCCCGTTCGAATAAACCGAAAGAAAAAAATATAAAATAAAAAATGGAGAGAATTACATATTCCTGTTGCCTTTCAAATTCGAATGGTTTGGCCCTGCCGTTGGCTAGCTGCCAGATCAGATCAGATCAAGATTTGAATGCGTCTACCACCACCAGCACCACCACAAGCACCACCATCATAACCACCACCACATGCGGTGTCATTACTCGCCTGGCCTGTCGTGCCAATTGGGCGAAGGAAATCATAAATTAAATTCGATTGTTTGACATGTTTCTTTCTTTCAAATTTTGTTAGTTGTTTTTTTTTCTAACCATTTTTGAGCGTTTCTTTCAGTCATGTTCCATGAGTAGTTCAAGCCTCTCTCTCACCCCCTTACGCTTGGAGTAGACTCTAGAGTTTCCTTGACTAGATCGGATAACATGAGCTCTACAATTAGTACTACATGCAATTCCATCGCAAAATGCAGACGTTCTTCAGATGGTTTCAACGATACGAGCAATGCTGGCCAAAACGGGAAAAAGACTCTAACAAATGGCCACAAGTTATGCGTTTGTGTGTGTGCATGTGTGTGTCTGTTGGGCAACCGATGGACGACGTCGTCGTCGCCGTTGTCGTCCCAAAATTGGCGTGCAGCGGAAAAATGAGACAACGTGTTCTCCTAGTCCCCCAAAGCATGCAACACGCACATAATTCATAACAGTGGCTGGCAACCATTCCGATCCATTCTCTTGCTCTCCATTCCCATGACCATGCTGCTGGAATCTGGAAGGAGATTCATTTGCACGCACCTGGCCCACGATGCATCGGCGGCATCGGTATATATCAGTGCGGGTTTCTCCTTACTTCTTGCTACCATCAACACCAAATCGCACCAAATGGCTATCGTGTGTGGCAAGTGACACATGAGGCGATGCCAGCACAGCTGGAATCAACGACTTGCAAAACTGAGGACACAGAATGAGAGATGGAGAGAGAGAGAGAGAGAGAGAGAGAGAGACTTTCCTATATCCTCCAAGTAAATCTATCATGTTTGGAATAGAAAATAACTCAAAGTGAAAGGTTAACAAATAAATCATCTAAATTGCATGACAATTATTGTTCAAATGTTATTTATTATTTAGGAATTAAGCTAAAGAAGATCCTACTTATTTAAGGAGAGGATTTACAACATATTTAGTTTTTTTTTTTGTTCCCCAATCTTAACAACATTTGTTTTCATTTATCGTTTGCATGAAAATTTATTGCTTTTGTATATAAGTTTAGTAAATTGTTTTTTGGGTTTTAGTAATAGTTTTTTGTTTTTTTTTTGTTTCGTAGCTATGTACTAGACATATCCATTCATATCGACATCATTTTTTAATGTTTCTTAATCTTAACATCATTGTGTGTGTGTGTGTGTGTGTGTGTGTGTGTGTGTGTGTGTATGTGTGTGTAGGTGTGTAAGTGTAATCTTTGTAATTGTTCTTAGATATTAAATCCAAACGGGTCGCTGCTATGAACGTATGCTACCCATTAGCAACGGCGTGCTCTCGGCAGCCTTTGAGGTAATCACGTTATGGCGGGTGCTTGAGGAGCTCGATGGCGGTGGCGGCGGTCCTCTATAGCCTCTACTGGATTCCGGTCGTGGACCGGGCTGCTCTTGTTGATCATCTGGCTCGATATGTTCATCGATACGCGATTGGCGTGCCTTTCGCTTTTGATCGCTCAACTCGTGCAAATATAGAGCACTGAGGCACATATCAGCCACACCCACACCCATGGGATTTTTGGCCAGTCGTGGCTCTACACCATATAGATTATAGAGTAGTGTGTCACCGGGTCCCTCGAGTCGTCCTTCGGCACGACTGAGACGCAAACGCCGCATGCTATCTAATGGTCCCACACTGGCAGATAGATTCTGTTGCAGCATTTGACGGAATTCACTGCCAATGGCACCAGCACCAGCAGCAGCAGCTGGTTGAGGTTGAAATGATTGGGATAATTCCAGCTGAGCAGGACTCAACTGAGCTGCAAGCACTGAATTGGCTATCGAACAATACTCCTCGCCAATGGTACCAAATGAGATCAGACTATGGGTCAGAGGATTCTCTGCTGGTTGATTAATATTGGCAGTTTTCGCTCTGACCAATTCACCCATGGCATGCACTCGTATGCCCTTAATAAATTGGCTAGCTTCTTTGGGCATTTGCCATTCAGGATTATTGAGTGTGAATCTTACAAGGGACATTTCCGTTTTGCCACCCACCAGGCTTTGGGGCAATTGCACAGTATTGGGTCCATGTGGTGGTGGCTCCATTTGGCCACTCTGACCGATCTGCCAGTCGGGATTACCATGTCTGCGCACATCCATCTGGGCAAATGAACAGACATTGCCAACGCCACGCACCGACACTGTAAATGTGCGAAAGAATTTCACAATTTCCATGGCCTTGGGACGAAAGACAAAGATAAGGACGAACGGTGTCACAAACGGACTAAAGATTTCACTCAACAGGTAGCCGGCTTTGAATTGAAAGAAATTGCTAAATTCGTTGCGTACCCGTGCCGTGTGTGCCTGGGAACGCCATTCATTGGGCAGGTAGTGGACATGGGCCAATATGGCAGTCATTAGCTGTTCGGGGCACCAAATTAAATTCTCATCTGGTATCATGGTGCGACAGACGACACCAATTACCGTTAGCACGGCCATGATGGTCAGCATATGTTCCACCTGGAAGACGTGTTCCTCGTAAATGCCAAAGCCCAAGATTAGCAACAACAATCCACCGCTTATGAAGAGTAAACTTTTGGCTATCACAGCTCCCAGAGGTGATGAGAATGAACTTAGATAACGATCGGCATACTCATAGGCACGATTCAATCTGGCATCCAATTCATGTTCCAGCTCATTGAAATGCCTCAAATACAGACGTCCATAGTTCGACCATGTACGCAGACCCAAGGCACTTGGTTCTTTTCTTAAGATGTTGGCATACGAGAAACTAAAATAGATCAATTGCCAAATAAAGATTACCGGAGCCAATAGTAGATTCACCAAAGCCACGCCCAATATCAACTTGGATAGCCTTTGGGCCAAATCCGTTTGGTTGCTTCTCACGGCAAATTCATCGCGCAATTGCCAATTGTTTTGAAATGGTGAGCCAGGACCACGAAAGAGTATAAATTCAATATTGAAGAGCATGCCACGACTTAGGGAACAAATCTCTCCAAGAAATGGCAGATTATAACGCACTGGCAGCAATTGCTTATTCATGAGAGCAACCAAATAATTCTTGAATCTCAATACCCGATGATAGATATCCAATTCGGTCAGGGATTCCTTATCAATGCACATATGCTGCTCGGCCTGAACCTTGCGGGTCTTTTGCTGCACCTCATGCCAGGTAATGTTATCTAGTTCGGCATCCTCGATGCCTAAGGCAGTGTTATAGAACTTCTTAATATCCGCATAGTGTATTATATGATATATAGTCCTGAGCAGGCGTATGCCCAAATAGATGGCCGCCATGAATATAATGAAATAGGTAAAAATACCAAAATTTTCAATACACTTCTCCGCCGGATAGATCACAACCGTAAGGTTGGTCTTATCTTGATAATTTGTATCGCCAAAGAGCCGTTCATAGTCGATGCAGTGCATCGTGAAAGTTAACAACCAGACGACAAATGCAAATTCCAGCACTTGCAATACTTCCTCCAGTACAATCACTTGAAATCCATGCTTCTGCTGATAGGTGTACATGCGGGAGAAAAATGAATCCAAATCTTCAATATGATTCCATCGAGCCTTACTGGTCTCTGGAACAATGTGAATCATAATGCCACTCGTATGTGGCGTGTCCGTTTCATGTTCCTGCTCATCGTGGTGATGGTGTTGGTGGTGTTGCTGCAGGGGAGGATCGGTGAGGTCTAAATGCGCAGCAGCTGTGAACAATGATTTTGCGTTCTCGTCGTCGTCCGCTGCTGTTGCTGTTGTTGTTTTTGTTTCTTTTGCTTGGTTAGCCTCTACATTTGCTGCTGTACGAAATGGATTTGTCAGCTCCTCGTCCAGGGAGCGATAATTGATATTTGGGCTTGACATCATGCACCAAGCCCCAAGGTCAAATAACTAATACAAATTTATTTATATCACACTTTGCTTTGCTTGTTTATATAGTATTTTAATAAAACAAAAAACGGAAATTTCGTCTTTGTTTTGTATTTTGCTAGAACAACTGTTGCCCAACTGTTTTATCTAACTATGGAGTTGCCACACATTGTCTTTCTCTTTAGCGCCATCTATACTCGCACCCTTAGGACTATTACTCTCACCCTTAGGACTATTACTTTCACCCTTAGGATTTTTACTCTCACCCTTAGGACGTATTGAAATTCTGGCAACGCTTTTGTTGTTTAAAGAAAAGAAAACAATGAACAAATACTCTGCATCCTTTGCGAAAAATCCGCAAGATGAGGAATACAAGGAACCAAAATATGCCCACATGTTGAGCACAGAGTGTATGTAACCACATTGAAGGACCATCCAAACCGGAAATAACTTTTCAAATTTAAGATTTAGAGGATATGCCAGAGGAGCACCAAGGAGCGTCTGAAAATCTAACCGGAGTGACCGGCCGATGCAAATGGGCTGAAGGCGAAGTGGAAACATTTTTTGATATCATAAGAACGCTAAAATTGCAATCTCATCTCAAAACCAAAAGAAACGACAAAGTCTTTAAGCTGATAGTCAGGGAAATGAACAAACGCGGCTACCAAAAGAAACCCGATCAGTTGAAGATTAAGTATCATCAATTGAGGCGTCAGTATGCTAGGGCCAAAAGCGTAGACGAAGGGCCAGGATTGTTTGAGCATTTTGAAGCGTTACACGAGTTGGTCGATGGAAATCGCTCAGACCAGGAAATGGAGAGTGACATCAGTGCTGCAGAAATAGACGAGGTGGAGGAAGATGCCAACATGGACAGTGAGGAGAGAGAGGGTTAGTTATCTGATGTCATTGCTTTGCACACATTTACTTACTCTTGTATTGCAGATGCTGGACAAGATGATCCTGGAGCTTCTAGTTTCATTAATGCCCGCTGCAAATGGGCTGAGGGTGAAGTGGATGTGTTTCTTGATCTCATCACATCGATGGGTCTGCAAACAGCTTTGCTGCGCAAACGAAATGCCAAAATATTTAAACTACTATCCAAGGAGATGTCCAAAAAGAATTACATAAAGGGACCGGATAAGTTACGCATCAAATTTCAATTATTAAGGCGTCTCTACAACAAGGTCAAGAATGGCAGCGAAGAATCCTTTGAACACTTTGAGGCCATGCGCAAGGTACTTGATCCCACCGAGGAAGAGGCCGCCATGGCCGAAGGGGATGGAAATCTTAGTAGTAGCAGCGACAGCGAATCCAATGATTCCGACGATGAGGATAATGATTTCTCCCAGCGTGGAGGTGGTGAGTTCTTCTGACTTCATTTTTAAGCCTGAACAATTGGCATTCCTCTTCTGCAGCACATTTCTGGTCGGATGAGGAAGTGGATGCCTTTCTGCTGATCATTAAAGAAAATGGCTTCTTTCGTGCCCTCGATGGTTCACGCAAACGTAACTTTAAGACTCTCATACACATCTCCCAGATCCTGGCCAAACAATCCTACAAGCGAACACCCCATCAGCTTCGGAATAAGTTGCGTCTGCTGATCAAACGTTATAGGGAAGCCAAAAAGAATGGACTTTCCAATGTGCGCATCCTTCCACGACATTTCGATATGTTCGAGGACCTGTACAATGCTCCCAAAACGCAATCAAAGAAGTCAATGGAATCACCTAAAGTAAATACTAGTCCCAGTTTAGCATCGAAGCCATTGTCAAAGAAATTTAAACCAAAAATGCCATTAGATAGCGATTTAGATCAATCAAGTTCCAGCTGTGATCTCTTAAGAGCTGCTGCCGCTGGTGAAAGCGATTACTTCAATGGCGATGCCGATGGAGGGGACACCGGCTATGATGCCGGTCTACCAGAGCCAAGTCCCCTGGAGGTACTTACGTCCATCAATGAGAATCAAAAGCAACTTTTGGCATTCCTCAAGACATCCAATGACAATTTCCTCCGGCAACAGCATGAACAGCAACGACAATTCCTTCAAGAAATGGCCACAATTATGCGGCAGGATCGTGAGGAAAACTTTCGCATGCTAGCCGAGCTAATCACATCGTCCAAATGATAAGAAAACGTCGAGTTTTCCCTGGATTGGGAAACAGAGAGTTATATAAAGAGGAACAATTGATTTAAATTAGGATTTCAATATATAATTAATAGAATAGTCTAACAATAGTTTAATTTATAAACATCACAAAAAATATCATTGAGATATTTTTAAGAAAATACATAAGATGCGATTTTATACTCACTTTTTTATAAATACTTTTACTCTTTGACAATGAAAATATGTATACTTACTAGAGAGCTGCATGAATGATAGAAAAATCGATTCGAGTTAGCAACATTCAAAACCAAATGAATGAATTGAATGACTTCGAAAATCGACTTTAACTGAATGAGTGTGTTGACATAGAACTCAGTCGCACAACATTCAAACGAAACAAAACGAATTGAATGAGTTGCTATGATTCAAATGCATTCGAATCCCAATTCTGATTTTAGTATTTACTATTTATTTGTATTTTATATCAGTTTAGTCTACAAAAATGTTGTTGTAGGGGGTTCGAACCCTATAACATTGAACATTTTTGTTTTGTAACTAGTGAAGTAATATTAAAAGGTTGATACATCGTGTATATGATGGATTAGCGAATATTATTTTGTAGAATGTATTAGATAGCCTTAGTTATGTTTTCTCGGTTCGTGGCAACTAGGAAATTCTTCTAAATTAGATTCATCAAGACTTGTCCCAAATTGTCCAATCCATAACTGCGCACTGAAGTTTTTTTGGTGTATGGCATATTTACATTTTAATAGCCCTCATTTCGCCATTATTTTCCCCACATTTTTGATCAAATAATTAGTTGTTGTTGCTTTAAGACGTCCCAGTAAAACTGAGATAATTCGAATAGTTCGAGTTAGTATATTTCGATGCTTTGACACTCAATTCATTGCCTTTCATTAAAGAGAGTTACTTATTTTTAGAGATTTGATGACAAGTACTAACATTCACACTCATTCATTTCATTGTGGAGTTGTCACTCATTCATTCGAATTCAATTCGAATGGATTCATTTGACTTTGACTTTTCTCTCATTCATGCAGCTCTCTAATACTTACTTGTGTAAATTGTTTCATTCATTGTTATTATTTAAGAAGAAAGTTCTTTGAATTGTGAGAGGGTATTTGAAAATTCGTTGCCATAAACTTTTCTAGACTCAAACACAAATGACAATGTTAAGCTTCTAAAACTTTTATTGAATTGAATTCGAAGTTATTTGCAAAAGAGGTTTATCATTGTTTTGTTTGTTTTTTTTACTTTGTATAGTTTTTGTTTTTGGGTTTTTTTTTTTTTGTATATTCTTTAATGTTATTTTGTGTGAGTGTATATGTGTGTTTAGTGTTTGAATTTAATTTTTATTCCTCAATTGTCTACAAGTTAGCTAAATTGTGTTTTTTTTTTTGTTATTATTTACTTTTTTTTTGAGAGATTTTAAATTAATATTTTGATATGCTACATTTTTTGGGATTCATTTTTTTGTTTGTGATTAATTTAACAGTTAGTTATTTGTGTGTTTGTTTTCTTTTAACATTTAAGCGAAAATGCTTTATTTATTTATAAACGTTTTTTGTTTTTGTAGATTCTCGTCACAACAACTAAGCAAGCTCTCAATCTCTGATCATAAATCTCTGATAAAAAATAAGTAAACCAAAAAAAACGGATAACTTATTAATTTAACTAAAACATTCGATCTTTTTTTTTGTGTTGAATATTTGTATGTAACAATATGTATGGTTTAATCTTGTTTTACTTTTAGTTTTGTTTTTGTTGTTGGTTTTTTTTGTTTTTTATGCTACGCTTCAGGCACAAAGTGTATAAATTACAAATACTTCAACTAATCCATTTCGGTTTTTTGTTGGTGAAGTAACATAACATATACATATATCTATTATTTATATATTTATTTGTGTTTTACATTTTTGTTCTCAATTCCGATTTGTTTTTAGTTTTTAAAGATTTAATAAATTATATACAAATATCAAATCGAAAAGTCATTCAATAGAAATCAAATTGTCGCATAGATATAGAAAAAATCGGTATTGGGAACAATTTCGTAAGTTTATATTGATTTGTATTTAGTTAACACCCTTGCAGAGGTTGTTTTTTCCGAAATTCTTTCAACTACTAAAAGTAAGTAAAAAAAATTCCATATTACACTAAATTTATAACAACTTATAGTCTTAAAAGAACAAATTCTAGATATGTCACTAAGAGTTTGGTTTAGTATAACTTCTATGAAGTTTACAAATAGAACTTAAACAATTTCTTGGGATATGTTAGGAATCAATTTGAAACAAAATCGAATTCGCTATGATTTTGTATATAAACTTTACTTTTTTTAAGATTTATTAAATTTAAGTTCTTCTATTAATCAAAGTCTTTTGAAATAAACATAAGATCATAAATTTAAGATCTATGTGCATAGATCCTAGTCGAGAAACTGCAAGGGTACATTATGATTTTCTTTCGGTGTGATTTCTTGTTTTAACTTTTTCATTTTTGGTATTATTGTTTTTGCGGTGTATTCGATTTCTGGAACGGCTTGGCATAAAGTCTAAATTGTAAGAGTTTTAGGCTAATGCTGCTGGGCTAAGCGCTTGGCTGCTGCTGTGTTTACTGTTTATTATTATTTTAAATATGGTATGTTTAGTTTATCATTTTTTTTCATATAACAACAATAACAATTTGTGTGTGTGTGTGTGTTTGTGGTGTGTGTTTTCTTCTTTAGTATTTAAGAGCTAACCGGCTCGGGCAGTGGATTCTCAGTGATGCGTATTTTGTTGTTTTGTGTGCCATAATATAGGGTACCCGATGTATCCGTAGTTGTTGCATTTGTTGTTGTCATATAGGCTCGATTCCCATTACCGTTCTCCTCCTGATCCCGATCCTGATCGATCAATTCATCCTCCTCCTCCTCCATTTCGGATGCAACAGCACTGTCATTCGATGCGGCATTATTGTTCTCCCCATGATGGCAATTGATGGCCGTTTCCCTAAGACGTTGACCCAAACGCAAATTCAGTTGCCTTTCACGTTCCTGCATTGCTTGCATTTGTTGTTCCCGGAAATTGGCAAAGAATATCGACGAATAGGTGTGATACTTGGTGCCACAGGGTGAGCTAGCTGGCGTTGATAAAGGTGTTGCTGTGGCCCAGTTGGAGTTGTTATTGGAGTAGTGGTAAGTAGTATTTTAGTGGAAGGGGGGGTGGGAAGGTAGTAGTAGTTTTGGTTTTTGTTATTTACTTGACTTTTTGTTTTATCTAAAGATTTTTCTTGTTTTTAGGTTTTCTGGTTGGTTTTCTTTTTTAATTTTTGCTGCTGCTTCGGTGTGTGCGTGAGTGTATGTGTGTGTGTGTGTGTAGTTTGAGTGTGTTAGTGTATGATCAGGATGAAAGCTGATGCTGGATGCTGGTTCTGCACATGCTGATTGGATGATGATGCTCGCGATACTGATGGATAGATGAAGCTATAAGAGGACCCCCTTCTCCTCTCTATATAGTCCAGTTTCCTGCTATTTCTTTTTTTTTTTTTGGGAAAGTTCAACGAAAAAAGCAAATCCAACGTCGAATTTTCTGCAATTTTTTGCTTATATTTCTCATAATTCGTTCGGTTTATTTAAAATTCTCAAATATACAACAAAAGCTTACACTTGGAATTATTTTCGTTATATTTTTTTTTTTTTTTTTTTTTTGCATATATACGTATTTTGTTAAATCTGTTTTATTAGCGTTGTTTTTTTTTCTTTGTCCATGTTTTCTGTATGTATATTTGTATAAAGTATTGTAAATATATAAAGTTTTATTGCTTCAATACATTTAGGCGTTGGTATGCGTGTATTTTGTAATGTGTGTGTGTGTGTGTGAGTTTTTAAAATCAAACTGAAGCTTAAACAAATGAGTAAATATAAAAATCAACAATTTGTCTTTGTTTATAAACCGAAAATAAATTATCTAGGCAACTCTTCTAATCTGTAAAGTGTAAAAATTCAACCAAGTCATGCTTAGACCAATAACTTGTATTGTTTGTTAAACAATTGTTGAAAAATTTAATATTTCTCAGTTTAATACACTTATTAACATCTGTGTCAAATTTCATTAAGATCAGACGGCTACCTTGCATGGGAACAATCAATCCAAATGAATGAATTTGATGATCAATCAAAAATGCATTTTGATCTGAAAACCTTTTGTTATTTCATAGCCAATTTATAGCTGCTTTCTAAAATGTTGATATCAAAACGAAAATCTCTTTAAGTAACCCCATTCCCTACATTTTTGGGCACTTCTTTTGACAACTAACAATTTTTTGAAATTCAGAAATGAAAACACATTTTGACTTTAAAGTCTTCAATCAAAGGAAACAACTTACTTAACCACCTCAGCTTTTCATTACATTTTAATTCATATACGGATCTTTTTCGAATCCTTTTACTGGCAATCCTCTTCTCTGCTCATAAATGACAACTATCTGGAGAGAAATTTTAGCCCTAGACACGATTTCTATTGATAACATGCCTATAACCCATTTGTTAAGCAGTTTTGAATCCGTTTAGAGGTTTATTTTGAATCATACACGACGATGGACCTTGATCCTGTCCTTGTCCTTTATATAATTCTGATTTTGAATCAGGAAATTTCATCCCAAAAGTATGCAACAAGCAGTCCATGAAACAAATAAAGAAATTGTGAATAAAAAACGGAAAACCCAAAGCAAAATAATGTTTGTAGACAATTCTTAAGTTACAAGGGATACAAAAAGTTATAAATTTGTTGCAAGAAATGAATACTTGTCCAGCCTATTGCATACTTAAAGGAGCAAAGTTCCCCCATTTTGCAGTTTTAGATCCACCCATGGCCCAGTGTTAACTAAAAATTTATAGTGGCACTTTCAATTTAAAATTAAATTCAAAAAAAGCTGCCGAAAAGCATAAAAAATATAATTTGAATTATGAAATGTTAGACAAATACAAAATGAAAGCACACATAACATAAATATATATATATTTATTATATAGTATATTTAAATATACATAAACATTGCGGTTTTTTTTGTTTTCATTTGCTTTTTTTGTTTTATTATTTTTCAAATTCATTTAAATTGAATTTCCAATATCTTAAGCTAAACAATACCGTACAGATACATATAAGATACATATACATATATGTATATATACAGTCGAGTCTCGATAATTCGAAATGCCCAGGGGTTTTCGATTTATCGGGTTTCCCAAGGGACGAAGTTTTTTCAAGGGACCAGCAGTTTCTTTCGAAATATTGAGGTTTTCGAATTAGCCGGGTACGAATTATCGAGAGTCGACTATATATATATGAATAAATTATAATAATTAATATAAAAAAAACTCAACAAAGCCAAAATAAAAGGAATGAAAAATTAGAAAATAATAACTGAAAAATAATAATCAATTGGAAATCACAGAACAAAAAGAAAAATGTAATGTTGTTGTTGTTTGTTGTTGTTGTTTGCCATATTGTTATCTCAGCGTAAAAGGTGTTTTTGTTGTTGTTGTTGTTGTTGTTGTTGTTGTGTGGCTTCCAAAAAGTTTCTCTCACTCGTGTGTAATGTAATGTGTTTTGAATGGTTTTTTAATTGATTGATTGATTCATTGATTGTATATTGGGTTGATCTTCCTCCAAGTCCTGCGAGGATCAGCACCTCACACAGTATTCCTCTCTCTGTCTCTCTGAGTGTGTGTGTGTGTTGTGGGTGTGTGTGTGTGTGTGTGTGTGTGTGTGTGTGTTTTAATGCACACTCAGATCAATTTGATTGGAACTGCTCCGACTGGCCATTGAGATTTTGCGCGCCAACTTTTGTAGTGTGCCAACAGCTTCAGAAATGTTGTATCGATATCATGGATTTATATATATATGTAAACATATATATTGTTTTTGTAATTTCATTGCGTGTAAATAAATAAAATAAATAAAACATCAAAATAAATTAAACATTTTTGCCAGTGTAAGTGTGTAAAGAGAGCGAGAGTAAGACAAATAGTGATAAAGATAGAGGAAAAGTTAGCAATTAAAAGACAGAAACGGAGCAAAACTACGTGTTTTTAAGAGAGAGAGAGAGAAAAGTGAGAGAAAGTTAATGTCCTTTTGCACTAGAAGCTTTCAAAGCTCACTAGGACAATCTCTTTCTTCTCTTTCCCCCTCTCTTTCTCTAGGAGTTTGTCTGTGTGTGTGGGTGTGTGCTATATATATTTCTAAGCTCTACGATTATATCAGTTTTGTTTTTTGTAGATAATATTTAATTTTATTTAATTTAGCTAAATGCATTCCAAACTAGAATCTTTGTTTAAAAATTGTTATTTTGTTTTGTTCTTCAAGCTGCCTATTGAGTGGGTTTCTCAGACACTGTGTGTGTGTGTGTGTGTGTGTGTGTACAAATATACATACCATTAATTTATTTCATTATGTTTTTTAGTTGTTATTTGTAAACGAAAAGAAATATTTTTGTAGGTTTTTAGAGTCAAACGCGAACCCCCCGCAAAAAATAAAGACGAGAAATGATTATAATGAAGGAAGCAAATGACCAGAGAGAGAGAGAGACAGAGAGAGAGGTGTCATAATGAAAGAGAGATATTAGTGAGTGTGACAAGAGATAGTTAGTTGGATAGAGAGACAGACAAGGTGGGCGGGGTTAAGGCAGGCAGGCGGCGATATATATATATATTTTTTGTTTGTACATATTGTTTGATTGTGTATTATTTATATAGATAATTTTTATTATTTTTATGTGTTTGTTTTTGTTGGTTGTTTTTTTTTCAGTTTTTTTTGTAGCGAAAAACAAGCAGTTTTTGGAGAAGGAAAAAAAGAAATGAAAAAAACAAAGTAAGATGAAGAATATTGAAATATTTTCGTTGATAAAATGTTGGAAAATGGATTTCTTGTTGTTTTTCATATCAGTTGTGTGTTATTGGAGTGAGAGAGGGGGGTGGAGGGTGGGGGAGTAGAAATTTGGTGGTGGTGAGGGGGAGGGCGACAGACAAAGAGACAACAACTGAGACTGACTAATTTGAAACGCTGATTTGATTTTCAACAACTTTTCGGTCGTTCATTTGATTTTGATTTTATTATTTGTAAAACTGTTACATATAATATATAGTTTTTTGTTTTTGTATATATATATAAATTATATAATTTATTTGAAAAGCCAATTGGTTTGTTTTTTTTTATATTTTACTATATAGTTCCTTTTTTTTTTGCTTGACAATTTCCGAGTTGTTTGTTTTTGTTTCAATTTTGTTTAATACATGAAAAAGCTGTGGAAAAACTTTTCTTTTGGTTTTTGCAATTACTCTAGATACTCTAAGGGGGTTGGGGGGTATTGAGGACTAATAGGAAATACTGCTCATCATCTTTGGAATTTGATTCGATTTGGAACTGAACTGAAAACTTGATTAATCATTTGCGGAACTAGAGACTTGTTCGTGGAGGGGAGATTCTCTCTCACTTAATGATTAAAAAGTGAATGGTTCCAAATTGGGAGATTTTAGGTGTAAGACTAAGAGATATAAAGATAGGTGGTAGATTTAGATTTGATTCTTTTTTTTTTTTGTAGATTGTTGGAGTTGAAGTGGTTGGTTGGTTGGTTGGTTGGTTGGTTGAGTGTGTGCGCTGCTGTGTTATCTAACACTTACCATAGCCCTCGCCCTGCAAGAATAGCCGAAAGGCTTCAGCCAATTTGGCTGGCTGCTCCTCCAGAACCAAAGCGCAATCGGAAATCTAGAAACGTTAGTAAGAACAAAGATTAGATGGAGTTTGCCTTTGGTTTGCCAAATTTCACCACAAACCTTCATCCATGACGAGTTTGTAGGATCCAATCGTCCATTGAAAGTCACCGTATCATCGACATGAGGCGACAGCGATCCAGTTATATTAATCACCGGCATCTTTAAGGTTGTGGCTGCCGTCTCGGTGCCAGGTGTGCCTGGTGGTGTTCGTGCCAAATGCAAATCATTACGATGTATATAGGCATTAATTAGCATTGCCAAATTGGTTGGATTCACGGCACGCTCGAAATGCTGCTTATACATTTGCACCAAATCATGATTACGCTCCTCCGGATTGCGTCCAAAATGATGCCACATCAAATAATCAATGACACCCTGGGTCATGCCTTTGGTACGCAAGAAGCGAGCATTGAAACTCTGATAGCCCCACTCAATCCATCCCGGTTGTGTTGACACACAATTGATCAGGCACAATGCTCCAACCTTATCCGGATGGCCATGTGCGAAACGAGCCAAAATGTTTGCTCCAGCACCAACGCCAAATCCAATTATCGACTTCAAACCAAAATGCGACAGAACGAAGAGCAACTGGGCGGCCAATTCATCCATTGTTGGGTAGACATAGCTAAGAACAACAAATTATATGGTTAATTGGATAAATAGTTGGCTTTTAATGCAAATCTTATGTAAAATCTAGTTATAAGTGGCGACTTTATTATTTAGGATAGATTTTTCTCGATTCTTTCAGAATTTAACTTAATTGATTAGTTCTGTTTTCTTTGTCTTTGTAACTTTCATTGATTATAATGTAGATTTATATATTTATGATTTGATGGAAATGTAAATCAAATTACGATTATGTGTAAGTAAACTTTCATACTAAAAAGTTGCCCAAGACTAAATTTTATATATGTTTTTTATATTTTTTATAATTATGCACAAAATTTGCATTACTTTGCCATGCCCATACAACGTCCTTAAACATGGCTACCATTTTTTCCTTCGACGATTAATATAAAAGATAAAGACTAAAAATTGAAAAATGAAGTAAATGCTGGCTATAACTTAAAGGGCCGACCGTATTGATTCGTTCTAACCGATAATTGCTTTACCCGCAATTGAAGAACACGAATTCTTCTTTATTTATTATTTATATCGTTATAACCCAATGAGCTTCCATTCAAGTTTGTATGTAAGCAAATCAAGGCGTCCTGAGTTGATCGTTATAAGCCGATTTACATGGTTATAACCGATATCTACTGTTCATACCATTTGCAGCCTTCAACTTAAACTTGTTTATGTTAAATAAGTTTTCCAAATGAAACTGTTATCCTTATGGATCTTATTATACACCTTATTAGCAGATTTGTATTTGAAATGTGATGTATCTAGAAAGCAGTCTTAGCCTATTATTTCTCTATATATAGAGTCCTTTAGAAGCGATCTTTAACAAAATATAATATTTTATTGAAAAATGTTCAATTTATAGCAAACTTGTGCAACAAAATCAAACTAAAGTTCAGTGTAATTTGACGGACGTCCTCCTCTTTATAAGAAACACACATATTCCTCAATTTTTAACCGATTTTCATGAGTTATATCTAATTTTTACTTACTCCTCTGGCAATGTAGGTGCACCCTCTTCCTGTCCCGGTGCAGTCACATGATAAACACAAAAGTTCTCCAACAGGCCACGCATCACTGGATAATTGAAGAAGCCAGCAAAGCTGGTAGCATCTGTTCATCCCAGAAAGAAGCCAAGAGAATTAGTTAGGATACATTTTATGAGGAGAACTAGAAAGAACTTACAATTCAGGCCCAAATCATGGTAGGTGACAATGGCCGGTTTCGATGTATCACCTTGAATGGCCACGTGTATATCACCCTTATCTGTGGGTACCCGACGCTGTTCACAGGCCTCCAATATGGAGCCACGGGCATTGGGGAATTGCAATTGCACTGAACGCAATTCAATGTCATCCATCGGATCAATGGGCATGGTGCTAAATCATAAGAAGAAGATACAATGCAATTTAAATAATTGAGAATAGAGAGTAAGTAAATTATTTATCATCATTTGGTGTCATAAGTTATGGCAGTTCGGGATTGGTCTTGACGGGGGCGGGGGTTGAAGGTTGGTATCTGTTCATAAACTTGTATATACTATAAAGGTTGATCTCATTTAGGCGCGCTGCTTCTACACTCTAATCAATAAATCATTACAAAGAACAAAAAGTATATTATTAAACTAAAGCAGAACTTAAACAAAAACAAAACGCATAAACACATTCCATAGAGTAAAAGAGTAAGAGAGATATTAATATAATGTAAGGGGTTACGTACTGGATCAGTCTTACTTGCATAAAAACTGAACAATACATTATATCTAGAAATGAAACAGAATATAAATCAACTGGAATAATATCTTTGTACAAAAACAAAATCAAAACGAAAACTGTGTGTAGCTATTTGTGTGTGTGAGAGTGGTTGTGTGTATCGGTGTGGCTTTATCTCAGCAAAAAAAAAAACACAAGTTACAATCTTCATAGTACTTGACTATATCTAACTCTATATATAGGTATATATCATCTAAGTTACTTGACTATCTCTGGTTTTAGGTCTTACCCCAGCAGATGTGCCTCCTCGGCAGTGTGTGTTGGTGCTGATGGCATCTTGGTGTTCAGTAGTGTCTTACCAGTTTTGTCCCGATCTCTGAAATAAATACTATGAGAGCATGCAAGAAAAAGAGAGAGAGCAAACCGAAAAGAAAGAAACCAAAAAAACACAAAACAAAAAAGGATCTCTTTTTGATTTTCTCTTTTCTTTTCATTTTGTTTTTGTGTTTTTGCAATGAATTTTTGTATTTCTTTTGATTTTCTTTTGCTAATGTATGTGTATATATATTTCGCGCAGTGTATTTAATTCGCAAAATATATATGTATGTATGTGTATTTAAAGTATATTATATATATAAATATGTTTCGATAGTGTACAGAGAGAGAGAGAGTTCAATAGTTATAGATTTAGAGTGAGATAGACTTAAAGAAGAAGAAGGCAGTATTATCCTTTGAATATGTACATACATGGGATTGTTGAAGGAAGCAAAAATGAATTGTGATGAGCATGAATGGATGGATGGATGGATGGAGCTTGGACGAGAGTTAGAGTATTCCCAAGGACATTGTTTCACATTACGTTCTTACGTTGTTACGTAAATGTAAATAAATGAGTCACGCAATGTCATTCGGGGTAAAATGGCAACTCAAACAAAACAAACAAGTGGCGCCAGAAATATGAGAGAGAAACCCATGAGCCGGTGGCAGTGGCGGCAGCAAAGGTAAATGAGTGGGTGGCGGTGGTTAACTAGTTGTCGTCTCCCAGCCACAGATTGCCCACTGGAGGAGTGAAAGAGAGCTTTGTGGCAATGCGCACATGTGCCTAGGTAATTTACTTAATAAACAAACAAAAATACATATTTTTCACTATATTCCTGCATAGGGAAAAGTCAATTAGTTAATGTTGCCGCCTCCCTCAATATGTGTCCTTGGTCCTGTCAGAAGCACTAATACGTATAAGCAAATCTTTTCAACTTGTATTCAAATCAATTTTTTTTGGCCCAGTCTCAAATGGTAATAGTTTCGTTTTTATTGTTATCGTATATATAGTATATAGAAGACCCAAGTCTAAATTGAAATATTTGATGATATAATTTAGTTTGGTTCTAAATTGAAATATTTTATGACTTTTGGCAAGAGTTATAGAAGAGCTCTTCTTACAAATGTATTTCGAAATTGATTTGAGGGCTAGGATAATAAAATTTATATGTATCAATTATGAAATATGGTTCCAAGCTGCACTCAGTCATTAAATGACAAGAACCTTTCGTTTCCATTCCCTTCCATGTATAGTGGAGGCCACACAATGAAGACGGTTTAGTGCTCTCTTATTTAAATTCTGATTTTCGAATGAGTTGAATTTTGAACAAAAAAGCCAACCATTTCGAATGATAAGTATTAACAGTGGCACAGGTTAAAAGAAAGTCATAAAAGGGCCTATAGAACACAGTTCTGAACATAAAAATAGCATCACTTGCCTCTAATGAAATACCTAACAGAATTTGTTTCATTAAATGAGTTGATGAAAAACGTTTGCAGAAAATTCCACCCCAGAATATTAATAGCATCAATTAAATCGATTAGGTTGAATATTTCGAACATTTTCGGCTAAGAAATTGATTTTATGCACATATCAATTATTCAGTAACCTCTTTTCTTTCTTTAGAGTATTCTTTTTGATCTTTCTACTATTTAAATTCTCCAGAGAAATGGATGTTGCACAGATTTTTGTCTACCTAAATATTCAACAATATTCTTATTGCTTCACATATAAAGCGCTTTCGAAATCTTGTCTAAGGCTATGCATTATTTTCTGTGGAGTTTATGGATTGCAAAATCGGTTTTTGGTTTTTAAAACAAAAGATATCTTCTGTTTTTGTGATATAATCAAATCAAATTTGATCAAAGGACATGACTTTTTAGAATGGTCTACATTGAAAGTTTCCACCACGACCAAGTCCAGGAGGTCCAGGCGTACGTTGCTTCCAGCGTCTCTTTATAAATCTTTTCACCAGGGGCCACAAATTCTCATGGCGGCGGACAAATATCGTTTGGAGTATAAATTTATTTTGATAATGTTGAATCACGGGATTCATGTGTTCACCATAGCTGAGTAGGCGTGCCAAGACCACATCTGGAGCATCATCTTCTCGTCGCTCCAATGGTTCACCCGTAACATCATCACGATTTGCAACTTTGGGAGCCATAACTCCCTTATTGTACACTCGACCGGATGGTGGGTGTATCATACGATTTTTGAGTTTACCCACAATGGCATGGTGGGGCATATCCAAGTTGAGGGCGAAATCCATTTTAACAAATCTATCAAGTTGATGCGCTTGCTTGATATTACGTGGATAACCATCGAGTATATAGCTCTTCTGTCCAACACGCTGAATAGCTTCCTGGACCATTTCCGTGAGCAAATCATCCGGCACTAGTTTTCCTTTTGTGGTATATCCTTGGGCCTCTTTGCCTATAGGTGTTCCTCGGCGTATATGATGGCGTAACATGTCACCCGTTGATATGTGAACAGCATTAAAGGTTTGGGCAATCTTTTGCGATATATATCCTTTGCCACCACCGGGCGGACCCAAAATCAAACAACGAAAACCTCGTTTCATTATGTGATATAGAAGGAGGATGTAAAAATGTGGAAAAAGAGACGTAGTAACAGAAAAGAAGTTGAATAATAGGTTACTGCCAATTAAACTGGAAACAGAACCAATAATTTTGAGTTAGTCCGTCAAGATGATCGACTCTGTCTCTAGTCCATTGTCCGATCTATTTCCACGACTTTTCTTTGGATGGTTTTATTTTTCTTCTATTGCATGTTATTTCAAAAATTTTGTTTATTGCTTGCCTAAAAACTATTGAATAACTAACAGGAAATGTCAAACCCAGTTAAAAGTTAAATATTTTGGCCTACTATGTACTCATTTTTTGAATTTTGTTTGCAACCTTGAAATGTGTTGGGGTACAGTTAGCTCCAAAATGGTATATATGGCAACTAATTAGCACTTTGGTCACTCCAGCTAGCTCAAGGTTTGAAATATAAAAATGTGTACTATATATAGGTACTTGCATATATTAAATTTAGTTAACAATGCCCACAATTTATTTATTAACCATAATGTACTGCATGTGTACCATCTATCAAACTTTCCAAGGAATATATATTTATGATTGCTTGTATGTGGGTTTTTACTTATACCGTTAATCATATATTTCTGTGTATATATTTCTTTTCGTTTTCTCCGTATTTTATTAATGCAGCCACAAGCGGCGCTTACAGCCACTAACCGGTTAGAACCGAAAAACTTTAGTACTCCCATCGAATCAGAGGTAAGCAGAGAGACTCGCGAGTGCAAACAAACAAAGGCAGAAAGTGCAATGCACTTAAGCAACTTATTGTTAGTGTAAACAGCGATTCTTAAAGCTTCGTCGTCAAGACGTTCTCTTGTGCCCCTTAATGGAGCAAGAGTCTTGTTTGTTACTGAGAGTTATATATAGTTTGATTATAGCAAGGAAATAATTCGATTTATAAATGTTAAAGACGTGATTGATCCGAAATTCTAAGAGATCCCTTGCAAAACGACCACAAAATGTGGCCATTTTTTATATTTTGATCACATTAAACTAAAGACATCTTCAAATGTTATCAAGACTCAAGACTGTTATCAAAATTTTCATCTTAAACATAATCTAAGATTTCATTTTCGAAATATTAATAAAAATATATTCTGCCTTTGAAATAATCTTCTCTAGAAGATTGAGCTTAAGTTTGCTTAAACGTAAAGTTTGATTTAAAACATATTCTAATAATTTTTACAATTTTGACTATCTTTCTTTTGCAGTTAAAAGTGACATAATTATAAAAATTAACGAGAACTGAACCACCAGAAGTAAGAAAAAGTTTAATTTCACGTTAGGTAAATGTGGTTTAAAGGTTTTTTATTCATCAAACTTAAGTTGCAGTTTCGAATGAAATCAATTGGGTCTGTTCTGGTTTTCCATTCCCAACGAAATTGTCGCTCTCATGTTCCTTTTCAAATACATTTGATTCCATGATTTGTTGGAATTATCGTTTGGCTTGTAAGCCTTGTTTCATTCTATCATAAGTCAAAACTTAAGATTTAATGCGGTATATAAATTAAATCTTATAAATATTAAAATTTCATGTTTCTATTCTGTTTTGAAATCCAAAACAGTCTCATCTAGTTGCAATTCTCAACTTGTTTTAGCATTGAAGTCCCCTAATTTGACATTTTTATTTCAAAATGGTTAGCAAAGTCTAAGGACGGGAGAACTCGGAAAAGTCCTGTGAAGACAACCTTCTTATTCATTGTTGGCCCTTTTAAAAAGTTTTACTTAAAATTTTTACTCTTATATTTTGATTATAAACCATGTTTTAGAATTTAATCGATTACATTTCTCTTGGATTTTTAATGGTATCACTGTTCTGATCTCTTTTTTGTTCTTTCATGTTAATTTCACGTCTTTCATTCACATTTTAATGCAAATATTAATTGAAGAGTAAATCACTGATGCGGCCGCCCCCACTTACTGGCTAAACGGAAATATTAATTAGAGCACTTGATAATTTATGATGAGTTCAACTGTTTTGTGGCCAGAAATAGCTCAAATGTGGGTCGGTCGTCGCTTAAGTCTCACTGTTTGCTGCAAACTGAAACTAAATTGCTTCAAATTGCGCTCTAGCCTCGTTGTTACTGTTGTCTGAGACTGAGGACCGAGACAACGACGACGACGACGATGACTCTATGACTCAAGCGTTTGTTGAGTTCAGCTTTGGGTTTACATTGCACTTTGGTTTGTTGTATTGACAAAACTGCACGAAACTGCACAGGCAGCCACGACCTTGAGTCATGGCTAACCAAAAGACAACACAAAAGACAAAACAAAATTTATTTAAATAAAAAAAAAAGAAATCTCTTATACTATAAAACTTTTGCATGCCCTTTCAAAAATATTCTAAGGCAGCAACAAGAATGAAAGAGAATTTGTAGAGCAAACAACATAAAGTTTTGCTCTGTTTAATAAGTTAATTGAAAAATTCATTTTGTTAGCTTTCTTCTTAATAATAATAATGGCAAAGAAACTAAAGGTTTAAATTCAGTTTCTTGTTGACAAATATTTCAACATTTTGGCAAAGTAAACAAGCTATACAATATTTTGTGTTGAAAAACAAAGTGGCTAAGCATCTTTGGGCTTTTCTTTGTTAGTCTTCTTAATAATACTCGGGACTGTTCTCCATTCAGTTTTCGATGGTTTTTCCGGAATCGTTTTTGAGACCTGCTTCAATCGTTTGTCGTTTGAGTCAGTAGAATGAAAAGTATTTGCAATTACTTTTTTCGAAAATATGACAGCTTAGATATATTTTGCTTTCAATCTGTTACAGTTTCAGAACAATTCGAAGGCAAGTGGTTAATAAGGCACCCACTATTAATTTACAAGAATTAACAGGCACCAAAAAAAATTATTTTCATTGGCCAGAACTAAAATCAAATTAGTTTAAAAACCATTCGCAAATGAAACCTTAGTTATTTTTGTCAGGATTTGCACTCAAAAACAAATTTATGCTCAAATAACTAAAGCCTGGCAATCCTTTAAGCTAAAATATAAAGTGTTTCGAAATTAGATTCGAAAACAATCGATTAGTCTCGTAGTACGTTGTGAAAATGATTTAGAAACAAAAAAACATTTTATTCATTTGGCGAGTATATACAGCTGTGTTCAGAAAAATAGGAATGCATACTAGTATGACACTTACAGCACTTTTTTGACAAAGTGTGACCATTTACTTAAACATGTGCTCACAAGATTTGAAAAGTGAAGTGTAAAGGACAAAATAGCGAAAAAATTTTCACATTCTGGCGTTTCCTTTTCTTTTTTTCAATGATTTTCAACACAAGCATCAAAAGTTGCTTGTTCAGTAAAATAGGAACGCAAAGTTTAAACCTTTACAAAAGTTAAAAAAAAAAGTGAATTCAAATATAAAAAAGTTATCATTGCTAAGTTTTATTTGTTGCTAATCCTGTAAATTATAAAATTTATTACAAAAGTAATAGATTATCGTTTTCAGTGGGTAGAGGAAAACATTGCTCGGTCGAGATGAGGAATCTTATAATTCGCCTTAAAAATCAGGGTAAAACATACAAGGAAACTAAAAATATTGTTGGGTGAAGCACCACAGTGGATTTAACGCTGTTCATTTTGAAAAAAAGCCGGAAAATCGCTGTACAAAACGTAAAACGACACCAAACGAGGACAGACGAATCGTTCGATTGAGTAAAAAAAAACCCTTAGGATCCTCAAATTTCATCATAACTGATTTGAAACTGTCTGTGAGTGATGTTACAATTCGGCGTAGACTGATTGAGCAGAATTTAAAAGCCCAACATACCAGAAAGTTCCCCCTACTAACCCTAAAGCACCTGGATGCGAGAATTTTATTTGCCAAGTCGCATGTGGCGCAATATACTCTGGACTGATGAGAGCAAAATAGTTCTATTTGGTGGAACAGGCTCTAGAGTAAGTTCGTCGACCACCAAATCAAGAATAGAACCCAAGATTTACAAGAAAAAGGATTAAGCGTGGACGCCTTAAAATTATGATTTGGGCTTGTTTTTCCTGTAGGCCCTATTCATCAAATAGAAGACATAATGGATGAAAATGTTTATGTCAATATTTTGAAAAACATTATGCTACCATATGCTTCTTGGGAGATGCCGCTGAATTGGACATTTCAGCAGGATATTGACCCCAAACACACTAGCAAGTTGGCAAAAAATTATTTCTTATCGGAGAAAATAGATGTTATGGGGTGGCCTGCTCAATCGCCGGACCTTAATCCAATTGAAAACCTATAGGGAGATATCAAGAGACATGTGGCAAATGTTAATCCATCAAACAAAGCACAACTTTGGCAGCCAGTTCAAGAAGTATAGGGCAAAATATCTGTGCAGCGTTATCAGGAACTTATGGATTCCATGCCACGTCGTTGCCGCGCAGTTTTAAATAATAAGGGTTATACAACAAAATACTAATATAACCAATATTATTAACCGGCTTTTAATGAAGTTCCTGTTGTTTTCTTTAACGTTTAAGTTGGCATTCCTATTTTTCTGAACAGACGAATTTAGGAGTTTATATTGTTTTTGAGCCAGGGAAGGCAAACAAATATGAATTATTATCCAAAAAATGTGTAGTATTATGAGAAATATATACAAATTCTTATTTTCATTTATTTTTGCAGCTATTTTGCATTTTTCTTGTTTTTTTCTTCCGTTCTGTGCAAGACAACTACATTCATATTTTTCTGAACACAGCTGTACATAAAGTACCTAAAATTTCATTCTGTCACTTTTAAGGCTTTAAAATCTGTTGGCTTTTCAAAGATTTTATAGAGTGCTTGAGAAACTAAACTTGTTCAAAGCTAATTACAATTTGAACAGGTCTCTTTAGAACTGAGTCTGAGTAATTTCGTTTGAAATATTCACTCTATATGCAATAAAGTGTTGAATAATAATGAAATATTACGAAACTTTAAGAACTTTTTGCAAGAGTTTGTACGGAATGTAACAGTTTGCATATAAAATTAGTTTCTAATAAACTACCAACTGACTAATTATATATGTAATATATTTTTGGATTTTTTAAGTCTTTCTTTAAGATTAAAAACTGCCTATAATTTCATTATATCTCTCCTTAGATCTTAAAAAATATTATTCCGAAAAATTGTATCACGTTAGAAAGACTATAAAGTCCTGAACCATCAAAATTATGTCCCTAATATTTAGGAGAATTCTGAATTATTGTGCTTAAACATTTAATGATAAACTAATACATATAACAGGTGGCGCCACTTGTGTTTGTAACTCATACAACTAGCTAACGAATGGATATATGATTCAGAGTTTTATAGACCTTCAAATTAACTTGCATGATCGATTCGTTATAACGCCCCGTAAAACAAAAATTTCTCGTCGATGATGAATGATACTAAGCATTGTTTGGTTTTTTTGAGCGGAAATGCTAAAGATATGTGAGCAAATGTAATATTTCCTTTTTAATTTCCAAATTGAAAACGTACAAAAACGTAAGCTCACAACAACAACAATAACAACAATAACAATGACAAGAAGAAAACGAATAGTAATAATAATAATAATCATAATAATAAAGCAAAATTCACATGCAATTGCAGTTGAGGGAAAAGTGTTTACACAACACGACGAGAAAAGTTAATGGAAAAGCAAGAAAATACAAAAAAAAAACATTTTCATAAATGGAGGGTGGTGCTCCAGCTGAGATTGTGAGATTAGTTAAACTTACTTACCTGGAATTTACAACAATTATGGTCTGTCGCTCTGAACGCAACAGTTCTTCGCTATCGCCGGGTGATGATTTGATGGCCTGACCTATGACCCGTTTAACACTCTCAAACACCGATGAGGGTGATGAGGTTGGCTCTGTGGTGGTCTGATAAATTGAGCCACCACTAGAACCATTGCCATTGCCATTCAAAACAGCTGGCATTGATACATAGCCGCCCTCTGATTGTGGCATGTTTTGGTTGGTTTTTTTTTTTCCAAATTTTCAAAATTTCCTCACTCGCTATAGATGCGCATGTGTGAGTGAGTGAGTGAGTGAGTGAGAGTGTGTGTGTGTGTGCATGCAGTTTTTTGTTGTTGCAGATTCGTGCATATTTATGTTGTTGTTGTAGTTGTAGTTGTTTTGCAATTGCAATTGTTGTGAGTGTGTGTTTTGATTTGTTTGTATTCATTCAATTCATCAGCGAGGCATCAATCCAATAATGTCATTCAGATGGAGTCATATTGTATAATACATATATATGTGTATATATATTTATCATATGTAGTAGTATTTGTTTATTACACAAAAAGAGCGTGGCACATCCGCAGCAAAACGTCACAAAAACATAAATCATAGAATAAAAAAATAAAGAAACAAAGGTATATATAGAATAACTTTATACGACAAAAAAAAACAATACAAAAAGCGCTTTATTTGTATTTTTCACAAATTATATGATTCACAATGAGATTCATTAAACAAATAAATCAAATATACATTTCAATCAAAATGAATAAAATAAATGAGGCAAACACCAAAAACAAAAAGTATTGCATAAGCCAGGGAACTTATTTCACCCTTGGGTTTACACAGCTTTCACCGATTAGCTTTTACTTTAGGAGAGGTTAAGCAATATAATGATTTAATGTTTATTGTGATTTGTTAGGTACAAGTAAGTTGAATTATGTGAAAATTGCAGCAGGTTAAGTCAAGGGTCAATTATATTGCATCTCTATCTTTCTTATACAAATGGCTTAGTAAAACAATTTCAGCTTTCTCTTTCTCATTTCATTTAATCTTTAGTTTGGCTAACATCATATAGAAGTGCGATTCCAGCAATGGAACTGAATATTTAAAATATAAGCCTAGTTACAGTTTTGAGTCTTGTTTAACAAAAAAAATATACCCAAAGTGTGCAATGGAGTTAAAAAGTAATTAAGCAAATGTTGATTTTAGACTGCGCTCTAGTTACTGCAATTAAAACTTTTTGCACAATTTCGCACATTTTCTTTATATTTCGGAATTGAACCTGTCCTACTGGATGTTTGGGTCAATAAAAATTGAAATGAAAATCAATTTTTGACTGAATTCTTGATAAAAAGCATATGACAAATGTTTGAAACAACTTTTAAGCTAAAATCTCGAAGAAAATTTGAAATTTTTATATTTATATTATAAGAAATCATGCAAAATAATTTTGTGCAAAAGCACAAAAAATTCAGCTAAAGTTATGCGAAAAGGCAAAATTTTATAGTTTTACTGAAATCGGGGAAAAATTTTACAAATTTGAATTTAGTCCTACTAAAAAAATTTCAGAACTCTGGGATAAAAATTGAGGCCCAAATGTTTCTGGCCCAATGTGCAGTAGACTGAGCGGACTAAGTATAGTCTGATTATAGTCATACACAGTCAAACGCTGACCATAATGATTTAGTTATATACCTTTTGAAAGGATATAAGAACGATGAAAAATATAGTCCAAGTCACCTCAAGTCAACTCAAAGCTACTGCAATTTTCCCTAGTACCTACTAATTCTTTGCCACGTTTGTTGCTAAAGTCAAATGGCAATTGATAATGTCATTTGCTTGTACATCAAACTGATTAATGGCACATTATCTTTAGCAAAATGAAAGGTTTTTGCACTTAGTGAACCAAAATGCTTGGCTCAGAATAAGATTATATCACATAAAGCTCAAAGTACTAATCAAGAATAACATGTCACGATTTCCAAAGCTTTCATATATGTATTTTTGTTGTAATTCAAAAGAATTTCAAAAGGCATCCAAGACCAGATTTAATCGGAATGAATGATTTTCACTTCAGAATTAACTTTGATTTTGAACTCAAAAAAAGAAACATTGCAGCATTTTGGACCCAAATATCCTCACTACATTCAACTAGGTCGAGATGAAGTGAAAGAATATAGAGCTTAACAGTTTCTAACACCTGAAAAATTGAATCTGAATTATTATAAAAGCCATAGTTCTTAACTAAGAAGAGCTGCATTATACGTTCTTCTTTTTTTTCCTCAACATAATGAGTTTCCACTGTCCTACTGAACTTTTTGGCGTCAATGTTCGTACTTGAAACGAGATATGCCGGGACGGGAAGGGCGGAGAGGGGCAAAAGGCAAAAAATCAAGCCACTGGCATAGAAGGCGAGAGAATGTCACACACTGCAGTGTGTGTCGAAACCACTTCTAGCCACCATCCCGTCCCCTGGCTTCCCCACTTTTAGCCACATGCAGCAGCGCCCTGGCATATGCATTACATTAACCCAGTTTTATGCCAAGGGTTGCGGCTTGAACTCGAGCCATATGAAAATTTCAAACACACATGCCAAGAGCATGAGAACGAACCAAAAAAAAGTTTGACAAATCCTCAGAGTTATATACATATGTATGCGAGGGTCTGATTAAGTGCGTCACCGAAAAGAATTTATCACCTCATCATAATCACAACAAAAGCAGCAACAGCAACAGCAAAAGCTTCGCAGTCGAGTGGTCGCCCTGGGACGGCCAATGACGCAGCTCCCCTGACAGAGCGCTTCCAGTTCTCGATATAATATATACACAACTAAATAAATTGATATACATACATATATATAAATTTAAGTAGAAAGAAAAAAACTCGTTATGACTTTTTTTTTTATTTTGCGTCTCAAACAAAATAACAAAACACAAACAATATTCTAAGCCGAGAGCCAACACTGCGTATGATAAATTATTGAGTCAGTAGAAGGAAAGAGCTAGATAGCGAATGAGTAAGTGGGAAAGAGATATAATGAGAAAAAAACTAGATTTTGCATTATATAAATTATATAAAACAAATTGCCCGATAATTGTTAGCTGCATTTTCACTGCACACATAAAAATAAACTTTTGCTATTAAGAAAACCGTAAAGTGTCATTCAGTAACATTGGAAATAGAGTATGAAATTATTATATATTAGAGAGCTGCATGAATGATAGAATAATCAATTCGATTGAACAACATTCGAAACCAAATGAATGAATTAAACGACTTTGAATATCGACTTCAGCTGAAGTAGAACTCAGTTGCACAACATTCAAACGAAACAAAACGAATTGAATGAGTTGCTATGATTCGAATGTATTCGAATCTCAATTCTGATGTCCAATCCAAAACTGCGCACTAATGATTTTGGTGTATAGCATATTCAAATTTGAATAGCCCTCATTTCGCCATTTTCCATACATCTTTTCCGCTTAAAAATAAGACAATTCGAATATTTCGAATGATTCGTGTGCCTCAGTACATTTCGATGCTTTGACACTCAATTCATTGCCTTTCATTAAACAGAGTTACGTATGTTTAAAGATTTGACAAGTACTAACATTCACACTCATTCATTTCCTTGTGTAGTTGTCACTCATTCAATTCGAATGGATTCATTTGACTGACTTTTCTCTCATTCATGCAGTTCTCTATTATACATGATATATGATAATCCATATTTATATATACCGCCTTATACAGTGAAACCTCGATATAACGAATCTGAGGGGGATCGCAAAATTATTCGTTATATCTATTGATTCGCTATAGGTACTGAAATGTAAAACTTTAGTATAACGAAATTTAAAGAAATCTGAAAAAAAATTCGTTATAAACATTGTTTCCACCAAAATAATGCTAAATTGCACTGAAAGGGGGTAAATATTGGATTTCGTTGTATAGAGGTATTCGAAAAATTTCTTCGCTACATAGAGGCTTTTAAGAAATTCTCAGAGGCTCTTAAGAGGCTCAGAAATTCGTTATACCTATAGTGTTTTTTTGTATGAAAAACTTCGTAAAAACGAGGTTTTTTTCAAGGGACTTAACAAAAAATTCGTTATATTGGGTTTTTCGTTATAACGAAGTTCGTTATATCGAGGTTTCACTGTATATGTAACTTGTGTCTGAACAAATTTTCAGCTATCTTATCAACTGTGTAGAGTTGAGAAACGAATCAAAATAAGATCAAATGATCTGATTGTTTCCATCTTCATTTCTTATCAACAACTTTTGCTAGATTATATTCACTCAACTTTTACTTATACATATATGAAATCAACTGAATGTTATCACATTAGTTTGTAATTACATTTTGTAGGATGAAAATTCTCAAAAATATGAATATGTGAAAACACTTCTGGTCAATAGGTTAGACGCATTCTCACTTGCTTTAACATTTCATTTAAACAATTTCTTTTTCAATTTTAGCTTTAGAAAAACATTTTTATTTAACTTAAGTTATTTGTGTCGACTACTATAAGTTTAGAGTTTTTTTTTAATTAGTCTAAGATGCTTCCTTCTATGCGTTGCACACTTCTGACCAAAATTAATTTACCCTTTTTGCAAGGGTATAATAATTTAAGGTAAGTATTCGTAAACCATACATAATCATCAGACCTTCTTTGAATATTTTCAATAATGCCAAACACAGGATCACAACTCTGTGGAGACCAATTTGAGATTGTGTATAAAGTTGACCTAATACCGCATTATGTTTTCTCCCCTTTTTGGCTCTTGGCAATTTGAAAGGTAAAATGCCTCTATTATCGGCACATTTTGGGTTTTCTTTTTTCGTGTCGCCCTCATCACACTTTGACCTTTTTGGCTAAGCGATTTATGGGACTTTGATAACAATAAAAAACTAGAGGAAAGTAGAGAGAAAAAGTCACCATACGAGATGATATAATGACCAGAGTATGGCCCACAGACATCAGGTAGGTAGGTTGGGTATAAAACCGATTTATGTATCCAATTGGCATCTGGGGCACTTCAATTCCGATAATTGCACTCACACACACACACACACACAGAGAGAGTAATGGAACGAGGAACACGAGAGAACTCGGAAAACAGTAGAAGTGCCATTTATGACGAATTATTCATAATTACAATTGCAAGGCAGGCCAGGCAGGTTGGTCGGACGGAGTGGGCGGGGCAAAATGGTCTCTTTCGCGTACACGAAAGGAAATATCGACAATTTGGCAGGTAGCCCATGGCAACCGTTCAGGAACAACACACACACACAAAATACCTACAATACCAGTACACGAAAAATGCATTTCATTTGGAAAACTTTTCCACGAACAAAGAGATCAAATCTTCAATAGAAATGGATTGGCTTATAGGTTTTCAGAAAATAGCTTTGATTTGAACAAATCGACCATTCTATGCCTAGAAGGATATTTATCAGGTTTGACCAATATCCGATAAATATTGTCGGCGTAATTTGCCTTTAACTATTAGTTAATTATAATTTAGTTAAAAGTCTTAGTCTGCTCTGCTCTAGGTATATTTAGATCATTTTGAGTGTTGTCGTTCCGTATGTACCACGGAGCCCCCGTGATTGATCTTAAAATCTTCGACTGCGCCCTTTGCATAATGTCGACATTGCCTGTACTTGCATTTCTCCATAGTACGGCACCGTAAGTCCAGATGGGTTTCAGTACGGAGTTGTGGAGGAGGACTTTATACTGCAGACGTAGAGGGGACCGACCATTGATGATCCAATGTAAGCTACTCGCTTTCAGTTTAAGCTGTGACTTTTTGCCTTCGATGTGTTTGCGCCAAAATAGACAAAATAAGACATAATTTTTACCAAAACTATTTACTACATCGGCTAGATTTTGGATAATGGTTCTATAATATTTGTTGTTTCTTTTTCAGATGATTTTCGAACAAATGTCGCGGTTAACGCCAAAATAGTTTTTATTTGAGGTTCTTCAAAGTTTTTTATAACTGTTTTAATTCTTTAAGAGAATTTGAAAATTTCTTAAGAATTATCTTTTTTGAGTTATTAGGTGTTTATATTTTCTATAGAGAAAAGGAAAACAGAGTTTTCTACAGATCCAGTCGAGATCTTCTCAATTCAAGAACAAGAATGAAGACAAACTTAAAAAATTAGAGATAGCTTTTTTAAAACGGTTTTAAGTTGAGACTTTACAGTTTTCCTTTTGAATTTTAATAATATTCAGAGTAGGTCCTAATTTCAGAAAGTTGTTTTCAATAATTCAGTGACTTGTGAAAGGATTGAAAATGGTCTTCACGATTAAAATTGATTGCAATGCGCTTACGAAACAATGCTGAAAGATTGATATATCTATCTACTACACACAAACTGAAATCTGTTTAGGCTCAATTTGTCCAATAATTTCAAGGATGTCTGCGCCATATTGAGAAAGGAATTCGCTTGGGCCAAAACACGAATACACACACACACACATCTCACATACATGGAAAACAAATTATTCAAATATTCTTTTGGTTTCCGCTTTTTTCAACTAAATCGAATGGAAGCCAAATGTCACGCTATGTCAGTGTTGGTTCAGGTTGGATGGTTGCTGCTTGCTCCACGATGAACGTCACACGATGACGATGACTACCTACAGACTACATGAGTGTGTGTGTGTGTGTGTATGTGTGTTGCAGGATGTTGGAACCAGGACGCCGCCGCTAAGAAGCAGGCCCACAACACAGCACAGTAGGACGAGGGCGTTTGTGTTACGTGTTTGCAATCGATTTGAGGAGTTATATAAAATTATATATAAAAAAAACGGAAGAAGAGCCAAGAGTGCCACCTGAGGGCGCCACAAACAGCCAAAGGCAATTTGCGGACTTGGAGTAGGACCTAGCTTGGACTCTCCTTTTGTCCCTTGTGTGTTGATATTCACTAAACTGACCTACGCATTAAATATGCAAGAAAGTTAAACAAAGTTAAAATGAAAGCACAAAAAAAAAAACAAAAATATAGATAGAATAGCGAAAAAAAGAAGACGAAGTAACAAAAGTTGGTGATGGCGCCGACAGGTTAAACATCAAACCAAACCCAGAACCAAACTAAACCATCATCAACCACCACCAGGAATCCTTCAAGACCCCTCCCTCCTCCTCCTTCTCCTTCTCCCCGTTCCCCACTTTAACCAGAGCAATAAAATTCACCAAAACAGCCATAAGAAATGCGAGCAAATAACAATTACAGTGAAAACTCGTCTAATCTAATTGGGATAGACAGAGAGAGAGAGAGAGAGAGAGAGAGCGAGAGAGAGAGAGAGAGAGCGCGAGAGAGAGAGAGAGAGAGACAGAAAACGTATTAATAATTTAAGTAATCGATTTAACATTCTGAGAAAATAATTCATTACCAACTGTATTAATTGTAAGTATTGCAGTTTCTTTCTGTAAAATTGCATTCGTATTGACAATTTTATGTTTTTACAGTAAATTATTCATTTATTTATCGAAACTGTAAACAAAAGTTTACAATTTATTTCAACTTTATTTCAAATTTACTTTGAAATTCGAAAAAGGATATAGAATGTTGGTTCTTATTAGGGGAATACCAATTCAAATATGAAGCGAAATGTCAAATTGGAAAATGTAATCATGCATCAATTGGATTATAGAATGGCTTTCAATTTAACCTACACATTTTTCGAGTTGGTTCTTATTAGAGGAACACATATTCAAATATGAAGCGAAATTGGAAAGCCGACTACCAAGTAAAATATGTAGCGAACTATCCAATTGGAATGTGGAATTGGAAATTGAATCATGCATCAATTTGATTGATCAAATTTCTTCTTTAAAACTTAACTGTTCTTAGCTGTATGGGCCCTTTCTTATGTTCTTTTTCGGAATTTGCTTTCTTGTATCCCAAAACTAATTGGAAATGTAATAAAAAAGAAGCTTGAAATTTTGTAATGGTCGGAAAACGTTTTAGAAATAGACAATTAATAAACAAGGTTAGATAATTACCCAAAATGGTTTGAAAGTTAACTGAATTAATTAAGTTATCACGTTAAGGACACAAAAGTTGGTCGAAACAATTCCATAATCAATATTTCGGGAGGTATATAAAGACCCCCCCGTGAATCTGACCATGCAACTCAGTAGATTCTTCCTTCTAATCCAATAGACAACTCCATTTGTTCAAAAGGTTCTCGTCTGTCTCTCTGTTGCCCTTAACGAGTGAGCACTGTAGTAAAGTAACTGTTCGAAAATGATTGCGGCGAAGTTTCAGTTTTTTTCTTTGTTTTATTTTTTTCGGCTTTTTTCTATTTGGAGGTCGTTTGGAGTCAGTAAAATTGTGCAGAAAATGAGAAGGATGTGGAGAGAAGGGGGGCAGGGAGGAGAAGGGTCGAGATTACGTCAGAGAAAGCCGAACACAAGTCCCAAAGAGCCATTTGGGGCTTGTCAAAATTAACAGCATAAAATGAAATAAAATAAAAAATATGTATAAGATGCATTAGTAGATAAAATAACAACAATAACAACAGCTACACAAGTTAACACAACATGCAAAGATTAACAAAGAAATGTTAAACTAAGGTGCTAGAAGCTAAGAAGAAGAAGACCAACAATTTTTGTGCTAATTGAAACGGAAAACGAAAAAAAAAAGAAGGAAAAACTCAATTCATAAATGGATGCAAAATGAATGTGATGAGGCGAGCGCATTTAGAGAGAGAGAGTGGATGGAGCAAAGGAGCAGAGGGGGAGTGGGGTGGGTGTGGGTGGTAAGTAAAGTAGTCAGAGTAGTAGTAAGTATATATGTATGTGTGTGATGGAAAAAAGAAGGAAAATGCAACTAAACAAATTAGAAATATTTGTTTAGTTGTATTTTTGTACTATTTTTTATCTTGTCTGTTCTTTAATTGAGTTGAGTGTGTGAGTGTGTGGATTTTAGGTGTGTTAGTGTGAGTGTGGGTGACACACTGTGTGTGTGTGTGTTTTGTGGGACATCAAAACTCACCTGACGCTCTTTGTGTCTATATAAATTTCTCCGCCTCCTTCTCCTTCGCCTTCTTGCAAATCAAACGGGGTCGGTGGGGTGGGGAGGGCGACCGGTTGTGCTGTTTGTGTGTGTGTGTGTGTGTGGGAGGATTATCTGACCAGCAGGTGTAATTACAATTTGTGGAAAACTACCGTTAACTGCTGGCCGAGTCCGTGTAGCAGCCTACAGCCGAATTCCAGTTTCAGTTTTACCGTTATTATTTCGATTTTTTGCTTTTATATTTTCTTCCTTTGATTGCAACTTTAACACAACAACAACAACAACAAAAAACGTTGTGTATGTGTTTGTGTGTGTATGTGTGTGTGTGTATGGATCGGTGATACAGTGTGTGTGTGTGTGAGTCGTCTGCCTGCCGTCTTTTTAGGTGTGAAAAAAATCAATAAAACTTTTCGTCTTTGCTTTTACAACTCTTGACTTGGGCGACTTGTGTAATTTTTCTTCGTTTTTCGTTGTATATTATATTTTCTTTTTTTTTTTGCCTTTCTGTATGTTTTTCTCTCTCATTCGCGCACACGCAACACCCACAAGCACACACACACACTTACATATACACGCGGTCAGGCGGGAACCGTACTCGCAAAACACCAATTATTAAATTATTTAAACGAACAAACACACTTAATTTTTCTTGCTTAAAACGCTTGAACTCTGCAGCAGCGGTGTTTTTCTTAATTCAGAAATTATTTTCCTATAAAACCGTAATTCCGTCTTTTTTGCTCGAGCTCTGAAATTATTCTGTGTTTTTTTTTTTTCGTTACTGTTAACAGGCAGAAATTACAAGAAAACTGTTAAGCTACATGGGGCCGTTAACAGAGTCGAAAAAGTAATTAATTATTTTAGGCAAGTTAAAAAAAATAATAAAAAGAAATTAAATATAGTCGAGCAAAAAAGAGATAAACGTTTTTCTAGTTTATCTATATGTTTAAACAAGTACTTCATTTTGTTATTTATTTCATCAAAGATGTACGAAAACTTTCTGCTGGGCTTGTTTACATTTTTGACATTTTCTTTCACATGGAGTATTTTTGGTATTTTTTAGCATTTTTGTTTAAAAACGGTAACACTTTTTGTACGAGAAGAAGAAGCACATGGTGGCCAAACATAAACAATTTGCAATTGCGCCCTAAATAAATTTTAAATCTGTATGATAATACACTTATTTTTTAAAATTAAAAGCAATAAGTAACCAAACAAAAGCCAAGAGAACCTCAACTGGACGGAAGAAACAAAGTACATAGAACTTGTCATTGCCCGAGCTAGGAGCACGTGGTGCTGGCGCATTCAAGTTCGGCCCAAGGAAATTTTCTATCTGTACTCAATTTAATTTCCATATTCTAGTCATGCCACGAAGATACACTAAGAAACTAAAGCTAGAGCAGCTCAACTCCAGCAAACACTCCAAGCGAAGTGAGGATCACTTGGGATCAAGTTCCGGTAGCGAATTCGATGCTGATGAACCAGACCCAGAAGATGACTCACAGCTGAATGAGGAGGATGATGGAGAGGAGAATGACGACAATGGGATAGATTTACTACGAAATGTAATGGAGAATACACCACACTTTGCCCATTTCTCAGACAACAAGGGAATGAATGTAAAACTGGATGACCCCATACAAATGTTTCCCAGCTGTTCGGTAACAATGCCGGTTCCCGTATATATAGCCAATAGCCACACACCCATACTAGAACCATGCATGTTACGCACTCAGGCCTATGAGGAATGGATGCGACAACTGCAAATGACTATGGCCCAACATAAGGCGCAAGAGAAGAAGATGAAGGATCGCGAATTGAAGCATGAACAAAAAATCTACGATACGCATCTCTTTGATATGGCCGAACAGATAGCCACACAGGAGAATTCATATTTTCGAGATAGTTATGATTACTATTATACCGGCGGCAATGTCCAATTGATGCCCTTTGAGGGCAAAACACTTGCCATGCATGTCAGTGGCCACAAATTGAGGGAAATCCATGTTTCAGAAGTTTTACCAAATGCCGAGTGTTGGAAACCAAAGCATAGCGAAAGGATTGGTGCGGAAAAGTCTAGCGAAATATTTGAAATAATTAATTTGGAAAGTTATCTAGTTAATCATGGGCATTTCTTTCTAACCAGATATCTCAAAGAAATTTCCATATACGAAATAAAAAAGAATGAACCAGACCAAGACGACGATGACGATAACGAGGAGGACACTTATACGTTAAAGTGCCATAGTAACTTAACTAATCAGCAGGCATATTTTATAAGTGCAGCCCAATCTTTAGGTCAGGCCCAGCATTTGGCATTGGCCTGTCAGGATCGCTCGATACAACAGATGGACATGTCCACGGAACAGCAAGTAACTAAGTTTGATGTGTGCCTGTTGAAAAGTCTAAAGCAATCCAATAGCACTTGGGCTCAATTATTGGCCATGGATGCGAATTGTTACTATTATGCCGCCCAGCCAGTATTTCTTACTGTGGACATGCGTTGCGAGAATACCAATCTGAATCCCTGTTTCGCCTCCAGTTTGTATTCACAGCAGTGTGAAACTTTCTCCTGTCTCCATCGTAGTGTGAATCCAAATCTTCTCTATGTGGCTAGTAATCATAAATTGCATTGTCTTGATATGCGTCAGATGGGTAAAAAGTTATCGGATCGATCGCTCGTGACATGGACACATCAAATGAATTATCCTCCCACATTCATGGACACTTGCGTTTTCGAGGGCAGCGAATATATTGCTCTAGGCAGTGCGTTACCCTCTGATCAAAGGCTGTGTCAGTTACAAAATTGTCTGGGATCCCCAACCTCGACATGTCTTCCCTATGCGCCACCAAGTTTGGACGAAGCTCTCACAGATGCGCGACTACGTGGTTCGATTAGTGTCTATGCCGATCTGCCAGAGCGTGTGAAATATTGTCATACTGGTTTGAAATTTCAAACCTTGGAAAAAAGCTCAGATAAATCATTTGCCCAGCTATTGACATCTACATCCATAGGAGATATCTATTGCCAGAGGTTTACTCCACGTGATGAAGAGGAAAAGAAGGAGGAATTAAGAACTGGTCTGCATACGGCAGAGGCAATAAGCTATTTTGCCAATCTTGTTCGACAAAATGTCGATCAGAGACCGCTTAAATGCACTGAGGTACAGCATGTTAGTGTCCTAAGGGACATATTAAAATCTGACGAAGAAAGACTTGCCGAAGATGAAAAGCCTTTTGAAGTGGAAGATATTGTCATTGATTATGGTTTTGACGATTCGGATAAAGAGGGTGAAAATGGCAATGAGGCAAATGGAAAGTCACCTGCCAAAGAACAACAATTACCCGCCAAGGAAGGACAGTCTCCTGCGAAGGAGGTGCAACCAACGCCAGAAGAAGCAGCACTATCACCTCCACCTCCTCCTTCACCTCCTCCTCTTGAAAATGAAGCTGAAGCCTTAGATATACCCAAACAAAGAACTATAAATCGTGGCCCATGGCAACAATCGGCCTTTCAGTTGGGTCGTTATACAGACATGATTACCACACGTCTACTGAGTGTTTGGGATTTGGATGAATATGATCAGACCAGAGATGTTAACATCGAAATGATCGATGAGAAGTTAAAGAAGGAAGGCAATGCAACGATTAAAATGGAAGATCGTATGGCAAATTGGCTGAAAAACTTAGCTAATGAACCGGGTCCCCAACGTGAACCCAAAGATGAAACTCTTGTGCCGGGCACAAATCTCTTAAAACACTATGAAGCCAAATATGCGGACTATTCCGAAGTGCCAATACCCAATATAGAGGTACCAGGCGATATAGTAACCAAAATTGAAAATTCTTCCGATGAACGTCGTCATTCCCTACTGGAAGTCGATCAATTTACTGCAATTGAGTATGATTTTGAAGGCACCGCGACTACCTCACAACAAATAGTTCCACCTAAACGGGCGAAGCCGAAAGTCAAGCACACAAAGGGTTTTTAAGCCAGGAAGAATAGTTTTTACGATATATGTAAATTATGTTAATAAATACTAAATGATCTTGTTTAGAACACAAAAGTTGTATACTTCTAATCTAATTTCCACAGAATGAATAAACGCCAAAGATTGTCCAAATTCTCACTACACAAAGAGAATGAAATATGAATATGAGATTGTAGATAAATGTTGTAATGCCAAAACTTGGCGTAAAAAGAATTCGAGTTCCATAGAGCCACAAAAATGCAAAGATTAAGAAATAAATATAAATTGATCCATAGACAAGACAAAAGACTTAGATCTTTAAATAATCCCAAAGGTGAAATAACTCAAAATGTTGTAGATAAGCAAAGAGATGATGAAGATGAGAAAGTCTACTAGGTAAAATTTGAGATGGAGAATGTATATATAGCTGAAATAAATCAAGATCTAAATACGAATGATGTGAGTGTAAAACTGATTACATAAATCATTTACATATGCATGTAACTTATATATTTACACAAGATCTTTTTAAAACCAGCAGCGCTGATGAGGAAACAGATAAACTGATCTGCTCCATATCATTTACAAGTTGTGAGTTTTTGCTTATTTATATAAAGACTTAACTTATGAAACTAAATTATTATATTTAAGGGTATTTCAGCTCACATTTTTAGTGCTAAATGGAGAGTTTTTAGCAGCCCATATAAAATTCTATCAGAATAAAGATAGATGTGCCCAACAACTGGCAAATCTTGAGCTACAACGTCCAATTTTAGAATTCGAACTTAAAACTAAGCAAAAGAAATTCGATAAGACAAACAAAAAGTATACCAAGTTTATGAACAGATTTATAAGGATTAGATATGTAGGAATATGTTTTGTAGATATGTTCAGAAATTAAGCCAGGTTTATAAGGATTATATAGGTATCTGTAGATATATTCAGTAATAAGGCCAGATTTGAAAGAATCTTTAATGATAATCTTTTAACGAATGTAAGTATGTAGCCAATTCTGCATTGTTATTGAATATATCTGTAATTGCAAAAATACGATGTCTATATACTTGTGTAGATACATTAGTATTTAAGTCACTGTAAGAAATATGCAAAATGTTACCTTAAAACTTTGGTTCACAAACTTCTTTACGGTGTTTAGAGCAGTTCAAAATTGTTATATTGCCTACAAATCGATTTACACACAAATTGAA
The DNA here is from genome assembly GCA_018152135.1 of Drosophila paulistorum. Classification (NCBI taxonomy): domain Eukaryota; kingdom Metazoa; phylum Arthropoda; class Insecta; order Diptera; family Drosophilidae; genus Drosophila; species Drosophila paulistorum. The sequence goes on from JAECXG010000822.1 coordinate 42,688,495, forward strand.
TAAATTGTATTTTAGTCCAAAAAATTTGAAATAATGTGAAGTTTACACCATAAACTACTTTGTGTTAAAGAAAAATTGATTTGCAAAATGCCTTTTGATTTAAAAAGATTGAACAGAGCAGGACAAAAGGAAATATTTAGAAAATAGAAAATGTTATACAGAAGGACTTGAAGTCAAATTGGCAACCTTCTCTTGCAACTTTTGGCTCATTCTGCAGGTCTTTTATTTCTGAATATATTACTTATTAATTTCATGAATTAATTTTTTATTTATTACTTGCCCTTTGGTTTGCTTAAATCGTTGAGCAGCTAAGTCGGCCACAGCATCACCATCCAAATCTGGCTCATAGGCAGGATTCACTATGCCCTCGACAATGCATTCGACCACAAATTTATCATTTCGACGTTTCAGGGCATAGGCCACAGCAGGTTTCGGTTTGGGTGGTTCCTGCAACATTTTTCAAGTGCGATTAAACCGAACGCTTTTAATTTCACTTTAGAACTGATATTCGATTTGTTTTCGATGCTATCTCAATTAAATTTGTTGCTTTTCTTTTTTGCTTTGTTTTGTTTTTGATTTTATTTTGGGTTCTAATTGATTTGAATTTAGCTACGATTGAGCATCAACGAGTCGAGCGTTCATTGGGGCGTAAAATGAGGCCTCAAGGGTAATGTTTTAGATATGTATGTACTCTTGCATTAGAGGCGTATTTGTTTAGTGTTAGAAGAAAGCATCTAAAGGGCGATGTGGTATATATTTTATTTATCGAAAAGTATTGCCAGTTTTACTGATATTTATCCGTTTGTATCCTATAGAAATCGTTGTTATTGTTCATGTAAATAAAAATAATTGACTTTTTTCCCCAATTTTATAGAAAAAATGGTTATGAATTTCATCACTACCAATTTACCTACTTATAAAGGATAAAACCAAATCTCAAAGAAATAGGTTGACTTTAAAACCTTGTTTTGATATACATTTATCTGTATATGAATACTTATGGTACAAGTTCAAATCTTAGAAAACGTTTTTTTTTTAATCATACGAAGCGATCCGGATACTTTTGACCAAATGACACGCAAATTTTTCGTATGTGGCCCTTTTTAAGATATATCTATATATAGGGTATATTTTAGGTCTACATTTTTATATTTTACTTTCAATTATTCAATTTTTTTTGGCAATTAAGAAATTTGCTCTTTATACAATGTATTTTTCAAAGCTTGTAAGGGTATTCACGCTTCGAAATGAACCTTTTGAGTTTCACATACTACGAGTTTTGTTTTAGATAGGCGCGCCGAGCTGAATAGTTAGTGTGTTTAAATAAAGAATTGATTTAACCTACATGACTTCATGCTAAGTAAAATGTAATTCTTCTTGGATCTCAACCACGCACATTAAAAAGAGATGAATTAAAGCAGAAAGGAAGAAGAAGGTCCTTTCATTCTTTCGTGTTCAAAAGTAAATTAAATTGTTAGACCTTCTAGAAAACGAATGATTCGTTTGGGTTTTTGAATCTATTCAATGCTTACAACAGAAGAAAACTTACAAAAAAGAAACACTTAAAAACAGAGAATAAAACAAAACAAAATCTGCTTTCAGGAGAAATGCGGGTTATTCATTAGAAAACATTCGCAATTTTGTTGTGCACTGAGCAGGGCAGAGTGGCCTCAAAATGTTTTAACTAAATTCAGTTCAAAAATGTCTGTCCCCCCAAATTTGACTCCTGACTATGCTATAAAGTGTAATCGCTATTTGGAAGAAGCTATTTTCCAACTAAAATTGAAATTAATAAATCTGAACCTTTTTACTAATTTAACATCAAATCATTTAACTATAGTTAAAGGTTTTATTGGCATTGATACAGAAAAGAAAAATTTATTTAAGACAAATCACTTTATAGTCTTAAGACAAAAAGTCAAAGCAAAAAGGCAAAGGATATTTTGATCAATTATTAAATGTATTCATATTAACATCACTTAACGACATCATTTAAATAGAAAAACAATCATTTGGAAATGGCATTAGTATAGGTAAAGGACCTCCTGTTCTTTAAGCTCATTGGTTAACTCACCATAAATTCTCAGCCAATGGGGCAAACTTGCGCAAACTCGAAACATCCACTCAAATGTTTAGCAACATTTTCAATGGCGAGGTGTGTACACTTAGTACGGTTTGGTTGTTGCAACATTTTACTTTAGCTTCAGAGGCATAAAGGTCAGAACTGTTCATTGATTGTACCAAAGTTTATTTAGGATAGTTTATTGGTCTTTACAATTCTTATACACTAATTTGATACACTAAAGATATTTCGTTTCGTGCTTAAGAAACTAACTAAATCTATTTCAAAGTTAAAGCCACAAACTCTGCTAACTAACTTTTTGTACACCCCTCGTACACAGGGCTTGCAACATTTTGGTTTGCAGCTTCCGCATTCTTTCAGGCGAAAATCAGTTAACATTCAAACATTGCTCGAGTTGGTTGTGTGTGTGTGTGTGTGTGCCAATTTTCACTTCTCTCTTCATTCTGTTTGCAATTTTTCGTAATTTTTTACTTAGTTATAAACAATTTTCAATATACTGATGCTAAAGAACCAAAACTTATGTGAGTTATAAAATCAAAACCAAATAGTTTTCAATTTCAAATACTTTGGTAAACTAAAAATAGATAAGCGTTGATTGAATATTGAGTAACTCTTTGTAAAATTGTTATTATCAAAAAAAAAAAAAACTGACTTAAATATTATCTATTAAAGCTTTATATTTTCGAATAATCCGTTTCATTTCAGTTGAATAATATTTCAAGCAGCTCCTAAATATAAAATAGATATGTAGACGTGGATAAGAAATATTAAAAAAGATTAAGAAATATTTAAACAAGATGTTACAATAATTTTCGCCAAGCATTTTATATCCACGATATAATATAACATTTAAGGTTTCTTTAGATTAAAATTTGCCTTGAATCTATTTACAGTAAAAGGAATTCTGCGGAAATATCGTGAATAAAAATGGTTTTGCGTGAAGCTCCAAGATTTAAGATCAGGTTTATACCCTTGCAAAATGAGTACATTCATTTTGTATAGAAGTGCGAATAGAAGCACCTCTGACCATATATATAGAATACATATATTCTTGATTAGTATAACGACATGAGTTAATACAGCCATATCTTTTCGTCTAGATCTAAGACTAAGCCTCAGCTCTGAAACTTTGTACGTTGGTTCTACATTCTATATACTGCAGGCATTTTATATTTAGAATCTAGAAATAATTACTATATTTTAATAGAATTCATCCACATCGGAACGCTATATCATACATATGTATATGTAACTGTCATAGGAACGTCGAAAACAATGACTTTTATCAATTACTTTGTTGTTTTCCGTGGAATTATTATAAAAATGAATATTTGTCATCTTAATATAGTTGTTAATGAGTATTATCAAGATCTGATAAATATATTATGAAGCTCTCATAGGAGCAATACATCGAAAACAATTACTTTTATCAATAACTTAAACATAAAAATTGATTTCGGATGGTGCCATGAAAAACTCTTTTTTTCTTACGCGTATATCAACAAACTTGTTTAATTTAGTCGCATAATAATCTATATTTCTGGTAAATTTTTCCAAAATCGAAATGCTACAGAAATGCCCCGTTCTGCTCCAGTTAGAGTATGTAGCCCGTTTTGTATGAAAAATCAACAAAGTATAGCATTTTCACAAACCTCGACTTTCCTATCTTACACTTTGTTTCTTTTCATCATTTCCAATTGATTGTATTTGAATGAATCCTCCTTCCCTCCTGAGAATACGGACGATTCCAAACAGGTTTTCTCGATGCCAAGATCGAGCTTCCCTTTTCAGTATATTAATGTAAAATCTCGCTCTATATTTTGATAAAAGGTAAAGAAAAAGTATTTTAAAAAATATTCAAAATTAGTCTTTGTTCGAAAGCTAACTAAAGATGTACAGATCAATTTTGTTTATAATGAAATAGAAAAATATTTCAATAGATTTTCCAAATCCATACCAATGAATAAAGCAATTTCATTCAGTATACAGAGAATATGCATTTCAATTTAATTTTGCGACTTTATTCCCTTAATATTTTTCAAAATCATTTTGTGTACTTCATCTGCTTTGATTTTCTGGACCCCCTCGTCAGTTGTGATCCGTCACTGATAAACTCAAGTAACTTGATTACGTGGACAAGTGCTGCATCAGCCTTTGTGTGTGTAGATGTGTGTGTGTGTGTGTGTGTGTGTGTGTGTGTGTGTGGGGTAACTCTCGCGCTCTGTGGTGGAGCCTGATATATTTTTTGTCAGTTCAATTCAGCACTTGGATCGTGGCAGTTGTCTGTGTCGTTGGGGTTCCGTCTTTCTCTCTCTCTCAAAAAATAAATAAAAACGTTTCTCGATCGCGTGTTTCATTTCATATATTGACAAATCATAAAACAGGTATAAACAAATAGCAAAATGTATACAAAATTATTATTATTTTTTGGATAAACATTAGGGAAGAAATATAAAAGAATTTTTGGTGTGTTTAGATTAGAAATAGAAAGAAATTGAAGAAAGCGTGATTGTACTTTGACTATATATACACACACACACATAAGTACACACACCTACATACATAATATGATGTCGTGTCTTTTTCATTCATATTCACATCATATTACATATACATACATATGTGTAGTGTATGTGATTGATTGTGTGCGTGCAAAGAGAAAACTGAACGCTTATCGCTTACAATTTTAAACAGAAGAAATAAAAAACAAAAAAAGAAAAAAAAAAAACAAAATTGTTGCCGGTCATTTAAGCTAATCAAATACATTTTTGTTTTTGTGTTAGATGTTTGTTTTAAGTAAGGGAAAACTTTTCATGACGTGGTTTTTGTAAGACATAAACCAAAAAAAGATGAAAAAAGTTCATTTAGCATTCAACTGCAAATTGAAAGATGGTTTATTTCATTTTTTTTAACGGTATTTCAGAGTAGACTAGTTCAATGAACTTGAAACCCAAATATAATAAAAAAAAAAGAAGCCATCGGGAAAGAAACCACCAAGATCAGGTCGCCCACAACAGGTTTTTGACCACTTGGACAGAAAGAAGAGCAAACTGTTTAAGCTGTAAAAAAAATGGACTTTAGATGTTAATGATCATTTCACGTAATTATACATCATACATACATACATATGTAAATACGATGTAGGTAGCCATTGTAACACAATTGACAAAAAGGTGTCTGTATGGCTAAAACGCCTTTCATTAGTGAAAGTTTTGATTCGCTCTTGGTGACCTAAACACTTCATCATCATGGTCATCATTGTGGTCTTCAGCGTTATTGTTGTTGTTGTTGGTATATAAATCTTAATAATTGGCCAACTTTCATTTGACCAAAATCAAAAGCAAATCAGTGAAAAAAACCTACATACATACATGAACAACATTTTGAAATTCCCCTCTCATCTTGACCAACATTACGCATACGCACCCATGTACAACTTGTACGACGAGTATAAACGATCAATTCGATTTTTGGTTAAACAATTTGCAATGCGTATTGCATAATCGGTTTTTGCTTGTTGCCTCGTAAAATGAATTGCACATTTGCATAATGACTAATTTTTCCAGCAATTTTTATATCTCTTCTTCTCCTTCTTTTCAACCATCTTCATCTTCTTTCCAAAAAAAAATCCTCCATTATCTTGTCTTCGTCTCGTTTCGCATTTTATTCGGATTTTACACTGTCCAACTGAAGTTGAACTGTTACTCTTTTTTTTATAATTTGTTGAGCAATCGAAGTAAGCGTTGAAAATGTGTCAGAGATTGATTTATTTTCTCTATATAAAAGTTGGTATAAATCATTGGAGATCAAACATTGTTTAACTTCAGTTGCAGTCGGTGGAAACTCTTTTAGATTATTGACAGGACGCAATAGTTAAGAAAGGAAGTTCATATATTAGTGTATATTAGTTGGTGTTCTCTTAAAAGATTTATATTGTGTTTAACTGTTTTTCAATTTATAAACTATTTTAAACAAAAAGTAAGCGTTATTTCTATGAGAAACAAAGTGTTTAAAGTGTTTTTGTAAAAAGTGGATAAAATCATTCAAAAAGGCAACCTAAACTTTAAAGCATTAGAAGATTTCACTTAGAGTGGGCGTAAATACATACTTACACTACGAACTAGGCTCTACATATCCCCATAGGAATATATGTACATACATACATACATATATATATAGTCATATTGTAACTAATATATCTTTGCGGAATAGCTGTAATAGGAAACATATCCAACACGAAATATGTATATGTATTCTTAAACAAATATTGGATTTAACTTTTTCTTTCTCGGATTAGACTTATGTATGTTAAATTCAAAAAATATTCGGAAATAAAAGTAAATATTTTTAAATTTAATCCCGATCTTATCTCTAAAGGATTTGAAAGACAAATTATTTTGTTTCCTAATTCATATGATGAAGACATTTTTCATTCTATTCTATAATTCTTTAATTCTAAGTTAAAAATAAAAACTGGGTTTCAGCCGGCAGAACAAAAGGTGAGCAGGTTGTCTGTATAGCTGTTTCAAGAAGCACCAAGTTCTATCAGACTTTTTAGCAGACTTTGCTAAAGAATCCATAGATGTAATGGTCATACCATATCTTCAACGCTAAAAGTAGTTGGGAATTCAAACTACGTGAAGCGAGAAAAGAACTGCAGTTTCCAGCTTTTCTAAGTGTATACCCTTTGGCTGCATCTTATTGTTAGTTAGAAATATTTACATTTTCACGTAATGAAGTTTTCTTTCATTATAAAAGTCATTCTGTTTCTTAGATTATTAAATCTTGTTCTAGAAATTCCCAAAAAATGATTTCTAAACTTGAAGCAAAATTGTCTTCTTAAATACAAATATTTTAAGCCCAAGAATCTTATACTTTACTACGATTGCGAATAAATTTGTAGGAATCGGGAATTAATAAATGGTTCTCGCTTTCGTTTTCCAAATAAATGTCTTCACTAGATTCGCTAATTAATCGCTTTTGGCCTTTTAGTTCAAATTTTGTATTCTTATTTCAGTTTTGTAAAAGTAAAGAAAATAATATATTGTTTAAACAATTCTATCGTAAACTAACTTTTTTCTAAAGTTAGTTTTCCCATTTAGTTTTCAAAGCTAGTGTAGTGCAGTGTATCCATATGTAAACAAGTTCTTCTGCTTTTAAAGTTTAATATCGTAATTGAAACAAAAATGATTAGCCAATTTCTTACACAACATTTTACGGATTTATTTTGCAGCCATGTTGAAATCACTGTTAGTCTTCTCATGCCTTCTGGTTGCCGGTGTCCGATGTGAGGATCTCAAAGTGGAGGTCATTAGCACACCTGAGATCTGTGATCAGAAATCAAAGAGTGGCGACTCGTTGACCATGCACTACACAGGAACTCTCCAAGCTGATGGCAAAAAATTTGATTCCAGGTGAGTTGCATTTAAATAATTGCATTTTTTCTTGTTGACTTTTGGCCAGGTTAATGCCTGAGTTTTTGGCATTAAAGCCTATGGACAAACATATTTGCATATGAAGCTGCTTTAGGTTGATGGGTGGTGGAGGATGTGGTTGGGGACGGGGACGGGGACGGGATTAAGCTTGTTGCCGCATAGGCTGCCGCCACTTGTCGTCGGCTCATTGTCGTAAATTAGACGCCTACTGATAAGCGATCTCATTGTATTCGGTGCCCCAGCAGAGAGTTTTCCCCCTGCTGCCCACTTTTTGTTGATACTCGGATGTGGTTGTTTTTTTTTTTTGTTGTTTTGTTTCATATATACATTGTTTTGATTGTTGTTGGTCGGTGGTTAGCTGGCACAACAATGGCACAACCAACGGCCAGGGCCACATCAGTAAAAATGCATCAAAAAAACAAATACATCAGCATGAACTTGTAGTTGAGGTTAATACTCTTCTAGATATTGATTTCTGAGCTACAGAAATCGGTTAATATTTGATCACACTTCTTTCCAACAGTTACCAATTAATGTTATTAGGAGGAGTGTTTTTGTCCGTATCTAATTTCAATTTTCACATAATCATCTCTACTTTACGTTGATGCTTACAAAACCAAGGAAAAGGCAAAGTCAAATACTAAATTGGTCAGATGATCCTTAAACAAAGTCAAACACTTCTCAAAAGTTGTCTGACAGTTCAGCTTGTTGACTTCTTCCTTATGACTGTGGCAATTTTCCTTTCAAACTCCCATATCGACAAGTGGCCTAAACAAATCGGTGAATTCCATTCAGCTGAAATTTGTTGAGAAGCCCATCCCGTCTATAAGAATAGTAAAACTACTTTGCCTTACTGATGGAGTCTGAGGCTAATTGTAAGTCATTATTTTCAATATAATTTGTTAAAATTTCAAGTTGATATTTGGTAAAATGATTGAATTTATGTTTCATTCAAGTTTAAAGACCTTAAATTAATTCACCTTTAATTGAATTAACAACTGATTGCAAAACTCAATGCAGTAGGGTCGACCTCCAGCTCAAGTCTATATAATTAGACGATTAACATACACTTTAACAGATACATATAACTATTATGTGTAGCTAATGACTGTGTCTTATCAGTAGGTGCACAAGATTACCAAAAATTAAAGTCATTGACTCGCACGCTTAAAGATAAACCACCTTAAGATATGAATATGGTACAATTAGGCTAATTATAAAGCGTCTTTGACCTCCTTTCTGGCCATGATGGGTTAATAAATCTTAATGTTAAACACGAGTCTCGTGTGGTCTTCTTTCCTTATTTCCAAAGCCAATTAAAGACAAGAAAATGGTATAATATTTCGCACATGTGTGTGAACTGAAAATCCATTTGATATCTCTAACTATATTCATATATTATATTCTATTTAAGGCGTGTGATTATTTTGGCAGGCGTGCTTGATTAGGGTCGAGTTGTTTATTATCAATTTTGCTGATTTTATCGCAAAACCAAAAAAAACAATGAATGTGGTTTTATTTTAGTTTTCTAATCTCGTTGGGTGATGGTCTCTTTATCTATGTGTGTGTTTTCTTTTTTGGTATATTAAATTTATGAATGCAAAAATTTGATTGCATAACTGGCCAGAAAATTGAGTCTGTCTCTAATAGAAGGAAATGATTTTCTACCTGAAGAGACCTTTAGCCAGAATGCAAAAATTATCTAAAAGTTGGAGTATGTGTATATATGTAGGTGTGCGTGTGTGTGTGTGTGTGTGTGTGTGTGTGTGTGTGTGGAGAAAGTTTGCAATTGCTGTTTAATTTAGCATGGGTAAAGCCCAGAACATTTTGCTAGGACGCCGCTAGGATGAGTAACTCAATCAGAGAGTGCGTCGCATCCTTCTACCTCTAAAAGACGACAACAACTTGTTGCTAGAGAGCTTAACCTTTCTCCTATTTGGTACTAGACGTACCTTTTGGCCATCAACCCTCAACACCCTCCGTATCCACCCGTCTCTTTGGCTTGGGTGGCACTTTGACATAGCGTTCAAGTGAGTCAAGTGCACTTGAGTAAGCTTCACAGCGGTTTTTGCCAGAGGTTTTTAATGCAAAATCGTTTCACAGTTTTTTTTTTTTTTGCCCCTGGAGCGAAAGATACTTAAGATGAAAGATTTTAGCTTTTGTAGGTTGATTTTGTTATTTTTCTTAGGCTCCGGAAATTAGCTACAGTAGCTCTCGATTTTACCCCTTTCTTTAAGCCTTCTTTTTCAACTAGATAATTAAGCCAAAGAGATAGGGAGAAATAGAGAGAGGTTGGAAAATTGCCTTGGAGTTTCTTTGTGCATTTGACATCAGGCCCAATTGAAATGCCAATCAAAAACAAGTAAAAGTAATGATTGAAAAATGAAATGGAAGACAGCCTTTTTTGCATTCGTGCCTCAATGCTTATAAAAAGGATTACCTAACAATTGAATTTTTGGTCAAAAACGTAAAAAAAAAACGAGCAAGATGTAACACTGAAACGTCTTTTACAATTAAAATGTTTCCTTTTCCCCCTTCTTCACTCCTTTATAACTAATTCAATAATGAGAGTCCTGTCACGTGCCCTTTTGCTTTTATTGTCATTGTTACCTGGCTGCCTTATGTATACCTGTCATGACCATGGCCACATCACGTGCCCACATACTTTGTCTGTGACACCCGGCTTCAGAGTTTCATCATCTCTTCTTAGTCTATGCTTTCTTCCCCCTCTTCTCCTCGGTTTTTGTCTTTTCTCTGCTTTCATCAACAAGTTTTGACCCGCAAACCTTCATTCTATGGATATAAATTATGCACTACATTGCCGCTATATTCTAATCAGCCTGACGCGTAACATGAGCTCCAGCTAGCTGAGAAGCTACCATGAAGCCCTTCTACTTCTTATCCAGTCCCCTCCACCCCCAACATAGTTCTTTTTTATGATATATGCTTGAAAGTTTCTTATGTTCTTTGTTGTCATTGGGCAAATGAAATTAATTTGTTACTGCCGAGTGGGGGAAGCAAAAAAGACAAACAAAACCGTGTTCTTTATTTTCTCTACTTTTTTTGGAGCCGTTAGGTAGATGGAATGAAAGTAATGAATAAAGTATACTCTATTCATCATTGAGATTAAATGGAGGGGAAGCCGAATTGGCTTAATTATAAAGAACCTTCACAATTTAGTTGAGATAAGATACACAGACTTTACAGTTCAATTACAAAACTAAAACTTAGATATCTCCTGTCATAGAGTCTTAAAGGTCATAAATATACAATACATTTTCTAATTGCTTAAAAAGATTTTATTCTCAACACTTGATAAAAGTCAAATGTGTCGCTAAGAGAAACAAAACTAAGAAGAATTATCAATAATATCAAGAAGGTATCGAATATACATACTGTACATATTTATTTAGCTATAACAGTAGAAAGAATAGGAATTGGAAATTAAAGTTAGATCAAAGATAATGCTCTTGTTCCTTATACCGTTTTATTTATTAGAAATCCTTTAAATTCCTTTATATTCCTTAAGGCATATTTGCAAACTCATGCTTTCATCCGCTTTCCACCAAAATGTTGAAGTAAATCAGAAAGTGTTTTCCTGCTGCCAAGGTTGCGTCCTAGCAAAGTAAATTTAATAATAAACTTGAGAGGTTTATCAATAGAATACTTGGATTTTTAGCAATATATCAAAATTTCGTTTCCTTCAGTGAAAAAAGCAGCTTTTTCCAAAGTTTTTGAAGTTCTTGAACTCTTCAAGGAACTGTATGGTATCGAATGTTCTCCAGCCTTGGCAGTGATAACGCATAGGTGCCTGGGAGCCGATTTACTGAACTCGCTTCAGGATACGGACAAATGAACAATCTACCAACTCTTATCCTATTAGATGGGATATTGGATAATATTGCTAAGAATTCTGCATATCCGCCAGCACTAGAGGCCACTATTGGTCTATGTGGCACTCCGAATGGATATTCACTGGCTGAACCTAACCCAATTTAGTGGCACAAAACAAGAAATCGAGACTTTGCCTTGAGAAAATTTGAGTTGAATAGCCTTTTTTTAAATTCTTAAACATTTCTAATAAAGGAAAAACTTTTTAGCTTTTAAGCAAAACAAAAATTGAGCGGCTTTAAATACTAGGCGGGGACTATTATCAGTGGCAGAGGAATGAAGGAATTGCAGTCCAATCCATTTCTATTCCAATTTTTCATCTATTTCTCTCATTGAAAATCTAAACCTAATTCCTAATCTGACAAATTTTACATTCAAAATCTAAGCCTTTCAAACTGACTACTCTAGAGTAAGAAAATATTTAGCTATTTGGATTCTAAATTAAAAAGACTTTTGATATCTTTACAATCAAAAGTATCAAACCAAATTTGTTGGCACTCGAGGGGATTACATTATGACAAATTAATTAGATTAATAATGAAGTAACTTTGCTTTTTAAGTGGACATGCAAGTGCATATGACCAAACACTTGAAGTGTATAGAGAGCACAGCCCAGTAGTAGCTTTGGTTAACAAAGTAGTTTTTGCAGCCATGTTTCAAAATTTTTGACAACAAGCCAAGAGTGAACCTGGGCCTGGGCCTTCTCCTCTCGCGCCCCTTGTCCGCCATCCTCTGTCGTTGTCGTCGTGGCCGTTAGCCATATCTTACTTGCATGATTTGTATCAGAGGCAAGTGCAACTACCATGCCACCTCTCTGTGTCTCTTGCAGCGCCTCAAGTGCAATTTAATGTCCAAAAGCAGTGTGCGTAAAGAAAAAAACAAAACAACAACACGAAACACTTCAAAGTGAAAGTTTTTTGGCGCAGAGGAAAATAAAAAGAGACAAGAAACAAGAAGAAAGAAAAAACCCGACAACCTTGACTGTCACCCAGGAAAGGGAAGAGCCACTATTTAGCGTCAGGTAGGTAGGCAGGTAATGATGATGGGCTATGATGGTAATGATGGTCAGGCCTGAATGAAACCGCAATGCCTTGACATGCTTCGTTTCGCTATGAGAATGAAAATCGTCATCATCATCATCATCATATGTTATAATAGAGTTGTTTGCTTTTGGAGTTGGGTGTCTTCTTCTCCTCAAAAGCTCATTACCATATGGAAGCAATCAAGTTTCAAAGACCATAGAGGAAGATGTGGCAACATTTCTTCTTTTTTTTTTTGCCAGTCTGACTTTTATGGCAAGTGTTTCGCATATAAATATTTCGCGTGGCAGACAGAATCTTCATGACTTGGCGCACATTTGTAGATAGTTTAAATAATTAATGAGATATCAAGGATGCCCGCCTCGCCCCTCAAGAAATAAACGTGATGCAGCCATCTGGGATATAAATTTTTGGTGGGTTAAAAAACTTATTCTCAGTCTCTGTCTCTCTCTCTCGTTGTTGGTTTGTGCGAATTGTTCGCACATTGACCAAGGGCCAAAAAGGACTTTCATCCCAAAAGACTTCTACTTAAATCGCCAAGTTGTCGCCCAAAAGGGGAATACTGATAGAAAATATATTCGATTCACCTACGGATACGTATAAGTATATTCCTCTTTTTTATTTGTGGTTTTTCCATACGCATATTTGATTTTATAACTTTCTTGGCTGGACACATAAAATCGGGGTCATCAAAATGCCAGGAGAAACTGAAGAGCCAAGGACAAGGGCAAAAAAAAGGATTCAATTTGATTGGATTGAAAGTCAATGCAGTAAGCAAGTGCCTGGGTATGATTTGGTGGCAGCTGCTCCAACTCCGGTTACATCTCCAACACGAATCACGTAATGGTAAACGGATGTTTGTACGCCCATTGAGTTGCATTTTAAATGCGTTTGAATGAAATCGAAACTTGTTAAATATTTAAAAGGCAGTCGGGCCAAAAAGAAAAAAAAAATAAGAGAGAAAAAATGAGTTTGCATTATTTGTTTGACTTTATGATAATTTTCTTCTCCTTTTTTTTTTTGGAGGTCGTAGAGGGCGGTTGAAAATCTTGTAGATATATACATATATCCTCCCTTTAAATAGGCCTCGTATTTTTTTCTTGGTCAAGTGTTTAAGCCAACAATTACATTGAACAATTTACCTATAGTTTACTCTTTCACACACACACACAAATTGGACAATTGTCGACTTTCCTCAGTTTGTGTTTCATAAATTTTTGATGTTTGGGACATTTGTTGCCGCCTGTTGGTCGGTCTGCTCCTGCTCCAGCTCCAGCTGGGAGTTTGAGCCATTGTCCTGGCATAACAGAATATATGAAGATGGACACAACGCCCGGACATGAACCCGGACATGGCCATTTGTGTTGACTGGCAAACAATCAACACACTTTTAAACGTTTTTCTCTCTTTTTTTTGTTTTGTATTAATTTATTTAACCAGCTTTAAAAACAAACAAAACGTTTAATCGGTTTAATTTCATAAACAAACTGGGAAAACAGTATTGAAATAAATATTTTGATTCCAAAGTAAAGTTGTTAAGCAATTTGTTATTAACTATATGCAGTATTCTTGTTGCAGTAGCTCAGTTTAGTTTTAATTTGAAAAAATCCACAAACTCAACAAAAACTTTACCGATTTTCAAAAGTTATATCTTATTTAAATGCTTTTGAATTGAATTTTAATCAAGTTATCTTTTCGAAGGGACCAAAAAAATGTCAATGAACCTGAACAAAATAGTCCAATAAACCTTTAATGAGTTTAATGAATCTTTAATTAGGTGAATTTTTGGTGTATTTTTGACATTTATTTTCAAATTCTGAATAATGTCTTTCAATCTGCATTAAAATCTTCAGATTTACTTTTTTCAAATATCCAATTGTTTGATTTTATTCCAAGCAAATTCCATTTTAATTGATATACATCTTTTTGAAATTCCTGAGAAATTGGCCAAAAAACAGAACAAATTTGTCTAAAAGTAATGTTCAATTTGTCTTATGACTTATATTTAGCTCTCTCTCTCTCTCTCTCTCTCTCTCTCTTTGGCTCTTTGTGAGAGTTATAAAGAAATTCTTCCAAAAAATTTGAGTTAGAACAGATTATTCCATATATATATGAATGAAGTCTTCAATTTGTAATGGATTAGTAAAGTAATGGATTTGTGGATTTGTAAAGTAATGGATTAGAAAATAAAATAAACTTCTGTTGACCTCTTATATTTTTCGAGCTTTTGTTTTGCACAATAGAAATATTAATAAATTTTCAACTTATCAACAAGTTTTTTACATCAAATCTATACAGAACTATGACTTTCTACAATATCTACAATATTTTTTATTAAACTAAACTTAAAGTCACTAAAAATTGATTTAGCTTTACTCAAAATTCGCATTAATTTTCTTTACATTCTTTAACTAACAATTGTCAGACAAATAATTGAAATAAAAAAGCGAAAGAAAAAAATTTGAATGGAAACTTGTTAGTTTTTCTATTCACCTTTGGAAACGTTTTGTAACTTTTTGATCACATTCGCTTGTAGTGAATATTTGAATATTAAGTTCAACTTGTCCCCAGATAAATTGAACTTGGAATTGAAATGTGTCACTTGGGTGATGGCTGAGGAAAAGTTCTCAACATATTATTGTTGTTTAACAAAGTTCATTGTTGCTCCTTGACTTTGGGGGGGCGGGGGAAAATGTTGTTGCATCGGCTTAACTCCCCCGCCTGGCAGACAACCCCTGAAGCCCGATCAGTTTTTAATGGCCAGAGCTAAGAGACAGATTATAGCCAGAAAGAAAAGAAACAAATGATTAACAAGGCCAACATAGCATATAGAACCTCAGGCGACACTTCTATGCATTTGAGGGTGTTGGCACGTGAAAGATGTTGAGGGAGCAGGAGGAGGAGCGAGGCTAGTCAAGAGATTCCTCCAGCAGAGTTCTCCCCCTTCGGCAGTGTCTGTTAAATATTTTATGTGCATCTCTTGGGCATTTTCGCAAAACATTTTTACATGTTTTGCTTGTTGTACATTTTGTTGTTTCAAATTCAAGTTGGAAGTCATGATGATGGCATGCGGATTGCCGCGGCATAATCCAACCAAGACAGAAAAAAAATGTGGAGCTGCTCTACCGCATGGAGTTGGAGTTGGAACAGTTGAAGCAGTTGTTGCTGGAGCGTAACCAAAGTGTCGTCGTCGTTGTCGTTGCCGTTGTCGTGGCTTTCGCTCAAGTGCAAATCTCCTGATGAAATAAAAAAGCGTAAAAAATTTCTACGACTGAGGTGTATGAATGAATATGTGGGCATAGAGAGTGGGGGGGTGGGATGGGTTGGGTGTTTGTTGTTTGATGCGGTTAAGGGCCAGGCTTTATATCCTTTAAGACACCTTCGACTTTGTCTGTGGCTCTGAATTTTTATTGCATTATTTTCCATGAATTTCCATGAATTTCTAGTAATATGTGCGAATTTTTTATTGGTACAGATCGAGTAGCACAAGCTTCTGTCTGTGTGTGTGTGTGTGTGTTTTTGTTTATCCCTGGGAGCAGGATTCTTTTCTCATAGCATTAACCTGGTTATTTATAAGATTTATGGCCATAAATGTTAAGCCACTTGTCTTGCTTTTGCATATTATCACTTATTTATACTGAGTTAAGCTTAATCAATGTTAATTGTTATTTCTAAAAGGAGATGGAGTTTTCAAGACGAAGGATATACTTTCGTTAGGTCTATTTTTGGTTATTTTCAAATACATTTGGTATTGGGGTTTTCATTAATAAGAATGGGAAAACAAATAAAAGTTTAAAAAACTCAACTTTTTGGAAACTCAGCCAGTAGCTCTACGTCAGTTTAAAGAGCAAACAAACCCAAGAACTTTGATTCTACACCTTAAAAATAATAAACAAACCTTTCTTTTTAGTATCTTAGTTTGAAATATCCCTTAAACCAAAATCAGTTTGAATATTTGAACCTTTTTTTCTTTTCTTTTGCTTTATGATTGAATTTACTTGAATTATTGAACTTTAGATTTGGATTCAGCTCATTATATGCCATTTGTCTTTGGATATGAGTTTAGTCGGCCTATGTTTTCTATCTTTTCCATTTTCTGGCATCTTCAAATTTCTATATAATTTCCTTTAACAACTGCAAAAATATTTTTTTAAATACATTTTGCATCTTTTGATCAAGGCAAAAAGTTATGTTAACAAATCTTAGTTCTAAAAATCTATTTTTATATCATTTTCTTTACCCATTTTAAAAAATTCCTTAACATAAATTTAGCATATTTCAATCGAATGGAAAAGTTTGGTTAACCAATTCATTTTCCCTCTTTTCTAAATCTGTTTTTCTATAATTTTCTTCAACAGTTTAATTCATTACAAATCTTTTAACATCAACTTGGCATCTTTTTAAAGAGTGCGAAAAGTTTTGTTAAAACATCGAATTTCTTAGACAATTCAATCATTTTTTTTGCAACTTTTAATAAAATTGAACTCCTTTTTTTTGGTGTGCGGTTTTCTTCTTTGCTGCTTTCAATTTTCCTGAGCTTGAGTTTGAAAGTGCTTAAACATTTGAATAGTCATGTTATGTATGAATATCTCAGTTTTATCCTTATCATCTAACTTTTATTTTATCCCGCCATAATCATCAAATTATATGCCCACTTGCAACTGTGTCACATCATACATCATGCTCCGGAAGGCTCATGCATAACTGAGTAACTGAGAGACATTCAGATCTGTCACACCCCCCGCCTGCCACGCCCATTTCACACCGTAACAAATTAAAGCGAACAAATAATTTGCTTAAGGAAGAAGAAAGGGAGAAGAAGGGAATAAGCATTTTTCTGCTTCCCACTTTTTATGGGAATATAAAAAAAAAAAGAACAGAAAACAGAAGGAAGAGTGGGTTGAGGGAAGGAACAAAAATGATGTATTGTTTTGAATGTGTTCTTCTGCTCCTGCTCCATGCTCATCCTCTTGAGATGATGTGTGATGTGCAGGGGACAATGAATTTTGAACTGTTTTCCACCAAACACTTGAAACTTTTTCTGGTCCCTAACAAAAACCACTTAACAATCTGTTTTTTCTTTTTCATTTTCTATTTTCCAGCTTCGACCGGGACCAGCCCTTCACATTCCAATTGGGCGCTGGTCAGGTGATTAAGGGCTGGGATCAAGGATTGCTCAACATGTGTGTGGGTGAGTTGAAAAGCGTCGACTAAACTAAAGAGCTGCAAATGAAAATTCATTTTGTTGTTGTTTGTTTTCCAGGTGAGAAACGTAAACTGACAATTCCACCACAATTGGGTTATGGTGATCAGGGTGCTGGCAATGTGATTCCACCCAAGGCAACTCTGCTCTTCGATGTGGAATTGATCAATATTGGCAATGCTCCACCCACCACAAACGTGTTCAAGGAGATCGATGAGAATGCCGATAAGCAATTGAGCCGCGAAGAGGTAATCGTCTATGTATGGATCAAACATTTTTTTGCACATCTTATATCTATATCTTCTACAATGTGATATATCCTTGGGCATATGGGCAAATACATACTCACCAAACCAACTAACTAACCAGCAATTTCCAATATACATTGATTTCTCTAATCTTGTCACTAATTGTCTCTATAATATCCTTCGATTTGTACAGGTCAGTGAATATCTGAAGAAACAAATGACCGCTGTGGAGGGTCAGGATTCGGCTGAATTGAAGAATATGCTTGCCGAGAATGACAAACTGGTTGAAGAGATTTTCCAGCATGAGGATAAGGATAAGAATGGTTTCATCTCGCACGATGAGTTCTCCGGACCCAAGCATGATGAGCTGTAGAATTCAGTCATATACACATATAAATCATATCGTGTCTCTCTCAAGGACAAGAGTGCTTAAGTTTATATTTCACACATACATAAAAACAAAAACAGAACAGAAAAATCACAATTTATAATGAGCGAGAACTTTTTCTTTTTTTGAGTGAACTGACTTGTGTAATCCCATTTAGGCAATGTCATATGCATATATCCATAGTATATATATATATATATATTTTGTATATAAGAAACCATTACATATACATACATATATATCAATCATCATTCTCTTGATATCTGCTCAAAAAACAAACAAAACACAAACGAAATCCCAGAATGAAGAAGGAGAACCTTTTTTATATACATTTATAGGTTGTTATATTGACAAGAATGAAAAAAACAAAAAACAAAAATAATAAGAAAATGAATGACAAAGAATAATTAAATTAATTTAATAAATTTTGCATATAATAAAAATTAACAACAATTCCAATATTTTTCGTTTCATTTTGCCTTTTTATATATTTGTATAACAGTTATATATATTTTTATTTTATAGATAGAATTAATAATGCATAAAACAAACGAAATAAATTGTGTGAATTCATTTTTTTTTTCTTGGACAATTTACAAAGAGATAAAATCGAAAATGAAACTTTGTTCAAGCATTAAAAAATAAGTTGCCAAAAGGGTTAAAAGAGGGGGACGGGGGGAATGGGCTACTATACGTTTTTTATATACACAATTTGCAGGGTCTGGGGGGTCACAGGGGTAGAGGAGAATCACTTTGATAGGCTTAAATTTATATATAGTATAGAGGGAGATTAGAGCTATGAAAAAAACACACACACAAATTGTTTGACGAAAAGTACGAGTACCAAGCAAAAATTGCACTAGAGGTTATTATAGTTTGTTTGCTTCACGTTTTCTTCTTATTGTTTGTTTGTTTGCTTGTTGTTTAGGCATTTAGTATATAGAAAACCAGTTCCAATATGATCGCCTCTTGTATACCCGATGATTCGCCATGCAATGTGGCTATCAAATGATTATCCAAAGCATTCATATAAAGTGGCGGCAACTTGGACCCTCGAGCACCAGCCTCATAGCCGACCTGAAAGCAAACAAAAGCAAAAGAGGGCAATGAAATATATAAAAAAAAACCAAACTGATCTTAAAAGCCAATAGAAATCAAACTCAAGTCCAAGTTTATCAGCTCTTGATTAAAAGGGAATTGAACAGAAAACCTTTAAGCTGCCTTTCAATATCAATTTTATAATCTAATCTATGAGAACTCCAATCAGTGTGTCCATCGGTAGGCATTGACCCTAGTCAAACAAGTTCTAAAGAAAAAGCGTAATGAAAAGCCTAAGCTTTCTTTAAATAAGTTAATGAATGAATTAGTAAGATTTATTGACCAGCTAAAACCCAGTTTTGATTAACTTCAATAAGGTCGAAATCTAGACAAATAAGACGATAATGAATTTTACTCATTGACACTAAAGTCTAATTAGTTTTTTAGGTATTAGGTCTTTTCTTTTATAACATAAGAAATATCAAATGTGGTATGCTTAAGAAATTGTAATCAGATATAATTAACATGAAATAGTATCAAAATAGGTTAAAAATGAAATCCGCTTGATCTATTGGTAAGTTTACGACTTCGTAATGACAAAAGGAGAGTTAAAGATCTAAGGTCTTATATCTTCTATGATTTACAAATAATTTGACATATTTCATAACATAGGATTGATATATATAAACTATAATGACCTGAAGGTTTTAATTGATAACTTTAGATAAATTTCAAGTAAGATCCATGAAATTAATAGATGTCGTTAAAGATTATTATCTGGCTAGATTACGACCTATTTGAAATTTAAGTCAAACCTTGCAGTTTAGCCGGCTCGAGAAGAGTATTTCAAAGGCAACACAAAAAGGTAATTAGGTTGTCTGTATAGCTATTTTAAGAACTACCAAGTTCTATCATCAGCAGACTTTGCTAAAGAACTAAATATTATTATTATTTTTAAGAAGAAGCTTCAAGTTATTGAATTTTATAGCCAAATCTATATGCCAAATATTTTATCAAATTTCAATGGGACAGTTACGATCATAGGCTTAAACAATTTAACACAAGCAAGGAACCAGTCCGATATCCACCTTCACTGCACAGAAGACATTGTAATATCATCACCCGCCTCAGAACTGGTCACTCCACCTTAACCCACGACCATCTGCTAAATGGAAAAGCTATGCCCAGATGCCCGAAATGCGGGGGAGAATTATCAACCAAACACATATTGGATACCTGCCCACAACTGTATAATTCAAGGATTTGTCTATTTGGCCAACCCACCATTCTTAACCATTAGTTATTATATTATTTTGTATAATAATTAATAATAAATAAATAAATATTTCATTAATTGATATTTTAAGCTTACAAGTAGTTTAAATGATTACCTAAGGATTTAGTGGGAAAAGCCTTAAGCAATGTGGATTTCATTTTAGAACTTCATTTTCAAAAAGAATAGATTGCATTGAATCAGAATCTCTATTAGTGATATAAAAAGAAAGAAGACAATTGCTAACTTTTTCGAAATGCACACCAATTTGAATAGTTGTCGTTTTCATAATATAAACAAAATGTGTTTTAAGAGCTATTGGAGTTAAAAATCAACTCAAAAAGCCTCAAGAATTGACTGAGAGATAGGTTTATAGAGTTCAGATAGATAGATTTGTTCCCTTTTTCCAACCTTTAGTTAAGGCTTAAGAGACTTAAGTAAAACTTTCCCTAGACTAAACATTTTTTGTTCTTGATACTTACATTTTCCTGATCCAAAGTGGCACGCAGGCCAACCTTATTAATGCCCGCAGCAGCTAAAAGATCCAAGAAGGGTAGCAAAGCCATTGAAGCGCTCCGAGCCAATTGTTCGGCTATGCGGGTGATATCCGTATAGTTGCCACCATTTGTGGCATACCAATCTTCGCACTGGACAAACAAAAAGAGAACAAAACGAGATAAGAAGGGCAAAAAAAGAAGACAATTCCAAAATACCTTGACTATAAAAATGTCACTCAATTTGATGGCGTAATTGGCATTGGAATAGTTGAAACTTGCATGTACACGCATATTAGCTATGCCATCCATGGCCTTATCATCGATGGGGGATTTGACACTAACAGAGAGAGAGAGATTGAATTTCTGGTAATGTAAATTGATTTATGGTAAGTTTTGCCTACCCCACATTGATATCACGATCGTTATCAACCCATTTAATGCTAACAAGTTCACTTTGCTCCTCATTAGCCTCAAGGGGACCACAGACAATATCAATGTCTGTTTGATTTCTGAGAGCTTGACGCACTTCTTCCATTTTGGCTGGCATTATTTGGACCATAAGACCGTCCTCGACAATGCTACATTTGCCCGATAGCCCACTGCTGCTCTTAAGAGCTTCATTTAGCACAAAGAAACTGGCGCCTGTGACCTTTCGTGGCTGTCCTTGAATGTTTATTGCTTGCGTGGAATAGGCATACATTTCCGTACGATCGTCATTGATATTTTGCATGCAAACCAAATGACCATCGGCGACTTTGGAAAAGTTGCCAGCAAATGCTAATATATGATCACTGGCATTATTAATGGCCTTAATCACATCCGTTTGACGATGACGGGGTATCAGGACCGTTGTCTGACGATCCTCCATGTGGATAAACAGCCCCCGTATGGCTGGCAGGGAATAGGAATAGTTACGGAAATCCACCAAGAAATTGATTATCGTTTGGGCAATCTCGCCATAAACCGATTCACGATTACGCACCGATATCAACGGGCAGGGATAATAACGATATTGGGCACCAAGACGTAGAATCAAACGTAAGGGCAATACCTTGGCCCAGGGCACTTCGTGTCGATGTATGAGAACGGCCACCAAATATGGATTCTCTGGCACAATGACACCCTGTAGACATTGATAGGTGGGTCGTAGATAAATGAAGCCACCATGCTCACGTGAACCCAAGAAATTGGCTTTCCTTGGACTACTGAAGGCCAACTCGTGTATGCCCGAACGGGCATTTTCGGCCTCAACATAAATCTCATACAAATGCTGAAAAACATCACGTGGAACGGGCTCAAACGACTCGGCCTTGCTATTGGCATGGGGTTCCTTAATCTCCAGTAATATAATCAATTCATCATTGCCCACATGATGCAGTCCCGAGGTGGTGAAATTCAATACCCAACGATTCATGCAACAATTCACTGGGAAACGAACGGAAAAGTTCTTTAGTTGCTATCGTTTACAAAAACTTCTCGGACTTACTGTTGACAATCTTGACGTAGACATAGAAATTGTTCTTCACAATAAACTTCAGGGTTTCATGTTGCAGTCTCTCGAGAAGATCCTTGTCATTTCTGACTTCCTTGTAGTCCACATCACAGCAATTGGCCGCCTGACTGGAGGCCACACAAATGGGGGGCAAAGCGTTCTCTTCGATGGGTATATAACAACCTTGAGCATCACCATTCGGTGGCAATTTACGTGAACGCACTGCATCCGCCTTGCGGCGCGGCGATGTTTGAGCCGTGGCAGCTGGAGCAACTGAAAGAGCAACTGGTTAATCAAAGAGGCGGGGGAAAAAAGATCATTTTCATTACCACTCGCTCGACTTGAAGAATCTTGGGAGACTGCTGTCAGGGTGGCAGCCGCTGCACTGGGTGGAATGGATCCTCTAAATAATTGGGCCACCAGACCCATTGTGGTGCTATCAATACTGCGAGATTCGGTGCTAGCTGGTGTCGGGGGTTTCTGTCCAGCACCACCAGGATTGTTCCTTTGACCGCGTCTCGTCTGTTTGTTGGACTGTTCGCCCCATTGTTGCTGTTCCATGGAGCTGGCCAGCTCACTGCCCGGAGCAATGCCATCACTGAACATGACACTTTTACGTTTACGATTCCTTTGACCATCGGATGAGGAACTGCTATTGGAGGAGCTACCCTCGGTGGAGGGTTTCTTCAAAACACCAACAGGAACAATCACACTAGGCGGTTGGGCACCAGACTGAGAGGCGGCCACCTGACAATGTGGCGGTATTGTGGAGCAGTACTCCATGGGATTATTGGGATTGGGTGATCTCATTGGGGTGGGTGGCAGAGCGGCTGAAGCCGCTGTCGATGTGGCCACACCGCCCGCTTGTCGTTCACTTAAGATCATAAAGCATTGCACACAGACACGAGATTCCTGCTCATTGGCGAATTCCAAATGGAATTTCTGGGAACAACAAATGGAACAGAGAACCTTGCCACAGGCACGACAATGATGGCGACGCTTGATCATGGTGAATTTCTGATGACATTGCATACATTGGCCGGCCATATTGTCTGGCACCCAAATGGGAGGAACTTTGCCCAAATTGGCATGAGGATCATCGCTATAGCCGACTGCCTCATAAATGGGACTATCATCATCGGCTAATGCTTCTTCATTTGCCTCTGCTTCCACTTCTGCTTCTCCCTCTGGAGCTGGTGGCTGCAATTCATCCGTAGATGCCGCCGGCGGCGTCTGTCCTGCATTATCTCCTTGATAGCCATTTAAATCCAATGTCTGTGGCCTTTGAGGACGTTGCTCCACCATCTCCTCCTCCTCCCCCACCTCCTCCTGTTCGTCCTCTATCACTTCCTGCTGCTGTGACTCTTGCTTTAGAGCTTCCTCTGCTTCTAGCTTACGGCCAGAGAGAGAATCCGTTTCAGAGCTGCCAAATGAGGAGGCCGCATCCGCATTATTGACTATTCCACCCTCTTGTGGCCTCAGCTCAGCAAATTCCACAGTAGAGGCTTGTGAGAAGTTATCGACATTCATTTGGTCATTCGAATGGGATTCTCTTTCATCTTGTTCCGATAGAATTCTCACCGATTCCTCCTCTGTCACAGGCGATGCGGAAAGGGAAATCTCTTCCTGTTCAATGTCAATCTCCTGCAGCATGCTATCCAATTCAGTATCCGATATTTCATCCATTGTAGAGCAAAAAGTCAATGGTTGACTATGTTTGGGTAACTCTTTGTTAGCCTTGGCCACAGGCATTGGCGCTTGGGCAGGTGGATTAGCAATTTCCTGGTGGAGATCATAAAGAAATTTAGTGAAAGTACCCTGAACTAACCCAATCTGAATACTTACCTCAGTTGGCGGAAGATTCTTTACCAATTGTGTGGATGTATCCTGCTCTTCCATCTGTTCTAGTTCATTGATAACTTTAACCAAAGCAGAGGAGGCGGTCACCTCTTCAGGTAACATGGACTCGGAGGTATTTGTAAGCGATATGGATGATAGACCCTGAGCCAATTCGTTTACGTTTTGCTCCTTTGCAGGAGGTGGTTTCACCTCTAGGGCACTTGGCACTTTATCGCTCAATTCCTCGGATTGACTGACTGGCGATGGGCCAGAGGAGAAAGTTGAACATGAAGATGTTGTCAATGACTCGGATGAAGAGGATCTTTGCCTTGAATTGGTTTCATCGCCATTTTTAAGTGCCTTCTGCTGCTCCTCACTGAATTTGTTAATGTCATCATGAGGTTCCTCTTCTTCCTCCTCCTCCTCATCATCATCATCGTCGTCCTCATCTTCAATTGCTACTGGCTGCTCTCTACTGTGGTTGGGTATTTCCTGCTGTTCCTCCGTTTGCCAATTGTAGGTCTGTGGCGTTTGCTCCAAGGATTTCACATTATTTCTGTAATCATCGAGGCTATTGAACACCTGTGAGACGGCCACAAAAGTGCTCTTTGGTGGCACCACAGTGGCTCCCCCGACTGGACCCGGTGCTGCTGATCCCCCACTGGCTCCATCTCCCAATGGCCGACGCTGATTTAGATCATGGTTCTCCGCTGACGTTGAGGCAGCCAATTCCAATTCCAAGTTATCCAAAACCTGATCTATATCCACCAGATCCATTCGTGAGCCGTCAATAAACTAAACACCCCAGAGCGAGAAAGAGACAGAGACGCAATTAAATAAAAGAAAACTTCAATGGGTACAAAAAAGAAAGAAGATAGAAGACAAAAAACAATGCAAGAAAGAAAAATCTTGTGATTCATGTTTTTTGGAACGATGTTGCCGATCGATTTGCAGCTTATCAGTCTATTTACGCATCATGTATTTTCTCTCTTTTTTCGGCTAGTGCTAATTACCTTTATTTACTTGCTTATTTCTGTTGTTGTTGTTCCTTTCTATTAAATTTATTAACAAATATAATCCTATTGCAAATTTACATTGTAGGAAAATGAACTAGTTCCCGGTTCCCGGAGCAACTGTTACAAATAGGGGGTATTTTTCCAGTATTTTTCGGCTATCTCTATTTTTAACAGCAATTTAATAGCTAGTTCGATGCGGTTGCAATAGTGTTGCCAGAATTTGCGTGTCAAAAAAAGCTAAATATGATGGTTCAAACAAATTATATAAAGTACGCGGCAAAATATGTTTTGAAATGGGTAATACCCTCTTCTGTAAATTGGTGACAAGAAATCAAACATTCAGAAATATTTGAAGGGTATGCACATAAAAAAGGTGGAATCTGCAGTTACAGGCCCAGCTAAAACTCAGTTTTGATTAACTTCAATAAGGTCGAAATCTCGACAAATATTTGAACTATAATTCATTATTTTGGCAACATTTGCCAAAATATCATATATATTTCACATTTCAGAAACTCGAAAATGTCAACAAATTGATGCACGAAAAGTCCAAACAAAACTATTTTTTGATCGAAATTAAAGAAAACAAACCTAAAATAAGCTAAATGTTAAATTTTTCAAGCATTTCAATTGCACTGTGGTCCAAAATCCAGATTTTGTGGCATTAACTATAAGGAATGCAGTTACCGAGTTAAAACTTTGCACATATAACCATGTTAGGATGCATAATAAAAAAAAAAAAATTGGAGAGATTTGACCACGCCCTCTTGACCTCCCATACTAGCCCATGCAGCGTATACGTAATGTGATTTAAATGAATTTGGGATTAAAATAATTATAGCTAATAAAAACCAACAAATTAAATTTTAATATTTTATTTTGAACTGTTATTAATAAAAAAATTAAGATTAAGCAATGCAAACTATAAATAAACAACTTTGATTTTATTTTAAATAAGATATTTTTGACGATAAAATAAATTATAATATAAATTTACCTCGGAAAAACTCGGAAAAAGTAATCATATCATAATTTAATACATACTTTGAGCTATAATTTACTATAATTACAATTTCGCAGAAATTAACAGAAGGTTAGTTTTCACTTCACAATAGACTCACACATGGGTTAAGTTTTCTTTATTTTAGGACATAAACAATCATTACACAAAAAAAACAATTAACATATACAAATTGAAATTTCGTGCAGTGTTTACATTCTACATACCTTGATTAATATTATCCATTACAAAAGTTATTTTACACTTTGTTTGTTAATTTTTTAAACTGGCTCAAAGTTTGCCTACGATTTCCCGCTTTTTTTGGCAGAGCGAACAGCTGACTAAACACCTGACTTTAAAAGTGTGCCAAAATTTCAGTGGTGCAGTAAAAACAAAAATATTTTTATATTCTGTCCAACAAGAAATTGTTTAAATACGATTTTGTTTCAACAAATTTTTAGGTTAATGCCACAAAATCTCGATTTTGGACCACAGTGCACTGGTTTGTCCAACAAACGAGTCAAACTCGAACACTTCAATCGAACTCGAACATGTGCGCTCGACTTACGGCGAGAGGGCAAAAATTTACGGCGAGAGCAAGAATTTACGGCGAAGTATTTTTTTGCTCGACAGCGTGGTCTGAGTTCGACTCTTTTGCTCGAGTTCGACTCTTTTGCTCGACAGCGTGGTCTGAGTTCGACTCTTTTGCTCGAGTTCGAGTGAGTTTTGTTGGGGTTGCATGTTGGATGATGTTGCCAGTGTTGCCGTTTTTCCCCGAGCAAAATAAGCTGAATTAACAAAAAAAACCAGCCAGAATAAGCTAAATCCCAGAAAAAAATAGCTGAAAAATAAGCTAATTTTTTTAAGTTTTTAAATTATAAAAAACATATATTTTTAAAAAAACTTCATGTTTATGAAAAAAAAAAACGAAAACAAAAGAAATTTAAACTTATAAAGTTCATTTAAATGACATTAAACCTGCTATTAGATTGTCTACAGACTGTTCGGGCTCATTATCTAATTGTTCCACATTTTCTATAGACTTCAGGCAGATTGAAGAAACTTTGTAATCAAAGCAACATTTGTTGTGTCGGCTCAATCCGGATCTAGAATTTAAAAATATAAGTTTTTGTTCTGATGAGACTATCACTTTCTGAGACATTACCTTATGGTTAATATTGAATTTAACGTGTCAACGTTCATCCTATTTCTTATTTTATTTTTTATTAAATTAACTTGGCTAAAAACCCTTTCCACTTCGGCGTTCGACCAAGGTAAAGAATGTATTTCAAGCGCAACAGAACTCAGCTTAGAAAACCGTAATTGTGAGTTCTGTATTTTCCAGTATTTTCCCAAGAGATAATTAGTGATCAATTTAAAATTAGTGATGTAAGACTTCAATAGTTGCCAGACTGTAACTTTGTCAATTAATCGGCATTTGGGAAACTTTATTATAACAACTAAAAGATATATTAAATAAGCTAAAAATTAGCTGTTTCGATTCTTAAATAAGCCAGATTTTCCGCTATCCGCAATTTCCCAATTTTATCCGCAATCGCTCTTGAAAATAAGCCAGATCTGGCCGAAAATAAGCCAAAACGGCAACACTGATAAAGTTGTTGTTGTTTTTTAGTGTTGTTGTAAATTTGAAACTGAGCGGACGTGCGGCCGTTATTGTCGGAGAATTGCTGTCGGATTTTTTCGAATTAAAAATACAATACAAAAATAAGCGTGAACGTGGGTGATTTTCTCGCTTAGAGGTCTGTATCTTTGTCTATGCTCGCGCGTGTGTGTGCCTGGAAAATTGTTACAAGAAATGTTAGAGCATGTTTGATAAAATGCATAAATAATAATAGTGCTAAATAATAACAACAAGTGCGAAAAGGAAAGAATATAAAGAAAGAAAAAGAGAGGCAGAAAGAAGCCGCCGCCAACGCGCGTGTGTGTGTGTGTGTGTGTGTGTGTGAAAGAGAGTCAAGAACCAAGGGTGTGAAGAGAGGAGTGGAGAGAAGAGTGGTGGGCGGTTGTTTGAAACCAGTTGTAAAAAGAAAATCCAAAAGGAAAAAGGAAATTCATCTATTTAGTTAGATATTAAATGCGAAAATTGTTTTTATTTTCTCTTACTTGATTTATTTATAGCAAACTGCAAAAATACATGCGAGTAATTTGGCTCTCTCACTTGCTCTTGCTCTCGCAATATCTATATTTTTTGTTTATTCTTACTTACTCCCCTCTCTCTCTCTCTGTCTATGTTACTCCGTTTTCCGTTGTTTTTTGTTTCGTTACTTTGATTTTAGCCGCGCGCGCATTTTAAACTACACGAAAATTGTTGTTAATTATTGAACTATTGCCTCCATCTCGCTCCAACCTGCCTTTTTCGGTGGGGTTCTCGTTCTCTCTTTCGCTCTCTCGCTCACACACTTTGGAATGTTCTCAATGTGTGCTAACAAGTGGAATTACTTAATAAAGTTAAATGTGTGTGTTATATCTAATATTTCTAGAGTGCATATGTCTGTTTAATCTTTTTATATAAAC
This sequence comes from Drosophila paulistorum, assembly GCA_018152135.1. NCBI lineage: Eukaryota > Metazoa > Arthropoda > Insecta > Diptera > Drosophilidae > Drosophila > Drosophila paulistorum. Next base: position 42,717,473 of record JAECXG010000822.1, read on the forward strand.
AACCCACAAAAAAAGAAGGAATCGAAAAAAAAATACAGCAAAATTTACTCATCATTAACAACAAAGGCAGCGAATATGAAATTAAAGCAGAAAAACTATTCATGCAATGCCGCCAACGTCGGCAGAGGCATCTACAGCAGCAGCGGCAGCGGCAGCGGAGGTAAATTGCTGATGCTAAGTATGCTGCTCGCAGGTTTATTGGTGGCCGCCACCCAAGCTGTTGATCAGGTAAGACTTTTCAATATATACTCTCTCTCTTGCTCTCTCTCTTTGGTTTTTCCTCGTTTTCTTTTCGTGAGGTCATCAATCAAAGGTTTTTTCCCAAAATAATTTTCAGGGAATTCGAAATTTCTCTTGTTTAGTGTTAATTCAATACCCTTTAATTGAAACTCGCTTGTATTAGTCATAAGAAGTTTGATTCGAAGATAAGCGAGAAGAAGAAGTCAATATTGAAACCAAAGAAGCCAAAAGAAGACTCATTGCTTGAGTCATGAGTGATTAAAATGTAGTGGAATACAGTAGAATCCGGCTATAACGACTCCGCTTATAACGTCCGTCCGTCCGGTTATAGCGACAAAAGTTCGATGAGTGATTGGTTGGTCTCAATACAAACTTATATGAAAGGGCCCTCCGGTTAGTACGTCTTCCGGATATAACTACATACGAAAATCGTCGGTCCCTTGATCGTCTTTATATCCGGATTCTAGTGCATTTTTTACGGAATATATCAACTAAACTGAAACGAATTCGGGATTTCCCCGTTTTGGTGACGAGCTAAATTATTGGCACACTTAGTACTAAATATATTGTTTCTTCTTATAAATTTGATCGATTGGGCAACTCCGTTTTAGCAATTTCAACATCTTTTATATTGCGTTATTTAAAACTCATCAGATTTGCATTCTTATGTAGAACATTTTGTGAGAATTGAGCGAAATTTTAGAGTTTTCTTGAAAATGGCAAATAAACAAAAAGAGACATCGGTAGCTCAAAGGAAAATTATCCTGCACTTGTACGATCAAGGCAAATCCTATGCAGAGATTGGAGAAATAATGGATAGAAGCCGTTTCACCATTCGAAGCATCGCGAGGCGCTTCAAGGGAGCCCGAAACCTGGAAAGATCGAAGCACACTCCGCATATAACAACGAACCGATTATAGCGACGATTTTTTTCGCATCTCAACCAGTTTCGAGACGAAAAATATCAAATAGGTGTATGAATTGGTCAGTGATCCTTTGTGCCTAGGAGCTGCACTGAGGTTTTTACGGTAACACTTCCCTACATTTCTCAAAACAACAAAAAAAAAAAAAAACTTCTGTAGGATCTAAATTTGAAGCAATAGTTAATAAAAGTACCTAACATGGATTGACCAAATTTACCATGATTTTTATCCAGACATGGATGGATTTTGATAAAAATGTAGTTTTCTGCTATCTTAATGTCGGCGATAACGAATCCAAAGTCTATTTCAAGTGATAAACATATGAAATGAGCGAAATTTTCGCTTCCAAAACGATATTTCTTATATATATTTTTGATTAGCATGAGATAGTCGAGACCATAATCCATTGTCCGTCTGTTTCAGTTAATCTCACGCTCTCAACTTTGTATATATTGGGTTAAAATATGCTACTTGAGCTTTCTAAGATCATAAAAAGATAGAGTATGAAAAGAGGCCACATTGGATCACTATAGAGTGCCCTTTGAATAATAGAAGAAAGAATTGAAGGATTTTTAAAAAACTAAGTATTAAGAGAGATTTAAATGTTATTGAACACATTTTCAAGTTTCAATATCGATCGAACGAATAGAACTTTGTTAGTAGTCAATATAAATCGAAGTTTTTAGCTCTGGCGCAGCGCTGCTAACTTTCTCATTGTTGGCATTACTATGACAGAGCGATTTTGTTTAGACTAGAATATCCAAGGAGTTAAGGATTAGTTTATTTGATTACGATAAAGCGTTTAATGGTTCATCAACTTTAACCATAACTAAATTATCGATTTGGTTTATAAATTAATTAGCCAGCCGATATTTAGTCATGGTGGTGGGGGTGTGAGGCGAAGATATGAAATTTAGTTCCATAAATTAATTAGTTAGTTTGTGGCTTATTTGCGTTCGATGCTGATTCCTTTTTGGCTTGTGGTTTTCTACAGAGTTTAGCCTGCAAATGGTTAGGGGAAATCTAATGAATATTTATGCCAATCAATCAACAACTATGTAAGAGTGTGTGTGTGTCTCTCTCTCTCTCTCTGTCTGTATGTTGCAACAATGAAATCTTTTTCAAGTCGCATTGCACTCCAGTTTTGTGACGCCAACAACAAATATCAAGATGACAAAGATATTGCAATGGTTAAGAAGAAGCAAAGAGGGAGATAGAAAGACAAAGAGTGGGCAGACGGCGGCGGCGGCAATTGAAGAGAAGACATTAAAAATGTCTGCATTGCGAACGCATAAATATGGCAACAACTTCTCTGCTTCTTCTTCTGCCAGTTCGCTCTTCTTGTTCGGCATCATCGCTTCTACTTTTGGCCAGTTTCAGTTCCGGGGCAAATAAGGCAATGGCATTGGCAAACGTCAACAAGCAAACGGACAAACTGCCAAGTCAACTTAACCAACTGAAAGAGGATGACAATGTGTGTGTGCCCCTTAGTGATGAGGTAAGAGAATAGCGATAAATTGTTAATTAAACTATTCATTAAAATACTCTTAATTAAATTGTACCGATAATTTCTTAATTCCTTCGACTTTTTATCGAATCACAGTTGTCTTTGCATCATTTTCTCTACTTTCGTTTAGTTGAATCTTCCTGAACTTTCGTCCTACTTTGCCAACTTTAACAAAAACTGCAGAGTTTTCTATAGAAAACTTGCCACATTTTATCTTGCGAGGTTACTTTTTCCAACTCCAGTCCATAGAACATCTAAAATTTGTTAAATGGGTTTTTTTCGAAGACGAATTTTGGCTTGAAAACAAAAATAAAAAGTTCAAACTTCTAAACTTATCAGTTATCAGAATTTTTAAAAACTTTTCGACGGAAAATGTTTGTTCTATACGAGAATGAAAGGAAAAAATGTCAAGGTGGGCGAATGAAATGTTTGCAAGTCTAAGGCCCGAAGCGATTCCCACTGACACCGTTCACCATCTCTTAACAGCTGATTTAACCGTGGCCTATGCCTATGGAGGAAATTATGAAGATAAACTAGAACTCGGCAACGAACCTTCCGACTCTTGTTGTTTTTTGCCTTTCATATCATTTCAATGACAACTTTTCAGTGTTGCATAACAATAAAAAAGTCAATCGAACTGCGAAAGATAAGAAAGTCGTTTTTGGATGGTCAATTTTCGAGACGACAAAATCCTTTCCCCCAAAGACGGGCTTAAGAGGCAAGGGCTGCCGAGCTTGCCTCTCTCGATTTCCCTGCAACCTCGTAATTAGCATCTACGACAGGCACATGCTGGATGAGTATCGCTGCTTCTCCTACGACACATGACTTCAGGTGATGAAACTTCTGTATATTCGTTAGTGTTAGCTTTCCATGAATGGTACTCTCAAACAGGTCTTTGAAAGCATGCCACTCCTTATACTTTCCTTATACATTACATCTATGGATTCTTTAGCGAAGTCTGCTGAAGATAGAATTTAGTGGTTCTTGAAACAGCTATGCATACAACCTGCTCACCTTTTGTGCTGCCTATGAATTAAAATCTTATAAGTTAGTAAGATTTACTGACCTGAAGCCCGGCTAAAACAGAGTTTTGGTTCATCCTTTAGCTTTTCGCGAATGAAATGTGCTTTTATGGGCAACTTTGTTGAAATCTATGAAAAATGCAATTTCTATTTATTATAAGCAAGCAAATGTATTTATTTTCAATTGTTTTATTGTTTTTATCTTTGATAATTAGTTAACACGCTTTTACATTAAGTTAAAGGCTTGTTATTCTTGTTATACAGTGCACTGTCGTCACAAATGTCTCGTTGTCTCTCTCCCCCTTTCGCCTTGTTTAGAACTGTTTTATATTGCTTGCTGGTCACGATGCATCATCTGATCGGCCTCTCTGCCATCTGCCAAAAGTGGTTATAGTTGGCATCTCGACTATGGCCAATTTTGAATTTGTTGTTGGTTTGTTTGTTTAGTTGGTTGTCCGGTTGTTTGTGTGCTTCGCCAGTGACTTATTGGCCCCAAAAACACAATATCATATATGTACATACATACATACATAAATCGATTAAAAGAGGGCTTTATTTTTGCCAAAAAGAAAAAGGAAGAAAGAAAAGAAAAGAAAAAGGAAATTGGCCAAGCGAACAACTTTGTGTGTGTGTGTGTGTGTGTGGTTATCTCTTAGACGATTCAGGGATTCAACTTCCTATATGTCGCCAGCAAAACATTTTTAGAACGTGCTTAGCAATTTGATGAGAGTGAGACAGAGAGAAAGAGAGAGAGAGAGAGAGGGATGTGTGTAAAGTGCCAGCTTCCTTCCATTGTCTCGTTTACGCATATTTTTGCGAGGGGGGGCTAGAAAGCGAAGAAATGCAGAGGGAGAGAAAGAGAGAGGACTCCTTCATTAGCATTATTGGCATGTATGTTAGCCGAATGGGCTGGCTGCTTGGCTGGTTGGTTGTCATCATCATCAAACTGACTCTTTGGCTCAAGTGTAAGGTGTTTGGTGTTGGATGGATTGTAAAAACTCCTTCGACCGGGTTCCGTTGGGTTGAAAAATAATAATCTGAGACACGTCTGTGTCGGTTGACTGGAGTTTTTGATTGAATTCTTTATTCCAAATTATTCTTTTGCTTAGGCTAATTTTACATATATATTCTTATGCTGCGACTTATGCGACAGCTACAAAAGAGAGGGAGAGTGTCAGTACATACATACATACATACTGTTGGAGCGCATGCATCAAAGTGCTTGGTCAGCGGTCACACGCTGGCCTGGCTCTAGCTCATGTTACGCTTGTGCATACAGTGCTTATGTGAATATATGTATGTGCATATACAAATGTACATACATATATGTTCATGCTTAATTGTATGTTTACTTGAATATGTTTATGTGAATACTTCAATGTATACATATGAACATATTCAAGTGCACAATTATATTTTAATGCGTATATGTTTAATTGTTTATACTTGCAACAAAGTGTTACAAGTTGAGCTCATTGTGTTGAGTTATTAGTTGTATGAACATACTACACCTCCCCTTTTAGAGAATAACGTAATATTATGTAGTTATTGTAATGATTATTTATATAGAAAGGTAAAATAAAAGGTAAAGTAAAGGTGTATCTTAGGAAAGTTTTTTTTTTTTTTTTTTTTGTGTCTCTTTAGGCAAATTTTCTTTCTCTTGTTTTTCGAAATTGCGTGAATTTGTTTTCAATAATAGATGAATCCATAAAGATTTTTTTTTTTTTTTTTTGTAAAAATTACTTAAGTATCATGATAATTATTATTTTTTTTTTTTCGGTTGATCATTCCGAAAATGGTTTTAGTCTGTTTTTATGAACCTTTTGGTATTTATTCTTATTATCTGCTATTAATATATTGTCATTTTCTTCTATACTCACTACCTTATAAGGCCCTATATATTTAGCATCTAGTTTATGACCTATTTCTTTTCTTAATAAAACTTTATCTCCTATGTTTAAATTGAAATCGGCAATATGTTTGTCGTAGTATTTTTTATTACTTAACTTATGGTTTTCTAACATTATCCTAGCTCTTTTATATGCTATTTCTATTCTAAACTTTATTTCCTTAGAGTAGTCGTCTAAATTGTATATTGGATCTATTCTATCGATTTTGTTAAAATCTATGAACTGATTTGGTAGTCTTCCAAATACTAGTTCGTATGGACAATATTCATGCACTGCCGAGGGTGTTGTGTTGTAACAATAAGTGAAATATTGTATCCAAGCATCCCAATCGGACTTATCTGCTGATATGTATGAACGAATATATTCATTGAATGTTCTATGACTTCGTTCTATTGTCCCTAAGGTCTGGTGGTGGTATGCTGTAGATGTCAGATTTTTAATCTTCATGTACTTGCATATATCTGTTATAATTTGGTTTTTATACTCAGTTCCCATGTCCGTAATGAGTGTTTTCATTGGACCGTACTGTAGTATACAATTTTCGAATATAGCTTTAGCTACATTACTTGCACTCTTAGATGCAACTGGAATGGCTATTAGGTATTTTGTCAGATCGCATATCAATGTGACAATATACTCATTTTCATTATCTGATTTTGGTAGTGGACCTATTGTGTCCACTATAACCTTATCAAAAGCCTTCGCTGGTGTTTCTGTTATTATCATGGGAGTCTTCGTATGTGTCGTCGTTTTTGACACCTGGCATTTATGACATCTCCTTATGTACTCTTTGATATGGCGTCCCATATTTTTCCAATAGTAGTGTCTTTTGATTTTTGCCAGCGTTCTGGTAATGCCAGTATGACCTCCTTGAATTGGATCATCATGATATGTAGACAGTATTGCTTCTTTTTCTTTTTCATTTTCTATTAGGGTCACCGGCTGGAGTAGCGCTACTCTTAATGTTTTCAATATAGTATTGCCCATATTTTTAAAAGAATCTATTGAAATAATTTCAAAGATCTTTTCGCTCGGTGCCAGTTTTAGTTGGCTGATTTCAAGTATACCGGCTTGCATTTCAAGCCTTTGGAAGAACTGACCTAAGTCGAGAATTCCATTGGTATACAAATCGCTAACTTCAATTCTTGCCATAACTTTCTTTCCATGTTTCAGTGAACATTTAGATTCTGTTATTCGCAAGGTCACTACTTTTCGTACCTCGTCATTATTGATGACTTCGTATACGTTGGGCCTAGAAGCATTTTGAAGTTTTTGCCTTGGCAAAAGGTCTTCTTTATTAACTGCGCAGTTTTTCTGTCTACTTTGTTGCCTGGTAGTGACTTTCAGGACTTTTATACTCATATCTTTTAATTCGGATATAGTTATCCGCGATAAGGCGTCTGCCACAAAATTGTCTTTACCTCGCAAATACTCTACTGTAAAGTCGTACTCTTCCAATTCTAGCCGCATGCGTGTTAGTTTTGAACTCGGGTTGACCATGGAGAATAAATATGTTAATGGTCTATGGTCTGTTCGCACTGTGAAGTGTTTTCCATATATATATGGTCGAAAATGTGTTATTGCCCAATGTATTGCTGCTAGCTCTTGTTCTGTAGTACTCTTGTTGCTTTCACCTTTAGTGAACGCTCTTGATGCATATGAAACTGGAAGCTGGAGTCCATTATAGTTTTGTGTTAAAACTGCTCCACATGCTTGTTTGCTTGCATCCGTGATTATGCAAAATTCTTTGCTGAAATCTGGGTACTGCAATAGATTAGGTTGAACGAGCTTTTCTTTTAAGTATTGGAATGCATTTTCGCATTCTGCTGTCCATTCGAAGGGAACATTCTTTTTACATAATCTTGTTATGTGCCGGGAGTATTCGGCGAAATTTTTTATGAAACGTCTATAATAATTGCAAAATGCAACGAAACGTCTAGCACTATCTGCATCATGTGGGACTGGATAATTCTTGATGACGTCAAATTTTGTGTCGTCTGGCAAGATTCCTTTGTCTGTGCATTTGTGACCTAGGAATGTCACCTCATGCATAAAAAATGAGCATTTTTCTGGATGCAGTTTTAGATTGTTTTTTCTGCAAAGTTTAAAAACATCTACTAAATTTTTAATCATATGTTGTTCAGAACAACCAATAACGATTAAATCATCCATATAGAGAAAAGCTTGGCTGGGCTCAAGCCCTGAGAATGCTATTGTCATCATTCTTTGAAATGAATTAGGTGCTATTTTTAGACCGAAAGGTAATCGCGTGAAGCGATATGAGCCATTGCTCGTTGAAAAAGACGTTATATCTCTTGATTTTTCTTCTAGTTCTATTTGATGAAAACCTGACATTAAATCAAGGCAAGAAAAATATTTTGCTCTTCCCAATTGATCAAGAATATTATCAATTCTGGGGAGCGGAAACTTGTCTGACAGCAATTTTTTGTTTATTTGACGATAGTCAATTACTAATCGCCAGTTTTTTTTCTTTAGATCCCGAAAGTGTTTTCTTTGGGACTAGTAAGAGTGGGCTATTATAAGGCGAAACAGACGGTTCAACAATACCCTGTTCAATTAACTTTCCAACTTGTCGCTGGATCTCGTCTATTTGGCTATGCGGGCTCCGGTAATTTTTCACATATACCGGTTCATCATCCTTAAGTCTTAAATTTTGTTTATAAAAATTATTTGTTGTGATCGGTTCGGTGTCAAGTCCGAACACATCACTATACTCAGTGCATAATTTTTCGAGTTTGTCTTTGAATAGTGTTGGGAAATTTTTCTTCAATTTATGAATTACAGATTCTTTTCTTAAATCTTTGGTATTTTGAACTATATCGTAGTTCGAAAGTGATTCAAATTTTAAATTGTTAAAGCCTACTAGTTGGCAGTTATCTGTGGTATTTAAGAATCGGACATAAGTACTTTGGGCTGTTGCAATAGTGTTTGCAACATAAACGCCCGGTTTAATTTCCTGATTCGGAATTAAAATGTTACCTTCTGCTGAAGATAGTTCTATTTTGCGTACCACTTGGGATCTTGCTGGTAGAAGTGCTGAGTTATTACCAGAATTGAATGTTATTGGAACGTAAATTGGGTACTTTAATGTTTGTGGTCTAAGTATAAACCAATCTTCTGAATTGCTGTAATCTATTTTGCAATTAAAAGTTTTTATGAAATCTAATCCTATTATTCCATCGCATGGGATTGCGAAATCTGCATGAAGCAGATGAAATTCGTATGGAATAATATATTTACTTGTCTGCAATTCTATTGAGACCAGGCCTTTGGAATTTATTACTCCTTCTCCTATGCCTCGAATGTCTACAGTTTTGTTTACTTTGATGTCATGAAATACATCAGAATTTTCTTTTATTATTGAAATATCTGCACCGGTGTCAATTAAGAATGTTATTTTCTTATTGGTTTCAACATTCTTAAATGATACGAAATTATTAAGACTTAGGTTGATAGAGTATACTTTATTTTTTAACTCTGAGCATTTGGAGGAGCTTGTCCGTTTCCCTGGTCGCTTTGGGTAATTCGGACATTTGTATTGTTATAACCATTTTGTTGGTTATTTGTGTTTTGTCTATTATTATTTTGTTGTCCACCTCCACGGCCGCCTCTTCGGTAGCGTGAATTATTTCGGCCTCGTTGGGCTCTGTGGGCATCGTTATTGCTCCAGCTCGAATTGTTGTTGTTCCAATTCGAGTTGTTTCTCCAGTTACCATTATTATTGTAGCGGCGTCTACCGCGGTCATTATGCTGGGCATAAAAAATGGTATTATTTTGGGAACTTCCCGTGGAGCCCGACTCTACTGAAAGAGTGGTAAATCTAGTGATGGCTTCTTTGGCTGAATCAAAGTTTCCCGATTCCATTAGTAGCTGGACTCTTTGACTTTTGGTATGACTTACCATAGCATTTACTGCCACTTTGGTAGTGTATTTTATAGCCTGTTCATTTGGAAGACCATCCGAAATATACGCGCCTTTTAGGGCGTCGGTCAACTCAGTAATCTCTTTTGTGTATGAAACACAGTTATTAGGGTTTCTCTGCAGATTTTTAATCTTTGCTGTTAAAAGATCCACTGATTCACCCTTAAAGATTGTTGACAGTTTTTGTATAACTTCGTCAATCGTTGTTTCCGAGCTTAGCGTATTACCCGCTTGACCTTTCAATTTTGATTTTATTATTTCGATGGCTACTGCTTCATGCGTTTCTTTTATGGTATCAAGTACGCGAAGTGCCCCAATGAAACCTTGTAGGTTTTTAATGTCACCATCGAAGAATGGTAGCAGCCTTGTGGCTGTGTTTATGAATTCTACCACTGTTTGAGTCATTTTGTTGCTTCCTTTTGGAATTGCTGGTTTATTATGACTTATAATTGACTGATCAGAGCTCACTGGTGGTTTTTCTTGACCTCTTTCATCATCGGCCATTAGTTGCGTTTCTTCTTCCAGCACTATTGAAGTTTCCAAATCAGTTGTTTGTTTAAATTCAATATTGTGTCTGTTTAGCACAGCTATTGCTTTTTGTTTGCAATCACTGTAGAACGCATTTGCGGCTGTTTTTTGCCCTTCCTTTAGTTTGCTATAGTGCTCAGTTAATACTGCCCTAATAGCTTGGAGCTTCTCGGTTATTATTTTCGTGTGTTTGGTTACTGTGTCTTGGGATGTTTCTCTGTTTTGCGAGAGGCACTTACAAGATTTAGTTAATTCTTGTGCGTGTATTCTAGCTTTTCCAATTATATCATCCCAAGTAACCATAGTTTGTTAAAAATAACAAAATTTTCGAAAATGTTTATGTTTATTTATTTTTTTTTTTATTATTATTCTGTATCTATTATTTCTACATCTGAGTCTGTACTCGATTCTGATATGTCTATCAGCGCGATCGAGTCCTTAAAAAGTTCGTGGACCCATCCGGGCACGTCTTTATGTAAAGGAGTCTTAGCTAACAATCTACTATAAGCTACTTTTATGGATTTTTCCATAAGATCTACAATATTTTTGTAAATTTGTAGTTGTGGGCTATCCAATACCTTATTTCCTTGTATTTGTGATTTGTTTCGCCTGATTGTATCAGGAAATCGAGGAAAGGTAAGTATTTTTGTAGCCTTTTTGTTTCTATCTTATCCATATTCTACACTAACTTGTTAGGCCTATTAATATGGATGTACGTATATAAAAAAATCAAGGAGGCTTACTGCCTCGGTTCCTCCATTCGGTAGAAACGATATGTGCCTGCTGCATTGGAAAAGCAACATACATATGGTACTGTGAGGATGAAACTCATCTGTACCCTAGTGCTTCCTTGAACTGGGAATTCTTCTCCCGTTATATTTAGGTAAGCTGACTTAATTTGTACCAAGTTTATTGAGTTCTGTGGTGAATTGATATGCTCATTTCTAAAAACCTCAATTAAATCTTGGACAATACTGGGATGCCTAGCGTTTATTTTTCCAAAATAATTATCAAGAGTGGCCATTGTTTTCCAGAATTATTATTATTTTTTTTTTATTGTTATTCGCGTGTGTGCATATGTATTCTTAGACCTTATCTAGGTCATTAGCTTGGCTTATGGCTCTTTTGGTTACACATTTATTGTGTAATAGATAAGCTTTATATAAAATATATGCGCACATTATTACGACGATTATTAATAACAATATGTTCGTTAATCTCAAGTCAGTATTTGATGATTCGATTTTATTTATTACATTAGCAGTGGAGTCCACTGATTTTGTTTCTATTAACCCCATTGTGGGTATAAGAGATATATCATCAAATTTACTTATGGAATTATCGAACATATGGAGTTTATATAAAAAAAATTTTTTTTTTTTTGTGTATAATTCTAATAATAATCTCACTGACTAACGATCCTATATGAGACTATTTTAATTTAGCAGGATGAAAATGAATATGACAAATACGGGAAAAGAATAGGGAACAAAAGCCCATAAAAACATCTCAAAACCTTTTGTTTAAAAGTTACTAAAAAAAAATTTTTTTTTTTTTAAGTATTTCAAGCTTCGTTCTTATTTGCTTGAATACGAATTATAATTATAAAAATTTATATTTGAATTAAAAAAAAATTGTTATGGATTCATGAATTTTTATGAAATTTTATTTAAAAAAATTATTAAATTTTTTTTTTTATACGACAAAAGAAAAAAAAATTTTATCTCAACTGTGTCTTGCACAGCGAGCCAGAGACGTGGAAAAAATTATAGAGCATGTGGTTGGCTCACAATTCAGATTTACATTTCATTCGTTATTGTTATTTAGAAATAAAAAAAATTTATATGAAAAAAAAAAAAAATTCTCCAACCACATTGTTAGTAATAGCCTACAGAAAGTTAGTAAGTTCGCAAGTTGCACTTTCGTGCTTCAACTTGCTATTAGGCTTATAATTATTATTATTAAATTAAAGGCAAGTTAAGGCTTGCGCATTTCTGCGGCCCCCTTGCGTTTCTTCGCTCTTTGGCGAAGTTCAGTTTTTAGGTTCTCGATACGCTCTATGCAGCGTTGTCGGTCTTCTTCGTTGGTGCTGGCCTTTAGTAAATCCTGCTGCAGTCTTTTCTGGGTGAGCAGGCGTCTCACCTCACCGCCCCGTTTCGTCTTTTTTGGGGATTCTCGTCTGCTGCCGGGCTCTGTACTCCTCTATTGTTAGTGGCCGCGGTCCATCGTTGGGATACAGCTCTAGCGCTTCTTTTAGCGTCAGTGCATCCCTTTGCTCGACAGGAGCAGATTCCGCAAAGGGAATATCTTCACTGTTGTTCATGTATTTTTTTTTTTTTTTTTTTAGTCAAACTTATGTGTTGATGCTGATGTTCATCGTTGGGATAACGAACGAGACTCAAATATATTCACTAGATATCTTCAGTATTATGGTGTTGAAGCTGATGTTGATAGCTGTTCTTTAGCTTTAAATGTTTAATGCTTACATAATTTTTCTTATTATTTTTTTCCAGTAATTATTATTAAATTATTTACTCTCTGTTGTTTATGCTGTTGTTGTTGCTACAATCTCTGTCAGTTGTTTCTTTTCTTGCCAATAAGTTGCAGCCTCATTTAGTTGTTGTCGCTTTTCCATATATTAGTTGTCGCAGCATCATTTAGATGTCATCGCTTTTCAATATAAAATTATGTTATTATAATTTATATATATGTTGTGTGCAGCTCAGGTCCTGTCACGGTCGCCATGTAAAAACTCCTTCGACCGGGTTCCGTTGGGTTGAAAAATAATAATCTGAGACACGTCTGTGTCGGTTGACTGGAGTTTTTGATTGAATTCTTTATTCCAAATTATTCTTTTGCTTAGGCTAATTTTACATATATATTCTTATGCTGCGACTTATGCGACAGCTACAAAAGAGAGGGAGAGTGTCAGTACATACATACATACATACTGTTGGAGCGCATGCATCAAAGTGCTTGGTCAGCGGTCACACGCTGGCCTGGCTCTAGCTCATGTTACGCTTGTGCATACAGTGCTTATGTGAATATATGTATGTGCATATACAAATGTACATACATATATGTTCATGCTTAATTGTATGTTTACTTGAATATGTTTATGTGAATACTTCAATGTATACATATGAACATATTCAAGTGCACAATTATATTTTAATGCGTATATGTTTAATTGTTTATACTTGCAACAAAGTGTTACAAGTTGAGCTCATTGTGTTGAGTTATTAGTTGTATGAACATACTACCCTGTCCCCTAACCCTGTCCCGCCTCCAGCCTCGCCTACATGCTAGAGGAAGATGCTGTTCCAGCATGTTTATATTTATATAGATTTCGGGGAATTACCATTTGCCATTTGCTAGACAGAAGAGAGAGCTAGGTGGGATAGAAAAACTCCTGCTGTGAGTTGGCCAAAGGGGAAGGGAGAGCAAATGAAACAGAGGCAGGTATTTAGTATCAATAGACATATCAGTTAATAGGCCGATTTTATGGCATTGAGAGAGTTTGAATCTCATTCAAGTGAAAAATGAATTAAGGATCATTTGGCAATCTTCTTATCCTGCATTGTTGTAGAGTTTAAAAACACATTTTTGAGACCAACAATTTGATGTCAAATGATGATGAGGTCAAATCTTCCTCCATAAGTCAAAGTTATAATAATATTATAATTATAAGAGTCAATATTTTCATATTTTGTACTTCGATTCTAGTTTCCCCTCTAGTAGTTCCTCTTAAAATGGATCTTTATTAATGGTAACAAATGAAAGAGAAGTTGCATCTGAAAGTGTGCCAATACTTTTTGGACTCACTGTATGTTTGTTTACTTCGGTTTGTCGCATTTTCTAGGGTTATTAGCATTTTAATTTTGTGATAATATATTTGCTAATTTGTTGTAAGAGCTGTGCAGTAAATTCTAGAAAAAAACAACATTTTGACTTGTTTTTCAATGTTTTTTGTTTATTATCAAATTAGTTTCTCGCACTTGCTGCTTCTCTGTCACACATGCAAACACACACACATTTACACCTGAGTTTTGGATGCAGGTATAAAAATGTTTTCCCTTCTTCATATGTATATGGCCATTTCATTCGCACTCGCACTTGAAGTTGCAGTTGCACTTTTCCTTCTACTTGTATGTCTGTTACCCCTCCAACACCCCTTTTGCCTCACTCTGTGTGTGTTATTATGCCATGTGGGTTTTCAATTTTCATTTTCATTTTTTTCTCTCTTTCTTTAACCATTTTCAATTATTATTCACGTGTGGTTGAGCCCTGCCCATTAGTATTTGTATGTGTGTTGTTGTTGCTCCTCTTGTTGTTGCTGTTGTTGTTGTTGTTGTGGATTGTGGCGTGTGCATGCATGCACTTTGCTCTTCCTTTGTCGTCGCCATTCCTTTGCACCTTGACGCAGCGACGAGATGTCAAGATGTTATCACACACACAGAGATGGAGGGGGGAATTTGTTTTTTCTTTACTTCTTAAGAAAAATGTCAACGTCTCAACTTAATCTATGTAAGTTCAAGTGTAAATCCCCCCACACGAGCTAATTACAGTAAATCAATTCAAGCAGAAGCAACAAAAACAACAATCGAAAAAGTAAGTGTTGAAGCTGGTGTGAGAGGAGGGACAGAGGGAGTAGGGAGATCCAATTAGCTAAAAATTTTCCTGTACAAAGAGCTGTCAAATTTGGCAAAGCCAAGGCATAACACCGACTTTGAGATACCGTTTTATTCTGAGCAGATTGTTTGTATTTGTATGCGGAAAAAAAAATACCAGCAAAAGGTCAACAAAGGTTAGTGAGCGAATCGATTAGCTTACTAATCAAGCAAATAAACAAATTAATAAAATGTCAAGTAGTTCTAATGACTGTTTTAAGAATCTTAATACATACTGTGAAACATAAAAGAAACAAAGCAAAAAACCAAGTAAAAGCCAAGTCAA